>JARACZ010000021.1:2637195-3955792 GCA_029255805.1 Keiferia lycopersicella
GAGCACTGGCCTTACAGTCTTGGAACCCACTTGTATTTTCTGTACTGCTTGCCTTGCAGCGTTTGCTGCCATGGTTATTTTTGATCAATTACTTGCAGCGAAATCGAAAATATTTTACGCACAATGTATACAGCCTCAGGAGTGCGTTCGTGAACGTTTCACAAATTAGAAATTTTCTCGATTGACAGTTCTAAACTCTCGTTCGAACGAAAGTGACAAAGTGAAATAGAGTTCGCGCCGCGAAAAAACTCCCGCGAAAAACGTTTCAAGGACCCTTAGTCTGATGTCCATAAGGGTCATTTAAACTTTTTTCGCCGGATCTCTTTTGCGGCGTGGACTCTATTTTACTTGTCGTTGTCACTCTCGAACGGGCGGGGTTTAAAAACTGTCAATTGAGAAGATTTCTAATTTATGAAACGTCCACGAACGCACTCCCCAGACCGACAGTTTACTTTTTTTATGTTCGTCATGTCTTTTGTGGAGTCTCGATTTTTTAGCCCAGCAATACGCAGTGTATTCACTGCGGACCCACGATACCCCTAGCGATACCCCGGTGGTATCGTGGGTCTTTGAAAATCAAACGATACCCCCAACAAATAGTGCTGCGACCCTGCGACACTAATTCATAAGAGCTTAAGGCGGCTCTCCCACTGCACCGCACGTCCCACTGCTCCGTCGCGTAGCGTGGGAGCGCAGATTTTAAAGTTGTATGTACCTAAGTAACTAGGTACATCAGTACGTATCGAAAAACCGCCCAGTACAACACACCGACAAAGCGTAACGCGCGGTGGCGCGTCGCGCGCGCAGATTCTGCATATCGGCGCAGGGGCGCCGGGCGCTCCGCGGGGTATTAAACACACTAGCTCCGCAGTGCCGCTCGAACCACGGCGATCGATAGTGGAGTGAAGTCTTTGTTTGGCGCGGGGCCGCCGTACAACGCCTCGTCGCGCGGAGACGCGGAGCAAGAAACTACAGGCCACAATTCTACAGGTGAAATTCGGTGTACATTGCGTAGCCGGTGGGACATATAAAACCAGGATTTTTGACCCGCTACGCAATGTACATCGAATTTCACCTGTAGAATTGTAAATTGTAGTTTCGAAAAACGACGCACTGCTCCTCCGTCGCCACGCGCGGGATCTGCCGCTCCGCGCTACGCGTCGGGGCGCGTTCCCAGTGTGTGAGGCGCCTTATACACACATACATATATCACGCCTTTATCCCTTGCGGGGTAGGCAGAGCGTTAACAGCCGTAAGAACGTCTGACATTTTTGAGAATTCTTTTCTAAGGATGTTTGAGAAAACATGTGTATCACTATAGTGACCGGTTATCAGCCTGTCGCCTAAAAATTGTAATACACCAATACTCTCGAGTCCCTTAGTCGCCTCTTACGACACCCACGGGAAGGATGTGGGGTGATGCTATTCTAAGCCGGCATCACACGGCGCCTTATCATCTTTAGAATTTTATATAGCTTAGTATTTAATAATATATATAGACTTCTACCCTCTATCTAGGGTGTAAATAAGCTCACTCGCAAAATGCCAGGCCTTCCCTGGCACTGGACTTGCGGTTTTTCACCCTGTTTTTTCTTATTTCATACCTACTTTCATGCAATCGAAATTCGACTGGCCTTAGTAAGAAGTAAACATAAAGTAATTAAATGAAAAAAATAGTTATAGTTGATTTTTTAAAGTGTTTTATACGTCCTTACATTCGGTTTAGTCTAAATACCTAGGATAAGTGTTATCTTCAAGAACTTTTCAGTGATAAAGTAATTATGAGACTTTTCATAAAGCGAAACTTCGTTACGCCTTTGAACTGTTTTTTTTCGTCTCTCACATAAACAAGACAAAAATCTATCTAGTGAAACATTAGTGTATTGTTAGTACAGTAATAAATAAATATACTAACTTCTGTGAATATTAATAAAATAACATTTAAAGCCAATAACTATTTGTGTTTTGACAAAAACCGTTGTGAAAATTTTCAAAAACTGTTCTGGCAGAAAACTTTATTTGAAGTGATAAAATACGAGTGAGTCTCTTGATTTAATTTCTTGCTTGAAAGTACGGTGATTTATAAAAAAAACGGACTGCTGAAGGATTGGTAAAGTGAGAAAATGAAAATTATTATCACTAAATAAAATTATTATTAGTAATATTTTGATTAGAAGAACTAGTAGCGCCACCTATTAAAAGAAGCTAGAATTATCGAGCGCTGATCTGATCAGTAGCAATGCTACTCAATACTAAGTAGAGAAGTACTGCTTAGTACCAAAGGAATCCGAAAGATGTCAAAGTATCAAAAAATGACTTCTAGACGTTGTACAATTACGTGCTCAAAGTGTAAAACTACAATTTTTGGTAGACAGTTTCTAAAATGTAATTCTTGCGAAAAAGACTTCTGTGCTAATGAAAATTGCGCCGAGGTATCTGATATGCAATATTATTTAATGAACAAAGACCAAAAGGACAAATGGTCTTGCCCAAATTGCAAAATGGGAAAGATGGCGTTAGCGTGAGTAAAATGCAATACTGGCATTACAAGTAGACAATATCTAAAGTGCTCTAAGTGCATTAACTCTTTTCATGTACAATGCACCATTGTTTCGGAACAGAGATATAACTCCTTTTATGCGTCAAACCAGAAGCAGAAAGATACTTGGAAATGTGACAGATGTCTGAAAAGCCAGGGGAAATTAAACACGTCTTCACCTCCAATAATACCGAAAAATAATACAAATAAAAACAATCAAATTGTTCCATTAGTTCAGGCTACACCAACAAAGATTATGAACACGTCTACCACGTCTACTCCTCTTAATAGTTCAAGTCAGAAACAAAGAATAGTAATAAATGTTTCTACAGATAACAGTTTTCATTCGCTATGTAATGATGACAGTGATGATGAGACCTACGACGAGATAAACCTCGGAGATACATTACTTCCATTGTCGATAATTCATAATCAGAAGGAACCTGAAAAAAAAGAAGAATGTGAGTCAGATATTTTAAAATTAAAATTAGAAGAAGCACTTTTAATAATAAATAAATTACAGCACGAAAATGATCAACTAAAAAAAAAGCTTTCGGCGATAGAATCTATAAAAAAGAAATACAAAAATGCCAATATACAGACTAATAGTGATACCTTAAATGAACAGAAGATTCTTCAAAAGAAAAAAGAAAAGGATAATCAGCTACGAGTAGCAACTCCCCAGCAAGTAACATACTCCTCTATACAACACCAGGATGATAATACAAAGAACATATTTTCTAGTGATTCAGCGAAAAATAAGACACCGAAAAGTAAGACAGTCAGTGTGAAAAACTTAACAACTCAAGAAAATAGTCCGAGTAAACGCAACAGATTATCTATTATCAGTACAAACAATAAAAATAAATTGCTTCAAAGTATCGAAAATAATATCTTATATAACTCGTTCGAGTATTGCCACAACATCATACCCAATGGATCAATTAAGGATTTATTGCGTTATATGGAACTAGAAACAGATGACTACACAGCAAATGAGTACTGCTTTTTAATGATTGGAGAAGCAGATTTTCTGATGACAAAAGACTACACTCAACTTGTGCATCAAATCAGAATGTCTGTTCAAAAGCTGAAAACTAATATAATAATTTGTACACCAACCTATGTATGCGGATCAAAAATTTTTAATTATAGAGTCGAAGTTTTTAATCGCCTCCTTTACGAAGATATTGTACAACATGATTACGGATTTTTCTTTGACAGCAATATGAGTCTTTCTATGGACATGTTTTCATTTGTTTCTGGAAAACTCAACAATCTAGGAATTAAAGAAATTATAGAAAAACTTGGGCAATTGATAACATGGATAAAAAACGATTTTTATCCATCAATACTACTCCATAATACTACAGAATACGCACGCCCACCACGACAAAATCATACTCACAACTCAATAGTACTTTCGCCACAAGAAAACAATATGAATGACAACAACAACCAGTTTTTTCGAGTCTAACTATACCTACTTATTTCATCAAAATATATCAGGACTTATTAGTAAATCTGACTTACTAATATTGCATTTAGAGGAATTGTCAAGCAAAAAACTAGATGTTACAATAGTTTGTATTACTGAACATAATATGGCTTCAGGGCAAGAAGATTTGCTACATATACCTAACTACAAGCTAGCAACCACATATTCAAGAGATTACAGAAGAGGTGGAGCATGTATTCTAGTGAAGAATACCGTCGAGTTCAAAGAAATACCATTCGTACAAAAAGTATCTATAATGAATGTAATAGAGTGTTGTGCTATTGAACTTCTTCAGTACAATATCATAGTGTTGTGCCTATATAGGTTACCTTCCCGTTTGAATGACAAACTGGATTTATTTTATACAAAAATGGATATTATTATGCTATATTTACTAAAGATGAACAAAAAAATTATAATTTGCGGGGATTTTAACATAGATAATCTTAAAAATAATAGTCTGTCACAAGAGTTCGAAAATTACTTACAGCAATATAATTTAAAATTACAATTTAAGGAAATTACCAGGCCAGATTCAGGAACGTGCATAGATAACTTTGCCCACTGTAAACCTCGAGGTAGTAAAGGCGAAGTTCTAGATTTCGGTTTATCAGACCACACCGCCCAGTTACTCAAATATCCTATCTCATCTAGATGCACTATAAAGTATTGGCGGACTTCGATACGCGACTACAGTAAGGAGAATTTGGATAAGTTTTATTCATGCTTAAATGCGTTAAGTTTTTCAGAAATCTATTCCTCTTTCGACCCTAATGAAGCTTATAACAAATTTATAGAAGTTTTTCTACTATTTTACGACTTGTGCTTCCCAAAAAAAACCATTACAATTCAGACCTCTAAAAAAATTAAATGGATAACTCGTGGCATAAAAATATGTAGCAAGCGGAAACGAACATTACTCTGGCAGTACCGACTAAATACTAGTGAAACAAATAGAAAGGCATTAAAAACATATACAAATAGACTGAAAAAGATATTAAAATTAACTCAAAAATCGCAAAATAGTTACACAATAAATAATGCGGAAAATAAGTCAAGGGCAGTTTGGCAAGTAATAAATAAAAATCAGTTAAATCTACCTAAAGTATCTATGAAAGAAATACAAATCAAAAACTGTCTTATACTTGATCCGAAACAAATAGCTGAAGAATACAATGACTTTTTGACAGATAAAACTAGATATTCAACCGGTAATAATAGCAATTGTAGTTCAAATGTGCCTACAACTACAAATGTTTCTACCAACCACCATTCATTGTTCATATTACCTACAATACCCAATGATATAGCTAAAATTATAATGAATTTAAGAAATAAAAAAAGTGTAGGATACGTCGATATTTCCACCAAAGTTCTAAAACATGTTGCCGAAGTAGTAGCTAAGCCACTAAGTCACATAATAAATTTAAGTATATCCGATGGAAAGTACCCCGAAAAGTTAAAGCCAGTGATTGTTAAACCACTATTTAAAAAAGGAAATACTCGAGACATGAATAATTACAGACCTATCGCATTAATTCCGGTGATATCAAAAATATTTGAGAAAGTTATTTATGAGGCTCTGTATTCATTTTTAGAGAAATATCATATACTAACTGGAGAACAAAAGGGCTTCCGAAAAAATTATACCATTAATATGGCTTTGTACGAATTTTTAAATCGTACTATTAGTGAGGTAGATAAACGTAATCCAGTCTGCGCTATTTATATGGATCTCACAAAAGCGTTTGACTTTGTAGACCATAGTATTTTACTAAAAAAGGTCGAAACATGTGGAATACGTGGTAATATTCTTGCACTTTTGAAATCATATCTTTGCAATCGTCATCAGTATGTAAGTATAACAAAATTATGTCCTAAAACTAATACAGAGGTAAAATACCTGTCAAGTGCACGTGAAATAACATCCGGAGTCCCACAGGGGAGTGTTCTGGGGCCCCTGTTGTTCCTATTGTATATCAATGATTTGCCTAAAAATGTATCTCAACCTATGTTGTTATTTGCTGATGATAGCACTATAGTAATTAAATGCAACAAACCTAATGAATATGAAAATGATATAAATAATGCATTAAAAGAAATTATATTCTGGCTTAACCAAAACAAACTCAAAGTTAACTTAGAAAAAACCAAATTAATGCACTTTTATCAACGTAATCCTTCGAATCTCATACAAAATGTTAATATAAATTTTAATGGATCTGTTATAGACAGCACTGAAATCACGAAGTTTTTAGGCCTTACCATTGATAACAAACTAACGTGGAAATCCCATGCGTCAGACATTTGTAAAAAGTTAAATAAATTTTCGTATGCCCTTTACGAATTAAATAAAGTAGCTAATAGAGAAACTGTCATGGCTGCATATCATGGGTTTGTTGCATCATGTTTAAGATACGGGATAATCTTTTGGGGTAATTCGTGTGAAAAAGAAAATGTTTTTAAAGCGCAAAAGCGTTGCATTAGATCTATATGCAACCTTAACAATATAAATACATGTAAACCATTTTTCAAAAGTTTAAATATATTAACTTTAACGTCACTCTATATATTCGAAGTAGTGCTTTTTGTGAAATATAATCCTCATTTGTTCGGTAAAGTATCAGACAGACATAATCTAAATCTAAGGTTTACAGATAACTTAGCGATTGTTGAAACACGAACGACTCTTTTACATGACAGTGTCTTCGCTATGGCACCAAAAATTTTTAATAAGCTGCCAAGCAATATAAAGAATCTGACCCCCATACAATTTAAAAAGCAACTGTTCATGTTTTTAGTCAAAAAAGCCTATTACAATTTAAATGAATATTTAGTAGATTAAGTAGTTTAAAAAATATATCTTCGATCTCATTTTGTTAATAATATATGTATAGGTACCCACTGTTTTGTTTTGATAGTTTTTATAATATGTATGTAGGTACTATAAATTGTTAAATAGTTTTAAGTACAAAATATTTGTATGCTTATAATGGCAAATTATGGAGGACTAACCTATCCAACCTGTCATCTGTATTTTATACTTGTACCCATAATTACAAATAAAGTTCTGAGTTCTGAGTTCTGAGTTCTGCATATTTCTGTCCCAGTGATGTCAGTTCTATTGAACGAATTAAAAAGTTTACATTCAACTGACTGACATTTTTCCATTCTGACTGACCAAAAATTACAGTCCCTTTATTTCACTATACGCCCGTCACTGGTAGCACTAGCACGTAGCACTTACCATTAATGGAACCTAACTAAATATGAGAATGTTTTTTTGACCTCTCACACAAATTGACTTGGTCGGTCGGTAATTTTGTATGAGAGGTCCAAATTTTTTATCATATTTTGATCTATGTTTCTTAGGGAAAGTAGTTCAGTTTCATGGGCTGGTGCAGCCCTTGGAATTATTGGAACAACTTTTTTTACACCCTGTATATGTCTACACTCCACCTAAAGGTGAATGCACACTTATCCGCATCGAAGGAACCGAATTATTGATTTTTATTTATGAAATCTTATGAATTCTCGCACATTTGTCCGAACCGAATCGGTCGATTCCGGTAAATGTGCGAGGTTTTATAGGATTTCTTATAGAGAATTCTAAAATTCGGCTCGTTCGGTGCGGATACGTTTGCGTTCACCTTAAATCCACCATTATTATCTTTGAGCTTGTTTTGTAGTTGCTCGTATCGCCTATGTATCTATATATTTTATTTTACAATAGAAACACTTCGAATTTTATTCAAAAACAACAGTTATTTTATTTACGATAACGAAATAAAATAGTACCTTATTTTTTATAACAAGGGACTGAAGTGATATATAGCGAGCGCGTTATCTTCAATGTACGTCGCCCGAGGATAAATAACTTCAGGGCCGAGTTATACATACTACTTATCATCTCCCTCTATGAAAAAAACAACAAATACCTTGCTGTACGTCCATTAACTATCGTTTCGCAGTTTATTTCACACTTCACCTAATTAATTGCGTTAAGACATTTGATAGGCTGTTAGGTCAATGAACATTGCTTGAAAAACCAATGAGTAATTCCTTTTTAATTTCAAATTTTAGTAGGAAATGAGGTAAATATTAGATGTTAAATAATAAAGTAGCAGATTCTAGGAAGTATTACAAACATTACAGGTGCAAACATTCATGTTCTAAATTCAAATCTCTTTATTATCCGTATTAAACCTAATGATTTATTTTAGGCGCACTTAGCAGAGTTTTTTTAATAGAGGGGATGAAAACTAAATTACATTGTAATATATCTAACAAGTATGTTAAAAGCATTCACTTACTTTACAAAACAAAACTTAACGTTACAATTTTTTTATGACATTACACAATAGACAATTTAGGTACACCAACAATAAAACTTTACAAAACTACATTCAGGTAAGTAGGTAGGTACCTAAGAAGTGTAGACGCACCTACCTTTATCTTAATTAGGTCTTACCTACCTACCATTGGGTCCTAAGGTCTCTTCCTTACACTGTCTCACATGTAGAGCTATCTCTTAGGCTAATTTCATAGTGATATCTTGTTACACTTTTACAGCAAACTGGTAATTAATGTCCACGGCGCTGTAGAGAACATGTTTTGCCTTCATAGTGCATTGTTCTAGCACAGTAAGGGTTCACCACCATTGTATCCTTGAATTTTCCGGGCATGTACGTGAAAAACACGTCCCTGCAATGGAATTATAGTTTTTTCTTTTATTATAATCACCTATTTATAATTGCATTAGCAGCACATAGTTGGGTGAAAATTTGCGCTGTTAAAAATTGCGGTCACACGTAAATTTCTTCAAGTGTACAACACTTACAGATTTTAAGTATCATTCACACGAAAGAATGTTTAATTGACTATTTGAAAAGTAAAACTCCATCCACAAATTATGAAATATGTTTAACTAAAACTTAATCTGAAACCTGAAATCGGGGCCAAAACACGCGTTCTTCGCGTGTCACACTCAGCTATTGCGAAATTCAAACACGTATAAAGTTTTATCTAGCTGGACATCATATAACTTTTCACCCATCATAATAAATGATGAACAGCTTTTATTCAAATATTTTGTTAAAATAATTACTTTGTCCCTTGACTGGCGCAAAATGTCCCGTTGACTGGCACCTCAAATTTCAAAATTGAATTTTGTCGAAACCTGTGGTTCGATTTAAGTGTTTTTTCGTAAATAACCTTTTTAATAGGCCTTTATTATTATGCAATGATAAAATAACCATAAAACTAAAATTTTAAATTTGCCAGGAAAGGGACCTGAAGAACCGTTTTCAAATATCCACCCAGTTACACCAGGTAATTTTTTAGTCAGTAGGTACACACCCTTTGAAGCGTGTTTGATTCTGATCAATTTTAACTATGGGGACATCTGCCAAATCTCAAAAAAATTGGGTCATCCATACATCTTTGCTGAGTAGGTAACGAATTTTTCTTAATTTTTCATTCCACGGTCCACCCAGGTGGACTTAAGAGGTATACGGTGGTCAAAGAGGGGTACGAATCTGTGTAAACTATTTGGTTGAATTGATAACGTTAGATTTTTTATTATTTAATTAGTTTCTCTGTTTTGTGCAACAATTGCTGATGTTATTTAAATATTGTATTCATTTGTTTTGTTATGCAATACGCATTGTTACCCCAGTCCATGTACATATACCTACTTGGACAAGTAAGTATGATAATGGTGGATAATCGGCAGATTATGCCGATGTGCTTAAATACCTAACGTTTCTTCTTGCATCGCAAGGGTATAAGGTTAGAAATAGAATTCGTATCCAAGATTTGAATACTTACAAAAACGATTTGTTGGGGTAAACGTCATACTCCATAGTAGACCACCACAGACGAGTTTGCTCGAGCTGATTTTGCCGAGTTCGCATCTCAAAGTTTTTCAATAGTATTGTGAACTGTATAAAGATCAGAGAATAAATTATTCTTATATCACAATCAATACTCCGTAGCAAAGATTTCCTTTTCGTGTGGTCCAAGTCGTCCAACGACCCGATGGGCCCTAGTGTCAGAATTTTTCAACCGCCTTCTACGCACAGGCTTCTGACATGGTTGTGTAACGACAACTGTCTAATGATCATAGACAGCAACCGAAACCTACGGCTTAACGTGTCATCCGAAACACGGAACCATCTTATCTACGGACAATCGGGTGGTTCAGCCCGCAATGTCCTAACCAGATTGGGAACAAATTCACAAAGAGATAAATACCAACTTTGTGAGTGACCCACCAAGAATTGAACCCGGAACTTTCTGCGTCAAAGGCAGTCGCGCTACCATTGCGCTACATCGGTCGTCGTAGCAAAGATGAACCTTATGGGAATATTCAAAATTGGGGACATAATCAGTAAAGTGCGTTTTTTAAATCTATTGATGCTCGTTTCGAAACGAAAGTTAAGCTGTTGCGTTCTTTTTTCATATTCTTATTTTTACATACACACATACACATATCACGCCTTTATCCCTTGCGGGGTAGGCAGAGCAATAACGGCCGTTAAAATACGGTCGCTATCGGTCTGACATTTTTGAGGATTGTTTTACAAGGTTGTTCCAGAAAACATGTGTATTACTATAGTGACAGGTTGTCAGCCTGTCGCCTTAAAATTGTAATACATCAATACTCTCGAGTCCCTCAGTCGCCTCTTACGACACCCGCGAGGAGGTGGGGTGATGCTATTCAAAGCCGCCATCACACGGCATCTTATTTTTACTTATCTAAATAATAATACCAGTTTTTGAATCAAGCCCCGATGTGCCCAAGTCATATTCTTTAGTTGTTTTAGAGTAAAAGGTATGAAATAAGCTTGCGCCCTAAAGTCTATATGCTTCAAATCCAGCCATCTTCTCTGCGACCTCAGCATAAGTTGTTCTGAAATTTAAAACATCAATTTTATAATAACTAGGTCATCATCATCGTCATCATTTCAGCGATAAGAAGTCCGCTGCTGAGCATATGCCTCTCCTAAAGATGATTAGAAGCGGTTTGGCTGCATCTAGCATTTTCCCGCGTACTTGACCAGGGCCCTAATTCTGCTAAATGAAAATCGTTTCAGTTGGATGTTGATTGGATCTCAGTTGGATGATTTTGGTAGTTTCGTAGTCACAATCACAATGGCAATGGGATGACAGTTGAGTTTCAATGGCGTTACAATGACATAAAATAGCAGACTTGGGGCCCAGGTCGTTTGTCCGTCTCGCGGGGAGGCGTGCTAAGCTGCGCCTACCCGTAACGTGGTCTCCACTGAAATACGAGTAGCTAGGTACCTATCTAACTTTCTTAATTTTTGTGTGAATATTAGTCGCTACTTCATTAAGTTCACAACTTCAGTAAGTCTGCCCGAACTCATGCACACTTCAGGACCTACTAGAGGCAAACCCCAGGGGCATTTCAGTTGCCAAAATGTTGTGCACATCTGTGTGTTCCAAACGGAAAGAAAACAGCGACACCCCTTTCGTTTCAGAGAAGAGCTTCGCTACAATTTGCTTTTCAACCATGACAGTATAATGAGAATACGTACTATGTTTGGCTGGGCTAATGTTTCCCCTGACCCGCTTCCTGAGCCACTCTTGAAGATTGTTCAGGTGGTTGGCTTCAGGCAAATGCGGGATCAGGAGAGGTGTATCCGCAAGATCGGCTAAAAATATCTACAATAATATTAAATCAAATATACCTAAGTATCTACTTTATTTGAACAGAAAAACATACAGAAAATAAAGAGCAAATCGGTATAATTGGCCACTTTAAAGTAGCTACATCTTCCTTAATAAAATATCGTTCTGGTACTTTTTAAAAGATCATGCCAACTTTTGTTTGGATGCTCGTCCTGTTTTTTCACCAGTCCTGCGTCACACTTACAGGCCGCGCATCAAAGCCAAAGCTATATAATTGTAGAGTTCAAATGTTGCTAAACATTTAAGCACAGGGATTTTTAACGAAACATAATTCTGGAGGTTAGAAAGTTAAAGTTGGGTATCGAAAGAAACAAAAGTGCTGATGTTTGGCGCTTTTTAGTGTATTTCGTTTTAAATTCGTTATCTAAAAAAAAGGTTCAGACCTCAGTAAAATCATTGGATAAAATAGATAGGGGTAGATTAATTAAGTTTCCCTGTTTTGTGCAACAATTAATATAACTAATATAATTGTTGCTATTCTTCTCGTAAATTGACGTATACTTTGCATCCATTAATTTTGTGACGCAAGACAGATTGCTAGACAGATTATATATAGGCATTCTCCTTTTGTTTAATCAGTATTCAGGGTGCGTTTCCATTGAAGCGGGGCCGCGCCAAGCTAAGCTTAGGGGGCATGAATTAACCAATCACGAGCCTCAAAATACTCGCCCCGCTTCAGTGGAGACACTGGATTGGTCAATTCATGCCCCGCTCAGCTCAGCTTAGCGCAGCCCCGCTGCAGTGCTACACGCACCCTTAATCGTGGCGGAAAAAACGGACAGAGGCCTTTGCACTGCAGTGGGCCAGACAGGCTCATAAATGAATAATAGTAGTATTTAAGCTTAGTTAACTTCTTCAACATCAACAGCCACGACAGTCCAATGCTGGACATGGCCATAGGCCTCTCCCAATCAGGGGGAGGGCAGGTTATTAGCATTTGGTTAGGTCTCTTTTCGTGTGGGACACCGACCAACGACCCGATGAATCCTAGTGTCAGAATTTTTCAACCGCCTTCTACAAGTAGCAGGCTTCTAAAATGGTTGTGTAACGGCCGCCGTCTAAGTAGGTAATCATAGACAGCAACCGGGACCTACGGCTTAATGTGTCATCCAAAACACGGAAGCATCTTACTTACGGACAATCGGGTGATTCAGCCCGCAATGTCCTAACCAGACTGGGAACAAATTCACAAAGTGATAAATATCAACTTGATCCACCGAGAATCGAACCCGGAACCTTCTGCGCCAAAGGCAGTCGCACTACCATTGCGCCACATCGGTCGTCAAGTGAGCCCTGTGCATTTAGTAGGTAAGTATGATGTCCTTCCCTTTGTCGCCTTTTACAATACTCACGAGCAGAAACGGTGATGCTATTCTAAACCGGCACCACGTTGGCAAGTCAGTTTAGTAGCAAGCAATTACCTTCAATAGATCTTTCCCAGACAAGGTTGCGATGTCGAGCGTACTCTTACTAGATGTGTCACTCTGAAATCGAAGCGCAGGCATGATCAGGCAATTAAATTTAACTAGCCTTTAAATGTAAATAAGAAATTGAAAAATTGACAAGCGTCGACCCGGAATCGAACCCGGGCCGCATGGGGTACCGGCCCACTGATCTATCGACGCACGTTCAATCTGATGGTCGTCACGAAGCGACAGCGGCGTCTAGTCTCAACTACCTTTTCTATAGAGGCTATATCTGTTGGAAACGAGGAAAATAACGTAGACATAAATAACATACAATATTTAACATACAATATTTCCTATCAGCTCACAGGCGCTATGGAAACTCAAAAATGTTGGTTCCCTAAAATAGGCAGTAGGCACAATAGTAATAGTTGTTCTATTTCGTGGTCTGATCACACCTGCAATGATTTCGGTACCCCGTCCCTCACACCCTGATAATATTTTATTCTCGTATATAGCCTCTTTTACCCATGGTACAGCATGTGTATCATTCATTTTAAATGTTACTATACTACCATGATACAGCATGTGTATCATTCATTTTAAATGTTACTATATTACTGTTACTACCTATCACTGAAAGTTCAAAACCTGTGAAAAAACTTAACAATAGGTGCTAAGATTAAAAATTGGTCTCGCTGCAGTCTCGACACGATACCGCGCTGTCTATAGTCACTATCAAAAAATACGGCAGCTCCACGTGAGCCCACGTATAACCCAATTATTTTACCTGTGAACTTCAAGCTGTCATATTTATTTTATTTTATTTTATTTTATTTTCTTCGGAAAACTTACAGCCTAAACTATGAGTACATGTGTTCGAATATAAATAACATAAGGCCATTAACAAAGTTTTCGCCTATAGGTATATTAGTATGAGTAGTGAATAAGTTATGAAAGCTCAAAGGGCACACTTAAATGATTGGGTTATTTAACGAAGTATACTGGAGTAGGTACGTAAAAAAAACAGATCCCGGTGTAGTATTTCTTCCCGCATTGAAAAGTATAACTCGTTAAGCGCTAGCGCGACCTAACTTTTATCTATAATTAAGAATAGGTGGTATCTACAATAGGCGTTAGAATAGAAGCATAAATTTTAACAGAAATTAACGTATCTTTTTAATAAGTACATACAGAAGTACATAAATCACGCTTTTTTCGCGTTGAGGTAGGCAGAGACTATTTCCTTCCACTTGCTTACAATTCTGGCATAGCTACCTCTTTGTTTTCTTAATAAATACAATGAATATTACCACAGTAGTAGCCGAGTTCACAGCTTCTTCGAACGCTTTCACAACATGCTCGTAGAACGGATCCAGCTGGTATATCCTGGCGTGGTCGAATAGCATTGGAAAGTTCCTGGTTGGCGGGTAGAAATACACGTCATTGTCTCGCACAGACGTGTTCTCAAAGTCGTAGTAGTGGCCGCAGTAGCACTTCGACATGCTTAAGTATTCCATAACTTTTTCCTCCCTGAAAGAATGACAATAAATCACGTATGTAGGTATATGACGAGTCTTTGTGCATTGTGCTTACTTTTACAAATATTTAAATTTATAAGTGAATTATCAAAGGAAATGTTCGGATCTGAATCGTCATCGTCTGTTCTAACTAAAGCTCTGGAAATGAATGAGACTTACTTTTAAGGACTGATTTCGTTTTAAAATAATCAAAATATACATACCATTTTACCACGCAATCACAATATTGGTTTAAATTGTCTTTACAAACGATCCACATTCCTAAATAAAGGGTGACGAGTTCATCACCAAAACGGCATATGCCTCCATGGATAGGTATGTATTTACTGGGCAAGTTAACCACCGCTAAAAATTAACAAAAGCTGTGAATGTAGAGTCTAGGAAGGGAGCGCGCGCTGAGGAGATTCTTGCCGGCAACTTATTGGAAGTCCCTTTCATTTACGAGGTAAAGAATGAGAGATCCGAGAGTTGCCGGGCAATAAAATTGCCTGTGCGAGCGTCGTGCGATAGATGTGGGTACGCATTGGTGGTTTCATCATTCTCATCATTCTCCTTGCGTTATCCCGTTCTCTGTCAGGGTCGGTTACCTAAACTAGGGGATTTGACGTGGAACCAAGTTTTTACACAGAGCGACTGCCATCTGACCTCTGGTGGTTTATTGAGTGATTAACTCAGCTGGGAAGGTTGTGGAGTAGCCTAGTGAAAATAAGGAGGGTTTCTATAGCGTTACGCAATAATACTATAACAGTGTGTTATAGATGATCGTAAATCTAACTGATTATTTTAATAATCCACCAAAACTTTAAGCTAATTAATAATAACAATATAATTTTACTGTATTTCAAAAAAAGAAACACCAACAATACACATATTTTCTACTGGCATTATTTTACTGTGATCTTGTAAGAAATAAATAAATTCAACGATTTATGTTATTGAAATATACGCTTCTTATCCAAAATAGTCTTACGAAATTTAAAAAAAGAAATATAAAATATTTTACAGTGTTTTTTTTTTAATATATTTACATTATTAAAGGATTATGGTGGATTATTTTTTAGAAGATTTTATTGAAGTTTTAAATTATTATAAAATTAAATTATTTTAATTTGTAATTATGTGATAGTATATTTGCTTCGTTATATTTTTGTGTATTTTTCGGCATATAATTTTTTCGTTGGATTAATAGATATATTACCTTTTTAAAAAAATGTTAGCTGATAGAGAATTATTAACTTTAAAACCATATTTTTACTAGACTAAAGTGTGAGTTTGAAAACACTCGGTAGGCGAATTTTTTAATCAGTAACCACACCTATCACACTTTCTACTAATAGAATTTGTTATTGTCAAGTGCATATGTGTATTTTTTTCACATAAAATAGACCCGCATCTGTCTAGTGATTGATGTATAATGAGGGTTTTAAGGAGCTCATTTTCTGAAACTGAATTCTGGAATCGGTCACGGAAGTCCACAACGACTATCTGGGCCCCAAGTCTGCTATTTTTTTTTTCATTGTAACGCCATCGAAACTCAACTGTCATTCTATTGCCATTGTGATTTTTCGCCATCGAAACTATCAAAATCATCCAACTGAGATCCAATCGTACGTGTGATTTTATCAGGAGATAAAAGATCAAGCACAGGATAAATGCGGGATGGATGAAATGGCGACAGGTCACGGGCACAGTGTGCGATCCACGAATGCCCCTCAAATTGAAGGGCAAGATTTATAAGACGGTGGTGAGACCTGTCGTCATATATGGATCCGAGTGTTGGCCCACAAAGGTGACGGATGAAAGGCGAGTACATGTAGCTGAAATGAGAATGCTGAGATGGATGTGCGGTGTGACCAGGATGGATAAAATAAGGAACGAGTATATTAGAGGAAGTTTGAAAGTAGCGCCAGTGACAGAAAAGATGAGAGCTAGTCGTTTATCGTGGTATGGGCATGTTATGAGGAGGGATGAAAATCATGTGACGAAGAAAGTAATGAATATGAATGTGGATGGACGCAGAAGGAGAGGAAGGCCTAAAAAAGTTTGGATGGATTGTATAAAAGATGATATGAGCCAAAAAGGTGTAAACGAAGATTTGACTGCAGATAGAGATGAATGGAAGAGGAAGACATGTTGCGCCGACCCCAAATAAATTGGGATAAGGGCAGGCAGATGATGATGAAAAGTGAATGGATTTGTGATGTAAAACGTGTGATAGCAGCAAAATTAATAGATAGCTAGCAGGCTTTCTTTTGCATGCAAAAATCAAGAAATAGAAAGGACCGTAAAAGTACTTCTTCTGTTCGACTTCGACTCGCTTCTTAATATTAAAGGTGACCGTAACGCTTTGCCTATATGTGTGTGTGTGTGTGTGTGTGTGTGTGTGTGTGTGTGTGTGTGTGTGTGTGTGTGTGTGTGTGTGTGTGTGTGTGTGTGTGTGTGGAAGTTGAGAAAATACTTACATGACAAAATATAAATAGGTTTGCTGGAGATGAATGATACTCCCGTGATCGTATATTGGGTATTGTCATAAGGAGGCTTGAATTTCAAATGTTTTGGACTGGCTTTCATTTTAACCATTTGCAAAGCCGTATTATAAGCAACCTTTTTTGGATCCTCTGTCTGCCCTGCAATCAAAATATCTTTTTTATCTGTTCGTTTTGTTCCTAGTAGGTGGGGCTCGTGCGAATGATTTAAAAGCTCAACAGTTTCCCACAGACAGGGGTAATAGGTATTTTAATTGTATTCTGAACTTGACAGATTATCCCTCAATCTGCAACAACTTGTACAACAAGGACTAGAGTTGCTTTCAGTTCGAGAAATCCTCATTAAGGTGCAGTCGAACATATGGTTCAGTCAGCTAGTCGTCAAAGTGTGGAAGAAGCTATCTTATCTTATTTATTAGTTATAGATCTTTTTATTTCTTTCCTCCTGATACTATTATAGTAAAACTAGCGGACCGCCCATCGGTTGCACCCGCTGCTAGTCGTTTTCCCGTGAAAATAGGACATACTTCCGGACTTTATTATAATACAGGGTGTTTGGAAGATTGATGCATTCCTTTCAAGGGATGAGCCAGCTCATGAAACTGAACAACTTTCCCCAAGGAACATGGGTCGGAATTTATAATTGGCCCACCCATACAAAATTACCGACTGACTAAGTCAATTTGTAAGGGAGGACCAAAATTTTTTTCATGTTTCGACCTATGTTCCATGAGGAAAGTTGTTCAGTTTCATGAGCTGGTTCATCCCTCGAAAGGAAAGCATCAATCTTCCAAACACCCTTTATAAAAAATTTCCTCGGGAACAAAAAAGGTACATCAAGATCAGTTGTATAGTTTTAAAGATCTAACCATACAAACATAAATAGAGGCATACGGACCGACGCGAAGCGACTATGCTTTATAGAGGTTATTTATATTTATGTAATTGTACTTTACTTTGCCGCCGGCTTAGCATCACCCCATTTCTTCCCGCGGGTGTTGTAAAAGGCAACTAAGGGACTCGAGGGTTTCATGCGACAGGCTGACAACCTGATACACAAATCATCTGAAAGGGCCCTTAATACTAGTCAGATGTGGCGATAATGACGTTTACGATCGTTAACGCTATGCCTACCCCGCATGGGATAAAGGCGTGATTTATGTATGTATGTATGTAATTCTACTTACGGTAAGACGCTGGTGGGCGCCAAAATTTGTACGTGCAAACCCTGTCCCCAAACTTAAGTTTAATATTTCTTTGCTTGCGTTTCTCCATCTTAAAAAACATGTAAAACAGGATTCTTACAATTATTGGTTATTTTAATACTTACGTCACAAAAGGCCTTCGGGTTCAGAATGACCAAGTATCAAAATGGCAAAGTATCAAAATGACTATATTAAATCCTAGACCGTTATTTGAAGCTTACCTGTTTGAGATAGGCTTTATCTTTTTTCCGCTTAGACTGTCCTTCTCTTTTACCCTCATACATATATCTCGCTCGCTTCGCACTTCCGATCACCCCACCACCCCCACCAGGCAGCCACAATCGCGTGAGCCGATACGGTGGCAGTCTCGAGTCATTGTAGCGTTGCCGAACTATCGATAGTAAAACTATCGATAGTTTTCCTATCGAAACCCCTATACAATCGATAGGCCAATCGATAGTATCGATACTATCGATAGACCGATTGTTTTTTCGATTGTCAGCTTCGATACTATCGATAGTATCGATACTATCGAAGCTGACCGATAGTATTGCCTCATTCTGAACAATCGATAGTATCGATACTATCGATTAAAAATCGATAGTTCTTACTATCGAAAAACTATCGATAGACTATCGATTGTCTATCGATAGTCCACTATCGAGCGGCAACGCTAAGTCATTGGCGTCCTTTTTTCCGCCGTGAACGGTTGTCTACGGACACGGAGGACAGTAACCAGTGGAGAACGCGTCGGTACGATTTTGTTCAAAACCAAGCTCACTGGTTTTTGCGGGGGGAGAGGTAATTATCGCTGGACGCAATTGGCTTTCGCAAAGACCGCATATTTTGTAGAGATGGGAAAAATAAATATGTAAAATTATATCGATATTTTATATCACCGTTCAATAAGTTTACTCATATTATGTGATTGAAATTTATTAAAACATGTGCATGCTAATATTAATATGGCGATATAAGTATATAAAAAACTAATAAGTACCTACTTATATTGTAATTTTAGAGTATGTATTGAAATAATTGTACCGAATTGGAAACGACCTGTTACGATCATTTTGGATGGTAGGGCTGGTTGGCGAGACGATGCTGGTCAGCGGACAGACAGACGGACATGACAAGATGCTATATTGACCTACCTATTGATATTTTGTTCTGATTTCATAATAAATGAAATAGTTACAAATTGACTCGAGAGTGTTGGTGTATTTTTAGGCGATAGGCTGACAACATGTCACTATAGTGATACACATGTTTTCTGAAACAACCTTAGAAAACAAACTTCGAAAATGTCATGCGCGGCGATAGTGGCCGTATTCTTACCATTGGCCATTAACGCTCTGCCTACCCCGCAAGGGATAAAGGCGTGATATATGTATGTATGTATGTTACAAATTGATATTCAACTAGCGCAAGATCTTTTATTTATAATAATGAAACACGAAATTTTGCTGTATGTTTATTTTGAAATAATTATAAGGGAGAGAGGCCTTTGCACTGCAGTGGGATACAAGAGACTCGTAAATAAATAAATAATAAATAACGGATATAGCTACTCGTTACTGGCCTTTGAAATGAATTAGTTTGGAGTAGGTTTTTCTTATGTAATCTGGACTGCCAGCAGAACTACCTATCAAGGTAAATAACTTTTGCTTTGGTACCATATCTGTAAAAGTGCGTTCGGCCAGAACGATCACTCTTTGTTTGTACCTGCCGCCTAGGCGCGTGCCGCCCCGCTTTTCAAAGGACGCCGCTGCCGAAACAAAGGTCGCCGCGTGCGCGTACACCTGTACTTGATTTTGATTTTCGTTCCGGGTGGCGCGGGGGGAATGCGTCCGCGCCACAATTCTTTTATGACGATCCCAGAATTATCGATAAAATCATTCTATACTTATGAGAACAGTGGTATAGCACTAATACGAAGAAAGAGCCAGCCTACGTATGGACACACCCGTGCGTTAGAAAGGGATAGCAATGAAAGACATCAACGGGAGCGCATCAGAAATTATAAATATGGAATTATTTTTCATTAAAATGAAATTTTGAAAGAATCAAGCATAAAAATGTTTACCTATGAAATGTTATCCCGTCTTTTGCGGAACTTGATGTTGTACTACGCTTTCCACACCATTTCACTGCACAGGAAGGCATTCTTGATTACGTTTATACGCCAAAAAACGAAGCGCGGAACGTCCGTTCTTTCGCACAGTCTCAACCCGACTAATCAAAATTTTGATGCGTCAGCCTTATAAAGCATACATCAAGTGAGTGCGGTCGCCCCCGCATGCGTTCTCCACTGGTTATTGTCCTCCGTGTCTACGGAGAACCGAGTAGTTTTTTCCGTTGCGTTAAAATATTTTTTAAATATCAAATTTTAAAGTAATTTTATTTCGTAGTCCGGCTTGCCGGCAACGTAATCTATACATATTATAAGACAGTAACAAGTCAGTGTTCAGTGACCCTATATAGTTTTGAGAAAACACAACGATAGCGCGTTTTAAAAGACGTGTGGCGACATCTATGAATGAGTTTTGTACGATATTTGTTTGTTTGTGTATATGCGGAAGCATCACGCGAAAACGAACGAATGGATTTTGAATCAAATTGTACCAAAATGTCAAGTAATTCACCGATCAGGTCATAGGCTAAAAAAAAACATACCCCTAAAAGGGGGGTTGGCTGCTACACATAAAATAAGTTTGTAGGTCATGTGAATTTCATAGTGGCGCGTAGTAAAAGGATGTGTATGGGCTAATTGGACCTGAGATTGATTTCAAATTTCGAACTGGCCAGCACGTATTGTGTCGCTTTGAATAAGCGCACAGGAAGAAAAAAAACATGAGGCCGTATTTATATTTTTAATCTGTATTTTTATAACCTCAACAAATGAGTTTGTCGAATTATTGCTCATGATTACGACAAGGAAACTAAAATCTATGAATATGTCGACGACTACAAAAATATCTCTTTAATATTGGAATAATTTTCACTTTTAATAATTCAATAATTATTACCCTCGAAAACAAAAGTTTCGTGGTGCAAGACGTGCAAGTTGCGTGGCCAGACGATACAAACTTCATATAGGAATCGTTTTCTTTGTGCGTAATCTACGCGGGAAAATTGCAATAACTTTTTTGTTTTTAAATTTTCTCGCTAATTTGGTTAGGCTATTTAGCCAATATTTGTCAGGTACATGCAGTATGTTATAGGTTTTGCCGACAATACAGCTACATTATTTTCTGGGTGCGACAACTTTTTTCTGAAATATTCTTTGGAAATACTAATAAAAATTAGACTTCCCACACAAAGTGACTCAATCGGCTGGTACATTTTATATAGAAGATAAATTTTTCCATATTTCTGTAAAATTTTCCTGACGAAAGTTATATTTTATACGTTTGTGCCAGACGATCAAATCAGTATCTGAGATAAGACTTTTCGTGGCTATACGTATAAGCCGATTTTCCACAGACATTGCTTTGTCTGGACAGTAATTTTGGAAAGCGCAGGGTTGCTCAAGACCTGCGCCACTCTGTCGGGCTCCCTGATTGACACCACAGGAACTTCGAGTCGATGCGTGCGGAGCCAAATTGACTGCAGGATAGACCTCTGTCCCACGCGTCTAACAAAAACTCCGTTCCGGGTTTAAATGTAGATTCTGTTGTCCTTCTCCAGGGCCGCCGGTCTTGGTCAGGTTTCTCCCTCGGTTGATTCTTACGACTCCCACGGGAAGAGAGGTGCTGCTATTCTACTTTGCCGGCAGCACACGACCTTAATTAAATAGCCTTAGGTACTTAATTAAACGTAACCCTAGCCGCGGTTCCGCCCGTGTGGAAATCGGTCATGGCATCACACAGGAACATTTTTTCGCGAAGAAAACTTTCCTGTGCGTTAATCCAAGTTACCTCCTTTATGTCTGTGTTCAATTTCATGAATACCAGTTAAACAGTTTTTGCGTGAAGGAGTAACAAACAAACATATAAACTTTTGTATTTATATTATTAGTAGGAAGTAGGATAGGATAGGATTAGTAGTATGATTACTTGCTTTTGTTTTTATTTATTCACACTCATGAACTCGGTCTTCAGTCTTCCATCACAATGTCAAGAAATGTGGCATCAGTCTACTTCACGGAATTAATACTCTTGGAAGTAAATATTGCACGGTTTTAAAAAATCTGCTAAAAATGGCATAAGAGGCGGAAAGTTGAAGATATAGGGAAGAGAACTGGAAAGCTAAAAAATCGTAGCAGGGAAAGACGACTTCAAGAAACTGAACCTTTAGGGATTCTAAAAGACTAAACAGTATAAACCAACCACCGTTTTCTTACTCTTTCTTGCATGTGGAAATTGAAATTTTACGATTTAACAGTTTTTTAAATTACTTACATATAGTCTGAGAAACCAAGTTTTCTGGTACCTACCTACCAACAATTTAATATTGGCTAATATTGTTTTATGGTTCTTAGAGGCCTATGTTTAGCAGTGGTCGTCCTATATATAGCTGATAAATGATGGAAGATATATTATGGCGAAACGAAGTTCGCGGGCACCAGCTAGTAACTTATATTCTGCTATTTTACCAAAGTGTGGTGAGTGAAATTATTTTAAGGAATAATTCTGGTAAGTGTTTTAAAATATTTTATAACGGAAATAACGGTGTTACCGTTCGTATTTTATTTAAAATTTGTCCTTTGCAAATTTTTCACTGTCACGTGTTCGCAATTTTTTTTTTCATTTCACGTGTATTGCAACATGTAAGAAAAATTTTACTACATACCCTCGATTAAATTCTTATTCACTTTGCGTAACGAATATTCGGGGGGGTATTTTCGTAATCGAGATACTTTTTTTTTACACCCTTTTAACGTACAATTCATAACGATAAATTGTCTTTTCTTAGTGAGTTTCTATTTTTCACGAAACTACGCAAATATATGGAGTCATTTCAGTATTTTAAACGAATTTGTCTATTTTTAGATCGATCTTATTGAGTGTACGGTTGAAGTTTCTTGGAACGATGAGCGAGAATGAGGCAGGACGGTCGCCTGATACCCGGGACGAGCCGGCCAAGCAGCCTTCTCCACCGACCACTCAACCCTCTGCATCGAACGCTAAGGCCAGGTCAGTGAGCCAGAAGAGAACTGTGAGTAAAAAGTCCAAACCTCCTAGACGTGAATCAAGGTCACCTAACCGTAAAACCAAGTCACCTATACATAAGGCTAGATCACGGTCACGTAAACGAAAGGCTCGGTCACCAAAGCGTAGATCGAGTTCGTCGAGTTCAAGCTCGAGCTCGAGTTCGAGGTCTAGCTCGTCGACGTCATCTTCGTCGAGTTCATCCTCGAGTTCATCTTCTGACTCACTTAGACGTAAACATAAGAAATCGAAACATTCTCGGCGCCGGCGCCGTAGCCGTAGCCGCCGCCATCATTGCAAGAAAAAGGAGAACGTTAGCCGTCGTAGTCGTCGTAAACAAGAGCGCCGCCTTGCAGAACTAACCCGCGAGGTTAATCAGATTAAAAAACAGCAAAATGCACCCATTTCTTGCAATGACGAACCGAAGCGTCCCAGTTATCACTGTGAAGATGATGCTATTTCTATCGATGATAATGTTAATGGCATTTTGTATACCGAATCTGACACTGAACTAAACGAAGCCGACAAGTCTGATTTACAGTTGAATTTCGATCTGAAAACTAAATTAAAGGATCCGCCGGTTCCTAAAGCGTCGGAAGAAATAGTAAACCTTCTACAAGGTATACAATATTTTGGAAAAAGTGATTGGTGTGAGGTTCGCTATGCAGAAGTCCAGAAATTGTATAATCAAACTCCAGGTTTTATAGAATTGGAAGCTAATGAGGAAATTCGAGCATATGATCAGCTGCGTCACCTCACTTATGCTGACAAGGCATATGCAGCCCTCACTCTTTGTGTGCTTCAGCAAAGAGAAGCCTTGAAGAAAAACTTGCAAGAGTTTCTGGTTTGGGCTCGTGGCTCTAATGACCTAAATATTGACACACTGCATGAAAAAATTAATGAACTGTTTTCGCAAGGTGACTATTCGAAAGTTTCGGCAGACTTGTTACAGTTAGTTTGCGGTCACAGGGCAGAGGTGATACAGATGCGCCGCGATGGGATCATCAATTTTGTGCGTGATCCTTTGGTCAAATCTGCTCTACGCAAAGTTCCGCCGTCTAATCAATGCTTATTTTCTGCGGACTCCCTGACTGCTGCGCTGGAGAAAGCCGGAGGTGTCAAAAAAGCCTTTTTGCCGCCATCCAAACCTGCCACTGGTTCCACTTCACAAGTGGCAACCTCTAAGGCAGTACGTCACCCCCCGCAGGGGTCGACTTGTGCTCATGGGCCCTCGCAGGATACCAGCCATAGTTGCTGTGCAAGTACGCACCAAGGCTCCAATAGCAAACCCCCGCAGGGTTGCCATGCTCATAGCCGTCCCTCGCAGGGATACGGCGCACGCCATTATAGTGCTGCTGCTGACCGTCGCACGGGACAAAGCACGAGGGGGTCTTTTCGCTCACAACGAGGCCGGCCAAATTACAAGCCTCAGTACCAAACCAAGGGGAACAGAAAGCGTGGCGGACCCCCTACAGCCCCCAACTCGGATAATAAGAAAAGGAAGTACTGACTCGAGGGATTTCAAGGCGGGCCGTTTGAAACATTACCACAAGGTGTGGGAAAAATTGGGAGCACCGAACTTTTTGCTGCGAATAATAAACGGGTACCGCATACCCTTTGTCCAAAAACCTCCTCTCGTATGGCCTCATTTGAAGGAAGGTCCTCATCAAACAATAGAGTCCGAGGCAATGACTGCTATTGTAACGCAGATGAGGAGACAAGGTGTGCTGGAAGAGGTTCGGCGCTCCCCGAGTTTCATATCCACAATGTTTCTTGTAGCAAAAAGCGACGGCACACACCGCCCGATATTCAACTTGAAGGCTCTAAACGATTATGTCTACATAGAAAAGTTCAGGCTCATAAATGTCTTTCGTGTCCCCGAATTCCTGCAACCAGGGGACTGGCTGTGCAAGGTAGATCTATCTCAGGCGTATTTCCATCTACCAGTTCCGAAAAGTCACCGTCGTTTCCTTCGACTAATCTACAAGGGGCAGTTGCTGCAGATGACGTGCCTTCCTTTCGGACTCAGCACCGCGCCCAAGGTGTTTGCGTCCTTGACCAACTGGGTTGCGCAAATGTTAAGAGATCAGGGTCTGCGCATAATTGTCTACCTAGACGATTTTTTGATAGTCCACCAGGACCATCAGGTGCTGCAAAACCATGTTCGCTTACTGTTGAACCAATTGCAGTCCCTAGGGTGGCAAATAAATTTCGAAAAGTCGATCATCACCCCGCAGAAAAGCCTTGCATTTCTGGGAATTATCTGGGACCCTTGGACAAACCGAAAGTTCCTCCCTGAGGACAAGATTGGCCATGTTGTAGACAAAATTTCGAGCATGCTGGCAGAGGGCGAAACATGTCTCACAAGTCTACAGAGCTTAGTAGGCCTTCTGAATTTCGTAAGTTTTGTGGTTCCAAGGGGCAGGTTACACTACCGAGCCCTGCTACGATTTGTGAATCACTTCTTGAAACTACCCGGTCTGTTGACGTACAGCCTTCCCTTAGAGACCCTAGACGAATTGAGATGGTGGCTTCAAAATTGCCACCTATCATCTCCTATCCATCTGTCATCGCCCAGCCACTTTCTGACAACAGATGCTTCCGATTTGGCGTGGGGAGCACAGTTAGACGGCCTAGCCCTATCAGGAACATGGTCAGATCAGGAGAAGCACCTCCATTGCAATATGAAAGAAATGCTTGCAATCTTGAAAGTCCTTCAAGGCCACGCTCACCTCTTGAGTCAATCGACGACTCTAGCACAGTGCGACAATCGGACCGTAGTAGCCCACTTAAGGAACGAAGGGGGAACAAAATCCCTTCCTCTGATGGAGCTGACGTTGAAGGTCTTTCAAATACTAGACAGGCATCAGATAAATCTGTCGATTCAGTATTTGCCCGGAGTTTACAATGGTCACGCCGACCATCTATCGCGACACAGAACCCTTCCAGAATGGCATCTGTTGCCGCAGGCAATGCAAGTGATTTTTCAGAAATTCGGCATCCCGGTAGTGGATCTGTTTGCCTCGGAACAAGCGCATGCAGTTGCGAACTATGTGTCACTAGACTTAAACGATCCACAAGCTTTATTTCACGACGCTTTCTCCCGTCCGTGGACTTATCACCAACTTGGGTCTTCCCCCCACCATATCTGATTCCCAAGGTATTGGCTCATCTCAACCTAGCAATGGGGAGATATCTGGTAGCAGTTCCTCGATGGAACCGGATATTTTGGCGGGTGGACCTGAAATCTCGGGCTCTAGGAGCCCCCTTTACGGTTCGCAACCTCTCTCGGAACCTGATAGACATTGCGACCGGACTTCCACCGCCCAAAGTACAGCAAATGACGCTGGAGATCTGGATATGTGGGGGTGGTCAAGGAATTTGACCGGTTGGAATCTCTGTCAAAAGAGCCTATTACATTCTTCATGGCGTCAGTCTACTATTAGAGCCTATGAGGTAGCATGGAAAAGGTGGCTTAATTGGTGTCGAAAATCCTTATTAGATCCTTTGCTTCCGTCTGGATCCCATTTGGCTCAGTTTCTCGCAGATTTGTATTTGATTGAGAGATTGTCATATAATACGATTTTACTTCACAAATCCGTTGTTTCAACTTTGTGTAATGCCGATGGTGCAGGTATTTTAAGTTCTCACGTCCTTGTGAAACATATATTAAAGTCTATAGCGCTAAAAACACCGGTTTCCCGAAAAGCTCCTGTATGGGACATAGACGTTCTGGCTGCACACCTTGCTTCTAAGTCTGTTGACGAACACAACATGTTTGCTGTTTCTAGTCATACAGCTACTTTGTTACTCCTATGCTCTGGACGACGCGTCCACGATTTAACACTTTTGGCAATTGACTCGCAGCATTTAATTCAATGTGATGATTATTTAATTTTATGGCCTATGTTCGGTTCAAAAACTGACAATGCTAATTATAGACAGTCAGGTTGGAAACTTTTGGCTAACCCCGAAAACAAAAATTTGGATCCTGTTTTTTGGGTTAATCAGATGGTTGATTTGTTGAGAGATAGACGTAATTTAGCTCATAGTCCTAATCTATTTATGACGATCAGGGGCGAACCTAAATCAGCTTCGCGGTCCATTATTGCGGGCTGGATAAAATCATTACTGAAAGAGGCGGGCGTAACATCCACTCCTGGAAGTTTACGATCCGCAGTAGCATCCAAGAATTGGTCGAATAATGTTCCACTAGATGAAATCTTAGCTCGAGGTAATTGGAGGTCGAGCAATACCTTTGCGCGCTTCTACAGACGTGAGGTTTTATCCAACCCTAGTAACAGTAGTGTTACTTCATTATTTAATCCGATAAATTGATTGATAAATTAAGAATAATTGCACTGTTGATGTTAACTAGTGCTTATTATCAATTCGCTTGCTTTATAGTTGGTTTCTTTTTGTTACGACTTAAATAACCACTGGTATTGTGCATTTAACGCTGAGATGTTATTTATCTCGAAATAAGTGTGTAAATAAATATTTTTGATTGATATACTTATGCCTTTTCAGTCAGTTTAATGTCTTATATTATACCAATATACCTAGAGGTATTAAATTCTCGCACTTCCATTTCATAGGTTTATAACATTAGTTGCATAGTTCTATTCTACTAATGAATGCTTCTGAAACCTTTTTCACATTGGCGTCCCCACCACCAGGCGATAACAAACACGTCTCAAACAGGTAAGCTTCAAATAACGGTCTAGGATTTAATAGCAGTGTTTTACCTGAAAATAAAACACATATTAAATACTTACCTTATTTGAAGCTTACACTTTAAATTCTGCCTGGTGTTTTCGACTCAATGACTCGAGACTGCCACCGTATCGGCTCACGCGATTGTGGCTGCCTGGTGGGGGTGGTGGGGTGATCGGAAGTGCGAAGCGAGCGAGATAGATGTATGAGGGTAAAAGAGAAGGACAGTCTAAGCGGAAAAAAGATAAAGCCTATCTCAAACAGGTAAGCTTCAAATAAGGTAAGTATTTAATATGTGTTTTATTTTCAGGTAAAACACTGCTATTATCAAAAAGACCATAGTATCAATATCATTAACTATGCAAAATGACCGTAGTATCAAAATGACCAAATATTCAATATTCTGCCCTTCTCCCCTTTCCTCTCCCTTCTCTCCTTTATGTATTCGAAAGAATTTTTGAAATCGGTTCTGTAGTTTGGGTTTTATACAATTTTTGTATTATTCTGTTGTATGTACTCTGTTTCGATTTTAAGGTAGGACATTTTATTAGTTTTTTTTTCTTTTAAGGAGAAGTGTTTATGATAAAAAAGAATGTATGTAAGGGATGATTCCTAGTTAGATACCTACATCCAATAAACTAAGTATAATAAAAATAATAATAAAATTTTATTTTTACATTAAGAAACTGGAACTGTATACCCGCCATCCACCTCCTCACTATCATTGTGAGACTTTAATTTTGTATATTTTGATACTTTGGACATTTCGATATTTTGGTCATTTTGAAACTTTGGTCATTTTGATTTGGACATTTTGATACTTTGGACATTTAAATACTATGGACATTTTGATACTTTGGTCATTCTGAACCCGAAGGACAAAAGGAAATATACTTACGAATGATGTATCATTAAGAAGATTCTCGTAGCTCTGTAAAAATGTATACTGTATACAACACACAGAATGGCACCAATTTCACAAATAGCTATTTTAAATGATCAAGCTTACACTTATTTTAAATCTCATTATACTGCAAGGTACGAATACATACATAAAATGCCCCCCGTTATTATGAAGATAGGCAGAAGTAGGCAGTTAGACTTTTACCTCATCAGACCTTAGACGTATTTTGTGTTGGAGAGGCATCGGCCGTTTGGTCTTCGGAAGTTCAAGTGGATGAGTGCTGTACAGGGGCACACGCTGTATCTGAAGGTATTCTCCGTATCTCACTTTTGGCTCGAAGTAAGTAGGTTTTTCTATAATTTAAGACAGACGTAAACACTTTATTGCTCATATTAAAACATAACATTGTACGGAACCAAAAAACACCATAATATAAGCAAAGGCGGCCTTATTGCTGTAAGCGATCTCTTTCATAAGTGACACTAAAGGAGAAGTGCAAAAGCACACACTATAAGTAGCGGCGGCAACACATCAATTTAGGATTCCTAATGTAAGATAGGTAGGTAGCTACTTTAAGGCAATTTTGCGGTTTATTTTAATTTCAAATCTTATTCTTGTTCCGAGACTACATAACTATCTTATCACATCGCTGATCGCATGCATTTGAAATTGTACCTTTCCGTACAAAATTGTGAAAGTGTATGAGAAGATGTACAAAACTACTCTATAATTTTTTAATATCAAAGACTTTTTTATATCCACAAAGTAATATACATAGATAAATAAATATAGTCTTTGTGAGTGCCCCAGCGAGAATCGAACTCGAAACCTTTGCGTCGCACTAATGATGATGATGACGCACTATAACTGCTTCGAATCGGTAATCGAAAAGTTCTATTAGTTTTGTGTCTACAACATACTCTTTTTTGCAGGCGAACGCGGTCGTGCGACTCGATGGGTAAGTTGGTTCAAATGAGCTATACACTCCTCCAAGTCAATAAACACCAAAGCAGACATCAGCAACATAGCGTTCAAATCATACACTGTAAAAAATCATACACTGTAAAAAAATACACTTGTAAAATTTTATGCCTCAGTGCCCCAAGTCTGCTATTTTTTGTTATTGTACCGCCATCGAAACTCAACTGTCATTCTATTGCCATATACTTCAAACTGTTAGCAGACTACGAAACTACTAAAATCATCCAACTGAGATCCAATCGGCATCCAACAAAAACGATTTTCACTTAACAGACTTAGAGGCCGGGAAGGTGTTTTATGGTACATATACAGGGTGTTAGGGACAGCGCCCCGAATACTGATAGGATGCAAGCAGACCATGAAACTATAAACAACTTTCTCCTAGGAACACATGTCAGGAAAGACAATTTTTCTGATCTCTCATACAAAACTGCGATCAGGACAGCATTTACTATGGGAAACCAAATTTTTTTTGACGCTTTCTGACTTATGTTCCTAGGGGAATGACATATGTTCAGTTTCATGGTCTGCTTGTACCCTATCAGCATTCGGGACGCTGTCCTTTACACCCCGTATTATTAACTTTTAATTTCCCAGGTCTTCTTTGAGAATAGCGCTATGTAGGCTTAAAGCTTGACTCGTAAAATTCCTCGGAAGAACTAAGCTTCACTCGTAAAATTCCTCGGAAGAACTAAGCTTGACTCGTAAAATTCCACGGAAGAACTAAGCTTGACTCGTAAAATTCCTCGGAAGAACTAAGCTTGACTCGTAAAATTCCTCACCTTGACGACGAGGAAGCCTTATTTTTCAGATCCCGGACACAATATTGTTTAACTCCGAGACACAGAATAATAACTAGTAACTAGCGTTATCCGAGAGTCGGTCTGGGCTACCCACTTGCTTCTTATTTCTACTTCGGTTTAAGGTAAGAAGGATAGAGCTAAAGTGGATATCACTTACTCGGTCTTAGCACGGATGGCGACACTTTGTAGTATTGTGTATACAAAATCCACACGAACAATCCAGCGTCTGCCAAGGAATCTTCCATGGATGTCATCAGCATGTCATATGGAAAGTGAATGGTGACACCCAAATCCCACAAGCAGCTCCTTACTCGGGTGGGCACATCCTCAAGTAAGTCTTCGCGAATGTACTCTCTTAGATGCGACAGACGGTCCCTTTGTTCTGCTGAATATTCTATATACCAGACCGGACCGCATTCTCTACATAAGCGATTGAAGTTGTATTTCGCTGCAAGAAAGAAAGAATAACAGAACCGAACGAGGAATGCCGTATGGTATTGGCTTAGCATCACCCCAATTCTACCCATAGATGTCGTAAACATACATTCATACATATATCGCGCCTTTATCCCTTATGGGGTAGGCAGAGCCTTAACGGCCGTAAAAATACGGTCGCTATCCCCACTTCTGACATTTTTGAGGATTGTTTTCCAAGGTTTGTTCAGAAAACAAGTGTATCACTATAGTGACAGGTTGTCAGCCTGTCGCCTAAAAATTTTAAGACACTAATACTCCCGAATCCCTTAGTCGCCTCTTACGACACCCACGGGTGGGAAATGGGGTGATGCTATTCTAAGCCAGCATCACACGACTAACGACGACTAAAGGATAATCATCAAGGGTATGGGCCGACGTGTTCCCTGTGAATGCAACATCTTACACTGCGCTCGCCCGCTGCCAAGCGTGGTGAGTACGGCAATACCCCCCAATAGGAGAAGCCTTATGTCCAGCAGTAGATTGTTGTGGCTGTTAACTTAAAGGTTAAGAGCAATGAGTCTCTGAAATTTATAAGAAAAAAAGCCTGAAGAGTCAGAAAGGCTATGGATTCAGATTCTAATAGCAGTTTTACAACTATATCAGGGATTTTTCATCACATCACACACAATATCAGGCTATAGCAGTCCACTGCTGCTTGACGACCGATCACGGAACCATCTTACTTACGGACAATCGGGTGGTTCAGCCCGCCATGTCCTAACCAGACTGGGAACAAATTCACAAAGTGATAAATATCAACTTTGTGAGTGCCCTACCGAGAATTGAACCCGGAACCTTCTGCGTCAAAGGCAAGTCGCACTACCACTGCGCCACATCGGTAGTCAAACGTTTACATCAGTCTGTACAAAGCGTGTAAGTTGTAACTATTGGAGAGTTTTTTTATATATATCCGTACCTTGACGATAGTAGTGGAACCTCAAATCCTTACAGAATAAAAGCCAGTTTCCGACCCTGGTATTGTAAGGTTTCCTAGCTGCATTGGCTCTCATCTCTTTTTCTATGTAAACCCATACTGGCTCTCTTTTCGGATTATAGATTCTCTGAATAGCAAGGAAACCATTGTGAATTGATATTATACATACATACATATATCACACCTTTATCCCTTGAGGGGTAGGCAGAGCGTTAACGGCCGTAAGAATAGGTTAGGTTAGGTTAGGTTAGATTAGAACCTTGACCACAACGCACGAGCCAAGCAAATGGAGCGAGCGTACCCGGTAAGGGCCGGCGATCTGCCAAAAACGACACAGGGCATGAAAACATAACCTCAAAATGTGTGAACATTTGGAAAGAATTTCTTCACTTTTACTTTTATAGGAGGACTACTATAAGCCCCCAACCCCCTCCACTAAAAAGTCATAAACCGAGGTGCGATTTATAAATGCATGCAACCCCGGAATTTCTACGTTCTACGAGTGCTACGAGTGCTACTAGTGCTACGTGTGCTACGGAAAGTGCTACACGCCAGTGGTTGGTCATAGCTGCTCGTTCCTGTAGGTACCTAACCGTTTTTACGTGGTTTTTACATATACATACATAAATTAAGCCTTTAGCCCTCGCGGGATAGGCAGAGCGATAACGATCGCAAAATAACGATCGTTATCGCCACGTCTGACAATATTTGAGCGTCGTTGCAGATAAGTCGTGTATCACTATAGTGACAGGTTGTTGTCGCCTAAAATTGCAATACATTAAAATCCTCGAGTCCCTCAGTCGTCTCTTACGACACCCACGGAAAAGAAATGGGGTGATGCTATTCTAAGCCGGCATCACACGGCGATGGTTTTTACATACATACATACATACACAAATCACGCCTATATCCCTGGCGGGGTAGGCAGAGCGTTAACGACCGTAAAATTACGGCCGTTATCGCCACGTCTGACAAAATGTTTGAGGGTCGCTACAGACAAGTCGTGTATCACTGTAGTGACAGGATGTCAGTCTGTCGCCTAAATATGTAATACACGAAACCCTCGAGTCCCTTAGTCGCCTCATACGACACCCACAGGAAAGAAATGGGATGATGCTATTCTAAGCCGGCATCACACGGCAAATGGTTTTTACTATTCGGTTTTACTAATTATTTTACCTTTGTTTTGAGAAATTCCTGCAGGGTAGGCATTTTAAACTTCCCCATTATGATTTGTACTTTGTATTTTACATTAAATTTAATAAAATGTAAAAGTAAAAATTTAGGCAACCTAACAAGAAACTTAAAATTTTGATATGACAACTTGACAGAAATTTCAAATTATGAAGAAGTTGATTTCTGCCAAGGTTTCTGTTTTCTGAACTACGTTCATACTACGTTTCTGATGGATGAAAAGACAATAAGGTTCTTGCACAGAGGACTTAATTTGTCCTATAATAGCTAAGGAGATTGAAAAAGTGCCGTGTCACGCCGGCTTAGAATAACATCACCCACCCCACATCCTTCCCGCGGTTGTCGTAAGAGGTGACTAAGGGACTCGAAGGTATTGGTGTATGGGTGGAAATTTGCGCAGTTAAAAATTGCGGTCACACGTTAATTTCTTTAAGTCTACAACACTTACAGATTTTAAGTATCATTCACATGAAAGAATGTTTAATTGACCATTTGGAAAGTAAAACTCCATCCACAAATTATGAAATATGTTTAACTAAAACTTAATCTGAAACCTGAAATCGGGGCAAAAACTTCGCGTGTCACACTCAGCTATTGCGAAATTCAAACACGTATAAAGTTTTATCTAGCTGGACATTATATAACTTTTCACCCATCATAATAATCCTTATATCATGTAGATTTATAGAAAATTATTAATTGGATAATTTTTAACTGCGTATACCGACAAAAATGACAGTTTGTGTTGGTCACACGTTTTTGTGTTTTCTGAATACGTGGTCTAAAACGACTGAATCGCTGAAACTAATAGAACTATGAGCTGGGTTTTGTTTCTGCCTTCTGCCAGGATTACTTCTTCATCCCTGGAGAGGGAGCATATAGCTCCTTGGCACTTCTAGGAGGAGTATTAAATAGGAGTTATTAAATTTTTAGGTCCTATTTTTGCACCCGCGCCAGGTCCCTTTCCTGTGCATGTTTTCTTCGTGAAAGAGTTATTACTGAGGATTTGTTCTGAACAAATAATGTCGCATAATAAAGCGAGTTAAGATTCGTTTAAAAATTTTCCCAGTCAAGGGACATTTTATGCCAGTCAAGTGACTAATGTTATTTTAATGATTGTTTTTGCATTTTGATGATACACATGTTTTCTGAAACAACCTTGGAAAACAATCCTCAAAATGTCAGACGTGGCGATAGCGGCCGTATTCTTACGGCCGTTGACGCTCTGCCTACCCCGCAAGGGATAAAGGCGTGATATATGTACTTATGTATGTATGTATGTAAATTGTACAACTACACCACGTGTGGTAGATTGTTGAATAAACTGAATTGAAATCAATTGCGACTAGAAATTCAGAGAAGGAAACTTAATTTAATAAACTAGATTACATACACATTATCACGCCTTTATCCCTAAAAGGAGAAGCAGAGCATCAACGACCCTAAAATTACGGTTGTCATCGCCAAGTCTGGCATATGTTTGAGGGTCGTGCCGTGCCCAAGGAACATAATACTATGGTCGTGCCAGATAAGCCATGCATCACTTTAGTGATAGGTTGTCAGTCTGTCGCCTTAATTAAGATTACACATGAATTCTTATACGTCGCCTTAGTCGCCTCATACGACACTCGTGGGAAGGATGTGGGGTGATGCTATTCTAAGCCGGCATCACACGGCGTAAAATAATGTTAGCTAATAATAAATTGTTGGTAGGAAAACTTGGTTTCTCTGACTATAAGTAATTTAAAAAAACTGTTAAATCGTAGGGAAAATTTGAGTCCGGAGGGAATATTTCAGTTTCTGCATGCAAGAAGGATTAAAAAAGCGGTGGTTCTGTTATATGTTTGTTCTTTTAGAAACCCTGTAGATTCAGTTTCCTGAATTAGGACAGATTAGTCATTCCCTGCTCCGATCCCTTGCTTTCCATTTCTCTTCCCTCAACTTTCCACCTCATAAGCCGTTTTTAGCAGATTTTAGCAGCTGTCACTTAAAATGTAGATCTCATAAAGCCCTTCTAAAGCAACCCATAGAGCCCACTTCTTCGAAGAGAAATAGACATATTAAATGTAGTGCAGCAGCATGCATAGTCAATATGTCAATATTCCTGATGAACATAGACAAAATCACTTGCAAACAAAATTTTTCGGGGAAAACGGGTCACAGAAGGTGAAACGCGGAAATGCTAGTAATAATTAAATTTTGTTCAGATGGTTTGGTTTACAAGAAGTTTACAAGTCATCATACTTTATAGGTAGGAGTAAGCAGGTATGGTACTGCTGACCCACGAGTAAAACTTGGTACCTAGTATCACTAGTACCATGAGCCCGGAGGGCAAATCGATGGTACTGTGACACCGGGGGGATATTTTTGAGATTGGTTTTTGATGCTCCTAATATAAAATGTAAATCGTATTTTTTATTTATTTATAGTAAAATTTTGTACAGAAAAAAAACGGTTTAATTAATAAATTTTACATCTATTTATTTAATTAAATTACTTACAAGACTTAATGTTTACTAATAATTACACGTTACTTAATTTTAGACATGACTGATAATACATTTCACATTTTACAAATGACTACATGGGTACGCTAACTTATCACTTTAAACAATACTCATTAGGTGCGTCTACACAGGGGAGGAGATCGGTGTGGACGGACGTGTTTCGCCTGAGGCAACGCATGCTCGGGTAAGCACGCGCCGACGAACGCTCCAAACGGCGTCGGTGAATAGCGGCTCAAAGGCGCGTCAGAAGCACGTCCAGTGCCTTGTTTTTCGAAACTACAGGCTACAATTCTACAGGTGAAATTCGATGTACATTGCGAAGCGGGTCAAAAATCCCGGTTTTATAATGTCCCATCGGCTACGCAATGTACATCGAATTTTACCTGTAGAATTGTAGCCTGTAGCTTCGTTGCATAGGCCACAGATAGAGACAAATTTTCCTCACCCGGGCATGCGCCGCATGCCGCGCGTTTACCTAGTACAGGCGTTTTTTCGGAACCATACCAAGGTTTTCCGGCCATCTCCTGTTTATACTGTGAAGGAAAAAAATAATGTAGGTTGGTTGCAGGTATAAATTAGGTTCAAATCCAAATACACATACTTATGATCTGGGCCCCGTTTAATAAAAATCGCTATGCGACAATTATGTCGTGGATGACAATTCCGACTATTCGACAAGTTTCTGTTTAATAAAACTTATACGTATAGGTGACAAAAATGGCATGGTGGACAAATTATGTCGGATTGTTGTGACAATTTGTCAATTTTCAATCATACATGCATATATCACGCCTTTATCCCTTGCGGGGTAGGCAGATCTCCAAGGGCCGTAAGGATACGGTCGCTATCGCCACGTCTGACATTTTTGAGGATTGTTTTCCAAGGTTGTTTCCGAAAACATGTGCAGGTATCTTTTTATGGATAGAGTGATTCAAGAGGAAGGTTTTTTTTTATTTTTTTTTATATGTAATAGGCCCGCATTTGTCTGCCGCCTCACCTGGTGGTAAATGGAGATGCAGACGAATGTATGTATAATACTTATTTCCACGGGAAAATGAGTAACAGCGGGTACAAATAGACTTTTTACAACCTTTGACGTCTACTGTGCAAGAGATAAAGGTGTGAAATGTGTTTTGGCAATCTACGATATAATAAGACTGTCGTATAGTATTTACTTTGGTAAACGGCAAGTTTTGCCGACATGATGTGGAATTTTCGCTGGACTAAACGGATTCAATACGTGCATGTCTTCATCTCTCAAAGGCATGTAGGTAAAGAAGCATTCTCTGCAAAAGAAAATCATTATCAGTGTTCCAATAGATAAAAAGAACCACAGTGGTCGCGTCATCTTTTCCTAGCCGTTTGGGCAGTACCTTAACCCATGAAAAAAAATTTACTTGTCTCCAAACATACCACTAAACATGTATTTAGTTACACTAGGTTCATAAATCGAAAAATGTGTTCCTACAATGACTAATATCAAAATGACAATCAAAAAGTTAAAGAATAAATTATTTGACTTTAACTTTGATTGATACAAAACACATAATCCTCCTTCAGAAGCAGACGGGTAAAAATTACTTACAAAAACTTTTTGTTTGGGTATTTCGGATATTCCATCATGTTCCAGAAGATCCGCGTATGCTCCTTCCAAAGGAACCTCGTTCTTGTTGTGAAGTTGTCAACCATTTGTTGGTTCTGGAAGTAAAGAAAAATGCAGCTACCAACCTTCAATAATTTAATCTTTAATTACCAACCGTACTGTACTACACGTTATTATACAGATATTGATCACTTTGTGAATATATTCCCAGTCTGGTCCAAACCAAATGTCCTAACACGATTGTCTGTAAGAAAGATGGCACGTTAAGCCGTTGCTCCCGATAACTGTAGCATTATATTATGCCAAAAATTTCGAACTCCCACATAAAATCACGATCACGGCTGATGTGCTGCATTTACCTACAAAAAGTAAACCGCTGCATTTAGGTACTATGATGATGATGATGATGATGAAATCCTGTTATCCCACATTAGGGACATAGGGCTCGCAGAAGAATTCTCCACTTCTCTCGATCTAGGTCCTATGGGTAGTCAGAAATATTTTAACGTTTCCTGAAATATTTTCTTAAAGATGTTCAATTTCTTGGTCTGATTGTGCCTTGTTAGTATTATGTTTTTTTTACCAGTTCCTGAATTCTGAGCTTTTGGTCGAAGTTGAGATGATCCAATTCCTCTTTAGTAAACTCAATTCTGTACGCCCGAGTAAAATGTTCGATATGATCCAAATCGATCCATTTGCGTTTAGACTTCAGCAGCAACTTATCTGAAAAAATAAGGATGTTAAAACTCAAACTCAAATCATTTATTCAAAGTAGTAAATTTTACATTTAACTTATTGATGGTCAGGTATTAGCCATTGTAAAAAAGAGAAAAATGTAGGATGAGTACATTTTTCTATTTCTTACAACAATTTTATGAACCTAGTGTAAACGCGGCTCAGGTGGACTAAAAAACTTAAAACTAGCCCCTAACGCACTGCCTCGGGGCTGGCCAAGCTAACTAAACAGCAGGTAACGTTAGGTGGTAAATATAATAAAATAAAAACGAGTTCATGTTAAGAAAGAAGAAAAAAAGTGTTGTGTTACATGCGTATGGTTAGCCGGACCCCCTGGACAGTAAACCCCAGAAAACTGCCCAGAAGTGCTCCTATTATAAATATACAATTTGTGAGGTAAAATAGGTATGTTAAAGATATTTTTTATTAAAACAATATACGGGCGGCCTGCCCATCAGTTGTACTTGCTGTATCTCATTTTCCTGTGGAAATATATTCGTATATTATATAAACCTTCCTTGTGTTGCCGTGTGATGCCGGCTTAGAATAGCATCACCCAATGTTCTACTCGTGGGTGTCGCAAGAGGCGACTGAGGGACTTGAGGGTTTCAGGTGTTTTACAACTTTTAGGCGACAGACTGACAACCTGTTATAATACACAAATTTATCTCAAACGGCCCTCTATATTTGTCAGACGTGGCGACATCGACCGTATTTTTGCGGTCGTTAGCGGTCTGTCTACCTCGTAAGGGATAAAGGCGTGATATATGTATGTATGAATGTAAACCTTCCTCTTGAATAATTCTATCTATAAAAAATATATGTTAGCAATTGAAATATGTTATCTGTGAAAATTTCAACTAGTATTCTATCATTTTTTTAATGAAATCCTGACTGGTGACAGGTGAACAAACAGACGGCGCATCGGTAATCCGTCCTATTCTGATATGTTCATATAGGTACGGAACCCTAAAAAGGCGTTTATACCAGGTATGTTATGGAACTCCGTATCCGAAACCGAAACTATCGGATATCCGATATTACAATATATCCGTAACCGTAACCGATATAAAAGTTCCGAAATAAATAAGCTAGCAACGCGCGCGCTCTTAGGGCAGTCGAACTGCCTCTATGACGTTAGGTATCTGTACTACTTTAGTAGTATATACAGGGTCATTGGAAAATTGATGCATTCCTTTCAAGGGATGAACCAGCTCATGAAACTGAACAACTTTCCCCATGGAACATAGGTCGAAATATGAAAAAAAAATTTTGGTCCTCCCATACAAAATGACTTAGTCAGTCGGTAATTTTGTATGGGTGGGCCAAATTTTTTTTTAATTTTTCGACCCATGTTCCTTGGGGAAAGTTGTTCACTTTCATGAGCTGGTTCATCCCTTGAAAGGAATGCATCAATTTTCCAATCACCCTGTATATGATGTGCTTAGGGGCAGAGCAGGTGGGACGATACTCCTTGTGTCCCGCCCGGGTTCGATCCCCGGATAACCCTTGACATTTTTTATTTTTTTTATTTTAATTTTATAATAATGAAGAACTACGAGTAGATTAAAATCCCAATAAATTCCAAAGATTGTGTAAAAAAAGGTGCGAATGTTACTGTGAGTCTTCTTCTTCAAACCGCCTTTGATTCGCTGGCTAACAAGTTCTTGTAGATCCTTCAGGAGATTAGCTTTCGGCAGATGCGGTATGATTAGTGGTTTGTCGGACAATTCTGCTAGCAAAGCCTGTATAGAAAAAAATACTTTTATTCCTTGGAAAGAGTGAGCGTGTCTAAAACTTTTCTTACTTTGGAAGGAACATCATGTTACATACATCGTACATGTTGCAATCAAACAATCATCGCGGACAAACATACATACATACAGGTCAAACTGAGGACCTCCTTTTTTTAAGTCGGTTAATTAAAAATGAGTGCATGTTTCTTGTGCTGCGCTGGAATTTCAAAAAAACATGCCTTTTTGTACGTAATATAGTTTCAGCCTTTACGTACTTACCGCAAGTAATTCCTTCTCCTTCAAATTAGATGGTGAGATTGACTTGGTAGAACCAGGATGCTAAAATGTTAATCAAAAACGTTATTTGTCACAAGTATGTTACTAAAACCGAATACGGAGTGTAAAGGAGAGAAAGGGGGGTTGACACTATGATGAATTTATTGAAACAGCATTGTTTTGGTGCAAATTAAAAACAAATGTTTTTTTGGTGTCGTAAAAGGCGGCTTAGGGAATGAGCAACAGCGTTCCCTGTTAATATCTATATTACCTTGCATCGCGCTCGCCAATCCGGCTGCCAAGCGTGGTGAGTATGGCAAATACGTCCAATAGGGAGGGGGAGACCATGTCCAGCAGTGGACTTTTGTGGCTGTTGCACGAATGCATTATGCCTACCATAGACTTATTATATAAATAAATATAAATAAATATATCCTGGACAATTCACACAGAGCCATCTAGCCCCAAACTAAGCAAAGCTTGTACTATGGAAACTAGATAGCTGATACTAATACATATATACTTTTTTTTTTGTAAATAAATACATATTATACATAGAAACACCCAGACTCAACACAAATATTTGAAAATTGACTTAACAAATATTTGTGTCCGGTGGGGATCGAACCCACGACCCTCGGCGTAGAAGGCAGGCATACTATCCGCTACGCCATCGGGACAGTCAATACTTCGTTTAAGTAATTCTATTATACCTACCGTCGTTGTGTCAGAATTCATAGCTTCTTGAGCACATTGTAAGATAAAATCCTCCATTATCTCCCGGTCATACACTCGAAATTCGTCAATACAGTAAGGGGATAACCCTTTGGGAGGATTAAAGTATTTGGGCATTGATTTTCCGTGATGTTTTGATATGATTTCTTCATTCGAATAATCATATAAATGATTACAAGTACATCTTTTACGATTCAAATGAAGTTTGACTCTCTCCCTATGGACACAAGAAGAACGCAGAATAAAAATGTGGATATCAACTTCATAGCCATAAAATGTTTTTATTCTATTTGCTCGTGAAGGGCGGCATTATTTAAAAAAAGAATACCATAATCGGCTCGTTTAGGTAAGTCAGGTTGGCAGAGGCACGCAGACACGACAAAAATGAAATTCCATACATACATTTCGATTCTACTCCTAGACCCGAAAAAAAGAAGGCTCTTAACACGGTAAACTTCACACTTCGTTTACCATTGATTAAATCGTCTGTCACAGAGGTATCAGGCCAATGATGAGTAAAATGTAATCACATATATATTATAATAATTACCATTTAGTTTCACAATCACAGTTTTCTTCGCACTTGTTGTTTGCGTCAGGTGGGCATTTGTAGAAACCCAAAATTAATGTTACATATTCGTTTTGCACTAACACGTTGCCTCCATTAATACATATATAACCGGTATTCTGACAAATCATGTCTGAAAAATATAGGATGTAATAAAATAATCAATTGCAAATATTGTAAAGGACGACCCAAGCCATGAAACTGAACAACTTTCTCCAAAGAGCATAAGTCGCCAATAGGTATGTCGAAAATCGGTACGTAGTAATGTATCTCACTCAATAGTTGTCTGTAAAGTCATTAGGTTGTGTTTGGTGTACTTACGATAGTTGCAGGTGACAACGTCATAAAAAATACATACATACATACATATATCACGCCGTTATCCCTTGCGGGGTAGGCAGAGCGTTAACGGCCGTAAAAATACGGTCGCTATCGCCACGTCTGACATTTTTGAGGATTGTTTTCCAAGGTTGTTTCAGAATACATGTGTATCACTATAGTGATAGGTTGTCAGCCTGTCGCCTAAAAATTGTGATACACCAATACTCTCGAGTCCCTTAGTCGCCTCTTACGACACCCGCGGGAAGGATTTGGAGTGATGCTATTCTAAGCCGGCATAACACGGCATAAAAAAAATACTACGTAAATAATGCTTTCTGTAATAAAATAGAACCTAACCTAACTTAACCTAACCAAACTTAACCTAACCAAACCTAACCTAATCAAACCTAACTTAACCTAACTTGACCATCAGCGGTAATTATGATTGTTAGGTACTTGATTGTCTCAACGAAAGGTTAGGTTAAGTTAGGGTAGACAATGTTTGGTTATGTTATGTTAGGTTGTGTTTATTTATTACAGAAAGCATTATTTTATACATTTCCTATAGCTCTTCCTGTAATATAATTTATTTGATACCTTTCTTGTTACACTTATATAATAAGTTTTACTACACAAATCCATTCATTGTCAAATGTACAACAGCAAAACAAAAATTATACATAAAGCATAATAAACATAACATAAAGCATTCATAAGCAAAACATAACATGCATAACCTTCACATAAAAAAATCGAGTCGTAGAAATTGATATACATGTGGTTGGACCAGTCGTATTTGAATGTGTTTTTATAGTCAAGGCTATGAGTGAATTTATTGGGGTAGTTATGTGTGAATTGATAAGTTAAGTAGTATATACATGGTGCTACGAACATAATTAGTAGCAAATTCTGGCATGCAAAGATTTAAAAATAGAGCTCGGTCTGGATCGGGTTCAGGGTGACCGATATAAGTATACCTCTATATATAAGTAAATAAAAGTATATAAGTAAATAAAAGTTCTTACTGTCTATATGATACACTGGACGGCCGCTTGGCAAGTAGGCAACTCCCTTGACATGATTTTGTAGAATATCTAAATCAGGTTTATGAGCTAAATAGGATTTTTTCGGTTTTTGTGCAAACATCTTCATCTTTGTAATAAATGCCACCATCTCCTTATCCTTATTTCCTGAAAATATAAATATTCTGTACTACACGCAAGCACGGAATAAAGGCGTGATGTAAGGCTGCCCCCACATTGGGCGTTGGCCGAGCGTACGCGTTTCCTGAGCGTACTGCCGGCGTCGGCGCGGCGCGGACGTCGCGTCAGCGCACCGTCTGCGGGGCGTAGGCTTCGCGTTATACAGCGCCGCGCGGGCGCTGCGTGAACGCCGCGCAGACGCCGCGCAGACGCCGCGCAGACGCCGCGCTTACGTCGCGTTCCACAGGCGTTCGGCCGCCCGTGTCCCCCGCGCACATTCCCCCCCGCGCCCGCTAGCATCTCAGTTGCGGCCGAACGCCCGTGGAACGCGACGTAAACGCGGCGTCTGCGCGGCGTTCACGCAGCGCCCGCGCGGCGCTGGACAACACTGAGCCTACGCCCCGCAGACGGTGCGCTGACGCGACGTTCGCGCCGCGCCGACGCCGGCAGTACGCTCAGGAAACGCGTACGCTCGGCCAACGCCCAATGTGGGGGCAGCCTAATGTGTATATGTCGCAGTAACATGGCAGAATTAGTAATTCGGCCGAAATCCTTGGATTTTGGGAAAAAGCCGGCGGATGGATAGACTTAATTTCACTATCATCCTAAGCAGATCTAGCAATTCTAGGACTATGGCCGAAATCCTAGATCTGTTTAGTTACATAGCTTTAATTACGGTTTATGGGCAACGAGGTGTGGAGATATTATACAGGTGCGTTTTATTTGTTTATTATGTCAGAAAAACTAATTAATTATATATTTTTTTAATTGGCCGAATTACTGACTGCCATCTTACTGCGATATAATATACGTATGTATGTATTCAAAACATGTCTAATAAGAACGCGCGCACGCGTGTGTATGGTTTTGGGTTGTATCAAACATGTGTACCTACTTGTTTAGTAAAACACTTACGTAAACTCTCAGGGGCTTTCCAGAACTTATAGGGACAAACTCGTGGTTTAAAAAAGGTTTCCCTGTTCCTCTCTTTCCGAATTTCCAACTGAAAAGAAACACAGTAGTGTAACTATCTAACTACGAAGTTGGGTATGAAATTGCAATACCTTATTTTATAAACAGCTGATGATTCAAATGCTGATCAGAACAGAATATAGCTTTATACTCGCTTAGTTTATGCAGAATTTGCAATGAAGAAAGTTTTGTAGCGAAATGCAAACGTAAAAGATAACAATTTACTTACAAAATCGTCGTTTTTCATAAGTTCTTCGTAGCTCTAGAAAAACAAGTTTAAAAAAATTAGAAAGTAGAAGTTAAAATCTTGCTAATATTATAAATGCGAAAGAAAAAAATATTTATTTTGTTTGTTCCTCCTTCACGCTAAAACTACTAAACCGATGCTCATTAAATTTGGCACACAGATAGAAAATAACTGGGATTAACACATAGGACAGTTGTTACCACGAAAAAAATGATGCTGAGGGGTTAAAACCGACTTCTACGCGGGCGGAGCCGCGGGCGCCCACTAGTAGGTTCTAAAGGGTAGTAGATCTGCCCAATGAAGGCTAGCTTCCAGGACGCAATTTTAAACTTTAGAACTTTTTTCGATAGCCTTTGTGATTGATTTCGCGTAAAGTTGAATTTCGTTAAAGTTCAATTTGCATGATGTCGAATTTCGTGAAGATGAATTCCCAATATGCTGAGTTATCTATCAGTTCTCAAAAATTTTATTTAGCGTAAAGTGGAATTTGCAGTAAATTGAATTTCTACACACACGTACTTATTAAATTATTTTAATTCATCATTAAAATAAAGAAAAGATCATCAGAAAGAGGGAACCCCCTGGTGGGAGCGGGCATGAGCTTGGTATAGCGAAGGCGTAGGGACAGCGAGCGCGGGAGGCAGAGTGGGAGAAAAAGCGGGAGGATGGGTGAGAGCGGGAGTGAGAGTGAGAGAAAGTGCAAGAAGGTAAGTAAAAGCAAGAGCGAGAGGGAGAGCGGCGATACCAAAATAACCTGTGTTAGCCTTTTCCAATAATCAACCAAGAAAGAGGTATAAATGGGTGATGCGATCTTTATGTGCTAAAAATCACAAATAACAATACACAAGTCATTTTTAATTACTTATGAGTACGCGGGCGAAGTCGCAGGCTATAGCTAGTATTATATAAATTGCTTGAGTATATACTTCTACATATACTTAAATAATGAGGTTTTTCATTGGAAAGCAAATGTTTCGTAAAGAAAGCAAAAGTTGTTTACATATAGATTCTTAGAAACATCTTTGTATTTGAATAAATAATGTCTGCATGCCCGGAGCACACTTAATTATGGAAGATAGTATAATATTCAAATTACCTCAGCATTTCTTAACTTGATTTTTCTACTAATAGGTGTAGGTTTTTTAGGCTTCGGGATTTTAGTTGGGTAATTACTGCAGCAGGGAACTGTAATCTTCTGCAGGTACTCTCCATATTTTACATTAGGTTGAAAGTACGTTTCTTTCTCTGAAAACAGGTAGGTAGATATCTTACAAAACATGAAAAATCTTCTATCTCTGGCAGGATTTGATCCTGCGACTTTCGCTATAGTAGTAAAGTGAGGTCTCTACCATCTGCGCTACCGCGGCGACTTAGGGTGCGTCTCCACTGAAGCGGGGCTGCGCTAAGCTGAGCTGAGCGTGGCATAAATTGACCAATCAGGGTGCGTGCGACTCGGGGATTTTGAGATTCATGCTACTAGGGATAACTATTAACGTTAAAAAAACACAAGATTACGAAGGTTTTTGCCGTATGAAGCCGGCTTAGAATAGCATCACCCCATTTCTTTCCGTGGGTGTTGTAAAAGGCAACTAAGGGACTCGAGGGTTTCATGTGTATTACAATTCTAGGCAACAGGCTGACAACCTGTCGCTACAGTGATACACGAATCATCTGAAGGAGCCCTCAATACTTGTTTGACGTGGCGATAACGACCGTAATTTTATGATCGAATTTTACGCTCTGCCTACCCCGGAAGGGATAAAGGCGTGATTTGTGTAATGCCGGCTTAGAATAGCATCACCCCACATCCTTCCCGCGGGTGTCGTAAAAGGAGACTAAGGGACTCGAGGGTATTCGTGTATTACAATTTTTAGGCGACAGGGTGACAACCTGTCACTATAGTGATACAGATGTTTTCTGAAACAACCTTGGAAAACAATCCTCAAAAATGGTCAGACGCGGCGATAGCGACCGTATTCTTGCGGCCGTTGGCGCTCTGCCTATACCCCGCAAGGGATAAAGGCGTGGTATATGTATGTGTGTGTATGTATGTGTATGTAATACGAAGGTAAATAAAAAGATGACACACTTTTAGGACGTTTAGGTGGTGGTGCTGGCTGCCTGGAAGTTAGTTTTGTTAGTTCTTGCCTACATTCTTCTAAGTCCGCGAAAACGAGGGCTGACATCATGCGCTGAGCGTTTGAATTGTATTCTGGAGGTGGAACAGAATAATTAAATGAATTACCATATAAATGAAAATAATTAATTGAAAAAAATTATAACCGCAGTGCCGCCAATATTCAATGTAATCTTGGATTTTTCCGTCATGGACAGGCTTATACAGGCTATGTTAGGAAAACTACTAACTTCGATTAAACCACGCCTATGGGTTAACGTGTTTAAAATCATAATATTATAAAATATTTGTAAGTAAATACCGTTGTACAAAAACATTATTAAATTCGCGACATAGCGCGTCGTTACGAAAACCAAGCCTGGCGAGTAATTTTTGCTTTGATTTGCACACTAACCGGAAAAGTAGACCGATCAGGAAAGTAGACTAATCGGGAAAGTAGACCGATCCGGAAGTAGACCGATTGCGAAAGTAGATCAATCAGGAATATAGACCGATCGGGAAGGTAGACCGATCGAAAAGTAGCCTAATCCGGAAAGTAGACCGATTGGAAAAGTAGACCGATTGGGAAGTAGACAGATCGGAAAAGTAGACCGATCGGGAAGTAGACCGATTGCGAGAGTAAACCAATCAGGAATAAAGACCGATCGGGAAGGTAGACTGATCGGGAAGTAGACTGATTGGGAAGGTAGACAGAACGTTCCTGAGGGGTCGTTACAGTCAAGTTCAGCTGCAGTTGCACCACTGTACATTTTGTACATCTTATTGCGCGCAGCGTAGGAATGTATAAGTTTACAAATGATGCGCGCTGTCTGTAACGACTCGCTACGTAGAATTAGGGTGTAGAGTTCAACAATTAAAAAAAAAGTTTTTGAACAACGATATTTAATTGCAAATATTTTATACTTACACATATTTTTTTAAACACAGTTTGCCATACCTATTATAGGCGTGGTTTAAAGGATGTTAGTACTTTTCCTAATATCCTGTATATTAATCTGTAACACATTCGTACATTAAGAGGCTGACATGCGTTAAAAACCGGACCTTTTCTGACAAACGTCACATTGCACGCGTGCGAACAGGGCCCCAAGTCCGCAATTTTTTTTGTCATTGTAACGCCATCGAAACTCAGCTGTCATTCCATTGTCATTGTGATTTTTCTACTCTTACTTCAAACTGTTAGCAGACTACGAAATGACCGAAATCATCCAACTGAGATTCAATCGACATCCAACTGAAACGATTTTCATTTAGCAGACTTAGGGCCCTGCCTGAAGGGAATCTTGCCGTTGGTAGGTGGGTATACTAACTCGGTAACAGTTCGCTGGGTGACTTTTTATAATACATTTTGTAGAGTTCCCAAAAGAAAGCGCCAGTATCTTCAGCAGACGCCACTATAGCGTCCATAAGCATCTCTTTGGGAAAATCTATCGTCACACCCAAGTCCTTTAGAGCTTTTCTAGTGTGAATAGGAGAAGTTTCGTAGATATCTTCTTTCATTCTGGTATTCATTTTGCGCAAAATATCCCGCTGTTGGATGGAAAATTCGATGTACCACGGCGCACCTATATTTTTTATACTTTTTTTGTAATGTTTCTTCTCTGTAACAAAATAAAAGAGTGATACATACACAAATCACGCCTTTATCCCTCGCGGAGTAGGCAGAGCGTTGACGATCGTATACAGGTTGTTTGGCAAAGCACTAAGTTTTTTTCAAGGAAGAAACTAGCTGATTTAATTGAACACCTTTCCCCAAGAGACATAGATTGAAATATGAGAAAATAAATTTGACCTCACTTAAAACCTTTCTAACTCGGTCGGCTCGTAGGTAAGTAGGTACATGATGTATTGTATGGGAGGTACATTTTTTTTTATTATTTTGGGATCTAGTAGGCAAACTATAATAATAATAATTTTGACCTATGGTCTTTGGAGAAAGTTGTTCAGTTCAAAGGTAGGATCACCCCTAAAAAGGAACTAAGTACTTACCTATCCTAACACCCTTTATATATATATACAGGCTTATTTTTTAGTCAGTACACAAACTTTGTAGGGTGTTTCTACTTATGCTTATAACTACTTATTTTATTACGCTACCTGCAAAAATGCAAAAAAAATATTTTGGGTGTTCCATACATTTTTGCCGAGTAGGTATGAACTTTTTTATAGAACATCCAAATTTTTTTGCGACTGTTTTAGGAGGTGTCCGCTATTACATAACTCACCAAACCATGGTTGGCAGGTGGGTTGGCGAGTGCAGTTCACATTTTAATAATTTAGTCCCCTTACGACATTCAGGTTGAAAATGGGCCCCAATCACAACCCTAGCTAAGTCCGGCTAAAATCTGTTTCGACTATTAGGACTTATTATTCAAGATTCAAACGCATTGATTTTGTTTCGCAGATCGCCGATAACCGCTCTCCTGGGGACGCCCTTGAGCGATAAGTGACGCATCTGGGGGGCGCGCGGCGGGTGGCGGCCACTTGACTCGAGTTGCGTAACATAAACAAACATTTCTACGGTGATGTACCATTTTGCTTGCGTGTTTTAGACGTCTCATATTCATACAATTTATTTGTGGTAGCGACATCTAGCGGGTGTGATGTGAACTTGTAGTTTCTTGCCTGGGACGCAGAAGGTTCCGGGTTCCATTCTCGGTGGGTCACTCACAAAATTGTTATTTATCACTTTGTGAATTTGTTCCCAGTCTGGTTAGGACATTGCGGGCTGAACCACCCGATTGTCTGTAAGTAAGATGGTTCCGTGTTTCGGATGGCACGCTAAACCGTAGGTCCCGGTTGCTGTCTATGATCACTTAGACGGCGGTCGTTACACAACCATGTCAGAAGCTTGCTACTTATAGACGGCGGCTGAAAAATTCTGACACTAGGGTTTATTGGGCCATTGGGTGACTCGGTGTCCCACACGAAGAGAGAGAACTTTACCAGTCCAGCAGACTAAAGACTAAAAAAGTCGAGAGCAAAGCAAACCATGAGAGGAAAAAATATATACTCTTATATTATAAATATTACCAGTTGTATAGTAGTGATGTAAAAGTTTTTTCAAGAATTTAAGCCAGTCTCCCACTTTTTTATTGTAAGGTTTTATTCCCTTGGCGGCCATTGCTTGCATTTCCTTTTCTAGTAAAACCCATATTGGTTCTCTATAGTGGGTGTATAGAGTCTAAAACAAAAGTTCCTATTATACAGGGTGTAAGGAAACGTACTAACTTCCTTTCAAGGGATGAACCAGCCCATGAAACTGAACTACTTTTCCACTGAACTTAAGTCGAAATATGAAAAAAATTTGGACCTCACATACAAACTGACTCAGTCGGCTTTTTTGTGTTTAATTTCGTATGGTAGGTCCAATTTTTTTTATATTTCGACCTATGTTCCTTGAGGAAAGTTGCTCAGTTTAATTGGCTGGTCCATCTCTTGAAAGAAAGTTAGGCTCTTTTCCTGATACCCCGTATCAGAGTAGGTACAAATATATTCAGGGTGTGTTTACTCGTAAAACTGAACAACTTTCGCCAGTTTTTTTTTTTCTTAAATATGAAAAAAAATCGGATGTCCTATAGTACAAAGTGACTGGTCGGCTGGGGCTTTTTATATGTGAGGTTAAAAAAAATTGTATTTTGAAAAAAATGATTCATAAAAAAGTTGTTCAGTTTTAAGACTAGGTAGGTAAAATAAGGGGCGTTCATTTTATCATATTTTTTTTTATTTTCATTGCTCCATCTGCACTGCTCTGTCACAACACCTTGCCCCAGAGAATACAGGGCTTAACATCCCCTGGGTATGACTACGTACCTACATTTTATAGGTAGATACGTATGATCTCAGCAACCTAAGGGTATGTAGCTCATAGTTAAGTTACATAGTAATAGTTATTACACCTACTTAAGGGGCTGAGTAGAGCTAAAAGCTACTTTTATAAGTGATTTCTACCCTAGATAAATTGCAGAAAAACTGACGAAAAAAAAAGGTAATAATCTTCAGGATATTTGCTGTAGTGTTATTGTTTCCAAAACATGATATTAGTAATTTAGCTTGATAGAAAAACATCGTAAAGTTACCTCTAAAAATCTATTATATCGCAAACTGCATGAACAAAACCCACGCAATAATTAAGTGTTTATTATCAGAATGAGCGCCTTACAATACTCTATCGACATATTGTTTTCGATTTTCAAATAACTTATTTTTGACCGAGTTGTCATCGAAAATACGAAAATATCAGTGAATCGGCAAGATTCCGTCCCGTTCGCACGCGCGCAGTTTGACATTTGTCAGAAAGGGACCGGTTTTTAGCTCTACTCAGCCCCTTAAGCTAAAAAATGCGCGTTGCAGCCTTGCAGCACACGTAGCAGATCGGATCTCCCGTTAAACTTTTACGAAGTTTGCGAGAATTGTGATTGATAAATGTGAAATATTTTCTTATTATTAAATACTCTAAAAAAAGCTATGTGCCTTCCATACGTACATATTCACAGGTTGTTAGGGTCATACATGGTAGAAAACCCCTTTTATGGGGTAGGTTGATGGTGCAGGCAGCACGTTAATAAGTTAATTAGATGGTTCTAAATAACTATTTATTTATACATTGATGTTTTCTAGTTTTATAAATAGAGTTTCACTAGCTGAACAGACAACAAAAGGAATAATTTATTAAAGTCATGTGGTTTGGGAATATTTTGAACCATTTTAGGTGGCCCTCTATATGCACTTTTTAACGTGACTGTACCTATAATAGAAATTCAAATTACCCTTCTCCTAAATAGATCATCATTGGTCGCAACTTTTTCATTTTTCCTCGTTTTTGACATATTAGCAACAAATACAACAATTTTATATTCCAATAAATTAAATAATTACTTAAAATTTTGTATATCCGAAATGTACGTAAAATTTTGATTGTTTGACTGATAGAAAAATAGGGCGACAGGTGACAGTTAATATTTTTCTTATCTTTAGATTTTTTTCATCTGCCACGAGTCTGCCACTATCAAAGCCAACCTATTTACATACAAATACAACATAATTCAGAACTCATATTTTGTTTTATTTAAGGTTTTATTTGAGTTTGTGAATGTATGCTATGAAGAAGAGTTCTTTTGCTTTGCACTGTCTGCATGCATTTAATGGTGCAATTTATATTATATTGGGGGATCCAGAGAGTCAAAGCCAACACACAAAATATAAACTATATGTTTAGGAAAATACATATTTTAATGTTTTATTTATTTGTTTTAATAAATTTTAAATGTTACAATGCAAAATTCAGGCTTGCTATGAAGAAGTGTTATGTTGCTGATTCAAAGAGATGTTTTTAGTTTTCTCCAGTATTTCTTTGTATGGTGGGTTGATTGGTGCCTGAACAGGCTCTGTGTATGCATATTCACTCTGTCCAGGTGTGTTTAATGTGTATGATGCATCTGAATCATATGCACTGATGTCTCCGCATGCATTGAATGGTACAATATACCTATTGGGTCCAGTCAGCTGGTTAAAATCACAGTATCTGTGGTCTAACAGAGGATTCACCATGGTAGGTACATATCCTTCAGGCGGCCTGTAGTTCTGGCATACAACAAAAGCCTCAATACTGGAGTTTCGAGAGCTTCTTGGCTTAGATACTGTAACAAACTCAAAGAACTGCTTTAGTTGTGAATATAGAAGAGTTACATCTTTGCCTCTGAAAATCTTAGCCACAAATGTTCCCCCCAGTTTGAGCACATGGGTTGTAATGTTTAGTGCTGCTAGAAGTAGTTGCGACTGGATGTATTCATCAATGTCGTGTAGTCCTGTCACATCTGGGGCACCATCGCACACTACTAGATCAGATTTCTGGCCTTCAAATTCTTTGATGATCTCGTTTGCGGTGGAAACCTTCGTGATGTCGCCTTGTATTTGCTTCACGCCTGGCAGCGCCGCCATTGCTTGGAGGTCTACGGCAACGATCTTAACATCTTCAGGGTTGACAGCGTTATCATGAAGCTTCTTGGTGAGGACCTGGCTCCAACTGCCGGGGGCGGCGCAAAGATCTACGGCACGCAGTACACGGTGAAATATATTGTGTTCTTCATTGATCTGAAGCAACTTGAATGCGCTTCTAGCCCGCCAGCCTTCTTCCTTGGCTAGTCTGTAGTAGATATCACGTTTATCTTTCGAAGTTTTACCCATTTTTCTGGTATAATCGATATGTCCTTTCAAAGGACAAGATCGCAAGAAAGGTATAATTTTACGAATTCTTTGCTTTTACACTACACAGTCAACTGTACCCATGTTTTTTAAATTTTTTTCTATTTGTGACATTTACAGAAAGAGAAAGTGTGAGTCGGTGTGAGTATTTTGTGGTTTTTTCACAGAATTTCTGACCTGGATACGAGACTTTTTGGTATTGGTAACAAATTTTCTCAACGGAACGCGCTTGAACATTCGTTTCATTGATTTCCCTTTGTCACCCCTTTGCGCCCGTTCGTTTCGTTTGGTTTTCCAGAATTCCCTGTTAATGCCAAATCGTGGCAAAATATGTTGCAGAACCTGCAAAAATCTTATTTACGTGAAATTTTTTTAAATTTTTCTATATTTTCACATCATGTCATGCTATATTTTTTACCTTATAAAATATAACGCACACAATGTATTTTTTCATGCTGGCCACTTTTTTCCCGATACGTGGCATAGGGACGAACGACTTCCACGTTCGCCGCCATTTTGACATCCAGCGTATTTCTGAGTTTTCACCAAAGTGTAGCGTTTTTTCTTGATAATATAGTATTTTTCACCTGAAACGGTAAGTTCTATGTCGCACCCTGTTCTAATAGAGATTACCGAGCAACGTGTGTTGAATTTAGCCGCGAATTATAGTAATTAGGACCTAACAAAGTGAGGGTGGTGACCACAGCGGTGTCGGCCTATCTTTGTGCTCTAAATCTATAGGCCTCACGCTATGGCTTCAAGCGGTCGTTGATATTTCGTGTTTATTCACTCGGTTGATATCGTAATTTGTAGTATGGGAAGCTGTACAGTGTCAACTTTCCAATAGTAACATACAACGTTGAATTCTACTAGGACTTGCCATGTCATTATCATTGATTGAAATAACGTGTACAGGCTGCCTGCATGAGTCACTATCAGTTCAAATAGCTATTACGATGTGTTTCAGACTACTAATAAAGCTGCAAGATGGGGAATATGTTCGCAAATTTATTTAAAGGCCTATTTGGCAAAAAGGAAATGAGAATATTGATGGTGGGATTGGATGCTGCTGGTAAAACCACAATCCTATACAAACTAAAATTAGGAGAAATTGTTACAACAATTCCCACTATTGGTGAGTAATGCATCTCTCTATTTTATATTTATCACCTTTTATTTACTGTGTCTTGTAGTGTTGTAGTCCTTTGGTTCCTCTGTGATGTGGCTTGTTTACACAGTAAGGTGCAGTAAAATACATTATCGATATTAATCCATATTTTGCACAACTATTACTCACAAATTACAGTACTGCGTGGATTCTATAAATTAGCTGAAGAAAAAGTTTTTCAATTATAGCTAGGGTGTTTATCTTATTAATAATTTTGCCCAATCAAATGAATTACCCAACAGCTGCTAATTTGTGAACAGTCTACATCAATATTACTGTGATTTCTTTAGTTCCTATTTTTTTGTTTTTTTAATAAGCACTGGCTTTTTATAATATTAGTATCCCGGTTGATTTTACATATTTGTACATTAACCAAATATTGTTATACCTTTCCTGTTTTATTATTGTATTGCTATCAAATACCATTAGTGTTATGGTGAATGCAAGAATAGCAGATAAGAAACCATGCTTTCATATTCTATGAGAAACTTACTTTCACTTGTACTCAGGTGCCATAGAAGAGCTAATGACCTAGTAGGTCTGTCATAGCTTATGTAATTATGACGACTTTTAGTATTGTGGAGTAGAGGTCAGACCCTGGGCTGGAATTAAAGTACTGTTGAAAAAAAAATACAGTTGTGTCTCAGTGAGTCAGGGATGATTTTATTTCTTTGTATTTCCCTGAATATCACAGTGGTAATAGAATGATGGTCAAGTATTGCTGGCATTGCAATGGCTAAAAAATAAGAGAATCAGAGCTGGTTTTTTAAAGATTGCATTTTATTGGTATAATTCATACACAATATAGTAAATTTTGTTGTAGCCAGTGCTTAGCTGCATCCCGTTTCAGTATTGAATGTATTGGTGTTAATTGCATGTATCATTTGTTTCTTATATTTGTTGTACTGGATTGCTATGGGCTGTTGTGATGATGATATTTGTTGTATGTAATGAAAAAAATATTCCCATTCTCATGTATGTTCAAGTTCTGAAATTATGACTAAGAGGGAATACCAACTCTTAAGTTTTCCTTTGACACACCTGTAACTACAAGTATGATTCAACTGGCTAGTGGAGTGGGTCAGTAATAAAATACGAGTTGGGGTCAGTAATAAAATACGAGTTGAACTCATAAAACTAAAAAAATGCTACACACTTTATTCATAATTTTTCTAAAAACCTAAGTTTTAATTTATAAACAGAAGCATTATATAAAAGTGAGTGTTCTGACGCGATCCAAACATATGTACATTCATACTTTCATTCAAAATACTGTTTTAGATTGTTATAAAAAGAATTTCTTTTCCTAGAAGTTCTTTTAATGTAGGAACTACTTACATGAGATAGGGTCAATTGAAAACAGGGAAGCAATTTTCAGATTGTTGACCCTATTTAAAAATGAAATAAAAGGAGCATGCCAAACTGTATTTGAAAGACAATGACTAACTTTTACCACAAGATTGTTATGAAATATCTTGAAATATGTCTTGTGACTTGAACTTTAATATGCAAATGAAAGAATGTTAGAGAAACTAATGATGGTTCTGTGGGTTCTGTGCAATCAGTAGCAGATGTTATCTACTTCCAGTGTCTAACTTCTAGGTAGAAAATGTTTTGCTTGTTTTATGACCTCTTCATTACTAAGCTAAGCTACTAAGCTAAGCATGTCAATTTGTTTGTCTAATTTACTGACAATTTTTTATTTATTTCAGGGTTCAATGTGGAGACTGTAGAATACAAAAACATCAGTTTCACTGTGTGGGACGTCGGCGGTCAAGACAAAATTAGGCCATTGTGGAGGCATTACTTCCAGAACACACAGGTATACAAAAAGACTATTACTCTCTCTCTCTCTCTCTCTCTCTCTCTCTCTCTCTCTCTCTCTCTCTCTCTCTGTCTCTATTTTCGTATGGGACACTGAGTCATCAAACAATCCAATGATCCATAGTGTCAGAATTTATTACTACAAAATGGATACATTATCTTAAGTTTTATAAACATACATACATCACATGCTTAACGTTTGCGGGGCAGGCAGGGCATAAATTACCGCAAAAACAATCCTTATCGCCATGTCTGGCAAATATTTGAATTTGTTACTCTTCCATCTGGGACAGAGCCAATTGTGCTGTGGTGTTGCGGTCAACATGTTTGACCCAGCAAGTCAAAAGATGTGGGTTTGAATACTTTGAATCACATCAGGGGTGTGACTTTTTTCTGCTGTTTTGTTCGCCTTAACTTTGTAACAAAAAGTTAACATCAATATATAGTGTTTGATTTAAACACCAAGTATTCAAAATTACTATCTTGTGGACATTTCTGCAGAATAAATTGGAAACATTTCAAATATTCAAATTAAATATGATAATACATAACATAATAAATTCTCATTTGCTCTTGAAAACTAAATAAGTAAATTCAGTTGTTTTTCCAATTCTGTATTTTTTTCAATATGTGTCTTACTAGTCTATACTCTATCTGACTGAACAATATATTGTCCAAATATTTTGTTTACATACACATAATTTAATTTATTTAGGACAGTTGGTCAATTTCACTTGCCAAGGTTGTGGCAAAGTACCCATTGCATAAATAAATGTGTGTATATTATTGTGTTTTACAAAGATAACGTTTATCTGTAAGAGGAAAGATTTGCATTGATAAAATACGAATTTTGTGAAGTGATCTTAAGCTAAATTTTGCAGGTGTTATTAAGATTTTTTATGCAAAGGAATTAGAAGGGGATACTCACTTATCATTCATCAAGCATTGATTCTGCTATGAAATAACGCATACTGATGTTGATTACATAATATCTTTGTACTGCAAATAGCGCGATCTCTTAATAGTGGATATCACAGGCCATTTTGGTCATATCATGTTTAACTGTCTGATTTCTTCGCCATTTCGCATATTACCTTTTCTGTCTAGTCGCCATCTCATTAGAGGGAATATCGCGCGGAATTTAGAGGAGGTAGATTGTTGCCGGCAACTTATCGGAAGTCACTTAATTTTGACAGAAGTTGAATATTTCTTGAAGAGCCTATTTCTAGCTACATATTTAAAAGAATCCTTAACTCACATGTATTGATTACTTTACTGAGACCAAATATAAATTTATTGGGATCTACTGCACTCACATACATACATACATATATCACGCCTTTATCCCTTGCGTGGTAGGCAGAGCGTTAACAGTGCTATATTATACTCATAAATGAAACTAAAATAACTGAAGTACGACTACTAGACGTCTCTGCGATTGAGACTTCGAAATGGACATATTTACATTTATACAAAGTCGACCGGTGCGTCGATAGCTCAGTTGCAGAACAGTGGGCCGGCACTCCACGCGGCCGGGGTTCGATTCTCTTATTTTCATTCACCAAAGACAAGTTTTTGACAAAACCAATTTAAAATTCCAGGGTCTTATCTTCGTAGTAGACAGTAATGACCGGGAGCGTATCGGCGAGGCGCGCGAGGAGCTGATGCGGATGCTGAGCGAGGACGAGCTGCGGGACGCCGTGCTCCTCATCTTCGCCAACAAACAGGTCAGTGCCTTTACATGCTACTATCAGAAAGTACTCTAATCTCACTCAAAAGCGAACGGACATAGCGACAGTACAAGGAAGGTAGCGGTAGTAGGGGTTCGGCGTTCTATAGAAATAAGAATAGTGCATCGCCCCTTTTTAATACAGGTAAAAAAAAATGCTGCAAATATTGTTACGGGTCAACCAGCCCATGAAACTTAACAACTTTCCCTAAGGAATATAGGTGGAAATTGGAAAAGAGTTTTTGGACCTCCCAAATATACCAAAAATACAAAATGTACCAACCGACTGATTCAGTTTGTATATGAGGTCCAAAATTTTTTCCATAATCCGGCTTAAGTTCCTTGGGAAAAGTTTTTCAGTTTCTTGGGCTGGTTCATCCCTGTATAGAGCGCCCCCGTCGCCCCGGTTTCGTTTGTGCACCAGAAAACCTCAAAAAGCACGTGTAGGTCGCTAGCTGCTGAATCCCAGACATCTTCAATCACAGTCAAATCGTACCACAACTTGCATCGTCGAGAAAATACCAGGGGACATAACACACACACACAAATCACGCCTATATCCCTGGCGGGGTAGGCAGATCGATAACGACCGTAACTTTACCTCCACGTCTGACAAACGTTTGAGGGTCGTTTTAGATAAGTAGTGTATCACTATAGTGACAGGTTGTCAGTCTGTCCCCTAAAATTGCACAGGAAACCCTCGAGTCCCTTAGTCGCCTTTTACGACACCCACGAAAAAGAAATGGGGTGATGCTCTTCTAAGCCGGCATCACACGGCAAACAGTTATTATAATTATTAGCTGCAAAATGTTTTCCGATAAAATGATCATCTTATAATGAGCTTGTTATTCTAATCAAGCTACAATTATATGCATGTATAAATTATAATTTAAAACGACAAACTCTGCATTAAGTTATCAATAGCACACACCACCAGTATTAGAATCACCTCAAACAGTAATCTAATATCTATTTAGCACATCTTATCAGACAACTTTTTTATCTCGCTTATTAGTTCCATGATTAATTTATTCACGCGCCAATATTGGCATATTTCTATACTACACATTTCATTGCTATTCTCACAATGTTGCTACTAATTGGCGAAACTTGACCGTCCGGTGTGTTATCAGCTGCTGTTTTGTGTTTACAAGCACTTTAAACTACACCAACAGTGTTTGATGCAGAAACTAGAAGTATATAAGGTGTAAAAATATAAGCTGCAAATATTTTAAGTGGTGAATCAGCCTATGAAACTGAACAATTCGAAATATGAAATAAAATTTTGGATCTCCCATAGAAAATGTAGCAGTCGAGCGAGTCAACTGTATGGGAGGTCCAAAATTTTTTTTCATATTTAGACCTGTTTTATGGGAAAGTTGTTCAGTTTCATGGGCTGATTCACCCTTTAAAATATTTGCTGCTTATTGGCTAAAAATAAAAAAATATATATTTTCTTATTTATATAGGTTCTCCCATACAAATTGACTCAGTCAGTCAGTAATTTTGTATGGGAGATCCAACATTTTTTTCATATTTCGACCTATGTTCCTTGGGGAAAGTTGTTCAGTTTCATGGGGGTGAACCACACCCCTTAAAATATTTGCAGCACATTTTTTACACCCTGCATGTTGCATTGCAAGTTTAATCATTAAATGAAATACTAGACAAGTTGACCCGATCTGACGTGTGTTTTTCCTGCCGTAGGACCTGCCAAACGCGATGAACGCGGCCGAGATTACGGACAAGCTGGGGCTGCATTCTCTGCGCAACCGCAACTGGTACATCCAGGCCACGTGCGCCACCTCCGGCGACGGCCTCTACGAGGGGCTCGACTGGCTCTCCAACCAACTCAAGAACGCCAACCGCTAAACGAGATAGTGCAGAACAATCTGATCACTGAGAGACTATGGTTTAAGATATGTTAACTTTATTTGCTAAATACGATGTATTACGTGCGGAATCATAAATGTATTGATGACGCGTCGCCTGGTGACCGAGCGAGCCGTTTCCGAGCCGGTTCTTGCCGGCGGAGGCGAGCGGAGCTCTGCGATTGGTCGACTTTTGACAGGTTCCGACTTAGCGGAAACTTCGAGCTTTCTGATTGGTCAGCGCGGCTCCGCTCTCCTCCGCTTTGATGGAATCACCGCAAATATTCTAACGTTCTTAGGTGCTGATTTCTCCTAGGCAAATTCAAAGTGTGCGACCGATCGACTCGATTCTTTTCGTACATTTGTTTTGTACTTACTTCTTAGTGAATCCGCGGAAACGCTGTCCGTTCGATCCCAGCTGACGTCGAACAAAATATAGTGTGTAAATTTAATACAGAATTACAATTTTTTTGTTTACAATTTTATCAGTAAAGGAAACACGTTCTGAGTGATCGCGCAATGTGATGTGGATAGGTTTGTACTGTAGCTGACTCGTGATAAAGTGAATCACATACATACAACATGTTTTATATGTATACTATTATAAAATGTGGAATAAGTTGTCGTAATAAAGTATTTAAAGTTAATTCACTTCTAATCATTTGTTTTAGTTAGTCAGCCTTTAGTGTCCTATCCGCGATTCTCACTAGTGTAGCTAAAGGTGCTCGCACACTACCAACCTTGTAAGGCTGCAGTCACACTAGGCGCAGGGTGTGGTGTCACAGACAGCGAGCGCCTCTCCGTCGCCGCACCCGGTTTCAAAGTCCTCGATTGTGCGTGGGTTCCAGCTCTGTGCGATTTCCGAACTTATTTGAACGACTTATTGTATTATGATAGTTTATTTTTTACTGAGGTTAACTAGATAGAGTAAGCTGTTATGTATTTACACTGCGCGGGCGGCTCGGTCGCGGGCGGCTCGTTTGATCGCATTTACCACCTCTCAGGCGAACGAGAGATTATCTTGTAATTTAGGTATTAATATGTATTAGATAAACACGGTGTCATTTTGGGAACGGTTTCTATTGAAAGAAAACGGCTCAGAATTCTCAACGGTACATGCTCTTACACAATTAACTATAACTTAGCATTTTTATAATAATTTAGAAGAAATTGTTAATACTAATACCCGATCCTGAACGCGGACCTTTGTGACGAATGTGGTGGATAGATTATAGATGGTTCTTTTTTATTTTTATGGAAATCAAGGAAATTAAATTATGAAATGCGAAATGTGACATTCCGGTTTGTCTTTATTGCTGTATTATGGAATAAAATATCCTCACAAAAATTATGATTTTTGCTTTAAAACAAGTCCTGATAACGATTTTTTAGCTGTAATGAATGATTCATAGATTAAACGTAATTAAGTAAATTCAAAGAACACTTTTAGATAACTAATGCGAAATAAGATACTACAGTTTTTTATGTGCTGATGTGAATGAAATAAATATAACATTTTATTATCAGATCAATATATTTTTCACCAAATAGGCACTAATAATATTTCCTTTGCCGAGTCTTCCAGAACTAAACTAACAAAAAAAGGAGTAAATTTTAATTTTTAATCATTTCTGTCTTTTCATGTGTTTAGATACAGTCGTCCAATTTTCACTACTAACAAGTCTGATACCTAACAAAATCAAAAGAAATAGACAAGAAAAGTTGAAAGTGATCTAAGGAAGCGTCCTGAAGCCAACCTGAAGCCATGTGAGAGTCTTTAAAGTTAGGTAGACAAGGTAAATCACATAGGGAAGGTACGTACTTCCAAATAACGAATTACTTTCGTCCGCAGGTTATAAAAACATACCTCATCAACGAAGTGACTCTCTACCAATACACACTGTAAGAAAAAATATATTTTAGGGTACAAAAATCATTCAGTTCTTTTGGAAACGACCATAAGTAACCGACGTAAGTGATCGACCATAATTTGATTAAAGGTTGCGTAAGGGACGGTGTTACACATGCCGTATAATATTATGCATCACAGGACTGTACATCACTCAGAGGTATCGTCAGGGATATCGTGGGTCCGTCATGGCAATTCTGTCACGACGTGATGAAGATGAGCCCTACTACAGTTCAGCAGCGCTAGAAGGGGAAAGCCAGGTTGGTTGAGTGACGTCAGATGGCGCAAGGGTCGCTTGGTGGGTTGTGTGAGGAACTGCGGTCAAACTGGCCGCCCGGGGACATAAATCAGTAGAAGCCAAATTGTACTCGGGTCTATAAGCTACAACGTGAAAATATATGTAGGTAGGTACATTAGACTAGGGTGAAAAAGTTCTCACGCACGATTGATTGATTCGACTACAAAAAACGTTCCAGTTCTGCTTAGCGTGTTCGGGAAAGTCACGTCTTTCGATACCACCCTGTACCTAACTATACAAGGTGTAACTTTAAATGCGCATGACCTCAGACACCCTTAATCAGCCCATGAAACTGAACAACTCTCCCCAAGAAACATGGTATCTTGGGGCGGGTGGCTACTAGGGGCAAACATCCCCTCATTCTTCTTAGTTTTTGTGGAACACAACCGTCAACTCAACACAAAATAAATTCGTCGGTACGAACCCGTTAAAATCACAACCAAGTGAATTTGTATGGGAAGTTAAAAACAAATTAACGGCCTATGTTCCTTGGGGAAAGCTGTTCAGTTTCATGGGCTGGTTCATCCCTTGAAAGGAAGTTAGGTACTTTTCCTAACACTGTAGTATATGAATGAAGTCAGCTCGCCATGCATGTCACAACACAAGTCACAACCATTTCCGTCTTTTTATTGAAGACTTTGAAAAGGGTACAGCATTGTTGTTTGATGCAAGTTTAATTTATCAACCAATTCACAATGAAATTCTACGAAGATCGAAGAAGTGGCGCCTTTTAATTTGAGGGTATTATGAAGTTCTGAGTAGTTCGCGTAGTTTTTATGTTGCAAAAAATAATCTGGTGACTAAACTTTTATTCCATTCCTAATGCCATAATAAATCAGTCTTTTATACTTATGATGAAATCATTCGTAGATGCCTATGTTATGATCTTCAATGGGCTTTACAAAGGGATTCCTGTCTTTCGAGCATTGATGTAAATGAACTAAAATATAAAGCAAAGCAATATTGTGGCTAAAAAAAATAATATAATTAGTAATTTTTAAATATCTATGTGTCGAGTAAATTTTGTAAATTGCCCTATTCCTTTGGAACTTAACTACCTAAGTATCGCGCACTAACGCGTGCTTATGTGCCAATCTAACTACGTAGGTCAAACGAACGAATACAATATAAGAAATATGTATTTATTAAGGTAGGTACCTACATAAATCAGTACAGTCCTAAATTGAATCTTTGCATGAACTGGTGCAGGTAACGCGTTGATGTCTTTAATATGAAACTTATAAGGGCGTTCGTCACTTTTTGTTAAAGTATGGCCATTCGAATAGGCCATATTTGACAGCTGTCAAAATTATGTTAATGCTATGACATAAGGTCTACTTTTATATGTTGACATGTCCTTTAGTATGGGTTCGACAGTTGTACGGCCATACTGTAAGTCATTAGTGATTTGTGTTTAAGTCGGTACATGCATTAGATAGAGGTAACTAGTTACCACATGAATTTCGTCTTCTAAAATCGGTTGACAACAAGACCTAGAGGTCGTTCCAAGAATGTTCTGTACCTAGCGCAAACAAAATTCCAAATGATATCGTACAAATTCAGATTTTGCAGCTCAAGACAATCTATTGATATTTCTGTTTATTTTGTTCGCTGAAGATATGAAATATATGACGAGTTGGGCCTGATGCCAAATCGAGTTCTGCACCAGATTTAATTCGGTAAGAGTATTATGAATGTCTTCGGCATGTTCGGATTCGACGCACATTCTAGAGGCTCTTATTATATTAGCTACAGTAATTTTATATAAACACATCGGCTGAATTGATGTAAAGAGGCGCTAAACACTATGTTTAATTTCAGAACAAATATCATTAGTACCTAAGTAGGTAGTTGAACATTCATGCTTGTCTGCTGCTAGACTTAAACTCTTGCATCAAGAACATACATAGTAGTAACTAGTAACATGTAGTGTGGGTATTTATGACAGCAGTAGGTAGAGCTATTACTAGGTACTGGTTGTAGTAAATGGGTAAGTAGGAATAGAAAATTAAAGTGTAATAAGCAGTGTCATGTAATGTGCGACAGCAGCGTCTACGGCGCGGTGCGTGTGCGCAGCCGGCGGCGGCGTGTGGCGGCGGCGTGGTGCGCGGTGCAGTATGCAGGTCGCGGGGGGCGGCGGCGGCGGCGGCGGCGGGTGGGCGGCTGCAGTTTTCCCCGCCCGCGCCCGCAGCGCCGCGCGCGTTTTCCGCGAGGGGCGCGCCGGCCCCCTCGCCGCACGAGCCGGGAAATCGCGCGCCGCTCGGCTCAGTCCGGCTCAGCCGCGCCATCACGACGCCCGTCAGCCCGTCACGGTCGCGCGCCACATCGCGAACTCGAGTCGAACGCTCGCTGCAACCGCGCGCGGCGAAAATAGTGAGCTCGTGGCCGGGAAATAGCGGCCGGTGCGAGAAGTGTGTGCAGCGGCGCGATGCTGCGAGCGCTGCTGGTGCTGGCGCTGGCGGCGCTGGCGCCCGCCGCGGCGCGCCGCCACGCGCCCGACCTGCGCGAGGACGAGCCCGCGCGCCGCCTCTCCCGACCCGCCGGTGAGTGCAGCCGCTGCTGGCACCGCCGGCTTCATCGCCGAGGCGCATCGCACCCTCCCCCCACATGCAATTAAATGCACATCAATTTAGCCCGTCGCATCCGCATCTATTTCTCTCGGCGACCGCTCCGAATTGGAACGGCGGCGTTCGGCGCAACGATCACCGCTTTACGCTCGATCATGCATTGCGTAGATCGGCGAGTGGGTAAACACGTGTGTTTATGTAAATAATTGCATTCCGAGACTCCCGGAGCGATCTAGTGGGGCGACACGATCGATTAAAACGCACATATGCATCGAGTAATCTCGCGGTGCGCTGGAGGACAGGCTGCGGGCTGCGGCCGAGCCTACCGCGCGCGGTTATCGCAGCCCGCGGTACGAGAGCACCCAGGTACTACACCTATCTGGCGTGTTGGTATCGTTATCAGCGAGCCGTCACCGGCGATGGATGTGTGCCGGATAATAAAAACATTAGCACGTGAGCGCCCGCGCGATACTTGTCAATATCAACAGAAATCGAGGAAAGAATGAAATGTCGTAGAGCTATTTTCGTGAATGATACCATTCAAAACACAAGTGACAACATAAATCTTCACTATCGGCCAAAGACATCTTGCGGAGATAATCTGTAATGCCAACTGTAGTTCTAGATAGAGCTATCGATGGAAAATCCCTACCTAAATTCATAATAACATAACAGATACACCTGCAGCTGTATGCAGAGAATAGAATTATCAAAATTACATAATGGGTTGTATTTGAACAATTTACGTAAGTAATTTAAAACAAATGTGCAGCTTTGAGCTAACAGGTACCTACCTAATAGAGTTAATAGCTTTGTCTAACAATCATTATTTTTAAAACGAACAATATAGGAACATTAAGTTGTGTTTCTTTGACTGGGTAATCATAAAATATTTGACAGAAAATACGTGTACCTACTGTTAGGTACTATGCATAAAAGAAAATCGACTAGCTTGTATATTGTATAATTGTTATTACTAGGTCGTATTATTATTATGAAAATAAATAGGTAGAGTTCAAAGTAGCAAATTGAGTTGTTGTGTAAATGTCATTGTTTGAAGGACTGCTTACGTTAAACAATTATCATGATTAATTAATCATTACAGACGAAAACTTTCCCAATTTATGATTTATTGCTCTGGACGCTGCAAAAATATATTTTGAGGTCATGAAATATTCATGGGTAGGTAGTTAGGTATCTAATGCTAGCGTAAAAGTTCGCATATTAAGGCAAATGACGCTTGAACACTTAGGTAGTTTTCGATGGAGATGTTGCGTCAAATTGTTTATAGTTGGACCACTTTATGCATGACCCTATATCCTCCCGTCGTCAAATGTCACAGTAACGAAATGTCCCGGTGTCGCTAAAAGTCTTTGTAGCTAAATCTCTATCACTTGAAGCAAAAAAAAACCGTATTGAGGTTTTTAAGCAAGCTAGATTTTTGTAGGATATTCTAAAATTACAGTACCTTACCTTACCTAATCTATCCAAACGATTAGGCCTCACCCAATGAAGATAAGCTGATATTTTTCGCAAACCTTTAATCTCGAGGACAAACCATAAAGTTTGTCTTTGATCGCGTGAAATGTTGTTTTTTCACGCACTCGAAGTATCAATGTCATCCGATTTGTAGATTCGCAATCTTATCTTGTAGTCATACTACATCGGCCATATTTACGAAGTTAGCGCGAATAGGCCTGTTCATGTAAAACAGATTAGATAAATATTTGGTCTACCTGACAATGAGCAAAGTTCATAGTAACTTTTAAATCTTAGGTAAGTATACTATTTATTATAGGTCATTATAGTCTAGCATATCAAAGACTGAATGGGCAATTTTCTCTAGAAACAACGAATATAGTATGCATTTTGACAATATCTATAGAAAATCATCTAAATCGAGTTTTTTTTGCAGCTCGTAGCTCATAGTACTTAGTATGTTTTTCACATTTTGACCAAAATATATTTTACATTTTAGTATTATAGGTAAAGGTAGGTTTTTATGTACTTTTTATCTCCAATGGTCCTTGACTTGACTGCAAAGTACATCATCAGACGGCAAGTGAGTCACTTTCCCGGCAACTTTCATTCATTTTCCGGATCGGATAAAAGTCAGCGATGGTGCCAAGTTATATGGGCACGCGTGCCAAAAAGTGTATTACCTACACGGGAAAGAAAAAAAATGTCCGGAGAGTCTAGACAGCAGTCTGAGAAGAGATATGACAGCACTTATTAGGTATTACATATTCACAATACTTGTATAGTTTGGACTTTGGCCCATTCTTTTCTTATAGGGCGTGCATAAGCCGTTTCAAACGTTTATTTTCAAGAAGAAATGTCAGTAAGTTACAATACAATACTGTCACTGAGTAAATGAATTAGTTATTGTAAAATTGTGTCTGACAATTTTCTCTTTTTTATAACAACTTTATGTTCCTAGTAGAAACGCGGCACACTTAATGCACAACGCAGCGCCAAAATCTGCAGCGGCCTGTCAGATCCATACTAGAAATGTCAATTCCCATACTAAAACCGCTCAACTGCTGTTGACGCAGTTGCGTCAAATAACACAGGTGCGTGAAATAACGCAGCTGAATCGACAGAGGTTGAGCGGCTTTGAAACTAGGGTTCGGTGGGTCATTTGACGACACGAAAAGAGAGAGAGTATGGGGATTGACGTTTTTAATATGGATATGACAGAACGTTGTGTCACCGATGCGTTATTTTAGCGCTGCGTTGTGCGTCAAGTGTGAAAAAGGTATCAGACTTACATTGGCGGTTTGAGTGTCCAACGATGTCCAACCCACATAAGTTTGTGGAAATTTACTCTTTCGCGATTTATTCTTTATCTAGAAACGTTTTACTACACAGATAGATATGCAAAGCTTTGATAATTCCTAATATAATTTCTATGAACATCTAATAAAACTAAGTTTATGGGTAGAATAAAATATGGGCCATTTTACGTTCGCCGAGAATTAAAACTAGTTTGATATGAATCAGATATCAGAAGTAGATACGTATCTATAGATATACATTGATAAAGATGCTTTTTTATAGGCAGTGAATAATTTCGAAAACTATAATGCCAATTTTATTCTTTCACAATTCGATAGTTGTAAAAAGTTTCCTTAGTAAAACTATATGCCCCATATGCTTTCTAGTGAACCTGCTAGATGCATTGCTTGTTTAGTTGATTGATTACATTTATGAATCACAACGACCATGACGACCGATGATGTGGCGCAGTGGTAGTGCGACTGCCTTTGACTCAGAAGGTCCCGGGTTCTATTATCGGTGGGTCACTCACAAAGTTGATATTTATCACTTTGTGAATTTGTTCCCAGTCTGGTTATGATATTGCGGGCTGAACCACCCGATTGTCCGTAAGTAAGATGGTTTCGTGTTTCGGATAGCACGTTAAGCCGTAGGTCCCGGTTGCTGTCTATGATCACTTAGACGGCGGTCGTTACACAACCATGTCAGAAGCCTGCTACTTATAGAAGGCGGTTCAAAAATTCTGACAACAGGTTTCATCGGGTCGTTGGACAACTCGGTGTCGCACACGAAAAGAGAGATTTATGGATTTGAAAATGATAGAGTTGTCGAACATTGATTGAAACTTTTAATTGTCTTTCAGAATTGAGTCTATTAAGTTGATACTAATGAAAGACCTTTTGCAGTGCAGTGTACCGTATCACGCGTGCAAAGCCACATGCTTGTAATATTAAATGTACGTACATGTAAGTAACGTTGTGGTCGCTACTGTCAGCCGTCATTAACGTAGCTAAGTAAATAGGGATATCGAAGTTCTCTGTGGCTCTCGTTTCAGAGGTCTCAGGTTCGATTCCCGCCCCGCAGGAGACTAGGGTTGCCAATTAAAAAAAAAAAGTATGTCGAGGGTTGAAGAAAAATATAACAGAATTTTTTTATTTGTATATATCGCATGTGCAATAGATACGTTGCGTGAAGAAACAGTAGTTTTTAAATAGGGTTTGTTAATTAAACAATACTATTTTATATATAATGTGGTAAAAACTGTATAATACTGTCCGTAACAGTATGGTTCGGAACCTTACACAGAAGACACATAGACCTATATCGAAAAGTTATATTGATATGCCGTGTGATGCCGGCTTAGAATAGCATCACCCCACATCCTTCCCGTGGGTGTCGTAAGAGGCGACTAAGGGACTCGAGAGTATTGGTGTATTACAATTTTTAGGCGACAGGCTGACAACCTGTCACTATAGTGATACACATGTTTTCCGAAACAACCTTAGAAAACAATACTCAAAAATGACAGACGTGGCGATAGCGACCGTATTCTTACGGCTGCTAACGCTCTGCCTACCCCGCAAGGGATACAGGCGTGATATATGTATGTATGTATGTATGTATATTGATATTGCAACTAGTTTGGTAAAGTTGATAGTCGTTCGTTGAAAAAGCTTTCACTTTATTTCTGGTCTAACCTAGGATTGTAAGTATTTAGTTTTATTTTAATACTTGGTACTGTACTAGTTTAAGCACTTAACGCACAACGCAGCGCTAAAATAACGCATCCGTAACGAAGCGGTCTGTCAGATCCTTACCAGAAACGTTAATCCCCATACTGTCGACGCCGCTGCGTTATTTTGATGCAAATACGTCGACAGTGGTTGCGTTTTTAGTATCAAGATTGATATTTCTATGTTGTATGGATCTAACAGACCGCTGCGTTGTGCGTTAAGTATGAACAAAGCCTTACAAACATGAATTTTCTACTAGGTAAAACCTTCTATTTTTTATTCGAATATCAATTTTTTATAATATATTTTGGATGAAGATGGGGCGCATCTAGTAAAACAAAAATTGCCTTAAGTTATCAGTAATTACAGTCCGTCTAGTTAATTCTAGTGGTTAATTTTATTAATTATATTTAATAGCTACCGTGTGTTAATAATGTTAATAATTTAATGCCAGTAGTATTTCAACTTGATAGAATAACAGCAAATACACCAATTAAATCTTCCAATTACCTACCTCATAAATTATGTTGTGAAGAAAATCGCCGTGTGATGCCGGCTTAGAATAGCATCACCCCACATCCTTCCCGTGGGTGTCATAAGAGGCGACTAAGGGACTCGAGGGTATTGGTGTATTACAATTTTTAGGCGACAGGCTGACAACCTGTCACTATAGTGATACACATGTTTTCTGGAACAACCTTGGAAAACAATCCTCAAAAATATCAGACGTGGCGATAGCGACCGTATTCTTACGGCCGTTAACGCTCTCCCTACCCCGCAAGGGATAAAGGCGTGATATATATATTAAGCTATACGGCTTAGGTGGGTCGCAGCGTTCTGTCAGATCAGATCCATAATAGAAACGTCACTCTAAATACTAAAACCGTACTCGACGGACTAGATAGCGCTGCGTCGACAGCGGTTTTAGTATAGGGATTGACACTTTGTTATGGATCTGACAGACCGCTGCGATGTTTTAGCGTTCGTTAAGTGTGCGTACCGTCCTATTATTTAAAATAGGCTGTAATTTTATTTTACCGCGGATAAACTAACGGAACCATACATGCTAAAAACTTAAATAAAAGGGAAATCTGAAAAATTACAATACCTAACAGAAATTTCTGGGATATTTTTTTTTCGCACCTTTTTAGACTGTTGTTCAAAATTAATTACATACAAACAAAGATTTCACGGAATGCACTATCTTACAATCTCTATTACTCATTCTATAAATAGCATAAAACAAACAACAGCATAAATATTACAGCTAAGCTGTCACATTCCTGCATTTCATAAACACTTTGTTTTCAAGCAATGCAAATACCAATATGTATGTAAATGACGTGATGGTCGGAAGGGGCAATGCGTAATTGTAGTGCCGTGTAATACGCAGTATAGGTCAGGGATTGTGCACCTTTTAACCGAATAAATTGGCTATTAGGATTTTTGCTCTCTAGGTGACATATTTACTTCCATACAATATTTAGAGATAGCGCCCAGCAGCTCAATTTATGATTTTTTGCATAAATTCTGCCACAAATTTTGCTCGTAGGTATTACACATTCTACTGAATTTATTTATTTATAGGTATTGTAAATATCAAAAGCGGCAATACGTAATTGTAGTGTCGGGTAATACGCAGTACCTATAGGTCAGGTATTGTACACCTTTTATCTGAGGCAGGCGTATAAGATTTTTGTACTGTGATCATTATGTTTTCTCTATAATATTTAAAGGTTGGGCATACCATTTTAAAATCTTCGCATGCGATAATCTGCTACTAATTTATCCACTCGTTTAATTCATTCATATATGCTCTAATAAATTCTAAACTAGAACTTTTTAAATAATTTTGAGAACAATTACCGTCGGATTATAAATAAGTACCTCATCATACTAATTAATTAATAGGTATAAAATTTAGTTTATTGAACTTATTATTAAATAGTCATAAAAAACATACTTTTTTCAATTCCATTTCTTGTCTTTACTAGCAATGTTTTCTATCACTGACTTAGCTCAATTAGTACCCATTGGTATGCTAATTAATTGATATTACTTAAGCATCGTACGGCTAGGTCTTTCTATAGATGCATGTTTGTGGATGCATGTACAGTCTCTCCACTTTACTCATGAACAACTCAATTTTTAAGGTTGTTTTTTTCTTGCGACTGACACGTTTTTAAGCAATAATTGTAACTTTTCTGGGTGGAGCAACATTAAATGGATCGTATAAAACAATTAGTTCTGGCTTAATTAGGTCTGGCTTGATCGTAACAATTACAAAAAATAGAAAACTTTTTGATTTTGACTGTACATGCTCTTTGTCATACAGCGAGTATCTATAGTTAGTATTCTTTGGTCATACGATTATGTATTTATTCTTCACCACTACAAGTCCACTCCTTCTATCGGGTGCGACGTACGACCCGACGAAACCCCGGTGGAAAGAGTTTTTCAAGCGCCACTACTGTCTACATAACTGATAGGTCAAATGAGCTATTTTTTAAACCGATCTAAAACGGTACTTTGTTTAAAATACTGAAAGTATGACGTCATATTGTGATATTTTGGATGGCGTCAAAACACTTAATTTTATATTATTTTTCTGTTTTTAATCCAAATTATGAAAAATTGAGAATGAAGTCCGCAGTATTTTTTGATAATAGTTCTAAGCGTACAACTTTTATATTTTATTAATAACCCAGGAAAATATAAGGTTTAGGTACGAACCAAATCGCCTTACTTATCAGTTGAAGTTACAAACATTAAAAAATGAAGAATACATACCTGTAGCTATCGTTTTTAGCTTAATCAAAAAATACCAATTCCCTGTTGAATTGAATGCCTGAAATTTTAGATTTCAGACATTAAATCAAAACCCAAAAGGTAGTTGGATATTTTGGTTGCTGAAACCAAAAGCTGGTTCAACGGCCGGCGTGCAAACGTGCGTGTGACGTCACACGTCATGTGCAACGCGCATCGCAACGCACACGCACTCGACCCGCGCGGACATTCCCACTGCGCTCAGATCTAGTGAACAGGGCAGACGAAGTGCTGATCCTATTCATGCGTTAAAAAATTTGGATTCTCTGCATACCTAAATATGATCTGGGATCTCGGGACTTAAATATATTCCGGGAACGAAAATCCCGGGATTTTGTTCCCTGTGTACTATACTTGAACATTGAATCAAGGAATTGCTACTTAATTTTAAGCGCCACCGGCATTTGTACCCAGGACCTGCTAGTAGTGTGCCACACAACCCGTCAGTTCGTCACTCTTGCCGAATCAAACTTTACATTCAATTTAATTGACTTTTTCATCATAGTAACTAACTTAGTTTTTCTTCTAGCTCGGGGTGGGTCCTGCTGTGCTCATTGGAACCTTAATTTTCACCCAATTCCCAGGTTTGACTAAATTTCCTTGGTACTTACCACGTAGTTACCACTTCTTATAAAAAGAGTTTTTTGGTGGGACAAGTTTTTGTGACTTTGTTTTATTTATTTCCATGCTCTTTCTACCTGATTTCTAAGTCTGCGCCTTTTGCGTCAGATATTCAGATATTTTGCGCACACTTTATATGTCCGCGCAGGAATGCGCGCGCACGCACTGCAAATATTGGGGCGCGCAATCTTTACGTGACATTCGAAATTTAAATCGCTCTGTTAGGGTTCCGCACAAAAAGGTCATATCTGAGATTTGGATTTCTATCTGCCTGTCACTAGACTGTAGGTATGTAAATGTATATATATTAAGTTTTTATAGATGATACCATATTTCTGCCGCTATAACAAAAAAAAAGCATAATAATATCTATATTTGTCGAGGATACCATGCTTAAAACGAGATTTTTATACAAATGATACGGAACCCCTATTGCGTGAGTCCGATTCAAATTTTGATTATGGTTTTCAACAAAGTTGCACCATTGCATCAGCATTTAGGATTGCAACTGCAAATCTCATCGAATGTATGTCATTGCAAATATTAGCATGTTATTTGATCATAATGCGATCCACGACATATTCGGGTGTCAAATTACCCGCTCTCTGCTTACATTTTGCCTAATTAAGTGCGTGGTTCAGCAGATTTAGTTCCAGAATAAATACTGCAGTTAGAGCATCGTATGACCGGCCGCGTGCTGTCGGCAAATATTAGCCCGGGCAATTAACGCCCGACCAACTCGCTTCCACGAATTAATTGGGGTCAAAGAATTTAAGTGCATACGTCTCAATTATACCGACACAGGAATCGTTTCAGATGCGGCCGTTGAGAGACACGCTTATTTATTCAATCCACATTCCTAACCCCTCGGTGATATCGAGCTAATCCGACGCCTCCCGACCCGGCCACACAATAGGCATTAATTTTGTAAGGCGCGACATAGGAATGTCGTCGGCGCAACCTCGGGCAGGTAGAATTTTTGGCACCTTTATGATCAGATCCTGACGTGTCATAAGCCACCCACGACTCTCATTAAGCCGGTAGCCAACAAAGGCGCCGGGCTGACCATAACGCTGTCGGATTATGCGCCGGCGCACGGGTCGTCGAACCGCCGTGCCCTCGCGTGCTACAATTGCAACAATACGCCCCCGCTTGCCCAAAAAGTTAGAAAAGTGTGACACCATGGGGCTCCGTCGGCCGCGATACCATCTCGGCGCCGCCCGCCGGCCGTCGGCGCTCCTCAGCCTCCTTAAACCCGACATTTTGTAACTGTCCGCCGCGACACATCCGGTCACCGAGCCCGCCCGCATTTAATTAGAAGTTTACTTTTAAGGTCCCGTGAAATATTGCGTGTCTTAGAGAATTTAAGCGCTTCATTTGGCGCGAATACCGAGAAGCAATAAACGGGGCCGCGAAGTTGCGCGATCTGATTTATTTTGGTGATATTCGGGGTCGATGGGCTTGCTGATTGCAGATTGCACCGCGGCGCACTCTCATCGATAATGAGAGATTGTTTGCTCTTGATTCGGTGTAGTGTAATGCGTACAAAGCTTCCCACGTACTGGTTATGTTATGAAGTTGAATTAAATGAATGACGCAGTTGTATGAATGGCGAGCGGGGGCGCGGCGAGGATGAATGTGAGTCGGAAGTGCATGGAAGAGCGCAGAGCAGTCAGACTCAAAACAGGGCTTTGCATACCGACTGCAAGTGAGTAATCGCAGTCAGGCAGTATGCAGCCCACGCAGTTGCCCGACGCAGCACACAGCACAGCCCTTGCAGATACAAATTAATAGAGCACAATTAGTGAACCTAAATAGTAGCTGTTTTGCGGCAATAACACCAGTCTTTTGTCCGTTTGCTAGTTTTCTTATTCCGTAACAAATTATCTCCTCTGACGACGACTATCAAGTCAGGAAATAGTCGGTTTCTTAGGAGCGTTGGGTCTAACTTCGTAACAAATTATCTCCTCTGACGGCAACTGTCAGGTCAAGAAGTAGTCAAGCAGGTTTACTTTATTCCGTATAGAAGAGACAATAGCAGATGTCCTGTGCAGTTGCCACATTTGCAGTCCGTCAGTGTAGCCCCTACGCTGGTAAGCACGTGCATCCGCTCACACCGCCACACATCTCCGGATTAACGCAATTAAACTCGGAATTAAGAGTCGAACGTCCCGGTCAGCTATGGTGTAACGATCCCATGAACCCACACAGCTTTCCGACCACGATCTCTATTTAGTTTTCTACTCATCTGCCCACACGGGACTCTTCTTGACTAGAGTAATGTGCCGAGTTCAAAGATATTTTGTCTTTGAATCATTTTAAAGACAATGAATTTCTGTGTTCCGGAGAACACGTTCAGTAACTAGATCGGAAGTTACGGATGTCAACAGAGAGCTGATTGAATTCCGACAAAAACGAGGCTCATAAATTAGATAAATATAACATCAACTTTAAATATAACTTCGCGCCCACTGGATAAGCCATGTCGGTCTAACTTAAGGACCTTACTTTCTATCCCTCATCATAAGACAGACTTCTACTCGTTTTCCTTCACGGTCCACGCAGCCAGGTTATGGAACTCCCTCCCACACACTGTACGTGATAGTCCTTCTATCCATGTTTTTAAGAAGCGAGTTAAGGAACACTATCTTTCTCTTCCAAATTAACCAGTATTGTAGTATGTATTTTATAATATATATTTATTATTATTTATATCTGTAGTTGTATGTAATATATGTAATATATTAGTTAAACTGAACAACTTTCCCCATGGAACATAGGTCGAAATATGTAAAAAAAATTTGGACATCCCATACAAATTGACATGATCAGTCGGTAATTTTGTATGGGGAGACCAAACTTTTTTTACATATTTCGACCTATGTTCCTTAGGGAAACTTGTTCAGTTTCATGGGCTGGTTCACCCCTTGAAAGGATGTCATCGATCTTCCAAACACCCTGTATGTGTACTTCTTTCTCGGCATTTGCATGGGGGAATATGTAATGTTTTTATAACTGTCTTAACTGCGGGATTCATGTTTGCAAGTGAAGCAACTTAATTTTGCATTTTAAAGTAATGTTCAAATTGATTATCCTAAATGAGGAATGTCATCATAATTATCGGTATTTTAAAATTACGGGCTACTGTTCTAGGTAATTGTAAGGTCCAGTAAATTTATATTATCAGTGTTTTAATAGATGTGTCAATATCTCTAAAATACTCAGTTGATAAGCAATTTATGTCTATCTTTGTCTGTTATATTCATCTTAAGTATCTACCGTTTGGTGTAAGACGGGACCATAATGTATTTTTTAAAGTTTAAGCGGTTTTGTGAAGTAAAATTTGCGGATTTAGTATGGGGATATTGGAGATTGACTAGTATGGGTCTGACAGATCGCTACGTTATTTTAGACCTGCGTTGTGCGTCAAATGTGAAAAGGCCTTAAAAGTCGGGTTAGTTTTAAAGCAGATCCCTTAAATGTGTCATTGATGAGTTGCATTAATCTACCGTCATCCATTATATTATAACAGGGACTATTCCTATCACCCGATAGGCAATACACCCGTATTGCCATACTCACTTCGCTTGGAGCGGGGTAGCGAGCGCAGTGCAAAATGTGTAATTAACAGGAAACGCTGCTTGCCCTTTCCTGAAAGAATTAATCCCTTAGTCGTTTTTTACGAGTCCCACGGGTTCAATTGAGGTGATGTGATTCTAAGTCGGTATCACGCATCAGTGTGAGGCGTTTATATTAGGTAATAAATAATACACGACCAAAACATTTCCAAAATCCAAATTTCGTATCGCGTTGATGTCTTTTACTTACTGTAAATGACTTACTTTACTAAATTAAATTACTGTAAAATTAATACTTTGTAAAATTTATAAAAATAATATTATCTTTATTATAGATACGTAAAAATGCGTATAGATAGGTCTATTTTTTCTTTCAACCTTAAACCTAGAATATGTCTGATATTAAATTCGACTTGCATGGAGATATGACAGCTAGGATCAAAAAATCAAAGACGACGCGTAAATGAACAAAAGTTGACACCGTTGCGTCCAAAATCGTCTCTGATTGACTGAAAAAGTTTAATATGAGGTATGTGTTAAGGCTAATTGTAACTATTGTAAGTAACGATTCTTTTAAAAGAAAATTCTGCCTTTGAATTTCAGATATAGGTTGAGATGATACTTGCGCACATTTTCTTTGCAGACCTCATTGCGATAAATTATCAACACGAATTCCTTGCAATTTCCAATCAGATTCAATCAAAGTATCAATTGATGGAACCACTGCATTAACTGCACAAGAGCACTTCACACTTCCAATTGACAGAGCCAATCTGCCAATCACGTGTCCGATGACGTCATCTACTAGGCACGTGATTGGTCCGAAAATATCCAAATTTATATTATATTATTTAAATTATTATATATTACGTTTAAAACCTGTCTTGCGACTAAAACCTAACCTGCCTTGTTTGAGTCACCAGTATTCATAGGGTCGTTCGTCGATTCCGTATCCCATATAATGATAAGAGTAAATGAGTGATATAATTTTTCGAATGAGAGCCTCGTCTTCTAACTAGAGGTTTTGGAGTCTTGGTTTCCCAAATTCTCAGTAATCCTTACAATTTACTGCACAAAATCGGCTTAGCAGCTTTACGTTAGAGAAATTCATAAGGTAAAAGAAGATAAAAAAGCTGAAGATACAAATTACACAAGAAAGACAGCAGAAAGAAAAGTTATATATTCGCTGACATGCATACAAGGTCAACTAACAGATACATACTTATGATGCCACGAATGTAGATTAAGGTAACCTTAAAATTATATAGTCCGGTGATGATGCAGAAGCGACGTTAATCACGCTTACATATTTACCCGACTGCCTTAAAAAGAGGTTAAGGAGTGTGTATGTATGTGGACAAGTAAACTCCTAAGCCCAGTCTCATGATTGGGGTGGTTGTTTGAAAAACCTACAAATTATTTCCGGGTGAACCCTAGCTGCCTATCGATCCAACCAGCGTAGATTTGATGGCCCCGGGATCAAAATCGTAGGTACCAACACAAAAAAAAATTGCGATAAATTTGAAATGGCCGATTTTATACGCAATATAACTTTGATATAATTGCAGTTGGTTTTTTTCTTTTAATAATTATGCATGTATTATTTACGATATCGTGCAAGCACAGGTGTTAAGACCTTGTCGTCCACGTATGAACAGTTTAACACACGCATAAATAAGCAATTAATTATTATAATCACTTAAATCATCGTGTTTTTGTTGAATATTGCTATCGAAGATCCAAATATTACTCACCTACTAGACCAGCGGTTTCATCCTTATTCTCAAGAAAATTTGGTATTTCCCCATGGTATAATACTGTATTATTATAGTCTATGTTATTAAGGGATGCTATATCTTTTTAATGGTGAAAGAAGTTTTGAAATCGAGTCAGTAGATTTGATGTTTATCGATTGCAAACAAACCGAATGTTTTTATCTCTTTTTAAAATTATAGTGTAGACGTGAATGAAAATAAACTGTGAACAATTTGATCTAAAATAGGCAGAGCTAAAATCTAGGGAGCTACGAATTTAGAAAAGTTTCAATTTTTTTATTAGATTTTTCTCAGAATTGTTGATGGCAGTTCTGTGATTCATAGGCTTTTATATAGGCGCCCGTTTTAAAATAAAATATGTAGGTAAGAGAGGTAGGTAGGTATAGATGTTTGGCTTAGGAAGACTATTAGATTTGCTATCTAACAAGATTTTTAGTCTTATGCGACGCGCGATCCATTATGATTGGTCAAGTAGATAAAAATAAGAAGATTCAAGTTGAATAAATTAAAATGCAGGTGGAACAGTAGGTGTGTATAAATACATACTATGTAGTTTCTTTCTCGTAACGAAAAGATTCCGAGTGAATCTAGACACGTACCTACCTACCTATGTACACAAGGAGTAAAAAAAAAGTTGCTGCAAATATTTTAAGGGGTCAACCAGTCCAGGAAACTGAACAAGGAACCAAGTTCCAAGACCTAAGAAACATAGTTCAAAATACGAAAAAAAGGACCTCCCATACAAAATTACCGACCGACCAAGTCAATCTGTAAGGGACGTCCAAAAATTTTTCTCATATTTCGTCCTATGTTTCTTGAGAAAAGTTGTTCAGTTCCATAAGCTGATTCACCTCTTAAAATATTTGCAGCAATTTTTTTTACTCCCTGTATAATGTAAGTCGTACTATGTAATGTAAGCGCGAATTGAAACCACTCGTACATTTAACTCCATAAATATTTACTCACGTCCAAATGGTGCACTCACAGTCACTCGCGGGCTCCTTTTTGGCGCCAAATGTCAATTTTCTAGAGATTACCCATCGATGGCCAGCCTCAACAAACAGACCGATTGACGTTCACACCAGACTAGCACTTAAGGCATAGGCCTTAATGGCGATAACGGCCTGAGGAAAGATTGCTTGCGCACGCACGCCGTAATGTATCCGAGCACTCTCCTCAATCGCTCGCGAAACGTGTTTGGATAAATGCTAGTGTGACTTTCATATCCCGGGCTTGTTCATACAGCCTGGTGTGCCTTGTGCGACTCGCATTATGATGGATCGCACACGTGCCGCTCGGTGTTGCGGTTTTTGCGAGCAAGAAAATATTACAAATATTTTTGCGTAGCCTATGACAGCTGCGATGCGCCGGCGGCGGCTTGTACCATGAGTCATTTCTATAAGATTTCTAATAACTTCTTTCGTCAATGAAACTGAACTAGACGTCTGTAAAAGACTATAATCAATGTCTGAGGCAAGAATTTTCGTTGCTATATAAGCCGAGTCCACTCACAGACACTGCGTTGCCTGGGACGCAATTATGGATAGGGTTGCCCAAAACCTGGCTGACCCCACAGGGACAAAGAGAACCCCGTTTCGGGGAGTTGTCCTTCTCCAGGACCCTGGTCTGCTCGGGTCGAGTTTACGACCCCCACGGGAACCACACAAATCCCGTAAAAATATGCGTTCCGTGTGAGAACCACGTAGTACCCCTGTAGTATCTACCTAGGTGCCAATATCACACACGTATTTTATTTTATTCATAAAAGTCTATTTGCTCACTTTGTAAGTTTACGACGAGTCGTTCTTATGCTGCAAATGTGTACAATTGAAATTTAATGCGGTAATTTACTGCAAGCTTAGGGCCTTACAAAGAAAATGTTGACCCAAGAGTACTATTTCTGAAAGTGTGATTTCTGAAATCGTGCACGTAAGTCCATAACGACTGGCGTAACCACTCGTATTATAATGTCTACTAGGTAGGTACCCTAATTTGATAATGTCAAGGGTATGTGCATGCAAATGGACAGGTTTGGTAGATTGTGTGATACGAGCGCAGTGTAATTATTAGTAGACTTCCGCATGCAAAACTACAAAAATAGAACATCTGTTTTGATGATCCGACTCACTAAAGATTACTTTTTAAATAATATGAAAATGCGCAGCAAATCTATTGCCTCTTCAAAGTACCTACTGAAATCCTAATCAATAAAATTTTCTAGATTCACCGCCCATTTGTATGAAGTATAGAAAATAAATAAGGTGCCTCGGAGACCCAAGAAGAAAGGCTTTAAGATTCGCCGTCTGACTGTCTGCAACTTAACTGCTTCTGAAGGCATTCTTTGCGCTTCTTGTCGCCAGCATAAAAATAACACTCTTCTCGTCCGTCAGGATTGTTGTGGGAAAAAACTTGCACATATGTGCGCCCTACGCTTGAGTCCTAGGCGATAGAGTTGTAATGACAGTGCGACGACCTCCAACTCGCATAATTTACCCGACTACTGTCAGACTACACATTTGGTCTAAATGGGTAAACGGAAAATAAAACATGGGACCGTCTGAGCGTTAATTGCTATGACGGCATGCGGTATATTGAGTGGTTCTATTTAGCGCAATATTGCTTGCGAATGGTAGTCTAAGAGTTGGAACAAATGTTGCGACATTAGACCATAAACGACAGATTGTTGTGCGAATAAAACACCTCGAAACGATTTTTACACATTACCCTCTAGCTAATAAGTCCTGAAATTTTGCCATGACTAACAAACCGCAACTGTCGTCAGTGTGGCTTTGGTTAACATATATATGTTTTCCCCTAGCAGGTACCCGTAGATTTTCATTAATCGTAATATGACATTTGAATGATATCTCAAGTCAAATATTAAATTTCTAAGTTAATTGGGCTGAAGTAGTCCACAGCCTCACTCATAATGGTTTTAAAATCTTCAGTCTTTCTTGTGTATTTAGTACGAGGACACTCCAGCATTATATGCCTGACAGTTTGTTCAGGATGCCTACAAGTACAGGCCGCTGAGTTGCACCATCCCCATTTCTTCCAGTGCCATTCCATTTCCAGTAGAATCCGTGATCATTTCAGAAAGCTTTGATCGGTAAGAACCCGTTTAATTATAACTATGTATAGTGTAAATAACAACCGCTAAAGTTTCAAATTTAGCATCTATATGTCACATAATGAAGGGGCATTGGGTTGTAAATAGATATATCTGAATAGGTGGGCCAGTGGTGATCCGGTTATACAGTTGCACTCCGTAGATGGCCACCGGCGTCGCCCGTTTCTCTCGTGGCGCCCTGTGTTTGCAGTTGGCAGTTTGTAGTTTGCCGCTGCAATGCTATGCGGTGCCGGGCTTGTCACCAGCCACTTTAGCGCAACGATGTAAAAGAAGAAAGAGAATTATCATCATTCCCCTTGCTTTATCCTGATTCTCTGTCGGGGTCGGCTACCTAACCTAGGGGATTTGACGTGGAACCTAGGTTTTACACAGAGCGTCTGCCATCTGACTACCGCAACTCGAAGGCTAACCTGGACCGGATCCCAGGTTAAGTCACATTCAAATATCATCTAAAAGAAGAAAGAGAATGAACCCGTAAAGAACTCTATTATGTATGAGGTTACATTTAATTATCTACAAATATTTAAAGGGTGTGTTTTACTCATAAAACTAAACAACTTTCGTCTGAAACATCTTTTAGAAATATGAGAAGGATAATTGGACCTTCTTTACAAAATGTACCAGATTTCTATTTCACCCTTAAAATATTTGCACTTAATTAAATGTAAGCCTATGTTAGCGAGTGCCAAAGCCAATACACAGCTGAATACACAAAAACACAAAATGCTACTGGTGTTTTTCAGCAATTTGACAATCTGCTTGTGATGAATTATTCACAGCTTTTTCTCGTCGATGAAGGTTCCTTTTGAAACATTCCCATGTCCTGAGGCGATCATGTCGCGCGTAGCGTAGACTGACCTGCCTCTCAGTCCCGCCTCAGTTAACCAACTAGTTTACAAATAGCACCAGACGAAACCCAAACACCCAAATATTCTTGCAAAACAAACGATAAATCTAAACAAAAAAAGAAGACGCGACGCTGTTTTGAAACGATCCATTTCAATAGCGCGGATCAAAATAGATCCATAAGCAGAAAGTGGATAAATATAGAGGTCGTTACGAGTCCGGCGAAATGAAAATAAAAATGATATAAAAAGCTGCGGGTGCGCTGCGGACGCCGCTAAATCCCCAACACCGCGCACTGTCAAAATATTGTCAAAGTGAATTCCTCGCGTCCAATATATTATGATGATTTTCTACTTGGCAATAATCCTAGCGATTTATTTCGATCGCGGCAGATATTAAACCACATACCGCATATATCTAGGCGAGGCGTCATCGGGTTGTTGAACCTCCTTGTATTGGGGTTGCAGACGCGTTAAGGAGGTTCAGAGTGTGGTGTTACTAACTCTAACAGTTAGAGGTTGAGGCACATGGCGGCGCGGTGTCTCCGTCACGCGGCGAAGTGCGACCTATATTTAGAGGTGAGTGGTGTCACGCGACGCGCGCGGAAGCGTCTGTCGACGGCGTCGTCTGCGCCGGCCGCGGTGCACCCTGCAGTACTCATTTGGCAAGGTCCCGTCTCGGGGCACGCCTCTGCCCCTACTACGGTCCGAGCACGCGTAACGTTTGACGTCCTCGCCTATTCATTGACGTCAGCCGTCTATACTCCAACGGATATAACACTCTATCATCTAAATATAGGCACGTATCAGTCGTTAATAAGTTATTGATATTTTATGATCATGTTGCTCTATAACTTTGTTATAGATGATTTACTAGCTCGGGTGTTCTTTGTTTCTACTGTTATTGTAGTAGAAATTGTTGTACAAAATATAAAAACACACAACTTCCTGTCCTTGCGAGACGCGCCACGCCGCTGCCCACCTTTGATGGCACTCGTTCACAGTGACAACACTCGTGAAACATTCTGAAATCTTGACAAATTTGTGGCCTTAGTGTTTTGCAAGTATCTGGGTTAAACATGCCATAAAGTCTTATCTCAGCCTGCTGGATACATCGCCAAGCATTTCATATACCTACATCCTTTCCGGTCCTAGTTTTCGTGTTAACATTGATTTTATCGTATACCACCTTCTCTATAAATTCTGTTCAGGTACTGGTATAAATTTCAGTCAATTTACATGTAAATGACCGCTAGAGTTACATTGCGGTTTCTAACTGTGTTCCTAACTGTATGCAACAAAAAGATGGGACATGTGCATTCCATTACTTTGATTGTAGTACTAGATGATTATGTAGAAAGCTGTTTGTTAAGAAATGGCAACAAAAACTCGCAAATGTCAAAAAGCTCGTGAATCTCGTGATAATAAATTCGCACGCAACGAGTCTGGCGCGGGCGCACGTCTGGCAGTAAAAAAAGAGCAGTAAGTTATCTAGAAAATAATCCTTCATCATCCATTAATAACCACTGATAATTGACCAGCATCAGCACTGTGAGACTACTTATGTAGACATGTGCACCATAGAGACTTAAGTCGCGCGCGAGAATAGAATCACAGTCAACGCAATACAAGTCTACAACCGTGTCAAATCGTATGAATGGGATTTTATCAAAACAAGTGAAGAATTTTGACATAGAGGTGTAGTGTAAAACAATGTCTTATTATTATTACGCAGACTATGTCTACGGAGCTGCTGCACAAATATTTTTAAGACAGAATGCACCTGAAGTCTCGTTTCGAAGATGGAACATTTTTTTCATAAAACGGAACATGCACTTTTCGATGTGTAGGCCCCACTGCTTTTCTCGCAGTAGGCAGATTAAAACACTGCTGATCGCAGTGCTGACCTTACTTGGACACTATACATCGATGCAAACTCTTGGACTTACTGTGGCGTGGTGGTATGGCGTCGCAATGAAAGAGGGCCGTGAGGGGGTGATCTTGTATCGATACTGTCACTTGACTAATGGAGCAGGCGCCGGCAAGATGTCCACAAATAAAAACAGCCGCCACCGCCAACGGCATACAACTGTACTCATGTTCTTGGTTCCCACAACTTGTAGAATATCTGTTGGACGGTCATTTCCATGAAAATTGTAAGGGAATCTGGAAGCTTTTTCGAGATCACGCCAGGTGCGACTTTGCGCACCTAAAGAAATATGCCATTTTCTTTAACATTGACATATTTTGATATAATTCTTGACTTCTCTTCTCTTGACTTCTCACAGAGAAACCGCATAGTTATGCATGTCAAGTTGTCAGATTACATTAATTAAAAGCGTTTTCCCAATATTTCAATACAAGCAGACGCAGGCAACAATGCAAAGCATCAGAATTCTTTCTAATTTTTTTTTTAACCTTTGGTTCATAACCTTTGTTCCTTGGGAAGTATAGTTCAGTTTCGTAGTACGAATCCTTTTGGGTTGTTAGGTATATCTTTTAAATTTTGTATTTTATTTTATTCAATATTTACACACGACTTAGATATCAAAATATAGACTTTGTCATACTCATATATTTTCGTCTGAGACATAAATAGAGGATTGCTCTTTCATCCGTATTTATGCGGATTATGCAACAGTTTATGTTTATGACGTCATGTTTAATGTACAATGTTGCAGTCCAACAATGTTTACAAAAATATCGTAACTATTTGCTGTAGTTATGACGTCTGCGGGGCGTGCTAAAATACATTTGAAGTCATCTGGATTAGGGTAGAGCTTCTCGATCTTATTGCTATACCTAGCTGTACAATCTTATTGAAATGGTATTGTCGAAATGTTCGATAGATAGCTTGTAATGTCAAATTACTGAAAAGTTAAACATTTTTAAGTAGAAATTAAATTTTTAAACTAAAGGCAAAACTCAAAAAATCAAGGGTTTGACGTTTTAGTATGATGCGATGGCAAGAACATTTTTAGGTCAATAAGAAAATCACTCGTTATCGACTCGAAATTTTGGTTAAATTAGATCAAGAATTGACAGCCCTAAGGTAAGTTCAACGACCTCTGGTCTGAGTCACCGCTCACAGAGATGGCGACTACCTACTATAATATCACTTTCCTATAAGGTTGTCGCTTTAATAATGCATGTTACATAACTGGTCGCAATTTGTTCGTCGTGTGCAGCCAGGTCTGTGCCCGCCTGGTCTCCTGGGGTCCGCTGCATATGGATGGGAAGGTCTAACTTAAATAAAGACCGCAAAAAGACACTTAAACCTAATGCAGAAGTATCTTATCAGTCTGGAGTTCAGTCTATTTATGACCTATGAAAAAACCACTTAGGCGGAAAAATCGACGGACGACTCTACGATAGCGCAGCGTCGACAGCGGTTGAGCGGTTTTAGTATGGGGATTAACATTTCTAGTATGGATCTGACAGACCGCTGCTGCGATGTTTTAATAGCGCTCCGTCTTGCGTTTAGTGTGCGATCCGACTTACGAGTATATTCCGAACATCTCCGTAAAATTTCACCACCGTTACACATTGCGTGGGGTGCGTCCAGTCGCGTAGATAATGGGCCACTTTTTTTTTGTTCGTTAATTTCCTAATAGGTGGCGCCCAGGGATGAGGGAAATGCTTAGTATGGATTTCCCATAAGTAGGGGTAATGAAATTGCGTTAAAAATTGTATTTTATTTTAATATTTTGTAGACATATGTTTTAATTTAGGATAATCAACTCATAATTTATATAACTGCTTACTTTCCGTACCTCATATCGAAAATATACGCCAGTAAACTTACTTTTGAAGGACTTGCGATTTAGAAAGCGGCTACATTATTGTTTATGGTATTCATGCATGATGGTGCAAGTTGTTATTATTAAGGTTATTATCTGTCCTTCTCCTTCCTGTCTGTCTTCAGTTCAGTCATCGCTTGTCCGCCCATCAGTCGAGATCGTTTTTACGTACTGCTGTAAGCCTGACAACGTTGACTACCTACCGAGAACTCATCATTACCTATTGAATAACTTTAGGAAGAAAGTTACCAAACAAAACCACAACACAACAAAGTTTTTGTTTTGACGTCACGGGCGTCTCGGCTCATAGATAATACCGTAGTTTTTTTTTGTCAATTGACAGCTTTTCCTCAGTTTAGGAGCGCCATCTAGTTCCACCCAAGGAAGCTACCAGTCCAAAAAATCCTCATTTCAGTACCTACCTCTGTATTTGTAAATATGACTTTCCCGGAAAATCTTCTACTTATAATATTTTCATTTACAAAGACATTTCAATGAAGTCGTGTTTTAGCCTTGATAGACATGTACATACGTTTCACGAAACCAAGGTTAAAATCGTTAGAAAGATTGAAAACAGAAAACACTTCACGTCGCGTTTATAGATACACGCTTTCTGCTTACAGTGTTACGTGCTACGATTCTTCATAAAACTCTATACTCGGCGTACTTATATCACCTATAGTCAGTATGGTAAACAATGTAATGACTGTCTGGTTGAAAGTGCAAATTAAATCGTACGAGTGGAGATAGTTGGTTGGCAACACTGGGGTTGGTCGTGGGCGTGAAGGCACGCAATGTCTCGCCTCTTCGCCTCATATCGGCCATCTTAAACGAACGCCTCCTCAGCATACCAAATTAGGGCTAAATTAAGCCCTAGTCAATCAAGGGCTATTGACAATCGTACACATATATATCAACATATATCTCGCATATATAAAGAAACGATCCCGAATTGGCAACATTATTGTTTGTCTCTCTATCAAAATATATGACATATGAGAGGGATGCCAACAATGTTGTTGCCCTTTTGGGATAGTTTCTTTAAAAAATCATGTTATACATACAAAGTAGACAGAGAACATCCTTCCACTTGCTACGATTCTGATAAACCTCTCTCGTTTTCTTAACATACAGTAAAGTGCACAGTAATTAAAATATTTTACAATACAATGATGTAACAGAATATCCATAGGTATCGATAGAATGGGATTAGAAGACAGTATCAGATATGAAGGCCTCTGGTGAACGACTTTGTAAAGACAAAATTTAAGAAAACATGATTTTCTTTGCATTCACCGGAAGGCTGTGTTGCTCGAAGCATTCACCCCACTCAGCCATTAAGAAAGCCCAGTAAATACAAAAAAGAAATTGTCATAATGAAAACCGTTTAATTTGCTACACGTACAGATTGTATGCAGGCTAGTGTTTGTTTACGTACGTAACCGTATAAACACGTGATTCTATATAGTTTCTATTCCTCACTTCGGTTTCTACAGACAATTTGTGGACAGAAAAATGGGCGTGGTCGAGGCGTGGCTAAGCTCTGAGGGCGTTTATATTATAGCTGCCACTTAGTCAAACTTCATCCGTCACTTTTTACTTTTTGCGTTCCTTTCACTGTCTGTCTGTCTGTCATAGACACCCCTAGCTCCTGCTAAAGTACGCTTAGGATTATGATGCGGTTTTTTAAATAGGTGGAGTGGTTTAAGAAGGAAGGGAAAATGGTTGCAAGTGGGTGCTATCACTAGTCGGACTGATGTAAAAACTCTCAATCTTATCTTTTCTTACTATGCAAGAACCATAATATCTAACTATAGCTATAGAAAGATATCAATTTATACTATATTTGACAATTGCTTTATTTAAATACTTTTATCTATTTTTGCACGATTAATTTAGCGTTACCGATGGGAATCAAACCATGACCTTTTGGTGTGATATCGCCCGTTTATTTTGGTGGCTTAACAAGATAAAATGAAACGTTCCGTGCGCGGGCGCAGACGGCAAAGTAAAATTAAAGACATTATCGAGCGATCGATCTGCGTCCTTAAAGCGGTTCGCAATTAGCGGTTACAGAGATATGCAGTAAAAACATTACAGGAGCGAGTGAAAAGTGGGATGCAATTTTGGCACCAAATAACAAACAGTAAACAACTTAGAATCATTATTATAAATGTTTATTATAAATACCTTATCGGAGATATTTTGTCCATAACGTTACAGTGTTACACGATTTTCTAAGATCTTTTAAATATTTGACCGTATAGAGACTGTGTTTTTTTTTACGGCTATTGATGCTTTGCTTACCACGGAAGGGATAAAGGCGAGATATGTGTTTGTTTGTTAATAATATAATACATGCTAGTGGTTATTCTGTGACAATACTACAAAGTAGCACAACAATGAATTTACTGACTTACGGTGAGATACGATACACCTTACGTGTTAACATAATTAGTAAAACTGGAACTTGTAATCTTTAATACCGCGAGATAACATAATCATTTCTCCTATAACCGTTCTCAGCTCTGGCTGTTTTCTTTACTTGGCGCGGACCTCACGAGGCGACGGAGTACCGCCCCCTGTCTTTATGAAATTATCACTAAATTGAGAGATAAAGGCTCTCGACGCGATAATGACTGTGCCTCAGGACATTTTACCTATTTATGAACAACGAAGGATAGATTGCCGCCGAATTCGCGCTTACTCGCGAAGATCAACTGTGTATTCCAGTTGTAACCTCTAACAAAAAAAATTGTGCATTCTTTACTTTGATCGCTGGCCATTTCATATCGATAAAAGCCTTCAGAAAACGCCATTTATGCCAGAAAAGAAAAAAAAATGTTATTTTATACTTTTTATTCGATTTTATGGCGTGACACCAAACTTTTCAACCAACTCGGCCAGTTAGGTTTACGTTGAAAACTTTTACGTAGCTCAACCAAAAAGGTTCACTTACTTTTTAACTTTGTCGCTGGCCCACTTGGTCTCGAAGAAATCTATATAAAACGCAATTTGTGTGTGAAGAGTAAAATAACACAGTACTTATTTATTTTTTATTCGATTTAATGGCCTCCTGTCAGCTCTTTTCGGCGACACCAGCCAGTAGACCGAGCGGGGGTTAGAAACTTTTCATGATAGCAAGTATAAAAAATAAGTAGCGCTTAGAACTATAGAACCGAATCCGAATAAAAAAAACTATAATTTTGAATTACATATTAGGAAAAGTAAGTTGATAGACGTAATAAAATAAATAAACAGAATTAAATAGTGTTTAAAACAAAATTATTTTCATAGAAGACAATATATTTTGTGTACATTTGTACATACTAAAATAATTTCTGCCATCTGGCCATCCTTCCTCGCACAACGGGACCGTGGGTCGGCGGTGGCCATCAAAGCGTCAACAGTGGCCCTTAAAAGGCTCTGTCACTTACCAGGCTTTCATAACAAGTAATAAGATGCAGGGGTCGTGCAGACCAAGCAAGATCGGTCACGAGGCGGGCGGTTGCACCACGCTCCTAAATTGTTTTAACTTGCTAAGGTGAGGAGTAACTTTTATTTTAATGCAGACCCTTGCAGGCAAATTTAATTTGGGTTAAATGAAACTAAACTAGTTTTATTTTTGTAATAAGAATATTTATCAATTATTTATCCCATGCCGTGAATCTATCGATATTTTCTCCGGGTAAGAACGATTAGGGAAAAAATGTATTTACCTACACATTTTTCTGCCACAACGGTGGCGGCCTTGAGACCATTGTTAACTTTTATGAAGATGTAGAAAAGAACGAAATTTATCATGGCAACGTATAATATTTGCTGTGTAAAGGGTAGCAGCGTCCCCTGAATAAGTATCTACGAATATCCAACACATAGCTAGCCAATTCACCTGCCAATTAGGAATTTTGGTAAATACCCCCAATCGGAGGCCCATGCCCAGCAATTTGGACCGTTGTGGGTGTTTTAATTGTACTATGTAACTAGTATTTAGCTACTTTTGGATTGTCAGGTCTGAAATAAAGCAATTTCATTTATATTGCGCCCAAAAATTATAAGGCGTGCTGTGTTTTGGATCTCTGTAGAGGTACCCTCCGTGGCGCCTTGGGCCGTGCGACCCGCTTTGCTTTATTTCACAGTAACTGTGTTGCTAATTGCGGACGGCTCGCTTTTACCGAGCCAAGGATCGTATGTCACATGATATCTATTCTACGATTTTGCCGAGTGATGCCGGCTTAGTACCACCCCGTTCCTACTTATAGGGACCTGTAGGTGTCGTTTTGCCCGCGAGTGCTAAATCTGCAACTGACCCATTCTTTTCTACTCTTTGACTTGTCATGCTCTATCGTGTCATATTTCTACATATTGTTTTATCTTGTCAATCTCAAAACAATTCTTGTACCGATTATTTGTTTTTTGACACAAAATTGTTGTGTGGCTCATTGTGTATAACCTGATCAAGAAGATACTAATTGTTTTTTTTACATTTTCGCACTTGAGAAACATCTTATCGCGGTGAAAATCCTATTCTAAACCACAATTTATAATAATATGATGTTTTACTAATTCCTCTATTATAAATAAACATCTCTTATTTACTTGTGTATTTACTATACATTGTAGGTGCGAGTACTATACAGTTAGCCTTCTTACTTGTGACCTTACGCATCAGACTGTCTTTTCTACGATTGTTAGACGTAGGCATATTTTCTAGATTTTCAAGAATGTCCGCTGCCATACAGGTCAAGGTTTGCACATAACGAAAATTTTCCCGATTTTTGATAGCAGTCTTTGCGGTCTTTTTTAACGACTTAATATATGTTTGCTCATAAATTTGCCGGCACATTTTATGCGAATGCCCAGACGTTTTACGAGGTATTCGGTGTTAGGTTGGAATGCGTTGAAATCTGTGGAGAAGTTTAGGAAGTTCGGCCGATGGAAGTGCCTTGTTGACAGACAGGTATCCGCCGGTCTGCAGTAGTCATTATACCGAGTGAAATTTTACTACTAGCCAATACTGAGAAAAAAATAACTGCACAGACAGGTGATGAGGCAACAAGGGGAAACCAAGGAGCAGAATCGAAATACCAAAAGTACTTTCTTTACCAGCATATTGATCTTTGTCTTCAGTAATATTGCACCGTGTATTATGTCAATAAATACTAAATACAGAGCAGTACCGAATGATGGATTCTACTAAAAACCTCAGCACAACCTGTTACGATGGACAATTTTGCCCAATGCAACATAGAACAAAATATAAAATAAATATTTTTAAATGCAAGAATATTTTAAATACCTTTTTAAAGTCGTTGTTCCAAGCCATTACGTTAAAATTACTCAAATGCCCAGAAATTATTACCTATTATAAATTATGCTCGATTTTAACTTACTAAGATTTAACTTATCTACTCTTGTATTACTCAATGTATGTATGTATGTATAAAAAATATTACCTATAATATGGTACGTATATTAAGTTTATGTTGTGCAAATTAACATGCAAAAATTTATGAATAAACAAACGGAAAATAAAAATCTCTTCTGGACATTAAAATAGACTTTACGATTAGCAAACGTTCTTAAATGATGAACATTTCCATTCTGTTTCGTTGAAAGATGAAGGAAAGTTTTCCTGATCGTAAATACTTTTTTTCGACAATGAAATTCCGGACTAATCCATTTTTTATACCTGCTCTAGTTCTAACTGTACTGCGGAGAACATAATTCGTGATTCATTCATCCCTGATAAATTATAGCTATCGACTATACACGGTGTAAACAAACATATTAGCTGCGAATATTTTAAGGGGTAAACAAACCCATGAAACTGAACAACTTTCCCCAAGAAACATGAGGCGAATTATAAACAATATTTAGACCTCCCGTACAAAATTTACCAGCCGAACAATTTCTCTTAAATATTTTATGTACTGTAGGGAAAAAATGTCAGTTTCATGGGTATTTTCATAAAATATTTGCATCTGTTATGTATGAGCCACACGTGGTATAAATAATAAGAAACAACGATGGTAAATAGGAAAAACTTACACAATTCTATGTTCGAATATATTTTAATGGCTGAATCGTGCTATGTGTGAAATATAATAAGTACTATTCGTGATTGCACATTTACAGCCTCTTGAGATCATCGTTGATACCTATTTATATGTATGCAGTACTGACGTGCGTTGGCCTTATGTATTTACGGATCATTGATACTCCTGTATTCATCATCATGCATTTTGCCACTCAATTTTTATGATCCAATCCTTTTTTTCCCAGTGGCAATACTTCAATACTCTTTTGTACCTATCTGACGGAATGTAATATTATTTCTGGAGGCGATTACTGTTACATACTTGTCCATATTAACGACTTCAGTTTCTTTTCGATGAGATATTAAAGATATCCCTCATAGCGACACGTAGAGATAGTAAGTGTCATGACGGCGTCTCGGCTTACCATAAAAATGCTATTTCTTTCCCATAAAGCGTCTATAAAAGTTGGAGAGTGACGGTTGGCTGACGGCCGCGGCGCTGCACTACCGATACGGACCGCGACTCGAACCGCAGCCTTCCAAATAGGGAGCCAGCTCCCAAATAGGCATCGACCGACCCAACTGCAGCAGTAAGTACACCACTATCGAGGACATGCACGACCCTATTCTGTATCGTTCGAAACTGCCTCCTCTACAGCAGACGCTACGATATAACCTATCGAGTGATTTATTATTTTAATCGTAATCTCTGAATAGGTCTCCGGGCGCCTTTTACCATTGTCTACACGTTTTTGCCCTCCCAGACGATAATGTATTTACATCGAGGACATCCAGTCATCTCCGACCGGTCTAGGGCTAGAGTATAAATGTTATTGATATAAAAATGCACATTTATATTTTGATGCATTCCAATGCAGCAATTTACAAGCTAATTGTGGAGGTAGCGTGTTCGTTTAGAATTATGTATGGGAGGTCTTGTAAGGACATCTTCTGAGATGGATGGTAAATAGTGCACTTGAGTGGGAGTCAGTGTCGTCTGTCTGGCGCAACACCCACCACTCTTGCACTCTCCTTACACTGCGCTAATATCTCAAACTAGTCAACACCCAGTTTATCTTCAGGCAGACATATTTACGCGGACTTGGCGCCAGTTAGGTCCGCACCACATCTGCGTATAATAGTCGATTTTTAGATTTTACGAGATTGAGATGTCCGGAAACTTTGATGACTATTCTAAAAATCCGAGTAATCACAACTGAGCTAGCTACTTCGACACTTTTGCACCCAAAAACATGTCTATTGTTATTTGAGATAAAATGGGCCAGTATATCTTTTCTTTCAGTATTCTGTTGTCTGTCCTTTTGTGTGTGAATTGCATACGATTCATAATGCACGTAGCCATCAGTCATACCGAGAATGTAGCAGATTTTAAATGCGTGGTGGAGGATTATGTATGCGGGCAGACGGGCGGTCGGGCGGCCCTGAGATATCGCGGTATTGTATTCAAATAGAGACGCGTCACCGCGCGGCGGCGCGGCGCGAGTGGCGCCCTTGCCACCCCGCCCTCTGTAAACATTTCAGTTCACAATTCTTTCAGTCAAATAAACGGTTTTCAGTCTAATTCGCTTTACGATTTGTTTATTTTTATTCTTCTCGTGTCGATCGTTCTGTAAGCCAATTGTATAATGATTAATTCACAGAAAGCCACGCTAGGGAGACTTCTTATTGTCATAATTTGAGCATAGATGGAGCATTTATAAAACACTAAATTAGTACATTAGATAGTAGAAAAATGTATTTTATTAAATACTATACGGCTTACTTCGTCAGTGCTAATGAACTTCCTTAGAAGATTATAGTGAATTAAGATTATTAGAGGATTATAGCAAATTTGTAGTATCCGGTATTTATATTTTCTATCCTTAAAAAGTAAAAGCGTGAATGATTAGGCCTATTTGATAAATATAATACTCAAAAGACCAACTGTGTCTTCACCTAATCTGTTTTACAAACACCTAAGTTGATTCGCACACGTACCACTGTAAATTGCGGTTTGTAATGAATGAAAACCTGCGACAGCCACAATTTGAGGTGGTTTGTGTGAGATTTCGTAAATACTTTTTTTTTTACTTGCATCATTTTCTACCGCGGGCAGAATTTAAACCTGCATTAGTACTTCCGACGCCTCTTGCATCTGGGCTACCGCAGTTCAATCGATCCAACATTACGCAAGTGTATTTTCGCCAATTAAGTGGCATAGCATCAATGGGATTTTTTTTTGCAACTAATCCCCAGTGACTAATTCATTATTCGCATATTTAATGCACCAAAGGAATGAAATCCCCACCAAATTAATACTTTTCTCAAAAACCGCATCCGGAAAATTTTGAGGTGCGTCTGAAAACCACCGAAGTTGATGATAGCATGATAGCATTATCAATTTATCACCAATACCTAACTCATGCTAAGTACGTGTTAAATATACTTAGTACACATAATGATGTATGGAACTTCATGATTTGAACGTGCTAATATCCTTAGACGATAACATACATAGATATAATATTTTTAAATCATTTTTTACGAAATGTCCTATATAGTACGCTTTTGGGTGATAAATATTAATCCATTTTTCAAAAATCAGCTTAACAACGAAAAAAAGTTTGGATCCCGATGATATTATTTTGAATGTGACTTAACCTAGGATGCGGGCCAGGTTAGTCTTCTGATTGTAGAGGTCAGATAGCTCTCGTTCTGTGTAAACACTTGATTCCACGTCAAATCTCCAAGGTTTGGTAGTCGACCCCGATAAAAAACGGGATGAGGCAAGGAGAATGATGATGAAAAAGTCGCTTCATACGCTTGAACCAACACCTACTACTATAGGTGTTGCTTGAACCCTCGTCTTGAACTTTTATGTGGTAAGGCCTTAGTTGTAACTCTACACTGAAGTGCATAGAACGTGTCACTCGGTATTATGAATAGTTAGGTGTTGTGGTGACTGTGTTTAGTACAATATTTGTTAGGCTAGGCCTCATAACACTAGTAGGTAATTATCAACGCTAGTGATTTTGTAATGTGCTTGTTTTATTCACTAGTAGCTTGCTACATTTATAGAAGGTATCTGTGTATTTGACGTTTGCGAACTTAACGATTTAATTGTTTAACACCTATACTATAGGCTATAATACTAGTGAATTAAGTTAAATATTTACTTATTTGTTGTACTTTATAACGTCTCTATTGGATAATTTTCTTTTCCTTTCACCATAGTGACCTAAAAACCAGGTTCCAAATATAAAATTTAATTAAAACAAACATCACACTGTCCAAAGCATGAAGTTAAAAATAAGAAAACATAAATAGCTTTTTTAGTAGCCGCTATGTCGCCACTCTTGTCTTCCGGAGAAAAACTGTAGGACAAAAAAACGCGAGTAGGAACAGAGCGAGTTGGCGAATCGCACCGGTCGGCGAAAGGAGTAAGTTGGCTTACCGCGCGTACTCCGAAAGTTCTACTTAGAATTTAGTCAATTATCCAATAGTGATATGCTTTTTCTTACATGGGTGTAAGACTCATTACGATGCGTGGTTATCTGATCTCGCTTACAAAAGGCAGAAACGATACCTAAACATGCATGTGCCGGATTCTAATTCCACCTTGACCTGTAGAGTATGCGGAAAGTTATGCTGCTCCCGCATCGGCTTACATATCCCCGAAAAGTCTTGCCTCAGACACTGATTAAATCGTCTGTCACAGACGTATGAGGCCAATGATTGATAGATGCTTTCTTTCACAGATTAATTGATTTGTTTCTCATTTGTACTGGTAACTTTGCTATAAACATTATTTTGACCTCTGTTCCTTGGGAAAAGTTTATTAGCGTGGCCTGTTGAGCGGCGTTTTCAGGAAATCTAGTCGTTTGGTGTAGCATGAGATAAGCTACTTCGAGTATGAGAGATTTTGCAAAGTTGATTTCCTTATTGCTGTCTCGAAAGAAAACTATCTAAGTATTTGTATTTAACATAATTTCTGTTATTTTTGCGTCTTCTTCTTCTTCTTTTCGTGTGGGACACCGAGTCGTCCTACGACCCGATGAACCCTAGTGTCAGAATTTTTCAACCGCCTTCTACAAGTAGTAGGCTTCTGACATGGTTGTGTAACGACCGCCGTCTAAGTGATCATAGACAGCAACCGGGACCTACGGCTTAACGTGCCATCCGAAACACGGAACCATCTTACTTACGGACAATCGGGTGGTTCAGCCCGCAATGTCCTAACCAGACTGGGAACAAATTCACAAAGTGATAGATATCAACTTTGTGAGTGACCCACCGAGAATCGAACCCGGGACCTTCTGCGTCAAAGGCAGTCGCACTACCACTGCGCCACATCGGTCGTCATTTTTGCGTGAAAGATAGACAGATAAATTTATCATCACAGAGTATTGATAGGAACTTAAGAACACATACTAAGCTAACTTCTCGTATCAGCTTATCGATTCAAGTTATATCGTCCGATTTTATAAGATTGAATAAGTAGGTGCTTACTTATCGCTGATAGTATCTGTTTGATGATATATACGTAAATTATAAATTCGTGTACCTACCTACTTAATATTTGCAAGCACGACAAAAAAAACTATTTATCGTCCGTGGGCCCATCCTGTTGAATTAGAACAAGTCTATGTTAGTATATTTTTAATAGCTTAGCGTGAGGCACTTTGAAATCCTTATTTAGGACATGTACACGAAATAGAGCAGGGCGGGTGACGACGCGGCTCTCTATAGAAAAGTGTCGCATCCGCCTGTATTTGCATTTATATGCATGCATGCCACCGCCATTGCGCTCTATTTCACGAACGCATCCATTCTTGAAGCCTTATTTATTTATTAAGCAATTTATTGCGCAAAAACACAGAGTCTTATTCCAAATTTGCTATGAACAACATAATAATTATTAGGTCATCGGGGAACTCGAACACAACAAAGAAGATGAAATGAATCATAATAATGTTAATTATGTAATACTAGCTGGTGCCCGCAACTTTGATCTAAGGTTAGTTACATTTATAAAGGTTCATCGGGTCATTAGATGACTCAGAGTCCCACACGCCAAAATATATAAGTTGTATGTAAATTATGTAACATTTGTAGCGCCGGCGCTACGACTTGTTCGATTAAATATATTATCTTCAGGCACGTTTATTGATTGTACAGAAACAGCTTTTACTGGGGGCATATTGCAACAATCTGATACCCGATGAAAATATCTAATACTTAATAATAATTTTGTAAATTGCTCAACCTAATATTTTTGTAACTAATGATTTGTAAACATATTGGATTAGGATCAATTTTAACTATCTCCAGAATCCGCTAAATCGTTTAATGTTAAACTATAGCACCTTATTGTTTTCACATTTTGATTTGTTCTATTTGAACTTGTTAGTGTCAAGGGTATGTGTGAATTTATATATCCCTATATAACCCTAATAAAGTATATCACTATATACGAGCAGAATTAGCAGCAGACTTCCACACGCGAAAGTTCAAAAATAGAGCTCCTGACTGTGCAAATCATCAAGCATTCGATATATGCTAGTCTATTTGCTTATCTTTAATCGATTAACCATTCATTACCACTCGTACTAACATGTTTATTATATCTAGATTGTTTGTACACATGCCGCAAACTATGGCAATATACCTTAACAATCATGAGTTTACTGTCATGCCGTATTTTTTGGAGTTTTCTGCATAAGTGATAAAAAATACAACAATCAATTTCTAATGGATTATGCAATAGATACTCGTAGCTATCTCTGGTTAGTATTCTTTGGTAGTAGTATTAGCACCTATCCTTTACACGATATGTCTAACAAATCTATTCGTTTAGTTTATCATTCGCCTTCTTAAAACACTGTTTGTACACATGCCCCAAATTACGAGAGCATAAACAATCATGCGAGTTTAGTGAACGCTCCACGCGGCTCCGTCACCGCGGGCCATAGTAAATGTTTCACGCCATATTGTACAGTTTATTAACGCGAATGTTGGCATCTCCGCCCGCCCATTAATCTCCATATAATTAAATGATCAAGTGAATGTATATTTAGCCCAGGAAACGGGGCCGAGCCCACGCGTGCGTCGCCGCTGTAGCGACTCCTAGCGGGGTACGCTGAAACCTCTTGAAAAACTTCACTTTGTGAGATGACATCCGGCTTGCTTGGTTCTTGAAGCCAAAGTCTTATGTATGAAAACGAAAACTTATTTAGGCGAAATCAATAAAATTGTAACTAGTCATAAACTTTTCAATATTTCAACAACTTTCCCCAAGTAACCGTGTGATGCCGGCTTAGAATAGCGTCACCCCATATCTTCCCCGCGGGTGTCGTAAGAGGCGACCAAGGGACTCCAGGGTTTCATGTGTATTACATCTTTAGGCGACAGGCTGACAACCTGTCACTATAGTGATGCACAATTATCTGAGAGGAACCTCAATATTTGTCAGACGTGGCGATACCGATCGAATTTTACGGCCGTTAACGCTCTGCCTACCCCGCAAGGGATGAACGCGTGATATGTGTATGTGTGTTCCCCAAGTAACATAATGTAGAAAAAGTTAAAAAAATATTTGACTTCCCATACAATTTCACTCTCGCGCCAATTTGTATGGAGGGTTCGTATAGGTAATACTTGCGATTGTCGGCGCTTGATGAAACTCTATGTTGACTTATATTTATTGAAACACTTGTACTCGCGTCGCAAATTTTATTGCGGGTTGATTCGACCGGTTTCGCTCACATGAGCATCTTCAAGGGTTTGTCATCTGCGTCAACAGCGGTTGAGCGGTTTTAGTATGGGGATTGACATTTCTAGTATTGATCTGACAGAAGGCTGCGATATTTTAGCGGTCCATCGTGCCTTAAGTGTGCGATCCACCTTAGATGGTGAACAATCTGTTTTCACAGTAAGAACATCACATCCACTAAATTATAATTTCATATTCGCTTTGTTGTGCAATTAACCTTTTTTTCTATGTTCCTATGGAAAAGTTGTTCAATTTCATAGACTGGTTCACCCAATATTTGTAGCATTTTTTAATATCCTGTTTATGTAATATCCCTGTATATTTCTAATGGTATGGTAGATATAACTGAAAATAGGTAAAGGGGGTGTGGCGTGTGTGAGACGGAGTGTGCTAAAATGGGCATACCTAACGCCTTTTTTGCGCTTGTAAGTGTGTTAACACACAGTTATATGGCACACTGATTGGTTTAATTAACTAGGTACTGGTTATTGGCAACAATGTTTCTTTAAGTGTGAATGAATGTTTCTTAAAACGTTAAGTGTGGAGTTAGAAATATTTTTGGACAATAGTTTATACTTATGACAATATGTAAGTTAATTACATATTTTATTAATTACTTTGTCAAGTACCGAATTGAAAAACTATAGCTACCTTCTATTATTTTTGATATAGGCCGTAAACACGTAAGTATTTAAAATACCTTATCGTTAAACACTATGGAGAGCCCTAGAAAAAACCAAAAGTCTTGATCATAAAGTTCATCTTAGGTAGCTCAGCTTTGGCTATCGCGAAAGCCTTCCTTGTTAGGTGAAATCGCTTAGGAAAAATCTCAAGTCTTATTACCATAGTAGTAGAGCTAGTTTATTCATAATTGGCGGTTGTCTCCCTCCCCAGCAGTGCGTGCCGCCCCGCCTGCGCCCGCGCAGCTCGGATAAATTGCGATCATAATATCGCGCGACATCGGCCCAGCCCGGCTACAATTAAAATTTGCATTCCTGTCGTCTGATTGATAACTCTGTTGGGTAGGTGAGGCATTTGATTCGGGTAGGCGGATCCACAAGCATAAATTTTCTTTCGGCCGTTGTTTTGTCTTGCATAAAAAAGAATGGATGCACACATGTTTATTGCAAACATACATAATTTGCTGTAGAGCTGTCTGTCTGATGTACGGCCAACAGAAACGTTGGCGTTTGTTTTCGTTGCTGATTCACTAGACGTGTAGTTATATCGACCTTGTTACAGTATTATATCACAGATACAAAGGACTCATCTATAATCTCGGACAGAGAATAATGTATAACATTTTTTTAAATGAGGGAAAATGTCAGGAAAATATGCACTGCGGATAAATTCGGGGCTCGATGCTGAGACAGGCGTGCAAAATTTCCCGAGATTTTGTTTTTATGAGGTGCAACATTGTGCGGCGCGCGCAGTGGTCAGGCATAGTAGAAAGATAAGCAATAAATTATTACGAGATATTTTTGTGTAGGCACTTGGCGCCTGGCCACTGCTTCTGGAAGTCCGTTATCAGTTGCTGGGCAAGGCCTACATTACATCTTCACTTTGTTCATTCATAACATTCACTGATTTCTCAAACTCCATCCGCGCGAGCAATAAATCTTAATGGGACATTTTCAATCTCCTCGAACGCTCCCGATATGGCATTCAGCATCTTTTTAAGTGTACCTTGTGCCACTTAAACTGTCTACACCTCGTAAAACTGTCTCAATATAAGTCTTCCGAAAATTATAAGAGAATAAAGACAACGTCGGCGGTCACAAAACGCTCTATAAGGAAGGCGAATGATTTGTATGATTTTTATGGTTCCTACTAATTGGTTCGACAATGTAAACGGCCTCAGCGTCGCCTTGTTGCATTTTAATTAGGATCTGGTGGAAATAAACATATATGAGTTGAATTATGGGCATATGGAACGAGAAGAACCAGTCACTATTGCGCCAAGCGGGCGCCGCCGCCGGTCGCGCGCCGTCAATGAACACTTCGGTGATACGAATAAATACTCGTTGAGGGAAACGGGCCTCTATCTACATCTACTACTATCTTATATCAAGAAACTCCATGCATTTTGTTACAATATATGTGGATTTGAGCATAGTGGTTGAGCCTCAAGTAGAGTCATGGATACAGATATTAAGATATCGTAGCAAGAAGATACTTACTAATTGATTACTCCGGATTGCTCTATACTATAAGTTATAGTAGGTAGTCTTATATTTTAAGTCAGTTTTCATATATGTCTTTTTATTTTTAAAGTATAGGGTACGTACAAAAAAGGTTTATGCTGCGGCGCGACGGTGTAAGTTTAGTGTCGAGCGGGATTTACCTTGAAAATCCCGCAGCAGAATTTCCAAGTCGTGATGCATCATGCAACTGATACGATTCCCTCAAAAATATTGACATAAGAGTAAAAAATAATCTAAGTACCTAAAATTTACATGTAGTGTCAAAACATCCCGATGCACGCGTACCTTGAGTCTCACTGACCTCAATACTCTCTCTGAATCTAGACAACTAAGAGCAAAATTTTTGAAACGATAATTTCTGGAATGGTGGCCGCAAAACTGAGCTAACTACTCGAATTTGTTAATTGATGAGTTTAGTAGAACGAAGCAGACATACGAAAACTGCAAAATAGAGCTGGCACTACGGATGTGTCAATGTGGTACGATTCTCGACAGGAACACTGCGCCGGCGCCGAAGTCGTCAGCCTTGCAGTCACCCTGGCGAGGACCACCTACTTCCAAGCCTCACAGCTATTTAAACGCAAGAATAATGAGAACCATTAATAAATTCTGTCCAGTGGAAAATGTATGGACAACCACGACCAAGCGGTTCACGTCAATATATATCAGCACCACGAGCTCACCCATTTTAAGGACGCTACATATCCTGGTTCTGCATACGTTTAGTAAAAATAACCAGTATAAGATGATCTCCTAACAAAGAATTGCTTAAGGGGCTTTCGATGCTAACTACCTATTCGTTGAAATGTCGTAATACTTTAGCAGACAAATATTTTTTTGAAGGCAATTACACGGCCAGAAATGATATACTACTAATTACCTACATAGTTTTTTCGTGTGAAAGACACGAATAAAACGTCCAATTGCAATGATAATATCAGTTAGTGAAGTATACTGCCAATCCGCTCAGCGTCGCGTCACCTTGCCTCTGGCTCTACCACAGCGCTTATCTCACTATAAAAAGTGGTCGTTTAATTTTAAAAGTAAGTGGGGAAACCATTTATGCTATTTGTAAAATTTTTATAAGGAAAATTGAACTACCTATCTACTTGTTTCCTATAAATGACAATATTATGGATTTTTTTACAGATCTTTCGATGTGAAAGGCAGGTCATACAAATATTACAATTGTGGCGCAGCCTAGCCTACATTTTTAAAATTTTCTCAGGCTGGGATCTATTTTTGGTTTTGCGTTTGCGAAAGTTGTACTATTTCTGATTGCCCAACTAAGTCCATTATAACAGCCAGCAATATTAACAAATTCGAGTAGTATAAAAATGATACAGATGGTGAAACCAGTCTTCTGTGTCCATATTCTAAATATATCACTTTCAGAAATTGAGCTCTTGGAGCAAATTCCTAAATCTGCACTTAATCAAAAGTATCCTAATTTGTTCACACCTACCCAGGATATTTTAAATCTTTTTCATCGTATTTTTATTTGCTGCGTCCTTAAAATATTCTGCGAACCAATTTACAGCCGGATGTGTTAAAAACAGAAGGCACAGTAAGTAATAGGTGTTAATTGCCACCTATAAACCCTTCAGGGTCCAAACAGACCACCTGCATATGAACTGCAGAAATTCATATACCTAAGTAAAATGTTTGTTTTTTTGATGCTCAGACCTGATGAATCGTTTGAATATGGTACAATTGTTTACACTGGTACCAGCACATTTGGTTCATTTATTTACACGTAAGTCTTCACAACTCATACCAAAATTTATGACAATTTACTAATGAGTTCTGATCAGTTTCGTTAGATGACCTTTGCTTTAAAAAAACTTTCGGAAATAAAGCTCAAATCGGCATATTTGTAGGGAAAAGATTAACCCATAAAGCAATTTAGATGAAATAAAAAAATATTGTTAATAGGGCACTTATTTAACGATTGTCGGCAAGCAGGTAAGCAATTTCATGAAAGTTGCGCTGGCGTCCTAATTGATTAATTGCCGCCACGCTACTTTTTTGCAGCTGGCTTGCAGTTCAAATGCAGGTCGTTTGTTTCGTCAAAATGTGTTTTTGTAAATTGCTGGCGCCAATTCTTTTATGTGAACCATTTGTTTCCGTTCAATTTACCTAAACGCTGTTTAAACGTCACTAATTAATTTGGTTCACACGATAAATTACTTTTAATATCATCGGACAAAATAGTGTTGTCGAAACAAAACAGACGTCATTGCAAAAACTAGACGCACTGGATTTTTTATTAGGTTTTTTAATGTCATTTAAAATTATGTCTAGATTTTTATTTCATAGTTTTACTCGGAATTTTATGTCTTCTTCCTCTCACACGAAGTATTTCCTCTACTGAATCTGCGGCTTTTGATGCTTTGCCTACTTCGGTACAACTGCATACATTGGCATGATCACAAATTGATTACGATTATTTGACAAATTTCGATATCTGATAAATATATAAGACTAGTGGGAGCCCGCCCACAGGAACATTTTGTCGGAATAACAACTATTCTATGTGTTAATCCAACTTATCTGTGTGCTTATTATAACATAACTTTATGAAAATCGGTCAGTAGCTTTAGTGTAAAGGAGTTACAAACATAGACTTTCACATTTATAATGTTAAGTAAGATGCATTTTGCAAATAAATAATCAAGCAACCTCGATGTGATCTCAAGGCAAGTGGGTGCTATTTCTGGTTCTATTACGACTAGAAAACTTAATTTATATTTGTATGAAACATGAGAGTGCCCCAGGTGCGTCGTTGTATGGTAATTAATGGACCTCTAGACTCTTCGACGCTATGCGTAGACAAAGTAGGTAAGGACACCTTTTCTAACTGCCTCCGTGGCTTAGCAGCATAATTTAGATTATATGATAGTATTGGATCTTTGGTCTGAGAATGTCGAATAATGTAGCCTGGAACATCATCAACATACAAAACAGTTGGCTCCGCGGTCCGGCTATTGCAAGGTACTTCTGTATGCCATGTAGATGTAGACCTACGATTCTGGTAAGGTTTAAAGCGACTTTTGGATACAGTCGGCTTAAAATAACAGGCTATGGAAGAGGCCTACGAGACACTTGATGAGAACATTCATTTGTAGGTACTCATTCTTTATTCAAAGATTTTTTTTGCACCCAATTTGAGAATTTGACGTATGTTGTGTATGAAACCTGAGACCGTCCCAGGTGCGTGGTCGCGCCTTATGTTAATTGACGGACCTCCAGACTGTTCGTCGCTTTTGCCTGCTGATAAGATAGAATAAATATTCTGTGATCGTCTATTTATAAAAAAATATTTCATTATGTTGTTACTACCACTTTTGACTGCTTTGGTCGTCCGTAAAGTGTCGATGAATTGGTTGAGATTCATAATCTGAGATAGCATTCTTAAAAAAGTTTCCGTCAAAGCGCCTGCTGTTCATAAAACTTTTCCAAATTTGATTGCACAATATTAAATTTCATGATGTTGCGCTGACCCCAAATGGATCGGGAAAAGAGAAATAATGCTCATGAGGCTGTTGATGTAAGGCGTTTACTAGAAAGTCGTGAAGTAGTTCGATTCTGTCAATTCAATTAGTGATTGCATTGAGAATGGAGCGCTAAAATTGGAACGGTGCTCGAACTTTCGCAGGATATTTTAGACTCTGTAAGAGAGCACTGTCCTGCTCGTCTTCATTCCTATGTATATGTGCCTGCATGATACTGTCATACTTAACAAACTTATATTGTGCTCATATTTATTAAAGACATGCGAATTTCGCCAACGCTTAGAATTTTTCGTTTTGTGGCCAGCGTAAATGTCATATCATAATACTTATTTAAATTTAATTTCGAATATTTAATATTTCATGTGTTTAACAAGACGTATAGCTATAGTAGCAATGTTTTGAAAGAACAAGAATGAAGAAGTTGGTTTTGTCCCATTATTAGGCATAAGCGTACAAAATGTAGATTTGCAATATGAAAAAATAGGCCTAGCACAAATAAAAGGAGAAGTTTGGAAAAATTTTATCACTCTACGAAGAATATTGCTTTTAAAGTGAGGCAGTAATTCTTATTAGTAGTCCGATAGACACCTGTTGCGGACACTCGATACCTCCGCGCTTTACATAATCCGCGGGTACGCCGCAGCCGCGTCGGTAAACACCTGACTCATAGAATCACTTTGACGCATCTGTACAGAACGTCATTCATCTATGTCCTCCTCTCGAATATTCCGCCACGAAATATTTCGTATTACAGATTATGTAAAAAGACTCAAAATTACGCCCGCCGAAATTTGAAGTCCGTTGCAATACTCCAGGTTATTGCTCAATTTTCTATTGTATATCGTCAGATTTCGGACTATTTGTATTCTTGAAACTTACCAGTGCATTACAGACCAAATTTTTACAAAAATCGTAACTTTCAAAAATTGCTATATTTTTTAGCTAAACGAAGAAAATTACTGTGTCTGTAACATACTTCTCATGATAATGTTTTTTCAATGACAACAAAATTGCATAATACGTTTTGAGTTGGTCTATACATTGCAGTACATAATGGGTCACATAAAATGAAACGACAAAAAAATGCTTCGAAATTCTCTGATTTTGAAATGTGTATTCAAGTCTAAATCGCAAAAATGGCGGTTAATACAAATAGCCTGGAACCCGTCGTATTGTCATGCATACTATTGTCACATATCGTGGATCGTCAAAACATAAAGCGTTAACTGCCTTTTTCTCCAGATCATAAACCTAGGTCATGTTTATGTACAAACACAGGGGAAATCTCGTCGTGATTCAATTCAATGCCCACGCGGCCGCCTGCACAGGAGTGATTCTCAATCCGCCCCCGTCAGTCCGGGATAAGTGCACTACTCCATTGCAGCACCTACTCACATGTGTAAACTAGTCTGCGCGTCTGCTACACTTGTCAAAATATCCGGCTTTGCGCTAATTTGAAGCGTACGAGTACACTTTATTTCCCATCCCAGACCAGAGTCCGTTAAATATGGAGCTCTCAATCTCAAATCAAACCCTTTACGTGGACGATTTATTCAACCGATGCCCGCTTCAATGAACGTGTGACCGCTTGATATGTAATTTATACTTATCGTGATCTATGACACAATTCAGCAGCCGTGAGGCCGTGCTTAGCACGCTTCACAGACTACAAATTGTACTCGCCGCGTATTAGATTATTATATACAGATGACATCCAGTATGAATATGAATCAATGCATATAGTGATTAAAGTCGCGATAATACTCCCACATCCCAGTAATTTTCCAATATTTTATTATAATTTAAAATTGGGTGCGAATCCCATAAACAGATCGTGGAAGTGTGTATAGGACAGTCGTCGCCAATACTTCATTTCTCCGGAGAAGAAATGTTGGATCCCCGCCAACGTTTCCGAGAACCCGCCAGAAGGTTAGAAGTCTCGCCTCTCTTTATATGCTTAAATTATGTTGGAGATTTTTATACGTCTGGCCGGTGGTCAGACAAACGCGGTTTTCTGAAATACGGTTATTTTTCTCTGACCCAGATACAAGGTGTAAAATGTCTGGCGACACGTACATTTAACATTACTAATATCAATTAATACCTGTGAAGAGTAAATACGGAGTATTAATCGAGTTAAGTGGCCATTTGCACTAGTCTATTATTCAAGATAATTGCAATTTATATCGGAAAATCTAGCCACACACGTGATAAGAGACGTAATAATATCTGTGGTACGTGTATTTATGTATATTTTTCTCGAATAAAGTCTAACGGTCATAGTCATAGATAGTTGTTGTAAATTGAATAATCTTATAGTTTTTAAAGCTCCATAGCAATAGTGACTTTCGTCAAAAACGATTTAGGTAGTCGTCTCATTTTGAACTTGATTACAAGAACTATTTTACTCTATTACTTCAACCCGTTCTTGTTCAGGCACAGGCATATTACTTGGTACATTATGATGTTGCTATGTTATCTGTGAATGCTCTGGTGCGATGCATTGTACCCTCAAGGCACCTGACACCAGTAATGAGGAAGGAGGGTGTCCGGCGCCGGCGCAGTCGCTGGCTCTGAATGGGCTCTCGTCTGGTTATGAACGGAGCGTAAGCGGGATCGATTTCCCCTCTGAAAATTCAAATTCAGCCTTAAAGCGCAGTCGTTGGCTCTGAATGGGCTGTCTGGTCCGATTGATCCTCTGAAAATTCAAATTCAGACTGAATTTGAAGGTTTACCAATCATCATAGCGAAGAGTATAGAATAGAAAACCAAATGACATCGTTCCGCGTCCAGTGGTTTAATCGACCAAGTAGAAAACTTTTGGGGAGTCCAAAATACAAGTATAAGAGGGGCAAAATTGTTTATTTAGATGTGTATTATATCAAAAATTAAAGGCGTAGGATTTTGATTTGTAAGAAATATGACACTTTGGGCGGAAAATCGAATTTCATATTATTTAGCGGCAGATTTCCGCACTGCTCGCTCATCGTTTTACCGAGATTACAATCTGGATTTCTGTAACTCCCTTCTATGTTGAATTCCGTATAAAACGCTCCTCTTCCGCTCCGCTCCGCTTCGTGGCCCGAGCCATCAGGATGCGGCAATCACGACTCGTGGGGCGCCATATTGGCTACTTATTGCATGATTATCCCTCTGACACGATATCCGCTTATCATATGAATTATTTTATCGGTTCTGTTATGTCTATGCATAAGCATGGATTTTTTTATGTTATTAGTCTGCATTTCTATTGCTGCGACTCATTCCTTCTAGTATGGTTTTGCTTTGTTTTGTTTGTGACAGTCACTTCCTTTTGATGACATTACCTACTTCTTATTTCATTACTACTTCGCTTAATTCTTCTCCTCAGTTAATTTAACTTCATATAGGGATAAAGGTGTGAAATTAATATGTACTCGGTGTCACTCGAAAACAGAGAGAGAGACAGTACAACAAGCAGGCCAACAAACGTGAAGATCAATATGTTCTCACGCAGTCCTTATCAAAGACCTACGAGGGGTTAATTAAATAGTAACAAGAGAGATATCGTCGAAGGCTATTTATAGCGAAGATGGCGCCTTATCCCAGATACTATCGCTCTATCTGACATATCTGAGGTGATAGTATACAGACTTTGTTATTTGTAAGCGTTTTATCATATCTTTACAATTTACTGGTTCTACTGGGATTGGTTCTTTGGGATATTTCTTTTTTTGTTTGGTTTGCTCTTGGCCCTAATTCTAGGACAGGTGGATAAAGGTGAAAAAAGTCGATGATACAAACTAGCCTAAAAAATCAAAAGGTTACTGAGATTTCTTCTTTGAAGAGTAGAAGCAAGGGTAGTCAACTTTTCTGTAAAAAATATAAATCCCACCAAGTTAAAGAATCTCGTCCAGTAACATAAAACGGCACGGCACAATTTTGCTAACATGTAACCAAACAATTGTGATCTGCAAGTTTTTTTTTTTTACTCTAATCTCACTGCTGCTAGATATATTTTTTCATGTCATAAGTTTAACACACCAGATCCCAAAACATTATCCAGATTATCCTCCGTAATGTTTAGCACTACGCATCAAAACTTACCGTCTAACTTTGTTTAGTATATTGCCTGCAATTTTATTTTTAGCTGTTGCTCACGAGTGCGGTATGTAAATGCTGCAGTTAGATGCGCGGACGCAGGGCCGACTCGGCTCCGTCTCCAGCTATAGATCATAAATCCGTGCATTAATAAAAAACAACAATATTAATAAACCTTATTTAATTACACCTTGGACACCAACCCAGGGATAAAGCCAGGATTTAAATTTTGAAAAACATCCGAAGTAGATGAAAAATAACACGATTAGGTCACTTTCATTGAGGTCACCCGAAAATTCTGGATCTAAAGGCAGACGCTCCACCATGCGCATGCAGCACCATCTATCGTCGGCGTACTGTGAAAACCTCGTAAGTACAAAAAACCCAAATATTTTTTTATCTACGTTATGGCTAGAAAACCTCGGAACGCGTCGTTTGACATTAGTCCAATTTTAAATACAACACTCCTAGCACCATCTATTGTGTTTTATGAAAACCTCGTGCGGATGACGAGACCGCCATTTTTTTGTGAGAAACTTGTATCCGCATTCGCAAGGTATTCAAATGAAAGATTTGCTTTGGAAAAGCTCGTTTATGCATATAAGCCAGGTTAAAAAGACTACCATCTGTGCGGAGTCGGATGCGGACTCCTTGGGAAACAGTATTTAGGACTTCTTTGACTACAACTGCAAAGTACAAGGCGAACAGTGGGCGCTAAAACACATCCTTGTTTCACCCCACAGGTGACGGGGAAGAAATCAGACTGTTCACCGTCTTTGAGGCGGTTCTGTAAGACTCTGGCAAATACTTTTCCAGGGACTGACAGCAATGAAATACCGCGATAAGAGTTACAGTCAGAACGGTCACCCTTGTTCTTTTACAGGGCACAAATGCGAGACACTTTGAAGTCCTCACCCTCTCCTCCTCACACATTCGAACGAAAATGAAAATTTCCATACCGATGTGTGCAACTCCGTACCACCATATTTAAGTAGTTCACCCGGTATAAGGTCAATACCAACCGCCCGGTTATTATGCTACTGTCTGATGGCAGTAACAACCTCGTCACATGACAGGGGCTCGTCCAACTCCGTGGCTAACGGGAGTTGAGGCCATAAACTGATATTATGCAGATCAGCTGATCGATCTACGTTGAACAAGTTGTGAAAATGCTCAGCCACACGTTTAAGTACATCCTCCTTGCTGGTCAGGAGGTGCATACCGTCTAAAGACCTTAAAGGTACTTTTGTACGGAAGGACGCACCAATCTGCTTACGCACTTCACTGTAAAACTCACCAAGCTGGTCTGTATCGGCGAGCCACTGCACTTGACAAGCCTTGTCCTGCCACGACTTGTCTTTTATTTGTCGAGACAGCCTGCGTAATTCTTGGTCACTCTCTTTGACCACCGCAACACTTCCACCTCTTCGATTATGCTGTCGCAGGAGCTGTCAATGTTTGTCGAATGCTGCTTTAAGAGCCTCGCTATTGTCATCAAACCAGTCTTCACTATGCCGGTCTTTAGTACCCAAAGTAGCAGAAGCGGCTTCTATGAGATGACATGACAAAGCTCCCCAAGCAGCACTGACATCACCTGTTTCAGTTATTGGCGACGGCTTTTCAGTTAAGGCTTCTGCATATTTCACCCTAACCTCGCGATCTTTCAGCCTATCCACGTTTAAACACGGAGGCTTCTTCACTGTGGATCTGCGATGTCGACGGAGGCGGAGTCGTAGCTTAGTGACAATTAGTCGATGGTCAGTCCAACAGTGAGCGCCACGCATGACTTGCGTATTATTCAATAAGCAACTTTAATATTAGTAGAATTCCTGGTTATGTGTTAATGGTTAAGTAAGAAAGGCTGATTGCTTTTGGCGTAATAAGTACCTACTTCCTTAATGTTCTGTTTTGATTTTGATCGTTAGATTTTGATCCTTAAATTACGTAAGAAGTCACATTTCAGACTGATTTGTGATTCGTTTCTCAGTATTATGCTTATTAATAACGTACTCCAAAAAAATACAAGGCATTTTCTATTAACTTTATTTACATCGCCGATGACATTTACATTGTTTTTCTGTATATTGCTGACAGATCATAAAGTAAATCACAATAATTTATGTTCTGACTATAGGTTTAAGAACAATTAAAAAGGCTGATTACTTTGTAGTGAGTAAAGTTTAAATAAAAATGATAATTGTGATTAAAGGCATTGTTCTTTTATTGAAAACCTTGTAAACTTTTGCAAAAAGTACTATGTTTTTCGAGACAACCTCTCAAGTCACATTATGCACTTCTTGGACAGGAATATTTAAAAATAGTAAACACAATCAATGCTTATTGCACACATAAACATAATACAGTCAGGTGTTTAAAAAAGTTTAGTACAAAATTTTTCACCAGGAGGTTTTTTGCTTGTCCTGTAAAATTGTGCTTAAAGTACATACGTGGTTATCACAGTACGCCGACGCTATAGAGATTACATTGTAGATGCAAGTAAGGATAATATGGCTCGTAGAAGAGTCGCCGTACAAAGGGAATTACATTAAAATAATGGATAAGAACAGAGTATAGACCCACATGAAGTGGTCGTATTGCTTTGCGGTCCGCGGTTTTACTTTTCACAGCATCATAAACTAAAGATTATCATCACCTCAAGAGCCAATGAAATCTAACGACAGGGTCACTAACCTCTCGCTTATCGCAAAGAGTATTGAGTATCAATGTGTCAAGATAAACGGGATAGATAGAAGTGAGCCTTGACTGACCTCAAGTTTCCAACTGAGAAAGTTTTGGGCCCCTGCCAAGTTCACTCCTTAAAAGGAAGACGCTGTTGAGACATCACGTGGAGCGCTTGCAAAAAGCACCTTTCCTTTACTCAACTATACTTACAATGTTTTAATGTAGAGTTCAACAACCTACAGTGTCATCAATGGCCGACTCTCGGCTGCCCAGGCTTATGTTGATTATAAATTGTCACGGCGCCTACACTTGCACGGGGATCCTGCAAATAAAAGTCTCATTCGTCAGTTGATTTGCCTTGATGATACTATGTGAGATCAGCTGACCTACCATAAATCTTGAAGTAATCTCATGATTTATTAGTATGATGTGTAGCCTTGCCGTGACTTGCTTCAATATTGTTAGAAATTATCCTCCTTAGCAAGCGTTTAAATATTTTTCTAAAGTAATCCTAGATGTGGATGGACTTGTAAGCACAGACCGCCTACGATCTCACGAGGCTCAGATACACCTTCTGAACACAAAATGGGCAGTCTAGTCCAGGTCAACTAATGTTGTTGCTATGTAAATTGTACCGCCGATGTAGATATTTATTGGATAGACCTTAATAGCAACATGTTGTGGGATGTGATGAGGCGATATGTTTTGGTCTGGATCTTTATTTGTGACTGCTGCGCGATCCAACGGTATTTCGTTTAGTCTCGGCTTTAGCTCTAAATTTACGTCGTGTTTTGCAAACGACTGCCTTATTTTTTTTTTGTAAAACATTATCTTCAGATTTTTATTGTGTCGTGCCTTCTTTGGTGACTTTGTACGAGTATTTTGGGATTTTGCAAAGCGTTTAAAGTATTTGATGATTGACGGTATTCCTTCTTAACCAGACTTAAGATGCCTTTAATTTTCATTTTTTAAATGCTGTTTCTTTGTTGCAGAATGTCAATTCGGCAAACAAGCAAAGGAGCTCGGGTCAACGTGGTTTGCGGACCTCGGCCCTCCATTCGGGATCATGTACTGCATCAAATGTGAGTGTATACCGGTGAGTACTTGCGACAATGTAGTTATAAATTCAACTTTTGTTCTTTCATCCAAAAAGGTTATTGCAAATTAAACTTTTTTCGGAATTTTCTGGGGAAGTATCGTACGCTTTATTGCAACCATATATTAACTCTTCTTGTGGTGTGAAACACTGAGTCTACCTACTGAATTCTTAGGCTTTGCATCCTGCAACGCGCTTCTATGTTCCAGTTTCGTAAAACTATAAACTAAGAACGACCATGAACGACGAAAATTTGATTCCAGGTGCAAAAGAAAAGACGGGTAGTGGCGAAAGTCCACTGCCGGAACATAAAGAGCGAATGTCCTGAGCCCTCCTGCGACACGCCCGTGCTGCTGCCGGGGAGGTGCTGCAAGACATGTCCTGGAGATGTCAATTGTAAGTGATAGGTGTAATACACAACTGAACACTTTGCTTACTTACTAAATACGAGTACCTACAGCAATCTGTATTTTACTGTATTTTATACCATATCGTAACAACCAACTATTGCCAAAAATATAACTATTGGTTTTAGAAATTCATAACGACATCTGTTTTCGTTGTGTCGTTAACACCTAGGTTCAGTTTTGATGAATTCGGACTTAGTAGCCTGATTTACTACACAACTTCATTGATGCACTTTACTACTTATACCTGCACGTGTCTACTGAAATCTGTAGATATCTTTCATATGTATTCTTTCTTCTTGTGTGCGACACCGAGTCGTCCAGCGACCCAATGGACCCCGTATTAACATGAAGCTTACGGTATTTTCAATCAACCGGGTGAACACAAATAGGTATCAAATGCAGTTCCTTAATAGGTAAATATAAATTTTGAGCGAAAATAAAAATTTGACAGAAACTTCACTTTTTATACTCGCGATAAGGTATATTTTAATAAAACTTAGTAACGTACTTTCTGCCTACAAAGTTGCATATAAATTATGCATCATACCGCATACCTGTGTGTAAACAGGTGCCTCTACAAGTATTATCATTATCATCAGCATATCTCGCGGTCCATATATCGGCTGCGAGAAATTATTTTAGTTGCCCTGCAAATAGGCCTTTTAATACGTCGACATTAGCCGCTGATATCAAGTGGATATCGACATCATATTATTATGAAAAACTTTTTTAATGCTACTAGGTATTCTGTACAATCATGGAAACACCATAATACCTACTACAATTATCTAGGTTGAGTGCTTTTCTTTTTTTTATGTTGAGGATGAAACCAACTGCAGCGTACTTCGTGACGATGTAACAAATAGACTAATTTTACACCCACTTATTTTACTTTATTTAACCAAAATTGTATAAAACTACAAACACGGTCAAGTCTCTTTTTAAACGACCCCCAAGTAGTATTTAGTAAGCATTTCATTCGATCTGGGGATGACGGTGTCTAGGCTTCTAAACAGTTTGCTTCAATGAATTTTTGTTGATTGATGACTCTTTCTTGTATTGCATTGTGTTTTCTTATAGTCTCCTTTGGTTAAATTCTGCGTATTTACTTGTCTGTCTACGTTAGCGTTATTAATTGCTCAAATCTTATTTATTTTGCGAATGCGTAGAGTTCGTGTTTTACGCGCATATTTTGAGTATTGCGCATATTCATCGAATTTCATAAATATCCTCTGAAGTGCGTGAATAGCCTATTCCTATTCCTGTACTTTGCTACGAAGGAATGCGTATTTACTCACTATTTCCGTTCAAAATACTTTAGGTACTATACCTAGGGCGATTGCACACTTAACGCATGACGGAGCGCAAATATATCGCAGCAGTCTGTGAGATCCATACTAGAAACGTCTCTCCCCATACTAAAACCGCACTCGACAGACAACACTGCGATAGCGCTGCGTCAACAACGTTTGAGCGGTTTTAGTATGGGGATTGACATTTCTTGTATGGATTTGAGAGACCGCTGCGATATTTTAGCGCTCTGTCGTGCGTCAAGTGTGCGATCCGCCTTAGTGTGAAAGCGGTCATACGGAAATGCCAAATTACAAAATTTATATGTAACATTAACAAAATATTATTGTATTGGATGGATATTGCAAGAAAATCTAAATATTGATTGATTGATGTTATAATAATCATATTAAATAATAAGACGTTAGGTGCCTACCATGAATGTTCTGTTCTGGGCTATAGAGTAATAGGCGTAGATTATAAAATAAGTTAACTTATGTAAAAAGTATTTGATATAATTGAAATTTATATAACCCCATTATTTGCCAATCCAGTTTAACTACTAGCTACACACAGGTGCAATCCGAAAACGATGCTAGTTGTTTCTAAGCCCAGTAGCACTGTTTGCGCTAGCCAATCTCAGTGATAATTTTATCGTAAACATGATAATGAAATAAGAGATAAGTGAGGTGATCGTTGTTAGCAGCTTCGCTCGGATGCGCAGGCGCACGCCGCCGCGTGTCCACTGTTCCGCCGCACACGTCATAGTGCAGTATGATGTACATACATCGTATAGCACGCCAATATCTCATGCGGGGTAGGCAGAGCATTAACGGGAGCAAAAATACGGGCGCTATTGCCACCTCGTCTGATAAAATATTTGAGATAAAAATTGATGTACGTAGATATATATCACTATAACGACAGATTATCAACTTGGCGCCTTAATACAAATGAAACCCTCGAGTCCCTTAGTTGCCTTTTACGACACCTTCGGAAAAGAAATGGGATGGTGCTATTTTAGGCCGACATTACACGGACAAAATGAAATGACGTCAGCGTGAGAAAGCATTTAGAAAATTATTGTAGAGAGAAATACTAACAGGACTAAATTATCTAAATGGCACGTAGTAAAGTAAAGTTAAGCATTTATAAAAAAAAAAACTAATGTCTACTTAAAATGTTCGTCACGTCATCGCTATTATCATTCGTAAGTGTTGTTTTTGGTATTAAAACTTATGTCCTTTTAAGGGTCTGAATGGTCTTGAAAGCAAATGAGGCGAACGTTAAAAACGCGACTGTTTGAATTAAGGTTAAAAACCCGCGCAAATAATAATGTGTGTCAATCAGCACATAACGAATTCAAATCACCAATCTTAACAACCATTCACTCGTTTAACATCCCATACGACACCATTTACGAAGACCATTAATGATGTCACGTTTGTTTTTATCCAAAACGAAACTGATGTCATACCTCTTTCGGCATGTCATTTGATAGTGCTTTAAACGGTTTATTGCCCACAACGAGTTGACATATCTGGCTGTTTCATTCAGCTGTTGTCAAACATAAGTATGTTGCTAGACGTATATTAATTTGGCGGGTGATCATAGCCGGCGTCTCGATTACATTGGAAACATGCACCTTTACCAACAGGTTAGTGACTCACGGGCCATCTGTCGCGAAAACTATCCACATGTGGAAACGACCGAGCGACATACAACTTTATGAACTGCTGTACGTATATTCTCTTTGATAATCGCCATTAATATACCGCTTTTGGACGACTGGTCCTTCTTACGGTAACTTGATATTGCCGCCGCAGTAGCTACGGCTAATTGAATGTCTTGATAGAAATACATAAATGCAATATTATTTTATAATGTTCATTATCTTATTAATTGTGTAATAATATTTTTATGCGAGTAGGTACAGCTTTACGTGTTCAGAGAATAAGGTCATCCATGTAGAGTCGAGATCATAAATTCTTCCTTTGTATGCGATGCGGCGCGGCGTCGCTGATCGACATCGTCTGTCATTCCATTACGTTATTTTTTGCTGGAATCGGCAAATTTGCTGACTTTAAAAGGTAATTGCAGAGTGTAAGAAAGTATGCACGCGCAGCGACAGGAACCGGCGATGACAAATGACAGTCGACAGACGACTATCGCGGCTGCCATAAGCTCATCAGTGTACATTATAGTAGCACATGCGCGTACGCATATGGCATATCTGTTAATCATCAGCTTCCAGTTAAACATCATTACATTGGCTGGATCTTCCGAATTTTTTGCGGCAAAGAACGCTTCGTGAAATTGTAACAAACGTAAGTCAACATTACAAAACAACGCGCCAAAACTCTCAAAGCAATGTTTGAAAATTTCCTCGATTTTCTGCAGTTTGAAGCTGTACATCGCTCTCAATATGCACTATTTGACCGTCAACGACAATGACAGGGCCTCCGCCGACGCCGCGTCTGACTGCCGTCGTCGTCAGCAGGACTATATCGAGAGCATTACAATGGCATTACTCAGATGCACCGGGCGGTGCAGAAATGGCACGCGCAGCGCCCCCCGCGCCCTCTCGGCTTCAAATAGCTGGTGCTGCTGGCTATTCCGGGCGCGGCCGACGACCCGACGCCGTCTGCCTTTTAGTGGACAACACTTTATTACACACGCATTTTTGCATGGAAATGTTGTCAGCTACGCCCAAAACTCTCGTGAGCGCAACGCTAAACCGTCACGTTGTAGGTAATAGTGCTTGGTAGAAACGTGCAGCGCGTCGCATCCCTAGTGTGGTAATCTTTCTGTGTGCCTGAGCAACACTTATATGTATTCGCATTTTCGCTTGGGTTATACCTATACCTTCCTATATTGATGGCGCCATTTCTGCGCGCCTCTCGATGATAGGAAATTGGCACGATTTTCGGTTCTCTTATAGAAACCTACCAACATATTTACATGTTCCTCTGGAGTCATATTATTTACTAATTCTTGAACATTGGCTGTTTTCTGATTCCCAGCAACATTTGCCAATAGTTATTTTATTGTTGGCTTCATAGCAATGCCGCTATGGTGTATAAACTTTAAAGCATCGCCTGACTCTAAGACAACCATAAAGTCTATCGTAACATCGTAACGATAAAACGTATCGAATCTGATTCACCATTGTTTTTTTTAACTCACTTTGTTGTAAGTATTTTGCTGTACAGAATATAATGACGCCGCATGGCAACAAACTCCTTTTGAAATATTATTGAAAGGCCCGCTGAACTATCTTTTTTTTCTAGTCATTGAGATTTCATATTATTCTCATTTAGGGGTCATCATATACGGGTTATGACTAACAGTTTGTATAAGTAACCAGTATGCGTTGACCCTTCAAATGGTTTCTCAAGGAGAAGTTTGCTTGAACGTAGGGTGTAGGGTACAGGTGTCGATTGCCCTATTGATTTCAAGAGCAAGATATTTTTATTGTGCATTTTATGACTCTTAATTAATTTTTAATTGATCACATGCCAGGTGTTATAATAATAAAATGTCTTACATTAATTTCACGCTGAACGCTACGTCAAAGATGTTTTATGTAGTTTCGCACATCATAATCATAATTAAGACTATTATTGTAGTATCCAAACCACAAAATGGAAATAAAAGCAAAAATATCTGTGCGAGAACTACATGATAGGTACTGAGTATAATTTTGATACATTCTTTAGCACACTGGCTTCTTACTCAAACCTACATTAAATACAAAATAAACGGCATGGACATGATGTAATTATTATTCGTCGTCGTCGTCTCAGCCGATAGACGTCCACTGCAGGACATAGGCCTCCCCCAAGGATCTCCACGATGATCGGTCCAGCGCCACCCGCATCCAGCGGCTTCCCGCGACCTTCACCAGATCGTCGGTCCACCTTGTGGGAGGCCTACCTACGCTGCGTCTACCGGTCCGTGGCCGCCACTCGAGAACTTTCCGGCCCCAGCGGCCATCGGTCCTACGAGCAATATGCCCCGCCCACTGCCACTTGAGTTGCGCAATCCTTCGAGCTATGTCGGTGGCTTTGGTTCTTCTCCGGATTTCCTCATTTCTGATTCGATCGCGGAGAGAAACTCCGAGCATAGCCCTTTCCATTGCCCTTTGAGTGACCTTGAGCCTTCTTATGAGGCCCATTGTTAGCGGCCACGTCTCAACTCCGTAAGTCATCACTGGCAACACGCACTGATCCCAGACTTTTGTCTTGAGGCACTGCGGTAGTTGTTGAGAAGAGAAGATGTTACGTAGCTTCCCGAACGCTGCCCAGCCGAGTTGGATTCGACGATTGACCTCTTTTTGAAAGTTGGACCTACCCAGCTGGACTATTTGTCCCAGGTAGACATACTCGTCGACAACTTCCAGAGTAGAGCCCCCAACTGTCAGAGTAATGGGTGCAACAAGAGAGTTTGACATAACCTTGGTCTTGTCCATGTTCATTTTTAGACCCACTTGTTGGGAGGCTCTATTGAGGTCATCGAGCATTGTACCGAGGTCCTCCAGGGTTTCCGCCATGACCACGATATCGTCGGCAAAACGAAGGTGAGTCAGATACTCGCCGTTGATGTTGATGCCAAGTCCTCTCCAGTCCAAAAGCTTGAAGACGTCTTCCAGTGCTGCTGTGAACAGTTTCGGTGATATTACATCTCCCTGTCTCACTCCTCGCTGCAACTGGATAGGTTTCGAGTCCTGGTCCTGAAGTCGAACTGACATGGTGGCGCTTTCGTACAAGGACTTCAACACTTCGATATACCGATAGTCAGCTTGGCACCGCTGAAGAGACTGAAGTACGGCCCATGTTTCGATCGAATCGAAGGCTTTTTCGTAGTCCACAAACGCGAGGCAGAGTGGTTGGTTATACTCTTCAGTCTTCTGTATAACTTGCCTCAGCGTATGAATGTGATCCACGGTGCTAAAGCCTTTTCGGAAGCCGGCTTGTTCGGGAGGCTGGAAGTCGTCGAGCCTGCGTGCGAGACGATTCGTTATGACTCTTGAGAACAGCTTGTAGACATGGCTCAGAAGCGTGATGGGTCTGTAGTTCTTCAGCAAAGACTTATCGCCCTTTTTGAAGAACAGCATCACCACGCCTCTGTGCCATGCCTGTGGCGTTTTGCCCTCGAGTATGACAGAGTTAAACAATTTCTGCAGTGCTTTAAGTATCGGTTTACCACCGGCTTTCAGAAGCTCTGCCGTAACTCCATCATCACCCGGCGCCTTGCTGTTTTTTAGCTGTTTCAGAGCCATACTAATCTCGTACAAGCTGACGTCCGGGATGTCTTCTGTGTAGTGCCGGGTTAATCGAGCTCTTGGATCTGCGACCCGATTATTGACAGGTGTGCATGTTGTCGCGTATAACTGTCCGTAGAACTTCTCGACCTCTTCCAATAGCTCGGGCTTGGACGATACGATTCTGCCATCGTCGGTCTTTAGCTTCGCTAGTTGGCTCTGGCCTATCGACAGATCTCTAGCAAACACCTTGGAGCCTTTGTTGCGCTCAATTGCCTCTTTAATACGGTCAGTATTAAATTGGCGTATGTCGCGGGTCAAAGACTTAGAGATCTGCCTATTGAGGTGCCGATATTGGGAAGTATCCTCCGACGACTGCAGAATCATCTCGCGTCGTTCCTCCATGAGCCTCGAAGTATGGTCTGAGATTTTTTTGGTTCTGTTCGTACGATTGGGTTTGAAGAACTTAGAGCCAACCGTAAGGACAGTTTCCACGACCCTGTCGTTATAGTCGTCCACGTCGATACACTCACCCAGGCAATCGAAGCGGTTTTGCAGGTGGAGCTGAAAGCTCTCAGGGTTTTGGATTTGGGCAGGTGCTGGTCGGAGCGTAGACTTCATCAGACGTGATCTCTCGGCTTTTACATTAAGATTCAACGTGCCTCTTACCATTCGGTGATCGCTACCCGTTTTGAACGAATTGATCACACATGTAATTATTATTATGACTCAAGAATTAAGTCAATTTGGACTTTTTCATCATGTTTAATGTAGTTAGCTAATTTACAACATGTTAGAATTTCTGTGTTGGACTTATGTTACATGTAACTTTTTCTAATTGAAACAGACTGATGGCTCCTCTATTTAAAATTTTTTTTTGTTGCTTCTCGAGTTGACGAACCATGGAGTTAGAATTATTAGTTGATCTTTGTAGCCTGCTTTGGTCGTTTATTGATTTCTTAAGTCGGAAGTCCGCAACGACTCATCTAACCACTCGTATCATACATTCTACTACTCGAATTTATAATGTCATAAGTACAGTTAGTAGCAGGTTATTGTATGCAAAAGTTTTAAAATAGAGCTTCACGAGTGGGTCTAATTCAGTAGTCAATACCTGCATGTGCGTTCGAAGTATTTTTTTGTATACGCCGTCACACGCCGTTTATTTTATTTGTTACCAGCTATAAGCTAAGCCTGTCGTCATGACAAACCTTTTCGGGTTTTGTGACGTCTGTCAATGTTTACTTTTTGTACTTACTAAGGCAATTAAAAAAAATAACAATAAGTAACTCAGTCCATGTACCCTGTGATTTTTCCATTATGAAGGTTTGTTACTCTATCAGCGTTTGTCGTTCACGGTACAGCGGTTCGCATCATCCAGTGATCACGAGTGCGTCTAATTCAGTGCCCGCATGTGCGTGCGAGGTATTTGTTTTGTGCACGACGGTGATACCAGCCTCTTGATTCTTCATAAACATCAAATGTGTAACCCTCTATGCTTATATGATATTTCGGTTTTTCAAAAATTTTGTGAATAATAAGAATTTAAGACATCAGCCAAATCGAATTCACCTTATCCTCTAGTATTTGTCACAAGTTTTGTCTTTCTGCTTTCTCCTTAGGCAGTCACAGTCTGCCAGCAATGTCCTCTGACACATCTGTCTATATTTTCAGTAGATCATAATAAAAAGAAATTTTCATAATATTATACGTCTTACTCCATCACTTGGCAACACAGCTGCTGGGCTGAGGCGTGCACAATCGCAGTTTTATTTCTGTAAGATCGGTGTCTCTGCAACGCATTCCTCGCTGCATAATTTTGTTTGCGCCTTTTTCAAGAGTCTTTTTGTGGCCACTTTGATGTCTGCGGCTCGGCCGTTCATACCCACTATTCCGTCGACACGTCCAACGAGGTCGCAGATGACATGATCGCTGCAATAACGGGTAAGGGGTGGTCTGCCGCAACACCGCTCCTTATTATTTTAATGTTTGCTAATAAGGAGTGTTAGGCGAATGCGGTTGGTGGGCGAGTCTATGGTGAGTAATAGCGTATGGTTTGTGGTGCTGTGTTGCGCGTGACCGCTGCCTGGCTGCCGACCTTACGTCGCTGGCGCCAGACCCTTTTCAATTTACCTGAAACATTAATCTCCCGTCAGGTATTTCTGTGACATTAGACTTCTAGCGATCCGATTTCAATGCGAAATACTCGTACCTTATCCTGTATTTTATGCCCGACCTCGACCTTTATGCTTGAAAGCCGTCCATAAGACTTCCATTCTCGTTGTTCATCAAAGGCTGGAAATAAATCTGGAATGACATAAGTTCGCGTTAACGGTGCATAACGAAAGGGAAGTTTACGACTGGTTTATTGTTAGGGGTATGAAATAAGGCATGAGTAATGTGGCTAATAGTGTCAAGATATTTGCGCCATGACGTCAAGCAATACTTGTCTTGAGTTTAGGAAACAATGTGGAAAATTCAGGGCAAAGAAATGTCACGAAGCAACTCTACGAATAACCAAAGTGAGGGCAAGAAAAGTTCTTTTGATTCAAGTAGATTTTACATGCACCCGCTACCTAGACTCACAAGAAACAATAGAGATGATTCAAAGAAAATGCTACTACGGATAAAATACGAAATGCTTAATTTTTGGTCCAGGCCCGATTCAAGTACACGCAAAACCAAGTCCAATCATTACCTTTGACATATTTTTAATGAATACTTCAACAGGTTTTAATTTTGTTAGTATTGACATCATTTGCATTAATCGCGCGTCTGAAGTGATTGCGCCTTCGCTCCCATTTTTCACAGGGTTCTCTCTGAAAAATGTCTGTTCTCTGGTATGAAAACGTAGCTGGGTAAATAGAGAGCAAACGCGCAGAGCAAACAAGGCACGGGGCGTCGCGACGGCGGCTGCGCCGGCGCCGGCTGAGGCCGTCTGACACTCGCCGCTAGGGTTGCCAGGCCCCTCTACAAGCTGAGCAGATCTGCGAGTTTGGCGTAATATGTAGTTAAAATAGCTGGACACCTGGACCCCAAGTCTGGTAATTTTTGGTCATTGTAACGCCATCGAAACTCAACTGTCATTCCATTGCCATTGTGATTTTCTATACGTACTTCAAATTGTTAGCAGACTATGAAACTACTAAAATCGACATCCAACGACAACCGAAACGATTCTCATTTAGCAGACTTAGGGCCTTAGCTCTTTTAACGATTTTCATTCTTAATTTTAAAAAAAGTGTTTAACAATATTTTTGGGTTAACATGAGGCAGAAAATCCCGACACATTGTATTTTTGAGGAATTTGGTCAATGTTTGTGCTTCGTTAGTGCTCGCTCATTCGCAATTCGGACTCAATTCACGAGAACGGCACAAATTTAAAAATATTATAAAATCATAGTAAAAGCCAGACAGGCCCGACGCCGCCGCTTTATTTTGACCGGACAGACAATCAAAAAGCCTGACTATATCCGGCTTTATCCGTACGCCTGGCAACCTTATTTTGGCGTACGTGAGCTGGATCGTCGGACATGATTCTAGTAGCTGACAAACACGCAGAAATTACAGTTTTTCACACGTAGTCAGGCACAACCTTGAATACCTATTTCGGCACGTTTCAAGTTGAATTAAGAACAAGTTACCATTGTCACTGAATTTCTTTTCATCTAAGTGAATAATAATGCACTTTGAATTATTTTTGTACCTTTTGGCCTCTAAGTGTGAACACGCTCTGTCTACTCCGCAAGGGATAAAGGCGTGATATATGTATGCATATATAATTTATATATATATAAATATATCGCTCCTTTCGTGCATGGTTGGAACCACGTTGGAACCTTGTGCCTTAAACTGTTACAGTTACAGCAAAGCGGTATGAGAATTATTAGAAAATCACACAATCATGTGATCAACTTCTGTAGACACTACCTAGCTCGACATGAATGCGTGCTATTCTTGTTTAGAATAAATAATATTTGTCTACGTCTACAAATCATTATAATTCAAATACACACATCAGCACTGTCATAAGTTGTATCGGATGACAGGAAAGTACGGTAGGATGCCAGCAAATCTGTGCAATCAAAATGATAATGTACCTGCGAAAATAAAGGCTTAATAAATTTTTATATTCATACGAGACACTTTTATTCCAAGAATAGCATAGAAGGATGTCGTGTTGTATTTTATGTAGGCTTATTGATATATGATAGTGTGGAAGTCGAAATGTAGTACGTAGATCGTTTCTAAAACCGAATCGTTTGAATCCAAGTGAAAAAATCCCTTCATTTGGTCTGACCCGCCACTGTCTTTTAGGTAATAGTAACCGATAATCTGCAGTCAGACTTAAGATTGGTCACGCAGTCCTATTAAACAAAATAACATTGTTTTTTTAACATATACTGAGGCGATAATCCCACACATACATACATACATATATCACGCCTTTATCCCTTGCGGGGTAGGCAGAGCGTTAACGGCCGTAAGAATACGGCCACTATCGCCACGTCTGACATTTTTGAGGATTGTTTTCCAAGGTTGTTCCAGAAAACATGTGTATCACTATAGTGACAGGATGTCAGCCTGTCGCCTAAAAATTGTAATACACCATTACCCTCCTAGATAGATAGATATACTCCTAGAAGGATGTAGGGTGATGCAATTCTAAGCCGGCGTCACACGGAACATCGCGTTTTGAAACCCAGAAAAAGCGTTCTAAATATTTTGTGATGATAGTTTCTCAATATTTTCAAGTCAGAAATTATGCATGCTGTACGTCCTTGTTACGTGACCCGATTGCGTTTATGTTTTTGTTATTGGCAGAGTAGATACAAACTGGGGACGAATTGTGGCGCCACCAATATACAGGCTAATGTGTAAGCGTTAAGGCCAAGTAAGTACTCGTAAGTGCAATTTGCATGTGCAGAGATAAGGAAAATATCCTTCAAACATGCGAATGAAAAAATACTAATATAAACGTCATAGAAAGTCATCTTTAATAGAATGTTGGTATAACATTCAATCATGGTTTATAATGTACTGTGAATAAAGGCTTCTGATGAGTTTTATTATCTAACGTTATCAAGTAAAAGTAAAAAAACTTGGGTTGCCACATTAAAAAGTGTAGGTAACACCAAATAATACTAACTATAGCATCTCGCTGCAATACACATTACATTGATGCAACCAATTCTCAATTCCCAATTCTCATTCAGTGTAAGTTTTAGATATGCTATTAGACATTGACTTAATATTTTACTTTTCTTATTTTAAGAATACCGTCTGACATCACCTTAAAGTGTGATCATCGTTAGGCACTTTCACACTACACTCCTGCGTGCGCGCAGCCCGCGGGTGGCTATCTATCAGCGGCTGAAATTACGCGCGCTTGCATTTTCATCTATCTCGGTTATTTGACGCTCGCTCTATGTACAGAGTGAAAATACGAGTATGTTTACGCTATTATTGCGCGTATAATCTTCGCACATGTTGGAAATGTGACGACGTGGTTATGGTTTTGCATTGCCGCTTTGGGTGTTATTATTATAGCAGTGGTGATGTCTGTCTAAGGCCACTTCAGTGAGTTAAGTTCCTACTGGATTGTTTTTGACCACAAAGTATATTTTTACTATATAATTTATCTGTTCCATCCAAAGTAAAACCTTTAAAAAAGATAGAAGTTATTACAGAAGGATAGGTCACTGGGCGAGAATTTTGAAATTTTTGCTGTCAAGGTGCGATCGGAATGCTTACAAACCTAAGAATTGTATGAGTGAATGTACTCAGTCCTGCAAATAATTGCAAAAATGTTTTGTATATTATATCTAAATACCTACTAAGGCCTTTCTCTCACCTAACGCACAACGGAGTGCTAAAATAACCCTTCCGTAACGCCGCGGTCTGTCAGATACTTACTTGAAATGTCAATCCCCTAACCTCTGTTGCCGCGGGTCCCAACGCACAACGTCTGTTAACGCAGCGCTAGCGCAGTATGGGGATTGAAGTTTCTAGCTATGGATTCTAGTATGGACCTGACAGACTGCTTCGTCACGGCTGCGTTATTTTGGCGCTATGTTGTGCGTTAAATGTGAGAAAAGCCTAATAGTTAGGTAAAATTATTTTGTCCTTGCTGACGCTTCAATAATCTCAGCCAAGCAATGAACAGTTTAGATGTGTTGCTGTGCATTCTAAGCCCATGAGTTGTGTGCTTCGTTTTACCTCTGGCGCCTGTGTGCCTTATTATAAAGTACGTATTATACTACCCTGCCGACAGGACCTGAATTCAGGGCCATACATTGCTGGTTATTGTGTGGACATGATAACAAAAACTCAAGATAACCAGCGATGTATAGCTAATCGGTAAAGACAGTAAAATAATGGGGTCTTATGTGCTGGGGCTACTAAAACTGGCTAACAGTCATCTCGGGAGATCGCCTGGAATGTTAGACGTCGGTTTTTTGACTTGTTCTTTTGGTTTAGTTTTTGTGGAGTTGAAGCTTATGCCATTTGGTGTCTGTTGGCTTAGAATAGCATCAACCCATTTCCGCTCGTGGGTGTCTTAAAAGGCGACAAAGGGATAAATCCAGGGAACGGGCAGCAGCGTTCCCTGTGAATATCTTAAATATCTTGCACTATGTTCGTCAATCCGCCTGCCAAGCGTGGTGAGTATGGCAATTCCCCCTATTGGGGGAGGCCCATATACAGCAGTGGACTGTCCTGGCTGTAGAAGTAGAAGCTTATGTGATGATATCTTTGACTAATGCCTAAATATGGAAGGTAGCACCATATGAACCTACACATTTAAGTGATAAAATGGCAAACTTTATGAATACCTGTAAAATTTGATCCCTTTAATGATTAGTTGATTAGTTTAATGTGCTGTTGCGTATGTATTAAAAAGCTGTTATCAAATATTTAGTAGAAAGAGCCCTAAAGTTTGAGTCGGATATTTTCTCGCGTGGAAATGTTATTTTCATTGTAATTCTTATTTCAGTCATACCCATTTCATAGAGGTATTAACGACCATTTTTTGTAGTCATTTTGTAGTCGACATCTGTCTTTTTGTTCGATCTTTCGATTTATTAACTGTGTGGCAGATTGAGCCGTTTAGTTTAGAAGGCTCAAATTCACAACCTTAAGAAAAGTTGATCAGCTTAATAGGCTGCTCCACCTCTTCAAAGAAACACAGTATTTTTCTAACACCTTGTAATATTACGATAAGTTACTATCTAATTGAGATTAACTATACCACTAGACAGTGCCCTGTTTGAAATTTTCCTTGGAATCGCTGAGGCATTCCGAAACTATGTCCCGTATAGGTACGTACACCGTTACCCATACATACATACGTTTTTTTTTACTTTCTATTATTGACAGGGACACTTTAGGCTTCTTCTTCTTATCGTGTCGAAGGCTCATAATAAATATTTAAATAATAATTGACACCTGCTTGCAATACTGTCGATATATTTGTCTCATAGAGGCAACACCGTTCTTATGCCTACATGATTATTAGGAAACGTATAAACTTACTTTCAAGGGATGAAATAGATCATAAAACTGAACAACTTGTGTTCCTTGGGATAAGTTGTTCAGTTTTATGGGCTGTTCATCCCTTGAAAGGAAGTTAGTAGTAGTAGCCTCGGCTCGCTCAGCGTTTATCGACTTTTTCAAGTCTGAAGTATTAGTAAGCCAGTGTTATCAAATACCCTTCACAACGTAGCTTCACGCACTGAGCGTGTAACTGATGCAATGCTGCATTGCATTCGTATCTATTTTAAAACTTCACTAGCATAATAATACGCACGCGACACAGTGTCGACGCTCTTTTATCGACCTTATCGTCGTGTAAAGATATTGGTGGTATTAAATTTTGATTAACTGGGCTAATAATAACTGTTCTAATTCTGTCATAAGATATTACGATGGTTCATAATAAAGTACTTGGGTATAACAGACCTACGTTGCAATGCAGTTTGTAAATATGCATATCTTTCGTTCTGGTTATGTAATCAGTGTGTGTTTTCGTAGCAGAAGTTGTATCGTATTTTGTAGTGATAAAGTTGATATGATAGCCTGATTGATAATGATTAGAAAAATTACGTTTTAGGTATCATTTTGCATCAATTACAGGGTTCAATTTATTTTCTTTGCTAGTATTTAAATGCTAATTGAGTTAGTTTTGCATTAGACTAATCACTTTAAATGATGATCTATTTTTTATTGTCCCCTCTCTACCAAAGTGTTTGAACTTAGAATAAAACTTATGAAAAGAAAAAGAAACGTTGACCGCATGTAGTATCAGTAGGCGATAGTGTAGAATTTCACGGTTCAACCAGCGAAGATAAGTGGCATCGCAAAATTGTGACGTACATCTTGTCTCAAAGTATCCTACAAGCGCTGGACTGCTGCACTGACGTATCAGAGAAACTATCCCTGACGAATAGGGTACCCCTGCAATAGTGCCGTCTGCCGCTGCTGCGTGTCGCTCACACCCAATTCTCACCTTATAGCCACTAGCCAGTAGAGTAGTGCGTAAAAGGTCACAGGCTAGACAAGATACGGAGCTATTAGGAAAGTGGCGTGGCGCCGGCGCCTAGCCTCAGTAGTGCTGCCGAGAATTTTCATTCGAAACACCCTATACTATCGATAGTAACGAAAATTCAAAGTGCAGATTCTTCTTTTTGAGTGGGACACCGAAGAGCCATCAAACGACTCAATGAATCGCAACACTATTGAAAAGTGCTAGACCTACTGTCGATACTGCAATGTGTACTGATATTATCGATACTTAAATTCACGATACGATTCTTTATTAGTGAAACGATACCATCGATAATTTATAAATCATAAGAAACGATAATATCAAGCGTATCCTTACATTTTGAACTACCTATCTATACTATATGTGACTTAACCTAAGATTCGAGCCAGGTTAGCCTTCGGGTTGCAAAGGTCAGACGGCAGACTCTCAGTGTAAAAACTTGATTTCATGTCAATCCCCTAGGTTAGGTAGCCGACACCGACAGAGAAACGGGATAAGGCTAGGAGAATGATGAGATAGTGTGAACTATCGATTAAATATTGTCGATAAACAGTCGATAGTCCAATATGAGTGGCAACGCTAAGCCTCAGCAAATTCGGTTGGTAAGATTACGAGCGAGTCTCTGCGGCGTCCTTCCACTATGTGCTTTGCATATCTATCGGTAACCAATTAGCAATACAAATACTTTTTTATGATGAGTAAACTTGTTTTTTAGTTCATTTGTAATGCCCGACTTTGATCCTTTAGACACGTTCCTAATGACGAAATTTTATTCGAAATATCGACAATAGCAAAGCATCTTGTAAAATTCCGTTTTTTACGGACATCTGGTATTAATAAGGCTTCTCTGACTTCTTTTATTTCTGTAGAAATTAAATAATTATGTAAAAAGTGACTCGTAAATTTTAAAATTTTAAAGGTAGATATGGGACTAATCACCTTTTGCTACATTCTAGACTAGAAAAACCCCATATTGTTGTACCTATTATAGATAGGTATCTTACTGAAGAACTGTATAATGTAATAGAAAGGGATGGGTATCCCTTACTACATAGGTATGTAGTACTAAGTGGCGTATCAAAACATCTACACCGAAAGAAAAATGTAAAGTTAGGAACGGCTTGGTTATTCTTAGTGTGTGTTAATGAAATAACCTATACCTAACACCTAGCTGTGTAGTGTCGGGAGAGTAGAATAGCACCACTTTCTCGTGGGGATCGTAAGAGGTGACCAACGGATTAACCAGAACCAAGACCGGTCCTGGAGGAGGACAATTCCACACGGAATCTCCGTCAGGTGCGTGTAACAGAGGTCTATCGTGCGGTAGACTCCTGCAGTCGACCTGGCTCCGCACGTATCGACTCGTCGTTCCTGTGGAGTCAACCAAGGAGACTGAAACGGTGGCGCAGGTCCTGGGCAACACTGCGTTTTCCATACTTGCGTCCCAGGCAACGCAGTGTCCGTGCTCTTGCTTCAGACATTGAATCATCAATCTCGTATGAGCCCAGTTATGATACCTACCACCGTAAAATCTCTAATAAATACTTACTTAAACAACATTTGTAATATTGCATAGCTAATTAGATATTTATCATGCACATAAACTGCAGAGTTCAGCATGGCAAGGCCGCTAACATCCTTCTTAGCGCCCTTTACAATTCCTCATCCTATTGACAACCGCAAATAATGTATGTATTGAGGATTAGGAACCTCTTAAATTAAACGCATACCTTACACTAAGAATAAGGTAGTTCTCATACGCACCGCATGGGTTTGCGGTGTCTTTTCCGACCCAATACAATATAATTATACCGGACCTGGACCGAATAAAATAGATACTACCGTATTTGTATATCGCACTTTTGAGATCGACTTCAAGAGCGATTTTGACAAATGTCAGTCAATACTAACAACATTTCAAAGTCGCACAAAAGATGGATCTCAGAGTTAGGCGCGGTTTATTGATACGGGCCATAGATAAGTACATAACCAACCTAATTGATAATGTATGAAATCACATGAAACCGTATATGCATTTGTTTGCACGGTACATGTTGTCCTTTGCTTGCTGGCTGTCAAAAACCGCAATATCAAGTGGCACGTGTGCGATGCTTCTTAAATGAGAATTATTGGCATATAAAATAAATTAATCCAAGTCATAAATAGAGTTATTGATCTGTTAATCCTTCAGTTTAATGGTGTCGGTTTGATATGTGACGGGATCTATACGTACAATAACTTAGGATTAAGCCGGTCGGCGCGAGCGCATCTGAAGGTTACGCTTTTGTGCTCAAATCACCGTCTTTAGGATATACAGGGTGTAAAAAATAAGTAGGTTATATCGTTACGTAGGTTAATCATGGATCGGCCCATGTACTTTTGATAAGCGGTTCTTTTGGCTTCATAAGGGTTGTGCTCAATCTACTTATACTTAGTTCTTAGGATTACGGTTTACAACACGTCTCCGTCAACAGCCCATCAATTTGTCTTCGAAATTCTACCATTTCACGAGTGATTGTTTACGGTTCACCAAATGCCGCTTGTCTTACGAAACGGACATTTTCAATATTTTCTGAATAATTTAACTTTGACAAGCGTAAACAGTCCCTCCTATATGGACAGAGTAAATAAACATCATGTTACTCAATCGAATTTATGGAGTAAAGTGCAGTGTCCGATCAGGGAATCACGTTGAATCACCGCACACCGGTTTCGGATGGGAATTGGGTCGTATCTGAATTTCGTATATCGTCGTAACTTACTTTAAAAATATTCCTGACCGCCCATACTCATTGCATATTTTATACTCTCGGCTCTCTGCAAAATTTGTATGAAGCAGAACATTCGGAATCGGTGTTGTTGGATAATGAATATGGCTCCTAGAGCTGAAAAATCGATGGGGTTGGAATTGTATAAAGTGACGAATAGACTTCTAACAGCACAGCGGGAGACAGTCTCTTGCCAGTGCTACAATGGGCCTTAGAGCTTGGGATTTTGGTGGCAACCGATGAAAGAAGTCAGCCCGCGCGGTTTATGTAGGGGTGGGGGGTATCTCTAACAGTGGCCGTTTTATAGCCATCAATGTAATGGTAATTTATACATAGGTACATCACGTCTTTATCCCGTCGTCTTTACTAAACTGCGAAGAAGTACTTGACGCTAGAAATACTTGACACTAATCTTGTCATAATCATATTGTATGTTTATTGGGCCCATTAGTGCGAACAACCGATGAGAGGTGCTTGTAAACATTTAGATTGTGCGCATGGAATCTGCTCTTGCGCATCCGATGGTATACCGGTGATGATAGATTTATCCTAACACGCGCTATAATGTTGCCTGGCTGATAGACTTGTAGGTCGTTAGGACAACGTTTCCTCATGCCAAAAGAGGCAGATGTTTTGTTGAACTGTTGATTAGGTTATCTGGCTGTATGACAAAAACCTTGTGTGAAAATGTACATCGCGTCTGAGGTAGGTACGCAGAATGGTAATAGACTGACTATTGTGATTGTAGTTTACTGTACAGAATTAAGCGTTGGTCCCCAGAAAATCCAGTAAAAAAAACATTGAAAATGGTGGAAATATTTAAAAATAGTGAACCATCAAATGAAAATGATCATGTTTTTACTGAGCAACATAAAACCTTACAAACTTGTAACCTATGTTTTGGACCTTCATTACAATAGTTAGAAAGTTAAGCTAAATATCATTTTCACCATTTCGTTCGACTTCAGGTACTTAATTATGTTTCTTGGGGAACACTCCTAATTATGTAATCTTTAACGAATAAATAATAAAATGACATTGAAATAGAAGTATTAGTACATTCAAGTAAGTACATTTGCTCTGCGTACTCTACACTTTTACTATCGTAATATGAAAGTGAAGTAGAAAATCTAGATTTCTATGCCATAAATGCCAAGATAAGTGTATCGTTAAACGTGTTAACGTAACGTAAATTACTATAGTAATCCTTGTTTGTTATGGGAATGAGTCATAAAAATTATTAGTTGCCTTTACTATTATTATGTATATTAATCAATTGATAAGCTCTTCTGCGGGACATGTCTGGCTCAAAATAAAAATAAATAAATAAGCTCTTCTAAGAGGTAAAAGTGGCAAAGGCAAAAGCCAAGTGCATAGAAGTTAAAACTAATTTAGGGAATATTTAAAATAACAACTTTTAAGGAAGAGTCTAGATCTGTAGCTGACTTGTAGAAGGCGTTTAAAAGTTGTGACACTAGTTCATCGGGTCGTTGAACAAAAGAGATAGAGCAAGTGTTCGAAAGGTATTCGAATCAACTTTCATTGCACCAACAACCACAGAACTCCACTGGTAGATATGGGCCTCCTCCTATCGGAAGTTTTGATTCCTTCCTTGTTTTCTGCTACCGAGCCAAAAGTTTAAGGTAGCAAACCTGTAGAGGTTTCCGATAAAGTAAATTTATGATGGGATAATAATCATTATCGACAGGGTCGTTCTTATTCATGAGATTTTATAACGCGGAGGTGAAGAAATTTGCATGCAACTTTGTATTGCACTGTAGGTACAGTTGATGTCAGATACAAGTATAAAATTACTAATTTTATTTTACGTTTTAAACTGAAAAATGATTAAGTTACGTAGTATACAATTTTAACAATTCGAAATGTTACATTGCCAAATGATTTACAGCATGGAAATGATAGCGATAATGTTTACCCACGTACACGTATTTAACAAAAAAAAACACATCACACATCAGCCTATAGCAGTCCACTACTGGACATAGGCCTCCCCCCGGGTACGCCACAATGAAAGATCTCCCGCTTTCGCTACCCAGTTGCTACCAGCCGCTCTCTTTAAAAAAAGAGTTTCCAATATGAGATAAATTCATTGTAAGTAGAAATCAGCAGCGCAAAAAAAAAGCAAGGGTAAACATTTTTTTTATGTAAAACCAACTTATCTAAACCGCTTTATAAGCTTTTGCTCTTTGCCTTAACATTTAACATGGCGCCGGCGCAAATTGTAATCAAAGTCGTAAATTGTCGTGTAATAACGATTGTAGTATTCGTGTTTAATAACTTAGATACCTAAAGAATTAATGGCCGTGCTAATCATTTGATTGTTGCTATCTCTGGCTTGACCCATACCCGCCCCGGTTGCCCCCTAGCCTGAGTTACCTTAAGTTTATTTCTTGATCTGATCAATGATTACGCTTACATAATATGTATGTACGTTATATTATGTATAATAATATTATGCTTCTTATATGGATCGCACATTGCCGACGCAGCGCTATCGCAGTGTCGTCCGTCGAAGTGCGGTTTAAGTATGGGGAGTGACGTTTCTAGTATGGATCTGACAGATTGCTGCGATATTTTAGCGATCCGTCGTCCGTGCAATGCGCCGAAGATTATGGGTGAGACTCACATTTCGCGTTTTTTTACAAGATTAGTTCTTTTTACGCAGTCCCTGTTGCTTGTCAGTATAGCGTTTACTTCAGCCATTTTAGACATTAGGGAACTGCAGCTACTGTTTTGGCAGCTCAAAAAATCAAGTATATGTGTATGATTCTTTAGATCACTATCGTCAAAGATTAGAAATACTGCGTGAAAAATTAACTTTTCAAACAAAATAGAAATCTAATCATTGTTCTAATTTATCAGCTTATCTTGATGTCCTGTATCTACAAGCACCTTTTCTATTTTCTCTACCATATCAAGTTTGTTTTTCAACTGGTTGGCAACACTTGCAGCCGTGTTTTTCTTATTTCCTCACTTGTTTGCAGATATTATTTGCTCGAGATATCTTTATCGGAGAAAATGTAAACATTGCTGGTTTTTCAATTAGTACCAAGATAGCTGGTGGCATAAGCAGTCGGTGAATGTAAGAGAAATAAAGTTTTAGTATTTGCTTTAGTAACTATGATTTCCGGTTTTTTATATCAAATTAGTACACATATTTCTGTCTGTATGTAATTTTCCTTAAATAATGCTCCTTGATTTCATTTAAGGACTTTTATTACATCAAATAATATGTATGACAGCTTTTACGGCGGGCAGGTACCGTAAGGTCAAAAACCTGGGCGTTATTTTTGACGATTGCTTTTCATGGAAGCCTCACGTATCAGAAGTCAGCAGGAAGGTGTTTGGCGCGTACAGGTCGCTTAAACGACTCAAAAATCTTTTGCCGACCATCACCAAAATCTCACTTGCGCATTCCCTTCTTCTGCCAATACTGGATTATGCAGACGTTTGCTATCCTGATTTGTCTGTTCAGCTGCTGAACAAGCTCGAACGTCTGCAGAATCTCTGTATTCGGTTTATCTTCAGCTTGCGAAAGTATGACCACGTCTCCCAATATCGATCCAAACTTCAGTGGTTGCCCATATCTCGTAGGAGGGACTGTCATATCCTTTCCCTCCTTTATTCCGTTCTCTCCAATCCTAACACTCCTCCCTACCTTAAAGAGCGTTTTATACTTCACTCAACAACACTGACTCGCAATTTGCGTTCCAGTAGCTGTTTGAGGCTCAACCTTCCTCCCCACAAAACCGACTTCTGTGCAAAGTCTTTCACAGTGAGAGCAATCAAACTGTGGAATTCTTTGCCTGAAGATGTTCGGCGGGCTCCGTCTTTGATTACCTTCAAAAATCGGGTCAAAAAACATTTTTTGTCTGAGGTTGTTGGTTAAATCCTTTCACACTTCCCTTTTAAAATAAACTGTTTTCGTCTTACTTTTTTTTGTTAATTTTCCTTATAGAATGTATTATCTGTCTATCCTTTATATGCTATAGTAAATTTATTATATTTATAATAGTTTATCATCTTTTTATATATTAGTGTAGTAGGTATGTATTTGTCATATATATGTATGTATTAGTATGTAAAAAGGTATAAGTAGTTTATGTATGTTTAGATATGCACTATCCCGCTCTCTTTTAACGCACTATATCGTCACCCAAAGGTTGCCTGGTAGAGATTGCTACCATAGCAATAAGGCCGCCTTATTGTACTTTTGTTTTACTTTTTTTTCCTGTTTTTACTGTTTTTTTAAATGTGCAATAAAGAATTTATTATTATTATTATTATTATTACCTAGGTAAAACAAAAATGACATATTAATCATTTCTTACTTCAAAAGTTCGAACTTCATTATCATCATTGCGCATGTCCAATGGGGTCAACCACAGTGCAAAAATGACATTTCTGTCGTCGCGGCGCGCGCATGACATCTCTTGTCTGTGGGGTCAGCGCAACATGTTTGTACAAATATATTTCTTCAAAAATTTAATACAAGGTAATAGAAACCAGCTCTATCATGTTCGCAGAAATCTTAGTAGATAACCGTATCTGTAGCACAACCAGCATTATGGAGGTCACGGATAGGGAACTTTGACCCTCGCCTCGATTCATGGTCGGGCGGCGCCGGCGCAGCCCGCGCAGAACACATGGCGAGCACAATCGCCGCCTTTCAACCGGGGAAACGGCTGCGTGTGCGCCGTCGGTGTCAAGATCAGCCGCTCGTGGGAAATAGTCTGGAAATGGAGTTAGTTGAGGCCGAACGCGCAGTTTTCAGACTTGGCAGTATTCTAAATTTTAAGAAAACTTTCAAGGATCAACCCTCACGTTTGTGTGTAGGCACTTTAAGTTTGGTCACAGAATTTTGGATGTTGGCTTAAAAATTCAAACAATTAAATCATCCTAATCTGCAAAATATTCTTAGAAATTGAATTCCTTTTTTCTGGCAGAAATATTTTTTGGACTCGTTCTTCCTTCAATGCCTCTCGCATTAGGTTATCTAGTTTAGGTAAACTGTATTTAATTTTTTTCGCACCAATAGTGCTAAGTAGAAAAACAAGCAAAGTTCTAATTATTTTTTTATCTAGCCCAGGCGCTAATTAGAAAATCACGTTGAAGTCACTACGTCCCGTCTTATCTAACACTAACTTCATAATCTAGAATTAATGTAATCCTCTAAGCTCTGTTTGATAACATTATGTTGTGAAGCCCGTTGTCTTAATCTGGAGACCTATTTTTGCATGTAGGCAGAGATAGAAAATTCATTATTACTCTCTTCAAGATAATTTTAAACAATCTGCTGCTTGGATGGCGTCAAAACAACTTTTATATTGAGTTTCTGTTTACAAATTCTAATTCTCAAATTTTTTAACAACGATGAGTGGGTTTTTAAATTTGTATTCTGTATTTCTGTATTTCTTTAAAAGTATTTTTAATTTTTGAACGCTGTAGAGTACAAAAACGTTATTTAAAATATTGGTGTTAAAAACTCTAAAAACTACCCAAAATGTTAGATTGTATACCCCAATATTCTTCAGCTTTATTTTTACACACCAAAACAGTGAAAGATAGATACAAACCTACGCTCTTTGTATATACCTTACCTACTGATATCTCACTAGATGATATTTAAAAATTGGCCTCTCAGTTGTCTAAATATCCTAAGATGACCTTTGTCTGGTGGTGTTTGACATTTGTATGAGAGTGATTCAGAGGATTATCAAGAGGCTTGGTCTTCTGTTACCATACATGACTCATATGATTAATACGCATGATGCAATACAAGCAAAACATAATTTTTTATTTAGTCTACGCCTTTCATTGACTAAAATGAGATGTAATGTTGAGTTGATTGATTTAGTTAAGTGTCTTGATTGAAGTAGTCTGTTTAAATTATAAGTGAGTTACAATATTTTACAGCACATTTGTAATAATAAGTATGCAAATACAAGTCAAATATAGTTAAAAAAAAATGCAAAATATTCTACACCACAGGCAGGATTTGAACCTGCGACTTTTCCTACCTGCGGTACCGCGGCTCAATCGCTGCCTACGAAATCATGCAACTTCTTGTCTTGCCCAATAAAATGCTGTTCGTGGTAACCTCTATTTCATGACAAACTGTGAAAGTCTTAAAATACGGTGGCGCGCAGCATATTTTTATAGCATATTGCAAATTCCTTTCTTCAAATACCGTGCATGAGAAAACCGCCCAACTCTTATTTAAGTGACAGCTCGAATGCGGGTATACTGACAGTATGTCTCTGCAGGCATTTAATCTAGACTTAGATCTGAATTCAGAACATTCTATAGCCAGCCGATTGGGTTTCGTATTTATTAGCTCGTTTTGATATGTAATTTATAGAAATTGCTCAATAGGTAAACAACTCGAAAAGCAAATTTGACTTGAAATGTTTTGCTGTAAAATTAATGATTTTAATTAAAGTCTCCTGCTATGTAATAAAAAAAGTAGGAATGCATCTACACTATTTATTATTTATTCTGTCTGTGCCAAGACGTAGGTAATGTAATATTACCATAGTCGCAAAATTTTGAATAGTTAGTATAATATTTATTATGATAACTCTTGCGGAAAATCTTTTATGCAATAATCAAATAACCCTTTTGATATAATAAGTGGAATTGGTCCACCATTCAACAAGTCAATAATAGATGTCCAAGGTTATTAAAATAATGTTATTTTTTACAAGTGTCACATCGTATGGATTTTACCAAAACAAGGGAAGAATTTTGACACAAAGATGTAGAGAAAATCGAAGTCGCGGTGCGCATCATAACAGGGCTAGTCGGACATGAGATGTCAGCTCGTAAAATAAATAGGCTCTCGACATATCGGAAAGTTCAAGAATTACCTATTCAGATGAAGTAGTCTCTCTCTCTCTTTTCGTGTGGGATACCAAGTCGTCCAACGACCCGGATGAAGTAGTGGATATTGGTTATTCAGAGCAGAAGACTATTGTCGCGAAACCGCGGCCCCGCGGTGCGCCGCGTGTGATCATGCTCGTATGGCCAATTCTAATTAGGTAGTGCTCACATATGCCTCATAACTTTGCGGTATCTTGCCGAACGATCGTATTGACGAAGGAAGACACCGCGTAGTATACGACTAGAGCTAAATAAATGAGCGGGAGCCACTGATGCCGGTCACCGACAAAGCGTTAATGGTGGCATGCCATCAAATCGATAGAATAGGAAGAATAGTATGGTATTGCTGCGTCAGCTGTTACGAACTGTCATTTATTTGATGGTTGTCAAAAATCGCAATATCATGGGCACGTGTGAGAACCACCCTAGGGTTCGTAGAGGCCGATGGGCTTTCGTCATCGAGCAATGCCCAGAATAATGATCCTTTAATGTGTGAATCATCATTGTCTGAAAAAGGAGCGGTCTGATTGTAAGTAGGTAAAGTTGTGTGGAACGCCGAGTTGACGAATGACCCGCAGGGCATCTTTCATGTCAGAGCTTTCAAATCCCGCATGATGTGGGTTTTGTAACAACAGTCTCACAGCCGTCTTTACCCTTAGATATCCGGGACCAACGGCTTAAAGTGCCCTCAAATGAACGGAGTTATCTTTCTCACGGACTATTAGGTGGTTGATCCTTTAATTTTCTAACTAAATCAAATCTAAAAGTAACACATCTAGAAAAACAAAACATGTTTTATATTTTAAAGCTGTTTCGTACAAAATGTGTAAACCTGAATTCACAGTTTATTTTCAAATTACAGATAATTTCTTAACACCTTTTCGAAAGCGCAGGACATTTACTCGTTAATGGGTTTTTAATACGCAGAAAATCAATCTTCTCGAGACGCGAGACAAAAAGGAGAGATAAAGTAAAGTGATTTAAAAAACACCTTTAGTTTGTTGAGTAGCGTCTGCATATTTACCCAGTGGTGCTCAGGTTACACCACGGTATTTGCCCAACTAAACGAACAAACAAAATTTCATGCTAGTCCACGTAATATTTGTATGCGCCTTTTTTTCCTTAATTATGATATTTTCAGGAAAGCATTTCTTATAGGAGAACCAATAGTTTGATTACTTTTACTGGAGAAAGGTATGGCTCATCTCTTGAAATATTAGTACCATAAGGAAGCCAAACGACAGTGTGTGAGCAACTTTTATACGTAAAAAGGTACTTGGCTTAAAAGAAACTCGCACAAAAACACATAGTAGCGAGTTATCAGAGAAATGCAAAATAAGTCTGCCGCCGGCGGCGCAACGACAAACGACGACACGCCAAGACATGAAGGCGTAAAATGCAAATTACTAGCGTTTCACCGCAGGACAATGCGGCCGAGGTGTTTTGTGCCTTGTAAACAGCGCGGCGCGGTTTGGTGTTCTACTTTTTTGGGTAAACGGTTGGCCTTATACGGCGGTGCATAGGCCGCCGCAGAAATACCGCGGGCGGTACAATGCCTCGTTTGGCGCCGCCTTACAAGGGTAGCGCGGGCGAGAACGCCACCATGCTATACACCGCACCATACAGCCAGCGTATACCCACCACACCAGGGCCAGTTTACAACAAATTACACTTTTGGATATGCACAAACATGGAGGACGTGCATAAACTCGCGTGGGCGGGTGCAAAGCTCTTATGTACCTAACCGATATGGAGTCATTTGCGTCACGCCGCGCCGCTCGTACTCACATTGCTTTCGTAATAAGAGTAATGCATGCGAATTGATGCCGCTGAAACATCAAATCAAGATGCATCAAGAGCATCGACGCGAATTATATTTTATGGAAATGGACGTTGAATCGAAGCCAACCTTCGTTGCATTCTCCGAGGGCGACAGTTATGCAGGCGTGTGTGCGGGCACGAGCGACACCGGCGTGCCTATCGACAACAATGAGACCGCGCCTTGTGCCATAAACATTCTTTGCCACAATCATTACGAATATAACCTATAAATTAGCACAGAGCCGACTGCGAACAAGCCGGTCGCCGTTGCGGGAATTTGCAATGAGGGCTGGGCCCTGCCAGCCTCAATGGAATAACTGCACGCTGCCCCGTCGCGTCCGACACCGCACCGCCGCCGCCCGGTGCCCTGCCAATTAGACTTTGAGCCACAGCATGGCCCTATAATGCTTGCAATCACATCTTCAATTTGTATCGCTCTTGAACGAGGCCTTGGAATACCAATTTGTTTCTCTGGTTTCTTTCATTAACTCAAGTGCTGAATAGCGATTCAATTTACTCCTCTCATTGTAAACATAAAGTCATGAAAACGTTGCAATAAACTCTTCAACATCTTATATGTTAGTTTTAGTTTTCAGTTTGTAATCTTTTCTTTTGATAAGCGAACCGTATTCGCAGCTGAGTAATGGTAGAAGCTATCAATGTTATCTCTATGAGTTTGTTTGAACCTTATGTGGGTTAACGGTTAATTGGAACACGCACTTCACCAAGAGACCGTGTACTGTTTTTAATTGCAAAAGATTTCATTCCGTGAAGTGGTGATTCATGAAGGAATATTTTAAAATTATATTTCCTGGCATGGGTACAGATAGTGGCAGGTATGTCTGTTGGTTTTCGAGGTGACATAGAGTCGGACTTTTCGGGTGCGCGCGCGCCGCGGTCGTCGTTACGTCACTAGACGCGTCGTCACACTTCAGAATAGTCTCTTACGCGGCTGAAATCCACATTTTTGTCACTGAAGTCGAGGTCAAGGTATATGATGCATTCGCATATTGTAAAATACATCCAGAGGGATTGTTATGTCTGATGTTCGCGACGTCAACTGAATGTAGTCCCTACGTGGGCTGATTGGATTGTAATTGCAAATTTATTTACGTCGGATAATATTATAAGTAGCGAGAGAAAGGTCTTATAAAGTTATATAGGTTATATAGCTTTCTTCTCTTAGTCATTAATAAATTAAATAGTCCCTAGTTTACAAATAAATTTTGCTCCATCTGGTTTTATATTTCCTTTTGCTATAATTCATAAATTAATAGTATACGTTTTTAGTTTAATGCTGGCTCTCGGCTTTGCTTTCTGTGAAGTGGATTTACTGTACGGCCGTTATGTCAGAGGTTGGAATTGTAATCAATCAGGGATGCGACTTGATGTCCAGCAGTGGACTGTTGTGGCTGTAGAAGTAGTAACAGCAGGGATGTGACTTCTGTACCAAAATCGATTAACTTGAAGAAAATAAAATATTTATGTAGGTATTTAAATAAAAATCATATTTTTAGCTGAAATACAAAGTATTAGATTTTTACTTATTCCATTCAATTGTTGGAATAAGCTTAAAAACAATTAAGTTCCGACGATAATTAAAGTCGAACCAAAACTTTAAATCTAAATGTTTCATTTGGTATTTTCGGCATACTAAAGCGCTTTTTAAAATAAAATAGTAAAATTTTTGTCACACCCCTAATTTCAATTTAACTAATTCGCATTCAAACTAATCCTCTTTAAAAATGTCACATAAATTTTCATGCTGCGGGAAGTAGGTAGAAAAACATAAAATAGTTTCGCGTAAAATATGGCTGGATTGCGGTTGTGCAATGCCGGCTTATACGGCGTGACTGTGTGACTTCAATACTCAGCTCGGCTGAGTGATTTGCCCATGTTTGCAAAGAGAACATTTTAGTATTTCGCCACACCGGCGCCAGATTAGAACAATCGTCTCTCTTACATTCACGAGCCACTTTACTGTTGTTTATTCACTAACTAGTTTTAACGAGAATACCAGTTTTATGATTGCTGAAAACGCTGTGATCAATGCCTTTATTTTCAGGTCAGGAACATTGCAACTTTATAATCTAGGTAATAGTTTCGGCAAAATGTTAACGGCCGCGTTCTGTTCTTGATATGACGTCTGCTGTTCAGATGAAAGGAATCGTAACCGGTAACCGACACCGACGGTTAGAATCTGGGTCGGTGCAGACTGTAGACACATTTTGGTCTAATGGCTAGCCACCATGGTTTTATTGGCGGGTCGTAAGTGTTCGATCGCGATATCGGTACCGGCGAGTTGGCGCCGTGTTACATCATCGATTGGAAACGTAGGGAAGCCATGATGGCGGTTGGGGCGAGACTTGACTCCGAATAGTCGCTCTAGGTTTTAGTCGGATTACGTTTGTAGCTTTCAAAAGTTTAAGAGACATTAATGAGTGGTGGTGGTCTGGCAGGCGCCGGCAGTCGGAGTGTGTGCGCATAAATATTCATCGCACACAGACGTGAGCTGCGCAGGCGCCGGGTTGGGCTCGTGTCAAAGGTGCCTCGGCGCCACCCGCTCTACAAGACGATGACAGTATCCTGATTTTTTCAAAAACATTTTTAAAGTAAAATAATATCTCAGTAATTAATAAATAAACATTGATTTGGACTTAGAAAATAATTCTATAGGAGCAGTATCTTCTGCAAAATGTCAGCCACTCTATCTTTGCTGTGGCCGCAGTTTTATCAACTTACCTACATTAAAACAAATCTATATTTTAACAATCTTCAAAAGTGACAGAAGTGGCGATAGCGATCGTATTCTTACGGCCGTTAACGCTCTGCCTACCCAGCAAAGGATAAAAGCGTGATATATATGTGTGTGTATATTTTAAATTGGTTGGATGACAAAAATGTAGGTAGGGACTAAAATACCTGTCGGCTAGATACGCGTAGTCAGTGACTTAAAACAACCTTCGTCCATCTAGCCATCTGCTATTTGTTGGACTTGCAAATCCTAGGCCAGATCCTCGCCACTCAGGCGCCACTTGCCAATTTTAGGGCTGTCTCCGGCATTAATGAATTTACTGAGCGAATTGGGAGTAGCGGCCAACTGAAGATCGTAATCTCTTTCGGGAACATAGAGAAAGTAAATGTTCAGATTGAATTCTACGAAATCAGAGTGAAGGCATGAAAACGCGACCTAAACTCTCAAATTGAAAATTAATAAATAATAGAATACACGATAACTTTTATGTAGATTTGTTTAAGACGTATGTATGTATAACCCATACTAGATTTCTTGGTGCCATGGATAGACACAGATGCTTGCTGAGAAAACATTCAGACATACCTGCTGAAATATGACCTCACTGCGCTAAGAACAGTTACTTTTTAAATCTTAGTAGTCATTTACTTATGTTATTAGTTGATACGGTGTTCCACATGAAAAGTAAAAGTAGTTACTCGCATAAAATCTTACAAAGATGGGATTTTTTATAGCTTTACTCTAGTTGCATGCGGGTTCTTTCTAAAGATGTATTTACTCTGCGTTCGGAAATATCTCCTGCAGCAAATAAGTCTTCTCAACGATAAGTAGGTACACTTGCTATGTTCTTGTCATTCCTCTAGGACGGATCAGATAAGACTATTTATTTATTACTGGACACACATAACATACATAAATCTTTAGCGCTAAATTTATCCTTCACCTATCTAATGGATGACGTTTTTAGCTAGATCTATTATTATAAATTTGATTACGCAGAAAAATCATACACGTGTCGCAAAATTCTGCGGTTTTTGACTGCTAATAAGCACAGTTTATGATAACCGCAAGGCAACGTAGTTTAATGTGATATGCAGCGTTTCTCTGCAATTTTATACATGTAACGTCAATGAAACCGGACCGGAGTCATCGCAATATCACAAATTAGTGTGGAGTGTATGAGAACTATTTGTAAATTCTAATGTACGAAGTGCATACGGAATCGCAGATATTAGTTAATTGACTCAATTTGAAGTTTATCAAAGCTATTATCCAATTAGATCAATCAAATTTACATACAGATCATAGACATTAGACGCTATTTGCATACAGTTAAATATAAATAACATCCAAGAAGTTTAATTTGTTGCACTTGAATCTACAATATATACATTTTGAATAATAATTGAATCTACAGCATACAGGGTGGTGCCGAACGATGGACTATTCAGAAAACCCTAAGCTTTATAGGTCAAACTGAGCAACTAGTCCCAAGATCCTAATGTCTAAGGCATTAAAATACAGGTACCTACCTAACATACAAAATCATCAGCTGACCGAGCAATTTACTTTTAATTTATAGATGTCATTTTGCCCATAGGAACATATTCCTTGGGGAAAGTTTCAGCTACATGCGTTAGCGTTTTGAGAAAGTCCGTAATTTCATTTCACTTTGTACAAGAAGAAAATGAAATAGAAATGAAGAAGTTGCGGAAATTCAATAAAATGCTAGAAGGTCTTCAAACAGCTTAAGTACCTAGACCTACTATTCAAGCTTACGAGCTTACTTAGCAGTTAACGAGCGCGGACATCTACAATTTAAGCTTGATGTCAGAGCAAGAAAGTGTTTCAGAGGAAAGTCTAACCTAGGGAAACCATGAAATGTTCTTAGTCAAACAACAACTGCCTTGGTAAAGGAACAAAAAACACGTCATGTTAAAATTCTACTTTAGTGATGTAAACAATGCAAAATTTTTGTTACTCGGTATTTATTAGCTAAGTTTATTACCTACCTACTTATATTTTTTTGCATTTTGGTTTGTTTGAGAGCGCGTGAAAACTAATCAAGACGAGCTGCTTGTGGCTCAATTCGTACGTAAAAATACCTCTGTAAACGTATTCTCTGTTCCGAGACCATGAGCGAAATGTCAGTGCTCCCTCTATTTCCGTCTACCAACCAGACCCAACACGAAAGCTATGCAAAACGCAAAAAGCGAATTCTGCCGTCGCCGTCGCCGTCTAGACGCCTGTCCACTGGCCAGCTACGATTGAATAACATTTGATCCAATCAACCCGATTGAGAGGTTAGGAGGTCTTGCGAATTGCCAGTTCAACCGATGTCGCTCTCGTCAATTGATGAGACGTTATGTTTTTATGATCAACTGTAATGGGGAGAAAGTGATGGCTAAAAGATATGGCAAACTTTATGGCGAAGATTCTTAATGGTCCAACTTGGTTCATTTACTTAGTGTATATTATCTGAGTTTATCTTTTACTGCCGAGTTAAAATAGTACCTGATTTGTTTGTACACATTGGTGTCGCGAAATGTGATTACCTAATGAAAAAAATCACTTAAGGAATAGGAAACTTCTTAATACATCTGCCAACCGAAATGAGTAGGTTTGGCAATTCACCCTTAGAGAGGGAAGTCTATATCAAGCAGTAGACTATTTTTGCTGTTGAGCTTGATGCTTGATATAAAAGTACCTAGACAATGTGTTTTACTTGTCTGAAAAGTTGTCGATAAAACACTGATGTTATGTTATCTTTGTTTCAGCTCCCGATGTCCTCCAAGACGACGGTCCAACTGCTGTGGTCATCACAAACATGGAGGAAGAGGAACTTAGTATGAAACGTAAGTTGATTGTTAAAACTCACCACTTACTCTCATGCTGAAGAATAGCTTTCGCGCATTGAGCACAGTTCATAAATCTTTTCACACTTCACTTTTGCACATCTTTTGTTTCTGCAAAACTTTATTAATCCGATTTTCGTTTGTCACAGACCAGTGATTGATTTGAATTTGACATATTTCGTCTGCTGTTATGGCTGCTTTAATGTCATGCGAGCTGCGACGATTTTAAAAAGAAAAACAAATTGTTGCGGTTTCCCGAAGCTGTACGAACAGAAGCAAAATTTCACAGGCTGGATTAAAAAATATATCAAATCCTTTTTATAGATTTCGGCGCCGTACTAACGGGTCGGTCCCCGCTGTGCATCAGGCGCGACGACATGACGGGAGTGCCGGTGGCCCCGGGAGTGGCCACCGCGCGCTTCACCTTCCGGCGCAGACACCTCTACTGGTCCGTGCTGCTGGGCCCCTCGATGACGTCACCGAGAGCGCTCTCGTTCCTCGATAAAGGGGGAAGGTTGCTGTTAGAACATCCTCTGAAGAAAGCTCCCGGAATTCACGCTACGTATGAAGAAAAAACCGATAAGGTTGGTGCAGTACAAAAGTGCTCTTTAGCTTATTTAAGTCCGCCAATGATACCTACTTTACTCGTTCGTGCGACTTGGCTCGTAGATGACGTCACCTAGAGCACTTTCCTTTTTAGACAATGAGTGGAAAACAAGCTCTAAAATAGCATTTAGCAACCGGCAAATGACCCTCTGAAGCATCTAGTTATTTAGCTTACGATGATAAATGAACTCTTAGCAATCTCACAAAGTAATAAATAAACAACATTTAAACATCAACACAACAATTTTGCACAACCATAACGCCAACTAGCAGATAAGTAAACGTTCTTGAAGTAAGGTCTACCGCATTCGTGTTTTCCTTCCTACGTGAAGATGCGGCAATATGTTTCTCGTTGCTTACTTGCCGTAATTGTGTTCAAGTATACTACTATCGATTGTAAATGCTAATGAATTGCCTTGTTTACAGTTGTGTGGCGTCTGGCGCCGAGTGCCTCGCGAATATAAACGGTTATTGAGGGAAGGCTCGCTGTACGTCGCGCTGATATGGGGAGATGAGAAGAACAACTCTATGGAGAGTGCACTCAGCGGCAAAATCAATAGGTTTGTGTAAAATTGAAATTTTAGGAGTTACAGCGTATTCACACAGGTGGAACAGGTTTTATTGCGTGGTGTGTATGACAAACAATCGCTGTACTGAAAATAGTAATAAATCATGTTACTACGTTTGGACATAAGGGTTACACTCTTGTCGGTAGAGTAATTTCCAAGCAAGCATCTTACAAAACAAAGTATAACAAGGGTTCGTCAGTTTTCTTATACAGCTCTAGGTATTGAGAATTTTTTAAATAAACATTTCAACAGAAAAAGTGTTCTAGATTAGATTGGCAGACCATCTGCATATAGATTAAGTGAAGTCACTTTAGATGAATTAGGACGCGACAAACAGGAAAATTGAAAGTGGACCAGCAATCTTGCAAATCGTTTTGTATACAAACATGTTAGAGTAGTTAGTCTTAGACGTAAGATGGATGCGATGCGATAGAGCATATCCTTGAAACAATCATTCGAGCGAGCCGTCGGTTCTTAGAGGATTGTAAATTAAATTAACCGCGTGATTAATAACGGAAAGTCACTCGACTACATCAGAACTAGAAGCAAGGAAAATACCGACTTGATTTGAACATGCGGTGCCTTGAACAATTCTTCATTGTGGCAACCGAACGGATTTTGAGAGATTTGCGTTTATTGACTTTCAGTTGACCTGAATACATTGTGTTTGGAAAATAGCTCGTTGGGGCTATTAGCAATGCTATCTATTTGTGCATACGTCGAACTACGAACTTGATTGACGCAGATCATTTCGCGTAGCTTTGTTTAACAAGAACCTTTCGAATTTGTAGATATCCAGCGTTATCATCTGAAATGTTCACATCATTGTTGGAACCGGAAAACCCTCCTGAATCGTTGGGTCTTGGAGCTTGCGATGACTACCGCGCTCCTGGACAGGAGGAGGGCTGGTGGGGAGGCACCGCTGTCGTCACTGGCGTAGCTGGAGCCGCACCTAGCTTGCATTTAGAATTGCTCTTTAATGGCATCTTTGCTCCATCTGCAAGAGATCAGTCAGTCAGAATACTTTTGGTGGTTGCGGATAAAAATACGACGGTTATTGATGAGGTAAGTCATGGTCTGTTTAACTTTTACTATGCTTCATAAATAAATCAATCAATATACACTGTATTATTTCTTTCAGGTTCAGATAGTGAACAAACCAAACTACGAACTCAACCTTCTCGAAGTAGCCACTCCAGTATCAGCGGCTGAACTTCGTTCTTTAGCAAGAAGCCGCCTGCTTCTGTCTGTAGAAGTTGTTGGCTCTCCAGAACGAAGAATAAGCGGCATTATTCGACAAAGAGCTGCCTGTGAAGTGTTCCATGCGCCTCTTTTGGCTGAGCGACCACCAGCTTCTCCACCTCCTGAAGGTCTCGCCTTGATATACATCGACAAAGAAGGCTCACTCGTTTACAATATAGAAGTAAGTGGCTTTTAGCACAGGCAGATAATTCTCAGCAGTCAAACTTTCACCTTTGCTAATGAGATGAGAATGTTCTATTGTTTATTGACACGTGACCTATGCTTTCTCTGGGTTTGAATATATTAATACTGATTTAGCGTACTACAATGCTAACCATATATAATTTTCTTCTAGATGGATAATCTTAAAATTGCGGACCCGAAGATCACTTTAGTGGAAGAGCAAGGAAAGAGGCACTCGCAGGTGGAAATTCTTGATACGAGTGCGGGAGTTCTTACGAGGCCCAGTGCTCGTATCTTCCCACCTTTGTATGATGAGCAGCTGTACGTTCATATAGGCGGCGATGTAGGTAAGCAGATCTATTTCTACTGGTTTTAAGAACGGGTAAACTTATAAAAACAATAAAGGAGTATTAAAAAAACCTTAAAATCCTGTCCAACCAGGGCAGATTTTATCAACATACTGCTAATTTTGTGTCCTTCCTTAAAAGGATTTGAATAAGAGACCTTCCAATTTTAAGATCACAGTTACAGCAGCTTACGGGTTTATCTGCATTTTCCAGGTCTTCCGATTCTTCATGGACGACTGATGTCCCGGCCTCTGCCTGATGCCGCCGGCTCCGGTCCAGCTCTCTTTCGGAGAACTGATGCAAAAGCTCCTGCCACTGCAACACCAGTTGCTGGCTTGGTTTGGATGTCGGTTGATGCTTTATGTGGATTACACTATGAGGTAAATTCTTGTTTTCGATAAATAATATTAGTTTACTGCACAAAAAACTGTTACAGAACATAAAACATAAAATATGCGGCACAAAAAAAAACTTACATTATTAACGTGAGAATTCGGCTGCATAGACATCTGTCTGACACGCTGTAGCGTGTTCACCCAAGTTCAAGCAATTTCGATTACCCAATAGCTCGGTACAGTGGCTACCAGTAGATATGGCTTTTCCTAAATTTTCCTTTTGTTAGCTACAAAGGTATAAGTATAAATAAGTAAGTGAGTTAAAGTACATTAGCAACCGCACTTTGTAAGTGGATATTTTGTTTCAAGGATGTCTCAAAAGCCATTCAGGGGGTCGAATCTGTGTGAAAAACGATACGTCAAAAAACGATATGGAAAACCATATGGGTGGTTTCTGGCTAATTGACGACAAATCGCGCCGAATTAGCAGTACATTGATAGTTTTGTAGTAAACAAAAAAAAGATATGGTTAATAGCAGTCTATGTATACAATTTTTTTTTTGCATATGTGTGTGTGTTCGAAATCGTAGGTCAAAAAATTCATATCATTCACTCAATTTTGAATGATTTACCCGAATAAGGACATGTTTTTGGCATAAACTTACGTCAAAATAAGATACACTTCAATAGCTATTTTATGTCAAAAAAACGATATCGTTTAGTGATGGGGTCCAAAACGATATGGCGAAGTGTTGGGCAATTTTTTTTACAAAAAAGATCGACTGACCAATGAGAATTGTTATTAGTAAGGCTTTTTTGAAACAAAGATAGTCCCACCATAAACATAAATGTGGAAGTTGGTAGCCAAGTTCAATGTTTAACTAAAAATAGTGTTGCTTGAAAATGGGTGCAAACTTCAGTCGACAGTCCCGAAATGTATTTATTTCTAAAGCTGTTTGTACGTCAAGAATACCATTGAGTAGGAACTATGTCTTTTTATTTAGCAAGGTACAACAAAGTGGCTTTCTGCTCTCTGTTCCATTGTGCGAGATCTTTAAAACTACGTAAGGGTTTGCGGCGGTTTTCTTCTACTCGTTTTCCGCAGAACTGAGACATTTTTTATACATTCTATTCACACCAATGATACCTCTAGGTAAGACAAACCATTTTCTGTTTCTACCGGTGTCATAAATACTGAAAAGGACGGTGTATACGATTTGGTTCCGATTATGCCAAAATCAAGCCAGAATAGGCCCATACCGTTTTTTGACTTATTCTTTTTTTTGGCAGTTAAATGACAACTTTTTAAACGCGCGTATTTACGGTTTATAGCTTGCGATAAGGTCTTACATTGCTGGCTCTAAGCAAATTGAGTATGATTTTGGTAACAAAAACTGTAATGGACTGTTCCCAATATGGTAAAAAGCGTAACCGAAGCCTTATAGGGCATATCGCTTTCACGATATGTCAAAATGCTGCAACAGATTCGGGCCCCAGATGTCTGCTGTTATCTTCCGAAACACTTAGCAATAAGTACTATTACCGCAAATAATTAGTATTTTCTTTTACACATTAACATAGGTACTCTCGATAAGCGTCCACTTACTGAAAGTACGAGTATACACATACTGACGTAAAACTGAAAAGTGAAATGATGCTTTGAGACAAAGCAACACAGAATTTTCTCACATTTCTGTTTTGATTATTATTGAGGCAGGGTGTTGTCTAATATTTACTACCCATACTAGGTACAAGCTCAAAGTTCTTAGTTTGCAGATAGATATCGCTGTGCGTGTCGTTCAGAAATATTTAAATAGGTAGTGAATTCGACACTAAAAAACACCAATTTGATCCACAATTCCAGATCGTCGTGACGGGCATGTCGAACTGGCTGCCATGGCTGGAGACCCATACAGGCAGCGGCGTCGGGTCCAGGCCGCTACAAGGCGCCGAGGGCTGCGTGCTGGAGCCCACCCCTGCTGAGCTATCAGCTGTGCACGCTGGTGCGGCATATATTGACCTGCGACCTGCTGAGAACAATGACACGCAACTGCTGCGCACGCGGTTACCACAGGTGAGTGCTGGAAGACAGGCTTTGGTTTGAATTCATTTATTACCTACCTTTTCATCACGTGATTGTTTTTTGTTTCCTGCTGCTAAGGATCTGCTCTTTCGGTAAGTAATAAGAATAATAATATTATAGTATTCACTCTTCTTGCCGTGTGGTGCCGGCTTAGAATAGCATCAGCGCATTTCCGCCCGTGAGTGTCGTAAAAGGCGACTAAGGGATGAATCCAGGGAAGAGGCAGCAGCGTTCCCTGTTCCCTTGCACTGCGCTTGCATATCCGTCTGCTGAGCGTTATAAGACTATAAGTATGGTAATACTTCCCAGTTGGTAGAGGCCCATGTCCAGCTGTGGACTGTTGTGGTTGTAGAAGTAGTACTCTTCTAACGTGTTTTTCTTGGCAGTCCTTTGCAGAAAAAGAATCATTTTTCAAAATGTATGTCAAATTTACGAGTATATTATGTTGTATTTAAAGATAAAAACCTCTTAGTTCGAAAATGTGATTTTCCAGATAAGCGTGCCCTCATCGTGTCTGCCGGCTGCAGTAACACCTTGGACTGACAACGAGCTGACCCCGAACTACGTGCCTAACGTGCCGTCCCACGTGAACTCGCCACCCCCCGACAATTCGCTGTCCAACACTGCATCATGCTTCTACGCTGCAACGCGACGGTTTTACGAAGACGGCGCGCAATGGATGGCTACTGAAGTAAGTACATACATACATACATATATCACGCCTTTATCCCTTGCGGGGTAGGCAGAGCGTTAACAGCCGTAAGAATACGGTCGCTATCGCCTGTCTGACAGTTTTGAAGATTGTTTTCCAGGGTTGTCTCAAAAAAAATGTATATCACTAGTGACGTTTTCAGTATGTCGCCTAAAAATTGTAATACACCAATAGTCTCGAGTCCCTTAGTCGCCTCTTACGACACCCGCGCCTCGGGAAGGATGTGGGGTGATGCTATTCTAAGCCGGCATCACACGGCATGAAGTAAGTAAGTTCCGTAAATACTGAAGTAAGTCCTTTATAATAATCTGGAGGTACTAGAGAAGGTACCTATATTTTTCTTTTTCTTTGAGTCGACCAATATTGCTGCCTGTGGCTTTCCTCTAGTAAGTCTTAAAGCTTGTATAAGTTACGTTCAATTTAGTTCGTAGTTCTCTCTCTAAAGTTTATTTCTGGCCATGCTTAGAGGGTGATAGATAGTAGGTATATCGACACTTCAGAGTGTTGAAGAATCGTTTAGATAGTTAAACTATTTATTGCAAAACGTGTTACAAGTTAAGAAATAATGTCCAGTCATAATTAATTTCAAAACGATGTTTTTTTCAGTCATGTCACATGTGCGGCTGCGTCCAAGGCTCTATTCGATGCGACCCAGTGCGATGTCCACCGGTGAATTGTGCTGTGCCCACTATCCAGCCACCGGGACAGTGCTGCCCCATTTGCACGAGTAAGTACCACAGTAAGTAAAGCTTGGACAGAAAGAGTAGAAATTAAATACAATGGATCTAAAAAGTTTGTATGAAAAATTGTTGCCATAGTTAAGCATTATATGTCAGATTTGACAGTTCGCGAAGAAAGTGGCGCCCTCATTTTTTATCTACTCTTTATGGACACGCTATACCACATTACAACTAAAAACAACAGTGCCGCAGTGACATTTAAGAGATCTTGTTACGCTGATTTTTTCAATAGTTACTTACAATGACCATTATAAATTGGACCTACCTGCCTATATTCAATTTCTACCTACCTACCCTATAATGTCTCTTTTTTATACTGCGTATTTCTCATGATATTTCTTTCTTTTCCAGATTCAACGACAGCAGTCTGGAACGAGTCCCACGGCTGCCACCTCTCCGGGCAGTACCACGCCCCTGGATCTTCCTGGCATCCTTATTTAGTGCCGGGAGGTTACGACACGTGCGCTGTATGCACTTGCGAATTCCCTACGAGACAAGTCAAGTGCCCGCGAGTCCGATGTCCTCCGCTTAGGTGCTCTGAGAAGGAAGCGTATCGGCCAGATAAGAAGGCTTGCTGTAGAGTGTGCCCCGAGGTAAGAAATGAAACTAATATTAGAAGATAAAAGAGTTCGTTTTCTAATAGTAGAGTAGCAAGTGAAGATCTCTCTCACTCATGCCATCACTTAACTTGCAGCTTACTGTGAATCAACCCTGATGTCATATCATGCAAAAAGTACCCACAGTTATGCTAATCGGGTAATGCATAAGTGCTTTATAAAAGCTTAATGTTGGCCTACATTTTTTTATTGAGCTACCTATCTCTTTTCTTTGCTGTCATATCAGCAGCCTATTTAGTATATGTAAAAATATTGATTGCAGGTGAAAAAGAAGAGTCCTGAGGAAGATACTCCCAAAGACCAGGGTGTGCCAAAGACGGCAGAGGAGATTCTGGCAGAGGGCGGGTGCAAATTCCCCGACGGTCCCCTGCCCAATGGCAAGGAGGTGCATCCGTCGATACACTCGCATGGGGAGCAGCGCTGCGTCACTTGTCGGTGCAAAGTGAGTATAGAAAAAATTAAAAAATCTTTGCACTTCTAGCCAAGTAAAGTTTAGAGTTTGGCGTCCTCTGCCGTCTTATTGGCAGATCATGATCAAGCGGAAGGCGTGTGAAAGATTCTAGACTAATCGTCAACTGTTATGGACAAGATGACAATGAGATGAGGATGTCTTGGGAACTTGAGAGGCTAAGTGGCCATAAAAAAATACTTAATGTGGTGCAATAGCAGGCACCACAACAAACAAAATATTAATAACAACAAACAACAAAATATTGTTTCAATATTTTTCTTTCGTTTCTTCTGTTACGGAATTTAATTAGATAAGTATTTTTTACAGTTTAGTAAAAGTTGGTTGTTTCTTTTTCCAGGACGGCGAAGTAACTTGCGTACGGAAACGTTGCGGTCGCGCGGCGTGCTCGCGGCGGCGGCGCGGAGACGCGTGCTGCGCGTGCACGCGGCACCGGCGCCAGCGGGCGCCCCCGCACCCCGCGCTGCCCCCGCCGCCCGCGCGGCACCCGCGCCCGCCCAGCTGAGCTAGCGGACCATCCCGCCCCGACACGCTGCAATAGAACTGGCGTAGCGGACACATTTCTTTCTAGGCCAAGTTGCCAAGTTAACAGAGAATGTGCTGCGAAAAATAGTCTAGAAAGTGCGGCACTATTACAATTTATATATCTAAGCAAATCATTTATAAAAATCTCTTAAATGAAACTTTTACAAAAAAGAAGCTTGTAAGGAATTGGTGCCGTGACCAGGACCAAGAAAAAGCTGCTTAGACAAAAGCCTAGAGGAAGTGTGTTCACTAACCCTTTTCCCGAATTGCGTCTACCCCAGACTGCTCGTAGGCTAAGTGAGTGAACGCTTCGCTCTATAGACTGATATATTTTTATGTACTCGTGCGATTCGAATGTGTCTAGTTTAAGTCGGTGGAGAGCGGCGTCGGCCGCGCGGCGACGGAGTCGAACGATCGACGGAGTAGCTTTAGGGTAAAGCATTTTAAATGACCACGATGCGTGGTAGCTCAGCGCTCAATAGTTTTAGAGCTAATTATTTACCTACCACATTTAGTATAACTGGACCACTTGCGTGCTGACACAGGGTGCTCAAGTAACGCAGGTCGTTGAGACATTTTTTCTGAAATCATTTACTTCGCACCGTGATCACATAAGATGTAGACGCTTCTGAGGCTGGAAATTCACAATAATCCATCACACGAGAAAGCCTATCCTGCTACCTCAAAATTTCAATTAAAGCGCCCTAAACCCATAAAATATTAGAATTAACAATGTCGTGTGACTGGTAGGCGTGAGTTGCCAGCTTCTATGTATTATTTGTACGACGTTGAATATTTACTTACCCACCGGTATTTTAATTGGTATTATGAATGTCCCGAAATTTTTCATAGGCGCATTACATCAGATTATTCAATAATATCCCCATGTCGATTTCGATACTCCTCCAAGTTAACAGAGAATGTTACCTGAATTTTGGTGCCATTTTTTCTTGAATTGTAATCGTATTTCTTCACATAGCAGTGCGTATTAACATTCTCTGCACTCTTGGCATATTTTATGAGATTTTTTCTCATTTTCGATTGGGGTTCTAACCGAATGTCTATTAGTCTTAAGGCTCGATCGCTCGAAAGAGTCAAAGAGCGCGGTCGATAACGTTAAAGATGTGCCATATTTTCTTAATTGTAAATATAAATTATTACTTTTAACTTTACTTATATGCATATTTATTTACGATTCTTATGTATATTAAACGGGAAACCGCATCGCGTCGAACCATCACAAAATAATGTTATTTGTATTGGTCGCCTCGTTTGTGCATTTGCTTTAGATTTTTATTTTAGTACCACGTTATTCCGAGTGCGGTTACGGAAATTTGCACAAAATGTAATAAATGTGCACATTTCCGTCACAGCAGTATTTAGTGCTCTACCTTACGGGTGATGTTGAGCCAACATTGCCTTAAGTTCATCGGCATCTATTAGAATTAGGTAAAATTGTAGTTACATAATAAAAACGTAGACAATACGATTGTCTTCCAGATACTGTAAATAATTATTAGCATTATACATTTTTTGATCTAGTTAACACATTTTACATTTTAACATAATATTGTATACTATTTTATACTGATTACGGATTGTACCGATATGAAATAGTTAAGTTACTTTATGTGAATTTCGTGACTAGTTTGTTTTAATTACTAGGTTACGTTTTATAGTTACGTAATTAAGGAAGCTAGTCCAAATGTTTGATGTTATGGAAATGAATGCCATGTAGAGTACTGTCTGTTTGGTGTGTACGAGCCCGCGAGCAATAGTCACCACCATTCTTATACAAATGCTCACTGACAAATGACTGCTGAACTCCATGACTGTAAGGCAACTTGCTACCAAATGGCTCCATTGGATATAATGCTTTACAAAATATGAATTCCCAGTCAAGTTTTGATCCACACAGAGTGCTCGTGGTGAGGCGTACGCGCCGTGTTGATGTAAGTTATAATCTAAAGTAGCTCCTTCGACGACATGATATTATGAATTTCGAAACTTTAAGAGACATTGCCAAAAATTGTGTAAACATTGTAAAGTAAACTCGTGGTTTGTTGTGGGTTCTAGTCCATCAAAATTGTGTGGCGTTGTTCAGATCAACCGAGTTCTTGGCTGTTAGAACAAATAAAAAAATCTTCTCTCTCTCTTGAATTTACTTACAGTCCTCTGTTGATCTTTACAACAGCAAAAAGGGATGTATGAAGGAGGTAAAAAAATTGCCAAAAATATTTCAAAAGGCAAATATTTCAAACACAATGTCAACAAAGTTTCCTGATAAAATTGAAAAAAAAGTCCTGAACCTCTCAATTTTGTTGTTTAACGTTAAGTTTCATTAGAAAAGTTTCTGTATTAGGTTCACTAGCTGCAATAATTTTTAGCAATTTTTTACACCTAATACATAAGGGTACCTAGTGTTATGTTATGATCATGTTATTGGCTATTTTAATGTTATGTTTTTGACATAACGAAAATATCAACTCGATTATTAAGCAAGAGTAATCATGGTTTTAATATTTTTGTATAATCTAACAATAGAGGAATAGTCACCTCCGGCTTGCAAATAACAAAACTAATAGCCATAAAGGAATACTATGAAATTGCTTGTATTGCATTGTTTTTTATTTAATTATTATTATTATCATAGTAGCTCCCTTCCTTTGATCGGTATTTTGTTGTAAAATTATTTGGATGATATTGTAAATGTCATCTTTGTAATTTGTGAACATATCAATTGTTTTGAAACTATTTTGTTGCATAATTTGGACACATCTAGGTGCATCCAGTCAAATAGTATGTAAACCGTCTACAGTTTTAATGTAATAAATTACCTGTGAACTCAGATATGCCGTTTTTACTACAGAACCTGTTTGACTAAGCATTGCCCAGTACTCAAAGTTTAAGAAAATAAAGTTTTATTATAATAATACCAATATAATAAATTTTAAATTGTCAATAGAATCAAATAGTAAGTATCATGTAATCAACTAGTAAGTAGGTACTATAAAGTACGAAGTATGCAATGAAATGAAAATAAACTTGATTTGAGATGTCATATCATAGGTACAGTACTCGTAGTTTAATAGAAAATTTTGGTTTTTCTTCAAAATAACGTCAAAAAATTTCCGCGAAATTAAATCTTACACACTTTTCTGCGACTAGGTATGTTCAGATAAATGTGGGAAGCTTGAACCATATAAGTCCCATTACAACATTCCGCGCTTATAGAGAAGACTTCTTCAGAGCACTCCTGGTGGCGACCATAGCATCAACCACGGCATTGGCGACTTCCATGGTAGAGTTGACACCCATGATGCCGATGCGCAGAGCCTTGCCTACTGTGGGCCCCAAGCCGGCAAAGATCAGGATGTTGTAGCTGTGGAAAAAGTCGTAAAAATGATGAAGGCTGTTCTCACATTTGACGCATGCTTTATTTGGCGCTGCGTTGTGCATTAAGCGTGAGAACGGTCAAAGCATATAGCTTAAAAAATAGAGATAGAGTAATAGTTCACTATGTCAAGTTAGCGTTATGAAGCTCCGGAGTCCTCTATACATAATATTCTATCCGTACCTATTAATTTAATAAGGCACGAAATGTTCAGCCGCAAATTTTCCAATTTGTATGAATATGACAAATCGTGCAGAACAATTACAAAAAAAAAAAATCTCGTCGAAGGAAGCATCTCCTCTAGTCCTTTATTCAGGGTCTTAGGAAAAGTACTAACTTCCTGTCAAGGGATAACCTAGCCCATGAAACTGAACAACTTTCTACAAGGAACATACGCCAAAATATGAAAAAAAATTGACTTCCCATACAAAATGTACCAATTGACTGCAGTCAGATTGTATGCGAAGTACAATTTTCTTTTCATAGTTCGACGTATATTTTTTTGGGAAAGTTTTTCAGTTTCCTGAGCTGGTTCTTAACACCCTTTATATTGGAGTCGGTTAAAAATAGTAGTTTCACTTACTGTTCCCGCATGTATTTGCTGAACTGTTGGTAGTCGTAGCCTCTTGGCAGCGTGATGGTTGTGACGGTCACCAAACGGTCTTCAGGTTTTGGGACAAGGAACTGGAACCCTTCCGCCTGAAGCCTCTTGTGGAAGTGCGCTGTGACCTTGGCGTGGCGCTCCCAGGACTTGGGTAGAGTTTCCTTGCCGAGTTCTAGGAAGGATGCTCTGAGAGCCCACACCAATGGAGCACTGAGGGTGTGGTGGTATCTGGAAGTATTCATAATATTTGGTCTCATTGATCGGGTAAATAGACAAATATTTTCCTCATCTCGTAATAAGTAGGTAGTTTCCTATCTAAATATTTAAACCTGTGTTCACCTTGACACTGCAAGGTTTGGTTTATCGTGCAGGTCATTCCGATGTGATAAGACTGAACCATTTTAACAAATAGATACATACTTTCTTGTGTTTCCGTAACAGTTCCATTGGTCAGCCAACATCTTCATGTCGTAGTAGAATGGTGGCTGGTGAGATCTCTTGTTTATCTTCTCCCTGAAAAATGAAAGACAATAGTTATTTTTTGATTAGAGTAATCTGCTACTTAAAGAATTATGCTTATAGCCACCAATTAACGCGGCTTGTACCTACAAGATAAGTCTCCTCCTCCATCTTCATATTCAAACATTATCCATGGCAAGAGGATCGACCGGAAAACGCATTAGTAGCTACAAAATATTACACCAGCAGTAACTGCAACTTCTGTAGTGGTTATATACGGGGCGCCTTTTAGCAGCGAATGTTTCAGACGTGATTACGTTAAGACTATTATTATGCACACACACAAATCACGCCTATATCCCTGGCGGGGTAGGCAGAGCTTTAACGACCATAAATCGTTTTCGCCACGTCTGACAAATGTTTGAGGGCTGATTAGGTAAGTCGTGTATCACTATAGAGACAGGTTGTCAGCCTGTCGCGTAAAATTACAATCTGAGATTATTGAAGGTCTCGCTGGCGTATACCTACACACGAAACCCTCGAGTCCCTTAGTCGGCTTCTACGACACCCACGGGTAAGAAATGGGGTGATGCTGTTCTAAGCCGGCATCGCACCATTATTATTACTACCGTATAATGTTTTACTCACTCAGCTCTTGCGCTGAATGCCACTGGCGATATTCCTGCTGGTCCACTCAATGCCTTCTGGCTGGACGTGTAGACTCCGTCTACGCCCCATTCGTCCATGAGGAAAGGCACTCCAGCAATGGACACCACTGTGTCTACAAGCAACAGTGTACCGTATCTGGAAGGAACAAGATTCAGTTTACTACTCCCGCTTGAAGATTTGGCCAAGTATGAAAATTTTAACTTGGTTGAGTGTGGTACAAGTATAAATACATAATAGGAGTTCAGTCTTCAGACGTCTCGTAAATATAGAAATCGAATTTAGTAAATATAGAAACAATATTCAAGTAGGTATGTTAGATAAAATAGGTATGCAAACGGTTCTAGAACAGACTTTACGGTTACATCTACAAAACTTTTAAAGTTTCTTGATAGGCAAAAGTCTTTCAAACAAAACGAACGTTCTTGGGCGGCAAAGTTCCACCCGTAATCTCCAACTTATTTCTATGTAAAGAAGTTACTTCAGCCGAGTTTTATTCTAATACCGGCTGCAGGTTAATCCGTTTAAGTAAAACCCGGTGAAGACAAATTATTTAGAAAACTAGTTGGCAAAGAAGCGTTTTATCTTAACTTTGGCCGCACTCGGCAATTTCCGCTGCATGCTAATTGCAGACTCCTTCACGAGATGCAATTAAAAGAAAAGAGTTCGCAACTCGCTGGTATTCGAGATGAAAGGCGACGCAAACGAGCGGAATTTGTCGTGCTACACTCAAACGCCTAGCGCAGCGTCGTCCGTTGAGTGCGGTTTTAGTATGGGGAGTGACGTTTCTAGTATGGATCTGACAGACCGCGCCGATATTTTAGTGCTCTGTCGTGCGTTAAATGTGCGATCCTCCGCCTAGCTACTGAATAGGGTAGAACATCATGAGAAGTTAATACCATATTATACAGTTTTGCGTCTGTGGAAAAATGTATTGACATCATTTCTTGTGGGATTCTCAATAAATGCGTCCTTTTCTGTGTGTGCAAGCTCTAACTGAGATCGTAAAGAAGAAGCATTGGAAATGTTTCTTTTTTTCATTTGCGAAAAACATTTTTTTACTGTTCTTTACGGGAACAATATGGAAATTGAAATAGTTTTTTTCAGTTTTAAAGCCTATATAAGTACCTACCTTAACGTTTTATATATTAGGTAGGTTGTATATTCTGACACTACATTATTTAATCCTCTTTTGGTATTTTATTTTTTTTACACTACCCAAAATTTTTAACATTTGATTTTTAAAACTGCAGCCCGTCTGAAACGCGCTCTAAGAAACTGCACGTGTGAAAGAGACAGTGAATGTAATTAAATTGTTCGGTCCCGGTGTTACGGTCGTCGGGAAATCAAATAGTTTTTCTGCTGAAGTTCGCTGCCTTTTTAGAGTTAGATGCACCACGCTCCATAATTTTAGTTTGTTTCACTCAAAACACAGGTTTTGTCACAGAATTTTAGATTGTTTGAGTAATAAATCAAAATATCCCTAATAATAGTAAATATTCCATATAAACTATGTATGCTGATAAGTTCTCACTTAAAGGTAGGTACTAGTTATGTTAAGACGCATCGCACACTAAACACATTACGAACCCAAAAAAATCGCAGCGGCCTGTCAGATCCATACTAGAAACGTCACTCCTCATACTAAAACCGCACTCGATGAACGATGCTGCGGTAGCGCCGCGTCGACAGCGGTTGAGCGGTTTTAGTATGGGGGTTGGCATTTCTAGTATGCATCTGACAGAACGCTGCGATATTTTGGCGGTCCGTCGTGCGTTAAGTGTGTACGTTAGTATGTTATGCCAAGTATAAGTACATATATTTTCCATTCAATTTAAGTATAAATAAAACTTGGTATTTTACTACACAATACTCCAAGAAAATAAGTAAATTTTCTGTTCATTAGAGTTCAAAAACGTTTGTGTATTTAAAGCAGTAGCATGCATAGAATCGTATTAGAAAATAACATTGAGCAAAATGTATGGTCTCCTGATTTGGAACTAGGTGGAATCGCTTAAAGTTCGGTATTGGGGATTGAGGAACTCCTTGGAATTGAGCTGTTCTCTCATGCAGACGTTATTTCCGATAGAATTCCAGGTTGCATTAATAATGCTTGAGATTAATTTTTGGAACTGTAAAGCAGAATTACGTAAGTGTATAGCAATATAGGTGAAAAAATGTGGTCTGAAAAGGAATTTAATCATTTTTTGTAAGCAGGTGATTGCTACGCCGGAATATCATGGTATCTAATAATACCTTCTCATTTGTCTACTTATTAGGCAGAGTAGAATAGCATCATCCCATCTCTTGCCATGGCGGTCCTATGAAGCGGAGAAGGACAACTCCACATTAAACCGGGAACGGTTAGGTCAGGCGCATGTGACAGAGGTCTATCCTGCGGTAGACTTCTGCAGCCGACCTGGCTCCGCACGTATTGTCTGTCGTTCCTGTGGAGTCAGTCAGGGAGGCCGGGAGGGTGGCACAGGTCCTGGTCAACCCTGAGTTTTCTATAATTGCATCCCAGGAACGCAGTGTCTGTGGAGACAATACTTCACCCGCACCATGCGGATAAAAGTCTTGCCTCAGACACTGATTAAATAGTCTGCTACAGAAGCATGAGTCCAATGATAAAGATGATAATAACTTTCATGTTAACGTAATAGGTATAAACGCTCTGTCTATTCACAAATACTCAACGTTCCTACATATAATTGTAGGAAAAAGAAAGCATACCTACTATGGAAGTTCTGATGTAAAAACAAGTATTTTATACCTAATTGTCTTGACCATAGAGTGAAGCAAATTAGAGTGCATAATTTTAGATTTCTAGAGGCTATTCCTATCTACCAAAGTTCCACCTTCCAATCAAGGAAAATGGGACAGTCTCCACTCAAAAATATTTCATCACCTAGGTCAGTATTTAATAAGTAGGTCATCCGGAAACGTGTAACGACGGATGTTGACATGCAGAGGGGTGGCGCGTAATGCATTTAGTTTTAACTCGATAGAATGCGACGTGGAGCGTGAAAAAAATTATAAAAATCGTTTTCGAATTATTTCGTCCAATAATGTTTCAAGCCCATCATTTTCCTACCAACCTTGTGGTGCTTCCGATTAAATTCAAATACGGTTAACGGTTTATTTATGAAGCCGACAACAACTTCGTATAAACTTTTGATAAGCTTTCATTATTTCTGAGTCTGGGTGTTTTCTATGTAGATACAATATGTATTTATTTGCAAAAAAAGTATATATCGCACGTTGAAAGCATTACCGTCACTATCCAAAAAACCCACTTTTGAGTAATAAGCATTTGAAATTTTTAAAAATTGCATCTTTATTTATTTCACAACTAGAAGACTTAGAGACTTCGGTGTTTTTGACAAAAGTTATATTTTATTATTATATTTAAGTTGATTATGACTTGAAACTCTTAATTCAATAATTGAATTATTTATTCAAGTTTTTCTTGTATTATTTTGTATAGTATCATTATTACACTTAAAGTTAGTAAGACTTTTCGTTTAGTGACATAAGCAGAGTCTGAGTGACACAAGACTTATTAATTTAGAAAGCTAAATCTAGCCAAACCAATTTATTTTACAAAAAAACACCGCGTGATGCCAGCTTGAATAGTATCACCCCATTTTCCATTCACGTGAGAGCCGTTAGATGCAACAAAAGAATATTGGATGCATATTTTTTTCCAGAGTTTAAGTTTCTCGATTAACATAACACTGGAACCTGATGTTCATTAGATTTAATCGATTGAAAACGATTACATTATTAATTTTGTGTTAAAGACATAAGTATAATAACGTATTTACCATAAGTGTTATCAAATTTTGTTACTGTTACACCTTCAGACAAAAAAAAATCCATAAGTTATTTTATGATATCCAGGGATAAAGGCGTGATATATGTATGTATGTATGTAAGTTATTTTATCAATATTCCTGCTGACCAACTTTTAAAGTTTTCAGTTACATAGTTTAATTGTCCTTAGTTTGTTCGTCCTTTCAGTTTACCGACATCCTATAGAACAACTCAGCTGAATGATTAAAATTAAAAAAATACTGTAACCATAACATCATTGCACAGAAGTATATTAAACAAACTAATTTCGTATTAACATAATTGTTGAGTACAATTTGGTAAAATTACAAATTTTCAGCAATTCCAAATATTAACCATTTTGTTGATATTTTTGTTGCATATATACAACTACATAGAACTAGATACAACTGTGTTCCTACGAGTAAACAATTTGTTTGGTATTTAAAACCAATCTTCATAAGTATCGCAAATATTTGTTGCACTGTCTATTAGTGTCAGTACGTTTTGGTAATTAGAAATCGAGTATCTTTGCAAAAATTCTAACTAGTACGGGTATTGCTGTAGTGTTTATTTTAATTTACTATTTAAAAACAAGAAACATGTCACTAGGATTAGTCTTCTTTGCCACTAGTGTTGATTTACATATGCTGACAGACCAAAAGATGGTATAAAACATTTTATACACTTTCAGGTTTTCAAAGATGCTGATTATTAATATTATGGCAGCAGCATAGCATCCGTGTAATCTATATACTATATAGAATAAATATTTCTTAAAATTAAGAAACAAAATGTGAATTATATATGCATAGATTGCATGGTACATGTACTTCAATAGTCCATATTTTGCCAATGTCGCCAATCTAAGCTTCGATTATAAAAAACTCTTATCATTCTTACCAATGAAACTACTGATGGAGTTTTACTTGATTAGATGGCAAAGGGACGAGTTTATTTCTTTCCCTCGTACCAAAGAACATTATTTTGTACTCTTATTACAGTAAAGAAACTGCACAGGACAGAGACATATTGAAAAGATAGACAAGGAGAGCCGGCCCTAGATGATGGGATAAGGCTAAGGAGAAGAAAAAGATTACAGTACAGAAACTACTAAGAAAGCCCTCCGGTAGAGTAAACGAGAATTTAGAATTGCAAACTAAGTATGAAGTTGTATAAACTACGCTCTTTGAATTCCTGCACGCATGCAGCAGCAATTGTTATCGACTCGTACTTAAAAGGATCAAAAACCACTTACGGATTTTCTATTAATCCAGTTTTCACAGAAAGAAATATTGGCATTAAACAAAATAAGACTCTATTAACTAATATTATAGGAAATTAACTCACAATGTTATAAGACATAAAGTTGCTATAACTAAACTGTCTGTTTTCTATAAACTGAGTAAACAAATGACGTCAAAAAAAATTAAGTAAGTAAGACTGTATGGATAAAAATACAATTTTGATTTATAAACCTACTCATAGTCATTTAATCACTAAAGTAATACTGACCAAATGCATAAAATTCCAGGCTTACGTAATGAAATGTTCAACAGATTTTAAAAATATTTAAAAATAGAGTGTCATTAAACGTAAAATGACATAATTTTGTGTGAAAATTTGAACTATATTATATGTCAAAAAGACACTAAACGTAAAAGTTCATTTTGATTTGTAATGATTGTTCCAATTCTTACTAAATAGTGAAAAGAAAAGTGGCATTAAACCCAAAATGACATTTTGTTTCATATGTTTAACATAAATTTATGAAGTAATATAGTCACTATGCTCAAAATATCACTTTTACTTTAATTATTTATATTATATCTGTAAAAAAACTTAACACTATACTGTAATTTTTGGGATAACGACGCTATCGCAGTAAATATTTTACGCTTAATTAAAAGAAAATAAATATTATAACATCACTAAGCAGAATATGATGGTTTTACTTTCAAGGTTTGCTCCACATAAGTTGGCATACGTGTCACTATAAAAAATATATCACTATTACATTATATTAAACACCAAAATCGTTAAAATGCATACCGGCACTACTTTGCCCAGGAGTTTGTAGTACAGCTAGAAGAATAGGTGTCTCTGCATTATATTCTTTGAAATGTACGTAAACAGATGGCGTTCATAGTCAAAATCATGCAAATTTTGTATAATGACGGTAATGCTTTCAACGTGCGATATGTATTAGTATCAGCTATCTAGATCCTATAGTACAAGCTTTGCGTAGTCGGGGGCTAAATGGCGCTGTGTAAATTGTCCGGGATATTTATTGTATTTTTTTATTATGGGCAATCAGCCCTCCAGAAAACGTAGCCTTACTTTGTAAAAAATTGTGAAGATCTCTCGCACGAAAATTACCAGGAAAAGTGGAGATGGCGTAACTTTCATAGTTGCCTAGTTCAGTTCCCTCCTTCAACAGCTCAGCTGCACTTCTTGAGCGAAACTTGATACTTAAAGCTTGCATAATACAACGAAGTAACATGATCTTTATAGTCAGTAATTTGTTTGCTATGCAAGACTTCTTTTTACTTGGAATTTTGTTCGCTGAATTAAGCATTAAAGAGAAGAAAAAAGCCTCTATCACATTTCAGTGTAAAAATAACGCTGCGCTAACGTATGCGCCTGTGAGATGCATACTAGAAACCTCAATCCCCATACTAAAACAACTCTCAGCGCACGACCCAGCGCTACGAGCGCTAGCGCAGCGTCGTGCGTCGGACCTGCATTAATGTATGGGGAGTGACGATTCTACATAGTATGTGTCTTCGAGCTTTTGAAAATTGTGAAACACATTTACAAATATGAGACAAGATGACGCACAAAACGCAAATAATTTGGATAAATAATAACTTTTAAGCAAGTTCAAGTGAGGTTATCTATTATTATACTCGTACGATAGTATATTTATGTAGGTATGATAAAGCATTTGATATAATAGCTTTGTCATTGATCCGGTAAGTACTTCATTTTTACTTGATATTCAAAGTGAATAATATTTGGAAATCTTGACCTATGGACGCACCCGCCAAGGAAGCTTATATGACCAGTAGTGGATAAGTAGGTCGACATACTTGTGGCACAGTTCTCCGAGCCCCTCAATCCGCTGCACGGTGCCGGTGGAAGAGTCTCCGTGTGTGACGAACAGGGCAGTAGGACGCACACGCTTCAGCTCTCTCTCCAGGTGGTCCAATGTGAAGGTCTGGTCCATTGGCACGCTGGTGACTTCAGTCTTGATGCCTAGAAAGGAAGTTATGAGAATTATGTTGAAACTGTAGAACTGATTCTTCTCGTCACAAGCCTCGATCTTCAGGATTTTATGGAATTTACTTTAAACTTGCAGTTGCAGTGGTAGTCCGGCTGCTACACCAAAGTCTAGGGATCAGTTAGCAGAAAGTTTTATTTGGGAGGTTTTGTGTTTGATTGTGGACCTATAGCAGACAAGAAACTAACCATATCGGTGTGCGATGTTCAAAGCCCTCTCGTCCCAGATTCCTCTGGAAGCTATCAGCAGGGTTTCTCCTGGCGCTACCAGGTTGGTGATGATGGTTTCCATGCCGCTGTGCCCTGAGCCACTCAAAGCCAGGACTAACTTGCTCTTCGTCTGGAAGAGATATTGTATTCCAGCGCGGAGTTCATCGAGGGCCTGCGAAATAATGAAGTTTTGATGCAATTATTATACCTATTACTGGTGCAATGCAACTGTTATTGCTGTAGCTGGAGAGGTGAGGCTGCAGTTCTTTTATTTTATTTTAACGTAGCCGTCTTATGGGCTATTAATATATTTTCAAACTTAGCTAGGGTAGCTTAGGTCCTATGGTAAAAATTGTTGATTGAAAATAGAAGCACTTTTGAGCAGGTTTGTGGGTGGTTTTCCTGTTCAGGGGGTCCGGCTGATTTACATGTCACATGTATTTCTTTTTATATTCACTTTAATTGGTTGACTTCATACATTGACGGTGGTGGCGTAAGTTACATGCTGTGTGGTCAGCCTGGCCGGCCCCGAGGCAGTGCTTTTTTATCCCATTCGTGCCGCGTTTCTACTAGGAACATAAAATTGTTATAAAAAAGAGAAAACTTTGTCTGACAATTTTCTCTTTTTTACAATAACTAATTTATTTTTTTGTGACAGTATTGTATTGTAAATTCGTGACATTCTGAAAGCATTCGTTGTGAATCTACTTGGAAATAAACGATTGAAATTTAAAATTTGAAAATTTAGTGATGCTAGACAAGATTCAGCAAAGTAAGTAAGTAAAACACTTAAGATAACACACAAAGATAATGTAGGTAGACCTAAAATTACATAGGGTTTAGTACAAAAACACTTTCCTAGTTAGACTTACAGCAAAGAATTCATCACAAATAGGCGTGAGCGTTGGCTTGCTGAGGGCCTCAATGACTGAGGGCCACAAATCACAAGGTCCTGGGCCACACAGAAGGGGTTTCACGAATTTGCGGTCCTTGATTTCTGGAACCGGAACTGTCACTTTGTTTGCTAGCATCTTGATCTCTTTCTGAAAACAAAAATACATAAAAACAAAAGGGACAGTCCTCCGAATAATGATAGGCTGCATCAGACCATGAAACCGAACAACATCCTTTATAAAAATTTTTCATGACATGCCAAAAATTTTTTGAGTTCCCGTAGTTAGCTGATAGGGATTTAGAATAGGAGGTCGTAATTTATTGTAATTTTTTGGCATCTGTTACTGACCAAGGGGAAAGTTGTTCAGCTTGGTGGTCTGCTCCTCACCCGTATTTGGAGGTCTGTGTTTTACACACTTCACCCGGTAACGGTATAATATAGTTGGTTGGTTATCCACAGAATAAAATTAATATGACATAGCGCAGTCAACACCAACACAAATAAGAGATTCTTTTTAACGGCCGAGCATTATTTTATTAACTAACTATTCTCTCCTCGCTCTTCATTATACCAATAACCACAAACAACACGAGAAACTCCCAAAACCACAATGAAGAGGAAATTAACTAAATAAAACAAGTCCACTCTGAACACAATTAAGTTTTCCCGCTCAGAATATTTATTGGTATTCGGCCGTTCACCAAAATGCAAGTGAGGGAAAATGTTAGAAACTACGTAGCCGACTAGACGACTACCGACTAATAGGTTTAAAATCAGCCTAGTCACCGACTAGTCACTGACTACTTAAATGGCCGACTAGTTAGACCAGCGTATAAAAATAATATTTACGGTATTTTATATAGCTTGCAAAAGAAAGTGCCGTGTGATGCCGGCATAGAATAGCATCACCCCAATTCTTCCCGCGGGTGTTGTAGTCAACTAAGGGACCCGAGGGTTTCATGTGTACCACGTATTACAACTTTAGGCGACAGGCTGACAATCTGTCATTACAGTGATACACGAATCATCTGAAGGGCCCCTCAATACTTGTCAGACGTGGCGACCGTAATTCTACCCCGTAAGGGATAAAGGCGTGATTTGTGAATGTATGCAAAAGAAAGTCTTGTCTACCAACTTGACAGCAAGTGGTCGAGCCCACAAAGACTCGGCCTTATGATGATGAGTATGGCCGAATATAAAGTCAATTATTACTGTTAGATATTTAATGTTGCAATTATAGGTAGCCAACTAATCGACTAGTCATGCATAAACTACAAAAATGACCGATCTTCTCGGCTGAACGGCGCATCTCTAGAAAATACTCTCCCAGTGACCGATATTTGCAACGAGAAGCCGTGAAGTTTGGTTACGGGAATCGGGTTAATGTTTAGATTTAGTGCTAATAGGGCGGTTGTAAATTCGCTACAATGTTCTGGCGCTATCGGATGGCACATTTGGCAAGGGGCGCTTGCCCGGGGCGCTTGCAGCGTGCCAGGGTGCCTGGTTTCCAGACCCATATTCGTTCCGCTATCGACTCAGCCAGCGCAGCGGTTAACAATTGTTTTTACATGCCAATTTAGTGCTAAATCTGCGGCTGTAGTGCACTACACTATGTGGAGCGAATGCGTGATCGAATTTGTTGTTTAGGCGATTAAAAAATGTGCCTAGTAGGTACAGTCACGTTACTAAGTGCATATAGAGTGCCACCTCAAATGGTTCAAAATATCTCCTGAACTACATTAATTCAGTAAAATATATGTTTTCTTGTCTATGCAGCTAGTGAAACTCTATTTATAAAATTAAAAAACATCATCAATCACCCTGGGGTAAAAAAGTTATTTTGAATCATTTGAGGTGGGCCTCTCTATGAACTTTTTAATGTGACTGTACAGGCATCAGAATAGAATACGCTGTTTCTTTACTGTTTCAGAAATGGAAAGTAAATTAAAAAAGTATATTGATCTATTGAGCTCTACAATGACAAATTAGGGTTTTTGATTTTTAAGAAGGTATTTCATTCTTCTTTTTGTCCTATGCATGTTTGCAGACTTTACAAAATATTCCATAGTACATAAATATATAGCTGTATAGTATTACATTATTAATCTAATTAATTTTACTTTGAGTCTTATCAACAAGACACTGCAGTATCAGAGACCAGTAACAAACTTACATTCCTACTTTGTACGCTTTTGATAACTTATTAATACACTGGCTGATAAACTTTTATGTAACGTTTTAACGGTGATGTTTACTCGGTTACATAGCTTACGTAAACTGATTCAATAAGTACGTACTTAGATAGATAATGGCATGTAAACATTAGATAAAGCTTTTATATTTGAGGGAGTGTAAAAATAATATTTGGATGATTATATTTAAACTCCAAACTCAGGCGTAATCATAACTGCGTCAGAGTAACGATAAAAACAGATGATGAAACTTATCATCATCGCGAGACTGAACTGATTGAATTTTATAGAAACGTGATTCTAATCTCAAACAGTGGATTAATTAATAAATTTTGACAAACAGTATAATTACGTATATAATGAACTAAAGTAACTATTTTCAGGTGGTCCGGTATCACCCTCTATATTTACTTACTGTCATGAATTTCTTTTTAGTTTGTAGGTGCTAAAAAGATGTTTCCATATCTATATCTTCTCAGATTCCAGATCCATAATCCAGATAGAGATATAGAATTCTCATCAAGTACCTGCCTACAAACGCCTAACGTGAAAGTTTAAAAACAGAAATCGGGCGATAAGCAGGTCAAAGCGCAGGTCATGAGGGACTCAAGACTGATAAGAGTTTATATTGTGAAATTGAGACGTGACGAAGATCGAACAAGCTCAATGTTGCTTCGACAAATTGATTCGATTCCCGAGGCGACTGTCGAAGCTATCCCGGCGGTAGAGGCGAGCGAACTCCAAGCAGGGATGAAACTAGGAACGAAGCTCTTAGAAGCTTAGACCAAACAACAGGGAAGATAAATCACCGTGAATTATAAAAATAATGCAAGAGTTTTTTGAAACTTTAGCCCTACCTACTTCAGGACAGCAAGCAATCGAGACTTCATTAACGCCAGGCAAGCAAGATGAGCCAAAAATGAGAAAATTCAAAGCATGAATCTAAGTTGGTATGACAAACTAACTAGAGGAGACTATGCATCATCATCGTCTGCCTGCCCTTCTCGCGATTCATTTGACGATGCATTACAAATAAAAGAACCTTAGTGTTGTTGCACTTCCACTCAAAGTACGTAGAGCAGCTCATAAATGCATGTGGAATAAGTAATGTTTGAGTATTCTTTGTGTCAACCACGCACGCTTTAATAAAGTTGAGTTAGATCAAATTTGGTTTAATTTGTTTGCACGCGGGGCTTCGTCTTTTTCTTTGGTCTGAGACAAAGGTGCTCCAAACTTGAAAGTTTGCTATCGAACTCCTGCGGGATCCAACTAGCCAGTCATGCACATTCATTCACAGTTATTCCAAATTCAAATACTTCACAAATTTGTTCTATAAGCGAGCAGCTATAAAAATGTTCTATAGTCTAAGTAGGTTCCTGTACAGAATCTTTTGAGTCCCCTCGGGTCGTCGCAAGCAAATAAGACGCAGACTGAAGTGTCATCTTGCAGTCGGGTCAACCGTGAAATGCATCTGATAAATATTTATTACTTCACTTTCAAACAAACTTTTTGAACGAACATGAAAAGTCGATTGAGAAAAGAACAGATCCGAGCGCTGAATAGATTTTTCTCGTTTGGTTGTAAATTGGAAACGTCGTGTCTTCTAAATTTGCTTTGAAATCGTGCAAATCAAGAAATAAACAGCGAGGGCAAAGATTTGAAATGAATTTTTATTCTCAGAGAACATTCACTATTCATGCTTATCTGCAAAATGTGAAAAAGGTAACTTACTTTATTTCTTTAGATAAAATCACAACACTCAGTAAACAAATCTTTTTCTTGATAAAATTATTTTCTACTACAAAATTCACGACCGTTATCTAGCAATGGTGTTCGTAGACTGGTTATTTGCAGCTCATTAAAGTTCAATTTGATAAGTGGGTTCAATTGCTGTTCTTTATATACCTAATGGAGATTTTAAATATAAAATTATAAGTACAAAGGGTCCATTAGTATATGGTCACATGATGGCCACTGTAACCAATGAGACCTTAATATCTTTATGGTGACGCAAATTATGATATTCAACATCATACCACCATAGCCTTATCAGCTAGATTTACTGAATGACAAATACGTGCTTCATTACAATATCTACTTATATTATTTTATATTGTGAAATTGATTATGCGCTATACAATTCTCCATAACTTACTCAACGGCTCAGTGCAATGGCTAATATAAATAAGGGGAACGATTTATTCTTGTCATCGATTATCCTTACTACAATTTGAGGTTTTTAACTGTGAATTACTGCTACAATGGGAATTTTTCTTTAGTTCGTAGTAGATGGCGCTTGCAGTAAATTCCCCATAGATAGGGGTAGTAAATAAACTTATGAATTTGTATATTTTTTTTTTATTAATGAAATAATAAATATAATAAAGCACTGAACGCAAATATGAACTGTTTTAATTGGTCACTAAACTGATCTTGACAATTCCTCAATCTGAAATAACGCCTAGGTCTGACAAGTGCTGCTATCAGCCCAAACAATTATCATTATTTTTAGGTAAGTATTAAATTATTTTTAGGTACCTACTTATTATTACAGATTTTGTAATGTCACTGTTAGTGTTAGCTCGTCAAATACTATACAAAAGAAATCAGTAAGGGCTACAGTAACTATGATACGCCTAGTAAACTTACTTGTCTAAGCATTAAGAACTGAGCTACAGGTATTCTGTGGCATGCATAATGTTTCCTCTATGTCTTGATTTGTTAACACATTCTTTTAAAATTATTCTGTAAACGACATTTGATATTCTGATACATTTAAAAAGAACAGAACAGAATATAATATTCTAAATATATCCTTTTTAATCTCGTCTCGTGTTTCTTCACCAAGTACAGATTTGTCTTTTTCCCTGTTTCCCAAGTAAATGTGAACCACAATACAAATTTAAAATTAAACCCTTTCTCCGAGCTAATGTCCCGGGCGAGTTTTCTCTGGTTTTAATTTCCGGAGTGTTTTCGACGAGGAAATAGTTCTACCGAGGTTCTTCTATCTTTGGTGATGTATGAGCTGTGTTGGCCATTAGTATGGATGAGGTCAAAAAAGCCAATTTAGGAGGCCCGCCAGCCTACTCTCGGCCACATTTTCACGTTCTATACGCACCATTGGGTTAGCGTAAAAGGATAGATAGTGCTGTTGGTCTAAAATCTGAAAATCCAGTTCAATTTGTGGCACAGATTTAGTTTTTCGAGTTTTAGTTATCTAGAACCCTGTAACTTCTCCAGGTTTGTTGATATACATTTGAACTAAAAACCAGAAAATCTGTTAATGTACTTAAATACTTAACTACTCACTCAACGTAAAATACAGCGCATTTCTGACATCCGTCAAACGGACGTTAAAATAACGCTGAACCCTCGCAGTAACAGCGCACGACTCACGATCAAAATGTCAGGCAAAATGACGTCGTTGCGCTAACGGATGCGTCGTCAAGCAACGCAGTGGTTATGCGTTGGGACATCCGTCGAGAGCAGTTTTTGTATGGGGTGTGACGTTTCTAGTATGGATTTGACCGACTGAGCGCAGCGTTATTATTGCGCTACTTTGTACGTTAAGTGTGAAAGAGGCCTAAATGAATATGTAGTATACTCTACATATTCGTTTTGTTAAATGAAGTAATTAAAATGAAATTATATGACAAAACTTCATTCAAAAATGTATTTTTAGGAGGAACACTTTGGAAATATATTATAGTAGAAACGTATTAGACGTCATGACTTGGATGCGTTAGTACAAACCAGGTCAAAGTCAACGCCAGGTTAGGTTAGGTTAGGTTAGGTTAGAACTCCGTTCACAGCGCACGAGCCGAGCGAGCGGAGCGAGCGTGCCCCGGCAGGGGCCTGCGATGTGCCAGAACCGACACAGGGCATTTCAAAACTAATGTTATTGCGAAGAGACTGGTATGAGTGCTCTGTGTTGTAGTCGGGTTTGTACGTCCAAACTCTGTACCAACCAGACTACAACACAGAGTATGGATGTCTGTGTTGTAGTCGGGTTTGTATTTACGCGGGCCGGATCACAACACTTTATGCCATTAAGAAGTTAAACCTACTCTAGTTAATCATTAAATACTGTATAGAGAACCAGAATACATTATTCCTTTAAATGGGTAACTCAATGCGCTGCTTCAAGCACCATTAGGTTAATTTCGTAAACTTTTATGATACGATGACGGTGCAAGTTTATTCCAGTTTCACGTTGAAAACTTGGTAAAAAGCGTCTGGGGTGCACTAATTCCTTGCAAATTATTCACAAAAATTATTCGGGCAGTCGCCAAAGGCGGTTCTCATACATGCCGTATGTTTTTCGGTATTTCGCCGGATGTGGTTATCAGACACAAGAAAGATAAAAACTCGCTATACAAGCATCGGCTACCATGGCATCCGTCGCCGCATCAAAACTACGGGTGTCACTGATTGTTTTTTCTTGTAGTGACTGTCATGAATCGCAATGCCGTCCAGTGAGTGTGCAATTCTGAGTAGCCAGGACACCTCAAAGCAGCAAACAGCAGTTTGCATAGAAATTAGGATCTTATACCGACTACGGTGCATTTTAAATGCAAATAATTTGTGAAAGTGCAATCGCAAGATGCGCCGTTATGGAAATCGCTGACGTGGGACATAATTGTAGCCGGAGGGAACATAATATTTTAATATTAAGGATAGGCTTTGATAGGTATTTCACCTAGTCATTAAATATTTTCTATAAACTTTGTGAATTTTTATACATCTTTGGCAAGTACAGATTTTAGTTCCTTTTATTGTGTTTAAGTAACATTTAAGTATTGTTTTATCGTGATCATCTTTTTGCTGCTGGGTAAAATCATCATCTCTTAGGCCCGTATTTATAAAGCGCACTCAACTCTGATATCGGTCTTGAGTGCTTAGGCTTTTAGGATCCTGTTAGTATTGACTAACATTTGTCAAAATCGCTCTTGAGAACGAAGAGTTAAGAAAAATTTATAAATACGCACCTTAGTATATAGATCTCTACCTTAAGTTGGACTCTAGCTGCTAGATTATATTCACCATGTCGTCGATATAGAAAGGTTTTTAAAATCAAAAGAACATAAATTCAAGCAATTCATAAAACAGGTCATAGAGCAATTCCTGAGCGATATAACGACTCTCTTAAGAAATCCAGTAATTTCTCGCCACTAAGTCACTGGCGGAGTGCATTAGTCGATTTAAGTCGGTACCGGCCCATTATTTTCACAGTTCGTTTGGTGGCAGGGCGCACCGCAATTTTCAGTAAAGCGAACGACTGAACCAGTCGCTGTAGTTTTTCTTGGTGACTCGCCGTAACTAGAGCTTATACTATTCGTTATCCAATGCTGTTCAAACACGAACCTGGATAAAACGTAAGCAAACGTAAGCCTTGTAGTTTCATCCGTTGCGTTTCCTAGCGTTGTTCTTCAGGAATTAACTACAACAAAACGCAACCATAGCGTATCAATCGCAATCGTAAGATCAAAAGCTGCTCAATGTCTTTAGTCTGCTGAAGAGGACATCCCTGCTAATCACGATACGTTGCTATTGCAATAAAAGCTCGAACAGAAATTGTCAATACTACACCTTTTTAATTGGCGGGAAAAACAAACAATTTCATCGAATTTGCGTTTAACGTGCCCGCCTATTTTTTCTTCGACTTACTTTTGAACTTAGCACATAGGCAGCTAAGTCGCTGTGATCCCTTCTTTCACAAAGGTAGTACCACTTACGTACGTGATGCTACGATGTCTCATACTAAAGTAGCATTGTATAACGAACCATGTAACAATGCTCAACCAAGACTAAAGTGAGTCGTAGTGTTGTATTAATGTACTGGCTAATAGTTGGCTGGTTTTTATGTGCGAATAAGTTAAATGAGGAGCTAAATGTTAATAGGAGACGAATTTCAGAGGTGCTAGTTTTTATTGGGGTTGTAGAGTAGTTAGTAGGATGTAAAATGAGCGTAACGTTTTGGTATTCATGAGAACATTAACCGTGTTATTACAAAACAGGTACCTAGACATTGTCTAAGCCTTTAGACAACGTAAAAAGCTTTTAATTTAAATAGTATTTAAACGCGTGTCTTTCTTTTTGATAACGCGATAATTTATATTACGATAATTAGGAAATTTTAAATATATCAAGTGTCGGCCAGGGTTTGAACCAGAGACACATAGAATAACATTCCTTTGCTCTACCACGGAGCTATACCTCGATAGACCCTTGCCAAAGTGAATATTTTGTTGCTTTTCGCGAGGCAATGATTTAGCGACATGTAGTAGAAGCTCATTATAGTAGTACCTCGAATTTAGAGGCCAACACATTTTGATCAGCTCTGTTCCAATTGAGAATAACCGGCTTAGATTGGTCCCTGAATCGTGTAGGTAGATGTTCCGCTGATTACATCAAGCCAACTGCCGTCGGCTCGTTCCCCGCCAGAGAGAAACTTTTAACTAGTACACTCTCGGTGAGATTATGCTGACACGCTAACTGCTTAGTTTCATAGGGTGCATATATTGAAGGATATTATGACGGCAGATCGTAGACTTGACGCACGATGCGGCGCTAATAAATCGCAGCAGACTGTCAGATCCATGCTAGAAATGTCAATCCCCATACTAAAACCGCTCAACCGCTGTCGACGCAGCTTCGGAACTTCGTCAGTCAAGTGCGGTTTTAGTATGGATCTGATAGACCATTGCGATTTTTTTTCGCTAGTGGGGCATCAAGTGTGCGATCCGCCTTATTATCTGCGATAAGCAATATATGGACTATATAGGGCTTGATAAACCTCGTGATTTTAAATCATCATCAAAACTCATACAAGAGTCTCGTATGAATTCAAACTTCTTTCAGACTCCTGTGCTTCTTAGTTTGCCCGGGAAATCAAAGAGTGTTAGCTGATAGAACTGCAATCGCCCCCCGGGGTGTTCAGTACAAATTCAATTATGCCCCGCGGAGTTTCTTCCTCCAGAGTAATTGATTTATTTGTTCATTACATACGTAGGTAGTAGGTACACAGGGTGAAGCAAATACTGGATAAAAAATAATTCATTTACAAAGTTTATTTCATAGTTATTTCGCTGCGAAGTGTTTCTAACTTTAGTGGTGACATATTCTGACTCAAAATATTATAAACAGGAATCTAACCGCGATACGATAGTAATTGTTGTGATTTTTAAGGCTTAATTTAAATTAGTATGTAAAAAAATATTCATACACAATTGCTTGCCGATTTACATACCATAATAAACATTATTATTTACATCAAATTTCTTTTCAGTTGGCCGCCATTTTAAGCAAGTATAGTGAAAACACTGTCATACTTAGGTATTTTTACCATCGATTTATCCATTGGAAGAAGGTATTTTCTGGTAGTTAAAAGTTAAAGAAAATAAATAGCCTTATGCTACCTAACATGTAGTTTATGATAATGTGGCTTTCTAACAGAGTTTTTTAATCAGTAGAGTTCTATCACAGGTTATCATTTAAGAATACCTATTTTCCTCTCATTTTAAGTAATAAAGCAATGTTTTAGCCATAAAATGTGGTTTACGAGTCGGTGAAACCAAAGTAGTAAACAAAGTTCAACCCATATAAAACTTTTGGAGCTTCAGGATTTCATTTCTTTAGGATAGTTTATAGTTTCAAGGACATGGAATACCCTTCAAGGGTAAGAACCCTTTGTGAATTGAAAAACCTTTAAGTTTTACTCACGTTTCACTGCACATTCTAGTCTTCGATTAGTAAGGTTGGTCGGTTCTCAAGTCGATAAATAAACCATCTGATTAATCTAAGTTTTAAAACCAATGCTTTTTTGAGATCTGATTTGTATGAAGATCAGTAGAGTACTACAATACTTACTCAAATCGAGCATGCGTCCTATGATTGAATTTTCACATGAAACGGAGTCGAAGAAATTAAATTTGAAAATTGAAACCATCTTTTCTAATATTTTTTATCTACTGCTGTGGTCCAAAGTATTTTTTATCTCTGTTTTTCTTTGGTATTGTGTTTCTATTGCGTCGAATTAAATTTTATTGCATTTTGTAACAAAGAAACCACAAGACTACCAAAGGAACCAACCACTGGAGTTTAGTACCACTGATGGAACATAGATGTCGCTGTTGGTTTCTGAAACGCGCTAACGAAATGTTCATTGTACTTGCATATATTACCCTATCAAGACAAACATTGGATCTTCCTCGCTCAGGACTGGGATTGCAAAACTGCGCTTCTGCCTCCATAGAACACAGTTTGAAAGTCTCAGCCCTCTAAAGCGTATCTAGACGCTACAGCGGCAAGCTATATTGCTTCCTGCATGGGAACTATATAGTTGAATGCGGTAGACTATAGTTGCGCCCCTCTCCCCGCATTGTGTATGTACGTTTATCCCAATAAAAGGGTATTACTGGATCTACTTACGTCGTTTCCCTTGCCGCCTGCTTCACCCCCTCACCACATTGGCGCCCAACGTGGGGCCAGTCAACGTTCGACTACGGACTTTACGCCGCGGCATTAAGGGTAGATGAGCGTTAGAAGATTCGTCAGACGATCTGCAGAAGATACCGTACACTACACGCTCGGGCCGAGTGACCACTGCATACGGCAGGATGCCGGACGAGAGACCAGTGAACCCTGTGATGCTCACGAATGAGCAGTTCTCACAGCTGCTTTCAAAGCTGTCTCCACCTGCTGCTCGAACTCCGAAAGGTTCTTTCACAACTTGTAACTATACCTACGATGGCCAGAGGAGTAAAGAAATCGTCGAGTCTTTCCTGACTGCAGTAAATATTTTCAAGCGTAAGGAAAACATAGACGACCAGACTGCCTTAGAGGAACTTCCGTTGCTGCTTAAGGATAACGCTGGAATTTGGTGGCAAGGAGTTAGCAAAGGCGTAACGACCTGGGATTCTTTTGAAACACGCCTACGGGACAATTTTGCTCCTGCTCAAGAAGCTCATCTGACATACGCCGAAATTACTCAGGTGAAACAAGGGCCAGATGTATCGACGGAAGAATTTGTACGACGCAAGCGGTTTCTATTCACGCAAGTGCCTGCGCCTGCTCATCCTGAAAAGCAACAGCTGGATATGATTTATTGTTTGCTTCGGATCGACATCAGAGAAAAAATTCTACGCTCGTCAGTCAGTACCTTCGAAGAACTGATCAAAAGTGCTCGATCCATTGAACAGCTCCTCTCAGAAAAAGACACAACGTCTGCAACTGAACCATCATCAAGGGAGTTCATCAACAAAGGTAGCGAACGACTGAACAAAAAGAAGAGATGCAAATATTGCAAGCATTTCGGTCACCTTGTTGACGAGTGTAAGAAGAAGCAGCAGCAGTCTACTGTAAACATGCGCAGCCTCCCCGCTCCTGAAAACCAGACGGTGAAGTATACTGAAGCCAAAACACAAGCGCCATCTCCGTCAATGCCGAAGGTCAGCTGCTATGGATGTGGAGCTCCAGGTGTTGTTCGTTCCAACTGTCCAGCTTGTCACAAAAGCAGAGCTCGACCCTCAACTGATCAGCAAACTTCAATTAGTTTCATCGATGCTGAATCCAATATTCTTGACGCCAGAGACAGGCCAGTTGTATTTATCGACGTGGACGGCTTATCAACTGTTGGTTACGTTGATACCTGTGCGAAATCCACAATAGCTTCACATGCTTTGTACAAACACTTGAAAACCAAAGGTTATAAGTTCAAACACGTGAATTCAAGAGTTACGTTCGCAGATGGTGCACCCAAAAATCAAACCATTATGTTCACTTGGGCACCTGTCACAATCCAAGGACGGAACACATTCTTCTTCACCTTGGGCTGCACCAGTTGTAATGGTCCCCAAGAAGGATGGAGGTACCAGAGTATGTGTCGACTATCGAATGCTAAACGGAATCACCAAACCGGATGCTTACCCTTTACCTCGCATCGACGACCTTCTACATAGCACCAAGCCTACGCCTTACATGAGCACTATAGATCTACGCGCTGGGTACTGGCAAATCAGTGTAAAGGAAACTGATCGATGCAAAACCGCATTTGTCACGCCGTTTGGGATGTACCAATTTAAGAGAATGCCTTTTGGGCTACGGAACGCCCCTGCAACATTCCAACGTATGATGGACAGATTCTGTATTGGGCTGAGCCACATAAAACTCCTAGTCTACCTTGATGATCTGATAGTGATGTCTACAAGTTATGAGCAACACAAAAAAGACTTGCAAGATGTATTTGACAGACTCAGAGAATACAATTTAACTGCGAAAAGGTCCAAATGCAACTTTTGTTGCGCGAAAATAAAGTACCTTGGTCATTATATTACACCCAATGGATTGGAGGTAGATCCTGACAAAGTGAACTGCATCTTGAGTATGGCACCACCGCAGAATTTAAAACATCTACTCTCGTTCATACAAATGTGTTCTTGGTATAGACGTTTTATACCCAACTTCGCAAGCATCGCTGAGCCGTTAACTTCCTTGACGAAGAAGAATGCTACATGGCAATGGAGTGAGAAGCAATCTCAAGCATATGAGCAGTTGCGGAAGATGCTAGCATCACCCCCAGTACTCATTCAAGCTGATGCTACGAAACCGTTCGTAATAAAATCAGACGCCAGCAGCTACGCGGTCGGAGCGGTTCTGGTCCAGGGGGAGGGCGATAAAGAACATCCAGTGGAGTATGCGAGTCGTCTTTTGACCAAGCCACAGAAAAATTATTCAACGACAGAGCGTGAAGCCTTGGCCGTAGTTTGGGCGGTTGAAAAGTTTAGGGGCTACGTTGAAGGAGCCAAGTTAACAGTCCTGACTGATCACCAGGCACTCAAATGGCTTATGTCTCTCAAATCTCCAACAGGTCGTTTAGCAAGATGGGCCCTACGACTTCAACCATTCGATATTACGATTAAATATATAACGGGTCGAACCAACGTTGTCGTCGACTGTTTATCAAGGCCAAGCTGTGACGATGACACGAAAACCGAATGTGGAGTTTGCTCAGTAATGGTTGACATGCCTCGAAAACGACAAGAAGAAATAAGAGCAGAGCAGAAGAAGGATGAGGACATCACAAAAATAGTCAGCTGTCTAGAAGGAAAAGACACTGAAAAAGCAGTTTACTGGAGCAACAAGGGATATTTAATGGACAACGGGCTGCTCTACCGTTACGACCCTGAAAACTCCAAAGATGACGCTCAGCTGGTTGTGCCCAAGCACGAACAAATTAAAGTCATATCGACATACCATGATGAGGCGATGGCTGGGCATTATGGGGCAGAGAAGACCATCAAACGAATCTGTCAACGTTACTACTGGAAAGGAATGCGAGGACAGATCGAAGCTTACGTCCGAAAGTGTCTAGATTGCTAAAGATATAAGCCTAGTAATCAGAAGCCGGCTGGTTTACTACAAACGACCGCGTGTTGCCAGCGTTTTGAAGTAGTTGCGTTTGACTTGTTTGGTCCGTTGCCTCGCACGCCTAGCAACCATAATTGGATCTTTATAGTTGAAGATATAGCGACACGATGGATCGAATTGTACGCCCTTGAGATGGCTACAGCCGAAGAATGCGCTAAAATTCTGCTAAATGAAATCGTGTTAAGATACGGCACTCCACGACGATTTTTAAGCGACAATGGTACACAATTTGTCAGCAGCGTTATGCAGCAATTAGCATACTGTCTGAATATACAACATGGTTTGATACCAGTGTACCACCCTGAGACCAACCCTGTAGAAAGAAGGAATCGGGACCTTAAGACTCAACTCGCTATTTTAGTCGGAGACAACCACACCACATGGGTCGACAAATTACCCAGCATTCGATTCGCAATGAATACGGCCCGCTATACCACCACTGGTTTCACTCCAGCCTACTTAACCTTTGGACGGGAGTTGCGTACGCCAGACGACGTCGCACATGATCTTCGGGATATCATACAAAATGAGAATTTCGTTGCAGAAATTACTCCAAAATTAATGATGATGGCTGAAACACTGAAAAGGGCAAGAGAGGTACAAGAGATGAGAGAAGAACAAAGGAAAGAGTATGTGGATAAGAAAAGGAAAGATTGCCCAGAATACCAACCTGGAGATTTGGTGTTGGTCAATTCACATACCTTGAGTAAAGCGAGTCAGGGGTACTCTTCCAAGCTTGCACCAAGGCGTGATGGTCCATATGAAATACTGTGCAGGCATGGACCCAGTTCTTTTCAACTTGCTCATACTACTACCAAAGCTCCTGTTGGTGTCTATCACGCATCAGCCCTGCGACGTTTCCAGCAAACGGAGGACATAGACTTGCCGTTACCAACTAACCCGATCCGAAAGAGAGGCCGACCCCGCAAGGTCCCCTCAACTACTACTACTACTCCAGTAAGGAGACGACCCGGAAGACCACGTAAGAACTGAACACTTACCTGCCTTATTTGTCGGGTCGACGGCATAGGCAGAGGGGGAGAATGTAACAAAGAAACCACAAGACTACCAAAGGAACCAACCACTGGAGTTTAGTACCACTGATGGAACATAGATGTCGCTGTTGGTTTCTGAAACGCGCTAACGAAATGTTCATTGTACTTGCATATATTACCCTATCAAGACAAACATTGGATCTTCCTCGCTCAGGACTGGGATTGCAAAACTGCGCTTCTGCCTCCATAGAACACAGTTTGAAAGTCTCAGCCCTCTAAAGCGTATCTAGACGCTACAGCGGCAAGCTATATTGCTTCCTGCATGGGAACTATATAGTTGAATGCGGTAGACTATAGTTGCGCCCCTCTCCCCGCATTGTGTATGTACGTTTATCCCAATAAAAAGGTATTACTGGATCTACTTACGTCGTTTCCCTTGCCGCCTGCTTCACCCCCTCACCACAATTTTAGATTTTATCTAAATGAACTCTTCGATAAACGAGTTTTAAGGTAAACCACCTACAAAACGAATAATAGATAAATAAATCGAATGTAACGTAAAAATTTGCCTTAAAATCTTTTGTACAAATTCCGAAAACAGACTCGCAGCTTTACAGTAAGCTATATTTTTTCTTTTTATACGCTGCAAAATATCTTTGACATAACAAAGAAATTGTGCCCGTATTGATAAACGCTCTCAACTCTGATATTAATCTTGAAATACTGTATTTTAGTATTGATTGACATATTTTGTCAAAATCGCTCTTGAGATTGATGTCAGCGTTGAGTGCGATTTATGAATACGGACCCAAGACTCTCAATATTTTCAGTGCAGACGTTTCATACTGTTTCTATCATCTGACGTGATAAGATAACTACCATGCAAACTGTCACAGCCGCAATTTGATGCGGCAACATGTATCACGATATCCGTTTTCAATTTTGCAGAACTCAAATGACCACTCAGAACGTTTAATCGTCCAAAAAGACTGTAAAATTCAATTCATCTCGCTTCTTCACAGGGTTGGTTATTGATCGACGTATCAAAGTGGACATCGGGACACCGTGCCGTATTTAAGAACCCATTTGAGGGGCTTTACACTGGACATTGACGGATTGCCGCCTCTTGAACGCTGGCCGTTCGGACAGTGTGGACACCCACTCGTAGGTTGCGGTATAGCTAACGTCCTACGATGTATATTAGTGGCTTTGGGTAAAAGGAAACTGTTTGCAACGTATGTAGATGTTTTTTAAAGATGTCAGCTGTAACATAATAAAAACTTATTTTTTTCAACCTCATTAGATGAAACTGAAGTATTCCAACCTATTCAATACTGAACTTTCGGATAATGTGGACACCATTTGTAAAGGTTGCGAAGTAGTCTAAGGTATTATTAACTTGCTAAATGTACATTAATACATACATACATATATCACGCCTTTATTCCTTGTGTGGTAGTCAGAGACACATCTGACGTTTTTGAGGATTGTTTCCAAGGATGTTTCAGAAAACATGTGTGTCACTATAGTGACAGATTGACAGGGTCCCTTAGTCGCCTCTTACAATACCCGCGGGAAGGATGTGAGGTGATGCTATTCTAAGCCGCCATCACACGGCATACATGTACATTAATCCTATAATATAAAGGTACATTAAGCCTATCTATCATGTTAAGTTGAACAAGTTAAATGAAAAAAAAAGTAAAGCGCGGCGTTAACGCTCTGCCTACCCCGCAAGAGATAAAGGCGTGATGTGTATTATGTAAGTGAAGCTGGATATTTCCTGTCAATATTACTTAATTTAAAAACTAAACTAAATTATTATTATTCATAACCATTACAAAATCTGTTGGTCCGACACAGATAAGCACATTTTTACTTGCGGCTACAAACATATTACCTTTACATAGTAAGAAACAATAACTGCAGTGGACAGCAAAAATTACGCGCTATTTTCACATTTCACTGTTGCCAACATGGCGCCGCGAGTCCAAATTCTCGTTATAAATTGATTCCATGATTCCATCATTCATTTTAACGGCACTTTTTGTCTGCGTTCATTGATTAGGGCTTTTATTATACAGGGTGAGTGATGTGTGATTTATGAAGGTTGGTCCAGGGTCTAGGCATACAATGGATACCGATTTTATTCAAAAGAGAACGGTTGGCAGTTGACATCGTTTCAGTATTTTTATTGTGAAAATATTCGTTATTTCATTAAATTGCGTATTGTGAATTGCCAGGCGTTTCGGGGTGAACTTTGTAGGTATTTTATATTTTGGTTAAAAATTAAGACAATAGAATTCTACAAGTTTTCTTTTAAAGTGAAAAATTTAATTTTCTGCTGGTATAATGCATTCCTACCTATTTACCTACAGTAATATAACACACTACCGACTATCATAATTTTGGGTCGTTCAGTATCTAATCTCATGCTGTTAATCCTCAATGTACTCAGTCTACATATTTTTCGGAGTTCAAGGCACTAATAGGCTTAGAAAACTTTGGTCTCAATTTTCAGAAAACTCATTTTGATAACTTTTTGCCGGGTCGTGTAGCTAGTTAGGCACTTGTTTGCTAACTTTTGTGATTCTCTACAAAGTTGGGTTGGAAAATAAGCCGATAAAAGCCGATCTAGGTATGAGTACGAGTAGCTTGATATTAATTAGTACAAAACTCTGAGTAGGGTCCATCGGGTTTTTCATAGCTGGCTGATTTATGTTTTAATTATAATTTTTGTATATAGACTCATGTATTTCCACTTGACCTCTGACTGTGCCAAAAAAAAAACAAAAAACATGATATAAAAGAAATCTTTGCATGGGCCGCCGTAAAATCTTGTAGTTTGTAGAAAAACCTAACAGTACCCATACACTGATACTGGTTTTCGGGCGGTAATGCGGCTCGCGCGACGGATGTGGTCCTCCGCACGAAAGTACGGTGCGTTTCGCAGGGTATGCCACATTGCGCCCGGATACCGTACGGATTCAACTAGAAAAGATACGTGCGCAATGGATCTCGACAGAGCGGGAAGAAACAAATATGGGCGTTCTTACACCACAGCTCCAGACGAAGGCAATAGTCCGGATCCGGGTTTTTGTAAACGCACATATTCCGTTTCTTTTTACACCGGAGCATGGTACGGTGCCAGTGTGAGATTCACCCAAATATAATAAATAAATAGATGCGCGTAACCCTTTGTGTTTGTACACTTTGTATAAAACGTCATACCTCGACGCGCCACTCCGAAATAATTGCGTTCCATTATACGCGTTTACATTTCAGCTTTTTACTGTAAAAGTATTTCAGCTCTTTTTTCGTTTACAAAAATATTTTTAGAAGAGCGCGCTGTTTGTCAGAACATAGGCGGCGGTTTGTAAATATGATGGCAAACACGCGGTTCAAATTACATTTAGTTATTTTTATCTAAAAAGAAATCCATGTATATGGTAACCGAAAAGTAAAAAAGAAACAGTACTTTAGTCTAATAAACGGGACAAAACACAGTAACATAAAATAGAAATTTTAAAAGCAAGCTGCTTTTTGTTCAGTTCAAAGGGTATTATTCTATCTCCCCTTTGCAGGAAAGAGACATTTTGACTCCATCCTGTCTCAACAGCCTCACAGACAAATTAATAAATTACGGCCATGCGGGACAAAGATGCAATTTCCGCTAAACATAGTACAGGAGCCCGACCCAGGAATACGTGACTTCCTTGACTGACTGACTGACTGATTAAACAGATTACTGTGGATAAGAGATGGCAGCACTGATTCTGTGTGCCTATATATTGTGTCTGTGTAGTTTCTATTTGATTTTTCATTACCTACTTACTATACCACATACAAATCTGCGTTTCATGTATAGTCTGTAAGTTTAGGTACCTACTTATCTTTTTGTAAACAAACTTTGTATTAAACTGACAGTTCTGAAGTGTCACTTTCATACAAAGTGTGTTTACAAAAAGATAAGTACCTAAACTTACAGACTATAATAATGTCGGCGAAGACAACTGGCTGAATAGAATCTCCTTGGCGGTATGGCCAATGGCCATACTAGCTTTGCTCTTCCCGTATGGAAAATAAATGAAACATGTAAGAGTTGAAGCCGTGAATAGAGTAGCGTCTTAATAAATTTTATCAAATCAAATATGTGAGCAAATCGTGTAATAATGTCATTGTGATAATTAATACTGTAGCAAGTATGAAGAGACTACGAGAGAGAATAGTTGAACAAATCTGTTGTTTTCATGAAGAAATCCCACAAAAACTCGCCACATCCTCTCCGGCTCTCCATAGAAATATAGAAACTGACAAAAAAGTACAATCTTCCTTGTACCGAAAATCATTAAACTCCATTTACCTATCAGTTGCAATAGTGCAATTTTTCACTCATGCGTGTTTGTTTAGATACGTTTGAAATCTTATTACCCAGTGTCGCGAGCGATGCATCGCGATGGTATAAAATATAAATTGGGATTGAATGTCAGCAGCTTTTGAAAATGGAAGTTGTTTTGCTGATATTTGCATCCTGTTATTTTCAGTTTTATTGGTACAGACAAAAAGCAAAATCTTAGTTGCGATAAATAAATTATTTATGCAATTACGTCCTTTCTTAAATTTTAAAGATTAGGCCTCATAACTTTGTTATTATGAACTTTATTACGTTTAATTTTATTGTTATTTAAATATTACTAAATTAGTTTCTCGTTTGTACTGTGAAACGCACAAATAAAATGGGAAACATAAACTCTACGCCGTAGCAAACCGATTAATGTCCGTAGCATCCCAATTCCCACCACCTCTTGGTCTATCCCTAGAGCTTGTTGATTTATACCCCTGCATGTGTGCTTTATTTGACTTCACAATATGCTCGCATGAATGATGTGAAAAGAGTCGCTATTGTCCACCCCGTATTTAACAAGTGCAATTCATGGATTTGACGCTGGCAGAGGAATTTCATTACCACTCTCTCTTTTTTAGCGTTTATGATAGGGTACGGAGAAAGTTTGGAAAAGAAAATTGTTACATACATACATACTATTACGCCTTTCTCCCTTACGGGGTAGGCAGAGCAGCAACAAGGAAAATTGTTCCAATAATCTCTTGGACTATCGGTGTAGTGTTATTGGTTATACATTTTAGCACCTTGGTAATTTTACCACCTCGGTCATTTTAGCACCTTGGTCATTTTAGCACTTTGGTCATTTTAGCAGCTGGGTCATTTTAGCACTTTGGTCATTTCGCCACTTGGTCATTTTAGCACTATGGTCATTTTAACATCTTAGTCATTACACCCCTGAAGGTACTTACGTCTGCATGTGTGAGATATTGTAAAGTCAACTGACTTCACTGATTTAAGCAGTGCAATTCGAAGATTTGACGCTGGCATAGGAATGTCATTACCACGTATGATGGTGTAAGAAAATAAATAAAAAAAGTTTTTGTTACACCGTAACTAATAAACAAGTCTACATAGAATCAAATCATCCCTTGGACTATCGGTACTGTGTAATGGTTTATACTCCTGCATGTGTGACTCATTTGACTTCACAGTAAGCTTGCATGAATGATGTGAAAGGCTCCCTATTGTCCACACCGCATTCAACCAGTGCAATTCAAGGATTTGACGCTGGCACAGGAATTTAATTATCAGCACGTGCAATGGGGTAGGGAGATATAAGCTGGAAATCTCATATTATATACAATTCTACATCTTCTTATCGAAATGGCGTACATTTAGAATTTAGATGTTATGTTATTTTGTTTTTGTAAGAATAGAGATTTTCGTATAAAAAAGTGTGTTTGCTTGTCCTTCCTTTTTTTCGCAACAGAGCGAATTTTTTGTGGGTAGTTAAGAGTTTTCAGCGGAAAAGATTCTTACTCCTACAGAAATATTGGCCGTGGGTAAAACTGCGGAGCAGAAAGCTAGACGTATGGTATAGAAGTAGGCTTTTGCCCAGCATTGGGATGCCTAGCAAAGGGATGCCCAGCAGTGGATCATATAATAATATAATAATGATGTTTTACTGGGCATAAAAGGCTGATATTTCCTTAAAATATTTTGCTTGCGATATATAATTTTACATTCAGTCAAGAAGATTTCTTTATAGGTCACGATATGCAACTTGTATCTCACTCCCAAGGGCAATAATATGAAGTTATTCAACCATTTTACATGCGACATATGGCATATCTCGTCATAATTACAATAATACGTAACACATGTAGTGTAACAACAGTGGCGTATTCAGAATTTTATTTTATTTATTTTTATTTATTGAGAAAACCAACAGCCAACCAACAATATAATAAACAATAGGCAAGATAAATTTGTGTAACATAAGCCAATGACAGGTTTCCCTAAATTAACGTTACATTATTAGGCTATCTTACAAAGAACAGACGTGATGAGATATTATAATATATAAGAATTTTTGTTTATAAACCAATTCTTAACAACAGAAATATTACTATGATAATGAGGCGAGCAAATATAGATGAGTGAAATTTATCTAATCCAGTGACCCCTCTGAAAACCGTATTAACGTTAACATAATATTGTACAAAATTGTTATTAATTATACAATTGAACAATGTTGTGAATCTTAATTATTCTGAAATTTAATTACACAGGGTATAAGAGAAGTTGTACCAAAAACTTCTCGAGGATAAGCAGACCTGTAAACCATTTTTTCATGGACGCTATGTTAATAAAATAGAATACATTTTTGATTTCAATCTGGACAAACTTTTTGTGGAAACTGCAAGTAAATGTTGCTTAGTTTCATGGTCAGAGCATGACTGCTATATTATTTTTGGTACATTGTCCCTTAGATCCAATACATTAAATTTTGCTTGAGTTTACACCATTAATTATCGATTAACTTGTAAGTTTTCCATGCAAGCTAATTATACCGTTAATTTTATCAGGGTGATCTGCCCCACCTCCCCCCCAGTAGGTGTACAGGGTGTTAGGAAAAGTATTAACACCCTTTCAAGGGATGAACCAGCTCATGAAACTGTACAACTTTGCCCAAGAAACAAAATTCGAAATAAGAAAATAGTTTTGGACCTCCCATACAAAATGTGCCAGCCGACTGAGTGAGGTTGTATGAGAGATCCAAATTTTTTTCGTATTTCGACCTACGATCCTTAGGGAAAGTTGTTCAGTTTTATGGGCTGGTTCATCGCTTGAAAGGAAGTTACTACTTTTTCTAACATCCTGCAAAATACGTGCCGTGTAACTAAATACGCCCCTGTTCCCAGCTCGCCCGTGTTCTCTATTACAACTAACTTTGATTACTCCGTACAATATTCTACGTTCCAGTGAACCCCACTGTACTAATTATAACGTACAAATACGACGGTATGTGATAACATACGCCACTGTAGAACATTTCATTAATTTAATAGAAGATTACAGCCCTAAATATTTTGTTACTTTAAGTGTAAAAGAAATGGTACGAGCTATATGAAATTCTAATATCAAGGACTGACATGATATTATTTACTTTTAACAATAGGATTTGTGGAGGTTAAAGATATTTGACAGGTATGAATAAATCAACACGTATACAATATACCTGACTGACACTTAAAATTTTTCATGAATAGCTTATAGAAATTGATGTCTAGAATGAACAAAGTTTAATAGAAATATAGGTGTTAACTTTTCGATGCAATGTTAATATAAACGAACAAGTGGAAAAACCACTAAGTATTCGAATCACTACCTTGTGAACATTTTTACAAAATAGTAAACGTTCAGATATATCTATAAATGTTAACATTATATATAAACATAAAAGCATATAAACTTTACTAAACACACTATCGGAAAATCATAAAACTTAGGTTTTTTACTAAGAACCAAAAATGAACGATATCATTCTTTACAATGTTTTAAAAGTGCAAAAAACTTACGATTGATTTTGTGCTAGTTATTGCCATAACTGAATTTGTTATTTAACACGTTCGCGTTAACAACGTTTTATGACGTCGAAGATATGACCACGCAGATTTTCACACAGATTTTCCATACAAATCGATAGACGTTTATTCACGCTGTGGTCTTATAAAAAAGAAACCATAGTTTGTGATATGACACATTCGTGTCTTGACGTCGACGTTAAAAGACGTTCTGCAGTATGTTATGCATATAAAGTTGGTGGATCGTATTCTTTATCAGAACAGTGTTCACAATCATCACTGAACGGGTCCGGGGTGGTTTTTCGAGACGGCAGATTTTCGACAAACATCGCCATATTGCGTTCTTTATTTCTTCGTTTCTCCTCCATCTACTACAGAATCAGAGAATAAAATAACCTTGTAACATAGATCAGATTAATGCTATGCAACAAACAATTGAAATTCAATAAAATAAACACAAAAACACGACAGAAATGGTAAATTTCTACTCACATTTTCATTCACAAACACGCGGTGCTATCAAGCAAAACACTCCCCCGGGGCTCCCCCCGTCGTGTGCGCAAGTTGACTGAATGTTCGACTGTTCATACACAGAGCGGCGTGCTATGACGTTGTTCATGTGTGTGAAAATAAATGCATATGTGTGAGTGACCTTGAAATGATGAACCAATAACTCAATACTGTGCGGCGCTACAAGGCGGAGGTTTTGATGTGGCGTGGCGCAAAGTCGAAGCTTAAGGAAAAAGTATAGGAAATCGACGTGTCTTAACGTATGAGCCGTAAACTGAAGATTTATCAACGACGTGATTGTACGTTCTGCCACACTGCGTAGATCTTTTATTGACGTTATATGACGTACCGTACGCGAACGTGTTAATACTATTGTCAACTCTATTCTTCGGTTGCCACATTTATATTCTTCAATTTTCATATGCTTTGAAAAGGTACTCAATTGGGTAAGCCCTTAAATCAGTCTTGGTAGACTAATGAAAAAAATTGCAAATGCGAGCTTTGTTCGCTATTCAGCCTTTGTTATTTATTTGGCTATGTGTCTCTCATGAGCTTTTCTCTTGCTGTGAACGTTGAAATATTATATAAATATATTACTTTTCACGTAAAAATTTCATGAATTCAAAATGTCGCAATTCAATTGACGTCTTTGAATGCATAACTTTAAAAACTTGTAAAATTTTCCACCGAAGATTGGATTTGAACCAACAACTTTCACAGTTAGCAATCGGTATTTAATTTTTTTTTAATTATGCACACACTAAATTATCAAGTATGATGCCGGGTTAGAATAGCATCAACCCATTTCTTTCCCGCGGGTGTCGGAAGTCGTAAGAGACGATTAAGATACTCGACGGTTTTATGTGTATTACAACTTTAGGTGACAGGGTGAGAACCTGTCACTACAGTGATACACGAATAATCGGAAAGGGTTCTCAATATTTGTCAGACGCGGCGACAGCAATCGTATTTTTGTGGCCGTTAACTCTCCATACCCCGCAAGGGATAACGGCGTGATATGAGTATGTATGTGCATATCATATACGTATAGCCAGCTAGTAGCTAACGGCATATTAAGCTCTCATGATTAGCCAAAGTGGCTCTACACTCTTTGACTCTGTCTCCTCTCTGGCAGTGCCGTCTGTTTTTCTATCGGCAAAGAAAATAAGGGCGTTATTCAGCTTAACCCGCGGTTTGTTATCAGAAAGTCTGGAGCGGTGCATAACGAGGAACTAGAGACAATGTCCCCTTTGTATTCCACTCCACATGTACTCCAAATAACAAGGGCTCTATTTTCAATTCCTCCATCGCATTCTGTGGTTGAAGAGGCAAGGAAACTGGGTGTTACATCACGTCGTGTAAGTTGGTAGGTGACATTTTTGTCACCAGCTCTTATGGCTATGGCTTATCACCAGGTTATGGCTCGTAAACCGTAGAGACTATGTTTGCTCGATTTTATCCATAATTTTTGAAAGGCTGTATCTGATGCATGATAATAGTAAGATATTTAAAAGTTTCAGTCTTGGAAAAGAAATATTAAACAGAATAAAGTTAACATTTACTGCGGTTGGTGTGAAAAAACGTGAATTTTCTACAACTTTAATACGTCATTACGTATAAGCCATGCCATTGCACGATCCTTCGTTCGACTCGCACTTGACACGCGCGACTTTTTTAAAGCTGATTAAATAAGAACAAAAATTACCGTGGCAAATCTGGAAATCTTTACACAGGTTACGAACACAAGTTGGTCGCTGCAGAGAAAATATGGCAAAGTGGGGTTTCGCCGACAAAACGCAAGTGCACTGCGACTGTGGGGCCCCTTCTCAATCTATGGCGCACCTTATTAGGTGTCCTCTTTTGCCCATCTCTTACTCAGAGAGGAGCTGATCCTAGCAACAGAGGACGCCTTTTATATACTGGCAACCAAAAATATAATGATCCATTGACACGACGAAGAAGAAGAAGAAGAAGAAGAAGAAGAAAAATGATACAATATTATTATTTCCTTAAACCATTGCGTTTATTACAGCTACTTAATAATTATGCACTATTAAATCAACTCTTTAAAAATATTCGCCAAATCTTTGAAGGTAGTCAATATTATTTAATTAAGTTTGTCCTTCAAACGCTTCACTAGCTCCATCCTCGCCAATACAAGATGGAGTAGAGACTGGAGTAGTACCCTTGAAATGCATAAAGAGTTTTTGCATATACGAGCAGTTTTCTTTTTTCGTGGATAACTCACGTAATGGCCTGCGTTTAAGCGGAATGAATTCCAAATTGGACGACTAAATGAATATTTTGATTAAAGAAGCTCTAAGCCGTTCGTATTCAGTTATTCATCGGATTCGATAAAACCGCCGCTTTATACGTAGATGCACGACGATTTTGAGTGCAAATTACTTTCGAACTGTTCAGAACGTGTTTTCTTTCCTTGTTTGTTTATTTGGTGTGCTAAACAAATAAAATTGTTCTATTTGAAAGTTGAAAGCCGTTTTGCTATCGACAGCTACTGATTCAGTTCGCTCGCTGCAAAAGGTTTTCAAAATACTTCAATTTCGTCCAATAAATGTCACTATTTGTAATTTAAGTTAAATAAGCAAGTATAGATAGTTATTCTAGACTTTTTCAGGTGTAGTTCGCGAGCGTCCTGCGTTACTTTTTAGGTTGCTACCTATGTATATTGGCTGGCATATCTAAATGCAACAACGTTTTTCCGTTTAAATGTAGATGCTTCCCTGCACAGACATGTTCATTAATTGCATCGATTTCTAAACTAAACTACATTCATACCAGTTGTAGAACCATGCTACACAGCGCTAGTAGTAAGCACCACTATCGATTCAATTACCGCATTGTTCTACGACACGCTAAAGCTATTTGTCAAAAGATCCCGCTAAGTGTTTGTCCATAGCTTTGCATAAATATACTTTTCTGAAAAAAAAATTAAAAGCTGGCAAGATTATTCATTGTAAAAAACAGTCAGTACAAACAGGAAAATAAAAACTAAAATTCGAACTTTTTCGACAGTTTATTTTGCTCTTCGACTGAAAACAAATCTGTCCTTTGACTGTCATAAACTCTCGATAACACTATCGAATTTTAGAGGCTGCCTATAAACATCAAAGAGGTTCAATCAGCTGACTCCTATAAAGCGTCGTCTAGACTAGACTCCTGCAGGAGAGGAGAGTAACAATGTTATTATGAGTAATTATGAGTAACAATGTTATAATGTCATTATATAATAATTCTGATAATTCAGATATTTTCAATTCTTGTCCTAGCTCAGATGACAGTTTTCATAGTTTACCTCTCCCTCTTTGTGATAACCTGAGTTCAGCTTTTTCGAATGTACCGAAAAACTTTAACGTTGTCCACATCAATGCTCAGAGCATCCCGGCTCATTATGTGGATATGCTTGCATCTTTAGATGAAAGGAATATCCATGCTATTTTAGTGTCCGAAACTTGGCTGAATTCATCACTTCCTTCGACCTCGTATTCCATTCCTGGCTTTGTCCTCATCCGTAACGATCGTGGCAGTTCCTCTAACGGTGGTGGGGTAGCCATTTATTTGCGTGCGCATATTCCCTTCACTATCATTCATAAGTCCCCTCAGCCGCCCCCTTCTGGTACGGCTGAACATCTGTTTCTTGAAATTACTCTCTGCCATACTAAACTTCTTTTAGGGGTGTATTATAATCCGTCTCTCCATAATGATTACTTTGATTCTCTAGAACAACTTCTAGAAGATTTTTCTTCCTCCTACAGTCACTCTATAATTTTAGGCGACTTTAATACATGTCTTCTAAAAAACGACCATCGAACTAAGAAGCTACTCTCTCTTGTTCATTCTTGCAATATGTATGTCCCCCCTTTAACTTCAACGCACCATTTTCCTAATTGTTTACCTTCGCTTCTCGACCTCATACTAGTATCTTCACGTGATCACGTAGTTAAGCATGGACAATTTTCTGCAGATGAATTCTCTTACCACGACCTTATATATCTGTCGTATCGTATTCGGCCACCCAAATTGAAACCGAAAACGTTATTGCTTCGTAATTTGTCTGGGATGGATGTGGAAAAATTGCGTGAGGATGCTAGTCGAATTGATTGGTCAGTAATAGAAAGTCTTGACACTGTTGACGAGCAATTAGCGCTGTTGAATTCAAATCTTGCAGACCTATACGATCACCATGCCCCTATTCGTCCTGTGCGCCTTAAGCATCTTCCTGCACCGTGGCTTAATGACGAGATACGCGAACAGATGACAAAGAAGACACGTGCTAAAACAAGATATAAATTAGATCCTTCTGATAAAAATCGCGATAAATTTCGAGAGGTCAGAAACCGCTGCAATACAAGGATACGGGATATACAGCGACGCCATATCCATCTATCGGTTGAAAATGGAGATCCGGCTAAAGTCTGGCCGTTCCTAAATAAACTGGGAGTTGGTAAACAACGAACAAATAATTCTGTAATTAATATAGACCTGGACTCACTTAATAAGCATTTCTCTTCGTCCGCTGAAATGGACAGCGCCACTAAACTAAGTACTTTAAACCATCTTTCTAGTTTGCCAACTCCTAGTTTTTCATCTTTTGTGTTCCAGGAAATCACCGCTGGTGATGTGATGAAGAACGTACAGGCCATTTCTTCGAATGCTGTTGGAAGTGACTGCATTAGTCGTGCTATGATTGTTCCTCTCCTTGATATCCTTTCTCCAGTCATTGCCAAGATCTTGAATAAATCCTTATCCTCTGGTGTGTTTCCAACCGCTTGGAAGGAAGCACAAATAGTTCCTTTACCTAAAAAACCCAAACCTTGTTCTCCGTCTGACTACCGTCCCATCTCTATCCTACCGTTCCTCTCCAAGGTCCTTGAAAGGTTGGTTCACCAACAACTCACATCTTTCCTAACCACAAACAACTTGTTAAACCCCTTTCAATCTGGTTTCCGCCCCGGTCATAGCACGACTACTGCGTTAGTCAACATTTCTGACGACATTCGTTTAGGAATGGAGCAACAGAATTTAACTGTGTTAACGTTGCTAGATTTTAGCAACGCTTTTAATACAGTAGATTATGACATTCTTCTATCCACCTTGCGTTCTCATAACGTGTCGCCGGCGGTGATTGACTGGTTTCATAGTTACTTACACGGGCGTCGACAGCGCATACGCGTTGAAGATTCATTTTCTACGTGGTGTAACACAGCCGCCGGTGTGCCGCAGGGTGGCGTCCTGTCACCTCTTTTATTTTCAATTTTTATAAATTCTATTACACTTCCCCTTTCTTCTTCCTATCATTTGTATGCGGATGACCTCCAAATTTATACGCAAGCACCACTCTCTGGCCTGCCGGGCGCTATCGAAATCACAAACAGAGACCTTAAGAGCATTGCCGACTGGAGCCGCTCTTATGGGCTGAAGGTTAATCCAACCAAGACCCAGACAATAATAATTGGCAGTCATTGGTACGTGTCTCGAATTGACCACAACTTGTTGCCGCAGATCATCTTCGATGGTATTCCCATACCTTTCAGCCGTAAGGTCAAAAACCTGGGCGTTATTTTTGACGATTGCTTTTCATGGAAGCCTCACGTATCAGAAGTCAGCAGGAAGGTGTTTGGCGCGTACAGGTCGCTTAAACGACTCAGAAATCTTTTGCCGACCATCACCAAAATCTCACTTGCGCATTCCCTGCTTCTGCCAATACTGGATTATGCAGACGTTTGCTATCCTGATTTGTCTGTTCAGCTGCTGAACAAGCTCGAACGTCTGCAGAATCTCTGTATTCGGTTTATCTTCAGCTTGCGAAAGTATGACCACGTCTCCCAATATCGATCCAAACTTCAGTGGTTGCCCATATCTCGTAGGAGGGACTGTCATATCCTTTCCCTCCTTTATTCCGTTCTCTCCAATCCTAACACTCCTCCCTACCTTAAAGAGCGTTTTATACTTCACTCAACAACACTGACTCGCAATTTGCGTTCCAGTAGCTGTTTGAGGCTCAACCTTCCTCCCCACAAAACCGACTTCTGTGCAAAGTCTTTCACAGTGAGAGCAATCAAACTGTGGAATTCTTTGCCTGAAGATGTTCGGCGGGCTCCGTCTTTGATTACCTTCAAAGATCGGGTCAAAAAACATTTTTTGTCCGAGGTTGTTGGTTAAATCCTTTCACACTTCCCTTTTAAAATAAACTGTTTTCGTCTTACTTTTTTGTTAATTTTCCTTATAGAATGTATTATCTGTCTATCCTTTATATGCCATAGTAAATTTATTATATTTATAATAGTTTATCATCTTTTTATATATTAGTGTAGTAGGTATGTATTTGTCATATATATGTATGTATTAGTATGTAAAAAGGTATAAGTAGTTTATGTATGTTTAGATATGCACTATCCCGCTCTCTTTTAACGCACTATATCGTCACCCAAAGGTTGCCTGGTAGAGATTGCTACCATAGCAATAAGGCCGCCTTATTGTACTTTTGTTTTACTTTTTTTTTCCTGTTTTTACTGTTTTTTTAAATGTGCAATAAAGAATTTATTATTATTATTATTATTATGTTATAAACGCACTACTATCGGATGTCGACATTTGTCTGTGGGGAACGGGAATCTTCACTCCACTGCATTTTCTGCTACAAGGAAATACGGACGGATGTAGGAAGTAAATATCTTGTAACTGGTATAATAAATAAATAAATAAATAAATAAATATCCTGGACAATTCACACAGCGCCATCTAGCCCCAAACTAAGCAAAGCTTGTACTATGGGAACTAGATAGCTGATACTAATACATATATACTTTTTTTTTTGTAAATAAATACATATTATACATAGAAAACACCCAGACTCAACACAAACATTTGAAAATTGACTTAACAAATATTTGTGTCCGGTGGGGATCGAACCCACGACCCTCGGCGTAGAAGGCAGGCATACTATCCGCTACGCCATCGGGACAGTCAGGTATATAACAGAAAAAGTGCATTCTGTTACAGAGTTGAAAATATCATTTCTAAAAGAGGGCAATAAATACATGAATGTAAATGTGCAATATGTGCTTCAAAACTTTCTTTAGCCACAGAAAATTATCAATCTTTATGATGGACAGTCTAATTTATTTATATCCGAACCCCGGTTGAAGTTGGAAATATTATTTTCAGTCGAGTTAATTTTTTCGGTTTTCAGTTGGCCTGCGTTTTCATCTAAAACTGTACTTATGGTAAATCTGACAAGTAGGTAGGCGACAAAATAACCATACAAAACACATCTCGCATTCCGAAGCAAACTTAGACCCAGCGTAGACTCTTATGTGTTCGGCATAAATAACTTACATTCACAGTTCCTCCAACTCTCAAGGGCTCCAGAAAGAAAGTTAAAGTATTCATGCCCTTCATATAATTAGCATGCCCCGTGTTTCCGTCCCCAATGACCTTTCAAACTCGGAAACCAGATTAGGAACTGAAAACGATAAAAACTGGCGAAATTCCCCAATCTTTACGATTCCAGTAAGTGGGCCCATTGTGCTACTGAACTTCCGGCGACTTTCTCGCATTCACGGCAAACTTGAAAGTAATAAACTTGTTCTTTCGATGAATTGCCTTATTCCGAAGTTAATCACTAGACGTGCGTGGGGGTAAACATAAATTCCGTTGTAAAGGACTACACATTTTAATAACTATCTTCGGCGAATAAATGAAATTGGGAAGTAACCTAATGAGTGTTAGCTAAAGGTCTGCCCGTGTTTTTCAAACAAAGTAACATTTTAGAGGTGTTGCATGCTAACTTCTGCGATATGGTCGGCATGCGGCAGTAAAAACACATCAGTTATTCTTTCGGATGTAAACTATTTTACTGCTGCCGTTTCAGCTGTTTTATGACCGCAAGAAAACAGTAAAATTTAAAATAAATAATAGTAAATAAGAACAACACAAAACGGGAAGGATTTACAGTTTTCGCTATGGTGTGCGATACGACAGAGTCAAACCGACCAATGGTGCGGAATGTGGATAACAAATGGATGCACCTCTTTTCTGCGATAGCATGGAACAACAAACCGTTTGGTCTGATCCAATTTGTGAGATCTAGTAAGCGCTCTTGCAGATCCTTCTTAGCCTCGCATTCTCGGGTGAGCGAGGCAAGCGGCGAGTGAGGCCGGCTTTGAAGAATGAGTTAAGTTCCTTCGATTAATTTCCCTCCGATGCTTACCATCGGATCGCGCCTGACTGACAGCCACGGTTATTTTGTTTAGAGCTCGATAAATAACCAACTTTCAGCCCTCAGCTCCCTTGTTTATAAACCAAACACCCTTTATTATGACCCCCGAAGGCTCTCTGAGTTTTTGTTGCTAAACGAGGATCGATTTATAGTGGGAAAACGTTTTCAATGTTAATAGTTATTATTGTTTTCTTTTCCCTTAGTTTGTGAAGGAGGATTAACGGTTTAAGAGCTTTCTATATTACAATGGTCGCCAAATCCCTAAGTGTTTGGATTCTAATCATATGACATTGTCTGACTGAGCTATTTTTTTTCTTCATATTATTGCGACTAAAAGTTTCATAGAGTAAAACAATGAAATGCTTTGTATTAATTTGAAAATTCATCATGCCCTCACTTTACAAGTGTAATGCAATTTCCTCTGGAATGACTTGGAATTACCAGGAGCACAGCAGTACAGCAGGGGTAATGTGTAAATATCCTCGTCGGCTATCGCGCTTGTTATCTTGATTTGTAGTCCACTCGGGCGCTCTGTATAAAAATAACAGCCACTATCCTTTACATTATGTTATCCCGGTGTTTCAAATGGTCTGTAGCGGCCTTCTCTTACGGTAAAGAATGGCCATTGTCCTGTGTGTACTTTCATACCAACTAAGTAAATAAGTACTTGTAGCGAACTCTTAGTATTTTGCCTTCGTATTCACTTTGAATGAGTTAACTCACAGCAGAAATTGATTTTAAGATTAATAATTAACAGCTCTGGCAAAGCATTTTCAACGGCATAGCTATGAATACGTTCAAATCAACCACAGCCTTGCATTCCTTACAGTCATAGCCCATTCAATTTAGGTTAACACAAGGGTGTTTCTGGATATTCCCGTACCCTGGCTGGATAGAGGTTTGAATATTCCTCTGAGGTCTAGCTCCAGCGTCTGTTCATTGTATACCTACATTCATCTTGGCCAATAAATTGTTGCTTGTCATATCTGTGTTAAGATTACGAGCCTAGTGCAATTACGAACCTGCAACATACATAGCCTGTATTGAAGATGTGTCTGGGTTTTGCTGTTTTGAACTAGCATGTCAAGGATTTGTTTGATTGTGTAATTGAAAGCTACATCGCAAGTTTTTGCGTTGTTTCTGCGTCAACATCGGTATATGGGGAATTTGAAATTTCTTTGCATTTGACAGACGCATGATTTACGCATGCAGTACTAAAAATGCGTAGCGTAAGATGTAGGAACCACCAATATGTAGGCAGTCGTTTGGTATCCTTGGATTTGGTATCCTGCGCGAAAAGAAGCATAAGACTTCGATGTAAAATATTTTATACTGCGGGAAATCCTGATGCTACCTCAAATAACCAAGAAGTGCTGAAAGTAAAGCGCTAAGAGATTAGGCCTGGAACAACCACTAAAACGTGTAACGACCAATAAAAACAATCGTTAAAGTTTCTGCAGCGACCACACGACAATGTCGTCACAGCTCATAGCATAGAAGTTTTATAGGGTGGTCAAAACTACTTTTATTCACTTTGCGCTAAAAATATATTTAATATTTCATCACTAGCTAAAAAAATATACATATAACCATGCCTCTACCCAGAGGCCATCCACTTGCTATGACCCTCTTTCGCTTTCTCAACATTCATCATCATTGGATCGTTGGACGACTCAGTGTCCCACACGAAGATAGAGAGAACAGCTTTTTCATACATGCTTAATGGTTTAGGGTACTTTTTACCTGACCGTTATTTTACTATTCCTGCCGGTTGGTCAACGCGAAACAGTAGACGAACATTTCTTTGCTTTAAGGAGTTATTGTACATAGCTGATGGCAAGCTGACGATATCATTTTTGTATGATATTTTTTATATACCCTTCCATATTGCGGCATCACGCTGTAAGGAATGTTATACTTTTATGTCACATACGGCGCCGCATTGCTCGTCAAGTGGCATATGTGATAACAGCTTTCGTTCTTCTTCTTAGCGAATCGATTCTGGCGCTCAAATATATTTGGACCAATACTCGGCTACGCGCACAGCATTGTCCGTTGCTTTGTAAAGGTCCTTGCGTGTGCAGGTAGTTGGGCACGCGGGGCAAGGCTATAGATGTGCCATAGACTGGGGTGATATACCGCACTGGCAAGCACTTTCTGAGCTGTACCCCCATTTGCACATATTTTCTTTACTCCGGCCGACTTAGATCCGGAGTCTGTTTAGATACTTCCACGGGGACCAAGTAAGGTGGCGTCCAGGGGCAGCTTTCTTATAATTCTTTTCGAACTTTAAATACCCTACGCAGAAACAGCGTAGGTCTATTATAAAAAGCTAAGCGCCATTTCGTTTAGGCAAACTTTTTCTCTTTTAAATCACTTAGGTACAGACTTTCAGCGCAGGTAAGGCTGCTCAATTTAATTAAAAGTAGTGCCTTAGGGATTTTAACTCAAAGCGCCTTAGCTATAGACATAGACGAGACGGTAGGGGAATACTTCGCATACATTGGAGACCAATAAAAGAGAATTGGATTCAACTAAAGCAGTCCCTAAAAAAATGTTACGGAAAATCCGTTCAATTTGTATGAGCTTGGACAGTATTTAGCTACAATTTCACTAGATGTTGAGTGATTATGTAAATAATGATGCAGCTAGCTTGCCAAAATGACGCGTATTCACTAGTTTTACTTAAACGTTTCGTAAGTAAGAAAGCAGTTCGTATCGTTGGGAAATCTGATAGATTATTCATTCGAAAAATACTAGTCTTTAAGCTTTAATAATCGGGATCTATTTGCAGAAAGCTGAGACAAATAATTTCAAACTATAACAAATAATAAATCAATTATTTTATTTAATGGCGTGTCTATTATAATTTTGCCAGTGTCAGTAAGTTAGGTTTGCAGAACAGCTGCGCCGGTTGGTGGATCCTGTAGGGTGATAGTGTCATCTACACGATCCGAGGGCCTCCTCTTGGTACCAAGGAAAAGTAGTGTCAGCTCTTCAACTTCTATTCGTCATTCAATGGTTACAATGAGGATGCTTCACCGGTACTATGGAAAATAATCGCTGAAGACTCAGATAAACATAAAAACCAAATTTTATTGGAAAAGGCGACTATCATTTGATGGATGAAACAAAAGAAGTCCATGAATCATGATTGTTCTGCTTAAGACATTAAGTTGTCATATTTCATGTCTAACAAGAATGATTTGACCAAATTTTCCACAGTAAAGCGGCTTGATTAAAACTGACTGGTAATATGACTAGCCAGTACAAAGCATACCAACTTGCTACCTCTGTTCCAGGCCAGCTTTGAGTATTTAATTAGAAATGCCATCCATGTCCACAGAGCGGGCCTACAGTGTACTGATAAAATAATACTTCATTTTATCGGTTTTGCAAAGTTATATGAAAGTATGAGTGATGGAAAATTGTGCCTTATAAAGCGCGGGTAGGCATTCAGGGTGGCCAGAGTTAAAAAAACTATTTTGCCTGGTCTAGTAAGACACTAGTCTATTGGATTTCGTAATTAAAATTACTAGGAAGGTCGAACTTAAAAGTAACAATTTTGCTTTGATATTGATGAATTAATTACAAAATGTTTATTTTATTCTAAATCTGATAACAACTTAGTTGTAAAAGATTATTCTGGAGTTCCTAGAAGTATTATTCAAATCACAAATTACTTCACTGGGGCTGATTGGTAACCACGTATTTTAAAAATATATTCTTACTCATCATCATTCTCGTTGCCTTGTCCCGTTCTCTTTCGTGGTCGGCTACCTAAACTAGGGAAGTTGTTGCTATTCAAAGTAATTTTAGTAAAATGCGTAACAAAATACCAAATATTGATGATCACACATTCCTTCAAAAGGAGCTGGAAGAGGCTCACACAATCAATCAATAGGAACTCAATAAAATACGTGTTTATGAAATGTTACGTGTGTGTACGTTTCGCCCACAGAACACAGAAAAATATTTTAGAAGAAGCTGTCTTCGTAAAAATATTGCAATTTAATCTGAGGTATATAGCAAAATACGGGGCGTAAAAAATTTAGCCGAAAACAGAAATTGTGTGGAGAGCCAGTCAAAACTGCAGAACAACTTTAGTCACGGAATTTAGGTGAGAATATGAAATACCTCTTAAAATCTTTTCAGAAATTTTGGTTACAGATAAAAATTTGCAGTACGAGTAGTACCTAGATTGAAAGGCATCTTCTTCTTACTCTTGTGGGTGGAGGAAAATTTGGTTTGCAGATGTATCACACCCAATGTGACAAAATAGATAACTAAAAACCGATGTCCTTACCCACCTTTGTGTTTTAGGGAATCGGTTGCTGATATGTGTCTTAAAAATGAGGTAATGGTGCCTGCACTGATACCGGGTAAACGTGCCTGACTGAAATAAAAATATATAATTCGTATAATATACAGTGTGTAAGAGACGTTGTATCGAAAAGTTTGCAGGCGTACTCAGACCATGAAACTGAACAACTTTTTCTATAGGGCTATGTAGGTAAACGTGAAAATTTTTTCAACCTTCTATACAAAATTTCCGATCAGCTGAGTGACTTTGTATGAGAACTCGAAAAAATATTTTTCGTTTCCCAACATAGCCGCCATAGAAAGAATTGTTCAGTTTAATGGTCTGATCACGCCTGCAAAGTTTTCGTTACATCGTCCCTTACACCCTGTATTTATCGTGTTGGTTCTACAGCTGATATGTTTCTATTATCTGTGCTGCGCCACACCTGCCACCGTGGGTTAGAGCGGAAATCAATCACAAATCGCTCCTAGCATTGGAAGGAAACCGAATTTGTTAGCCGCCAATATTTCCAACGCGCTCCTGTTATTGTTCCGGTGCTCTTGTGTTCCTCGTGTTGCTCACATCTTACAGAACAAAATATGATTGTCAGTAAGAAAGACGGTTCCGTGATTCGGAAGGCACGTTAAGCCGTAGGTTCCGGTTGCTGTCTATGATTACTTAGACGGCTGTCGTTACACAACCATGTCTGAAGCCTCCTACTTGTAAAAGTTAGTTGAAAAATTCTGACATGTGGTCGATTAGTCACATGACAACAGAGAGAGAGAGCACAGGATTTTGATTTATTTCCTTCTCTGAAATTGATTTCAGTTTTGTTGTTGTATGCGCTGAAAAGGGATTTATTCAAACGGTCCAACTGAATAAAATGTTTAAAGGTTTGTCTTTTCGTGTTAAGATACATTTGCGCTACTATGATGGTTCCCACACTTAACGTACAACGGAGCGCTATTTCAGCGCACACACATGCGTGTGTCAGACGCAACGTAATTTTAAGTCTCCCATACTAATAACTGACGTTGACGCAAGTCCAACTCATGAACCTCGCTATGAGCGTCAACGGAAGCGTCTGTCAAACGACGAAAATTTCTCAGTTGGTGCAAAAAATGCATGCGTTACGGATGCGCTAAAAATGAGCAGCGTAAGGATTCGCTTTACCTACATTGCGATGAAACATTCTAGCTCAAATCGCGCTGCTCTTATAGTTTGTAAGTTTAGGTACTTATCTTTTTGTAAACAAACTTTGTACTAAACTGACAGTTCTGAAGTGTCACTTTCATACAAAGTTTGTTTACAAAAAGATAAGTATCTAAACTTACAGACTATAGTAATTGGTTGGTGGTAAAAAAAACATAATTAGTTCGTAACTACTTGTTATCACTATGAAGGAAGTCGGGAATGTAGGCCAACTATTCTGCCTGGCGACATTTCACAAAGCATGCGATGCACATTACGGCACCCTTCGAAGTTCGAAACAAAAGGTACCCATTTACTCTAATATCAATACGGTGTAATGCACTTAGGGTGCTATAATGTTGTCATAAATGAAAATGAGAAATTCAACTTAAACTCTCAACTCAACATTCGCGGCTTGTTTTTAAATTATTATTTTTTATAAATAATGCGACTCATTTTCACACATTCTGATGGTTATATTCGTCCTTGCTCGGCAGTCTTTTGGCAGTGCGCCATCCGGTGCGTCAGTCTGTCTGCCTCTTATCCGATGCAACTCCTCGTATTTATTTGCCTCTGTGATCATGCCCAGGGTTCTCGCAGCCGTTGGCATGACATATTGCCTCGAGCGACTAGGGAATTCGTAAGTACAGTATTTGTAGACTGGTATACATTGGTTTGGCGGGAAAGAAACTATCGGCTTCATTTTCCCCTATCGTTTTATATCGTCAAAGTGTAAGATGGTGTATGTCGATCCAATATGTAAATAATTAATCGTATCTACTGAGAAAAGTTCGTTCGAAGTTTGGAGTTGTTGTTTCTTATCCATTTCTTTGTGTTATATAGTTATAATAATAAAAACTTATGCACCTCTACTTGAATATTTAGTTTCTTAGGCAATTATACATTTCTAAGAAATTCAAATTTATCTTATACACATAATCTTTCGCCGTGTGATGCCGGCTTAGAACAGCATCACCCCACTTCCTTCCCGTGGGTGTCGTAAGAGGACTCAAGAGTATTGGTATATCACAATTTTTAGGCGACAGGATGACAACCTGTCACTATAGTGATACACATGTTTTCTGAAACAACCCTGGAAAACAATCCTCAAAAATGTCAGACGTGGCGATAGCGACCGTATTCTTACGGCTGGTAACGCTCTGCTTACCCCGCAAGGGATAAAGGAGTGATATATGTGACGGTATGCAAATAAAATGTTTAATCTGTGGGCGCACGGCCGGAGGGTATGACACTTGTCATCTGACAGTCAAGCGAGCCGGACGTGCGCTCACAGCCTATTCCAATATATTAGTGTTGTTTCACTCTCAGACTTACCCCTGTGACACAGTGGACGTCACACATGGCGACGAGCTATGGGTAAGTCCTTTGTCAATTGAAAGAAGGGAAAGGAGGTTGGAAAAAGTAAACAAATGCGTTGAAAATATTTCTCAGTGGTGTGTTTTGGTGCATAACAATAATACTAGCTATAAATATCTAATAAATACAGAATCCGCGCGTTAATAAAAAAACTTATTAAATAAAAAGCGGTCATATATTCGTTCTCTAAAAATAATTTAGTTTTACCTAAAAGGTAGCAAGAATCAACCAAGTATCGACAAGTAAGTACCTGAATATCAAGTGTCAGCTACACGTTTATTATGGCTACGTAGGCCACCCAAAGCCAAAGAAGTCTGTTAGTAATTAAATGAGCTTCAGCAACAAGTAGGTATACAATGTTTGTGATTATATCATCATCCAGTTGCATAGCCTAAACAGTGTGGCGCCGCGCCGTTATGCGATAAGTACCTAAGAGCCAGTCGATGTTGTGGTTTCCGACAAATGCCATCCAGGGCAACCTGCGGCAGCCGCAACTTGATGCGGTGACGTGTATCAGGTACTCTGCTTCTTATTATCTGTCTTGCCTAGAAATCAATCCACGCCTAAACATTGATTTGTTCGTATCATGATAACTTTAGGCATATAATAACATAAAAAGTGACGGACAGCTACCCGTAATGTAGATATGTGAATTGTAATGCACCCGACACATAAAACATTATTTTGTTTGGTTCTGGCGAACTATTCAACAAGAACGGTTGTAGTTTTACCTAATACCTCACTATTCTTTATCTACTTCTTTCTGAAATTGACAAGAGTGAGACTTTAAATAGATAAAGCAAATTTGACCCAAACGTAACGAAATCGGTGTCGAAACTGAAAAATTGTGAACCTACATAAAAAATTACCGTAAAATTACGGATCCGCATAATATCTATCACAGAGCACTTTGGTACCTGAATGTTTACTATTTGTAGAAATATCCACAAAATAGTAATTTCGAATACTTAGTGTTTTAATCAAATACTAGATATCGATATTAAATTTTTGTTAAAAAGCTAATACAAACGAAACTAGCGGTTCACAAATCGGAAAAAGCTCCACCTCTCGTCAACTTGTACAGACGTAATGTTGTCAGTTGTGTGACTATGTAGTCCTACTGCAAAGTCGTAGGCGGCGCTGATGCCACTCTTAAGTGGTCAAGTAAGGAAAAATATATGAACGAAACAAGTGGATCACAATTTCGCCGCCTGGGTTAGAGCGACCGTGGTGTAACGGTTAACACATCTGACCCGGTTAGTCAGAAGATGTGGGTTCGAGTCCCATCGGTGGCGTGAACTTTGGTACCTGTCTATAAATAATCGGCAGAAAGGGTTGCCAGATAACAACCAAACTAATTTGAGAAATAGGTTGGTGGATAACCGGTATTTGAAAATAATTCTGTCTTTAAATAATCGGCAAAAAGGTTTGCTAGATAACAACCAAACTAATTTGAGAAATAGGTTAATGGATAACCGGTATTTGAAAATAATTATTAAAAACAGAAATCCAACTGTTGTAATCCAAAAGTTATATTTTTAACTTATACATACATACACACATTATATCGCGCCTTTGTCCCTTAAAGAGTGGGCAGAGCGTCAACGACCGTGAAGATACGGTCGCTATCGACACGTCTGACGAATACCTATTGGGGGCCATTCCAGATGAATCGCGTGCATCACGCGGCAACTTATAAAGTTGGTGGTCGAATCAGAATCAGTCAAATCGTACAACTCATTTAAATACAAACACCCGTTAGCCGTTGGGCTAAAGCTCGTGAAAGTAACTTTTTAAACATAACCCGTTTCTATATTTTCTTTCTATAGACGGTCGATATAGCGCAGCAGTAGCGCTGGAACTGCTTGCATAGCAAAAGTTGCGGGTCCGATTAACAATGAGGCAGTCACGGGGTGATATATCACTTTCTGAATTTGCTTCCAGTCTTGTTAGGACATTTGAGGTACCATCCAGCAGAAAAAAAAAAAAAAAAAAAAAAAAATGAAGAAGAAGAATCGGAAAAAGGTTCTTGAAAAACCCGTGCCAGCGCTATGATTAGAGGATTAAAGAAGTTAATAAATCTCAGTATTAAGCCAGTATATAGGTAAAGTAATCTACCTACTTATCTATGTACTAGCTGGTAATAGCAATGAATAAGTAGACATTGGGTCTAATAAAATAATGCCTTGCCTTATTTTGCCACGGTTTTGTCATTCCGATAAATTTTGTACGTGCGTGTTATACCTAATTAAAATAGGAGCTATAACTTTGATATTTTGGTACCTACATAGTTAACGAGGTTTGAAATAGTTTCCGTCAATACAAAATTATAAACAAAAAATCGTGCAAGTAAATAAATTAATGGTATATATTAACGAAAGCTAAGTACATAGGTACCCATATAGTACTTTGTACGTATGTAGCTACTAAGTTTATAGCGAGAACCATTAGCGATTTTTTTGTAGTTTTTGGGTAAAATTGTTCCTATTTTGTTACAATGACTTTAAATAAATAAAGGAGCATTGACAACATGGAGTTTTCTCATCGGGTTGATAATATTTTGCTGTTCTATTATTTATGGGGGTTAATTTAATTGTATTACGTGCCAACTGGGAGGTCATACAAACATTATGCTTCCGTAGCAAAAGTGATTCTGATCATCTTATTCAAATTTAAGCAGTCACGTATGTATAACAGAATTTATCGGAATTAAAAAGAGTACAGTAGCAAACTGACACTTTGTTGGTTGGTGCTAATAAGTAGTAAACATCATGACAAGTAGTAAACTGACAATGTCGGTTAGTACTAAAAAGAAAAAGTAATAAATATGGTAAAAAAAAAAAAGCCTCTGTGCTGTTGGCTTCGGCCCCACACATGCCTCAAAGGACCAAGTCTCTGTGGGCCTATGATTCGAAAAGAATACAAACACAATAATAGTAATTTAAAAAACACATTAAAATCTGTAATTGTACAGATGTATGTCTGATGTTTACGAAATCAATAAATAGTAAACTGACCAATGTGTCAGTTGTTACTAACAAAGAGTTATTGCTGTGAGGCATATTGCTCTGAAAAATCGATAAGTAGTAAACTGTATAGCGAAATCAGTTGGTACTAAAGAGTAGTAAACTGACCAATGTGTCAGTTGGTACTAACAAAGAGTTATTGCTGTGAGGCATATTGCTCTGAAAAATCGATAAGTAGTAAACTGTATAGCGAAATCAGTTGGTACTAAAGAGTAGTAAACTGACCAATGTGTCAGTTGGTACTAACAAAGAGTTATTGCTCTGAGGCATATTGCTCTGAAAAATCGATAAGTAGTAAACTGTATAGCGAAATCAGTTGGTACTAAAGAGTAGTAAACTGACGTAATATGTGTCAGTTGTTACTAACAAAGAGTTATTGCTGTGAGGCATATTGCTCTGAAAAATCGATAAGTAGTAAACTGTATAGCGAAATCAGTTGGTACTAAAGAGTAGTAAACTGACCAATGTGTCAGTTGGTACTAACAAAGAGTTATTGCTCTGAGGCATATTGCTCTGAAAAATCGATAAGTAGTAAACTGTATAGCGAAATCAGTTGGTACTAAAGAGTAGTAAACTGACGTAATATGTGTCAGTTGGTACTAACAAAGAGTTATTGCTGTGAGTCATATTGTTCTGAAAAATAACTCATGTGGGTTTGGTAGTTATCGAACGACGGGCTTTGTTGACAACTGCCATTCGTAATCACTCCAGAAAAAAAAAAAAGTTGAGAAAATCAAAACAATATAAGAGGAGAATTATACAATACCTCATTATACAACCAAGTGTAAACTAAAGATCCCTAGCCAAAGTAGTATTGTCAGTTCTTACAATTTAATGGGTATCTACTGAAAATAATAAAGAGCTATGATATGATAGATACTGATTGGGTATGGATCAGAAATTTCCGTGTATCAACAGACCAAGGAAAAAGACAATTCAAATAGCACGAACTTTAAAGTTAAATGCACTTTATGTTAAAATATCAATCAAGAATAATAAAAGTCTAGCATGAAAAAAAAAGGATTCATATGACAAAGCTTTGTTTTGAGTTTCATGTAAAATTCATTTCAATGGCGAAAGAAGCTTTTGTTACAGTCTGTTAGACAAACCTTGTATAAAAAGAAACCTAATAGGTACACCTTTCCGGGGGAAAGACGTAAGACATTTTTATTGGTAATAATTATATTACAGGTCAAAAGTGGTTACATGTTTCAAAGCAACATAAAAAAAAAAAAAAACTATTAATCAAGGGATTTTTACTAAAAATTTTGCTCTGATTTAGCAAAGAATAAAACAAAAATTGGGAATCTCAAAATATTACTAAGTAGCCAATGTAATAAAATATCTTTACATATCTCATGCTGTGAAAAAGGGTCGTTGCTGACGGGGAACCCGACCTGTGGGTTCGGCTTGCAGGCGATGTTTTAAAACTGGGCCTGTTAGTAATTTTGAATATGGAACTGGAGGGGGAGCCGGTGGAATCGCGACAGTTAAAGAGTTAAAGTAAATTTCTTCTTATTTTTAATAGGAGTTGCATTGCATCCAATTGGTTGTGTGCGATTTTAAGTTTCGAACTGGCCGCTGCGAATTGCGTTGCTTGACGCCAGATATTATATTTTTATCTGTATTTTTGTGACCTCAATAGATGAGTTTGTCAAATTGTTGCTCAGTATTACAGTGGCAAAGGTAAAAATTACTAATATCCCTACGGTCAGGGAAATTTCTGTTTTATGTTGGGATACTTTTCTTTCACATTAATTCAATGTTTTTCAATCATAAAAATGAAAGTTTTGTGGTGCATTTTGAGTACCAGACGATACAATCATCATTTATGGATCGTTTTCTTGTATTTATCGCTTTTCATTCGATATGTAAGGCGGTGCACGTGCCGCGGATGTAACATCGTTAACAACTTCGGAAAGGTACCGCCCTCGCTCCGCTTGGGCGTTGGAAGCCTCGGTTGTTGTTGATGGGTTGCATGCCTGGGTGCGTAATCAACTATTGATTACATTTGAACAAGAAACTTGTTGAGTGTAAATGCAGCTACACGTTCAACATAGATGCAAAAATATGTAAAAGATGCAAGAGTGATCACGGGATCAACCGGGATAAATGAAAATGTAATGGTCCGATTTGGTTCCACGTATTATTGAACACTAGTTTAAAAACTACTTAAAATGTAAGAGGTTACGCATGGCCGTATGTCGATGCATCTAACAATCTAGGCCAACATCAAAGTCCAATGTTGTGCATGATCTAGACTAAGCAAAACTTAAATTATGAAATAATAAATATCATGTACATCGTACAAAACTGTTATGTTATTACTAACAGGTTATTTTTAATATGTTAAATAATTCCGATAAAATATTTTATAGTCAGAACTTCAGGTAAAAGTTGTTGTACAGGACAGGATGATGAAAATACAAAATAGATTCAATGTCCTTCGTTTCTACCCATGGCAAAATTTCCGATACTCGATAATAAGTAAGCTAAGGTGACTATGGTACTGCTATCTTTATTTAATAATAAACTTAATTACTATGAATTTATATTTAAAAATAAGATGTATAGCTGCAGTAATTATTTTATTGGAACAGTAATAAAATTAAAAGAATTAGTGATACATGTAACGAGATAAACTTACTACTAGTCTCTCATGTATAGGAGCACGACTTCTTTAAAGTATTTTTACTTGGAAGTGATAACATAGTGTTGTATTGTTAATGTAATAAGAGAAGATTTTTAATCAAATTTGTATTAAATTTAAAGATCACGTCAAAGACCTAAAGAAATATTTAAAATTCAATGTGGACTGCGGAACAAAGGTTATCGATAATTAAATATTACTGTTACAAGATTTTATATGTTTTCGGATATTGAAAACTTATTTGTTAGAAAAGGAAAGGAAAGGAACAGGAAATTTGAATGAGATTTAAAAACTTTAATGTAAAGTGAAAGTTATTGTGATGACATTAATCATTTTGGTAGACAGATTAAGTTTGTGCAGTCCAGTATAAATTGCTGACATTAATATTTTCTATAGAACTGTAGACATTAAACATGCTTAAGCTTAGAGTGTTTAAAGTGGTATTATAATGACTATGATTATTAAATGCTGTTAAGATGAAAATATTTAATTTTTAAAATCCAAATAAGTTCAAAATTTACTTTACGCCCTGATTAGGGAATGCAAATATTGGGACGGAGATGCACTTGTGGAATTGCATTCCCTAGTCGTGATTAATCTAGTTAATGAATTTTGTGTATAGATGATTATTACCTGTTTATTGATATGGAGTATGTACAAGGTCTAAATTTGTTAAAAGGGGAAAGGTGTGACGGTATGCAAATAAAATGTTTAATCTGTGGGCGCACGGCCGGAGGGTATGACACTTGTCATCTGACAGTCAAGCGAGCCGGACGTGCGCTCACAGCCTATTCCAATATATTAGTGTTGTTTCACTCTCAGACTTACCCCTGTGACACAGTGGACGTCACAATATATGTACGTATGTATGTATGTAAATAATCTTTAATGCCATATAGCTCCTTCCACGGAAATTAAGCTCCTATTCATATAGTTCCTTTCACGGTACAATAAGCTTATAATTGTGCCAATAAACCGTAGAAAAAACGCAACAGGTGGGGAAATAAAACAATGACACGCTGTTTAATTAGCGCCCCACCGCGGCCAGCGAAACAAATGAGGACGATTATCACATTGGCATCGGGAGTGTTGTAAGCATTTCATTTCATTCCTTGTTTCACATGAGTCTATCGGACAGATTTTTCTTTTTCCTCCACGAGGGACCTTTGCCTTTGCCAAGCAGTAGGATCAAATTGTAATCATATAATTATCTATACATCTTATGTTGGTATGACTTTTTAGGAATACTAGTCTCAAAAGACTGAAACTGCCTAAAATTTGTGGTAAAATTCCGGATCGTTCTAATATGACATTAAAACATTCTAGGCATTATTGTCTTATCATGTAATGTCTTGTCGAAATATTCATTTGAATCAAATTGTAATTACATATTCATATTTTTTACCGTGATTCTAAAATGTGTTTATTAGTAAAGTAGAAACTAGTAAGGAAATTTTCTCTTCACGTTTTCCGTCTGCGTCAGCAACCGGACGCACAAGGCGAATTCTTCCGGCGTACCGTCAGCGTTTGCAGTAAACATATTATTCAAGAATAAACACATACACGATGGAATGTATTCGTGTGGGACACCAAGTCATCTAACGACCCAATGAAAATAAAAACAACCAAAATTTTTTGAGTAGTACTAGAGCGGTTTTAGTAAGTAGGTATGTACAGGACGGAGCCCAGGGGCGTGCGGTCCATAAAGGCATAAAAGCACTGCTTACCCTGCGATTTACACCCGCTTAAAATTTAATAATTAATTCATTTAATTCATTTTAATTTTTATTATCTTAGAACAACACTTTACCGTAAAATGGAACGCAATTACTGTTACGCGCCACTATTGGCTGAATATCTCTCAAGTACGAAATGTCAATCAAAGAAAATGGACTCGCCCGCTGTTTCGCGCCACTATTCGCTGAATCGAAATGTCAATCAGAGAAGGTGGACTCGCCCGCTGCCTAAAAGTATGAATGTGTGAAATCAACGTAACTACATTGTAGGTGTGATCTTTCTACACACAAATGTTGCAATGGTGCAGTAGTAGTAGTTTTTTGTGTGGCGGAGTATGAAAGCTCAAGAGGCAGTACCTACCTTAGCAACATTTCAACTACAAAACCAAACGAATTTTAAAAAGTAAATCACCATAGTCATCCGCTCGCAAAACGTGCGTGGTGCGTGAGGGATTTTAGTGCGTATCCAAAGTTCGTGTATTTACAAATTGCAAATAACCTCCATTATTTGATGCGTATTGTTTACTAATTGTTTTCGTTGTTATTTAAATTGTAGTAAAATTTAGTATTATGGTTATTTGGTGTTATGGTTCTTTTTGACAAAATAAGAATGAGGTCTGTGTTGAAATAAGTTTATACAGATGACATGATTGTGTTTACAAAAAGGGCACCAGTTTTTGTAAAAAGTTTTATCATAATGTGATCTGTGTGCGATAGAAGCAGAGATGGATGTGTACCCGATTTGGAAATGACACTCACAAGAAAGGTACGTTTGCAAATTGGCTCGTGATGTTTTGTGAATAAGGTACCAATATAGTTAGATCATTTTGTTTGTTTATTAATGTGACGTTTGCCATGATAAAATCCGGTTAATGTTTCGTTTCCGAAACACCTTCAAAATACCTACATAAAAAATTTGAAAAGCATCTTTGTTTTACCTACTGCCTACCCAGTGATGAAACCCTGTGCACGCCACTGACGGAGCCTTTATAATAATGTCTAGAATACCACAAAGTGAATACAGTAGAATCTTCTCACAACAGCAGTCAACATTTCTGTCTGTCTGTCTCTGTAGAAAATCGCGATCTCGAGACTGTTTGCTTTAGTATCTACTACTAGATGTTCGTATGGTGATCTGTGTGGAAAATATTACGATAGCTATTGAGAAGCAATACGCAAGAAGAAGAATGTTCTTCTGGTAGTGCCTCTCGAACTAATGAAGGTTGGCAGTCAGCTCCGCATATTTCTTTCTATCTTTCAAGAGGTCAAATAATTCGGCAGTACTCGCGATTCTTGTCCATTCCCGTACGTCAGCCGTGATGTCTTTCTACTGTCTCTTGTTTTTTCCCCAGCAACTTTTCCCATCTATACCCATTGTATGAGGCAAAATTGGAAATAAACCAGAAATATAGTACTAAGTAATAACTTCTCGCTATAAATTTTTTGCAAAAAAATACAGTTCATATCCCGATTTCTGCTCTGCAAGCCACCGGACGTTCAAGTCGCGCGCATCCGGCGTACCGTCAGCATTAGCAGTAAACATCCTGACCCACTTATTGGGGCCAGATAAAGACGTATGTAGTGGTAGTATTCCTCAACATTCATCTTCTAGCGGAAAAGATGTGACGGCGGAGCAAGCGCTTTTTTGTTTTACGACTATTTATCGAGTGCTGGATACTGGTAATAGTGGGTAATAAATTTTAGCTCGGATTATTTATGTATCAGATAGAAGAGCTTATAATCTTAAAACTAAGCTAAACGTTGGGTTTTGTTAACAAAATAAATTTCGTGACTGTGGTCTTAAGATCCGTTCAAACACAGCGCTCACATGGCTAAAAATTTTGTTTTCGTTGTGGTATACTTTTAGTGAGATCATCCTTTAATCAACTAAAAAGAAAAATAAAAACACCATAGACTCACAATGAATGCAACTTTGTTCACCGCACCTGAAAAAGAATGCATTAACCTACATTTTTAAACGTCCATCCTAAATTTCAGGTGCATCTAGATTACAGTAATGAACGAATTCACGAATGAATTTCATTTGGAGTCGTAACTTTGCACAAAAATATGAGGCTACGTGTGACCTACATTCATACTCTTCTACATATCACCGTAGCACTTGCTACGAGCTACGAGTAAAAAAAAGCGTGGACTATGTTGATGACGTGCTACTATTTTATGTAATGACGTGGTTCTTTGCTTGGTGATGGTTGAAAAGGTTTTCAGTTGTACGTTGCTGAGAGTTTAGAAATAGGTAAATAGACGGAAATTTAATTGTGAGGAAAATTTGTAGGTAATTGATAATAAGGTAGTAAAAAACATGACCCGCTCTGTTTCTTCTTACTTAAAATTTTTCTTTACTTCAAAATAAAGATCTTTTTCAGCATCTTTTATCGAAAACCAGACAACATATCCATTGGTGCTCTACCGCTTTTCTAGCGTAAACTCCGTCCCCATTGGCGGCCAACTCTAGCATGAACTATTTATCCATCCGAGCCCAGTAAGTGCGCCGTTTTAGTGGCGTTGGACACGACAGCCAGTAGTAGCACACCAGCACAACATTGTCGCGGCCGTAAACTGGCCCGGAGCCGTTTAATGGCCCTTTAAGGCCCATTGCAGGCCGAAGGCCGGTTTATGTCCAGTTTCACAGACGATTTTTATCGCTTTTCCCGTAATCACTCGCCCGAGTATTTATATCGGGAACAGCTTTTGAGGTGATGTTTTACAGCCGATTTTGAAATTGAAATCATGGTTAACCTCAGAATCATAAATTTCTATACAAGTATACGTACTAGAACTACTTAAAGTGTTAAAATCTTTCTGAATACGGTTTACTGCCTTTAATTTATTAAGGCAGATCGCACACTTAACGCACTACCGAGCGCTACAACATCTCAACGGTCTATCAGCGCTATCGCAGCGTCGTCCGTCGAGTGCAGTTTTGGTATGGGCAGTGACGTTTCTAGTATGGATCTGACAGACCGCTGTGATGTTTTAGCGCTCCGTCGTGCGTTAAGCGTGCGAGCCGCCATAGAAATACGTAAAATGTAAAAATCTCTCTGAATACGGTTTACTGCGTCTTATTTATTAACAGAAACGCCTACTGGCGTCAGGTGGGTGAGGACTGGAGGAACATCCTTCCGGAACGACATCCGTAAACAAGCAAAGGTTTTTTTTATAAAAAATCATTTCCGTAATATTATTTTCTTTTTACATTTTTGACGACCATCGAAGATAGCAAGCACTCTACTTACTGATTTGACAGTCAAATCAACTTGATTTTAAGGTTCCGTGGTTACACTAAAACTAAAACTATAAGACATTATTACGGGTTTTAACTCACGGTATATCCCTACCGTGAGTTAAAACCCGTAATAATGTCTTATAGTTTTAGTCAAATCAACTGTCAAATCAGTTTGATGTACAATTATTTACTGACTAGTATGATATTTATATGACATTTTTTGGATTAGGAAGCACTTTCAATAATATGAAAGTGTATAAAATAATTAATGACAAGAAATATAATGTAAATAATTAAATTACAAGATACAGCTTTCTGTTATCTGTAAATCTGTGCGAAGTGCGAAGATCAAGACGATAGAAAGCATCAAGTTCTGGTATATAAATTAATTTAGTTCCAGATAGAGTTCTACCTTGAAAATGAACTTCGGATGTGTTCAAATGCATTTCTAGCAGGAAAGTAGAATCATTTTTGTACCGATATTGATGCAGATGCAATGCTGTGTGGTGCTGATGCGGCTTATAACTGCACCAGTTCAATTCTAAGAGGTAATCATCCAGGAAATGTGTGGCGACGGGCTCAGCCCCTGCACTCGGTTATAGTAGTTCAAGGAATAGAAAGGCAGGCGTGGTTCGTCATGTGGTTTATATTATGATAAATAAGACCCTGAAATGAACAAAATACAAACAAGAGATGGAAACAGTGAGATTGGTATGTACAAGGAAGTAGAAATGAGGGCCAGGCAGATATCTTGGGGTGCTGCGGAACTTTATATCAGTGAAATATCAGTAGACTGGTAAGTCGTGTGCTCAGTATATGCGACAACTGCAGGGCAGCTAAAGGAAAACTTATCTGCTATCGCTGCTGCTGCTCGTGCTGAGTTTTGATGAAGAATGAGAAGAATGATATTATTATGAAATCGAATGTCAGTAAAATTTGAAACTATGATAGAATAAGAACTAAATAAGAATAAAAATGAGGAGGTGTAGGCAAAGAAGCGTGTTATGCTACAAATGGGCTGCAGCGTTTCTGTTAATGCATCATATTGCAATGCGATCGTCAGTCCACCTGCCAAGCTTGGTGAGTATGGTAAATAACCCTTATTAAGGGAAGGCCGTTGTTCACCAGTGGATGACGAGGCTGTAAAAGTATTGATGCAAAGCAGCAATAAGGTACCTACCCCAAAATAAATTCTCCAATAATATTCCGAAGCTACCACTTTGTGGCATTATTATTTTCGCCGCTTCGCTGTTTGCAGACTTTGTCGAAATTGAATCCCCTGTCGTGTAACTAAATGGAGATATGAAGATATAATATTCGGTTTTCTCGACAGAATATGAGGTTTCGTACGTGTCCTTATAAGTTCAATGTTACGCAATACTTCTACTTTTATTAAAGTAGGTATGTGCTAGCTGTTTGAGTTATGAGAATGGGATGTGTAATAAAATGCTGTAGGTATTAAATAGCTTGGTTTATAAATATGAAGTAATATTACATGGAAGGTGTAAGAAAACGAGATATACCATAGTTATTTTAGCCGAGGCGCATTCTAAAGGGAATATTCCAATTTCTTTGGGTGCGAATGCTTCTCACGGTAAGTAGTTGAATCGTTAATAAAGGCGGATCGCACACTTAACGCACGACACAGCGCTAAAATAGCGCAGCGGTGTGTCAGATCCATACTTGAAACGTCTCTCCCGATACTGAAACCGTACTCGATGCGAAGACTCGATGGACGACGCTGCGATAGCGCTGCGTCGACAGCGGTTGAGCGGTTTCAGTATGGGGAGTGACGTTTCTAGTATGGGTCTGACAGACCGCTGCGATATTTTAGCGCTCCGTGGTGCGTTAAGTGAGCGATCCGCCAAAGCGCCTAAAGCACTGCGATCATACGAGTTTGACATACCCCGTGTGACATGAAAACTATTTAAAGGTTCAGACATTCTGATTCAATTATTGATACAGTTGTTATTTGATATGATCTCAAAATAATTAAATTTACCAATAAAGCTCGAGGAACTGTTTTTCAAGAAGCGATAGTTTCTATCAGATGACGATGCAGAATCGGCTGGGTCGCCACTCTTGGTGATGGATGACGCGACATCCCTCCGGCTTAGGACTCAATGAGGGGGGATAAGGGGAGGACGAGGGGGGATAGGGGGGGATTATACCGCGACGTTGACGAATTGCTACCACTCCACATCGGAGATAGCCGGTGAATCGATTTAAAAGTTCGCAGTCGCCGCTGTCCACCCCGGATTATTTGTCCACGGATAAGTGCAACTCGTGAGGACTTTTCGACGATCGCTATCTGCCATATACAGCGGAGATTGTTGACGAGATCGCTTTTGTGCTCTCACACACACTTTCGAAACAGATAGAGTTTCGAAAACGCTTCAAATTCTGACTGAATAGACTGCAATAACTATTAGCCCATAAGTAAAAAATTTACTGCACTGCATGCAATGCACAATGCAGAAGCAGTGCTGTTGTGCTAAAGTCCTATAGACAGACATTCATTATAACAGGTATGTTAGATATAATTTTAAAAGCAATAATAAAATAGGTAAATTGATACCTATCTAGTTAGTAATCCATTTCATACAGGGATTATAGGAAAACTTTCCAAAAAGTAAGGCCTTTTTCACACTTAACGCACAACGTAGCGGTAAATTACCGCAACGGTCTGTCATATCCATACTAGAAATGTGAATCCCCATACTAAAACTCGCTCAACCACTGTCGACACAGCTGCGTCAAAATGACGCAGTCGCTTCAAAATGACGCAGTCATGTCAAAATGACGTCACTGTGTCGACAGCAGCGGTTGAGCGGTTTTTGTATGGGGATCGATGTTTCTAATATGGATCTGACATACCGCTGCGTTATTTTAGTATTGTATTGTGAGTTAAGTATGAAAAAGGCCTAACATCAACTTAATAATCCTGTGATATTTCCCTAAAGAACAGCTAATGGATAACAAACATTAGGCAAAATCTTCAACCATCGTGTTAATAACATCAAACAAAGTTAGTAACTTTCTCATCTAATGAAACACTCGTAATGAACATCCCGAAACTATCTTAAAATCATTATGATCCGCCAACTTGTGGGATAAGGCGGCAAGAATTAAATTTCATTTTGGGGTTTATAATTTATGTGAATTGTTGCAGTCTAGCAAATGTTGAAAGTTTTGGGAGCCTACTTAGGTTTATAGTCAGGGTGTATCAAAAACGGTAGGTACTATTATACTCAACCACCCTTAGGATTTTTTGATCCTTTGGTTTTAACTTATTTTAAAAGTATGACAAACTCAAACTCAAATCATTTATTCAAAGAAGTAAATTTTACATTTATCCTTTTGATGGTCATGTTTTAGTCATTGTAAAAAAAAGAAAAATGTAGGAAGTACATTTTTTTATTTCTTACAACAATTTTATCAACCTAGTGTAAACAGGGCTCTGGTGGACTAAAAACTTGAAACTAGCCCCTAACGCACTGCCTCGGGGCTGGCCAAGCTAACCAAATAGAATGTAACGTTAGGTGGTAAATGAAATAAAAACGAAAAGAAAATCCACTATTTTTAATGCAACTAGTGACATAAGGTTACCAAAACGGGAACAAATTGGATTAATTCTCCGTAGGTATTGAAATCTGTAGTTCTTTGATGATGGTGACAGAGATTGACTGGCGATATTGTCTGTATTAAGTATATAATTTATTTTATCCAAGGGCAGGTTCCTACATACTCGTGTTCTACCTAGTGCACTAATCTCTCTCTTTTCGTGTGGGCCACCGAATCGTCTAACGACCCAATTGGTAAAAAAATTCACTGATTGAATTTCGTTCAATTCGTCTTTATAATATTTTCTGAACATCCTGTTCATGTAGCAGAGTTCTCGAAACAAAATTACGAGTACAATGGCGGGAGTTTATGGGCAAAACCCTTGGGAATGTTCAGCGTAACGACCAAAATATAAATGGGATTTTCACTTTACTCCACTGCGAGGAAAGTTTAAAATCCGCCGATTATTGAAAATTTATCGACGGCTCGACCTTTGCAGCACTGGATAAGCGGAGTTTGTAGGTTATGTTGTGTTTGTTTAGGAAGCCGAGTACACGCCAGCCGTTGCCCTTTTTGGTACGGGGTATTATGTTATGATTGATGAATGACTATGTCAGAGAGTAAAGCGTTCAAAAAGGAAAATGGTATTCGTGCCAACAAATTTATAACAATTTAACGGCATCACAACAAAATTAATAAACAATTGTTATGATTAGATAAAACACAAAAATAAACGTGAATGGAAACGTTGGACGGGGAGACCTAAAAGAACGTAACTACCTAGATCAAATTGGGAACGTTCTAAAGATCAGGTCAAAACTACCCAAAACCGACGAGCATGTATAAAAAAGCTGATGAATGTTAAGGAAGCGAAAGAGGTATGTCAGGATCGTAACAAGTGGAAGAAGGTAGTCTCTGCCTACCCCTATGTATGTACAAATAGGAAACAAATAAGTTTCTAGTAAAATAGGACATCAAACCTCCGCATACGTAAAATTTGCGGCCGCATTCAGCAGGTAAAGCTAAACACTCTCAAATAAAGTAAAATAAAAGAGATTCAGGTCACAGCAGGTATCGTGCACGTTTTGTTCCTCAGCGCGTAGTCATAACGCCTTATAGCCGACAGTTTACGATGCAATACGCACAGTTCCCGCACTTTGCTAGTAATTGAATTGCAGGCGTTTGTTGTAAACGCGGATTTGCCGCCATTTCGCCACCAAGAAACAATGCCAAGCCTTTACAAAGTACCGCGAGGAAAATAAAACTATTACCGTTCTTGCTTCCTTGACGTAAACGTTTGTGTTTTCTTTTGATTGAACTGAAATTCTGCATCAATATCTTAGAAAATTTTGCTGCAATGAGATATGCCACAATTTTTTTTGTTGTAATTGTATTTTTCGTCAGTTCGGTACCCCGAAAAACTAACAGACAGACTATGGCATCAAATATAAAATATTATTTCGTATAAATTGAAAGCATTGAAAAATAATACTAGGTACTAAGGTCAAAAGTTCCGCCGCAATTTTTTTTCGCAGCTGTTGACTAAGCACTATTTTTTCAACCTACTTTGCCATGATCTAACTTTTAAAACTGTAAGTTGTCGTATTTTTTTCTTAAATAACCGTACAATGAAAATACAAATAAAAGTATCCAATGTAAATACAAGTAAAAGTTTCTTAAAAAAATACTTGAACCAACGAGGCATGTTTGCCCAAGGCAATATGAGGTCCAAAGAAAACAAACATCTTTCTATTTGCAAAGAGATATCCTGTTGTTTGATTTGCTTTGTTTTTCTTCTTAGCTTTATTATCAAATACCGTGATATTTGTACCGGAATTAGCAAAGATATTTGTAGGTACAAACAGCGCCGCTTTGTGAGCTACATTTAAAGGATCAACCTATTGTTTTCTTCTAAAATAGTTAATTAATAATTGGATATTAATGGTAATCTAGAACAGTAGGTACATACTTAGAAAAATTAAATCATATAGATACCAAAAAGTTACTTCATCTATATATAAGAGCTTGACTCTTGCCCTGTACCGTGTTTATTTGTAATTTAAAACTTATTCAACACTCACACACACACACATATTCCGCCTTTATCCCATTCTGGGTAGGCAGAATTTCGATAACTTTAAAAAATCTAAAGCCGTAGCGTATTTTGCTAAATCACTGTACGTCATAATATAAACCATCTCTTCTCGCGTCTGTCTGTATGATGCTTTAAAACTGCACAACGGAATTTGATTAAATTTTTTCCTAATAGATAGAGTGTGAGTGTTTAATAGATTGAGGAAGATTATTTGTATAATACATGTCGGGAAAATGTCTTGTTCCCACAGGAAAACAATACCCACCGCCCAGTGCAACTACAAGGCGGGCCGCCAGTCAACTAAATGTAAATGTCAGAAGAACGTAAAAAATACATCACTGTACAGCTTGTAACCAGTTTGTTTTTATTCAATAAGACAGGACTGGATAGTGCTAATATCTCGCTGAGCTCGATCACTGTCACGGCATCGGACCAATTACTACAGCCGGGATCGATCTACGTCCGATAACCAATTTTACTGATGCTGGCTATTGCATTCCTTGTAGAGTTAGGGCGGGCGATCTCACACCGCACAACGCAGCGCTAAAATAACGCTGCGTTATGCATTCGTCTGTCAGATCAATACTACCAACGTCCTTCCTCATACTAAAAACTGCTCTTGACGCAGGTCCAATGCAAAGTTTGTTGTAAGTATATGACAGACACATGCGTTACGCAGCGCTGTCTTGTCGTTAAGTGTGAGAACGACCTATAGTTTTACGTAAATGTAGGCGAATCCCACACGTGACGTTCGTTGGTGCAAAAGAGCCAAACAACGCAAGCTTTTTCGTTGCTCATGCTCCTGCATCAACGTCGGTTTTTGAATTTTCCTTGCATCAATGAACAATCTATGATTTCCTGTTACTTTTGATTCGCAACCCGTAATCCAACATGACTAATTTGAATTGCATTTCTATATATCTTTTTGTATCAAAAGCCAAATACCAAGAAAATAAATTCTACCTTCCCTATATTTTTTGTTCCTAGAACGCGTCTATTTAAAGCACATACTAATACAGCGTTTACTCGCGAAGGGTGTATTGGGAAATCTCGGCGCCTACACGCCCCCTTTTAATCTCCGTCACCAGGGTGCGCCTGAAAACATCCGATAGTGTTCTTTGCGCTCACAGAAAGAGCTAATTTTACTTAAGTGGGCTACTCTACTCTCTGGAGGTATACAGGGTGCAGCTCCTCCGTTGTTTAACTCCTGAGAGCGATAAAATGATGTCTGGTGGAGATAGAGGGATGTGTTTGGTTGGTGCAGTCCGATTTGTGATTGGATTGGTTCGTGTGGGTGGACGTACGTTGTCTGTACTGTAGATCTTGTAAAGACGGTGCTTTCTCAGTTGCTTTTTGTAGGAAGTAACTTGTATCTTTACTATTATAGCCCTAGGTTCTACTCTAACCTCAGCTCGCCAAAAGTTGAGACAGAAATGAATGAGATCCGTTGGTTTAAACTTTAAGTTTCTTAATTTATGTTTTAGAATTTTTTTTAGATCTTTTTACCGTGGAAAAAAATACAGCGGAGATATTTAATTAATTGTGGTTTTATCCAAAATATATTAATTTGTAAGTACTTAGGTAGCTGCTTTATATACAGTCACGGAATTTTAGATTGTATAAATATGACAACCTGTGCTAAAAATCTTTGATGACGTGTTCAATGCGTAATATCGTGGTTGAACTGTCAACACTCATTTTAGCGGTCCTATAGCAGTTCTGAATTAATTTCTTCCTTCTTTTACAAATTGTATATGAAATAGATATTGCCGTGTGATGCCGGCTTAGAATAGCATCACCCCACATCCTTCCCGCGGGTGTCGTAAGAGGCGACTAAGAGACTCGAGGGTATTGGTGTATTACAATTTTTAGGCGACAGGCTGACAACCCGTCACTATAGTGATACACATGTTTTCTGGAACAACCTTAGAAAACAATCCTCAAAAATGTCAGACGTGGCGATAGCGACCGTATTCTTACGGCCGTTAACGCTCTGCCTACCCCGCAAGGGATAAAGGCGTGATATCTGTGTGTACATGAAATAGATTTTTCATAAAATATTGTACGTAGTGAACATTTTAGCTGCCAGCAGTCGAGTGCAGCGATGACGGCATTGTTTAGATGTAAGCACGCATGTGCTTTGTTCGCGCAATACTTATGAATTTCCTAGGCATGGGGTGGCAGGTATAGCATAGTTTGTTGTACAACTTCTGCTGTATAACTAGTGTAGGTACTTACAATACCTTTGTACTTCTTCTACATCCAATCGATAATGGTAACTTCGTTTACGAGACATTGAAAAAATTTTTGGGTACTTTTTTTCCATCGAATCAATGCCCATAGTGATGGCCACGGCAACTTTGTGCTGGAGAAATAATATGACTGAGTAAAATAATAGTTAACTATTTGAGCTAGTTTTTTGTCAATACTAGGTAAAGGACAACGTTCATTAATCAAATTTGTGTAAGTATACGTCTTCAAAGCTTATGTGATTGAAGACTTCACCAACTTTTCAGCGGTCATTAAGAATTAACTTATGTAATATGCGTGATTACTTCCTAGGTGTTGACCAAAATAAATACGAACGTTTGTCCTGTATTAAAATACGACCAGAAAAGTCTGTGCCTACCTAACCTCTGTGTCTTATCTCGTAAAATAAGCACCTGAAACACAGTATTACATACAACAAACCCATCCCAAGACAGCGTTTAGTTGCACACAAATGTCACTGCAAGTACTGCATCACCATTCTGCCGGAGCTGCAATACTCCCTGCGGCATTGTGGAAATCTCCACCATTCTCCAAGAATACCTGCAAATATTTTCCGATTAACTAAAGAACGTTTACATTACCCGAGATAGTAGCACTATTTGGAATTTATTGCCCCGTTATGGTGGCGAGTGCATCCCGGCTAGCTCCGGCGTGCACTCCCGGTATAGGTGGTGCATTTACAATTTGAAATTGATAGGTTACTGTGGTCATCTTTAAGTTTCTGTTCAAATGTATTTAAACTGAGAAGATGTAGATACTGCCACGCCCGACTTCGTTTTGCGCACAGGCCACGCTAAATACTTCATAAAAATGATTATTGACGGTTTTCAAATTTGAATTAAATTTATTCGGGAGCGCAAGCCCACGAGTGGACAAACGAGCGGCGTGCGATCAGTCTAGATGAACTTAATTGAAAGCTTAGGATGTCTAGGTAGGACTCCACCTCAGGGACTAGGTATAAAAGTATAATAAATAAGTCGATGTAAGAAGTATTCTGAGTTTTGCTTTGAAAGGAAACTAAGCTTGGTGATCAGCTAGGCATACAACCTGCTAGGAACCTTAAGAGTACTTACAGCTTTTGCGCGTCTTATCTTGGATTAACTGTGTCATTTTGTTTTTTCTAGTGTTATTATATATTTTCATATTGACTTTGTAAATGCAGGCAAAGTTAATGTAATAATTATATGTAAGTACTAATAAAAATCCTTGTTTTTTTACCAAGGAACAGACCACTCTTGATGCAAGTAAAAAGGATTTTCAGGTTACCACTGATCAATGCCTAAACAACTTTCTTATTGCGCATAAAAAAGAACAAAAACAGCTACATTAACAACGTTTCCAAGCATGAAATGTGGTGTCAGTAACACAAGTGCCAAGTACACTGTCGAGCCGGGAGCCGACTGACACGAAATTGATTCAGTGTACGACGTGAGCCGCCTCGCAACGCGATTCAAATGTTGGCTCGGACGAAACGAAACTTTATGTTGACGCCTGGGCAATTTAATTAGACGCTGCACTATTTAGTTTGCAAGCGGAATTCCTGGCCTTTTTTGCTTTTGCTGTAGAACCTTTGTTCACCCAGATGGTAGAAAATAAAATATGGATCTATTGGTTTCTGCAATGCGTCCTTTACAATTTACATATATCATGCCTTTGCGGAGTAGGCAGAGCGTTAGCGGCCGTAAAAATACGGCCACTATCGCCACGTCTGATATTTTCGAGGATTTTATTCTAAGGTTGTTTCAGAAAACATGTGTATCACTATACTAGTTACAGGTTTTCAGCCTGTCGCCTAAAAATTGTAATACACCAACACTCTCGAGTCCCTTACGACACCCGCGGGATGATTCTAAGCCGGAATCACATGGCACACAATTTACATTATTGGTACTAAACAAATTATTGCAGAAATCTTGCCTTTGCGTTGCCTCCAGCTATGCGCATGTTGTAGTAAATTTATCTTCGAATTTAATTAAGAGAATATTATTGAGAGATTTATGGGGAATATTCGTCATACTGAAGTATGATATGCAACAGTATTATGTTGATTCCTAAGGTGCTCATTGATAATGGCAAAGAAATACAGATGTGAGAAGTAACAACTATATTGTGTGATCAATAGCTTAGTAATGCCATGTCTTCTTATTATTTTTATCATTCTATTCATTGTTTTCGACCATACTTTGTTTATCAATTACTAGTGGCTGCGCCCGCTGTAACGCATTGTGAATTAGATAATTTCCCGGTAAGTATTATGCATAAAAACCTTCCTCTTGAATCATGCTAGGTATCTGTTTAAAAAACTACATTTTCAGTTGAGTAGTTTTAAACATTTAAGCAAACATACCTACATGTAGACGCAAAAAGCGACTTGTAGTAATCATATTTCGGTCCAATCAATAAATCTGTGACTGAACCACGATGTGCCGTAGATAATGGCCGCAATCCCCGTCTACTATCCGCTACTAACAATAAATGTTGAATTGAAAATGTACCCCTTTATGACGTCAGCATACGTCACCAGATCACGCGTCACTGATCATCGAAGTTTCATTAAAGCTAGTTGGTTGGCCCTCTGTTTGCTCAACACAGGATACGAGTATATCTATAAGTGAAATAGGTTGTCAATGTAAAACTATTTAATAAAAGCCCTTTGATACGCGCAGACTGGCCATGTAAAGCTGGTTTGATGAAAATATAAACTGAAATGCCATTTTTAATATAATCAATCGATAGTCACTATGCCCTGTGGATTTTCAATGACAGTTAAAAAATCCTACGTGAATTATTAGTCAGATTTTTAAAATATTTTATCACACTAACACTTGACAATGTTGCGGTAAATGACAGCCTCCACAGAAATGATGATCTATAACAACCGCAATAATATGATGAGGCGACCTGCGGATTTGAAACTCCTTTCTTCAGAAAACCGGACTAAGTAGGTTTAGCACCGGAAAATCATGCGGTGTTTGTTTATCATTTTATTTTATTCAACACAGCTGAATGAAAAGTCAATAATGACACATAATGGTAAGATTTGCTTAAGATTTCGAAACAAATATGACAGAGTAAACCTTCTTATTGTAAACATTTTGTGAGAATTCTCGCGGTGCACTCGCCTCCGTCTGCGCGGGAAATAAGTTTCGAATTGTGTTAGTTCCCCGCGTGACAAAACGGTGTTAGTTAAATGGAAAATATTTTCTGTATCGCCTATGGCTGTGAAACGGTTCGGCTCATGCGATTTCCGCAGCACTTTTCTCGCCTGCACTTTGAAATTTGAGAATTTTATTTTTGCGTCTGCGCTCGCAGCCAGCACCCCACTTTAATTTTGAACGGTAGGACTGGTTTCCGAGAGGATTTTTACATAGAATTTCCTGATATTTTATCCGGCTCTGTGATCTTTGCGTACCTACCCTTCCATTGCAACTGATAATATTCTTAAAGGAAGGTTTTAAAAACACGGAACTATTCTTGACCGACCCCACAACCGATAAGTAGTACCTTTATACGTACACTTTAAACATTAATGTTTGATTCAATTAAGTGCTTATTTTAATACGAGCGCATGAAATAAATTGTTTGCTGAACAGCTAAGTATCAGAAAACAATCACTTGATGGATCTTATGAAGTGATTGATAGATCTTAATAAGATGCTTCTTCTTAGCGAATCGATTCTGACGCTCAAATATATTTGGAGTTGTCCGTTGCTTCGTAGAGGTCCTCGCGTGTGCAGGTAGTTGGGCACGCGGGGCAAGACACTAGGTGTGCCATGGACTGTGGCAAGCACTTTCCGACCTCTACCCCCATTTGCACATATTTTCTTTACTTCGGCCGACTTGAGAAAGAGGCATTGTTGTTGCCTCAGGATATACCTCCCACCAGAGATTAAGGCGGTTTTTAGAGGCTTCACCGTTTAGAGGGAGCACGTCTTTTATAAAACTATGCCGACTTCTTAACCTTTGTGGTACCGGGGTATAGTCATGCATCTGGTGATTTGGGTCAGCCTCTTTTTTCGCCCTTTGCATCGGCTCGCCACCTCTCTGCAAACGCCTGGTATAACGTATAAATAAGATGCTTGGGAAATACAAACAAATCACATGATGCGCTCGTATTAAAACAAGGGTTTAGATTCTTTTCTCTTAGTGTACAACCTATTGCCATTGGGTACACATATACCAAGTCTCATGTCTTTACAGTACCAACTGCAAGTAGGTATATCATGGCAGTGCTCGTTGTAATGATACAAACAGATCTCCGACTCGCGTGCACCACGCACTCGACTATCTCGACAATCTCGACCCGCCTTTCTGATGCATCATCGCATTATTTTCGAGCTAGACTAGGGTGCTTGTCAGTTGATTGCGTCGCAGCGCTGGGGCAAGGCGCGAGTGCCCCACTTCAGCTAAATTACACTCCCTCAGTGTTGCCAAACTAGCTCATTTGTCGTGCACTTTTAATTTTAGTAAAGCCTTTTCATAGAATTACATTTCTGTTGTTTTATGCTGCTTACTGGACAAAAACATGCCCGTTTGCGACCGGTTTGGGTCCCTTTTCGTGTGGGTCAAATTCGAAATAAGGTCAGTATGGTATTCATATAATAGTCAATATATTTTGCAGTTTTTTTATTTACCTACTTTCCGTAAAAATGTATAAATATTTGTGAGATAAACGCTTAACTGTCCTGCGAGTGCAAAAAGCCGCCTACTTGGCGGTATGTCCGAACTGTTGCCCCTCAATCCAGCGGCATAGTGGCTGATATTTATTAATATACAAAATCCGGTACCGAGAAACGCAATACGATAAGATGTTGCTGAGCTAGCTCAACATAGAATCTTCAGAAGTTTGTTTCTATTTTACCGAAACACTATCTTCTTTATAACCCTCCAAATGAGTTGGCAGCCCCACATCCGGCTCCTGCATCGAATGTTTTGTGCGACCTGCATCGCAGCGCAATCTCGACACCGGGGAGCCTGCTCGCCTCGCTCACCTCGCTCGCGTGCTCGTCAAATATCACAGGGATTCGATGCTCAAAGGCGCGGGGCTTTCAATGACTATCACCCACCTACATACTTTTTGAGTGTATACGAGATGAGAAGGGAAGGAGGCGCGAACAGTTTCGGTGCGTTACATAGGTAGGTACAATACTTACATAATATCTACCTAGGTCTAGGTACTAATTCAATTCAAATTTTTAGTAATTGGTTTCTGATTACAAAAACAATTCTACCAGTGTCGAGGTTGGAAAGTACACGAGTTTCGTCATAAAAATACAGCCAAACAATAAAACGATATTGGGTGAACTTTTGCATGTGACTGACACTGAAACCTCAGGAGGGGCTGGTAAAAGGAAGAATTTTGCCTACAAAACATATCTACCTAGGTCGAATAAAAAAAAATGGACCTACCATACATACTAATTTGGTCTGCCGGTTCTTTGGAAAGAGTAGTCTCTTATCACAATCCCGTCCTGTGCACAACAAGTTTCAGTAAGCATCGGTTTCTAGTAAAATTATACGCATATCTATTAAACTACCTTTTCATTACCTATATAAAATAATTTCTTACCACATTATACACACTATCGTGCAAGTGAAACCTTGTTACAAGACAACATGACCTAGGTGTATCCTCCTTACTATTGTGCAGTACTATAAACCGCTGAACGATCAGAGCGTATCACTTCCACGGCATTTGATCCGCTATGGCCTCATAAAGGCGTTGCGAGCTCGGGGCCCCGACTACATGGAATATTATAAACAATTGACGCCATTTCCTACAACAATATAGACACCATGTTTATAGAAATTGTGCATGGATGGGACACAAACGTATGTACAACTTTTACGGTCAAGAAACATAATATGTTTTCTCTTATTATCATTCCTATTTTTAATCAAACGGTCAAGTTTATTACGAACTCCGTCTAATAGGTATTATAAGAAAAGTTTTTTGTATGTAAGTACTTTCATAAACTGCGGATTTCGTAACTACTTAACCGACTTGAAAAATTCTTTAACCATTTCAAAATTACAACTTCCGTGAGTAACATAGGCTACTAGGTTAGTTTTTATCTCAGGAAATATCACACTCCCACGGGAAAACGTTTAGCAGCGTATGTTTAGTCCATTATATTAAGCTAAAATGAAAATCGTCTCCAAAGACAGAAACATTTTACTGTTGGTCGATTCCAAACCTCACTGAAAACTCTCACATCTAAGTTAAACATTCTACTCGTCAGACTATTTTGCAGGTAGATAAATCCCAGTAACTAGAACACTTCCAGTGGTTTGCTAAACCTTCAAGAGTTTATAGCGAGAATAGTTGTCGACACACAGCGGCGGGGGCGGGTTTAGGTATCAGCAACGAGTGTAAAATTTCCACAACACATCATTTTATGGCCCCTTGCGGTCCTGCGATACTGAGTACAACTCTGTTTAGTCGCGTACAGTAATAATATGACGTCATGAAAGACTATTTTGAAGTTATTGATAGGGTTATGTTATGAGACTTCCGGTAACAGCAAGGTAAGGTATGTTATCAAAATCTTATGACTGGTCTTTGCAGTACGAGTATGTCAGCCACTCTTTAATTTTTGCCATCTACCTATATTTAAGGCTTGAGTTAGACCTATGATTGTATGAAGGTCGTAGATAAATTAGAATAGAACATTTTACAGCTTATGTGTGACATTCATTGACTTATCTATGCATGATCGGTTTGACGTTCTTAAAACTCGGTTCCATTGGTAACTCTTGCATTTGTGAGAATAAATGTGATCGTGTTCATTGTCATTTCTATAATTTTGAAGAAACTGTTCAGTATCCGTACCAAGTCCAAATCCTTCAAACGGAGGATACAGTTCACGTTAAAGATAACTTTATTAGAAGTAAATCTCTTGGAGCTGAACAAAGGCTCTCCCAGTGGCACATAACAACTTTTAATTAAACAGAACGCTCTTAGTTGCACTTGGAAATTTGTGAAACGGCTCCCAGATAACATTGTTTTGCTTTAATACACTTTAAGAATGGTGCTGGTTATGTGTTTAGTTTTCATAAGTTCGCGACATCCAAGTTCCCAACAAGAGTAGTTGGAACTCGTTACCGAGTCACCTGCGAGAATTAATGTTGGGAAAATTGAAAATTATTTCTCTAAAGAAAGAGAAACTGTGTAGTAAGAAATTAAAATTGTTGTTTATAGTCAGAAAAGTGATTTTGCTTTCATAACTACTACTAAATGATTCCTTTTTGTCATTATATTGAATCTAAATGAGATTTTAGACTAAAACTCATTCACGAGGACAATAAGATAATCTTACGAACTCTATCTACCTTTCATACCTAACAATAGTAATATTTTAATTAGTATTTTAATAAATCCTATTTCTACGACTTGTTAATACCAATTCATCTAGCATACAACAAGCTAAATTAATTTGATATAAATGAGTACCCAGCTAAGACGTAATATTAAAAGCTCATAAAATGTGTTATGATCCTTCTGTACAACCGTACAGAAATACACAAAAAATCTTGAAAATATTTCTTTCTAACGTGAGCTACGTTTGAAAAATAACTGCCCACTAATAGTTACAGTTTTACATAAAAATATGGTTGTTAGGTCTAAATATAGGCACTCATTATATTTTAACACGCATCTGCCAAATATGCGTCTTTGATGCCTAAAAAAACTTCAAAAATGAATTTTTGTAATCTTTTTGTGAATTTGAGCTTTCAAACAAGTTGCCACATGATCTCTCTCCTTTACACCATGTATGATTCCACAAAACCAATATTACCCGTATATTTGATGAGATAGCATCTGTAATGGCAGAAAGTTGGTTGATTGGCGAAGTAGTAGTAAATTAACTCGGTAAACTGGAAAATTAACTTTGAGAACTAACACCGCGACTGGCACCAAGCTTGCCACTCAACTAATACATTACTTTGATTATATTACTATTTTATGTAATATGAATATAACGACTTGCTTTGCTTCCCATTATTTGCTTTGCAAATTCAAAAGTAAATTTTATTGGTATAATATTTTGTAAATTTGTATTGATTTCGGATTCGATAGGTCGTGTTTTGAAAGGAATTTCAGAACCCCTATACAAAAATCCGATTAAGTAAATACTAAAACAATTGATACTACACCCGTTCATTTTCAGCACTTTGGGTTTTGATATTTCTTCAGTTCAAATAAATGTGCTCAATAGGTTTGGCTCGTTGAAGTTTTAAACATTTTCACTAAAACGTTTTATCACTAGATAAAATGCAGCGTTTTTGGATAATACTAATGTATATTAACACCATAAGTGCATACGAGTATTACACAACGAAACATTTACTCCACGAAACCCCGATATAATTACACACCATACGATCGGGGTTAGCTCTACCAATAACTTTCTGATCATACGACTTCTAGCGCCTTGCAGCTAAAATAACTAACATTATGTTCAGTGAAATGCATCAACTATTAAGTACACTCAAGGCTCAAAAGATTCTAGAAGTATAGAGGGAATATTGCTTACAAACAGAGTGAAGCTGAAAAAATCTACAAGTTAAGTGCCTAGATATAAAAAAACATCAAAAATAGCAAAAATAAGCTTGTATGTATCGTAGAAAAAGATTAAAAATCAGCAAAATGCACAAGTCATAGTGTAGCAGGGTTCCGTAGGTTCAGTGACAGCTTTGCATCTGTCTTTTGTTTTCTACCAGTTTGTTCGTTCGGCTTTTGTTTCATTATTATCCTCAGTAGCTTTTAGAAATCCATTTCTAGACATGTCCTTGCACTATCCATCTCTAGAGCAAAAATACCAAACAAAGCTTGCTCTACATTCAACTTGTACAGTACAAACACAGATTTTATATTTTAAAATTTATTTATTGTGTAAAATGGTCTAGTCCTAATTTGGCAGTCACAGTAATGTCCTTGTCTGTCTATCTTGTCAAAGTCCACCTAAAAGGCCAGTATCAGAATCGCCAGAAAGGAGGACCTCCTACGCTGAATGACTAGCCTCCTTCTGAGATCCACAATAAGTGCCCATTTCTCATTACCAAAGGTCGTCACAGTTCCCACTCTCTAAATGCTCTTTCTGCCTGTTCAAAATTCACTCTAAAACTAAGGCGGTTTCCTTCGACGAAGTTTGGAAGCATTTGTCAGGCTTTTAACGAAGATGCTCTCAAGCCTTGGCTTCTCGCTTTAGGGTTTGTGTCTAGACTGAATCTTGGTAGTAATAAATTATGTAACGAATTTCTGTCGAAAATTAAGTTTACATGGCTAATGTGGTTGCGAATGGAACTTACATTTTGAATTTCACGAACGCAAATTTAGTTTCGCATTTTCATCGAAAATTAATCCACCTAAATAAATACATTTATGTAAGTAGAAGCACGCTAAAGGCAACTTAAGGAGATATTAAAATGTAATAATAGACAACAAGCCAAGAGTTAAACGCAATCTTTTTTTTATTTAAACTCTAATGACATAGCTGTTTATCCTAATTTACTTGTCAATTTGAATGTATTGAACAGATTCCTAAGTAGTCATAGTCCTATAGCGTGGTAATTATGCGATAGGTACACATTTTTACTTTAAATATTGATAGGCGCGGGTGCAGTTCGAAATAGATAATTGAGTCAAACAATAATAAGAGTAGCAAATGAATGCCAAAAGTCGCTGGTTTAAAACCAGCATGCGTTGATTTTTTTACAATAATTGGATACCAAACATGGAGATTGTTTTAAAAGGTCCCTATTCAATATAAGTACCTACGATAACTATAGATCACTATGTAAACAAGCATTAAAGATTTTTCCCACTTTTATGCCTTATTTCGTTGTGACAGGTGCGAAACAACTGTCAAAGATTAATTAGCTGGCGCACTCGTGTCGCTAACATGTGTTAAATTCGCATTACACGAGTGAACGCATACAGGTGCGTGCCAACGAGCGTGCTAATTACATAAATATAATATGACAAAGACAATAGGTGTTGACAATCTTACTTAATTGTTGGATCGAGATTACATAATATTATGGTTACAATAAGGTGAATGGGACTCTTTAGTACTACTCGTGCGTGTCGCAAAAGGCGGCTAAGACGCATCGCACACTTAGCGCACGACGGACCACTAAAATATCGCAGCGGTCTGCCTGACTCGATGGACTACCTTGCGATAGCGCTGCGTTAACAGCGGTTGAGTGGTTTTAGTTTGGGGATTGACATTTCTACATGTCACTCAGAGAGCTATGGAAAGGTCTATGCTTGGTATCTCTATAATGGATAAAGTCCGGAATGAGGCCATCCGAAAAAAGACCAAAGTGACGGACATAGTCTGGAAGTGTAGCAAGCTGAAGTGGCAGTGGGCTGGCCACATTTGTCGTAGAACCGACGGACGGTGGAGTAAGCGGGTTCTCGAGTGGAGACCACGCCTCGGCAAGCGTAGCGTTGGACGCCCTCCGGCCAGATGGACCGATGACTTGAAAAAGGCGGCTGGTAGCGACTGGATGGCAAAAACGGGAGATCGTGCCCTATGGCGTTCCTTGGGGGAGGCCTACGTCCAGCAGTGGACTGCAATAGGCTGAAATAGAATAGAAATAGAATTGACATTTCTACTATGGATCTGACAGAACGCTGCGATATTGTAGCGTTTCACCTAAGAGATGAGTCCAGCAAAAATGACAGCGGCCCCAAGCCCCAAACGTGATGAGTACCCTTCAATAGCAAATGGCAAATACCCCTCAAAAGGGGGAAGCCATGTCCAGCAGTGAACGCTTGTGGTTTTTGCTGTTATGTATGACATCAAAGATTTTAATTTCTTCATATTTCATGTAAATGTAAAATACAGCGAGTGACCTACGAGTATTTGTGAAGTGTGGAAAAGTCCAGCAGTGGACTGTTGTGGCTGTTAAGGTACTAAATTAAGTTAAGGTAATATTGTTTTAGGAAAACTCTTTGTACTATAATGGAGAACTCAAAGAACTATTCCATTACTTGCTACAAACTTTAATTACAGTAAATACCTGCTGATGTGTAACAGAATAGACGTAGATATTTCCTTCAGTAATGTAATTAATTTAGAGATTCTTTTAAGAACACTTACAAGATAGATGAGACTCTTCATTCGTTTTCCTTGAATGGACTTCAAATCTAAATTAAATTTATTCGATGACCGGAGAACGTTCACGCAAAGAACAGATCAAATTAGTATCTACCTACATCTTGATGTATCAATCAATACAAAGTATAAAATGAAGACGCTTTTTGCTACTCCTTGTCTGTATTACAACAATTTTTATTTATTTATTGTATACATACATACCTACACATATCACGCCTTGATCCCTTGCGGGGTAGGTAGAGCGTTAACGGCCGCAAGGATACGGTCGCCATCGCCACGTCTGACGTTTTTGAGGATTGTTTTCCAAGGTTGTTTCAGAAAACATGTGTATCACTATAGTGACAGGTTGTCAGCCTGTCGCCTAAAAATTGTAATACGCTAGTACTCTCGAGTCCCTTAGTCGCCTCTTACGACACCCGCGGGAAGGATGCGGGGTGATGCTATTCTAAGCCGGCATCACACGGTAATTTTATTTATAGTAACTAGCTAGTTCATAGTAATTCTCAACTTTCTAGCTTTTAATAAATTCAAGTAATTTGTATCTAGATGCAAGCAGTTACGTCACGTTGCTACGAAATTCCACCAACTTCCAACTTCTTATCAAAATAATCGTTGGTGTTCGTAGCGCTCTGCTACGACCCCCTTCTGGAGGTAGGTATAATTATTCTTTACGGCAGCATTAAGCTAGTGCTGTGAATATAGCTGCTCGTAGTTCGTTTGTCAGGGCACTTGTGACTATATTACCAAAGCTACAAGTCTACAGATAAAATACTTCGTACATTGCGTAGCTGGTTTAATTATGGGATGATAATGGCCAATGGGCTAGTCAATGTATATCGAATATTGCTTGTAAACTTCTAGCCTGTCGTTTGATAAAATTGAGCACTGGAGGTGACGGTATCATAACATTTTCCGTACCGCAGTAGGCGCACGGTACACTGAACGCAAGGCGTTACGTACGATGATAGAGAACTGTGGAGGGTCTACTCCACGCGCAATATTTTTGTAATTTTTGTTAACATCTATTTATTTGGTAGAATACCCAGAAATACCTTCACAGAGTAATGTGAGTTTAAAAAATTATTATTATAATATAATGAAACAAACTTAAATAATACTTTAAGATCAACGCACTAGCCACAAAAATAGTAGGTTTTTACGTCTATTTCAGTTTCTTTTTTGAAAACTATATTTTTTCGTGGGTGGCAAGTTGGACAAGTTTTCAAAAGATTAGCATGTGGAAGCTCAGGACAGAAATGGATGGAAAGAGAAGAGGGAGGCCTTTGCCCAGCAGTGGGATGTAGGCTTATTATGATAAGATAATAAGGTTAGATCTTTTTTTGTCGTGTGAAACATCAAGTTAATGAATGGTATAACAACTAAATCTGTTGTTTTTGCAGTATGTATATTGTGTTGAAATATATTTATTTTACATAGACCAGCCGTTCTCACTCACGTTCTCGCTGTAAAATACTCCGTGCGCCTCATTATTTCGCCTCGAGTCGGATTTCTTCGCAAATGTTATTAAATGCGAGAGTAATATTTTTGAAATGCTAAGTGTAAACGTTTTCCGTCTCTGCAATTAAGATTTGTACGTGTTTACGTTCGCTACACCATGCATGTGAAGTGTAAGATTGAATTAAACCGCCGCCGAGAGTAGCAGGGTTGTTTCCTAGTACCTGTCATCATCATCATCATATCAGCCTATATCTACTCACTGTTTAGTATAGGCTTCTTCTTTTTCTCGCCATCTACGCCGGTCCTGTGCCTCCCGCATCCACTGTCTACCAGCAATGGTCACTAGATCGTCTGCCCATCTATCGGGTGGTCTGCTTTTTAATAGCGTTAAAAATAGGTATGCATGCATTTCATTTTACGTTTGTTTTATTCATGCCAACTTGCCAGCCGTTTAGCCAACAAACAAATTAAACTTATAAAATTAAGTCTATAAGATCTATACTCTTATACTTGTCATAAAATAGCATTAATAATGTCAATATTCCTTATAATGGCACATTATAAGAAGATTTAGTTAATATTACCTTTACTCTTATAATTTGGCTGGTTAAACGTCAATAAATCCAAATTATATGGCTACTATAAGGGTTCGAAATGTGTTCTTCTTATAGAGGCTAACTACATTGCTTTTCAGCCTTATAATATTCAAAGATATATAAAGGCTTTTAATATGATAAATTATTCTTATAAAAGACATGCATAAGGTAATTATGATGCTTGTCAACTTATAGGAGCATTTGATAGGACGTCTATCCAGCAAACAAATTTTGACATTTTATATAATCTTTACAAGGATGAAAGCATTCCATATTCCCTAATACAGCGATTTTAAAAGAAATGTTCTCTTTATGGTTATATTAAAATGGATTACATAACTAAGATCGCCATTTTGAAAGCATAGCAGGTTGTGGGGATTTATTACGGAGTGGAATTTACATTAAAACAATGGAAGAAGTTTAAAAGGTTCGGTGGTTACAGAAGAAAAGTAAAGAAAGTCTATGAAAACATGCTTATGAACATAACACCCACCACCTCTACTCTTATAATGTTACAGAATGACCAAGCGGATACCAACGAATCAGCCAGTGGTTCCGTGGAGGGATTATTCATTGAAAATACCTAGTAATAAAATACTTAAATAATTAAATAAAATTAGTAGTAATTAAATAAAACAATTACCTAGTAATAGTTATCGTATTTTTATTGAAATTTGAGATATATTATTGAAAATTGACTAAGAATTACAATATTCGCATTCATCTTCAATAAAGTGGTCGTAAATCAAATACTCATTACAATTTTGGCAGAAAATGAAAGTAAATTGTTGCAAAACCTTTATATTTTCACGACCTATCACAAAATGTAAAGGTAAACCGGAAAGGGTCGGATATGAACAATTAAAACATTCTTTTCTTAGAATGAAATGTGTCCACTTCCATGGCCATCGCTTATCGTGTAAATTAAGATCATTTCTTTGTAGAAATTTGTCAACATCTGCCAATATGTACACAATCATTCCAATATCTGTGAAAAAACCATATGAATATACGTATGTAGGTATACAAAAAATAAATAAATTTAAAAATTAAAAACTTCAGTAGTACATACTGGGATTTTGTTCGTGTCAAAGGAACCCTAAAAATATGTTAAATGGCGATAACACAAAATGGCGATAGAATATAAGCAACAAATGTGGCCATAATAAAGTTTTCACTCTCATTGACCCCTTGTAGACAATGTGCTTATCGTTTTGCTCTCTTAATGGCACTGTATAGAACATGAGTAAATAATTTATTACGTTTTTAGCACTCAAAAAGCATAAATTCGAGGGCGGGTTGACACCACAAAACACAGCGTACCACATTTTACCGTGAATTTGAATTCCCAGTTACTTTTCACTATATATGAGCACACAAATCAGAAATATATTAACTACTTAAAATAATTATACTTACCGTTCTCTTTTCAGTTAAATCATTCATGTACTTTCCACGCCAAAAACACTTGTTGCAGAATCATAAACAGACGGCTATAAGGGCCTACGGATTTTTAAGAGCCTCTGATTTGCCACAATGGGTTTAACTTCTTTGTATCGGATTATGATAAAACACATATAAGGGTGATCGCCCTTATTAACGTTTTTCATATTATTTTTATATGTGTATTGGTTATATAAAAGTTATTTCTTTGCCATTATAAGTTTATCTTCCTTGTCCCTTGCCATAATATAACACGTATAAGGGGAAAAAAGCGATCAATAAGGTAACTATAAGGGGGGTACAAGGATATAACCTTTATAAATTGTGCCCAAACACACCCTTATTAGCGATAATACGGCTTGTATAAGTATATTATTTTTGGCTATATAAGCCACAATAAGAGCAACTTTTGTTTGTTGGGATAGACTTAAAATAAGTGGACAACACCCTATTTGACCCTAAAGTAGCGCCTTATTACTCAAAATTCAGGACAAATATGAAAAATTTGAGACGGTATGTTTTGTTCTCCTTTACGACAAAATACTATCAAGTTGCAAAAATATGCTTTGTATTGTGTTGCGTGTAAAAATCAGCTGTATTGAAAACCATGATTAGTTCACTTGATTTCATAAACGCGCAGCAGCGTTCGCTGTGAATACTAGTTTACACTGCGCTCCTCAATCTACCTACTAACCTGTAATTAATATGATAAATACCCCAAATGCATCGATCCAGCAGTGAACTGTTGTGGTTGTTTAAGGTTAATTACTTCGAGTCTTTTAATTTACCCATACTACATGTTTTAATGTGTGCCTGATTGAGTCTGCAACTTTCCAGAATAGTAATAAGTTTCCTCAGGGAGCAAATCCGAAGATTTTCATAAGAGGGTAAGGCCTTTTTCGCACTTAACACACAACGCAGCGCTAAAATCACGCAGCAATCGGTCAGATTCATACTAGAAACGTCAATCCGTATACTAAAAACGCTCATACACAGTCGATGCAGCTGCGTCAAAATTACGCAGTTACGTCAAAATAACGCAGCTGCGTCGACAGCGGTTGAGCGGTGATTGACCTTTCTAGTATGAATCTGACAGACCGCTGCGTTACGGCTGCGTTATTTTGCGTTGCATTGTGCGTTAAGTGTGAAAGAGGCTTAAGTTTAGGAGAGTTTGCGGGTTTGAGTTCGTTATACAGCCGAACTCAAACTTTAAACAACAAAAACCGCGAAAACTCAAATTCAAAATTGATCTAGTTTGTTTACAAACTACTTTTTGGTGGGTTTGGTTTTAGGTTATGTAAAGTGCCAGTGCCTACTTAGTTAGTACTTTAAGTAACACTACGAGTTACCACGTAACATAAACTGTAAATAGATATTAGAAGCCAGGGTTATTATTTTATAAAGTAGATAATCTTGTTTCTGTCGATACCAACTCAGCATTCCACGGTAATAGTCCCAGATTAGAAAAGTCATGCGAGCAAGCAATATTATAATGGTATTACATTAATACATAAATTTTTGCTCTGTGGGACTAGTGGATGATTGGAGACATGCGATTATCTAATGCATAACAAAATTGTATTCGATTCACTTGTTTTCATATATCCCTATACTTTTGAAATGACAAAGATACAACATTAACTAATTCAAAGTGTGGTTTTTGGTACCTACGGATAGATTATTTTCAAAGTATTCTCCGCTCGTAACCTACAAGATAATGTTATGATCATTGAAAAGAAAACTAGTTCAAACTTTGAAACTAGATACCAATAAGCCAATAAAATGTTGAAGTTTTGAAATAAAGATAGTTTTGTGACAGTAAGATGACCTGATTTTTAGCGCAGCTTTCGGCGTTTCAAAGTAAGAGCTAAAGTTATTGAAGTGAAATTTAGATATAAGTCTACTCCTAACAATAAGCAATGCGAAAAGACTGTAAGTTAGTGTGCAACTGAACTGAATTGTTGTTGTTCTTTACATAATCGCATCTACCTGTTTCCAATCATCCACTAGCCTCACAGAGCAAAAATATAATTTCATTCATATTGCGTGCATGACCTTTCTGGTCTATGACTAGCCCTGTGGGACGCCGACCCTCCAGTTATAAATACCACAATAACCTTTGAAAATTTGGTTACATTTTGATTAAGATAAGTTTAGCTGCCTGAGGCTATAAATCTTCCTCAAACTCCCACGATTAACAATAAACTTTGGGTCAGACTTCGGCATTATAATCATAAATATTTTGGCCCATTTTCTCACCCTTAATAACTAGCACGTGCCTTACAAGAAATTTTATTCATGATCCAAATAACTAGTTATACTTTGGATGGATGTAGTTGGCCAAAAGGTCTAGTTGCGGTGCCTATAAAGGCGTACATGTCAAACGTAAAAATTTATGTAAAGTGTATAATTTATTCAGGGAAAATAAAAGATATGGTTATAAATTCCGACCATTCCTATTTTGATACTATTTAAAAAACGTGATGAAATTGATAAACGTAAGAAAAATGAATCAATTTATTTGCAGACGATGTTTTCCATCGAATAACCACGGCCAATAAAATAAAATCGCTTGTTCATACATAATCAACAAAGTCATCCACCCACAACCATGTAGCGGTAGCCTCATGTAACCCTTATAGACCCAAACATGTAACCTGCCTAGTCAGGGTCGCAAGACTTACTGCGGCCACAAACTACCTCCAGCGCCCCGCCAATACAGATGGTCCACTTAGTACATACACACTGAGTAAAAGAATCGTTTTCGAAAGATTTCAGGAGAAAAATAGCTACAGCCTACGCGATGGTTTTGCATTTAAAAATAATCAGTTTTGATCGTGTTATAGTTGACATATAGTAGCATTAAAAAAATATTGTTTCGGAAATAGAATAAGTGAGCCTTCTGAAAACTTCTTTATTTAGAGCCATGGCTCAGGACTGTGGAACAAAAAACAAGGCAAAGCATCCGTTCTTCGACAAAAGGAAATTCAATAAGAGTGAATTTCCCGTGATTTACGGCCACTATTTCCTCGTTTAGACTTCGCGAGCCCTCGAGATGTGTTCGTTTTTTTAATTTATTGTAAAGTCAAACCACAGAATAAATAATAGTACAAGCGCAGTCAAACTTTGTAAGTTGCAGAGGAAACAGTTTTAGGGAATCTTTATTACAGAAAAAGCCGTTTTACATAATTTTGTTTCCAACCATAAGTTTTTCTAAATTAAGTCTTTAAAGTATTTGTACAGGTTTGTGCCTTTCATTTTCTTTTTCATTTTCATTTCAGATTACAGGCTTTTAAATGTTTTCTCTCAATCTAGCTCGTTTTGTAGATTTTTGCCTCCCGAAAGCATAACAAGAAAAACCAACACACACGTCAGGGTCTTCACGAACACGAATCTAGTAACACGTATTCCATAAGTAACACGAATCTAGGGCTCCTCCATCGCCCTAGCACAGGCTAAACCAAATACTCCAAAATCGCTATCATTTTACCATGTTTCAAACCACGGAAACTATCAAATTTCTTTTTTCGCTTGCGTTCCGTTTTCTGACATAAACGCAGCCAGCTACGAACACCGTGAACGGTGCTTCAAAGTCGCAAATGTCACTCCGGTCTATTTCACCACTGATAAGCGACTGTGTGCTTATAAAACGCACCGCATGTATCGATTGTTGCCAGTTATAGCCTTTGGGTTACTGCTTCCACAAGAATCGTTTCGTTTCGTTTCCATAAGAATCGACTAAACTCGTATGAAAGGAAACCTTACCGAAACGTAACTGTCAAATAATTTTACCATATATCGATAGAGTTTCGTCGCTCTCCGATATACCTACCATCATAATAATAATAATATTAATAGCTACTCACCTACTGAGCCAACTTTTTTATTTTGTGACTTCCCTCCTCCCCGGCTAAGGTGACGAACACCCTTGACGCACGACGGAGCGCAAAAATATCGCAGCGGTCTGTCAGGTCCATACTAGAAACGTCACTCCCCATACTAAAACCGCACTCGACGGATGAGACTGCGATTAACTGACATTTCTATTAGGATCTAGGATCTGACAGACCGCTGCGATATTTTAGCGCTCCGTCGTGCGTCAAGTGTGTTCCTCGCCTTATGAATACAAAGTACTAGTAAGAAATCAAATGTAAGTTGAAGGTCAACGCTATGAAATTCATGAACTCGTTCTCTTTATCGCAAAACGATAAACAAAACAAACCCGGAAAAGAAACTCGAAACTTTATTAAGGTCATTCTCAAAACAGCATTTAATCTTTATGCGAGCTTTGCTGACCCGAACACCAATAAAAAATTCTAGGAAACAACAAACAGGGACACATTACACAACTTTCCTTATCGCAGGCCTTGGGGGTTTATCCCACATTGAATAAAGTGAGTAGAAATGCCATGAAAAATTCAATAAAAAAAGTAAGACTAGGTAGCCGCCTGCTGATTAATAAAAAATAGAACATGAGTATCACAGATCAATGTTAATAATAGTACCATATTAAAAGTCTCCAAAGAGAAAGAGGAAGCCCAGCCGTGGGACAGTTTTGTCTAATATAACACCTAATAATTTAAATATTGACTCAAACTGTATTCATAATCCAATAAAAAGATCAAATAACCCACTCAATAGCTTGATAATTTATACTTTGTGCTCATTATCTTGCTCAAATACGTAAAATTCTTTTTTATTTTTATAAAAATAAAATGCGCAGAAAAAATATAAGTGGCCATTCCAATTTCTGAGGCAAATACCCTAAATCGGCCAGTAAGTGCTTAGTTTCTTGAGTCCCGAGGTTCCGAACTTGTCAATAAACTACAGAGGCCTTATATTTTATCAGACCCATTGACCTACAAGAAAACGCTTTACTTGGCCTGATGGATTGTTTTATTAGAACAAATACTTAGAAGTAAAAATAATATGGCACTTTTTTCAATCTTTGGGACTCGAATCTTGACTAAGAACGCTTCGAAAGCCGTGAAATTTCTTCAGAAAAGATTGTAACACTGCAACAGCTCGATAGGCAAGTAATATTTTATAATGTGGCCTTGGCTACAAAAGTATCAAAATATACCTCTGAACGTGTGCAATCTGCTTCATTGAAACATAACAATAGGTTATTCAGGTACTTACCTATGATAGCCTATGAAAAGGTAATGTTGTGGTGCAGATAATGACATGAAACCAGCGGCCGCTTGTGACCCTCGGGCTAAATGTTCATAAACAATGCAAATGGCTTCCTCATGTTCCTCATTCCATGTTTTCCGCCATGTGCTGACTTTCGACCTTTTTTCTGGGTCACATTCTATTTCATCGCGATAAAATATACTCCATAAGAAGGCGCATGTTATTTTAGACGCGCAACATCTGCTCGGCCCGATCTGGTGCAATTTAGATATTTGCATTCGAATATTGAATGCATAGTTGAATAGAAGCCAACGCGGTGGCCAGTGTATCTACTTACTTACCACGTAAGGACTTGTAACCGTGCAAGGTCGTTTCTTTAGTTTGGAAAGAGTAACATTTATTTGGGACTCTACTAATTGTGATACAGACAACAGAAAGTTGTACTAAGTACCACTACAAACAATCAGACAATTTATCGGCATAGAAGAAAAATAAAGAGCTTTAGCGATCACTCTAAATAGCACACGCAGGCGGAAGTCTGGAGATCAAATAATGGCGGATAAGAACGTATGTGACGTAATTTATTTGTGAAATTCTCTCGTAAAAACTTCGTCGTGTTTCCGGAACATGGAGTTTTTCGACGGTTTTTCGAGATCTTGCTGCCGCCGGTGTCATTATAAAGGCCCATTACTTACTTTTCTGACAGGGCCAGGGGCCCGTTTTAGCATACATTGCCAGTTTTTTAATTTATCATAGTTACGCCAGTAAAATTACCAGCAATCTAAGTCAAATCAGACACTGTCGGTAGGGTAGTGTAATAGCTACTTATTCCACACTGGATTTTAAAGCGATCGTCCTTATTTTTTATTTTGCCCCATTTTGTATACTTAACCTTGCTCAGGGGGATTCTTTACGGTCTGCGAAGTTCTTTAAGAGGGTAATTTGAAAAGATTTTTCATTTGTTGGCAAATTTTCATTGTGTTTGTTTTTACAACGTACTAGTTAATGGTTTTAAGTTTGATCATTAACCGAACAAGTGTTTTAATTTCAAATACAATGTTGGAATGGCTTCCAACTCGAATAGGTATTCAAAAATCATCTCAGTTGTGTGTTGATAGAGAATCAGTTAAAGGGTTTTGGCCTTTGCTGTTATGGCAGTTTTTTTACCTAAAAGATTTGGTACATTCTAACTTACGTCCAGTTCAGCACTCAAGAGCGATTCATAGTCCAAACTGTCCAACTTAGCCTGAGGTTGTCTTGCTTTACTACCAGATAGTGAAGAAAAATCAATTTTTCCTCGAATATCTCTCAAATATCTCCTTGCCCTTGGAAACCAACCAACTATTTTCCAATTCTCTGAGAACAGATCGGCCGAATAGTTGGTAAGCGCGTGTGGAAGGCACACTGCTGGTAAGCCGGCACCGCTAGATTTACATGCCAAATACCTACGTACTCGACTTATCTGACTGCCGGGAAATACTGCACAGCACCAGCCAACGATCTTGGGATTGCTGGGAATTCGGATGAAAGCAAGATAGTTCAGTGTTTTGCCACCGTAAGTTATATAAGGTGTAAAAATATTAGCTGCAAATATTTTAAAGGGTGAATCAGACTATGAATTGAACAACTCTCCCAAGGAACATAGGTCGAAATATGAAAAAAATTTTTTGGACTTCCCATACAAATTGACTTATCGGTCGGTAGTTTTGTATCGGAGGTCCAAAATGTTGTCTCATATTTCGACCAATGTTCCTTAGGGAAAGTTGTTCAGTTTCATGGGCTGGTTCACCCCTTAAAATATTTGCAGCTAATTCTTTTACACCTTGTATATAACTACATACAAGTACCGTAATTAGAAGGTAACTGGATAAATTATAGATTTTTAATATTTAGCAAAATAAGCAATAATAAACTAATAAAAAATTCAAAAAGTAATCGGCATTGCCATTACAAACCATACAAACTATAAGTTGCTGCAAACATTTATAAGAGATCTCTACAAAATGTCATAATAATTCGTAGCCAGTGCCGATCCGTAATAAAACTGTCATTTCGACTCATCAATCACATTTCGATAAATTCGATAGTTGGTAGTTCTTACTGCAATATGACTGGTTCAGAAGTTTTCTCGTTTTTGCGAGCATACCGCGACAAATCACTTTCTGTGGAGAAGACAAAAGTTTTGTAACTGTGCGAATTCGCTTAGAATAACTAAAACAACGATGCCTGAAAAGATTTGAGGGTCAGCTAGAGTCTAACATAAAAAGAAGTCTAAAAACTAAAACCCGACTACTGAGATTTCGCGCTCTAAAAAGTAAGAAACAAGAAATCTGAAATAATAACTACTCACGATTGAATGTGTTTTTCGTCTCCAAAATTCATACAAAGTAAACAGCTATTATAATCTATTTTCATGGCAGTTTAATATAAAGTTCATAGTGGATTTCAGGTGAAAGCTGTGGTCGTTTGCCACGTTGCCTTATTTATTTTATAAACTAGATAGTACTAGAACACGTGGCAAACGACCACAGCTATCACCTGAAAACCACTATGAACTTTATATTAAACTGCCATGAAAATAGATTATAATAGCTGTTTACTTTGTATGAATTTTGGAGACGAAAAACACATTCAATCGTGAGTAGTTATTATTTCAGATTTCTTGTTTCTTACTTTTTAGAGCGCGAAATCTCAGTAGTCGGGTTTTAGTTTTTAGACTTTTTTTTATTTTAATTATTTTGGGGTTGTAAGCTTAAATTGTACCGATTGTTTGTTGGAAGATGTAGGTAGGTACGAGTTTAAACTGGATTATGATTTTGTTAGGTGTATATAGTAAAGTAACCCCCCGTGTGATTTCATTACCAAAACAAATGTTTCAGTTTCTTCTGATCTTGCTGGATCGACAGAATAAAGAAATCCTCCGGGTCGATGCTTGCTGTTGGTTTCGTTACCAAAACAGAAGTTTACATTTATTATTTTAGCTACGTATAAAATTTAATATGAATATATGAAGCGTTATAACGACAAGTTCTAAAAAAAATGCACAAATATCTGCTTTTAAAATATTAGTTGTAGAATCTTTTATGTACATACATACATGTACCCATCTATACATACATACATATAAACACATATCACACCTTTATCCCGCTTTCGCTCTGCCTACCTATCTATGTACGCGTTAAATTAATTTAAATGTAATAATTCGCGATACCTTCAACTTGGATCCCATTACATGAGATGAAAAATATGACAGTTCGTTTGATACCCAACACATAAACCTTATTCAAACATATTTTACATGCAGTAGCAGTACGTATTGTGACTTAAACGTCAATTTTGGTGCAGCTACTCAATTGAGTAAGACAAAAGTCTCAGACAACAGATGTCGCTGTTAGTTTTCCTAAAACGCGAATTGGCTTAATAGCACTACCTTTATCAAAAATTTTGGAAAGTGTGTGTACCCCTAAAAATAAGAAATTTAACCGCAGTAAAGAGCAGCCTATGTTTTATTCTAGACATTATTTCATCTTTGTACAAAGTATCATTTGAATCTATTCAGCCGTTTTAGCGCCAAGTCCTAACAAACACATATCCGCGTTTATAAATTATATAAGGAATTAGGAATTAGGATTAGGATTAGTAGGATCTCTTATGTACCTGCCTATCTACGCGTTAAATAAATTTTAATGCGATAATTTTCGCGGTACTTTTCTACTTCGATCCCATTAAATATGATGAAAAATATGTCAGATCTGAGCCTAAGGAACAGCTCTTTCTTATCATAGCTTATACAGAGATATTTAGCGTATGTAGTGCTATCACGTCTTGTCTGCCTTTCGTTTTCATCATCAGATCAGCTCCACGAGTATGACACATACCGACACCACACCGATACCGATACCGATGTACCTGCTGCTTGCAGAAAGTGGTTGAAAAATTCTGACATAAGGGCTCATTGAAGACCAATGTGGCGCAGTGGTAGTGCGACTACCTTTGACGCAGAAGGTTCCGGGTTCGATTCTCGGTGGGTCACTCACAAAGTTGATATTTATCACTTTGTAAATTTGTTCCCAGTCTGGTTAGAACATTGCAGGCTGAACCACCCGATTGTCCGTAAGAAAGATGGTTCCGTGTTTCGGATGGCACGTTAAGCCGTTGGTCCTGGTTGTTGTCTATGATCACTTTAGACGGCGGTCGTTACACAACCATGTCAGAATCCTGCTACTTGCAGAAGGCGGTTGAAAAATTCCGACACTAGGGCTCATCGGGTCGTTGCACGACTCGGTGTCTCACACGAAAAAAGAAATTGAATCGTTAGACGGCTAGGCGTCCTACGCGAAAAGAGAGAAGGAGAAAAACCGATGTACCAATTTCATACTAAATTGACATTGCGTAAATGCAAGAAAGCTTCAAACTTTCACCTACATTATATATATTTTTGAAATGTGCTATTTAAGCCCTTTTGTTTGATACCCAACACGATACCACTTGAAGAAAAAAAATTTTTTGTTCGTATCTTTATGCACGCTAGAGGGCGCCATGTTCACTTTATTGTGACATCACATAGCCTATAACCATCGGACTGTTCAGACGCTTCTATTGACATCTCATTTGTCAAATTCTGTTAAGTAAATTCGTAGCTAGGAGGGAACAAAGGAATTATTGCCACATACATACATACATACATACATACATACATTCCGGTCAAAATCATAACCCTCCTTTTTGCTTTGCTGTAGTCGGGTAAAAATAGTTTTAACAGTGACATAACTTCTTTCCAATTGATACATACACATACATATACATACACACACAAATCACGCCTATATCCCTGGCGGGGTAGGCAGAGCGTTAACGACAGTAAAATCGGTCGTTACGCCACGTCTGACAAATGTTTGAGGGTCGTTTCAGATAAGTCGTGTATCACTATAGTGACAAGTTGTCAGCCTGTCGCCTAAAATTGCAATACACATGAAACCCTCAAATCCCTAAGTCGGCTTCTACGACACCCACGGGAAAGAAATGGGGTGATGCTATTCTTAGCCGGTAATACACGGCAATCTAAGCCAGCAACACACGGCAAACCAATTGATGATGATGATTTTTTCGACTAATTTTGATGTGCTCAGATAGAAACAATAGCTAGGTACTAAATTTGGTTGTTACCAAAATGGAAGAATTTGTAAAAAATATACTTTGAGTCATTGTCAATGATAAAATTTAATATAAAAAAACCAACTCCTTTTGCGTATTTGAAATATTCACATACGATTCAACATTCAATTTTTTCAGACGAACAAATAAATTTAAATCTAGCCCATACAATTCCTTTTGTAATTGATGTCACTGGATGTTAAAAAAATCATTATTGTGAACAATATTGATACCAATGTTGATGAAATATTAATTCAATTTCTTTATATGTAACTTTTGAAAAACTGTACGACGGATATAGCAATTTACTTTAACTGTAGTGCAGATAGATATTACCCTTCACTGCGTCAGTCCCTTAGGAGAAGAGATAAACAATGTACGGAAATCCCTCCTAAAGCCAACTTTGCGATACACTGACTTATTTTGTCTTTTACTACAACTTTAATGTGAAAGGGTGACATTTATTTTACTGGGATAAGGGTATTATGTCTGTTTTAGGGGTAATGTGAGGTGGATGCATATCGTTACTCAAGATAACCCTCTTTCTTTTTGCACTGTCAGCATGGTTGTGTCCACTTTCGCAATGTGACGGGCAGGTAGTTAGATAAGTGTTGTGTGTAGTGGTATTGAACGTATTTATTTTGGTAGCTAATGTATATCCACAAAACTTCATAGGTGTATAAATTTCACCATACAACCAAAACACCTACAAATGCCTAAAATACAATTTACTCGAGGCTACTTTGCTAAAATATATTGATTTACGTTTTTACATACATACGTACATACATAAATCACCTCTTTATCCCTTTCGGGGTAGGCAGAGCGTTAACGGTCGTAAAAATACGATCGCTATCGCCACGTCTGACAAATAAAGACGGCCGTTTGAGATAATTTGTGTATCACTATAGTGACAGATTGTCAGCCTGTCGCCTAAAAGTTGTAATACACCTGAAAACCTCAATTCCCTAGGTCGCCTCTTACGACACCCACGGGTAGGAAATGGGGTGATGCTATTCTAAGCCGGCATCACACGTTACGTATTTATTCGGATCGAATTTTTTGTTCTATCTAAAAATATAGGTTTAAAAATTATATCAAAGACTTTCCATGCAAGTTGTCATAAATTATATTATAAAAACTGCTATGAAACAATCGGTTACAAACACAATTATTTTTATCAATTAAAGTCAGATGGTAGAAAATCTTCAAAGTCAATTTACTTTTTCAAACAAATTAAGTTTAAATTTTTTATTAGTCGTAGCCATCCGTAGCACACATGAACTCGCGAAATAATAACTTTGAAGCTTCATAATTAAATTTGGAGCTAGTACTCTACCAACGTGACAAATTGTAACTATTACACAGTCTAGACGTGCTACCAGCTCATTAGGTTTTAATAATTTGATAAAGAATTCCAGTCACACCTTCTTCAATAGAGTTTGTACCTATTATGCGGTTGCAAAGTTTGAATTGGCCCTCAGCTCAAAATATATATTGGCAAGTACGTACTTTACATCCCAAAACCGACGCTTGAATCTATGATTTACAGAATCCACTATTCATATAAAAGCGGTCTGTCTATCCATGCTCATGTCAGCAACACACCATAACAGCATTAATCCATTAAAGAAAGTTTTTATCAGATCCTCTCAAATCCTTGCATTTACTTTGCAATCGCATTGTTTGTTTCTGTTATGTTATTTAAAAATTACGAAAAGACTTATGAAAACTTCGAGTATATCTTTTCTTGTTTAAAAATATTTTTCTTAGTTTAGTTGTATTGTAATATAAGTCCAGAAATTTTTCTGATTTCTTGTATCAGCCATTCAGTCTGAAACGTAAGACAGTATAAGGTAAATGAAACAATTGTGAGCTCGCCAGACAGAGTGACGATCCAATAGGCACTCTTTTATAGGGACCATTGTTATCCTTAATAGGTACTTTGTTCGGTCAATGATAGCGGTAAATTACTTACTATGAATGGGTTCAAAAGACAGAATAAGGTCACGATGACTTCGGTAGTTACTGCCACTTTCAGCTTCCTTTCTATGTCAGGGTTACATACATACATACATATATCACGCCTTTATCCCTTGCGGGGTAGGCAGAGCGTTAACAGCCGTAAGAATACGGTCGCTATCGCCACGTCTGTCATTTTTGAGTATTGTTTTCTAAGGTTGTTTCGGAAAACATGTCACTACATATCACTATAGTGACAGGTTGTCAGCCTGTCGCCTAAAAATTGTAATACACCAATACTCTCGAGTCCTTTAGTCGCCTCTTACGACACCCACGGGAAGGATGTGGGGTGATGCTATTCTAAGCCGGCATCACACGGCAATAAGAAACCTATTGTTTTTTTTGCAACATGAAACCATAACGTTTTATATCTGCTCTACGTTGGACGATTTGGTGTTCCACACACAATTAAGGAACTGCTATATGATAGCTAGAGACCTAGCGATCCAATAGACTTTGATATGTATAACAAAAAAAAACAGAAAAACTCAGCTCAAAATACTAGTGAAATGAATGTACGTCTTGGCGAGGTCAGATTTCGATGTTACTTCTATATTTTTCCAAATAACTATGATTATTTTTTATTCATCATAAATCAAATGCATAATAGAAATGACTGTGCATTTTCTTTTCTCGCACTATTCCAAAACTTGCGATTATTAAAGTTGCAAAAAAGTGTCCTCTAAATTTTTAATTTATTAGTCTGGAAACTTATTCAATGAACGGATTGTTCGGGGTTCTTGGAAAAAGTTATTCACTGAACATAATAAATACAAAAATCTGTTATTGCAATTCGTCTGCAAAAATATTTTACGCTAATGTACTTTGTCTTAAGGTCAGGTAACAGGTTACACTTGCGTATTATTCATTCGCGGAATTCTGGATTGTTTGAATATTGAAGCAAACTTAAACGAAAAGATTTGAAAAAACTATGCGAATAATATTCTGCCCCTGCGATAGAATTCTAAGGCGGAAAAAGAAGTCTGTGTATCGACATGATTCCTCACCAAGTATCAAAACGCCTCAGCAAGTTAGCTGTGCCCTTACCATTTTTTTTCTTATCTTAATTAGCCTACGTCATCTCACTGTTGGGAAAAGGCCTCTCTCTTCTCTTTCCATTCAGTTCTGTCCTGGGCTTCCGCATGCCAGTCTTTTGAACACTTGTCCAACTCATCGCGCCCTTACTTAGCATTTAAAAAATGCTCCCAGTCGTAAGAGCACACTTGGTTGCTATAATGACAGATTAATCAGTTTGGTCAATTATGCTCTCACCATGAATTAATAGGGACATTTTCAGAATTTAAGAGTAACTCGAACTACTTTCCTCTTGAATATTGAAAGCTCTATTTTTACTAGCCGTAAAATATTGAAAGGCTATTTTCCTCTTAGAGGCAGCTCATAAAATAGATCAGCGTTCCTGCACAGATTGCTGAATTGCCGTCAATTTCCGCTGAAGAGTGCCACTTTGCCTCTTTAGTCTGCACCGACAATATTGATATGCATTCCGTTTTGCACAAGAATTGCCTGGAGCGTATTTCTTCCTTTTTGGTTTTTTTAACAATGCCATAGAATCGACACATTTTTGTATGTTGTCCCAGTTCATCCATAATCAGTTCATCAAAGAAGCAATTTTGCATTTTATGTAACGTAGTAACGTTCAAACAATTTGAGATTTCGCGTTTGAATCTGGGCCCCAAACTGCATTTTTTGTCATTGTAAAGCCATCAAAACTCACATGTCGTTCCATTGTCATTGGTATTTTCTATACTTCAAACTGTTAGCAGACTACAAAATGATCGAAATCATTCAACTGAGATCCAATCGACATCCAACTGAAACGATTTTCATTTGGGCCCTGAAGTAATGTATATCGGTGCATAGTTTTTCAATTTGTTCCAAACGTCTGTTTTGGAAAAAAATTATCTGCATTTCCAATGGCTATGGAAAAATGCAAGAGTAAACTTTACTTTTCCATGTAATTCACTCTCGAAACTCCATTACTGAGCGTGAAAGCAGGCGTAGCGTAAATAATCAAAGAAAAGGGCAAACATATCCATCACCGGCGCACGCCACGCGCCCAATTATTGATCAAAAACATACTTAATCCCGGTATCAATCACAATGAATCATCACGATATAAATAACAGATGTGGATCGCTACATATGGCTAAGGTTATTCCACTGTGCGTCATATTTACGCGTAGGGCTCGAAATTACAATGAAAATAAAAAGAAGTCTAAAAACTAAAACCCGACTACTGAGATTTCGCGCTCTAAAAAGTAAGAAACAAGAAATCTGAAATAATAACTACTCACGATTGAATGTGTTTTTCGTCTCCAAAATTCATACAAAGTAAACAGCTATTATAATCTATTTTCATGGCAGTTTAATATAAAGTTCATAGTGGATTTCAGGTGAAAGCTGTGGTCGTTTGCCACGTTGCCTTATTTATTTTATAAACTAGATAGTACTAGAACACGTGGCAAACGACCACAGCTATCACCTGAAAACCACTATGAACTTTATATTAAACTGCCATGAAAATAGATTATAATAGCTGTTTACTTTGTATGAATTTTGGAGACGAAAAACACATTCAATCGTGAGTAGTTATTATTTCAGATTTCTTGTTTCTTACTTTTTAGAGCGCGAAATCTCAGTAGTCGGGTTTTAGTTTTTAGACTTCTTTTTATTTTAATTATTTTGGGGTTGTAAGCTTAAATTGTACCGATTGTTTGTTGGAAGATGTAGGTAGGTACGAGTTTAAACTGGATTATGATTTTGTTAGGTGTATATAGTAAAGTAACCCCCCGTGTGATTTCATTACCAAAACAAATGTTTCAGTTTCTTCTGATCTTGCTGGATCGACAGAATAAAGAAATCCTCCGGGTCGATGCTTGCTGTTGGTTTCGTTACCAAAACAGAAGTTTACATTTATTATTTTAGCTACGTATAAAATTTAATATGAATATATGAAGCGTTATAACGACAAGTTCTAAAAAAAATGCACAAATATCTGCTTTTAAAATATTAGTTGTAGAATCTTTTATGTACATACATACATGTACCCATCTATACATACATACATATAAACACATATCACACCTTTATCCCGCTTTCGCTCTGCCTACCTATCTATGTACGCGTTAAATTAATTTAAATGTAATAATTCGCGATACCTTCAACTTGGATCCCATTACATGAGATGAAAAATATGACAGTTCGTTTGATACCCAACACATAAACCTTATTCAAACATATTTTACATGCAGTAGCAGTACGTATTGTGACTTAAACGTCAATTTTGGTGCAGCTACTCAATTGAGTAAGACAAAAGTCTCAGACAACAGATGTCGCTGTTAGTTTTCCTAAAACGCGAATTGGCTTAATAGCACTACCTTTATCAAAAATTTTGGAAAGTGTGTGTACCCCTAAAAATAAGAAATTTAACCGCAGTAAAGAGCAGCCTATGTTTTATTCTAGACATTATTTCATCTTTGTACAAAGTATCATTTGAATCTATTCAGCCGTTTTAGCGCCAAGTCCTAACAAACACATATCCGCGTTTATAAATTATATAAGGAATTAGGAATTAGGATTAGGATTAGTAGGATCTCTTATGTACCTGCCTATCTACGCGTTAAATAAATTTTAATGCGATAATTTTCGCGGTACTTTTCTACTTCGATCCCATTAAATATGATGAAAAATATGTCAGATCTGAGCCTAAGGAACAGCTCTTTCTTATCATAGCTTATACAGAGATATTTAGCGTATGTAGTGCTATCACGTCTTGTCTGCCTTTCGTTTTCATCATCAGATCAGCTCCACGAGTATGACACATACCGACACCACACCGATACCGATACCGATGTACCTGCTGCTTGCAGAAAGTGGTTGAAAAATTCTGACATAAGGGCTCATTGAAGACCAATGTGGCGCAGTGGTAGTGCGACTACCTTTGACGCAGAAGGTTCCGGGTTCGATTCTCGGTGGGTCACTCACAAAGTTGATATTTATCACTTTGTAAATTTGTTCCCAGTCTGGTTAGAACATTGCAGGCTGAACCACCCGATTGTCCGTAAGAAAGATGGTTCCGTGTTTCGGATGGCACGTTAAGCCGTTGGTCCTGGTTGTTGTCTATGATCACTTTAGACGGCGGTCGTTACACAACCATGTCAGAATCCTGCTACTTGCAGAAGGCGGTTGAAAAATTCCGACACTAGGGCTCATCGGGTCGTTGCACGACTCGGTGTCTCACACGAAAAAAGAAATTGAATCGTTAGACGGCTAGGCGTCCTACGCGAAAAGAGAGAAGGAGAAAAACCGATGTACCAATTTCATACTAAATTGACATTGCGTAAATGCAAGAAAGCTTCAAACTTTCACCTACATTATATATATTTTTGAAATGTGCTATTTAAGCCCTTTTGTTTGATACCCAACACGATACCACTTGAAGAAAAAAAATTTTTTGTTCGTATCTTTATGCACGCTAGAGGGCGCCATGTTCACTTTATTGTGACATCACATAGCCTATAACCATCGGACTGTTCAGACGCTTCTATTGACATCTCATTTGTCAAATTCTGTTAAGTAAATTCGTAGCTAGGAGGGAACAAAGGAATTATTGCCACATACATACATACATACATACATACATACATACATACATTCCGGTCAAAATCATAACCCTCCTTTTTGCTTTGCTGTAGTCGGGTAACAAGAACTAAAACTCTGTTTTTTCTTTAAAGGTTTTGGCCAATACTCCCGACAATTGTTGGAAAATTTACACTGATTTATTTTACCCATGGAATAAATAAATTAATGCAGGTAAAGTTAATCCCACAGTGAAAATTTATTCAGACAAATGTCAACGATGTCCACATGTAAACGTAATTAGAATATTTTAAAAAATGTTTGTGGTTAATATCGATTAGTGCAAGAATTCGTTTTGAGAGCACAATAGAACTATCCCGTTTCTGGTTACTCACAAATGTAATGGATTCAATCGATTGGAAATATATGCAATATACGTTCTTTAAACGAAATGATTGAAATATTGCAGTTTATTGCAAACTTCCAAATCCGAAAATAAAACTGTAGTGTTACTTTTTGTTTTATGAACTGACGGACGACGAAAGAGGATTCACTACTTTAGTGTTAGATTGGACTATAATAGTTGCAGAAGACAGTTAAGTAGGGACTTTTGCTAATTATTAGTAAATAATCTTTGAATGTTGAATGGAAAAAAAAACATACGATGGGATAGGGACTTTTCTAGCCTGTTTTTACGTGAAATTACATTGCGCTGAGCTTAAATTATAAAGTTTCTTTGGAAAGGAATCTGTATGTCATCATAAACTAACTCGAGTGTCATATGCAAAGGCTTAGAAAAGTTCCTATTACGATTAATTGACTAATGATTATGACAGCTAGGATTGAAAATCTTTGATCTCAAATTAGTTCCGGAAATCTGTAGCTGAAACATACAGGATTTAAAGGCTTCGTCATACAAATGATTGCAGGTTCCACATTATTTGGCACAGCAGATCCAAATAAGAAAACGCTTCGTCTGCCTCTGGCGTTTCCGCTGGTGGTCGCAATTTATTCCTCTCACAAACACGAAGCCGCTGATTCAATATTGACACTGGCTCCATCGCGCACCACTCCACCTAGCCTATTCCCCAGCGCTTCAGATAGAATCTAACTTCCAAGATACGACTTTGTAGCCGCTTTTTAAGTTGCCAGCACACGGTGGATCGAGGAAACCGTGGAAACCCTTAGGATGCGCTCCGTCCGTGTTTATTTCTTTCTACAACTTTTTATTTGACTGCTTGGCAGCGAAGCCAAGTTTTTGCTTGCAGTTTTTACGGTTTTGCATAATCTTGAACGCGATTCGTAGTATGTTTTGCGCGGTGGTAAAAATGTTTGTCGAGGAGACATAATTGCTGTATAAAGCAAGAATACGAGTGTAGAGGGTAACGAGTTGGTTTCCGCTGCCAAAACTGTGACTGTAACAAAACCTGGTTATGCAATAAAATATAGTAAGATTCCCAAGAATAAAAAATAATTAACTAACAAATAGATTAACAAAGAGTTTCCATTTTGATAACTATTCTAATGAAGTCCTGTAATAACCTGATATAAAAAATAGAAAGATGTGTTCCACAATTCTATTGTTTAATTTAATTATTCAGCTACATATTTTGACATGTTTACTTAGACAGCTGTATCATATGTAAAAGATATTAAACATCTTTCTATCTCTTTCTTAAAAATGGACTTTTACAAAATACGAGTATCACTTGATGCTATTATTTAAGCCTAAAACCTTATATTTCTGCTCTACATTCAAAATCACCACGAACTCCAAATCATTCCGATCTCACCGAAAAACGTGGATCGAGCAAATTAATGGGCAGTGTCGTTGCCCTAATCTGGTAGTCAGAGTGGTCCCCAATCGGTTAGTAAGAGTTGTCCCCAATCGCGGCGATCGGTCAAAGTCACCGGTAATCCCCTCGAAATGAGTTCAAAACCAGCAATGAGAATTTAACCCTTTTACCCGAATTGATTCCGACTGCCCGTTTAAGTTTCAGATTAAAGACTTGAAGTGTTTTTGTTCAAAGCAACCGCAGCTTTTGTAATAAGTAAAAATCCCAGATCATCTTCTAATAGCTACTAAACTAATGGAATAATCTAATAGTAAAATGGGGATAGAAGCTGTCGGAACACACCTGTGTAGTTCAGTCGCCGAAATTAAGATTTTACCGAGACAACTTAAACAAAGATGTTTTAACACAGTATAAAATCCAGACAATACCTGTACAAAAATCACACAACACATTATTTCTTCACAAAAAGCCTTAACAACCCGTTGCTCGCCAAGGAAGAGTGACAAATGTGTGTTAGGTAGCAGACGCGCGGGGCTGATAAAAACCTTTTGTCCGCTAAGGCGTTTTGCACACATACCGGACTATATTGCGGTTTCGCGCCTGCCACGATTATTTTTATTATTTGGTTGAGTCGGAGTTGGTCCTGAGAAGATCAACACTGCGAGCTTTCTCGATCAATTGCAGAAGGCTGACCCTTTTCATTCAAATGACCTTCTTAAGCCAGGCCAGTCTGAAAAAGGCCACGACTGCTTGGGATCAAGAGTATGGACCTCCACCAGGGACAGCGTATGGCTACCACGATACAAATGGCAACTTGGTTAAGCCGCAGTATGAGGTGCTATCTCTAAATGAGAGACGTAAGACGTGAGACTGTACGAAACCGTTTCTATATAAATAATGTACGAAAGAGACGCTGCCGCCGATTACTTGTGTCATGTCAGTTACACGTCTCTCGTCTAACGTCTTACGTCTCTTATGTGGAGATAGCGCCTGATGCAGCGACGAGGGTCATGATGTCCAGCATTTGTAAACCTTTCTTCAAGCCGTGTGATGCCAGCTTAATTATACCTGTGGGTGTCGTAAAAAACTACTATGGGATTATCATCCAGGGAAGGGGCAACAGCGTAATAGTAAATGTAACATCTTCCACTGCGCTCGCCAGTCCGCCTGCCAAGTGTGGTGAGTATGGCAATACCCCCGATAGGGAGAAGACCATGTTCAGCAATGGACTGTTATGGCTGTTAGTTATGCATACATACATACATACATATATCACGATTTTATCCCTTGCGGGGTAGGCAGAGCGTTAACGGCTGTAAGGATACGGCCACTATCGCCACGTCTGACAATTTAGAGGATTATTTTCCAAGGTTGTTTCAGAAAACGTGTGTATCACTATAGTGACAGATTGTCAGCCTGTCGCCTAAAAATTGTAATACACCAACACTCTCCGAGTCATGTGGGGAAAGGATGGAAGGATGAATGTGGAAGGATGTGGGGTGATACTATTCTAAACCGGCATCACACGGCTATTAGTTATGGTTGGCATGGCTGTTAGTTATGGTTTCTTCAAAAAACGGATCCGGCGAAACACCGGAAAATGAAGCGACGCGTGTAAAAACCACCTTTAGTCCGCTTATGATTAATGCAGTTTTCGCGTGCCGCTGACTTGTAGACTGCACCCCACTCCGCGCCCCACTGTGGTTAGTGTTTACCTACTGTGGTTATAACAATATGTCTATTTGTAGGGTACCTACTCGTAGTTTCAGTTTATGTAATCATCTATTGTCCGATTTTGGAGTGGAAAATAAATCTTTTATCACCTAGAACATTTTGAAAATGAAAGTTTTACAGGTCCTTGAAGATACTTATTTAGTATCTCGTTATTAAATCAAATTATCTCGGCAACAAAACAACAAAACGAAGTAAAAATGTATATATTTTAATTGGTATCTGCATGAAGATTATGTTCTATCTAATTTTTTTTTCAGCCACCACGGTTTGTAAGCTGAAATTGCTATACGAGTAAGTACCTAATCGATGTTGAATAGAAAATGGCAAAATACAATCCACAGTAATTTCAATTTATTTATTTAACCGATCTGTTTCGCTTCACAGCATCATCAGGGGTACATTTAAGATAAGTACATAGTACTTATTTACACATTATTATACACATCGCAAAATTATAAAAAGTGCAATAATATTCCGCAAAATATTATGTCGGTAGGAAAAAAAATAGTTAGGAGTCTCACTAAGCGGCGTCAATCGCAAGTATAATATCATACAATCCACAGCTTAAACGTGTGACGATGAACAAACTTTTCTTTCGCTTTGATGACAAGTGATCAAAATGAGAGGCAATGCGATCGAAACCATCAATCAAACGAATTTTTTTATTAAGTCGGTCTCATGAGGATTTCATAACGCAAAAATTTTAATATGTATTTGATGTCGGATATTTTTAGCTATTCTTGTGCTTGCAGCTCCTACTTTAAGAAGTCGTCCAAAAAATTGAAATAGTAAATGAACTATTTTTGCAGTGGAGGTGTTTTGACCCCCATTGAAATCATACTTAAATGAGTTATATAAAACTATTTCCTTTTGTTATAATAAATAGTAGTTACATTAGGAGTTGCTACAGATACGGAAGATAAGTATAACTTTTTATTTACTAAGTTTTGGATATTGTTTATTTTTAATTCCAGAAGAAAACAATGGAGGAAACAAAAGATATCTCATTTCAAAGCTTAGCTCTTAATTTAGTAATCTTAGGCTTTATTTAAAAAAATAATATGCATTATTAGTACGTGTGTCGCCTGCTGGTTAGACACTTGGCTTAAATTCAAGTAAATATACATACCTACTATACGGAATGCAAATATCAAAATTGCACCAGATCGGGCTGAACAGATGTTGCGAGTCTCAAATAACATGTCTTTTTTACGGAGCATATTTTAAAGTAATAGAAGCGAAACGAAAAATCTCAGCTGAAGGTGACCCAGAAAAAGGTTGACAGTCGAGAATAGCAGCAGATAGAAACTTGTATAGCTCCATTGTTTGAGAGAGTATTGCTGATAGGACAGTTCTTCTTATGATCAGCAAACTTTTTAATATAATAGTCTATTGCGACCTTTTCTAGGCTCAGAAATTTCTCAACCAACTAACCTTATCTCAAAATTACGATACTTGGATGACTTGGTTTTCGAAGTATGATTTTGGCGCTCCCGCTAATTTTGATAGTAGGGATTGCAATCCGGAATTTTTCTCAATCGGGTCTCCGTCTGAATCCGGCCGATCCAGACCGGATTGACCTGGTACTAAAACGCGCCTTATCTTATATTTTCAAGAATTATTAAATTGTACTTAACATAAGTAAGAAATGAAAAAAGCCTTTTTTTTGTGAATAAACCTACACATTGTTTGTCAACTATAACAACAACAAATAACAATATCGGTGTTAGGTATTTAACTAAACTGCAGGATGTAAAAAGGTAAACCAGGTTTTAAAAGGTAAACTAGCCCACGAAACCGAAACTGAAAACTGAAAAAAAAAATTTGGACCTTCCATACAAATTGTCTTGGTCGGTTGGTAATTTTGTATGGGAGGTACAATTTTTTTTCATATTTTGACCTATGTTCCTTGGGGAAAGTTTTTCAGTTTTATAGGCTGATTTATCCCTTAAAATATCTGCAATTTTACACCTTATATGTAGTAGTTGCTACATCGGTTGCATCGCAAAAAGACGAAATCAAACATACTGCTTCACAAACGAGTAAGACTAAGTTTATCCTTTAATTTTCACATGTCCGGAACATTCGATTCGATTCGAAGCCGGATCTTATCAAAAGTCATCGAATACGGCACACGGATCGGCAAAAAAAAAAACCGGATCCGGGGATCCACCAGACCGGATTGAAATCCCCAGTTGATAGTATTACTAAGGTATGACCATAAAGAGTAGATAAAAAATGAGTGCGCCACTTTCTTCGCTATCTATCAAATCTGACAGATAACGCTCAGCTATGGCAACAATTTTTCATACAAAACTTTTAGTTCCATTTTATTTAATTATTACTCTTTCTGGCGAAGCTATATTACCTTCCTAAGTATATGTATGACATGTGTATCTATTTTCATGGCTGAAAAGTGATCGAGCTGTGGCAGAGCATGTGAGGCAAATGAGTCCCATTCAGCTCAAGCGGCTAATATTGAGTGACAGAGAGCTTTCACGCTGAGCCCACTCTGTCACCGGCTCTGATTGAAAGCGACGATGAACATTCGAAATATTGCTTTTCAGAACAATATGTATTTACACGTGAAAACCTGAGGACTGACAGAAATTTTGACGTAAAAGTAATATTTTACTTTAGTAGGCAAAGAAACGTCACTCCCTATATTAAAACCGCACTCGACGGCGCTAGTGCAGCGTCAACAGCGGTTGACAAGTTTTAGTATGGGGATTGAGATTTATAGTATGGACCTGACAGACCGCTGCGATGTTCTAGCGCTCCGTAGTGCGTTAAGTGTACGATCCGCCTAACTCTACACTCTACCTTCTTTTTAATGTATAACAGTTGTGATAGTATTTTATCTAGAAATACAAACTCTTAAAATATTTAAAACCGATGGCAAAATATTTTCAGTAAATGGAACTAACCGGATTTGTCTGTACAATAAAATAAAATGTTGCTTGGACACACCTCGAGGGCCGCGACGCCTTAACGAGGAAATAGTGGCCGTAAATCAGGGGAAATTCGCTCTTATTGAATTTCCTTTTGTCAGAGAACGGAAAACTCCGCCTTGCTTTTTGTTCCGAATGGACGCCCTGGACACGGTAAGTTTTGTGTCCCTAAGGAGGCATGTCGTGGACGTAGACGGTTTTAGTTTCTCAAGCTTTTCTTCCCTCTGTTCTTTTCCCTTTTTCTTGAGATAGAGCCTTCATTTTTCTGTCCATTATACACATAATGTTTGATAATACTCTACTCTTCATGATATGTGTAAATAAGTTACTGTAAAGATTTAATTTATACATTATTGTCTAGGCCTATACCCTGCAATGGGTGGATGTGGATTAAGAATGAAGATGATGATAATGCTTATCATACCTACTGCCCTGGTATTTACTTACAACTACGTATTTACATTTCTTATAATCACATTCACAATCATCAGGAAAGTATTTTTTTTAAAACAGAAGAATACTAGAAAACTCACCTTTTGCGTAGATTGATCAACAAAGAAACGCATATTACATCAAGAAAGTGTACCTAATAAAGTTTCCGACACTATCTTGAAAAAGCATACGTATGTAACTACTTACAAACACAAATGCGACGAGTGGGAATCCTCGGAACAGAAAACTGCTAAAGTTTCCTCATAAGCTTGGATCTAGATTTTACTATGTGATAATGCGCTAGCCCAAAATTTTAGCACTAGACTTGGGTCGACAAAAGCTTCCCTGAAAAATCAGGTCAACTGTGTCACCAAGAAGTTCTTTATTCCGAAACTTTCTCCATTTTATTGGCTTACTAAAGTCCCGTCCCGCGGTTCCACATGTGGCTCATTGTTATATTCTGTGGATGAGTTCTTGAAAAGTAGAAAAATACCGTCTTACATATTTAATCTGCTAAAAAAGGACACACACTTCACGCCTTGCGGGGAAAGCAGAGCGCAAATGGACGAACGAAACTTATCATTCAATATCGCCACATCAGAATAATATTTAGTAACATAACAGAAAGTTTCAGTATAGCTTTTCAGCCATTTACGTCTTTGTAGTACACATGAACCCTTCGTCCAGGCCTTATGAAACCCACATAAACAAATGGACTGATGCTTTTACAGGCTTTTTTTCAGTTAAGATTTCATACTAACAACAATACCTCATCGCGAAGTTGTAACACTAAAAATACAAACAAACAGATCCTCTATAAAGATAATATTAGTGATTTGGTTCAAGTTTTAAAGTTGAAGATATAACTTCGCAGTTTATCTGGAGTGCTCTATTGTTGAGTGGTAGTAAAGATCATAATGCTACTAACTCGGGATCTGCAGTTTGATTTGTGAAGGTTTTTATCTGCGAGTTTATTTGATCTCGGTTCAGTTTATGGAACGTTTGGTGGCTAATTTTCTTTTCTTTTTTGATAAAATTTGGATGTTTAATATTTTCACCATACCTGATAGATGATAAACTAGATGACTGGCAGGTCAAATGAGCTACTTTTTAAAACGATATTTTGTATGAAAAACTTGAATGATTACGAAATATTGCATAACATTTTTGTATACTTTTTACACAATACACAATTTACCAAGTTTTTTTAAATATAAAACTAGCGACCCGCCCAACGCCCCTAACGCTGTAACGCATTTTTTCGTGGGAATAAGATGATTTTCCGGCAAGTATTATGCATAAAGCCTTCCTCTTGAATCATTCTATCTATTAAAAAAAACAGAATCAAAATCAGTTGTTTTTTTTTAAAGATTTAAGCAAACCTATACACATACATACATAAAGATGCGAAAAGCGACTTTTCTTTGTACTTTGTATAGATGTATTTATACCATTTTATGTAATAAAAAACTTGGTGTATATTTATATGACAGTGTTCCAAGTATTGAAATTATATTAATACATACATACATATATCACGCCTTTATCCCTTTCGGGGTAGGCAGAGCGTTAACGGCCGTAAGAATACGGCCACTATCGCCACGTCTGACATTTCTGAGAATTGTTTTCCAAGGTTGTTCCAGAAAACATGTGTATCACTATAGTGACAGGTTGTCAACCTGTCGCCTGAGCATTGTAATACACCTATATTCTCGTGTCCCTTAGTCGCCTCTTACGAAAACCGCAGGAAGGAAGTGGGGTGATGCTATTCTATTTTATTTCTAATATATTAATTACGCTTGGAAATTCTACGACTGAACTCAACCGAAGTAAGATTAGACTGCAAAGAAACACGTCTTAAAAGAACAGCTGAATGTAAAATTATGACGCGTAGTGAGTTGTACGTCGAGAACGCGCTGAAAACAAGTCGGCAGCAGACTCGACAGGAAAGATAAATATTTAGAACGCTCCGGCTGGTCTTACACTTTTTGAAAAATTGTTGATACCTATGAATATTGATACCTATGAATATTTACACGATTATTTGAAAGGCTTCATAAGCTAAATTTACAGCAAGCAACATTTTAAATTAGGTATTTTATAAACTGTTGATAACTTTAACCTTTTTAACGGAAACTAATCAAGGTTTGGTTAAAAATTGATTGATTTCAGATTTTTGGTATTTTGAACACCATGTTGAGGTTACAACTAGCACATTTTAAACCTTAAATATAGAGATTATTTACAACAACAAAAAGCTGAGACTCGTAGAAGCCGTAGTCAGGCGTAGGCAAACTGAAGCTAGTAGGTAAACGATAACATTCGTAGCGCCTTGAGTTCAGTGTACCGTGGCTCTACTGCGGGGCGGAAAATGTTATGATACCGTCACCTCCAAGTGCTGCTACAAACGAGCTACGAGCAGCTACGAATATTCCCAGCACTAGCTTAATGCTGCCGTAACGAATAAACATTCCTCCAGCACTGGAGTTTCGTAGCAGCGCTACGAACACCTACGATTTGATAAGAAGTTTTTAAGCTGAAAGTGGTAGCAAATAAATTTATTTCCAAGCAAAGCTGCTTCGTAGGAAAATAAACTAGATTTGTGCAAAAGAAGTGGTATTAAAATAGAGATAACTTAAATGCGATGCACAATTCACAACATTTGCAACTATTCTGTGATAAAAGTTTGAAATCGAAATAATAACACTGAAAGTACAGATTCTTGACTGCCTACAAATAAAACAACTTTAACGACAACATAGCAACATGGCACTTTTATAAAATTTCTAAAATAAATGTCCCTAACTTTCCAGCAGCTGCGTGTATTGTGTAAAATAAAATCGATAAAGCAGTGGATAGATAAGAACCAGTATTTGAAGATCTTTGACATGTTGTTTTCTTTCTTTCGTGGTGCATTCTTTGTTGTCTTATCAGCCAGTTCTGTGTATGTTGGTTGGGCGATATGTGCATGCTTTCGGCGGGTCCGGGATAGCGAGTGTGACAGTGTTCCAGTAGTAAATCTCTACCGCTGTTATCTGTCGCGACATATTTGGCAAGCCTGCCGGACCCGCACCAACTGTGACACGTCTACCGCTGCCCTAGTTTGTTTTCTTTACATTGATAGGTGCTTTGGTTTACAATTTATTACTTAGACTTATTGCTGTAAATAAATGACTAAAAGAATATTAAGTAGATAATTAATGTGATAATTAATTTCTGAATTGGGGGACTCTCTTTTTATAATGCAGAGCTACCTATGTTGTGAATATGGTGGGTATATTTTGATCTAACTAACCAGACTTTTTTATAGGAAATCTCGCGATTGATCGCTTATTTTGGAAGACCATTGAATCGTGACAAAATGCTTGTCACGTTAAGTCGACTCGACTAAAGTACCTAAGTAAAGGACTTGTAAGCAGTATACCTAATAATTACCTTATAATCGTAATTCACACTTAATCTGTCTCTAGACATTGGCGTTCGTTAAGTGAATGGGTGTGCCAAGAATTTATGTAAATTGGTCAGTTCGTTAAGTGCCTTAAATACTCTGTTTAAATTGACTGATAATTACTCAACACGAATTAAAAATATATGAACTATTACCTACTTACTCAAAGTAAATGCAAGTTTTTAGACGTACTTACATACATTGGTACATATTTCTAAAAAACGTTTGAAGTACCTGCCTTAATATTTAACACGTTACCTAATAAAAATGACTCTCTGATATAAAACATTATTACAATTAATGTTTTTTTTTTACTCAAAGCAAATAATTCCCATGCTAAAACACAAAACTCCGAGCGCATCCGCGGGCAGACAACTAATAAATCACGAGATATAAGAGGTAGACACGAGTAGACTATTATTAATATCGTAAGCATTACATCGTCGGCACATTATTTATGTGAGTGATCGTTCATTCTGTAGATAACTGGTGTGGACCCAACCGGGAACAAACTACGGCAAACGGGTACGTGGGGTATCACGCGAACCAGCAATCATGCCTTTTCAAGAGCCGACTGAATGAAACAAATCGAAAAATGGAAAAAAAGGGAAATCGTCGTGTGTAATGTGAAAACGTGGCAATGGCGATAGGCGATCTTTTCATTATTTTGTGTGTTCCATTAGGACGGTATATGCTGGCTGGGCTTTCATGACCAAACCTTTTATTTGCTTTCTGGGAATTGTATTGGGTGTATAGCAATCCAAATGAATTTTCACAGCCAATTACTTAGGTTATCTACTTATTTATTAGTACTTAAGGAATACTTTATGGAAACCGATCACAGACATAAGATAAAAATGTATATTATTGTATTTTATTGTATTGCGATATACAAGATACTACGACCTATTTGAAATGACCCTCAAATATTAGTCAGACGTGGCGATAATGATCGTTATTTTACCGGTTGGTAGCGCTCTACCCCTCAAGGGATAAAGGCGTGATTTACGTATGTAAGTTACTATAGGTTCCAAAAATGGCTGGATTTTATGTCCCTCGTATCTCCAAAACTTGAACCGATGGACTGACTGACCCACTAAAAGTTTGTACTGTGACCCTAACACACGATGCCTATGAACTTTACAACGTCTCAAAAGAAAGAATCCGCCGCAAAATATGGCACTTGTGTAGGTAGCTTGCTACTTAGGTGGATCGCATACTTAACGCACGACGGACCGCTGAAATATTGCAGCGTTCTGTCAGATCCATAGAAATGTCAATCCCCATACTCAACAGCTGTTGACGCAGTGTTATCACAGCGTCGTCCGTCGAGTGCGGTTTTAGTATGGTGAGTGACGTTTCTAGTGTGGATCTGACAGACCGCTGCGATATTTTTGCGCTCCGTCATGCGTCAAGTGTGCGATCAGCCTCATTTGGCGAGCCTGGTCCATAAAATATTGTAACCACGTATTCAGGTCACGGAAAAACGAATATAACTTTCTCTATTTCTTTGTTTATTAAAAGCGAGAAAATCGCTAAAGTTTGAATAAGTTGACGTTTTTGTTTAAGCACTTGCAATTTCGTTATTGTGGCTTTCCTCGTAGTTTCACCGACATCCATTTCTTGTCCTCGCTAAGTTTGATGGCTTGATCTAGTTTTTTATAGTTTATTCAAAAGTATTGCTGGCATAGGTATTACGTATAGTTAATAATCTCAGATTTAGAATGGATCTAGCTGCACTCGACTATCATTCATACATACATATATCACGCATTTATTCCTTGTGGGGTAGGCAGAGCTCTAAGTATAATAATATTTTCTTCGAAATAAGATGTGGTTGAGGACATAATTATGTCATTTGTTCTGATTTATATATCAGGAACGGATTAGATTTTTTTACACTTAAGTAACGAGATTCGCCGGGTTGATCGAACGAAGACTCAAAAGGTATTCCAGAAAAATCTAATGAGACAGTCCTGATCTTTTAAACACGCGGGATAAGGGACGGCGAACCGAAAACTCTTTGCAGGCTTAGATTTGTTTTTATTTTTTCGTTTTTTACACCCTGTTCAGGCAAACTTATATTTTAATCGTTAAAAATTATGACGACATGGACTTGGACAGAAAAACTTTGATGTCATATTAAAACGGTCCATACTGATAAACGTGATGCGAAATGCGAAACAGATAAAAATATTTCAATTCGATTGGAAAACCCATAACGTAATAAACATAACATAACAATATTTCTGAATTCCCAAAACACTTCTAATTGTTCAATGTACTCGATGAAGCAATGAATTCTGGAGAAGACATCAATAAAGCAATTTAGTTGCGGCAGGCAGCTCCTAGAGGGCGCTTGTCATGAATATCAACAACCCGCTTTATGACAAGAACCTGGGCGACCGACTGACGCTTGTTACCGATGTGGGGCAAAACATAAGAGACTGCGGTGGAGATATCTAGTGCATAAGATAAAAAATAAATACGAATATTATTGAGCCGTGAAATTTTAAACGGTATGGTATATAAAAACTTGCCCCGAAAATCTTTGATATCACATTTAATCGACTGACAACAGACAGGTATGTTGTGAAAACGCAACCCTCGTTTTCGAATGGTGCGTTTCTTCTAGGCGAGATGAGTTAACAGAGTTAAAATGAACGATTCAAAAAATCAGCAGTGCCATTGTACTATTGTTTCTTGTGCAATGTATTTTTGTATTTAAATAAATAAACATCGACATTTAATCATAACACTAAGATAATTTTATTTAAATTCCATAAAAAAATACAAGATGTTAGAGCGAGTTAATTTAACTAGGATTTTTTGTTTTCATATTTCGTACTTATGTTTCATTCTTTATAGGCAAGTACGAGAAGCAACTTTCTTTTGAATCGGACCAAAACAAAGTTCTGTAAGTGCTTACCTGAACTATTAAATTATAAGTATTGAACCAATTTGCTAAAATGTAGGATGCGTTTTATTCAATATGCAATTATATAAGAATAAGAATAAGAATAATTTTATTAATATGCTTAATGCTAGTATTTACATATAAAGTTTAATTACATAACAGTACTTACATATTACAATTTAGCCTGAACTAGGATTACCCTGTATCTCAGGCAAACAAGGTCATGATTAATTGTTACATTATACATCTATTTTTATAAACTATATAAAATATTCGCATGATTAAATTATTAATATTTACATTTTCATTATCTATGCAAACAAATTACAAAATTATTAACTAAGAGTTCACTTTTATAATTAATATTACACAACTATCGTTATACATCTAAAATATATTAGGTGAGAACCGTTAATAATTCCTCTGTTTCCTCATAGGACAACAACTGCAAAGCTCCTTGCAGTACCCTTTTACATTCATTGTAACATAAAGGGTATATCGACAAAGTTGCATTTAGTCGATTGTAGAGCCGGGGTCCCAAAAACACAAAAAATCTCGATGAGAAAGCGAAGTTTGTTTGTGTTTTATGTGTGCAGACAATATCTTTTCGTCTTTTGTTAGTTACATCCGTGCTATATGATAGAGCCGCGTGTTGTTTTAGTACAGTGCTCAAAATAAATAATTGTCGAATTCTTAGCACTTTGCAGGACTTATACAATAGGTTAGTAGGGTACAAAAATGGACGAAAACTTGATACCTTCAGAACTGCTCTTTGTGCTCTTTCAAGTGTCAGAAGGACAGTTTTACATGAACCCCCCCATGATGAAATACAATATGTAAGAAGTGATTGACAAAGCGCAAGGTATATTTGTGTAATCAGCTTAGAGTCCGCGAATGAACGTAATTTTTTGAAAACAAAAATCAACTTACGGATTCTACTGCTTAAGGCTTCAATATGTGGTCTAAATGAAAGCAAGTCATCTATGATGATGCCTAAATATTTAATTTGGTGTGCGGCTGAAATCACAGGACAGTCACAAATAGTGTCCATTGGGGAATGACAGTGATGAGCATAAATACTGGGAATGGGATTTGCTGAAGGATAGCTCCTCTTTGAAAACTTTACATAACTTGTTTTATCGGCATTCAGGGTGAGTTGATGGTATCGCAGCCAATTGCTTACGGTATTAAATCCACGCTGTGCATATTCGAAAACCTGTTTTTCAGTTTTGGCAGAAAAGATTAGGGCTGTATCATCAGCATAAGAAATCTATATAGCATATATGTATCTAGTAACATTTAATAATGCTTTTTTAACATATTTTTCATTTTGTAGAAAAGCGTGGTCTAATTTCTGAAGCCACAAATACAGCCCGGACAAAAACCATGATTTCTCATCTTAGATATTTCTTAACAACTAGGAAAAGTGCTTGCGTGGACAAGCATTGGCCTATATGCCGGTGTTATATTAACCAGCCTAGCTCTGAAATTAATTCAAAGTATTTATCAACGGTAAAATATACCACCATTCCTTTAGTCAGACTCACAGAAGCTAGGTCTGGTCTAGTATGTATTCCAGGTAGTTCTGTTTGCCTAGATCGTTAACCGTAAGTAATGGAACCACTCTGACTTAGTTTATGCATTACATGTTTGCTGGCTGGACAATCTACTGGAATATCAAACTAGCTGGGTGATTAGTCCCAACACCTTAGGACCTGGTTTTGATTCTAAATGGAAATTGGTCTATACAAGGTGCGAATCAGAGAGTTTATCCTGAAATAGATGAATAAATAAATAGCCGTTGACAATACAAAGCTCGCTGCAAAGAAAAAATTAATCCTTTCTACAGAAACGAGAAATCCAAATTCGAATTAATGTTATTTTGTCTCCAATTAAAATTAAATTAAAAGTTAAAGGCACTTTTTACTTCCTATTCCAACTTCAAATATCTACATAACCCTATATTTATCACGTTTTTATCCCTTACGGGGTAGGTTGAGCGTTTACGGCCGTAAAAATACAGTCGCGGCCGGTCGACATCACGTCAGCAAAAGAAAAGTAGCAAAAATCTACTTTCTATGATGGTTACATACTGTGTAGCTATATTTTCCTATGTTTATGAAGTGTTACTTTACGACGGCTTGGAATACTGTGTGAATATGCAACTTACATAAATTACCATTTTCATTTTATTCATTACGCCTATGGATTATAAAATTAATAATTTATTATGGCCTGCTTACATTGAAATGAGTATACACAGTAGCAAGCCAACAATTATTTTCATCAATATAAAATTAATGTTCATCCACGTAAATAATTTTAGTACCTTACTTTGGCAAGTCTTGTAGGACAATGTAAAACACGTAATGTGATATGGACAAAGACATAAAAAATATATAAGGGTTTGTTACCTTTACCTACCCATTTGTTTACCTACCTAAGTAGTAGATATTTGCGACAGACATTCGTCTGTGTTTGTTTAGCGTTAGCTGAGCTATTAATTACATATGTCTTTTATGACTATACAAAATTGTTTTTACAATTTTATTGTTTTATCTATAAGGTGTAAAAATATTAGCTGCAAATATTTTAAGAAGTACCTCAGCCCATGAAACTGAACAACTTTTCCCAAGAAACATAGGTCGAAATATGAGAAATTTTTTTGGACCTCCCATACCAATTGGGTCGATTGGTAATTTTGTATGGGAGGTGCCAATTTTTTTTTTATATTTCGACCTATGTTCTTTGGGGAAAGTTGTTCAGTTTTATGGGCTGGTTGAACCCATAAAATATTTTACAGCCTGTATATTTATTAAAACCTACAGCTAATCCTAACCACATTTATAATAATTTAAAAGAGAGTTTTCTATGTCAAGAATACCTAAGTAAAAAAAATAGCTAAGTTAATTCAGATGTAAATGAAACTGGCTGTTTCCGTGCAGCAGACGGCAGTGGTCAAGAATTAAAATCCTCGAGGCTTTGCCGAAAGGAAAACAAGGATATTCCTTTTATTTTCACACTTCATTTTGCAACTGGGACTGGTTATTGTAATGAAACTGTTTCTGCTTTGCAAGTTATTCCTACACCAAATGTCAAATTAATGAATTCGAACAAAATTTTTAACCATATTGCGGTTGTTTACACTATTCACAGTTTACACGTAATCATGACGCTTGCAACAGTGCCGGAATATTGAAAAACCAATATATGAATTCGTCAGTATAAGAACCTGATAATTATAACTATGATAAAACCCAAGTGAAGTTTCAGTTGTTAAAAATATTAATGCTCAATGAGAAAATACGCTAAACAGAAATTGGTGCAATAACTCGTTTTAATTAATTATAATTTATTCATTCGTTTTGATGTATCTAGTTGCTTACAAAAAGTTGCTATTCACTAATACTATAAATACAAACAAAGTATTTCACGTTGTTTTAAAAAATATTTCATAGGTACTAGAAAAATACGTAAGGGATATCCCCACTAGCATCACCAAGTCCACGGGGTTTGCGCTTTTAACTCGGTTATCAAGTCGACGCACGCAATCCCCCAATCACGCATTGAATGCACATCAAAACTAGGTCTTAGCACCTTCATAATCCATATCCATAATGTACCTTTCGTGTCGAGTGACTGGGTTTGTGAATGTTTTCTTTTGGTCACAATGTGAAACCCATCTATAGATGATCCCCTAACGTTATTCGAAATGCTGCTAATAGTATAATTGAACTAGTTAAAATATATTGTATTTAGAAAGTTACATCAAACAAATACGTACGTAAGAGTGACAGTTTGTATAGCAGCACACACACACTCACACACACACACTCACACACACACACACACACACACACACACACACACAAATCACGCCTATATCCCTGGCGGGGTAGGCAGAGCGTTAACGACCGTAAGTTTTGCAACCTACACTAGCAAGCTATGCTAGGTGTTTTTGAACATAGGTTGGTATTTTGTGTGCGGTCAATCCATTTGAAATCCGAAATGCTACATTTCATTTCTCATTGGATAACTTTAAGTTCGGCCTTTTGATTCTCCGTTAAGCACCATTTGTGTCCCGTAGACGGGCAGGATACACATGTCACATGTCCAGAAAAAGTAGCGTACGTAAATAGGTATGCAAATAAAAGGCAATCGATGGTTTTATCAAATTCAACTTTTCCAGGAATCGAACTTTTATTCGTGAATAAAACGCTTTCGGCGATTGTAAGCGGATGGGAGAAAGGCTGGAACGGAGGGCACTTTATGTATAAAACCGAGCTAAAAGTACGCGAGAGCTCGGACGATTGACAGCTCACAAGGGAGTAGAGATGCGACGCATATTCGGAAACTGTTCGATTTAAACCATTTAAACTATACTTCACACTTCTTGGAACCACATATTTCTGAGTGGGCATGTAATACGCATGAACTTTACAATTTTTTTTAAGAAAATACGTTTTTAAAAAAAATATACTATTAACAAAAACTGCGGAGGTTCATTGGGTCGTTTGTCGACTCACTTGTATCACAGTATAAAAGAGGATGAAGAGGTAGTTGTGGTGGTTGCAAATGGTTTTTTTTTATGTGTTCATTTAGTTCCTACTAGGTGGCGCTGGCTGATTTCTTTTCGAACTGCAAAAAAGTAACAGCGTCACCTAGTTCAGACTACTTTAGACAAGTTTTGCTATCAGCCCAAAAAATCCTCATTGGTCGGTGTTTCGGCATTGACGTTGTATGGCCACTAGGTGTCGCTGTACACTACAGGATGCGCGCTGTTATAATCGTAAGTGTGGTGTTTGTGGCCAAATACAGGATATTCGGTATTCGGTAAAATTATTTGCCGTGTGATGCCGGCTTAGAATAGCATCACCCTTCCCGCGGGTGTCGTAAGAGGCGACTAAGGGACTCGAGAGTGTTGGTGTATTACAATTTTTAGGCGACAGGCTGACAACCTGTCACTATAGTGATACACGTTTTCTGAAACAACCTTAGAAAACAATCCTCTAAAATGTCAGACGTGGCGATAGTGGCCGTATTCTTACGGCCGTTAACGCTCTGCCTACCCCGCAAGGGATAAAGGCGTGTTATATGTATGTATGTTATATGGTAAAATTAGTATTCGTTGCATCTCTACAAAGGAGCATGGGAACGGTATGCAAATTGGTCGGTGTTTCGGCACTGACGTCGTGTCGTCGCCACTAGGTGTCGCTGTACTCTGTATGAGGTGTGGGTGTGTAACTTAATTTCTCTTGATAGCCTAGGGGTTTGGGGATTAAGCTAATTTGGGACGAATGTCACATTAATCATTAAAATTGTTTCACAGTTTCGAGGTTACAAATAATTTAAATATTTTTCTGTTAATAATCTCTTAACGAAAATCTATTGAGACATGATTTATTAAATAAGTACTTAAAATAAACGGTGGGTCAAATAAGTCTCCACTTAAAAAAATTTGATGAACCCAATCAATACTAACATTACTAATACAAGTAAGATAAATCATACGAGGATTCATATATATACGAATGAAAAACTAAAAAAGACAGTAATTATAACATGCTACCTACAACCTCTTTTAGCAAAGAAAGCTTTTGCCGAAAGAATATATAAAAACAAAGGTGGATATAGATATACGGGTCTGTATACAAGGATTCGTATGTAAATATGGATTTGCAGCGGGAGGTTTTTGGAGCGACTTGTCAACGAGCCAGAATGCTTTTGTTCAACATAAACACGAATTTGAATACGTCACGCGAAGATAAATTTTACTTTACCTACATCGCAAACAAACCCCAGACAAGGAATACCTTCGCTTCCGAATGTGTCTTCGTTTGTAGTGAATTTATTGAGGTTCTGTATTTCAGCAATTTCAGTGTCTTTTCAAAGAATAGAAACACGTAGAGATGCTTTTTATCAAAAAACTTCTTCACATAAATATAATGGTTCATTGTTTTAAAAGATTTGTCTTTTTACAAAGAAGACATGATTGGGTTAACGTGGTCAATATAAGAATATAGGTAGGTACTATTCTCAATAAGTATTTTTTGATACCAAGCCTCGTATACGTATTTCTGCTCTGGCGGATCGCACACTTGACGCACGACGGACCGCTAAAATATCGTCAGAACGTCACTCCCTATACTACAACCGCACTCGCCGGACGACACTGCGATAGCGCTGCGTCAACAGAAGTTGAGCGGTTTTAGTATGAGGATTGACATTTCTAGTATGGATGTGACAGACCGCTGCGATGTTTTAGCGCTCCGTCGTGCGTTAAGTGAGCGATCCGCCTCTTTGTTAAGTTAATAAATATAATAAATACTCATGGACGATAAAAAATCTTCCAACTACTTACCTACTTTGGGTTTAATTTAGCCAGAATTGGAATTTTTTAGGCCTTTTATTCTAGACGGATCCAAAATAAATGTAACAGCTTTACTAATGGGAGTCCAAGTGCCAAGCAATAAATTATTTATGCGTCGTCGTTCTCAAATTCATTTTTTATTAAAGTATTAAAAGCTTTACCGGAATAGTCCAATAAACTCAATGTAAGTAGGTGCTTTTATAATTCCATTTCTCATAGCTATGCTTTTAAACTTAACAAATCTATTTTACGAGCTGTTATTTCAAAGAAACTGCTTTCTTTCTTACATCTTAAAATCACAAAGAGCTTTTTACTTAAGTGTAATAAAACATTATTTTCATTAACTTGAACAAAATTTTATAAAGTTAAGACACATTTATTATAATAACTTAAACATGCAAGCCACCGAACTTTGATGTAAGACTAATGCTTGTAACATTGAGATTAATGAAACATTCAGGTTTACGTGAATCAAAGTATTTTAAACAAGGATTAATATTCCGTCGCGCTTTGACTGTGGGGTCGGGAAGCGGTTAGCGGGAAGCGGGAAGCTACACACAAAGCCGACATGGAAACGGTATTAAATAGTGGCTTCGATAAACGACCCAATAAGTTATGTAAAGTGCGGGTGCATCGCGTACTACAACCCCTAGTCATCGGGGCTGGTACGCATGCGCGTGCATCGTCGGCCGCGCACGGCATATGCGGAATATTAAAGGAGGAAAGAGAAAAAAATTAACTTGTGAAGCCATTTTCGTCTATCGGCCGGCGGCCCCCTCCGCCACAGGGCTTCTCGGGTGCAGGCGGTTCAGAGAGGCTCGCGTTCTCGCGGCAACCAGACGCCGACTCTGCGCCGGTTTCTCTCGCTCCCGACTCTACCGCGACTCAGCGAACCGGTCCTGCCGGTCTATGTGATTACACGTTATGCGACCAATAATTGTGTAGTGTTATCCGGACCACTAAAAGCTTTTCAGCACCGTGGACCTAGTGCTTTGTTATCTCCACAAACAAAGTTTAAAGTTAAGTGCGATTCCACATACTTTCTGTGAAGTGTAAGTTTATTTGAGAAGTTTCTTGCGTCGTCGTCCCCAGTGTATCGGAGTTAGTGATAGAGAATTTTTGAGAGGATCGTGATTTCTTGTGCCGCGTCGGAATTTGTTTTGTCGTGTTCTTGTATTGGATGTTTCGAATTCAGTAAAGTTAAAACTTTTACTGTTTTTATCTTCGATTTCAAGAGGAGCTGCGCACCTGTCAACATCATATGGTCGCAGTCTTACAGGTATCTATTGAATTCGCTGTTTATAGTTATGAATATTTTTGGATAAGCCTAATTTAATAAAGCTTTTGTTGGTGTTTTCAATGGAAGCTTTCGTGGCAATTTCACTTCCCAGCAGTTCTTTTATACTGTGGTGTGTTTGAGGAAAATTGCAATTTTTCCAACGGGATTCCCTTGATACCCCCTTTATTTTCGTTCTCATCCCCTTTATCATTTCCGAGGGGGAATATTGAATAAATATTAGTTCTTTCTCATTTTGCAGCCTCTTTCAGCGTTCTTTATCTTATAATTTTCAGGTTTATTTACCCTATTCATTAACAGTGTAGGCAGACATCGCACTGTATAAATTAATTTATGTTGACTGTTGATCAACAAACGCTCCTTTTTTAAACTTTGTTTTCCTTTATTTCTTCTTCAGCTCTCTTTTATCCGCATTATGCCTTAGAAAGCGTTTTATATTTTGTATTGCTATAGTACCTAGGTTTATGAACATTAGCTTATACTTTTAGTATGTGTTTATAATTGCTTATGCTGTAAGTTTGTGTTTGCGTTCAAGGCATGATGCGATATTATTTATTTCTTTATGTTTAACACTTTATTAAAACTATTTATTTAATTTTCAAAGGTTTGACTTTAATGATTACTTGATTTTTTGTATACTATATTACTTAGTTAAACATTCGTGTAAATTTTAACTTTTTTTTGTATTTTTTTGTATTACCTAGGTATATTATTTTATTTTAATTTTATGAACACTGCGCTGATTTGAAGAACTAAGGTAAGTTCAACTATAATAGAACAATAAAATCAGTAAGACAAACTTAATTCACAAGTTAATGTCGCCTCAGTGGTGTGCGGCTAAGGTGGTATGAATAGTGGCCATGGCGGGGAACATTTTGAAAGTACCTTCTTCCTGCAACTCCACACACTCAAGTTTTAATGTAATGTCGAGGATACAGTAAATCAAATCTTTTATTTATGGAGTAATAACTCCTGCACGGAGTGCACTCTAAAATAGACAACTAATAAAAAATCCATACTCGCCCAATAAATTATCAGGAGACGCTCTTTTTATTGGAGTAACGAATGGTAAGATGAGTAATGGCGCAACTTTTACCGATAAATCATGCTTTCCCTGACTGAGAGACGCTTCCGACGCAGGGGTAGTATTTGGCAAGATCCCCCTACTTGTTAGTTCAGTCTGATACACTTTCGTATAGTCTGTAACCAATGGTGCAGATAAAACATGCATCGTCGTGATGGTCTTATATTTCTTCCTGCAGTCATTCGGCCAATTATTATGCCACTTCAAAATTGGCTCTCATAGCCTGATCGATTGATTACGCATTGTTAGTAAACCGATAGGGCCGGATGTCGGTCAAAGGGTGGAAGAAAACGAAGCGAGTAGTAATTGAAGAACATCGGCGCCTCGTCGAGGAATGGAAGTGCTAAATAGACCAGCAGTCGATGGGCCGTGAAATAACGTATCGAGTTCACCCAAATCCATTGATGAACTATTGTGTAGGAATGTAGCGGACGGAGGCAGATTTGCCGAAATCCTAGATGTTTTATTAGTATTAAAATGGAACATGTACTTAAAATCTTTCTGCTCTTCCACTTATAGAATGTTATGGGTCGTTACGGTCGTTACTATTACTTTTATAAATTACAAAATCATTTTTGTGAACTATACTAGATAGGTGTTTCTATCTGTCTGTCTGTCTATATTATGGGAAGGGAAATCTTTGTAGTAAAGTGGAGATCCAGAGCGTATAGTGTCAATAGTGAATTTTTAGAGAAATTTCTTGCAAAACTAGATGGTAGATACGCGTTATTGCGATTAAACAAACTGAACTGTATAATATCGCAGGCAACGGCTGAGCCACGGTAGTTCTGTTGGTTGGTAGAAGCGACGCTACTGATAGCGATAGTCACAGGTTCAAAGCCTGCCTTCTGCAGAAAGTTTTGCAAGTTTTCTTACGTAATATTTCTATTTTCTAACATATAACATATATTTGATTAAAGATTTGGCACAATAGATATGACAGGACATTATATCCAACAAGAATATTATCCCAATAAGGGTTAAGGGATTTGAACTGTCAAATATCAGCACCCGAGTCACAGATAGCAATAAAAAGGCGTTCCCACGTAGCCGGAAGCCGACACTGGATCGCCACGCTTCGGTACTTTGCTCTTTCGCTATTGTCCCTTTGTCCCTACTTAGCTTCGTCAGGCCCTCAAAAGAGCGGCACTTTATTCCACGGATCTAGTTTGCCGCACTTAATTCGTATTGCATCATTCGTTCCACACCATTTTCTTTTTGCTTTTCATCGATCGCTCCGCTAGCCCCCTTGGTGTCGTCGTGTCGAGTGTCGTGCATTTTGACGACTCACGGTTTTTTTGTGATATAATTTTTTCCTGTAGTCTCTTCAAAACGTTTTCGTTCACACTTTGTGATGTAGTTTAATATAGCACCCACTTCTAGATCATTTACCCGAGTTTATTTGTGTGCACACACCTCTGGAGCAATAAATAATGCGATTATGGCTCATAATGATATGTTAGCATTGCGGCTAATTATAATTTTTCCTTGTTCATCTCGCCAAATGGCCCCATCGAATCAACTGGAGTCGCAAGTGAGTTCAAGAACACACGGACCAGAATCGCTAAAGAAATTTGCATTCCCGCTTCGCTTCAACAGCTTACATAGTCTAGGACCACCCGCGTAGAGCTTACCTTCGATTGAATACCAACTTTATTACTAGGAGACAGGACTTCAAACCCTATCTTTACAGTAACCAATCGTTTCGCTTGCAATAAGGCGCTCTACAATCTACTCGCGTCTACTGCGCCAATTTCAATATGCGAGAACATATTATTGGTTCGCGAGGAGCGCAGTTCTGCACTTACTCAAAAAAATATATCAGCACCGCAAAACCAAAAATAAAAGCACTTCGATTTGCGGTGGAACTGTCCAAATAAAAAAAAAATGTAACTATAGTTGATTTTTTTAATCTTCGCCCGGCGTTTCAAATAATACAGCTGCAGCATTCGAATCTCATTAGTAAGGGAAATAAGAGTAAAAAAGACTTGGAGCAATAAATTTTGGCAAGGCTCAAGTCGAAACATTTACGGTTCCTTTTTAATTTGGTTGCCATTGTCGTGGCGTCCTGCTGAGTGCCGCCCGCTGGATTTCTTACCGGAGTTCCAGCTGTTATAAACATTAGTTTAATTCTTATAAATCGATTAAGAACGGTCATTAAAATCTTACATTTACAGAAGAAAATATTTAAAGGACTATTTATGTTTCACAGCGACAGTAATTCTAACTGGGATAAAATTAAGCGTCTTATTAATTAAAAGCAACGCATGAGCGGTCACGAACGAAACGAGCACCTGTTAATATACCATATTTTCAACTCAAATTTCAAGGATACAAAAAATATTAAATCGGCAGATGCACAAAGTGAGGTCTCACGATATCATAAATCAAAGTGGTTTTATGGTCGCTTGATGGGACCAATAGCTACCTACCGCTATCGACAGACTTCGAAGAAGCGGTGTTTATTTTAAAAGATTGGAGCAATTCCGAGGGTTCGGTGGGTCTCTCTCTAAGCAAATGTAGAATCAATGACGTTGCATTTTCAATCCATCCGATCCATCCCGTGTGTGAAACCGGTCGGCCTGTGTTAAAATTAATAGTAGGCCGACTATCGATTGCAGCGATAAACTCGTTTGAATGTTGTGGGAATCTGTGTAACATCAATCACGATGTAATTGAAAACACACAGCTGGTGTTTGAGCTAGAACAATGGAAACAGCCAGCTCGAGAAATAAACCATTATATCACTGTCCTTCGGGAAGATGAAATGTGTTCGTAATCCTTTGTTAAGGCCAACTTCTCTAAAATTTTATGATCCAAAGCGACACGTGTTTCGCGAAGTATCGTCTACAACTGCGACTAGTGATGGGCGGCTGGAAAATTTCCGTGCTCGAAATATTCTCGTTGGAGAATATTCTCGGAAAGTTTCCATTGTGCTCGAAATTTTCCCTAGGACCGAGAACATGCAGTATTGATTTTCAATTTAATTGTGACTATTGAAAGTCTATTTAGAAAAGTGTAAAAGTAATATTATAATCAATAATACACTCGGCTTCAAAAAAATCGCACCTTTTAAGAAATCTATTTCAAACATCTTTCAATCGTATTTGTATCATGAAATATTGGTAATGTTCGGTATCATTTGAAAAGTAAGGAAACAGAGAATGCAAAAACAATAATTCATTCAATGTTTTTTATTGGAACTGAGAAAAATTTACAAAACAATAAAAATATTTGAAAACCCTAATGAACTCTGATTAATTTTTCAAAACAAAGTTGCTTAAAACTAACCTAAAACCTAGTGTTACCCCCCCTAGCCCTAATGACGTCTTCCATGGGCTCCCTCATGGATCGCACCAACTTTAGGACCTCTTCTTGAGGGATACTGTCCCATTCCTCAATAACGGCGTCTTGGAGCTCCTGAAGAGTCGCGGGAGCGGGATCACGGGATCCTTGCGTTTCAACTGGTCCCAGAGGTGCTCTATCGGGTTCGGATCTGGACTTTTCGCTGGCCACTGCATGACAGGGATCCCAACCTCTTGAAGGTAGCCTTGCACAATACCAGCAGTGTGCGCGCGAGCGTTATCGTGCATTAATGTGAACCCGTCGCCAATAAATCCAGCATAGGGGACCACATGTTCTTCCAGGATCTCTGTGATGTACCGGTGAGCAGTGATCGACCCTTGCCCGCGGGCACCGCCGGTCCGAGAGACGCAAGAAAGTTCAGTTTTGCCATCGGCAGATATGCCGCCCCAGAACATGCAGGAACCGCCTCCGTATTCTACCGTTTCTTGGATGCAGGCTTGGGCAAAACGTTCCCATTGTCTTCTGTATACTCTTTTGCGTCTATCGTTGCAGAAAAGGCACACTCTCATTTCGTCTGAAAAGAGAACAGTTCTCCATTGGTCCAGGGTCCAATTGACGTGGGCGCGAGCAAATTGCAAGCGTGCTCGCCGATGCGCTGCGGTTAATTTTGGACCCGTGGCAGGTCTTCTAGCCACAATATTTCTCTCCTTTAGTCTTATTCTAACTGTAGAGACACTCACGGCCCTTCTACGAACTGCTTGAAGCTGCTGTTGCAACTCAACAGCATTAGAGAACCGATTTCTCAAAGATTTCGATACGACGAATCATCAGTCATCAATCAGACGGTCATCTCTCACAGAAGTGCAGCGATTTCTACCAGACCCACGCCTTCGGACAAAGCCACCGCTCTGCAGGAAGCGCTGGTACACTCTTTGAACAGAAAAGCGACTCAAGTGCAATTGCCGAGCAACATCACACTGACGTATTTCTGATTGCAGTAGTGCGATAACTTGGGGGGCTTCAGCAGCTGTAGTGTCCATCTTCAAGGACGTTTTTCTGATGAAAGATATACTTCTGTGTCTTCTTCGACTGTTGGTAGCAAATTTATCCCCCAATAAGCTGTATCGACCCTTTTATACCCAAAAAACAAAACAATACAAACAAAATTTGAAGAGGAGAATCAGTTCCATTGTCATTCGCAGTGATGTGAAGTGTCAAGCTTTTTCTTTATTCAAATGAAATGGATATTTTTTTAAAGAGTTCTTATAGGGCTCTCAAATGATACCAATATTGCTACGAATAACTGCTTGTCTTAAGGATTACCAGTGCTTGAAGCCTATTTTTACGGACGTGCGATTTTTTTGAAGTCGAGTGTATATTATGAAGGTGCATGAAATAGCTTGAAATAGCTTGAAACAGCCTTTGTAATGGGTTTATTTCATTGCAACACATAAAATAATGATTATTAAAGAGAAACCTTAAACATGTTTTGTTTTCAAAATCCCTTCTTTAGAATTTTTTTCTACCTTAATAACCATCATACCTTAAAACTTTCTATATTTGAATTCAGTAAACAAAGAATATTCTCGAGAATTTTCGGAAACTTACGGAGAATATTCTCGGGAATATTGGAAATATACGAAACTATAAGTGTTTCTGACATGTAAAATATCTTAAACAGTTCATATTTTTGCAATGTAGCTATTAGCATATATAAAAAAAATAAAATCAATAGTTAGCACCAATGTTCTCCTAAATTCTCGTTCCATCGGAAATTTCCGAGTGCGTTTCCGAGAATATACTCACGTCGGAGAATATTTCGAGAACGGCACATCGCTAACTGCGACCCATCTGTGGAGAGAAGAACGTGCCGTTTTGGGTGCACATTAAAATTCCCACACATAAAAATTGTTGGAAAAAAAGGTCCCGCCAGGCCCCTTTCCTACTCACAACAAACAAGCAGGTAAGCGAATCTTTACGATCCCTACAAAATAAAATATACTCAATCCTTCGAGGGATTTTGCATCTTATTACGGGAAGGTAGAGAGCAAGTTTATAGTTATAACCTTTCCCAACTGCTCTTTTATAACAGTTTGGGATACAAAAACTTTGTTTTCTTTTCAATTTTTAGACAAATTTGGGTGTTATTTCTCTGGGCGAAAGGTTGGATTTTTATTAAATACAATTGATTAGTACTATACATAGTTAATAAAATATGTTTTATTTTACATTATTACTCCTTATATGACTGGCTTCCTGATATTGGTTACATTGTGGTATCTAATGAAAATGCATGAGCAAATGAGCATCCGCTACCGAATGACTTAAGAAACTGCATATTCATTATGAATACCTATTACTTCAACAGCTTACGATTCTAAGTTAACTTTATTATTCAGGTATTCATAGCAGTCTACAAACAAAATTAAAGAAAAAGAAACGGGATCGTGTGCGTTATAAACATGACGAATCGTTTTCAATTCGTGGCATATATCAATGTCAATAACAGATCGTTCGAGCTTCGAGTACAGTTCGAGACTGGATTTCGGCTAATCATTGGAGGGGTTAACCGGCTGTGATGTGACAGCGTGTGCCTGCATTCCTCACTACTCAAACAAACGTCTCGCTCGCCGGCTCGTCGGCAGAACAATCACAACAACTCCAGCCCAAGTGTGAAACTGTCATGTCGTGACAAATGTAAACTGTTATGTATGAGCGTCGCATCAAAGAGAATAGCGGGGAGCGATAATCGGAATAAGCGTCGATAAATCAATATTTATTCGTTTGGTGTGAATTAGGCGGAATCCTTTCAGAGGTCGCGGTACCAGGTGCTTACAGATATGAACCAAATGCGTCTGGACTTAAGAGATAAGCCGCGTTTAGGCTCACCGCAATGTTGCGGTGCGGTGGGTTTTCCACTGATGTACAAAGCGACCGCTAAGAGCTAAGCGCACGTCACTCATTGCTAATAAGCTGCTTTTGGCTGGACTACGTTGTGGTAAGCTCTTCAAAGTATGGGTTTATCTCTAAACTCTCTTTCACGTACCGCGCCCCTATTTTATGACTGTCTGTAAGAGCACTGTGTTCACTATTTTCATTCCGTAAGACGTCTTGCGCTAGAATCAAAGTCACGTTGCTCGAACCAATGATGTCCAAAGAACAGCGTCACGTAACGCGTTTGTTTTTCTTATAAACCTATGTTTTATTTAAAAAGTATATCGTTCAGGCTATTGAGTTTCCATGTAAGCGTACATAATGGAGTAGGGTGGTTGTTCTGGCGACCGGAGCCGTTTGGACAATCAAAACAATAATGTTATGATAGGAGGCGGCCACGGACGGTGTGTTTATTTTAAACATTCGCCGCCAGCCACGGCAAGATTATCTTCCATGTAATGCCATACCCTCCAGCTGTGTGCCTTACCTTCGTACTGTTGTTTAACGATCCCGGCCTATCCTCACTCTGTTTACCCAAATTACTGTAAACAAATCGGTAAACATAATTCATTAATATTTCATAGCAACCAACTGACGATTAAACTCTCGTGAACTCTACCTACTGAGGAGATCCCATTACGTAAATTACTCTCTTGGAGAGAAGAATAAGTTAGAAGTGGTTAGTTCCTATTTGGTTACACTCTTACACAAGTGTGCATATCTATGTAGGCAGTCTCGTCTTTACTTGCTTCAATTTCTTGGTTTTTAGTTTGCCGTGTGATGCCGGCTTAGAATAGCATCACCCCATTTCCTACCCGTGGGTGTCGTAAGAGGTGACTGAGGGACTTGAGGGTTTCAGGTGTATTGCAACTTTATGGCGACAGGCTGACAACCTGTCACTATAGTGATACACAAATTATTTCGAACGGCCCTCTATGTTTGTCAGACGTGGCGATAGCGACCGTATTTTTACTGCCGTTAACGCTCTGCCTTCCCCGTAAGAGATAAAGGCGTGATATATGTATGTATGTATGTTAGTCTGTTGTTCTTTCTTATTTTCTTCTCTGAGATTACTTCAAAGCAATTTATATCAGTTAATACGAAATGATAGTCATGTAGAGGCGTCATTAAATAATTTTTGATGAGTAAACGACTGACGATGGCGGTAGGCAATCTTCTTTCTTGTTAACCAAATGCTCGTAACTGGTTTAAATGATTATCAAACTCCACAAGTGGACAGTTTGATAGTTTGAATATTCTTAATATTAAAAAGTTTAAGGTACTGGCGCTGTATAGTATTATAGTAAATCTGTTGTAAAACATCCTTATGCATGTAGTAAAAAATATTAATTTATGAGGCACAAAATCAAGAACCATTATCACCATTCGATGTTTCCATCGCTTCCCGTAAAGTAATATGTTTATATTATCGCCGCTCATATCAGCAGATTATGACAGCTGTCAAACCCACACTAGAAGATTCAACAGCTGTCAAATATGGCTTTTTCGAGCGGCGATACTTAAAAGTATAATTCATCGAAAGTTAATGTATTATGTAGTTGAAAGTACTAACTTTATTCACAAGATACATACCTACCTATTAACATGGGTAACAAACACTAACAAAACTATTAATACTATGCTAATTTACGGCAGTTTATTACATTTTCGTTATAATTATGTTAGCATTATCGCGAGGCCATACCATGGCAATCCATGAATCTGTCTGTAGCTAGGTCTGTAGGCTATATGTTTATTGCAATGGATGTTCAGATAATATTACGAGCGTCATTGTAAGAAATTTTCATTTTTGCAGATACAACCATAATTCGGGAATAGTTTGCAGTTTACTTCCGAGCTACTTCGTGCGACGCGATCGAACTTTACTGCCTATAAACTCTTTATTGCCCATTGTCGACGATTATTACTTAACCCTCATGACTTATGAAGTAATAAATTCGATCTTTTCATGCCCGGCGTGCCACGGTTTTGGCTACGAGCTCGACGTGGAAATAAAAAATGCACGCAACAACGAAGAAATTTGATTCTATAACAATTTTTAAAATTAAAAAAAAAGTTGTTTATACCTCTTAAAAAATTGACTCTTAATATGTTTTCATTCAAAACACTTTTTAGTAAATTAACGATAACGATCGAATATAATACAGAAACAGTGTTAAGAAATGACCATTTTTTAAATTATAATCCAGAACATCTGCACTGACCGGTTATGTATTTTCCATTTAGAGGTCTTTAACAAACATGGACATTTGATTCAACCAAATAAGAACATGGAAAGCACAATGCCGCGGATCCACAGATAAGCTTAAACATCTATAAAGGGGTTGGTCGCAATAACTTATTTGTAATTGCGGAACTTGTGAAGTACCGTGGTCCACCCGACAATGTTGTCAATCAAAACTAAGCGTTCTTAAGAGGGCATAAAGTGGAAAGTATCGAAGAGAGAGTTACCTACTTTGATGGCTATCAGCTTAGTGCCAGGCTCGAGTCTGCCTTATGCGTATTTGCCATTCGCGTGCTACTGCTTTATGTTTCTGTATGAGTAATGCCTCGCCGGTACAATATGTCACTGAACATTCAGTTTAAAGACGTGCCACTATTTTGTATACTGTTGATGATGGTGACAATTTAAATTTCAGTGATACGAATTTTACTTGCGCAATCACGGCCTTGTAGAGCCGAACAATGCAAACTGTGAGTCAGTTTATTACCGGAATGTCTACAAAAGCACACCTTGCACTTTGTGTTTTGAATGCTTGTGTTCCGAATGGAATAGCATACCATACATGATATCAAGCCGAATAGAAAGGCTTGAATATAATTGCATTATTTGCACAAAGGAAATGAACGACAAAAGTATATCTCATAGAAGGACCATTGGCTTTATTGAAAGCCATGCTTGCTTTTGTACTATTCCTGCCATCTGAGGCATAAAGTTATTTTCACAACAAAGCACGCGGGGCCCCTGAGCTTCTTATATTGGACCGCTCTTGAGCCGACCTATTGTAATCTTAATGCTGTATTATATTAATGCGATAAACATCTCTGAGACGAGATCTGAACTCACTTTTTTTAGTTTCTTTCGTTTCATATTGGCAAGTACACTTTCCTTTTTCGAACGAAGCATTTCTCTTGTTGCAGTTTTATCTTGTACAGATATCAGAAGGGAAGTATCCTATTCTATTAACGAAGCTTTGTCAAATTTCCCCATCTAAAATTTCACGTTGACAAAAAAATTTAGTAAAAAGTGTACAAAGATCCCTACTTATTGTGGTTTGGAATGTGGTAACATGTTATTAGATATAAATAATAGTGACCGCATTAAAACACTCATGTTGGATGACAAGGCATGAAAATCCAAATTTAGTGAGCTCCACAAAATGAGCGGTCGAGCTGAGGTACGCACAATGAGCCTCTTTGCCTGCCTTCTCTAAATAATTGCCGCATTTAAGTCCAGAGATTTACTGTCGCTGGTTGCATCACAATGGAGTATTTAGTTCGTGAAAGAAACTAAAAAACCATTATTGTGCTTGGGACCCATAGCAGCGGATTTATTCGAAATTTGATGCTTTCGAATAAATCCTGAAGTAATATCATATTGCACCGCAGGCACTTCTTGGTTTATTAAAATTGACAATGACTCATTGAAATTGGTTTACCGGTATCTATAAAAGGGGAGTTCGGTTTTAATCAAACTTCAAAAGTAGTTCTTATCTTATCAGATTAGAAAGCCCCTTCGTCAAAAAGTTTAACTTTTGTAATTTCCTGGGAAACGTTACATCAGTCAATTTTAATTTGTATTATTATTAATATTGACAGAAACATTATTTTCTAAGAAATTCAACTTTGCACAAAAGCTGGTTGTTAGAAATTCTTGTAAAGTTAATTTTAGGAGCGGAGCAAGTTTGCAGATGCAATAATTTTTAATTGAGAGCAAGTGTTTGAGAAATTGGACTCCGAGAGAGACAGGGCAGAGAAATTACGAAGCGCAACGCTAGGTGATTCCAGCAACTGTTTGACATTCTGACGAAGTTTCATTTTCTCTTCATTTTAGAACAATGTAACAGCAATGTTCATTTGCTTATTAAAAATATTTGTTAGGTTATGTCATTGCGGGTTTCAATTATAATTATTATCGTTCTCAACAATTGAAATAATATATAGCTAGCTTTATCTAAAATTGCAGTGTATCGTTAGCAAGTCTTCTTCAATTAAAGTAGGTATTAAACCAGCCAACTAATAATAATATCGTTTCATCGGTAAAATAGGCAGGTATAGCTCCTTATTAGAACAAAAGCTATACGCCACTTTCCTAGTTTCTAGGTACCATCTATCCATCCATTCCCCAGTTTTATATCGCCGGCTGAGTAATCGCCGTCTCGGCACAGATTTTACGTTCCTACTTCAACAATGGAATATTTAGGGCGTAGTGAACTTTTACTCCACACACATATTTTATTTTGATCGTGACATCTGAATGTTCCCACTAAACCTTTCGCGTTTTTACTGAGTTACTGACTTTGTTATCGCCGGTCGAAACGGTCACGTATTCAAGCCAGGTGGTGTTGATGGTTAAAGATGCATGGGGAATGGAGTAGGATTTCTATAATGCTCTATAAAAAACATTCTTTTGCAGTTTTCCAAAATCCAAACCTACTTCGCAGAGCTAAAATTTTCTTATCGTTTCCTCGAAACTCGAAATTAATTAAGAATACCAAATCGTTTCAAGACATTTCCTCCATAAATCTTTAATTACCCATTTTCTACCCATCCATTTTTATAATGTTAAAACATTAGCAGATAATTAAAACAATAGGCTTCCCACATTAATTTTAGCTTTAGTACGAAACGATGGCATCGCATGTTCGAGTTGGGTGCACTTGCTTATTAAATCAGCGCAAAGTTTCCCACTTAGGCTGGAGCCGCAGCGCACGCCTTGCCGTTTGACTGCCATGCCTGTGAATAAATAACGAGCCTCGAGCATTCGTGTTAAGCTGTCCACTAGTCACCACACAATCGAAACTCGCCAACTTGTCCGGAACTGCCAACTAGGAATTATAAATACTCATATAAGTTGGTGTATATGCATACATACAAATTTAACGCCTTTATAGCATCACCCCACATCCTTCCCGCGGGTGTCGTAAGAGACCCGAAGACTCGAGGGTATTGGTGTTTTACAATTTTTAGGCGACAGGCTGACAACCTGTCACTATAGTTATACCCATGTTTTCTGAAACAACCTTAGAAAAAAATCCTCAAAAATGTCAGACGTGGCGATAGCGACCGTATCCTTACGGCTGTTAACGTTCTGCCTACCCCGCAAGGGATAAAGGCGTGATATATGTATGTATGAAATTGGCAGAGCGTCATAGCTTATATCTTGGTATAAAAGAAACTCGAGCATTCGTGTTAGGCTGTCCACTAGTCACCACACAGTCGAAACACGCCAACTTGTCCGAAACTGGCAACTAGGAATTATAAATACTCATATAAGTTGGTGTACTCTTTCGTGGATCGCACATTTAACGCGCGTCATACATATATCACGCCTTTATCCCTTGTGGGGTAGGCAGAGCGATAGTGGCCGTAAGAATACAGCCACTATCGCCACGTCTGACATTTTTGAGGATTGTTTTCCAAGGTTGTTTCAGGAAACATGTGTATTACTATAGTGACAGGTTGTCAGCCTGTCGCCTAAAAATTGTAATACACTAATACTCTCGAGTCCCTTAGTCGCCTCTTACGACACCCACGGGAAGGATGTGGGGTGACGCGCGTCAGACCGCTAAAATATCGCAGCGTTCTTTCAGATCCATACAAGAAATGTCAATCGCCATACTAAAACCAGTCAACATCTGTTGACACAGCGCTATCGCAGTGTCGTCCGCCGAGTGCGGTTTTAGTATGGGGAGTGACGTTTCTAGTATGGACTTAGAGACTGCTACGATATTTTAGCGGTCCGTTGTCAAGTGTGCGATGCGCCTTTTATCCTATGACAGTTTATTATAGCTGAGCAGCTTCTTTAGTTCTTGTAGCTTATATCTTGGTATAAAAAAGCCTTCAGCATTTGTGATAGACTATGCAATAGTCACCAAACAATCGGCACTCAGCAAATTTGTTCGGACTCGCAACTAGGAATGATAATACTCATATACTATATATTCGAATTTCCTATTTGTCTATAATATAGATATTATAGAATCCAGCAAAGAGAAACACCACTGACAGAAAGGCGTATTTTTTACCTCATAATATAATCTGGAGATATTTCCTAGCAAATTTTCATTCATCACCGTTTGTATCGTATAAATGAAAAGTAGAGAGATTTCCTTTGAGAAACAATTTGATTGACTGAGAAACTAGATCTCGGATCCAATTTATTCTGTCAACAGGGATAGTCATACCGCAAACGTCTGTCATATAAATATTATTAGTTTTAGCAGACGATACGAAAGTATATCTTTCAATACTTAAGATATTTAGAATAAATAGGGCTGATAGTTAGAATTTTACACACATCAATGGGACCTATTTATTATCTTGCGTTTGGTAATCTGTGTCCAATCACTACACTAGGTACTTACGAAATATTAGCAAGCCATAAGCACAAAACTAATAGTTGTCAAAGATTTTGGTGTACGTACCAGGTACCAGGTACCTTTAATTTATAACAGGGTCATAATATTGCTGTATGAACAATCAAGTTGTATCTCAACCTCGTATCTCTTAGACGAGGAACACACTTGACGCACGACGGAGCGCTAAATTATCGCAGCGGTCTCTCAAATCCATACTAGAAACGTCTCTCCCCATACTAAAACCGCACTCGACGGATGATACTGCGATAGCGCTGCGTCAACAGCGGTTGAGCGGTTTTAGTATAGGGATTGACATTTCTAGTAGGGATCTGACAGACCGCTGCGATATTTTAGCGCTCCGTCCTGCGTCAAGTGTGTTCGTCGCCTTAAAGTTCTTCTCAAATAAGTAGGTAATTTACTCTTGTATCATAATTTGTACTTGGCCCACCCCTGGCGTTGCTCGTGTCGCTCGTTCGTTGGAGCTGAAATGAGGCAAGAAGCGAATGAACAAGTCAGCTTGACGGATTTATAGTCCTGGGTGTTTACTGGTGACACAAAGACGTACAAACCTAATGGTTTTATTATTAGCAATATCGCTTTATCAGTGGGGATTTAAACAAGATCCACGATTTATGTACTCGGATTTGGTACTTGTAAGGTTTCGGGGCTTAAATCTTATTTGGGATTGAAAACAAAATTACTGAATTGAATTTCGTAACATTAACCGGTGAGTTTGGAGAATCGTTTAATGTTATATTGATAGAGAGAGAAGAATAAGTCTTACCTATTATTTGTTCGAACGATTTAGCTTTCAACTTAGTTATAGGCTTTGATTGAATTGATTGATGACCGATGTGGCGCAGTGGTAGTGCGACTGCCTTTGACGCAGAAGCTTCCGGGTTCGATCCTCGGTGGGACACTCACAAAATTGATATTTATCACATTGTGAATTTGTTCCCAGTCTGGTTAGGACATAGCGCGCTGAACCACTCGATTGTTCGTAAGAGAGATGGTTCCGTGTTTCGGGTGGCACATTAAGCTGTAGGTCCCGGCTGCTGTCTATGATCACTTAGACGGCGGTCGTTACACAACTATGTCAGAAGCCTGCTACATGTAGAAGGCGGTTAATAAATTCTGACACTAGGGTTCATTGGGTAGGTGGACGACTCGGTGTCCCACACGAAAAGAGAGATAGGCTTTGATGTGTTTGCCTTTGGCGTGCAACGGATTACAGTTGTAATTAAAAATATGAAGTTGCCGCAACACGGAAGTTATTTCAAACTAGTAAACTTTCAAACTGTCTAGTCCGCCGTCATTCCCACTTTTTACTTATAAAATTTAATCCTTACTGAGCCAGTTTCCGACAAAGTTAGAGCTAAAAATACTGGGGCACGTTGACACAATAAAGTAAGTGTGGCGGGGACGGTAACTTCCATGTTCCTGTCCTGGCAGTGTTGCCAGACCTTCTCAAATTTAATGGTCTTCCGTCCTTTTTGGCGATGGTACATTTTTGAGAGGGACGGTTTTGCTTAGAAAGTTTCTTTTTTGTATTCTACTTATACCAATGATAATTGTGACGCTCCACTTACGAACTACCTAATTGGTTTCTTGAATTTGTTAGACCCAGGAAATAGAATTTCGTAGGTACATGCGAAACTAAGTCTATTTAGAGTTAGTTTTTATAAATGATCAACTAAGGTGATTTCTACTTTAGCTAAGATCTACTAGACTAGACTATTATTACACTAAGATCTTTTAAATTATACGCTTTGAATAATAAACGTTGACCATTCATTGTTATAGATGTTCTTTTTTTATTATGAAATAATTCTTTAACAATTTCTACATAAATTTGGGACAGACTCAGAGATGGACGACGACGATGATGTTTTAGGGCGTCCCTTTTGAAAGGTCGTATCGTCCGAACTTTGCTGAGCAATCTGGCAATACTGGTAGCTGGTTATCTCTGTGGTGTGGCGTGCCAATTAAACGGCTTGCCTTGTTCCGAGGCTCCGTGTCGTGTACGCTACGGAAAATAACCTTCGTGGCTTGTCTTATACGCTTAAAAACGTTCGTAACCAGAATGAGAAAACTAACGACTAGACTAGACACTAGTTATTCTGAAGAACTTCCTAGATAAATATCTCGCTACTACTCTCGAAATTCAAAATCTAGCAGAAGCATTTAGAGATGTGAAATTGTATTGCCCGGATTTATTGTTTGTTATAGTGGATTTTTTCTCATTACTAATTTCAAAATCATTTCTTGTTTGTATAGCGAGTAGTAGTTCCACACAACCTGTATAAACTTATTGTATCACGTTTTCAGGACCAGCTTGAACAAACACTTTGGAATATAGCAGCTAACAAGTAAAGTTGTTTTGTTGTGGTTACATAAACCTATTACGAGAAACTTGCAATGATTTATGCCTTTTAATTCTATTATAATGTTAATCATAAGCGTCGGTAGAAGGTAAACACAATTTGATTTGATAAACCTTATTTGTCTATTCGGAATCGTAAAGATCTTTCATATTTTTAAATGAGCGGCTTGTAGTGATTGAATGGAAAAAAAACATTTACAGTAGGTACCTATATTATGGAGACCTTAGTTCTGTAGTGTAGAGACTGTTATAGGCTGTGGTGATGAATGATGATAGATGGTGTGGGATATGATGTTTTTTTTATGTGAAGAAAATTCAATTGAAAATAGACATCTATTTCGACCAAGTCCACTTTTCAGCTTCATATAGCTTCAAAAGTTATACGGCTAGACCCGAAAAGGCAGGGAACAATTTTAGCGAGATAATTTGGGAGAAATGGAAGGCCGACTGTACTGATACTGATTTGCATAAGTTTGAATAGAAGCACAGATTTAAGGCCGGCAGTCAGACAGACTTTACATAGCTTAATAGAGATGACATAATTAGGAATCGTGTGCATTTCATATCCTTGTGAACTTTGTAAGTATAATTTATGAGATATACTTATCCGCTTAGATATATTCAAGAATTTGGTCATATCGTAACTGTCTTGGCAGACAGGTCATGATGTATAGTGATGTAAGTAACTGTCTTGGCAGAGAGTTATAATGTATAGTAGGTACTGTAGAAGGTAGTTCTGTGTGTGTAAATACTCCTTTGATATTTCGGCGCCTTTTCTCTCAAAGCTGCTCTCAATAAACAGTTCATAAGATTCTTTCTATCAGTAAGAGGATTATGAAGATTGAAACTCATCGTTCACAGTTCCTTACCACAAAAACGAGTTTGATAATTTACTTTGCTCTTTGAGCAAACTTTGCGACTGTAAATATCGGTGAGATCGAAGTTGGTTTGGCTCGTTTTGGGTTGCCATGCGTCTGAAAAAGACAAAACGTGGTCCAGTTTTCTTTTGATAGTCTAAAATAGAGATATTAGAATAACGCCTCTATTCCTAGTAATTACAACATATTTTTGTCAAGTTTGTCAAGAAATGGTCATCCAGCCCCTACTTCTTCAAATGCTCTAAATTCCAGGGTTGTCGAATATTAGAGTAAACGAGTTATTCTAGCGACGATGAAGCAAACTTTCTGTAAACAAGCGCAAAATTTGGCTTTATCCTGGCCACCCTAAGGTTCAATGGAATTGTGGTTTGTATACCAACCACTACAGTTTTAGATTATCACTGATACTGTCTCTGCCGCTCTGGCTTTGACCAAATCCGGATTATAGTTCGGAAGGTTATTTATTATTTACCTACTTAGACAGAACCCATTTTCGTTTGACTATTTTAGGAAATTTTATTTGTTCATACTACCTTATTGGTAGTTCGTAAAAAATCCCCTGGGTGGCGATTTTTGATGAGTCTCTTGTGAGCAAAACCGGCTGTTTTATCCCCCCGTATTAAATGTTTTTGAACTGTGTACGTTATACATGACTTATGTACCATCTGTATTTGTTTTACTTATGTGAGGAATCTATCTACCTGATATTGAGATACTAAAGGCACAGAATACTAAATATGTATAATTATGGTTGGCTAAAAAACAGCCAGCTCAGACCAGCAACTAACACGTTGGTTGGCAATTAAGCTTTCATAAAATGTATTCTTCAGCCAAGTTGAACCATTGCGTAGAAGAGGCACACACATTTTTTTACTTTTTTATACCTCCTGTGTGTAGCATAAATTGAATTTACGACGCAAACTTTGTTTCAAAAAAAGACGTTAGAGATAACCCGGGTGCGGGCAGTGAGTGGCATGTTAGCCTTTCTCGTGCAAAAAAAGACGACGGCAACATCGATTGGTGATTTTAGTATTCATGACTGGTCCCTTGTGGCAGTGCCTGTGTCCTAAAAGGAGCAAAACAGCAACGGATAAGGAATTTTGCCTTTAATGCTGTTCAGAGTGAGTGCGGCAGTCGTCTCGCGTGCGAGGCGAAGATCCATTAATGTAGCCAGCCGTGTGCCGCCAACAAACAAATTACTGATGCAAACACGTCGCACACGCGAGCCGGCTTTGAAAGCCTTTTGCTTACTTTGTCAATTTCGTTTCCTCCCTCAGTATCGGCTACGTAATTCGATAAATGCTATTGTTATTGACTATGCCAACAGAAGTAATTGTTTTGCAGTTTGCTCCGCGGCTTCCGAACAAATTTGTGGCACACTTCCGTAATTCAGTTATTCCGCCTTGAAAAACACGAGCCATTTGATATCAATCAGCTTTTGGCCGTCACAATCTAATTTTAAGAGTTCTGGCAATATTTGACTTGACTTTTATTATGTCTTGTTGTATATAATATGTACTTACGTGTTATTTTCTGTGGCGAAAACCCACCTAAGTGGATGTATTCCGCAAAGAGTTTGACACAACCACTCGCAGTCATTAGCATTTATAAGTCAACGTTGCCAAGATATAAGACGTCGAGACACTTCCTTGCAGATTGTCACTTGTAAGCAGGAAGGGGGCTCACGTGCCAAAGGGGGAAGGCTATGTAAGGAGGTGGGGGGAGAGGGCATGTAGCAAGTCTCTACTAATTTCCCAGTCTCGTGGGCTCAAGCTGCTTCGTGCATTCGCTTGTTACCACAATCCCCTTAAACGGATTATGGTTTCAAACGTATAAAGAAGTTAATGCCGAAGAATTTCGCGTAATGCGAAGATAAATTGTTGTAAATGGATGTAAGAAAATTTCGTGAAAACCGAGACAGGCTACATTGACAGTTATTGAGAAAAATGTTGACAGGTACACTAGACTTTATGCCAGAACAAAAAGGTACACCCACAGCCAATACAAAAGCGTGTGTCGTCATTACTTTTACCTTGCAACACGGGTCCAAATTAAAAATGGGGCCTGTAGAACCAGTTCGTGAGTCCGACTATGTCTAAAACTAGCCAATTCTCGGGAACTGACATGTCGTCGGGCGGGACGCTGTCAATTAGACCAACTGCTCCCTGCAAACGTTTCTGCTATTGACGCGTTCACAGCCTGTGAAATTTTAAGCCCGAGCCAATTCCACTCTGACGCTTATATTCTAAATTCCGCAAAAAATATGCGGAAAGTGACACTAACAAAACAGAATTTGTCGCTTGGGTGAATAGCGCTCATGCGGACTGTTTTATTTATGTATGTGTGAGCTCAGTTGTTTTGTCAAGTCACATCACATTCCAGTTCGGTTTGAATTGTATCTAATATTTCAAATACGTGGACCTACCTACTATCAAATTAATTGATCAAAAGTATACTTTTGATAATTCATATTTAAAATTAATATAATGTTCATTATATGATTGATTGTCTGAATATGGCATCAAAGATTTTCCTCGCAGGTTGATTGATTGATTTGATATACTGGGCATAAACTTCATTTTCTGACCTGTGATTTTTATTGTAGAATCTGTACTTATAGAGTTAACCAATCTGTCGATTTGTTTCCGTTTTTTCGCGATTACACTATCTACATACCTATGGCGCTATCGCAGCGTCGTCCGTCGACTAAAGTTTTAGTATGCAGTGTGACGTTCCTAGTATGGATCTGACAGACTGCTGCGATATTTTAGCGGTCCGTCGTATTTAAGTTTGCGTTCCGTCTATGCCGTTGCGTTGCATTTCGAAGACACCGCATTTTCTGACCTGAATTACTGTTTTGATGTAGCATTTGTACTTCAGAGTTTACCAATCCGTGGCACTCGAGAAGGCAAGTGGCTGGAAAGGCACTTACACATCTGCACTTGGAGTGTACGTCACTGTGTGCCGTGGTGCCACTTGCCACTTGAGATACGCTTTCTCGCTTACCTATAACCTGCTAGGAATGCGTGCCTATGGTACGAAGATGGAAATTAAATGTGAAAAAGTCTTTAATTCCAAAGTCACATGTTCGAAAGTATTTGTGGCAAACTAGTTTTACTTCCAACATTAATATAAAACATTTGACAATGAAATTGGCTTCTTTAATTAAAGATGTGATATGAGATTAAATTTTTTTTTAAGGATACAATATCAAGACTACTGAATAGGATTATGGTTAATAATTATGTTTTTTTATGTTTCAGGTACGTAGAGTTAACATTTCAACAAGATGAATCAACGATAACAATCATCAGTCCAACACCCTTTCAAAATTTATATGCATTGGTAAGATTTACTATTAATTTTCCAAGTAAGAACCTACCTACTAACTTATGAATCTGACTGTACAATGGCGACTGGTGCAGACGTACACCCGTGGAAGTTGTGAAACGTACAGTCAAACTGAAAGCTCCGACATAGGTTCCACACAATTTACAATTTAACCTATTCCTCGGAACTATACGGACTGACTAGATATTCCATTAGACTTTTAGGACTGTAGACGTGCCGCAAGTTATTGCAGTTTTTGTCAGCAAGGAAACGTAACAATAACCATATTGTACTCACCAGAGTACGAGCAATAATCGTGATCTTAGAAACGGTTCTATTGATGTTCACGAAAATAGTAGGGGTTTAGAGCCGTACTAGCTAGTCAACCCCAAAATTCCTACTAGCTTGTTAGTTAGAATTGATTTTTTTATGATTTCAGACAACAAAAAAAAATCGACCAGGTCTCTGGCTACCACATACCGGTACCTAATGGACGCAGCATAATAAGTATTGTCGTGTGCCATGCATGATATACGGCGTTTGTATTAGATTTCTTACTACTTAAAACGGTGTGTTCCCGTTGTCCCCAAGATCCGTGTCCCCAAAAAAAGTGGGGCAAGGAGTAGCATGGTAAGACATTGCCCAATCGTCTCTGCCACAACTTACCATACCTGTTCCATCAGCCCGGCCTTGTCAAACCTTGCTCTACACTGCCAAACCCTACCCCATTTTTTTGGGGACCACGGGGACACACCCTTAAAACTTATTTGTGAACCGGAGCAAATTCCGCAAAATCAAGCGGTGAATGTATAAAAAGCACCTTAAGATTCTGACAGAGGAAGGACAAAGCCTTCGGGCGATCGTACATTTCCAAGTTTGCAAGACACACAGGAGACAGATAGCCTTTAATGAGGTTTACTTTCTTTTGAGGAAATTACAAAGCCTGTTTTCACTGTTACAAGACTCTGCTATAAAAACTTATTTTAAAGAGATTATTACTGTACTAAATAGGTACCAATATACTAATGAAATAATAATTATTAGTCTTTGGTTCCGAATCCCGTCTAGAATAGTATCAAGTATCATCACATGTCTACCGATGGGAGTCATAAAAGTCTGGTTCCCGTAAAATACTGTAAATACTTTTTGCACTGGGCTCGCTACTCCGCCCGCTAAACGTGGTTACTGGTGAGTATGGCAAATATTCATGTTAAGGGAGGCCAATTTCTAGAAGTGGACTGTTGGCACACACACACACACACACACACACACACACACACACACACACACACGCACAAACACACACACACACACACACACACACACACACACACACACACACAAATCACGCCTTTATCCCTTGCGGGGTAGGCAGAGCATTAACGATCGTAAAACTACGGTCGTCATCGCCACGTCTAACAAGTATTGAGGCCTTTTCAGATGAATCGTGTATCACTGTAGTGACTGTTGAGACTATCAAAATTGAAGAAGGTACTAATTACAAGAGAATTTAAGGATAACGTAATACTTATTATTTAATTTAGTTAGTATTACGATTGTTGACACTTTGGGTGAGGTACCCAATGGTCAAGGCGGGTCCCGGCTCCGAGGTAAACCCCGAAAACGATGACGGCGTGACAATCTTGATGCGTTTGATTGGAAGTGGACCGAGTTGGCTTTGGTTTGAAAGAAAGTGGAAGACCGGAGGATGCTTCTGCCCAGCAGTTGCGTCTAGTAGGCTGAATTTAATATAGTAATATTATGATCGTGATCATATTAATTATTGATTATTAGGTTTTGTGCGAGGAAGACTAAAGTGATTTCGATGGAACTAATTTGTCGTCGTAACAGCTTATTAATTTAGTTACTATTAGATCTGACTAATTGACTGAGTAGTTGCTCGAATTGTCTAGTCTAGACGTGAACCCAATCACGTTAATTATACTAGATAGATGTAAGAAATAGTGTACTAAAATTTGTAGGCGTAATAAGATCAAGGAACTGAACAACTTTCTCCAGGGAAAATATTATACCTTATCAAAGCTAGGTTTAGTTCGTGGGTACATCGGTAAACAACCAAAATAAATCGACTTCCCATACAAAATCAATAATCTGATCGGGAATTCTTTATGGAAGAGAGTTTTTGTTTAGTTTCTGAAAATTTCTTAGGAAAAGTTGTTCAGTTTCATTGCCGTGATGATCATAAGTTACTCGTACGTTAAACGTTAATTCCTATCGTTTTCGGTAGGTACATTAGCCCTATTATTTGTGGTAAAACAAAGTGTACTACATTTGGTGGTACTTATATGTAGTATTTCTATATAGGATAGGCTAGTGGGTACAATAATAATACAAGCGTGTATTCATATTCACTCAAACATAAAATGCTCACGCATGTTTTGTGTCGAAGTAGCGTATGTCAAAGTTTTGGTTTCTAAGCCACTATTTCTCAACATGGCTATATCTGACATTTTCAGTATCTCTATTTTCACAACATAATTTCACGTTGCTATTGTATTATTACAATGCGGATATCTTATCCATTCATTCAAATTTCTGTGACACTAAGCACTAAGCATAATCAGAGCAAATTGCCCATGAAAGTAATTACTTAATACCTTGCAAATGCATTGTTAATGGCATGCAACTTAAAGGTAGTAGTTTGACAGTATTACACGTGTCACAGTATTACCGCTCAATAAGACATATTTGACAGCTATCAGGTTCAAGTATATGCTATACCATACTCATGCATGCACACATGACTTTTCTTTGATGACATTTTTTTTATTTGACAGCTTTAAAATATGGCGGCGGATCTGTAGTAGGTAATACAATGCTGAATTAAAATAGTTTATTGAAAGTTACAACGTTGTTACTGTAATTAAAATAGGACTAAAATTATATTTGACTGTAATGAGCAAATTTGAGTCAATGTAATTGGTTAGATACCTATGAATATTATTCATGTTAATGGTAATTATACTTCTAAATTAAGTTAGTATTATGAGTATGATATTGAGCATTTGGGAAAGTATTTTCCATTTTGCTGAACCACTTAGTAAAAGAGCTTCAAACACTACATTCTTATTTAAGTCACGACCAAAGTTACAGTCTATCGTTGCTGAAACATCGGGATTCGGGCAAAACTTTAGATAATATGGATAATGTTAGCTGTCTCACTCTCTTTTCGAGTGGGACACCAAAATATATTAGCTAAAAACTGCGAACTTTATCAAAACCAATTTATTTCTCAAAATTCATCAAGATTCTCTGTTCAAAGTTCGTTAGTCTGTTTATCAGAAAAGTTACGAGAAAGTACTCTTATTTAGTCCATTTCACAACTGTTGTTAATGGGCGGCGAGGTGAATCAACCACTAGGTAGTAATTAACTGAACTGGAGCAAGCAATAGCTTTAGCTGATTCATCGGTTACGAGGAAATAGGTTGCTTTTTACAATACATAAATCGATTCAGTGAGACGTTCGCTTATTAGGACCACTGCTGATTAGACCCATCGAACCTTGAACGCGTGTCTAGAGATTTTTGCATAAACATATTTTTGAAACATTAGTGTCTAGCATAGGTATAATTTGTAATTTTGATTTTAACCCTAATGCAACTAGGTGTACTGACAAAATCAGGCAAAATATAGCACGGTCAGAAGAAGAAGCTTGTAAAGTTTTAATAATTTGAGCAAACTATTTCTAAAGTTGTAAGCTTTATTATAAGGGTTTTTTTGACCTCTGTGTCTATAAGATTATTATATAATTTGCTTTAATTCGTTGGTTGGTACTAAACTTCACCTGATTTTGTCAATGATTCTAGTATATGACAGGTTAAGAGGTACGATGCAAAGTGACATAATAGATCCATTGGGTCTAATAGCAACGGGTTCGATAAGTAAACGAGTTTATTCAAGGAGGTGGCAGCGGAAACGAAGAAAGACGTAATAACGAAGATACTGGCAGGATGCGAAGTATCAGATATTTTATGCCATTGTAAAGAAAATTAAAAGACATATTTTATATTCTAACAGTCGCTTCCTTATATTACTAACCAACTAAAAAAAGTGGGTTACCGTTTTGATATCAGTATCTTCTAGGTATGTTATAATCATAGGTATGTAATATTTTAGTTAAAATATTATTAATTTTGGGAAAGTGTTTTAAGAAGTCATCTCGCATATCTGAAATACTGCTGTACGAAGTGTCATCGTCTTTTTTGGTTACATTATTTTAGCTTCTGTTTATCTTCACTATTTGCTTTTAATATGTAGAAGGTAGCTTACTTAAGCTAGTTACAACAATTGAGTGAATAGCTAGCAAACCCATCGAACACACTTCTAGTAGGTATATCTCTGATTGCTAATATTTGACCGGACTTCAAGTGCAAGCAAGTGCAAGCACCTCAAACATGACGAGGCAATGACTAACGAAAACACTTGGCATGCTGGTCACTGTCGCCCTCCAAAATGCATCGTCGTGCATTAATATGGGTTAGAAAAAGAAAGACTACACTGACCTGAAGCCACAAAAACTGCTCTCAAATTTTGCCATGATGAAAGCTCAAGCAATAGGTATTGCTTACGACTTTTGTCACCCTTCAAAATGCATCGACGACCGTCGTGCATAACTATGGGTTAGAGAAAGGAATATTTACATTGAAAGTTCAAAAACTGCTCTCAACTTCCATGCGCTGAAAGCTCAAGAAATAGGTACCGCTTACGTCTTTTGCCTTTGAACTGAACAGACTTCAAGCAAAGGCAGTGACAGCGCTTCATACATGATAAGGCAGACCAACGAAAACACTTGGCATGCTGGTCACTGCTGCCCTCCAAAATACATCAGAAGATAAATGTTCAAATGAATGGGCACTCTGCAAAAAATTGAAGGTGCAAAAAATGGTCACACGTTGTTTTCATCCTGTGGAAGAACGCTGCTGCCAATTTTCGAGATCGATTCATACTATTCTGACTATTTCTGACGCTATTTAACCCACCATCACAAATCCCAGACCTGAAATTTCTAAATTTCAAGTAATCTAAAGATTGCTTACGCAAACAACTTTCGTCGTGTGTCAAATCAGAGTGAGATTATTTTCTCCTTTAGTACGGCGGTTCGTCAGGTGTCTCTCAGCGTTTCTTTGCTCTAAGCCGTACATTAAAGAAGCTAGATGCAATCCACTCACGTACTTACATGTCTGTATGTTCACTATACCTACACCAGACGGTCACACTGAGTTGTCCTTAGGTGCACATGTTGTGTGAACAGATTTTTGAAACGCTTTTGACACTGATGTGCTTGATAATATACAGAATGTAAAAAAATTGCTGCAAATATTTTAAGGGGTGAACCAGTCTATGAAACTCAACAATTTTCCTCAAAAAACATAGGTCGAAATATGTAAGAATTTTTTACCTCCCATACAAAATGTAGCAGCCGAGTGAAAGAATTTTTTTTCATATTTCGACCAATGCTTCTTGAAGAAAGTTGCTCAGTGTCATGGGCTGATTCATCCCTTAAAATATTTGCAGTAATTTTTTTCACATCCTGTATTTATACTCTCGCACCTAAATCTTTGTAACATTTTCATGTGAAAAGAGAAGTGTTTTCTGCTGCTTTATGGTGTCCCAAGTCGCTAAATGACCCAATGAATTCTGGATAGCATAATTAGTATGCAATGTTACGAATGGACTCTAACTTAGATCCTCTAAGTGTATTAAGACGTCGTTAACACCCAAGAGCTTTTAGAAGGTTACCTAAGTATGTAGAAGTTAATGCGATAGCAATCCAATAAAATGCCAAGATACTGAACTGCAAGTAACTGCATTACTGTAATTAAAAGTAGATACTGTTCACAAAAGTAAGACTATCTATGCCATAGAGGTTTTTGTGTGTCACATGCGCTTGGCTGCATCGGCAAACCTTCTGTAACCCACAACTTCGAGTGATTCTCATACGAGCCGTATAAATTCCCAGTATTTTGCCGGTCCACTTTAATTTTCAGAAGAAGTTGTATGTGTTGATGCTGACTATCGTGGCATCTATGTGCGCCGTGCGGCTGTCAAAGACTGAACTTGGTCACTGGCTGTCAATTTCGAGTGGCATGTGTGCGATCCTTGGCCCACAACCTTCTATATATTCTGTGCAACAACTTCAATATAGTTAAAAGTAGCGGCGGAGTGCGGCAAGCCCGATCTAACTCTGCTGAATTCGGGCGCTTTTTAGAAAACTCCGAGAATCCAAACCCGCAGAAATGTGGCTGCGTGGCTGGCAACACAGCGCTCCGAGCCTCCGCTGACTTACGTACGCTACAGTGCGCCTCTTTTGTTAAATTAGCCGCGTTCACGAACTAACTAACAACGCGAATAAAATTTTCATTTTCAGACTTGTTAACGATGAATGTTAAGCAAATATCATGTTACGAGTTTTAACAAAATTTCGTGTTTTCAAAGCGATACATACCTACAACAAAAACCAAGGGAGAAATTCGACATGCTCCAGTTGCGAAGTTTCCGACATTTTTCTGAATAAAGTTCGCAAGTATTCCCGTAGCGCGTATCAAACAAAATATCTTGCTAAAACCGGCGTAAGCTCGAGAGTATATTGTTTACAATTAAATTAATTTGAAGAAAACGTTTTACGACCAAAGTATATTTATGCATACTCACGACATGATACAAAATGACCTGCGTCTCCGAACAGTTAACGAATTTATATTCAAATTTTCAAGAATTGATTTGAATCGATCGTATCAGTACAGTACCAATACGAGTATCATTCGAAATTCAAATTAATTTTTTTCGACAATAGGTAGACCGACGACATGTGTTTCGTCAGCCAGCCAGAACCGCCCCACGAAATTAACATACAGTCTACGGAGCGGACGCGGGCATCGGAAAAGACCTTTTTAACTTTTTAAAGCTGTGACATGACAATGATGCGTTAACATTCTGACAATGCCCGTTACGGTAAAATGGTAAAAGTCCATTTAGTATTCACGTTCAAACCAAGTTGTGTTTACACGGTGTCTATTTTACGTAGGGTAGAGGTATCTCTACAGACCGGAAACTTTTGTTGCGCAACTTTTGAATGTGAATAAATGTCAAATAGGTACTCGACGATAGGAGTCGTGTTGTAGTTGGGAGAGGACAAAGAGAACTGTATAGTTATTTCCAAGATTCCTTTTGTGAATCCAATTTTGCAGTATAATTCTTAGCAAGTTGAAACAGAAGATGCTGCTTGGGTCGCAGCGTCGTCGACAACTTTAAATGAAGTACTGGAGATAATTTGATTCTACTTATTTGTAGGAATGGGTAAATGAACAATCAGTGTTTGCTAAAGCAAGACCGTGACTATTTCAATAAATTAGGAGACCGTGTAGAACTTTGAATAAATATTTTGGTTTTGGTAATATTTAGATTGGCTGGTTCTATTAAAGATAAAGATAATTTATTTCGAAATAAAATAGTGCTTACAAATAATAAATTTACACATATAAAAGTAAAGTAATCTGAGTCTATTGTCTCACCTCCTTATCTTACTTACTCTACGGTAAATATCGTTTTAAAAAACTAGACAATTATTCAGACAGTATTTAAACCGATAATACTTTAACAAAAACTTTTTAGGAAAAAGATTTTATTAATTCAATGAAAAGAGTTCTGCAAAACTCTTTTACAAAGCTTTCATTTCCACTATTTTTCGAATACGTTTTGGATCAGTTTTAGACAAAGAATTTCCTATAACATTCTATTCTTATTTTTACCCTCTTTCTTTTGTATTTTATCTAGTTTTTTATCATGTTTTATTATCCTGCAAGGCGTGATAATGCTTAGTCACAACTTGGCGGGACTTGTTGCCTTTCAAATTTTTATTAATGATCCCCCTGACCCGACGGCGGCGGGCGCTACGTAATCTCTTTGTGGTTTATAGGGCGGAAAGTTAATTTGCAAAAACGAAACAAGGTGTAGGTAGTCAGAGAATTAGGATCATGTGCTAAGTTGGTATTTTTTTACATACATACATATATCACGCCTTTATCCCTCAGGGGGTAGGCAGAGCGTTAACGGCCGTAAGAATACGGCCACTATCGCCACGTCTGACATTTTTGAGGATTGTTTTCCAAGGTTGTTTCAGAAAACATATGTATCACTATAGTGACAGGTTGTCAGCCTGTTGCCTAAAAATTGTAATACACCAATACTCTCGAGTCCCTTAGTCGTCTCTTACGACACCCGCGGGAAAGATGTGGGGTGATGCTATTCTAAGCCGGCATCACGGGTACTTTTTTTCTGCTTGACCGAAATGTTCGACAAATTAGTTCTGCTTCTTCAAATCATAATAAAATCAAACAGCGGTTCGATCCTGACATGACTATTCTTAGCTTAATATTTTTTTTCGGAAATAACTATTTTTCTTGCTACTAAAAGTATAAATTGATACTTAGTAAGGCATTTTCTAGGAAATTACAGGTACTTACTTTTATCTACTGCTTTTCCCATAAAATATATGAACTGTGACCAAAAACCAATTAAGTCTGTCTAGGTGCTATACTATTACCCATTAATAATTTATCGATTTTATAAAATGTTTCTAATCAATAAAGTAACTGTATTTACCGTTTAATTTACATTAGTTATTTACCGCTACCGTGAAAATTGTAAATGGGGCTACATTTCATTTTGTTCCACCACTGCTTAGGCGGATCGCACACTTAACGCATGACGGAGCGCTAAAACATCGCAGCGGTCTGTCAGATCCATACTAGAAATGTCAATCCCCATACTAAAACCGCTCAAACGCTGACGACGCAGCGCTATCGCAGTGTCGTCCGTCGAGTGGGGTTTATGGTGGGGAGTGGCACTTCTAGTATGGATCTGACAGACCGCTGCAATGTTTTAGCGCTCTGTCATGCGTTAAGTGTGCGATCCGCCTTACCATACACATTTAGATAGATGAAACACTGATAAACTGGACGAACGTATTGAATTTAAATAATTCTTCAATAAAATGTGTCGTCAAATGTTTTGTCACGGTGCAATTTATGGCATTGAACTCAAGACGAGTTTTGTATAAATTGCTGTGGAATTTAAATAAATTAATTCCCGAAAGATGTCGCCTACGCGAATTGGGACCGTTTCTAAAGCGACGACAGAATATAAAACATTAACTTTAAAGTTCATCGTCGTTGGTATCTCGGTATGTTACCTACATGTCCAACATGTCTAACCAATCCTCGTAAAAATGTATCTATTTGTCTAAAAAGTACGTGGCAGTATTTGCATTATGTCTATAACTACTGTATTGCATACACTTATTCTATTAAAGACGATCATCACTTTATTTACTCCTGTTTGTTTGTTATCAATAGTTTTGGAAAAGACAACACATCGTATAGATAAATACTATTGGAAAATGCTTAAATCTTACGTGAAAACACTTTGTTGTCACCGCCGCCTCTGGTTTATTTCTTCGGTTTCTAGTCACTACATGGTATAAACTTTATAACTATTTGTTTTATACTATAAAGCAAAAGCAAAAGTTGCTTTCCCGCGTCTGTTCCTACCCTATATCTATGTATCTATGTATCTGTATCTATGTATGCTTGAAACTATAAAATTACACATCGAATTTTATTGCAGTTTTTTTAGTAGATTGACGGCGGTCGTTATACAACAATCGCCGTCAATCTACTCAGAAGCCTGCTACTTGTAGAAGGCGGTTAAAAAATTCTGACACTAGGGTTCATCGGGACGACTCAGTGTCTCACACGAAAAGAGAGAGAGAGAATAGATAGAGTGATTCAAGAGGAAAGTTTGTATGTATAACACTTGCAGGGAAAACAACTTATTCCTACAGGAAAATCAGTTATAGTGGGTGCAATGACTGGCCGGACCGCTAGTGAATAACAAAATAAGCTTTTCCCAATGTCGCCACCACGCTTCACTGTGACCACGAACGGTCAAGTTCAAGTTTAACTATTTATAGTCACATTTAACTTTATAATAATTTAATGCACAGTGAAGCCATTAAAAAGCATTCAGCTCCGGCACTATCACGGCCTATATTAAAATATGGATGTGTCGCCTTAATAAACCTTCTCTTTATGGGGAAACTTTTAGATGAAGGTTCGTTTGATATTACTTGTTAGTTGTATAAAGGCACTAAAGAGTATAGATTGAAGGCAGTTAGGAGGTTAAAAAATTCTGACACTAGGGTTCATTAGGTTATTGGACGACTCAGAAGAGAGAGAGTATAAGTAGACATAATCAACTATAGGTATAGATAGGTACCTACTGGGTTGAAATATCAAACTGAACTACTTTCGTAAGTTTTGGAACTCGATTTTATACTTTTTCTTTACGTTTGGAACAGCGAGTCATCCTACGGCCAGCATGGCTAACATGCGTGCCATGATAAAATTTTAACACCGCAATATGTATTCTGCGGCTAACTTCACCGCGAATAAGTTACACATTATTCCGTAGTGACATTGTGCGCATATGAAACGACAAAATATGTCGTGGCATGCATGTTAGCCAGGCAGATAAATCCAGGTGTCAATTTTTTTCAACCACTTACTAGTAACAGGCCAATAGGACAATAGTTTTAGGCGTCGATGTTTTGTATTTCAATAATGACCCAGTAATCTAGTGAATTTTACGTTAATTTCTAAACCAATACAGGGTGTAAAAAAAATTGCTGCAAATATTTTAAGGGGTGAACAAGCCCATGAAATTGAAAAACTTTCCCCAAGGAACATAGGTCGAAATATTTGGAAAAATTTTGGACCTCCCATACAAAATTACCGATCGAACAAGTCAATTTGTATGGAAACTCCAAAAAAATTTTTCACATTTCGACCTATATTTCTTGGGGAAAGTTATTCAGTTTCATGGACTGATTCACCCCTTAAAATATTTGCAACTAATATTTTAACACCTTATATTTCATCTAATTTTATAAAACTATTTTTTATAACTTTGCATAATTTAGGTGTCGAGAGTAAGATGTGAGAAAAACAGACATTGGATATACCGTAAAGCAATAAAAGCGTGTTGAAAAATCTGTAGGTAGTTATAAATATTGTACCTATTCACATATACATTTTATGGTTAATAAAATATCTCAGCATGTTATAGAAAACACTCGGCAGGTGTCGCCGCCATATCAAACCGTAATGGCATGCGATTACACATCCTAAACCAAAGTAAAAGGAAATCGTACTACGGTTAAAACATTATTATTTAGAGTGGGGACTGTTTAAGTGCGGTCCAAGGAAAAAAAATAGATTCCAGACATCCTTAGCTACCAATTTGGAATACCGGTTTCTAAAATTCGAAAAAGGAATTGTACAATCCATACAAAATACTCTATCAGTCAGCATTATTAGTAAAGTAAGTCCGATGTTTCCTACGAATATTAAAAAAACAATATTCCCGCAATCTGGCTACCAATGTAGCTAATATAAGGGTGCCCTGTGTCTACGTTTTTTTTGGACTACGTAAACAGGGACACTCCCGTGTTATAACATTATTTGACTTATCTTACTGAATCTTACATTTTACTGAATCAGATGGGTGTTTTCTATGTATAATATGTATGTATATATTTACAAAAAAAACATATATGTACTAGTATCAGCTATCTAGTTACCATAGTAGAAGCTTTGCTTAGTTTGGGGCTAGATGGCGCTGTGTGAATTGTCCAGGATGTTTATTTATTTTATTTTTATCTTTTACGTCATAGTCAATGTCATCAGTTTACATCGTCATAGTCAATGTTATAAATATTCCGGAATTTTCGACACCAAGCGTCAAATACACCTAGTTTATAGGATTTGAATTGTGAAATTGTTTTTTTTTTTATATATAAGGCGCTTACTTAGGGCTTAAAATATAAGTATCTCTCCAAATTATACCTACATTAGAAGTGAAATATCTGGATTTATCATATTTTTACCTATTGCGATACGAGTATCGTTGTTTATGAGTATTTCGTACAAACAAGCTAAAGCTTAAAGCTTTGTAAACACAGTCGAAATCTCTTGTCCAGTTCCCAAACTCGGCGTGCGCCCAAAGTTTAAATTAAATACCTTCATACCACCTGCAGCTCTCTGCAACCAATGCCGTAATTATACTAAAACTGACTCTAAAAGTGACTCAAAATGACTCTAATGGCGGCTATCGTTACATTTTATCTCCAAACTGTTTATTTCTGTCCCATTTGAATTTCAATCGGCTCGTTTGGTCAATAAAAAACAGTTCAAGAAAATTTTACTGTTATTGCGTTGTTTGTTTAAGTAAATTATTAAAATTGTTTGCAATTAACATTATGCTGATTAAGTTTTAGATTTTGTTATCAAATATCTATTAAGAAATTAATTTAGTCAAAATAATGTTCTCAAGGTAAAAGTGATGTAGTCTTAGCCTGTCTTAATATCTTGACATCAAAATAAACTTGAATAGGTAGGTATAGTTTAAGAAATATAATTTGAGCCGATTTGACCATGAAACGTCAAGGCCAATCGGCTCAAATTATATTTCCTAAATTATATAAATTTTTAAGATGCTACGAATTTGAACCAAAACTATCTCAACGTTCAAATCCTGCCTATGACAGAAAAATTTTCAAGTTAAAAAAACTAATTTGTTAATGTTTACTATTTTGCAGAAAAAACCACAAGATAGTAATTTTGAACACTTGTTGTTTTAATCAAACACAAGTTATTATTATATTTTTGTTAGAAAGCTAAAGCTTTTGCTAGTAAGCTTTTCCCCTTGTTTCGTTCGTATTAGCTTTCTAACAAGAAGATAAACTAATTTGTTGTTACAGACAATTGCAATTAACACCCACCTACTCCTACTTTAAAAGTATAATGCTCAAAATAAGTTCACACATCCCCGTCCAGATGATATTAAACGACACAGCTTACCATATAAAATTACACATAATTATAAGATAAAATTTTACGTAGGAGTAGAAACAAAGGCCTAGCCCGTATCCTATTAAGTTTGTATCAGCCGGTAATATCTGAGATAATAACCGGGTACGTTCCTTCACTGCTCTTGGAAATTAATTTAAAGTACATGGGAGTGGTAATTACATCGGCAAGTAGCGATTATAATAATAAACAGGGTGATTCATGCAAATGCATGCGGACGCATACAGCCACAAGAAAGCCGCCCCATAAAATGTTGCCGTAATTTGTAGTTTTATCTTCAGTGTAAATTCTCGGATGGAATTTACTACATTACTATCCGGAATGTCCTGTGAGAGCTATCAGCGGCAAATCAATCTATCCGTTTAAGAGATTTATATATACTGGTTTTCCATACATTTAGTAAGAGTATCTAGTATAAGCTGATCCCTGAAATGGAGGGGCTGATGGTATACATAAAGGGGTACAGCCGGTACGCCACCATTTATTTTTACCCTTGAATTTTATTTTTTCTTTGAAATCTGCCCAGCGACGGCCGCGACCCCAACAAAAGCGAATTGACGGCTCAACATTGAATGCGTTAATTATTTTTTATTTGTTCGCGCAAATTGTAAGAGCGTTGTTTTGTTCCATGGTTAAGTTAAAGCACGATGTTTAGCCACGCCCCCGACGAATCGCGCACGCTGATTGGCCGAGAACGGCCTTTGTTTCTCACCGCACTAGCTTTGTTTTGCGATCTTTAAATTAGCGATTACGAGATTTGAGATTACCGCTTTGAAATAAGAAGAAGCTTAGGTTAGTCGGTTGCTAGGCTCTATTATAATTTAAACGCGGCTTAAATTCAAGGCCTCAATCAATTAAGTAAATCAATTTCAAATGTTTTACGAGGGATGTAAAATGATGAGACTACGCATTTGGTTTTAGAATCAAAAGAGTAATAAATGAATACCGGCTTACATCGTCTATTCTATAGGCTGTAAATTACACTCAGCGGCAAAGTTATTGCAACGAGATTGCTTTTCATAATCGTTTTAATTGAAATGTCCTCCTTTTTTAATAACAATCTCTAGAGTAGATGATTATACTTCTGTCTTGTTGGAGACAATAGCTACTACTTACCTTAGTATAAACTAAATGAAGGTAGGTCGTTATGGTTATTCTTTTTGGCAAGAAATCCAGTATAAATTAAGTCTCCGAAATGGGTATCTGCTGGTGATGCTACGAAGATAATAATAAAATATGTTAGGTGTACTTCATACAAAAAAAAAAAACTTGGAATCAAATACAGGGTGTAAAAAAAATTGCTGCAAATATTTTGAGGGGTGAAACAGTCCATGAAACTGAACAATTTTCTCAAAGGAACATAGGTCGAAATATAAAAAAAAATTTGGACCTTCCATACAAAATTACCAGCTCACCAAGTCAATTTGTACGGGAGGGCTAAAAAATTTTTTCATTTTTCGACCTATGTTTCTTGGGAAAAGTAGTTTAGTTTCATGGGCCGGTTCACACCTTATAATATTTGCAGCAATTTTTTTTACACCCTGTATATTAAACATGTTAACAAAACGTCTAAGACCAAATAGGAAAATATTTTTTAAAAAGATGCTCTTAAAGATCCTTCGAGCAAAACCTTCGCTTGCGGCACGGAGGAGGCCCTGTTGCTCGAAGTAAAGATCAAAAGTACATTTTATTCACACGTATCAAATAAATTTGAACATCAATACAAAAATTCTTATTTCTTATCATGTCAAAACAACTTCATTCGAGTTGGATAGACAGAGCGATGACATTCTGTGGGAATATTCGCTCTCATAAACCTGTAATCCTGATTCGCAAGTAAATATCAAGTAAACAAGATATATCGATATGCCTTTAACTACTCTAGTCGGTATTCGGTACTCTAGTTAAGACAAGTATTCACTTGAGTGGGATTTATAGAGATGCCACTGATACTATGGTGTCGATTCTCGCATTCATATATCTTAGAATACAGACGGAAATGAAAATACGCAAGAATTTGCAGTGCTGCAGTGTAGAGCGTCGCTTAATTATTACACGCGTGTTAATTGATAATAATCAGTAACTAATCAGCTGAAGAAATTTTTTGTTTAAAAAAAACTTTTGAACTTGTACTAAAAACAAGAATGTCTAACATGAAATTTCACATATTAATCATTATATGTGTAGATAAATAACAAATTCCGGTAAGTCACACATCTGGTCAAAAGTGAACTATGCATGGGGCCAAATTTCAAATTTAAAACTGTATACGACTGTTTTATCCAAAACGAAATAAGTCACATAAATCCTCATGAAAATAACGGTTAAAATTGTCGATTTTTTTCAAACGGCGGCACGTCCATTGACAAGTATAAATCAAACTCAAGCAGGTCCACGTCAGCCAATCAGAGTAAAGGATGGCATCCAAGATGGCTACCAGTTCCTCAATCTTGCGCGGGAGGTTAACTTTGCGGTCGAAGTTTTTATTAAATATCTTTGTTTAAAATGGACAATTATTACTTCAAAATACACGTGGTGGATCCTGACAAAGCCCGAAAAAAGACTGTATCAAAAGTTTTTTCAAAAACCGACATGTTACGCTGGTATATAACAAAGTCCGGTATGTCCAAAATTTATCGTTATTTTCTAGCATCAGCAGATACTTATTTGTTATTTTTGTGTATTTTCTTCAACATTTACCTCTACCTCGAGAAGCCTAAATAAAAAAATCATGAATTAAATAAACCTTTAGCTTAAAAACAAACTTTTGTCATTTCCCATTTTTTACTTAGACTGGACATACCGTACTTTGATATTTAACTACACAATTATAATCTTGCTTTTTTCTTCTTGGCCCTTAAAAAAGTTATCTCAATAAAAAAAAACGCAATACATTAACAAAGGATAATATTTAACATGTCAGATATTTAATTTACATACAAATATCACGTCTTTCTTGCCTGTGTGGTAGGCAGAGCTTTAATTTCGTCATTCAAATACTTACCCAATCTTAGCTACTTTCGAGCACGAGATCGTTGCGTACATAGTACCAACACATGCGTTACCGCTGCATCACATCAGTTTTCTACTTATTTCCTATCCTTTAATTAGCCAAAAGAATGCATACACAAGAATCGACTCCTTTATGCTCGTGGAAGCAATTCCACTGTAGAGCCACCATCAAACCGTTTAATTGATACTTGCAATGACTGCCTTCAGGCGACGGTGATGAGTGTAGTCAACGGGTTGTAAACTGGGAATTACTCTCAAGGGAACAGTTGGATGTACAGATATACGAGTGTCGTCAAAACTGATCTAGTTCTACAGCGCGTAAAACCTAATGAGATGGTTTTAATTACTAAAGCAATGAACTACCCAAAATCCAGTCGTTCATTCATAAAAGTCGTAGTATATGCCGTTGGTTAAATATCTGGCAACCATGGCCAGAGGTATAGTTCTGATGAATCCATCAGCAGAATCAATCATCAGAAGAAGCATCTCTAAGAAGTCTGACACAGGCAAACGAAGAGTAGGTCAAGCCAGATCCTACTGCAAAATTAATTTACGTACGTACTAAACATGTAAATAACACTAAATGGATTCAGAGATGATAAATAAAAGTATTTCTCCACTAACTCAAAAGTGAGAGAAAATAACAAAACGAAAAAAATTACCAGTATACCTAAAGTAATCTTCTCAGCAGTAGTTCGTGGTAACGAAATGTAGTAGTAACGAGGTCCCATCGAACAGTATAATGGAAAAATTGCCGCTAATTGTTCTAGTAAGCGTTTCTCTCACTTTCCTCGTCGAAAACCTTTGTTTCACATAGCCAGTCGTATCTTATTCGGCGTACAATGCTGGTTATCTAGAGCTTCTTATAAAAACACTCATTTTGTAACGAGCAATGGATGCTAAATGGTTCTTTGTTGGAAAGGAAGCGTAGTACCAACCAACTGAGGTCTGAAGAGACAGGATAGCAGTTAGCAGTGGGTGTTCTTGCGTGAGGCACGCATACTAACAGTAATTGATAGTAAGGTGAATCACACACGCACTGGATGGTATTGCGGTTTTGATAATCTCCATACTGATGACAACCAAAGACAGTCGCAAATTGACGCGGCGACGTTTGCCATAGTATACGGGGTTTACATGAAACAAACTTCTTTAAATCAATGATACGAAATAGATTTTGACTTCGGAAATGAGGTTTCTCCACTGTTTCTTATCTTGCGCCACCTCCACCAAGTTATTGACCTGGGGATGACCGAGGTCAGCCTCCATAATGTCTAATTCCAGCGGTAACTGGGATAATCCATTAGGCACGCTCTTTTGACTTCCCGATCCTCAACCATTCTTTTTACGTGGCTATGCCCTTCAGTATTTTATTTTGAAATAAATTAACTTTATCTAGTTGGTGACTTTTCTTCAGTCTCTTTCGGATTTTATATGAGGTTTCATAAGCTTTTTTTCATTTAACAACTGGATCAGTCAAATCTTCATTATTAACTTAAGAGCCTCGCTCTTTATGGTGGAGTAATATCCAATCTGATCTCATTTGAGCCTTTCCCTTTACGACTGTCTGGATATACCGGAAAATCAAGCGGTGTGTGTAAAAAACTCCTAATAGATAGTAACTACGATGAGGCATTGTCGGTGTCTTGACAGAGATCTGTGTGGACAGAGATACATTGCTCAGATCTATTTGGTGATTTCAGGAAATATATTGCCTTGCTTGAGATAGACACTAATGAAGTCTTTTACTTGTACCTTAGTTTTGGTAATGGGCAGACCCCTTGGCTACCGGTAAATATACTTATCACATCAGTACAATTTTTTTTTCAGGCATTGAAAATTTAAGCTTTATACAGGATGTAAGAGACGGTGTAGCGAAAACTTTGCTGGCATGATCAGACCATGAAACTGAACAACTTTTTCTATGGAGACTAATGTTGGTAAACGTAAAAATAATTCGACCTTCCATACAAAATTCCCGTTCAGCTTACTGACTTTGTATGGAAACTCGAAAAAAAATTTAGAGTACCAACATAGCCCCCATAGAAAAAGTTGTTCAGTTCCATGGTCTGATCACGCCTGCAAAGGTTTCGTTACACCGTCTCTTACACCCTGTACATATATCATATTTTTTATTGCTTCAATCTTTGTCCGTGAAAATCAACCATTAATTTCTGCAGACTTGTTTTTCTAAATTGGCTTTTGTTTTCTTTTGCAGGTACAGTACAGACAAGTAAATCTAACTATAACTCCAACAAAGCCGGTACGTACGTATATTCCACAGACAGCTGAACGTATTTTCACAATCCAGATGGAGCTTTCGTCCAATTTATTCGTAATGGTTGACATCCAGTTTTTACGTGTCTAAAACGGTCGTCGACTGCGGCGGGCGCTCGGTAATTCTTTTTATTATAGTTTTTCTACTAGTTACATTCACGGCTCCAAATCGGTCAGTAATGGGCCATAATGAGACTCCCCGACACGCATGGTTTCCTTTTCCTTCTGTTGTTAAGCTTTTTACACACGCGCTTCCGTGTAAAGAAACTGGACTGTAACAGTTCTCATGGCCTAATCACAATTTGAGAGTTCAAATTTGTTTATAAACCGCACAAATTTTTAAACACAGCCTATGTTAGGTGTACAAATTTTTTGTTGTTTGCTACGTTTTGTGGCGCAGGTAGGACTATCACCTGCGATTTCCGCCTATACTACAGTATGTACTGATGATATCTCTTCCATTCCGCGGCTATATCTATTTGCATGGTATTTTTCCATCTACCGTGATAGTTTTGCAGACACACAGTTTCATAAATTTTTCTGCTTTTTTTCTCGCTTGGGAAGTTTTTCGGAATTTTTCCATTGCGTACGTATTTATCACACATAGTTTTTCTTTTACGTCAATATTTATGTTATCCCAATAACAACATTATTTCGATACCTACACCCAGCAACGAGCATGGAATCGTTCGTTGAACAAGCAAGTATTTTTCATTGTAGGTACTTAAGTGGGTAATGTTGTATTGTACGCCACGCTTACATAGTTTCTGATGCGTATCAAGTTTCGAACAAGAGTCCTTATCGTCTCCATCTTGATCGTTATTATTCTTTTCACAAATCTTCGGCACAAAATAAAGCGATAAATATAAGGTGTAAAAGAATCATTAGCTGCATTTAAGGAGTAAACCAGTAGATACATAAAACTACATAAAACAACTTCTCTCAAGTAAAATAGTTTCTCAACTGATTTTCATTTTGACTTAGGTATATTCCCTCTGGAAAGTTGTTCAGTTTCATGAACTAGTTCACCCAATATTTGCAGTTGATTTGTTTACACTTTTTATAAAAATATATAAATCCTGGACAGTAGATCAGATACAGTCAATTTCTATCCTATTGGCAAAGTTTTCATAAAGTCTAACCAATGTTAATGTTCCAGCTCTAATAGTAGACAAACAAGTATACGAACTGGAAAGTCGCTGAGTATTTCTTAAGGACATGTTTATGAATAATGAAATGAAACCCTTTTAGTAGGTGCTAAATAAGTGTTGAATGCAAATGAGACAAGAAACAATCGTTTCCAATTACCAACACTCGGTAACTACCAGTTCTATGAAACTGTTGACTAATGCAATAGTAAGTTTTGCATAGTTAAACAACTTAGTGGAAGTCTGATCCCCGAGCTACTACCTAGTACCGAGCTACTAGCTGCTATCTATAGATAGTAAGTAATAGAACTTTTATGGACAACGACAAGTCTTGGCAATCAATCAACGCAGAAAAGAAACCTAGACTTTTCTTTTATGGGATGTGGCCGAAGCGATTTCTAGAAGCATTGCTTTTCTATTTGAATCCACATGTGCCACTAAATTGCTACAAGAGTCGCATTTATTGAAATTGAAAGTAGCACGCACCTTTTGTATTTGATTGTGATGTTTACTTTAAACGCTTCTAACTTGTGAGACACTGAGTTGATATATGACCTGACGAACCACGTGGTTTTATGATGCGGGTAGAGAGACGTATCTCGCGCGCAAGTAGACTTCTGTCATTGACGCATGGGTTTTATCAAAACAAGTGAAGAAATTTGTCACAAAAGTGTTTAGCAAAATCTGTCGTACACATCATAAGCATATTGTACTGGTGTCAGTCTTTCAACTGCCTACTCTGTTGATAATCGTTTTTATAGGTCGAGTTCTGGCATAGGTACCTAACGAATGCCTGCACCTTTTGTATTTTTTTACAAGGACGTCTAAAAAATTTTTGTTACAAACATTGGTACTAAAAGACGTAGTTTGTCTGAAAAAAAATTCTCACGTCAAGACTGGACTTAATTTTCAAATCCACAGAACAATAGTCCTTTACAGACACAATGAGCTCTTTTAAAACAATATAAATTCTATCTCGTGAACGGAACAAGAGCAATTATTCGATTGGGTGAACGCAAATCGATTGGATGCTTTACGACTGACAATCTCCAATATCATTTCGCGAAACTGAACATTGTACATGAGGGTAATAACTCTGTAATCGAATTTATATGGCACCGTAAGTTTTTTTTTATGGAAAATAAACGGTCAGTATTAAAATATCCAACTTTAACACATAATTTCTTCTGGCAAGCACCAAATGTATACCTAGTAGAAAACTAAAATGTCTTTTGAATGCGTAAAATAACGACTAGGTTAATCTCCAACATCATTTTGTAAAACTGATCATTGTACACGAGGGTAATACTCTGTAAATTGAATTTAGCAACGTTTTTTATTGATGGCAAAAAGCGACCCACGGCCATTTGAGCGATCAATGTCTCGCGAGTGTCATGAATGTCATGACTTGATGAATGATGGTTGAATGTACTCAATGTAACTAGTTTCGGTACGTTAATGTTGTTCTGATCGTGTGGGATGCCGAGTCAACGATATTGAATTCGAAGTCTTCTATGAACTATGATATCATAATAAAAAGTTCATTGAATACTTAGCTACTCATGTAATACTTACTCTACATTCCAACTTGTAGAATAATTCATACGTATTAAGAAGAGAAGCGTATCATACATGAGCATTAAAATAAATCGCAAACTTTAAATAACCCTATATCAAAATCAATTTCCTAGAACAGGTTGGGTTCGTGGCATCAAAAAACGACTTGTTGTCGTCGGATAATAAGATCGGCCGCCATGAGAATAGTGGGTAATTTGTTACCAGTACAAAAAAACCTGCAAATGGGCCTTAACGCTATAATAAAAACAGAGATATAGGGTCTTGTGGGTCGGATCGAGAAATGAATTTAGATTACAGGTTAACGCCGCCTAAGTGGGGGTTTGCTTCACCTGTGCTCAAAAAAATGGATAATGCCGTGCGGGTGTTTGGGTGTTTGCCGGCTGTCACGTCACAGCCCATTTAGGGATCAGAGGTAGACGACCAAGGCCGAAACATGAATTTTAACCACGTATTAAAATAATAACACCAGTTTTTCCATCCTTATATTCGAGTTTATTATATTATCCCCTGACTTCAGACTTACTCATATTTTCTTTTTGCATTTTACTGCTATAAAAATTCTCAAGTGTCCGGGTTTTTACTTGATTACGTCACTTTGGAGGGTCTACTTTGGAAGCAAGGCACTGACGTACTTATAAGCTGAAGTGGCCACTTTTTACCCCGGCTGCGTCGGTCTGATAAAAAACAAAGCCGACCCATCGCTCTGCAGGAACCTCTTACATCCAATATTTGGGCAGGCCTGTCACTCCTTACCTCACCTTATTATGAATGTGCTTGCTACACAAAAACTTGAGCGTTTTTCAAGGCAACTTTTTTGCGTGGCCGTGAAGCCAAAACTGTTCGGCATATGAGAAAAGTTTAAGGAGCGTATTCGTGTTTTTCTACCCTCGTTCGCGTAGACCTTTTAACGCCAGACAGGCGTGAGAATGAACTGATAAAATCTTTATATTATTTTGACAGTAATGAAAGGAAAATATTTCCAATTATCTCTTGCAGAAAGAAAGCAGTGGAAAATATGAAAGGACTACCGTTATTTATGTCGCCCAAAACAAAATAAACAACAGCTGCGTGTCTCCTTATAAAAACCGGTGTCTCAAGCTAATTATAACTGGGTAGATAAACAATTTATCCAGTAATATAATTTACCAACAACACGTAATAAATAAGGGGGTACCCGGGCCACGTATTCCGGCGGGGCGCCTGTATTAACGACCAGTAAAAATAAAAGCTTTTGACTGAAAATTAATAAATTTTAATTGCATTAAAGTACAGGTTGCCGGCTTAAAGCGGACACTGCGTAGGTACTCGGTCTGTAAATGGGACTTTAATAATATTAAAGCGGATATTCCTGGTAAAAGCAAGTGATTTATATTAATAAACAATTTGACGCTGCGTAGAGACAGACGAGCGATGCCTTTCAAGTTAAGTGGAGATGAAATAAAAAAAACTTTATTGAAAATTTATATAAGTGCTACTTATCGCTGGAATATTAATTGCTTATTTTTATTTTTTATTTTAATTTTATTTATATTAAGGAACACCAGTTTATGTACTTATGCAAATGAAAAAAAAAAACAGTATATTTACATGTCCATTAATAGTTTAGGTACTGCCCCAAATCAGTTGGTTGTATCTAAGTATACCATTATCCCAAACCATTCGTAACTTTGTCGATCACGTTGACTTTCAAATCATTTCCATATTCACAACAGAGTGTTGTATCTGTCACTCCACATATTGACAGTCACAAGAATGTATAGATCAAACACCATCGATTTCCCGTGTTTGCCCTGGCATGTCCACGCTATGCCAAACATTGTGGTCCATGGCACTCCATGGACCATGTCTCGGTCGGGGCATCAAACCGGTTACCCTCGAGAAATAGTTCCAGCGTGAACGCACTGTAGGATACTTTTATTAAGCAGCTATAGTTGATTTAGTGATGGGAGTATCGATATTAAAATAATAGGAACGTATTATGCAAAGAAGTGGCTCATAGATTTTATCGATAATACTCTACCTACCTATATTGATAGATTATGGTCTAAACCATGTCTAAACTCAGTAGCTAACTGCATTGTTGTATAAATATGATGTCAAAGATTTTCAGTTTTAGCTTTCATCTTTCCAACTCATAAATGTGTGTCCGTCATATTCATACAAGTATTGCGGTATAATATTCGGCGTTTATTTAATGTAAAATTTTGCGATGAACAAGTCTTATCGCATTTATCTTAAGTATTATTCAGGCACAGGCCCTGGGCAACCCAGCGTTTTCCAAAATTGCGTCCTAGGCAACGCAGTAGCTATTTTCTTGCCTCAGACACTAATTGAATTTTCTGCCAGTAATTGAAGTTTCAGTCGCTACGAAATGAGTAAACAACAACACATATTATATCTATAAACATAACATTAAAGTAAACGATTCAGACGCGGAACTAGGCCCTAACTACCAACATCACTAAAATATCTCATAGTTACGCTGGAACAGACGGGGCCGTGACTAAATATGTGCCCACGCGCATCACAACTTATGATGGCTTGAATTATTCGTCAACGCCCCCCCTCTGCCCCTCCTAAGGCCCCCCCCACCTTTTTCAAACGATTCAGAAGCACCGCTTTCTAATTAAATTTCACGCACGCTTTCCTCCCAGACGCCACCTAATGCGATTATAATTAACTTTTGATCATTCGTTACTCACTTGTTACAAGTATTTTGTAAAACGTGCCCGCGTGGAAAAGAAGAGCAGAGTACCTACTTTCCCAAGAGGACGTAACGAGATCCGTGACAAAGGTAATTTCGCACTTAAACGGAATCCGTCTGATTCCGAGTCTCTGAAGTCACAAATTACCGGGAACTATTTGTAGACAGAAATAAGGCTTTCCGAACGTGATTACAGCTTACGAACGATCAAAGAAGTCCGTCAATCGCGAAATGAAAGTAAATCAACTTCTCTTTGACATTCATTAGTTCCATAAAAATACCACCCTCTAATTCTGGATAAAAGTCTGCGAATAAAAGCTCGTTAAAATCACTCGCTGTCCGACTCTGAATAAAAGTTAGAACGGCCGGTTTTATATGGAACAAGAGTCGAATAAGCGGCGGCAGGAAGTGAACCGTATTTAATTATTACAAGCTCGGCAGCTATTTTTTCAACTCTTGAATTAATTTCAATTTTGATTCTATTAACATAATAATAAATCAGTGGGTGCCCAAGGGAACGGGTGGAGAGCATTACCTGGCTCACAAACATTCGGTGGGTAGGTATTCGCTCGTTCTTCTTTTGTATTTTGCTGTTCAGTTTCCGAGAAGGAACACAGATTTTGATTTAATTTATTTTTAGTGTTTTCAATTATGCTCCTTCTGAATTTATTGTTTGCAAAAAAGCTTAACCCTCAGATTCGCTTACATTTGATTGCATTTTTCAAAGAATAGTCATTATTCCCTATAAAAGTCCTGGATATTTTTATCAACGTTCAACACAAAATTTCATGTTTCTTAATTGGTTCAGCCATTAAGATGTTACAAGCACTCAAGAGCTACTTTCCCATTTATATTTCAAGTTTATTATTATTATAATAAGTGTGAGTGAACTATAAATCTATAGAAAGTTCGATCGTAAACTTTTCATCGGATTCTTTCTAGTGTCGAATGAATCTTGAAGCGCTTGTGAATGCTGTAATCTCGCTTTAAGATCGGAGTTAATGTTGACGAACGACGCGAGGTCTAGAGGTTAACGTCGCTTATTTGTTTATACAGCGCTTGAAGCGCTTATATAAGGTGTCCTTCTTTAAGTAGTCCAAAGAAGAACTCTAGATTTTGGACGTTCTTACCCTTAGATTCCAAACTGTTTTTTTTTAATTCGCAGAAATAAAAATAGATCTCTTATTCTAATTTCTGTGAGAATTTTGCATGGAGTGGCAAATTTGTTTTTTGGATATTTGGATATTTAAAAAAACAAGCTCCAGAGTGGTAGCTAAGAAGGTAAAGCAGCCAAAATCTGGGCTTTTTTCTATGGACCAGCTGAAGAGGGACACCCTGTAGGACTCTTATACAACTATTTAGTGGTGTTGTGATACTGTTGCTTAGCGGTTAACTTGCGGTAGCCTTTGTTCATACGGTTTTTGTGGGTACCGTCGACACAAAAACTAATAGCGCGGTAAGCGAACAAAAGCGGTGGTAATGAGAACCGGCGTGGAGTATCACGTTGATGCTGTGTTTCTTACTTTGTCTGGTAATACGTTATTAGGGTTTTTGGTACTTGATTACTTTGTTGATTGAATACAGGTTTTTGTGTCATCATAACATAACAAAACTGATGCAAAAAGACTTTGCTTATCAACTTTTTCGTAAGCATATTGCAGTCATCAAAATTTATTTTTTACTGCTTCATCAAACGGTTCATTTTCTAAAAAGTTAAAGTACAGTGCTATAAAGTTTATGTTTAAACATTTAAGTGAATAAAGCTACGTAAATCCCATATAATAAATCTCTGTACATTTGCATACAATAGAAAATAAACAAGCTAAATGTGAGGGGAATGGCGGGTCTGATGTAGTTCCATAAACTAATAAAGACTTCTGATAGTGCAAACGCTTTTACGCATTTCGCTTGATTACTTAACCCAAATATCATCAAACACTTAAAAGTACTTTACTTTTTAGTACTTTAAAGTACAAAGTTCACTTAACTCCAACCAATGCTTTACTGAAATGATCGTACCATTAATAATTTCAACGCAACCAGCGAAAATAGTTTGAGTCATAAATATCCACCCTAATGGCAAAGATCGCAATATTTCTTCCTTCATCTACATTACTTCTGCAAAAATAACAAAATAGTATTCGCATAAGATCTCCACTGGTTGATAAGCCATGACTGCATAGAATGAGGCACTTTACCAGTTGTTCGTTTGTTATCTTGTGCCAAGGAAACTCAGTCGTAGAGCTAATGGTATTAAGTCCAGTTTCCTGCCTCCAGTTTTATCTGGGAGCTCCAAAGGTCTGATTTGTGGCAGCGATAGCCCCACGAATGATGTTCGGACAAGCAAGGACAAGTAAAATAAAACTACCATAATATTTTCGTGGAGCGTCTCCGGCTGTTATTCTGATAACTCATCGGATATCTCGTCACCATTTTCTCAGTTGTCGTTTTTATGTCTTTTTAATAGCTACGGAGCGGTTTTATTGTCATTATACTGGTGTGATATGCTCGACGGAACATGGGTAAACTGTGGACAGCTTGTGCAATTGGAGTTACACCTCTATAAAATATAACTGTTTCTTTTTTAATGTCTTGTTAAAAACTAGCTTGTAGGTATAAATCGTGGAAATAAATTGGTCCCACTTTGAATTTAATGGTGTTTTCTTCACCATACGTGAGTATTCGATGTCAAACGTACCGAAAGCTTAACGACTGATGCACTGGACAACATACCGTCTGCAAGTGACCATGGCATCTGAAAGGCAAGGGAGAATTCCCACTACCTTTGATTTCCACGCATTGAATGTAAATCTGCATAACTCAGCCTAATAAACACATCAAGGTGCTCTGTTGCATCCAGGCACCAATCCCTACATATTTATAAGATCTTGGTATGGTCTTAAATTGTTGTAGAAATTTCGTATGCTTGCCTCGCGGGGCACTGGGCACTGATCTTCTCACTGCCGCAGGTATTAGACAAGTTTTCAATGAATTTTAATGCGAGTCGAGAATCACTATTGATTGCGAGTGAGTGATTGATCGAAACCGCTCTCCATCCAGTCTCATATCTGTGCGATTTGTGTCGCATAAACTGCATTAAGAGTATTTATTAGTCCCTAATGCCTTAGGGGGAATTAAGATTAATGGTAGGATTGGTAGGCGAGGCAATGTTGACTTAGCAAACATGGGCAGTAGACATTTATTCTTCTGCCATATATGAACTGTTTCCAATTACGTGCATAAATATGAAGCAACAGGAAAAAAAACTTCATTGCTGCGCTTGAATAGTAGCTTGATTGACTTCATCTATTTGTAGAAGTTCTACTTGATATTCTTTGAAGTTTATTTTGGGACAAAAATATAAGGGCATGGACCTGGCTGGCTATCTATATGTAAAAGTTTACTTGTTTGGCTTAATCTACATCCATTTCTTTTAATTCTACAATTTTGCAGCTAACAATTTTGTACCTGCGCGTACATTTCTTATCTGAGCTTTTCGTAATGCGTTTTTTAGATCGCTATTAGATTGCCCAGATACCTATGGTTTATGGCAAGGTTTTGATTGTTATTTTACTGAACTATCCACTGATCTAAAGCGTCTAGTATAAATAATAAAAGCTGAAAATTATAGTAACGTGAGAAAATTTTGTATCCGCATAACAAAATCTAGGATGGTAAGTATCGACCACTTCGAAAATATAAACAAACAACAAAGAATTATCCACCCGTTCTTTGTTACATTAGATAAAATATTGTATAGGTAATGTTTCAAAGTATACATAGCATTCTTGCCACGAGACATTCATATTGTGTGAAAGTTAAAAATAATTTGTCGCATATCGACATTTACATACATTAGTACTGTACTCTACCTTCCTATCGTCAACAATGGATACCTACCTATGTATCTCTGTGCCCATTCTTCTTGAGCAGAATATAAGTACTTATGTATTTAATATTTCACAGAACCACAAAAGCATAATTTATTATCAAGAAGTTGAGAGGTTTACTTTACTCACACACTTCAGACTTCATACTTAGCTGCGAACTGTTAATAAAATATGCCCTCTATGTTGTATTAGTTTACTTCAAAAGAGCATTAAAGTTGAAAAAAATTATGTTGGTTTAGTAAGCTAAGAAATGCTTTAATATTAACACTTGAATAAAACTTAAATCATATAGATTACTCAAAAAAAAGGGTCTCATTTAAAATCCGAATGTTGGGAAACGGAACGAACAACATTCAACATTCCTTTATAATAAGCTCCATAAAGATCCGAAATTGTTATTACTTATTGAACTTGTCAACACAAATAAATCGTGCCCTTTCTGGAGAGAGAAAGTGTCAAATATTTCTCACAAAGTTTCTTAAATGTCGCTACGAGTGGAATTTGTATGATTGTGAAATATAGAGGAAATATGTAAGTGTAAAGTCGATTATATTGGACGTCGTTTTCAAGATATGTGAATATTTACGTATCCACTTACGGCGGGGCGCACATTTAACGCACCACGGAGCGCTAAAACATCGGCAGCGGTCTGACAGATCCCTACTAGAAATGTCATGTCACGCAGCGCTATCGCAGCGTCGTCCGTCGACTGCGGTTTTAGTATGGGAAGTGACGTTTAAAGTATGGATCTGACAGACCGCTGCGATATTTTAGCGCTCCGTCGTGCGTTAAGTGTGCGATCCAACTAAGTATTACTTACTTAATAATTTTACTATCACTGATTGATGCTGATGATAAATTTTGTTTGACGTGTACCCTTGTAGGTACTTTGTAATGTCAAATATGTACAACTGGAACTTAGGTCTCAGTCGTGTATTACATTAGGTATACATTTGAAGCAGGAGGAGATTTTTTATACAGGGTAGTAAATCATAAATACTGTTATGTAATCTGCCCTAATTAGCATTTACGAAGTAAAAGCATAAAACGAACTACGGAAAAAAGAAAACCACTGCGAGGAAGCCATAAATCTTAGCCACAATATTTTTATAGCACCAACATCTGTTAACAAAATGACCGAAGCAAAGTTTATGCGCTGAATAGTAAAATAATAAAAACAATACAAATTTTGTTCCAAAAACATTATTATTCACAATGTTTGTGCCCATTTATTTTTAGAGACATATTGTCCTAGATATGACCCATTGTTTTGATACAAAAAGAGAAAGAAGAAGGAAACATATGCACGCTATGGTAGGGTTATCGCAGGGTTAAAATTATATAAACTTTAAAACATTTTACTACCTAATTTCATGAATAATTTATGGTCGGCATGAGTTATTAGTTTTAATGGGAAGGAAGTTGTTTAAAATATATTCTACGTAAGCAGCAACAATAATCTTTTTCCTAAGCGGATGTCGAAGTCCAGTTGTCTTTTCTTCTGGTATTTCAACCATTACAAAAACTAAGATTAAAATAATCCAAATTCCTAAAAAAGGTGTAACTTACCTGTCATGGGATAAATGAGTTACTTAACACTTTGTAATAAAAAAACCTTATCTTATTATTTTAACCCTTCAAATCTGCTAAAGTTCCTGATAAAGAAAATCACACTGACTATAGATAAAACGATTGTGCTTATTTATCTCACACTGCCGTTCTAAACGTTATTTTAAAACCCTGCTAATAGCTATAATGCAGCTTATCTGAAGGATTTATTGATCTTCGATCTTTGACCAGCCCTTCTTTAAAAGGGATATTTTATTTGTGCGTGTGTGTGTGCATTGAATGATGATACGTTGTCAATGTGTGGGAATGGCAGGCCTTTATTTCAGCTTACTATACTGCACAGTAAATCTATTTCAGTTGGATTTGTGGTATAGTTGGAGCCATACAAATACTTTAGAGTATTTGCAATTGAATGTGAATTAGCTTCAAAGAGAGATAAATGTATGAAGGGGAAATTATATTTAAAAAAAAGGCCAATGTTGTGTTGCACTAACCTTCATAAACTTCAAGAGCTTGTTTTTATAAAAAAAGTCAATGTTTAATAAACAGGAGGTAAAAGGAATGTTAAGAGGAAAATCAAAAGCTGCATTAAAATAAACATCTGCAATATTTTTACGGTAAAGTTCTTTTGCATATAAGTGGGAAGCTGCAGCGTTTAAACTCATGAAACCCAAAAAAGTATATGAGCCAACCCTACTTAAGACGTGAGCATGTGTGCGTTCCCATGCGTACAGCACACAGAGCACCTAATTTCGCTTTCGGCGACGTCGGCGTTTAACATTTCGGACGCGCCGAGTTTTAATTTGTGATCAATTATGCGCGAGCGCTGTTATTTATTACTGTTTTATTTTATTTGCCTTCTCACAACGCCGGTGGGTGGTCCGATCACGATTTTGGGAACGATGTTCGACCAATAAGTTCCGATGATTGGGTTCGTAGAGTTGAGAAGGTTGATTATTTGCGTATTGTTCAACGAGAATAAGTGATGGTGAGATCAATTTCTGCGTATTTTATGGTTTATTTATGTATGGAGAGCATAATTGCGGCAATTTAAATACTCCTTTATGGACTTGTTGGGATCGTATTGCAGTAGAGTAGAGTCAAAGGTTTTGGGAAAGAACTAAATTTTAGGATATATATACATCAAATCCCTACTTACTACCTTGTGCTACGATTCTCTAAGTCTGTTCCTATACCTATTTTATTTCCACTCACGTCCTCAGTCCAGGTCCATTCGATTACCTCAATACGTGGACAAGAATTTGTCGAGTCTGTCCTGTCTAACCCCTACCGTCTCGTGTCCACGGCAAAAGCCACGGACAGTTCCACAGCGCTCTAAAAACAATACATCTTTTAAAAGCTATAATAATTATTGACCTAATCTAGAGCCCTAAGTCTGCTTAATGAAAATCGTTTCAGTTGGATGTCGATTGGATCTCAGTTGGATGATTTCAGTAGTTTCATATTTGGCTAACAGTTCGAAGTATATAAAATAACAATGGCAATGGAATGACAATTGAGTTTCGATGGCGTTACAATGACAAAAAATAGCAGACTTGGGGCCCGGTCTGATCCAAAAATTTACAAAGAAAATATTCTTATCAACAAACCAAGTAATGAATGAACTGTTGTGGCTGGATGTGGAAAAAGTAACGATTGTATCCTCAGACCTATTATACGAGCTTGCAAAAAACGTAAATAATGTGATCTATTGGGGTGATTTAAAAACTCTGTCACCCTTATTCATCATGACTAGTGTAAACACGAATATAGAAAAAGAACAAGAAAATCAACTGGCTGAATTTAAATTCGAGTGAAAATGTTGGGACTGACTCCAAACACATAGTAAAACAGTAGATAGATAAATTACAACTTTATTGCAGTAAACCTGGTGAAGTTACTTTATTAGTGAGGTTTCTTTATTTAACAGTAGACAGGTGAAGTTTTGGATGGACGCAGAAGGAGAGGAAGGCCTAAAAAAGATTGGAAGGATTGTATAAGACTGACTCAAAAAAGTGTAAATGAAGATTTGACTGAGGATAGAGATGAATGAAGGAGGAAGACATGTTGCGCCGACCCCAAATAAGTTAGGATAAGGGCAGGCGATGGTGAAGTTTTCAGAGCTTAGCGGAACGACCCGCGTCCGCCCGCCATTTTGTTATTCCGAGCGCATCGGGCGCCCTGGGCCGGTTAGCGGTAAATTGTTCCACGTAATGTGATTCTAATTGAGCAGCTAATTCCTACCGCGCATACACTCAGTTAGTTAGCCATTACCAGCCGCCGTGCGGGATGTAGGTATTCATACCTGTAAGAGTGCGGTCTCTTAATGCTTTGAAGAATAAATTTGATGAGCTTTGAGCTGAAGAGTTTATTTTGACTTCTGATTAGGTAGTAAATTGAGTAGTAGTAGATTGAGTCTCTTTTCTGATTAGGTAGTAAAAAAGGATGCTATTTGAACAGCTAGTTTGTTAGTAAGCAGTTATTTACCAGCCATTGTGCGGGATGCCTTTTTCACACTTAACGCACAACCCAGGGTTAAAATAACGCAGCGGTCTGTCAAAACCATACTAGTAATGACCAAAACATCATCCTCATACTAAAACCGTTCAACCGCTCTCGACGCAGCTGCGTCGAAATAACGCTGATGAGTCAAAATAACGCAGCTGAGTCGACACCGGTTAAGCGGTTTTAGTATGGAGATTGACGTTTCTACTATGAATTTGACAGAGTGCTACGTTATGGTTGCGTTATTTAAGCGCTGCGTTGTGTGTTGAGAGTAGTGTCATTTAATGCTCTGTACTGGCTCTCTATGATAATATTGTCACTATAAAACCAGAAACCTTTCTGTTGCAGTCGTGGCTTTGTTTACCTAGTGTCTTTTCTAGTTAGATAGTAATGTGATTCTAATTAAACTACTAATTCCTGTCGCGCATACTCTTGGTTAGTTAGCTATTACTAAAAGTGCAGTCATAAGACCATTTACAAATACAAAAATACAAAATACAAAATACAAAAATAGTTTATTTACCAAAAAGAACAGTACAAAATACAAAATTACCGGGTCCCCGCACTAGGCGAACCTGTATCGCGGGAAACCTTTGAGCACGTTTGTACAAACATTTGGCTAGTGAGCATTTCGCACATTCTAAAATAGGGTTTCATTCTCAGCACCTGCAGGTTTTATTTCTGCGGATGTGGAAGAGCACGTTATTTTAGGCCATTCTTATAACTATGCAGCTAATTCCTGTCGCCCATACCTGTCGCCCATACCTGTACACTCGGTTAGTAAGCTATTATTGCTGGCCACTGCGCGAGATCTAATCACAGCATACGAGCACCAGAGCTTAATTTCTGATTCGTCGATACTTACGTATTGGCGGTCAGGAAATAGGTTTTTAAAAAGACAAATATATTTAAGAAGAAGACGTTTACTGTCGAAAGGCTATTACAAGACTAACTGATGCAAAACAATCAAATAATAATTGGAAAATAATTAAATGCTTAATTTCAATAATAAGGTTACACGTGTAAACAGGGCGTAGGCAATAATCAGCAAGCAGTCAGCAGTTTACCAGGCCTTGCGCCTTGGTAACTCCTCCCTCCTTAAGATAGAAGCTCGCTCCGCAGCTTCCAAGGCTCCCGGGGGGGGTGTGTGTTCCCAAATCGGCCGATGTTACTTCTGTAATCTTACGCTTTTTCATGTAGTAACAACGGATAAGTTTCCAAGCTAGTATAATGATGAAGAAGATGTACATCATAAGGGTTGGCCAACTGGGAGTTGAAGATATTGGCATCCAGTCCTCAGGTTCCGGGTCGACTCTGGTGTGTGCTAGGTTGTTTACAAGTTGATGCAGGTCATCTAGAGCGATGTCTTCTAGTTGAACATTGTAGTTGATTTTCACAGCGAGCTGAATTTCTTCAGCAGGAGGTAGGGGTATGACGTCGTGCAGGGCTAAGGTATTAACGTGTGAAGTCAGAGTGTTGTTCATCAGCTGTAGTCGGCATTGCTGTGGAATTGAAACTATATAAGTTCCAGACAAACGTTTGTAGCTTGTTTCCATGCCGCAGAAGGATCTCAGTAGCTCATCTCGTGCTGTGACAATCAGCCAACTGGATGGAGTAAGTTTCTGGATTTTTCCTTTCCTGAGGTTCATTTTAGCATAAGTACAATTGGATCGTTCGTGATTTAGAGTGGAGATTACACAATCTTTGCTTCCTTTTATCATGCTTGTATCGAGATGCTTGCAAAGTTGAACGGAGTCAGCGATCACCCGGCAGGTGTCTTTCAGGTAGGTGTACCCCTCACTTCCAAGTGCAAGGAATTTGGATTCAGGAATAACGGTAAGGTTTAAGGAATTAGGGATGGAGTAAATATGAACAAGATCATATGTGGTAGAGGCGACAGAAGGGATTTCAAGTACAAATGACAGTGTGTGTGCTGTACTATAAGCTTTTACCTCTATAGACCGTTCTATTTCGTGTATATTAGCGATATTAATATCAGTTACGGAAATAAAAGAAAAATTATTCTGCATTTGTTTAAGTTCAAAGACTAAATTTTGGGGTTTAATTATGCTGGGATGCATAATACCTAACTGTGCAAAAGTAACCGCGTCTTCTAATATCATAAGAGTATCTAAAATAATTTGTAGACTAAAATCTAATTGGATATATATATCTAGGAAATGCAGTTGCGAAGAAAGAATTCCAGAACTGGCAGTGGCGTTTGATAACGCAGCTCCCAGTTTCTTCTGATTTTCAGAAATAATTTTTAGGTTTTTATTAAAATCAGATAATGCTTTTTCTGCAAGAATTACTGTATTTTTCTGCTTTATGTTAAAGTTAACTAATCTATTTCTTACAGCTAAAAGTTCCTTTTCTATTCTAATTGCATCGTCATTATCCATATTGCCTGTCAGAGCTTTAACTACAGAACCTAAACCATTTATAAGACCACGCTTTACTCTCTTGTGAGGTAAGAAAAATGCTAATTTATCATCGATTACACTAAGTGTATGTGTTATTTGTTCTCTGTATGTGTTATGCTGAGTTTCAGGTGCCGTTTGTGTTTCGTAAGCTTTAGTTCTCGTAAACATTTCTAACAGTTTAAGAGAGGCAACATGTATGTCTGAGACGTTATACATACAAACAAGGCTAAATGTATCACTTTGTTCAAAGATTTTTCCTTGTTTAAGTAACAATAACCCTGAAGAAGAATCTATTTCTTTGATATCGATTGCTATTATTGGGCAGAAGAGGAGGAATCCTGCGCAGATTGACCTGGAACAAGATGAGGTCGTCTAAGTAGTTTAAAATGAACCCGAATCGACTTGGCATTGGGATGACTTCCTATGATTTCAGCTACGTTATTGGGGTGGAGATGTATAATTTTGTACGGACCTTTAAATACCGGCTTCGTCTTGTCGTTTCTAGCAGTCTTCGCCACCTGTTTAAAAACAGTTTCACCTACCTTGAACTGGATTGCTTCAGCTGCCTGATTACGTTTTGCAATTATCTGCTCCTTGTTTGATGACATGTTGGCTGCTACGCATTCCTGTACGGCTATAGCGTTATTACGGTGCTTTAACACATAGTCTTGATAGAACTCATGAGGATAATAAATTTCAAGAGGGTTTCTGGAGTCAGTGTGACCGAACATTAGTTCACGTGGAGTAAAACCAGTGGCTGAATGGATCGTGTTATTATAAGCAACCAAAGAGTATTTCATTACAGTTTGAATCGTGTCCTCTTTGTTCGTAAGTCTCTGTAAACGTATAAGCTCTGCTATTGTAGAATGAAATCGTTCAACAGGGGAATTTGAATTCGGATTATATGGAGTAGTAAAATGAATGTGGATGTTGTGAGAGGCGAATATCTCTTTTATTACTTCGTTTTCAAATTTAGCGTCAGAGTCTGTCGTTATTCGATGGGGTAGGCCTAAAACGGAAAATACTTGCAAGAGGGCATCTGCTATATGTACGCTATTGGACGCGCTTAAGGGGACAGCTTGCGCAAATTTAGAAAAGTTGTCAATTATAGTCAAAAAGGTAGCTCCTCCCGTTGAGTATAGATCCATAAATAAATGCTCCATGGGTTTAGTAGGAGTCTCAGTTAAGGCGAGGGGTGGTCTTAAAGGATTTCGCTCGTACTTTCCTTTTAAGCATATTTCGCAACGATTCACAAATGCTTGTACAGTCAATAGCATGTTAGGCCAATGGTAATGTTTTTGAAGTTGCTTATAGGTCTCTTGGATACCTCTATGAACTCGCTTCCCTTCGTGGTACTTCTTGATTATGTCCGTTTGTTCTGTTTTGTTTTCAACTAAAGTAACCCGTGAGGTACACCTGTATAATTTAGGACCTCTGTCATTGAACACGGTAGTATACACCCTAGCGAAAACTTTATAAAGCTCTTCATCACAAAAGTAACAATGGAAAGTACGATCGGCTATAGTATGTTCCTTTAGGAAACGTACTGTTTCAGCCTCTGTATTATTGATTGGAATAAAGACATCTTTAATTGTTATACGTGAATTGGTAGATCTGTCATCAACTCTATATAACGAACCTGGTGTTGACCTTATGTAAAACTGTTTTAATTGTCTGTCAATTGCGTCGGAGATTATAGGGATTCCATGGTTCTCGTTATCTGCTTGGGTATGGTTTGTAGAAATTAACTGATCCTGTTCGTCTACAACTGAACTAACTGTTTCAGACTCAGCAGTTGCTGGCAACACATTGGGGTTTTCAGTTCTGGATGTTGTAGGAAGAACCATAGGGTCAGAAGGTATATCTCTATTAGTCCTGTTGACATTGATTGCGGATTCACCGTCAACAGACATTGGTTCAGGCTCATTATTCCCGGCGTCTTCTAATTCTCTTTGAACATTTTCGAAAATTCGATCAATGATATGGTCATCTTCGTTATCGTCAAAATTTACAACAAGAGACTCAATACTGTTATGAAAAATTTTTACGCGGGATAAAGCGTCGGCATTGGTGTTGATTGTACCTTTTTTGTATATAACAGAATAATTGTACTCTGCTAAACGAAGTCGCCAGCGAGTAAGTTTAGAATCGGGATCTTTTAATGACATGAGCCAAGTGAGAGGACGGTGATCAGTGTATATTATGAATTTACGACCATATAAATATGGTCGGAAGTACTTGACAGCCCAGATGATGGCTAGCAGTTCTTTCTCAATTGTTGAGTACCTAGACTCAGTATCAGAAAGTGTTCTTGAGGCGAATGCTATGGGTTTGTCAGAACCAACCGTGCCCTGTGACAGCACTGCGCCCAGAGCGACGTCAGACGCGTCTGTGGTTAATATGAAGGATTTACTGAAGTCAGGGTACTGGAGGATTGGGCTGTTTGTCAAAATCTGTTTACATTTATCAACAGCTTCAATAAATTCTGGAGAATGAACCACACGCTTCCCCTTTTTCAGGCATTGCGTCAAAGGCTTTGTTAGTTTTGCATAGTCTTGTATAAACTTCCTGTAGTATCCAGTCAAGCCCAAGAAAGCTTTGATTTCCTTATGGCTGGAAGGTAGTGGATAATTCAAGACAGCTTTAATTTTTTCAGTGTTGGGTTTGATACCATCAGCGGTTAATTCATGGCCGAGAAACTTAACTTGTTTTTTTAGGAAATCTGACTTGTCTAATTGAATTTTGAGATTATGAGTTTTAAACCTTTCAAAAACTTCTTTTATTTTCTCCAAATGCTGTTGAAGAGATGTTGAAACGATAATTACATCATCAAGGTAAGTAAAAACATTGTCAATTCCTCGTAAAATATGGTCCATAAGGCGTTGAAAAGTGCTTGGAGCGTTTTTCAAGCCAAAAGGCATTCTGAGGAACTCATAATGCCCTCTTTCAGTAGAGAAAGCTGTCTTTTCGATATCATCAGGGTGCATTTCCACCTGATGATATCCAGACGCGAGGTCAAGAGTTGTAAAGTACTGGGCACGCCCTACCCTGTCTAGGATGTCATAGATGTTTGGTAGAGGATACTTATCCTCCACGATTCTGTCATTAAGACGCCGGTAGTCAATTACCAGACGCCACTTAACTTTTCCAGATGCATCAGCCTTTTTGGGGACTATATGCACGGGACATGACCAGGGCGAAATGCTTTCACGAATGATACCCTGTTTAAGAAGGTTGTCTATCTGGTTTTTGATCTCTTCACGTTGCTGTGGCGCTTGTCTATAACTGCGCACAAATATCGGCGTGTTATCGGTAAGACGTAGCTCGTGCTTAACAGCGTGCGTGAGGGTTAAGGGGATGTTTTCGGAATAAAACAATTCTCTGTAATTGTAGCAGAGCTTATTAAGCTCACGCTTTTCTTCTTCATTAAGGTGGTCAGAGCGAATTTTCTTTAAATTATCACAAAGTTCTCTGTCAAGATCTTCGTTGATTTCTAAAGTATTTAAATCAACTGAAACAGAAGCGTCAGTGTACTTTTCTAAATCAAAAGTTTCTGTGTTCAAAAAGGATGCTTTTCTTTCGGATAGATTCCTAACAGTTGTAAAAAACAAACCATTTTTTACAGTAACAATGGCCGCTGGGGATACAACATTAGAAGACCAAAAATGTTCGTTATGTAAGTACTGTCCATCAATATAGTTTGTTTTGACTGAAATTAGCTTTTCACTACGAGGTTCAATGTTGAACTGACGTGTGGGATGGTTGAAATAAATAGGTATTTCAGCTGAAGATGTTCGCAAAACGTTGTGTTTTAGATCAATATTACTGAGCATTCTTTTCAGTAAGTCTGACCCTAAAAGACCTTTGTACTTTGGATCGAAGTCAAAAAGCAGAAATTTTTGTATAGAATTGTCGTTAAATATACTCGGCAAAGGTAAGTGAGCAACATAGTTATGAACCGATCGGGCATGTGCGGTTTTTACCTCGAAGGGGTCATAAGTAACATACTGTTCTAAGGGGGAGCCAAAGACAGCAGATGGAGATAGCATTGAACGAGAAGCGCCAGTATCTATTAAAAATTTACCTTGGAATTCAGGGATCTCTATATACGGTAAGTGGTCTTTACGATGGTTATTCAGCTTGACTATGGGAAGTCTTTTCCTCCCTGGGCTCCTGAAAAATCCTGTGCATAATCCGAACCCGTTTCCTCGGTGTACTCATCGAACATGACGTTACCACCTTGGTAATTCGCATAGGAGCACTCACCTTCGTCCTCGTAGGTCTCCTGAGAATTAGGGTTGCCAGCAATCTGTTCCTGGGGCATGTAGAACAGGTCCTGTTGTCCATAGTTGGGTACCACTGGCTTAGATACTGACCGCATTGTAACATCGGAAACCTTTTGCTGTTGGTTTACTGGACTTTGTGGGATGTTTGGTTGCCTGAAGTTCCCAGAATTCCTAAAATTTCCTGAGTAATTTTGTTTAAAATTACCTTGGTTTTGCTTTTGATGCCATGGTAACATCGGCTGCCTTGTCTGTGCGCGCTGCTCGGGCCAGCTAGATTGGGGTTGCACATTTTGAATAAAAGGGGTGGCAAAGTTATTGTTACTTGACATAGGTAATCTTGAAAAACTCCCATTCCTTGAAGCTTCAACCCTAGGTCTAGATTGCAACATATTCGGGGGTGGATTACACGCTAACCTAGCTTCTTCTTGTCGTGCTGACAATATAGCGGCTTCAAGAGTTGAGGGTTTGTTAATACGGACCCCTAACGATACGTGAAACTCAAGCTGATTTATGTATTGCTCAATAATCATTTGTTCGTAATATGTCTTGTCCGGGTTTTTACCTACAGTATAAAGTGTTTCTAATATTTCACGCAAACGTTTACCGAATGTTTCAGAGTCCTCAGACTTCTGACGACGTGTGCGTGACAACTCCTGCATTACCTGAATCTCATTTCTAGGGTCTCCTAAACGTCTCTGCAGAGCATCTTTAATTTCAGGCCATGTATCTAATTGTTTTTCAAATGCGAGTGCATCTAAAGCACTTCCACTGAGTCTACTTTTAATAAGACATATAACCAAATTATCTAAAGCCGAACCTCCGATATGAAAAAGGCTCAATAACTTTTCTACATTTGTTATATACATATTTAATAGTTTCGGATTGCCGTCGTACCTCGGCATTAAATCCGATAGCAACTTGAAATCTGATTCCGCCATTATTACGAAACAAACACTGCGTGCCTAAACCTTTGAAATTACACAAAAGAATAAATCTATAGCGATTAATAGCCTATAGACAGACACACGTGATGAGACGGTATAGTCTAAAAATAGAATTGAGTTACGATAAGGAAATAGAGCACAGGAACTTGGAAAGTAAGTAGGTACTCACCAGGTACACCTCTGCATTGCCTTATCGGGTCTTGTACAGCGACAGCAACGGGAACTCCGATTTCAGGACTTCAAACTGCGACCGCCAGGATAGGTTCTTCTTCTTCGCGGTAAGCGGACTGCTTTACGCCCGATGTAGTAGACGATTTCTCGATATGATATACACGGGTCCCGCGAAGCTACCGACTGCGCCACTTACGTATTGGCGGTCAGGAAATAGGTTTTTAAAAAGACAAATATATTTAAGAAGAAGACGTTTACTGTCGAAAGGCTATTACAAGACTAACTGATGCAAAACAATCAAATAATAATTGGAAAATAATTAAATGCTTAATTTCAATAATAAGGTTACACGTGTAAACAGGGCGTAGGCAATAATCAGCAAGCAGTCAGCAGTTTACCAGGCCTTGCGCCTTGGTAACTCGATACATGCAAAAATTTGCAACTCATTATGCTGATTTGCTACTAATATGCCGTTTTACTTTACGTATCGATTCTCGCATGACATAAACTTACAAGAGATAAGATTATGTTCCCGTGGCGGACAAGTTTTGCCGGTTCGGGAGTAAATGGCAAAGGTTGAGGGTTCAAATCGTCGAAAGTCCCGAGGCAATGTTATGGTATTTTCTGTTTAGTTTCTGTTTTTTCTCAACTGTAATATGTTTTTAGTACATTTTCATAGGTAATGAAAATGATGTGTTTTGATAGGTGTCACATTGTCGCGAAGTGCCTAACTGTGGAAAAAGAATTTTAAAATTGATCCAGTTTTTGTACTGTGTCAACAGACATAATTTAAAAATGTGCGGTTAGACGAGTCGTTTAGGACTTTGGTGCACGGAACCGAAAGCGAACAATTCTGAAATTGAGCTCCTGCGAAAATCCAATAGACCGAAATTCTAGATTTTACTTCATGTAAGTGATTATATGTCTTGAATGAGAAAATAAAGTCTTTGAACCTATTACTCGCAAATTAAAATCGCGAATTAAAAGCCTTATAATTACCCGTAGCGCCAATTAATAACAAGTTTAATAGCAGTCTAATAAGCCCCTTGTTATCATAATGGCCGGGATGCCGAAACAAAGCGAAAACAAACGAAGACTTGTATCGTAACATAATCCTTATAATAATGAAAATTACCCTTTGTTGCTTGGCAGCGTGATAGTACAGTCAAGGAGAAAAATTTTGACTGTAGACTTGAGAAATAAATCAGATTGTTCTCAACTCATGTGAAAAATAACTTGAGGCTTTTCAAGGCAAGAGTGAATAGGCATTATCTAGGAAAGCATGTTTCATAATAGTCTGTTTGCATCGTCACTTACCATCAGGTGAGATAGTAGATAAACGCGGGCCTATCTTAAGTAAAAAAAAAATGCTTAGGTACCATTTACGGTAGAATTTAAAATGGGTACTTAACTATAAACTTTTTTTAATCGCGGCATCCAGGTTTTCATAAACTTTTGCCGCTTAATTTTTTATGTTCATCATCATCATCATCTACATTTACGAAAGTCTGGACTCTTATTGAGCTAGTGAGAAATGGTTGTTGGCAGGCGGATTGTTGATCACAGTGTAAAATATTGTATGCACTTATTCATAAAAAAAGGCTACTACCTACCCTTTCCATAGCAGTTGTCGTTTCGGCGCTTCGATGCGCGTAGAAAAAATGTGATGCTATTCTTTACGAGCACTATTCATAATACTCGTCTAAAAGTTCGCTCGTTTCCCTGTAACAGATCGCTCTTAGCGATAAGGCCGCTTTTGCGTATTTTTTTAGTTTAATATGTCCTGTATTATGTTATTTATTTTTGTGCAGTAGTGTTTTTACTTTTACATAGTTGTATAATAAGACTAGTTTTATAAAGATTTTGTCGAAGGTTGTACTGAAGGTTTCTTATCGACAGTAAATTTAATCGAGTGGATGGTTCAGTTAATCGTGGTTTACGGTTCTATTCGAATAACTTAGATCCAGAATCAGCTTTTCCGAATAAATGTGAAGGAAAAATTGTTACAATTTCGACAGTCTAGAGAAAAAATACTGCTTAGTTTATAAGCAGTATTCAGGAGTAATCAGGATTACAATAATAATGGATCACAATAATTTAAGACGGGATTCTTACCCCGATATAATTTTGATGAATTGTCCGATATTTCAACCTAGTTACATAGGCCATGATTACTAAACAACTTTAGTGATATTTTCGGGTGGGTAAATGGAGATTTCATTTTTATAGGTAAGAATTGTGAGTCAGTATGTGTGACCGCGAAGGTTTGAAACAGTTTATAACAATAATAATAGAGTTTAGATACATGTCTATTTAGGATTCTCCCGTTAGTTCCATCACAGAATATGATTTTTCAGATTCCACTATGCAATAGTCCTGCTGTAATTATAGGCAAAGTATTTTTATTGGAAAAAAAAAATTACATTAATTTTTGCTTTTTTGTTTCAGGTGATTAAAGACACTACAAATTAATCTTCAGTTTCAACAGTAAGCCACTTTCATTACTCACTACCAAAACGCATTCAAGTTGTAATTTATTTTTCAAACGGTGACATGACAGAGGTGGTTCGTGATACTTATAGGAAAGCTATCTTATCATTCACGATCACACGTATAAAATATCGCCGTCCGAATAGGCCATATTTGACAGCTGTCAAACTCATACGAAATTACATGTCTACAAAAAAATATGACCTTAATGTCATAGCATGATTTGGACAGTTGTCTAATATGGCCTATTCGAACGGCCATACTTCAACTCAAAAACTGCGAGGGTAAGAACCCTGTTTGGTAATATTTTGAGCTAAATGTACTTTTTGGAAAGCCAATAACTAACTAATTGATACAAAGACATTCCATGGAATAGATACCAAGATAAATAACTTATGCTACTTCTGATAGGTATAAAGACCTCTAATCCTGCAAACTCATTACCTCAACCTAAGCTAACTTTTTATCAAACCTAACAATACTAGAGGTCAAGTATTTATTAGGAGGTCACAACAATTCAAAGTCACATTTCTTCAATCAATCTCCCACGCAAAGTGACAAAAGAAACAAATGAATACAGCAACTCGAAGTTGCATTGTAATAAATAGCAACATGCATTCTTTTACTTCAAGCTATCATTAACTCTAGTTATTCATTTGTCATTATTGTCGTAAGCCACAGTAATTAAAGTCGATTGTAGTGAAAACAATGTTTCTTTAAAGTCAGTTTTGTTGGATAAGAATGTAGGTGTACCTATTAAACAAGCAATTGTGATCTAAAAAAAAAATAGATTAAAAAATAAACTTTTTTGGACATACCTTAACTTGCGGAATAGTTATTTGAGAAACGTGGGATCAACAACAAAATTTATCAAGGACAAAGATGGTATTATGCCTGCCCAGGATTTTTTTCTTACATTCAGAATGCTCGTCTCGTTCCACAACACAATCCCATAAGTAGAGCAAAGTAAAGATTAATGACCTTCACAGACGACTGTCCCTAAAATCCTCAACTACGAGCGCAGAAAATAGATTTGTAGAGTGTAGTAACATGTCTAGACAGTTGTATGGCTAGTCTTAATCTTTAAGTTCAACTAAGACTTACACTACGTTCATAAAATTCTTATAAGAAATAGAAAAATGTGTTCTAATTTTTTTTCTCTTTACATGATTGATTTTGACGTACAAAAAGATAATTTACTATTGCAAATGTAAGAAATAAATAAACAGCTGCATACTGGAGGAGTGATCACGGATACTTTGCGTGACATTGACTCTATATTTACAGCCTCAACAGTCAACAGATCGTCTGAGCGTCTCCCTATCGAGAGATATTTCTATATTCATCACCCTTTCTAGATTGGTTGGCAAGCGAATTGCAAGATGTTACATCATAGGGAACACTGCTGCCCACTATCCCTTTGGCGCTGTTTACGGCACCCTCTGAATTACATTACATCTTTTTTAAAATTCTAGACGGTACAAAAAATACAACATGTGCATTGTACGAAATCTCTGGTCTTTATCACAATGCTATCCTTTCTATAGCTGGGCGGCTGACAGCGCCCACGCCTGGCTGTCTAATTAGTACAGAAATAAATGCAGGAGATTTGTCAACTTCCGAGCCAGCGCGGCATTCTTTGAGCCATAGCCGATGTCCCACGATTGGTGTTCGCTGCCGTTCGAATGAAGAGGAAAGATTTGACATGTCGAGTGGGGTGGTCGCTCGAGTAAGATTGAGTGTGAATTTCGTGGATATTTACGAATTCAGAGAAGAAATTAGCCTGAAGCTTATTGGCTTTCGGTGACTTCCAAACCAGCGCAAAATTCCTTTAGACTAGGGAGGAAAGATTTTGTCATATCGAGTGGTGGTGGTTGCTTTTGTTAAATTGAGTGTGATTCTAAATTTTGTTGAAGTTTACATAACCTAAGAAAAAAAATAAGCTTAGTTGAGGTCGATTTGGTGGAGTAAAAGATTAGAACATTCCAAAATTTGTATACCTACATATTAGGGGTAGGTGCCAGCGTCTACCTTTACCTACCTTTTTAATATAGAATAGAAATTCAAAATACTATATTATTTAGATTTCATAAAATGAACTTGTAGAGTTAGAAGCAAATATACTATATATATTATATCCTAACACATGATCATATTAAAATGCAACCAATATTTATTTCATGATAATTAATACTTTGCTTTCTTTGATCTTTATTAATCTAATTTAATAGACTACAAGACGAAATCGTTGAATTAATAGACATGAAAGAAGGACATTTGTCAACTTTCATAGTACAACATTCCTTTGAAGACTGAAGACATTTTAGGATTGCATGTCGGGCCACACCACATTTAAAACACGGCTCTTTTAAAATCATATGACGAAACAGGTACAGGCGCAGTACCGCGAAAGTCGTAGGTTTCGGATTGACGGATAAAAGGTACTTGCACTGCGCTTGCCGTGTGGCTTAGAGTAGCATCATCCCATTTCGTAAAAAGCGCCCAATGGATGAATCGACGGAATGTGCAACAGCGTTCCGTCTGAATACACTGGCTTTGTACTTGCAAATTCACCTGCCGCGGGTTGTAATCATGGCAAATATTCCCCAATTTGGGGGAGGCCCATGTCCAGTGGATCTTTGTAGCTGCCAAAACGGATAAAATTCACATCGGTGAAATATTAACAGCTCTGTTTCTAGCGAAACATTCTGCTGCGGCGCTGACCGGTAGTGTGGCGTGACACTTCGGCACATGTGTCGCGCGGAGGGTGGTCGCGGCAGTCAAATCCCTAATGCTTTCTAAGAAGTCAAGATATTTTCGTGATTTATGTGTGCAAAGTTTCAATGTGTGACTTTCAATGCATCTATTTTTGTACGCGATCCGAAATATCTGTAAAACCTATTTCGGTAATTGACACAAATCTAACCTTTGATATCACACCAATAATAATAAAAAAACTGTAGGGATATAAATTCACTTGTAAAAAACACCTTAAAGCAAAAATATTTATGTCACAAAATATCACCAATTGCGTACCGAAAACCTTTTCTTTTTCATATTCATACAAGCCTCAAGTAAATCCGTTGAGCTAGGTAGATATTCAATCAAGTCACTTTTTTAACATGATGACAAACCAATTCCTTCAGATAACCCTTTCCAACTTATCTAAGGGAGGGCATGAGCATGACCTCGCAATCAGACGTCAAACAAACTTTTATCAGAGCAAAGTTGACAAATAAATCCTACGTAAAGTTTCCTTATAGGCAAAAGAAAACGTGATCGCACGAACCGTTCGCGTCTTTATTGTGTTTCGGCGGCCATATTGTCAAATTGGAATAGGTGTATGTTTGCCTTACTGGATTCGTTCAAGATTTTTGTTCTTCAGTCTAAATTGACAATAATTGATAAGGAAGTTGGGTAGGCAAACTATAAGTAAATTTTATTTTCTCTGGTCGACCCCCAAAATTGTGTTATAAAAATAATATCATTGTAAAAGTAAAGACATAACTTATGTATACAATCTCTCGTTGACTTGTTTATTTTCATACAACATACTCACACAGGCAGAAGAAACTGTCTGGGTGTGGGGTATACGACTCAATAGATTTTATCAGATCTGTACCTGAAACATTTCGCCAATACATTATGTATATCAAACAGGTGTACAGTCCAGCTCACGGTTCCGCTTTACCTTTTGGCTTGAAAGTGAGCTTTAAGTCTAGTCCGATGAGAGTTCTGAGGTCAAGTCCTACTTGTTCAAGACCGTACGCACCCTCGGGAGTGATCAGACGTCTACACGTCATAGAATCGCTGATAAAAGGGGACTCATGTTTTCCCTAACCGTAGTGCTGAAATTTTTACAATCTCAAAGGTCTTTGTCCAATTTTCCTCATCAATGAATGAGTTCAAGTTTAACGACAGTACACAATAATAGTACACAAAAACTATGGAGAACTCTACTTTTTCACCTAAAATTTATTTCTGAGTTAGTTAATGATATTTACTGTTCATACTCTTTCGGTATGAATATTGATATTTACTTACTATATTATCACGCAACCAATTTAGTACTGAAAATGTTGTCTCATGTAATATCTTAATTTGTCAAAATATGAAACAAACACAGGCACAACGTCAAAGAAATAGGATACGTATTTATAGCAACTTTTAAGTTTAAAGTAGGATCTCTTCGTTTCCAACTTAAAAGTTGAAGACCTATGTTTTGCGAGTTCCCAAGTTTCACCGCTATTGGAATAAAAGACTTGAGGGAAGGATTTATTATATAGCTTTTGTCTTTCAATGAGGTTGTAAAGGCCACTATGAATTTCATTCATCCTCTTTTATTAGACCGTCTTCCATTCCGGATTGAGATCACGGAAATATCATTCTGGGTAATATCCTTAGTTTTTATTACATTTACGTTTATGGCTATGTGGGCTTTATTTATATACCTATTTATGGTGTAAAAAAATACTTAGTTGAGAATGTTTTAAGGCATGAAACTTCCCTTGTCATGTGCCAGCCTATTTTACCAGTTGAACATGTTTTCAGATATCATGTTTTGATTAAAAGTGAAAGCAGTTTAATATTTGTTTAATACACCTTATAAAAACATTAAAAATATAGACAGGTACTTCGACTTTATACAAACATTCCAAAATTTAATTGGCCCTCAGATTATTTTTCAAAAGCTAAAAGCAATTAAGTGTAGATTCTATAATAAAGACACATTTCCATAATATTTGATTACTTGCTAACAAATTCCATCAACCTACTCCACCGAAAATTGTATGAAAATTTCGTAAACAACATTTGAAAAGGAAATTAATTTGTCGAGTTTCCTCCATCGGAATACACGGACTTATTTTTAGTTAGGGATTTGTATGTGACTTCATTAGCAGTTCCTTGAGCTTTCCGCGTATATTTTTTGCGACACATGTTACGTATACGTATAGCGGATTTTGTGTTGTTAGAAAATGTACAGGGTGATCCCGCAAATGTAACCAATACTCTTTTGCTTAGAGACAACAGTACAGCCAACATTCTGCGCAACCTTTGATTATCCTCGTAACCAATCCGCCTATCGCCAGCCATAATGGTCTACTGCTGGAAATGGGCAATTATTGGAAGCTGTTTGTCATGCTAAGTAGTAGTTTTAATTCACAGGAAAAGATCGAGCCGATAAATCTATCCTACGCGTAGAAATGTGCAGATTGAATCTAAAGCCAGTATCACAAGTATACATAAACGATTTATTAAATATATAATTTATTGAAAAGCGTGATCAACACTTGGAGAAACTGTATACAAACATACTCTGTATTTTTGCGTCCTGCGTTAGACGGGATTTTGCCATCGTCGCCACGTCCCGCCACGTCTATCTGCCGCGTTTCAGCACGTTTCGGCTTTCGGCTCGACTTCATAAATTCTGGTTGGAGGCTCGCAGTATTCCCCATTAGGTAGTGTCGTCACGACTCCGAATGAGGAATGAGCCACGCCCGTCTTATCGCAAGTGACGGGTTTGTTCGCCGAACGCGATTAAGTGGGCTTTTTTATGTCTCGAATGTGTCTGCAAGTGTGTTTAGAAGTTAGGAAACAGCTGGAGAACCGTGTGATCTGTTTTTCAATATCATCAAGTCACTACAGCCATATCTACTGATATATCTTTTCATTTGTTGAAAGAAGTATCTATGGTTTAAATGCCATTCCTGGCAGGCAGATTGATGAGCTCAATTGAAGGTAAAGACTGGTGTAGAAAACGCTGCTGCCTTTTCTCTAGTTTTATCTCTTAGAAAGCTCGCAGGACTATTTTTTTTGTCCTTCAGGGACATGTACCTAGTGCGTAAGTAAAGACCTATCTCGATTGAATATTCTGCAAACAAACGAAGGGGATCTCGCAAGTTTGCAGACTTTACTCTAAAGATTTTACTCACAAAAGCTATCGTTTCAAACTGTAAGCTCTTACCTCTTTTATAAGGTTTCAGAGACTGAATAATGTAATAACAATCCTAAAAGTTCTATGGGGAAACTATATAATCAATCATTTTTATTATTGTCTGTACAGAAGTATTTTTATTATTCATGACTACGAAAGTTTTCATTAAATCCTCGTCAGATGGGTACTTTAAGACCGGAAATATAATATCTGTTAAACTAATACTCGAACAGAGTAGGGTATCTCTGGTATCTTAACTAGTAACAACCCTCTTTACAAGAATCCCTCCAGTAATAGACATAATCCAAATTAATGGTAGGTACATGGTGACCCTACACCCCTTACAATTCACAATTTTCAACATATGGTAAGAATTCTGTCTCAATAAATTTTAAAGCGGATTACCTCGACGTCCCCAAAAGCACGTAAACTAAACAAAGGGGGTTACTTTACCAGTAGAAAACTCATTAAAAATGAGTTGTAACACTCTCGCGTCAAGCGATCGCCAAAAGTGATTGATATCACCGTTTCCGTTCTTTTAAACCCGAGCATTGTTATTTCAGTCGTCGGAAACGCCTCAAATAGGGACGTTCAAAGTGAAACGACGCACATTTAAAACGTACACCTAAAATATTAATCGAAACACTTGAAAAATATTTTGCTCCAGGTTGCACTAGTTGATAACATGGTAGGTATAATGCACTATGGTACTTACTATATTTTAATAAATAAAATTAGGTACCTACGCTTTTTTAACTTAACTTATATGTAATTTTTTTATACCCTTACATAGTGGAATACATATTTTAATGGTCATTTGTTAACTAGGGGTGTGCGTAGTTATTGTCAAAGCATGTACTTTTAGTACTGAAAATGTTTAATTACCAAATTAATCCTGATAACATAGTTTAGTGCACATTATGAAACATTTGTGCAATCTAAATATTTTGGAGCACAATCAGTACTTTGGGGGAACAAAAAGGGTGACATAGAAATAAATTGAGGTACGTTTAAATACTATCCATTTTATAAGAGGCCATTTGTCGGGCGCATGTGTGTCCGCCGCTTGCGCTGAAATATTTACGAGCTATTAGCGCAACAAGAACAAATGCCTTGCGCAGATCGCATATCTTTCCCTTCGCTCTTAGCAAATGACTGATTTAGAACCGCTACAGAATAAGCCCCCTTAATTAACGTACATCGAAGATATTTTAGAAGACTTTGATCTGGGTGTGCGCGATAGTTGTCTTATAATTTGAGGCGACGAACTCGAGTGCGCCAAGAATTAGATTACGACGGAAATCGGCTTTTATAAACGAGTTTGGATTGTAAAAGCAGTTATTAGCGTGAATTCATTAGCTTTTTTGTTACTTCTTTTACATACTTACGTAAATTATCGGTAGATATAAGCTATAGTAGAATGTTAGAAATCCCATCAACCAAACATTATGCCCCATTAGATTCACAATACAGCTTTATGCAAATGCGCCGTAAAACTTAATGTTGCGAATGTAATTAATGGAACTGCACCGCGAAGGGAGCAAGTAAAAATACTGAAATTCAATCGTACCACTAAATCTGTTTACCGAGTGCAATACTCGCCCCACCCGGCCCTACTCGGCCCAATATGGGTGTGCGCACTTGACAAATTGCTTAATTTTATAGAGTGGTCACATTGGCTTACCAAATGTTTGTTTACAGCCCATTTTATGCCATAGCCACACAAGCATGACTCGCAATGTAAACCAAACTGGCCCGTTACATTACCCAGCGACAAAGAAACCGTGATGGCCCTCATGTTTATGCAAATAAACTTACCAAATGCGTTCTAAATTAAAATAATCCCAAATTTATATGTAAATTTCATGACCGCAGTTTGTCCTTCGCGGCTTCTCGTTTCAAAATCGATTACGTTAACACGGATTTGAGCTTAGATCCGTCTCAGATAAGTATAATGAAGGGCTTTACTTAAATGAAGATCCCGAGAAAACCTACTTGATTAGTGATTCTATTACAATTCGTGGTTTTGAAATTTAAAATGTGATTCAAACGGTTTAAAGAGATATAATGTGGCTAGCCGCCGCCGACCAGCTTCTGGGAAACAGAGCTTTAGATACTAAAGTTTCAGCTAGACTTTTTAAGCTTTTGCTAGTTTTATTGCATTAGTAAGATTTATGAGTTTCGTAAAACCTTTCTTGTAAGAACTTAGCTGAGCTTTGTAGCATTTCTTTTGCAGACATTCTTTTTTATCGGTTTTTCAGAAATAATGACTTCACTTGTATCTAGAAAAAATAAATGGCAAAATATTGTCTGAAATAAAAAATAATAAGTAAGTATACCTATAGTAGTACCTATCGTTAGGTAGCTCGTAAGATATCGTAATTTACTGCTTGCACGTAACAAGCTCTTTATTTTACGACAGTGCTCTTCGGTCTGGCTTTTTAGATTCCGTACTATCTTAATTTTAATGTCATTGGCTATTGAAGTGGCTCCCTATCTTACGGTATAAAAGGTCGGGTTTTTATGTAGACCACCCATGGGTAGTTGGTTATTCCTTTATATGAGTGTTCCCATTGTGTCAGTCCAATTAGTCATGATTAAGTTAAATTTATTGTTAGTTTAATGGTCCATTAGCCAGGCTCCCTAGTGGGTAATGACTTCTTATTGTGAAACCTAACATTGGGTATAACACTTTGCGTCAATTAAATTTGAACATTGATATTTGATCCAGTTTGCGTTACCAACACGATATCTTATACTCACGGGGTGTAAAGGACGGTGTACCAAAAACTTTGCAGACATGATCAGACAATGAACTCGATCAACTTTTTTTAAGGAAACTGTCTTAAAACCGATTTTTTTTTCAGTATTATTTTTGCGTGACCGCAATGTTCTCCGCATGTTTCATGTTTTTTTTTTATTGATTTAATATAAGCCACTCAAACTACTTACTACTAATTAAGTACTTATACCAAAAAAAAAATTTGGTATAAGTACTTAATTGTTATTGAATTATTATTTTCAACACAAAAATCTGGCCTTTATCCCTTGCAGGGTAGGCAGAGCGTTAACGACCATAAAATCACGATCATAAGCAAATTACAATATAAATCATAATTTATTTCCTAATTATAGGATAGGTAAATAATTTTTTTCGCATGGCGTTTTTCTGCGCTGGATCCTATAAGTATTTTCAAGCTTGAGGTTCTTCAGCTGTTGTATATCAGTTGATAAGAGTTAGTTATAAATGAATATAGTGTGAGTACATTAAAAATCCCTCACATAGCGTAAATCCCTTACTTATGGCAATAAATTACGCTTATTGCTAACATGCATCTTAGCTAGCTACTTATTTCTAAACTTCTTTATTTAAAAAGATATTTTTATAAGGGAGTTTTTGTTTTATTTTTCTTTGGAGAGGAATTCTCCAACTTAATTCGAGCAGGCATCCAGTAGGTTTCATTTTGTAGAAGACAACTAAAGTACGGCATTTCGTCTGAAATATTGCACATTTGTTACATATACTCGTACGTACGCTACGTTCTACACTGATGTACAAGAGTATTGTTGTAACATTATGTTGTTCAAATATTTTCTGTGAGGCGAAATAATAATTCGTTTCAATTTGAGTAGTTGAAGTACTTTACTCACTCAAGAATATTGAATTGCTTTATTTTCATATCTCATGCAACAAAGATAATTTGTGCCTTAGCAAAACTATTTTTGGTAATACATGATTTGGGGTTATACATGATTATATTTTTTCATATCATTGAAACATTAGTTTTCTTATCATCTATTTTTATTATTTTCGTAACTTTATTCTTTGAATGTATTATGAAAAGCAATAGTAAATCACATTTTGATGGTCTGCAAAAAATAAGCAACATTGTTTACCATGTTAAACTTTTTTTGTCGTTATGATCTTTAATGAATATTATGTAGGTGATATCAATGTTATTTTTTCTATCATGAAATTATATACTATATACGGTACTGATATTTATTCTCTGGTTGAATTCCATTTTTCTAATAAATGCGTTAGATCAAACTACACTAGAATCATCCTGAAATGTAATGTAGGATTACTCTACCATTACAATGCCAATGCTAATATTCTTACTTTTTAATGAAATAGTCATTTTTAAAGGTAGTAGGTTAAGCGATAACCTAAAAATACATAAAATGCGTGGACTATACAATCACCGAATTTGCTATGAAATATGACAACTAGCACGACATAATAATTTTGTGTCATTCGCGGCTGAACTGTGTGTGAATTACCTACCCAAATATAAATACCTACGACCCAGAAATTATTAGATCGAAAATAGTCAAGTATAATAAATTCCCACGAAAAAGAATAATATTTATAGTAACATGCTGTTTTTCTTCAACAACAATATCTTGATTATAAAACTCACGGAGACACGATTGATGCCGGCAGCTATATGCTTACCTGTCACATTTATTGAAGAACATTTACAAAAACTTCGTAATATAAAATATCAGACCGTTGAACTCCTTTCGTATGTATTGCATGATAAATTGTATTCAATTTGCCATCTGACAGCCACCGAGGAAAGCATTTGGGTAACAAATGCTTATGCTGAGAATGCACGCGATATAAATGTATAGCGTTGCCAGACGATCCCGCAATGGACGGCTTTCCGTCCTTTTTAGCGAAGAACCGTCCCTTATTTTTGTCTATTCACTGTTTTTCAAGGCGGTCTAGAGTCTAGACGAAGATGCTTTTATGGAAAGAAAATCTTACTTAGGTACATATTATGATAGTGTGACAGAGAATAAAGTGAAATTTTACGCTTGTCGACTGAACCTTTATATCTAAGAAAACTTATCCGGTCCCGTGTTTATCTAAAAAATAGTGGCCTGGCAATTTCAAAAAGTGCCCCGTTTGATAAGCCATATGATTATTTTATTGTCCGAAATCAGCAGAGTAGTCTGGCAACACTATATAAATGTAGGAATAGCCGAGCGTTGGCTCGCTTACCCTATTCAGATTTGTTCAGGTGGAATTTCAATTAGATTCTAATTGTATCCTGTAAAATATGACTTGCGAATATTGTGTGCTGTCATCAACGGGACGAATACGAATATTAAACTTACAAAATAGACTTTACCCTTACGAAAATGATGATCGACCTGGTCATAAAATTAAATTTTGCGTGCTTTGTAGTTATGGGAATATAATATTTTTGGAAACTGTTGGACCAGTCAGGTTAATATTTCAGTTAGCATATATACTGGGGTGGTCTCCTGACTATAGCAGAGCTAATATCAGGGGGCCGAATAACGGCTAAGGCAGATTCTAAATATCTCGTAAAGTCGCATATTTCGCAACTGAACCTATAGGGTATTGTTTCCAATATGAACCGCTAGGAAGCAAATACAATACCAATAAATAAATTTTAATAACGAACGACGTACAATTTAAATCCTTTTAAAATAGCTTCGCGGAATAAATATGCAAAAACGGTTTTTACGGAGCTTTAAGCGTGAATATAAAATTGAAACTTGGGCGAATCTATTTCTTTAGCATAAAAACGTCATTAATCGGAATCGATTCGGTTCGATTAATAGACAATTTATAATCGATTTATCCGAGTTACTGGTCGCACGAGTTCATCTGTACTGATTTGGTCAGTTTTGTTGGTTTAAGATAAAATTTATGATCAAATTAAAAATTTTAGTAGTGGAGAGTACGAGTAAGTAGGAATAATGAAATCCTTTCTAAATGAATATGGCAACATTTATGTACCTTATTGGTTTTTTTATTACAAATTAGTTACATTTTGTATGACAACAGCAGACTACATTTAAGTAAATCAATTTCATGTACCTACAGGACTGATTGTACGGAAATCACACATTTAAAGCTAACCCTTGTAGATTACAACTCAGTATAATAGACTGATACAAATTTCTTTCAAGTCCAACATGCTACTTTATAAATTGATACTTATTAAAGTAATCGTTACCCATAAAATTCACTTTTCTGCCCTACCTGCGTTATTAGCCCTCATGAAAAATGCATAAATTTTAAATTGAGCAACAAATATTGTGCTGAGCGCACACATTTTTAACCCTACGTAGGTACAGAGTACATTCTGGTTCATTAATCATCGCCCTAATGCCAGCTCAGCGAACGTTAGAGCCACGTTGGGTGACGTCGAGCTAACATGGATACCGAGTACAAGGGACGATGTACTGAAAACTTTGCAGCACTGGTTTAACCATGAAACAAAATATCTTCTCTTAAGGAACGTAGCTTAGGAAACGTCAACCTATCATTTTAAAATTGCTATTAACTCAATGGTTTGTCTTTGCAAAGGAATTACTTATATTAAGTTTCTTACCCATGTTTCTTGGGAAAAGAAGTTAAGTTGCAAGTAGTGATCATTCGTGCAATTTTTTTCTTATCACACCCTATATAAAACACGTTGTGTCTTTGTGTCTTGAAAATCTAAGTAGCGAATTGTGGTTGGGCAGAGAGAAATTGATGGTAGACGGCACATTTTTTGCTGTGGCACGAGACGATCATGCTTGGATTGAGCTTTATTTTTTGTCAGAACACAAATGTGATCAAACGATGACACCCAAACGTTATGTTTCTTGCAATTTCAACCCTGGCATGGCCCACGTTAGCCCACGTTCGAGGTTCGCCAAATTTTGAAATTCTCTTATTTGCGGCAACCCTGGAGGATTTGAGAAGGCCAAAGCAGATTGCGCGAATGTACACATAATCCTGATTGTATGCGAATGACACGAGGGTAAATAATTGCCTTGCCGTGATATATTTGCTTAGCATTTTGCCCCGTTGCAACCTTTTGCCAAACATAATTTGCTTCAAAATGTTAATGAGCATCTGTACTTTGGAATTTAAAATAGGTATTGACGTAAAATATTATTGTTAACACGTCCGTATGCTGTTTATACTCGTATCGAACCTACTCGTAAATCATATAAAAATAAATATTGGGGAATTCCTACTTAAGCAACTGACGTGCATAAAAGTGTTCAACAACTCATAAGAAATTAAACCTTTCAACTCTGAACCACAAGACGTTTAAACAATCAATTTTAATAACACGTTCTTAATTCTATATAATAAACTCCTGTTAGCGTCTCACGATCAAGAATTTGGACATGTTACAAAAAGCCGTGGTATTGCATTACTAAAACCAACAACGAATAGTTATTAATCATACCTATCTACTTTCGATCTGGCTATAGCCGAGTGTAGATCATAATTAAGGTGCGCACTCACTCGTCAAGCCAGGAAGCGTTTTGTTCACTATCGCTACAACCATCGCCCGTGTACAGTCACCCTAAAAACTGTGAGTACTTTGCACGCGTACTTCATAAACCATGACCATTGTAACTGGCCACGTAAATGGATATGCAATATTTGAAAGCAACGTAAAAAATATATATTGTAAAACATACAAAACTCCACAGGAGCTTAGCAGAGCAGCGAAGAATATCTTCCAAGCTAATTTCAGCTTTATTTTCTGCATAACTTTGAAAAGCTCCGGTACTATTTTGTAAGCAAAATGAAGCTTACCCCGTTCCAACCTCGTTGAATACATATTGCTACAGTATCTTATATCCTCGTTAGCATAAAACGCATAACAGCAAGCCCGTAAAAGGCTCAACTAAAATGCTGAACACAGTTTTCATAAGCCGACTGCTACAAGCTTAAGGCACTTTTCTTCCCCGAGGTTTTCCACTTCCGCTGGCTCCCTCAAAATGCGTAGTTGACCCTTCTTGGCAGATTCACCCTAGCCTCCCCTTCGACGCGCCGGGAGCGCAAATTATAATTTATTTCCGAGGCATTACAAAGAAAATTTTAAATAAACGGCTAATAAAAAACAATTACTGTCGGCGAAGGATCATAAATGGTTTCGTCGCATTGCAAGATTTTTTTCTTGCATTTCAATAAACTTCAGAGTTTCAATTTCAGACTTTCAATATGAATTTTAAGAAATATCTCAGCAGCGAATTCAATACTATACATTCTTGAATTTATATCTTTCAATTTGTTGGGAACGATATGGAGGCATGCCGATGGCATTACGGAACTGACATATTACGCATCTCTTTAAAGATTCCCGGAATCGTGCCGAACGTGAGCGGAGAGACAAATTGAACACATTTTTTGGGCGTTCGTAACTGATGGCTAGGAATATCTTAAATCCGTTATCAGATAGCGTGGGAACACCCTTTTCATATTATTAGTTTCAACGGACTCATAACAGAGAACGACTGTCGATTTGTTTATTGAACAGACAGAAATACACTTCTCACAAAAAAATCAGGGACACCTTGCAAGATTATGTTTCGTACGAATCAGATTATTTGAAAAGTGTGTTTATTATGGAATAAATATTTAAGATTTATAAAAATTTTACTCACGCACGATATTAGAGATTTATTCCAAAATAAACACATCACACACATGTCACAAATTCGAAACAGTTTTCTATAGGTTTCGTGTTTTATCAAATCATAAAAACGAAAGTGTGCCGTTTTTTCTGATGAGAAGTATATTTCGAAGTACCAGCCAGCGTCAGTTTTTTATTCTATTTTGTATCTTGAAGATCGCGTGCGGATCGGGTCCGCAAAGATTAATAAATAGCTTTTTTTTATTAGTTTTTTATAAAGCTCTTCAGTTGGCCGAGGAACTGTAGTGTGTAGGTAAGAATAATTTGCCTTTCATTTTTGTTTCGTCATCATCGGGGCTCAAAGGCTGGAGTGCCACTGGAGGTAAAGTGGTTGGTTTATTATTGGCCACCGTTTGTAAGTCCTCCAAACGAAGGGGAGACCAGAATGAGGTCAATATATTGGCTGTATGCAAAACTCGCAGTTTTCAAACGACTTATTTTGCTCGCTTTTGACTCCGGGTTTCGCTGGCGCCATGAAAATTTTATGATGCCTGTAAAAGTCGAATGGCAAGGTGCTGTTTTGATTTAAATTCATATCCAATAATCCAATCGTCTGCATCTCCACTTACCACCAGGTGAGATGGCAGACAAATGCGGGCCTATTACATGTAAAAAAAAAAATATAAGTATTTATTTTAGGTATTATTAAGTAGGTATGTAAACATTGTAGTAAAACGTAAAGACAAACAATCCTCATAAAATATTTTATTAGTATCAAATAGATTGTATTATCATGCCAAAATATAACCGATGAAAGAGATAAGTACAAATTAAATACATGACATCAAACCTGGGGAAAATTTAAATGATATTTTTTCCGAAGCAAAGTAAAGTTCCTAAGTAAAATATCTATGACGGCTTCTTTTTCCAAGTTAATTGAAAAGAAGTAAGTGGCATTATTTCGCTTTCCGGTCACGCAATTCAAGTTAGTTAAAGTAGTTAGTTTTCCAGTATTTTTTTCCAGTCAAAGCACACGTAAATAAATAAAACATGCATTAGAGTAACCCCCTTTTTATTTTTTCAGTCAAGAATGTAAACAAAAGTTATCAAGTGTTTTCAACTGTATTGTACCTATAGTCGGTAAAATTTATGTTTATCTACCTATGTGTGTGTTTGAGTTTAAACTGTTACATAACTCTTGGATAAAAAATAATATTTCATACATCTGCATTGTCGGCTGAACAATATAAATTATCCAAATCCACGAACTTCTCCGCGATACACCAAATAACTATTAGTAGCGACAACACAGTTCAATTGTTTAGAGTTCGGTAATCCAGTGAGCCGGACCATTAATCTCTCTTTGACATCATGGACGTGACGAGATGAAGGAACCCCACTCGGCGGCCCGTGAACGCGCACGTACTTGATAACCTGATTAATAAACTTACACTTCGCTGTGTAGTGTGTACACTTCGTACACTATTAATAGCAAGTGTTTGGAAGGCAGATTGGGATATTTTATCCGCAATAATAGTTTATGTGTAACGAAAATGCTGAACCGATTTCGAAAATTTCGCTTTTAAAAAGTTAATAACATCAATGCTATTTTTAACAAGGGAAAGTGTCTTACTCAAGTCAATTAGAGCAAAAGTTTGCGAAGTATCAGTATCGTAGTAGAAAATGAAAATAAATAGCAGCTTTTTTTCCAGTTGTTTTGTCCGAAATAATCGTACTACCGATTTTCAAAGTCCAGCAAAGTACAATAATCAAAATCACATTATAAACAAAACCGACTGCAATTAAAACCTGAGTCGTGTCGCAAAGTACCTTGAAAAGGCGGCTTATAATCAGAAATGGGTTAATAAATACGTTTTTATCTAGATCCATTTACACTTCGATATGGCCAATATTAGTGGCGAACCACTATTTTAGTAAACAGGAAACATCGGGCCTCGGGTCACGTAAAACTGAAGTAAAAAGTGCACAGAGTTGCTGCTTATTTATGACCCAATTCTACTAATTTCTTTTGTAGGTTGCAAAAATTGCAGTAAGTAGAGCTTTACAGAACAGAAAAGACTTTTTTCAGCACATAACGCGTATTTTCTTTTGACTATCAGCAATCCACTGCTAGCCACGAATCTTTGACGCGGAATATCGATGAAAACAGTGTTAGATATTTCATCTACAGGGATTTTTGCTGCCCTTTCCCTTGACTTACTTCTAAAAAAAGTAAATGCTATTCTAAGCCGATGCCAAAGGCTAAACGGAGATCATATCTCAAAAAAACCGGGACACAAGAATTAACTTTATATTAAAAATTTGCCTACATGTAGCTACATCTATCTACTTACTATATAATATTTAGGCCCAAAATGTAATTTTTCATCACTTTTCCACAAGTTTTCAGTATAAAATACAGCTTAGCTATTAGTAACATACAGCCTAGTGGCTTTACTTTGCGGATTAATTGATATAAAGCAGGCGACATTACGGCCCGTCGGCACGCACTTGCTGTACCGACTTATATATCTGTACCTGTGCAGACTTCCTAATTTAAAGGCCTGAATACACGAGGAAGCGAGTTTTTAGGACGTTCTATAATAGTCTTTCATTGCCTTACTTTGCTTATAGCAGTTTTATCACGACTGATACATGATACTGCTTAAAATACGAATAAACACGCAAAGGTAAGTTTGTAAGCTCCGCTGATAAGAGTCAGAGAGTGGAGTACTCGTACAAGAAATCGTGTATAAAATAAACCCTCCATCATTAAATTTAAATGAGGAATCAACAAATGTAAGAACTATTCTTGGTTGCGCCTAACTATGTACATTTTCTTTCAATTGACTTACTCACTTTGCCGCTATTTGCCTATTGTTACTGTTTAACTCAAAAACAGGACCTCGTAACCTGTATACCATTTTCATGGTATCTGACTGAGGGTATAATTTCGCACCTACAACGCGTGTCGCCGTGTACACCGAGACTGTAATTTTGTTAGTGTTGCCAGAACATTATTATTCTGCGGTTTCGCTTGGAACGCGCACAATTATGAGACATTACGGTTAATGCCCAGATTAGAGGTATTAAGGCATTAGGAGGTAAACAGAAAACGTGAACTGTGTCGCAAATTTTGGCTAAGGTGTTATTGTACCTAAGGTTTTCAAGGTCAAGCTTTATTAAGGGACATTTTAATAACTATATTTTTGTTGGACTTTCCCCGCTTTGTATAGACTTTTATGTTCATACCGGAACCACACTGGGAATAATTAGTAGACGTAGGCAACATGCGGCTATTATATTTACCTTGACGTTTCGAGTGGGTTGCTCAGGGTTGCCTGTGGTCGCAAGACCAGCTGATGACGCAGCGACGTGAAGACTGCAACGAGTCGTGATATTATTGAACTACCCTCGTTTAGAATCTGTAATTACTTGAGATATTAAAACTTACACTGTTGTCAAATTCGGGCTAGACTCTATTCGACGAGTAGATACACGATACAAATACGATAGTTTCCATAAAAATCTTTGACCTGCAGACAAAACTGCGCTCGTGCTACTGAGAAAGACGCTTTTTGCGCACCTTTTGTGCTTAAGTAATCTCAAAAACAAAATAGATCTAGAGTATTCTAGAAAAACTGACAAGTATTATTTACCAACACATAAAAACCTACGGCCCTTGTTTAACAAGTTCTTCCAAGATATAGATCACAATCGGCCTAATCTGCTAATCAATTTACATCGGATCTAAAACTCAATACCGCCGACAACAAAGCACTTCTTATCCCCGGATCATTATTTCAAATAGCCAGTCACTATCAGGCCCGATTTAAAATAATAGTGAGTAATAAGCTCATTTTTTAACCTAGCCTAAAAAACAGGTGGGTTATCAGGTAAAAATACATTTCACACCTAAATGATCGTATCACACATAAGTAGATCGTAGTGACAAGATGTCAGCCTGTCCTTAGTGTTGCGACACCTACGGGAAAGATATAGAGCAATACTATTTTAAACCGGCATAGCCTATAAGTTTGAAAAAGGTTTTAAAAAAGCTGCGAAAACAATAGGTAATTTTTTTTGTCATTTGTCATAAAAACTTCGCGAATGATATCAAACTTTCAGCTACGATAACTAGTGATAAATTTTATTTAATTTACTATAAGATACAGTCTATAGTTACGTTACTTTTTTTTGTATGGAATACTCTTTCAACTATATAACTGCTTGTGGTAAGGCCCTAACTATGTGTTTCTCCTCTGTGAAGTCGGTTTAACTTTTGCTTACAGCTTTTGGTGGATTGAATATAATTGTCCGACCTCATTTATCTTAACAGGGCTATGTCAGGAGCAGGGTCTGATTACAAAGGCGAGTTACATGTGAGTTTGGGTAGGGTTGCGAACAATTCTACCCGCGAACAAAAAGTAAGGAATTCCGAGTAAGGCTTTGTGAAACAACAATAGTACTGAACAAATAATGAAAAAGAGAGTTTTGAGAAAAGAAAACATGCGCGTATATAAATTTACTTTGGTAGAGCTAATTTACAAATAATCGATAAAAGTACTTCATTGATATTACCTATAGTTTGTACCTATAGTATTTCCCGATTTGTTCGAAACGTCGCAAAAACACAAAGTTGACAAGTGAGTGATCCATCTCATTACAAATCTATATTTTTCTCTTTTGATTTTTATGGACCTTACAAATCTACAGGTATATTACTTGATTTAGTAACTAAACTAAATTTATGCCGTGTGATTCCGGCTTACAATAACATCACCCCATTTCTTTCCCTACCCCGTAAGGGATGAAGGCGTGATATGTGTATGTATGTATGTATGTACTAAATTTATTTACGTTACTCTATGAAATAAGTCAAAATCACGAAATCCACAAAATATCTTTGCCGTCATAAGTTGTTACCGTCATAAGTTATTGCCCACGTATTATTTTTGCCTGTTCAAAGTCTCTGAAACACGATCTCAACTCATAAGTGACAACCCTATTAAAACTGCCCATCGCCACCCCTACAGGGTACAATGGGCCATCACCGTCCACCGGCTAACAATGCAAGGTCTAAAATATCATCGAGCTTCCTTCAAAGATCGAGTGCGATGGATCACCTCTACTTATTACATACGCCTCACATGAACTAATTGCCTCTCCATAACGTACTATCAGCAGAAAATCAAGTTATCCTTTTAGGGGCCAATTTATGCTGGTTATGCTTGTAAATTCTATGGAAAACGCGTAGACGCTGTTCCTTCAAATGCGTGACAAAGGGCTGCTAAATGCATATTTTCGTACCATATCATGTGCCTTATTTCACTGGAGCCAGTATTTACATCATAAGCGATTAAAGCAGTTTTTGAGGTTGAAAGTTGGCGTGTTATGTAAGTAGGTCTTTGTATAGGCGAAAGAGTTAGCAGATAAGGTTCGTTCTGTTATTTATGTTTTTATAGCTTTTTAAAAAATGTTTAATAATCAGCAGCTCAGATACCAACTTTCAAGTGCAGCAGTTCTGAGCAAAAAATAACTTAATAAGTACCTAAATGTCATTATGTACTTATCAGGTTAATACTATAACAAAATTTCAAAATATTGTTGATTCTTAACACACATATTTTAGTTTTACACTATTGAAAATGGAATGCACTATATTTTACACAAAAAACTACTTTGTATAATATTGTTACTATTAATATGCTAAAAAAATATTTTCCCTGACACGTGCAGCTGTTATAATTACTCATAACAGGTAAGTAGTTTGTGACCGAAGCCCTAGAGAAAGGAGAGCGTGATAAATATATATAAAGAGTATGTTAAGTGGCCTAATTCGCGGTAAAAAGGCCCGTCACCTGACTGACGGCATTATAATTATACTGCTTGCGCCAGATAAAGCTTTTTTAATTTCGACGGTTATTATGTGGAACTGTGGGGAAGGTACGAGAGCGAGCTTTGGGCTTTCGGCTTTGATCTCAGGGTAGCCAATTAAAAAATGCCGACTTTGTTTCGCTATGGATCCCTTTTCGCTCGCTGACGTCAGATGCCTGTAATCTCTTTGATCCAATTGGTGATTGGTGCTTGACATTATGAAAAGCAACCGAAGGCAATCTTTGAAGACAATAATGTTCGAGTTGGTATTCGTGTCGTACCCTTCTAGGGCTTCCGTTCGTAATGCCTGTCAATATACAGTGACAGTAAATAGATATACATGATTATTGTAACTACTTGTTTGTAATAAATATTTCCAGGAGTAGGTAAAACTTAATAGATAATATTTTCTTCAACAGTGACAACGTTTCCGATACCTATGTATAGGTTGACGTTGATCAAAGTATAACTTTGAAAAAGAATATCCATTTCGTATGTCAAAGATATATTATGACGTGTAGATAAATCACTTACGTTGCGTGTGTGTTTGTTTTTTATTATTAAAATAAAAGGTCAATTCAGGAGATAAAAAGAAATGCTAAAGAGGAACTGTCAAAACTGTATTTTATTCAATCCCAAAAGCCTTTTCTTACCTCCATACCGTTTATAACGAATGAGGCTTAGCCTCGCCCACGCACCATTCGAGACTCTAATCGTTCATTTGGATTACGATTATGTGAACGAGTATGACTGTAATCGCTCATTTCATTCAGATTATGTGAACGAACAGGAATAATGCATGGTCACAGAGCAGTTATGTTAAACTCGCCTCAAAACTAGAGACGCTCTTAGGCACTAGGACAATACTACGTGCCAATACGGTGGGCTACTACAGTAACTTACTACAGTATAGACTACTAGCATCCATTTCACAGATTTGGGGCTTAATTTCTGAAACGTTTGTTTTTGTTTCATGCTAAAATCTGCTTATTGTGCTTGTATCTCACATTCTACTTTACTTATACTCTCAAATATTCATCCATATTTTTGCCTATAAAACCATCAAGCAAAAGAAATTTAAAATCATGTGGTGAGACCAGTCGCTTTGGACTTTCGTGCAAGGAAACGAACATTTCAGAAATTGAGCTCCTGGTTAATTGAATCAAGTTTTAGTTGAAATAAAATGTATCTACGCTCTTTCAGACTACACCAACAATTTTTAAGATATAAGTTGTAGCAAAGCTGACATTCGGTCATCTCTAGCGACGGCAACGGCCACTAACGTGCTAGTTCTGTCCGAATTAAAAAAAATCATCTCTTGGTAGCGGTGTGAGCAATATCTATGCTCTGTGTGCATGACGGAGGGCGTTATCGCTACATTGCTTCCCAATGGGATTACTGTGACAGCTTTAGTTACGATGTCGCTTTTCTATTTGAGTGAAATTACTGTTGTGAAATAGTGTCTTTAAATAGTGTATAAGACAACTTTATTGTGTCGTAATTCTTGATGTGACCTTTGACTATAAACTGTAATACTTAGTAATGAGGAAATATTAAGATGGACATTTAAATAACAGACGCATCCTTTGAGGTGTAATCTCATATTCACGGTAGTTTTAAGAAGGATCGAATTGTATATTGTAAAATATTGGTAGTGTTTACAAATTCTTTTTATTCGAAAGTCGTGGAGTATTTCGTGCTTTATTTTTTATGCTAGTAATATAGACCTGTAAGATATTAATTTGTGTATTAAACTATATTATTTTTTTTGGATAACATAGTCCCCTATCGCATATGTCTTTATAAAAACAGACACAATAATAAACAACAATCAAGCTATCGTTTACACTAACTGATGTTGTTGTAAACATAGTCGCGTTGAAAATTACTTTTTTGTGTAAATGTGGTCCAGCTGCGGTTACTGTGGGAAAGGCATAGTTGTAAACATTTGAAATAGTTTCACAGTTTTTATGTCTTCTTCTAAGTCGATGCCTCATTCCTGAGGGACGTGACCATGGGGAGCCTCTGCTCCACCAAATTTCTCCAGGCTCCGCGGTCTTGTGCCATGTGCACTGACGCCTGCAGTGTGGCCTTGGTTGCCTGCTGTACTGTATCGGTCCATCTGACCGGTGCTCTTCCACGACTTCTTTTGCCCATAACATGGCCAGTGAAAATAACTGACTCCAGACATTCATGTTCACGCCTAGTCAAGTGTCCAAAAAACCCAAGAATGCGCTGCTGACAGATGGTGGACATTCTTTTCCGGATGTTCAGCTCTTTCAGGATAGACTCGTTTGTGCGCCGTGCAGTCCATGGAATACGTAACATTCTGCGCCAGCACCACATTTCGAACGCGTCTATCCTTTTTCGTGTGCGAGATTTCAAAGTCCAAGTTTCAGATGCGTACAGGAATATGGAAAATATTAGGGTCTGCATGAGGTTAATTTTGGTTTTGCGAGTGACGCTTCTGTTCCTCCAAATCTTTTCCATCTTTTTCACTGCTGCTTTTGCCATTTGGGCTCTTCGTATCACTTCAAGGTCGCAGTCGCCATCGTCACTGATAAGAGCACCCAGGTATACGAATTTGCGAACGACCTCGAGGTCCCTCAGTTCGCCAGTTCGCTGCATCGTCCCAGCTCTATCAATGATCATTAATTTCGTTTTTGACCTGTTGATAAGAAGACCGGATTCTGCGCTCACTTTTTATGTAGAACTAATTTAAAAGTTGTGTAATAAAAGTAAATAGCTTTGTAAAATCGTAAAAATGCAAGCTTAACTCAAATCTTTGTCACCAGGGTTCATCGGGTCATTAGTCGTCTTCGTGGCGGACGCCCTCATTTTAAAAATCATATCTTGTATTTATCATTAGTAGGCACTGTAGGCAGTCACAAAAATCATCCAAAATACTTATACAAAGTAAATGTCATATTTTTTTGACAAAATCTCACTCTGCACGGTTTTCGTACCTAGCTCTTTCGATTTTTCCGCCAGTCGCGGTATTGGCATATAGGCACCTAATCTGATTATCAGGGTGGATATTGCTCCTATCCACAGGCTTTTAACACATTTTTTTCATACCTAGTTACACTATTCATAATTAAAAAGAAGTTGTATGTAAGAACAGTTGAATTATAACTACAGGCCTTTTAACGTTGATTTTACTAGCCCTAAACAAACTGCCAATGTAATTGCTGTGTTGCAATGGCATGTTTTTAAGTTGACTACCGACCCAGGCTAGTAAATTCATTAGGGTGATTTAAAATGCAAATGGCCGTCTGGAACACAGGCTAAAGCAGATGAATAATGAACGCGCTGTATCAATCCGCGCTGACTGAGATTGAAGCTTTATTTATAAACACGGATTTGTGAGATTTGGATGCAGTGTTTTATTTGGTGATTTGTAGATACTTAATTATCCTCTTCGCTGGATCGCACACTTAACGCACGACGGACCGCTAAAATATCGCAGCGTTCTGTGAGATCCATACTAGAAATGTCAATTCTTATACTAAAACCGCTCAACCGCATATCGCAACGTCGTCCGTCGAGTACAGTTTTATTATAGGGAGTGACGTTTCTAGTATGGATCCGACCGCTGCGATATTTTAGCGGTCTGTCGTGCGTTAAGTGTGCGATGCGCCTTCGTCGTTTTCCCATGGCTAAAAGATGTGACTTTTTAGAATGGAACTGTCTCGATCCTGGTACATTCTGTGTAGGGGCATTATAGTTTCGGATTCGGCGAGCCAAATAAACATCTGTCAAATCTATCTGACAATGGTGTAGATTGCAGAACTATTTCGCTTTTCTCTACATAGGTATTTTAAAACAATAAAATTGAAGTTCAACAAAATAATTTTCAATCTACCGTCTTTATTTAGTGCCAGCTAAAAACGCAATCTTTTTCTGCCTTGCTTAAAGTTTTGTAGAAACTTCGAAATACTGTTTCAACGTGTTTTTTTTTAATGTAACTAATTCTCTTTTATTTTTAGTGTCGTAATATAATTCATCATCTTCAGAAATGGTTTAATTTGAATTCATGTTATTACAATTAATTAAGATGCGCAAATATTAAATATTACAATATTCAATTTGGGTTTTGTTTTGGTAAACATAGTGTATATAATTTGGGTAATTTATTTAATCCATTCAAATTTACTGTTAACTTTATTACAAACGTACACGTATAATTCCATTCGTTTACAAAATTAATATGAAATTCCGAGTTTGTTTGACTCAGTAGATATTCAAAATAATTCACATAACATTGATGTTGCGAAATATAATTATTGAACTCGTAATAGTTAGGTAGGTAATACTCGAAATGGGAGTACTATACATTACCATCAAACGTAATTTGTCGGATGCTGATAATTTGACGTTGTTTGTTGAAGCGTTTGTAGTGTAGGTAAATTTAAAATCACCTGAAATAAATGATTATCAGAAAACAGAATCTCATTATTTGCCTATAAGTTGACATTTGACGGAATTTCCGTAAAAAACAAATTATTCGTGATTTTTACCCATAATAGGTAGGCTTTAGGTAGGTACACGGTATTTTTATAGGTTCCGTGTGGTTCCGTAAAGCTGGCTGATTGTGATGTTTTATTGCACATTTCAATAAATAATTGTCACAGCACAGATATAAAACAAACAAATACACAAAAACTGCAGTCAAACATAAAATATAACAAAAATAAACTTAGCTAAAAATACCACCCCAGGACGCCCCCGGTCCAAAGGTGCCATTACACTACTAGCAATACCACGTTCTATTGCAATGGACAACCTTTGCACCAGGAACGAGCCAGAGCGAAGGTCCAGGACCTTATCCCTCATCCGACGCCATATCTGCCTGCGCTGATAGTAGAAATAAGTTCTAGGTTACTTCTAAGTAAAGCCATCGGTATCACCATTGCAATAAAACTTGATCCCAATAAAACCTTCGGACACAATCATTCAACACCGACCACTCGGAATAGAGTCGTGACTCTGTTCATGAAGAAATATGGTGACTTTTATTGTGAGTCAATATTCCCGCATGTGGGCTGGGATGGTCCATTATCGGACAATTGGTCACCAGCGGTCATCGGTCGGTGGTCATTCGTAGTTAAAAGTGTTGCTTGAAACTTGCCTAATCGACAATATATATCGATAATACGGTTGTGACCTGGGTAGCTAATAATACGGTTCGTAAATGCTTGAGACTAGTATCCAGAAGTATAGTTAGTGTAGTTATCATTCGTCTTTTATCAAAATAATATAAGATTTACAAAAAAACAATCAGTCATCCTAAGGGTGCATAATTGTGACATAATATCGAGTGTTTTCCATGCAATCATATCGATAAGAAGTTCACAAAAGTAGCTTGATTGCCTAGTAGTAGGTCACATTAGCCTATTCAGTCACCGGTTTTATTTTTATCGAGTCTATCGAAACACCGTTTTCACGTTTAATGAGCTTTGTAATCAATTTGTTTCAGAGTCTATAAATGTCTGGATTTAAGTGTGTTAAAAGTATCTACTAAGCATTTTATGCCTTCATTATTTTGTATTTTTTTATCATTTAACGTGGGAATCTGTTTTATTATAAATGTTTTACCTTTATTTAGGTTTAATTCACGTTCGACATGCAATAAAATCTATGTGATTTTAGTTTTATCGACTGTTTGCGTCATTTTTATTTTTATATCTTTGAAAAGTGCTTCCAATACCTCAATGCACTAACTTTTACCGAAATAAGATATGGCAACGATTTGACATCAAAATCTTCCATCAGTTTGACGTTGCTGTGCAATTACAAATGTTGACGCATTTTGGTGATTACTGTACTGGTCTCTATAGGCAGATGTCTTGTCTTATATCAAACCAAAGTCTTCCAACGATTCTCTCTGTTATTCGTCAATCGATATCCGATATGCAATCAGGTCCCCACACTACAAAAGGTAAGTATAGTGTAGCTCTCACGCGCTGACGCACACCACCACCGATAGTCACACTACTGTGCACATAATCATTTGACACATGCCTTCCTCGTCACCCTGACAAGTGACAGAATGCGCTTGTTATTTTTACACCGCCTTTATTGTCATTGTCATTTTATTTGGATGTATTATCGACGCGGGCCCTCGAGTGTTCAATTATGGAATTCAAGTTATGGTCCTTAGATTAAATGATGGATCGTATAAATTGTCTTCTATGTGCGTTGCTAGCCATGAAACAAATGCCTATTATGAATTAAAATTGATTATGTTTTGATTATCTTTAATGATTTTGATGTAGTCTTGTTATTCTTTTCTTTTTCTTCGTGTGAGTCATCCAGTCAACGAATAACCCGATCAGGGATACAGGGTTCGCAGAAGAGACTGCCACTGCACTTGTCTTCACACTTCTCTGATCTTGTGTGGAGGTATCGGTGTATTTTCAGCCGATACCAGATAATCCAATATTGTTGCTAGCGTAAATAATCTTTGAACTAAAAATTTTTGTTGTTTTGTTTCAGATCAAAGCGGAAGTGCTGTTTAAACATGTCATAAGGTATTGTAATATCCTTGTTTTTTTATTTTAGCTCTGACTTAAAGTTTCATTCATTATCAATTGTGATATGAATTGATTAGTAAGACTCAATACTGATGTTTTAAATCCTTGATCGTACAAGGTACAAACTGAGTCAATTTTCCGTACGCTAACTGTAGTTACGACACAGTCTGTAGTAGTACCTACATTTGATCTTGGATTGAATAACAATAAACACTCTAATTTGATTTAAAAAATGGTATCAATATTAATCGGCCGGGTGTACCATTATGAATGGAACAACGTAATCTCCTACAATAAGAACAAACTTCAAACGCGCCTGGCACACTGGCGAAATTCATAATCTGTACACATACGCCGGACGAAAACAGATTTGGCGCGCACTTGACGGGCATCGGCGCAACATTCTCAGCGCAAAGCCATGAAAGCGGCTTAGGCCAGAGGAGGGGATTAGCCATAATCTGCAGCGGAGCAGTTGACACACGAGGCAGGCTACTGACAGTAAATACGAGATGCCCACTAAAATACAGAGCTTTTAATACTATAGAGATGTTATGATTATGATGTTACTTGTAAGGTGGATCGTACACTTAACGCACGACGAAGCGCTAAAACATCGCAGTGGTCTGTCAGATCCATACTAGAAATGTCAATCCCCCATACTAAAACCGCTCAACCGCTGTCGACGCAGCGCTATCGCAGTGTCGTCCGTCGAGTGCGGTTTTAGTTTGGGGATTGTCATTTTTAATATGGATCTGACAGACCGCTGCGATATTTTAGGGGTCCGTGGTGCGTTAAGCGTGCGATGCGCCTATGGAGAGAAGTACAAAGTGGGCCTTCTGAACCACCCGATAAAATAATAACCACACAAAATGAAATGACTCTCGATATACCTAACAATAACCACGTAGTAAAGTAAGAAAAATGACTAAAAGTGATTGAGATCATCATTTCTCAAAATCTGGTTTTATGACAAATAACTTTAATAAAATAAATAATTAGTGACCCAACTGAAAATAATTCGCTAGAGAACGCAATCAGGCTAACTGTTATCTAATTCCAATAATAGGGTCCAATCTGAGTTTTAATCATATAGCAATGAAATAAATCTAAGGTATCGGCGCAGAACGCCACATATCTTGTGATGCATTGGCATCAAAACTCTAACGTATACATCAGACCAGACTAAGCCGATCCCAGGACGAATAGGGTCCTAAACTCTGACGATCGGCCAACTATAAACAAAGACTAGGCGAGATTTAGTACACTGTTGCTCTGTATTTCGGTCTAGTCTAGATAGTTCAATTTTGCCTTAATAAGATCAGTTGAGTTACCCCATATTATTATTTTGTTGCGTAAATGCAATGATTTACTTTGAACCATTTTATGTTGGCATTAAAATTCAAATTTCTCCCTAGCCTCGAATAGTTTGTCCTAACTTTGTATGTTCTCAATCTATATTAAGAACTCATAAACTATAATCCAAGTTAATTTCTCCACGACAGTCTTGAGGGCAATAATGATAACTGACACTAGACCAAAGCACCGGACTGTTCCTATTTGGGAATTCGGTGTCAAGTTACAACATTAAGTAAGGGTTGCTTGCTGGCTTTGCGTCCGTTTTGCCAATTATCAACTACTCTTGAGCTTGGGGTCATTAATTAATTCTTCTGTGTCTGAGGTTTCTATATCTACCGATTAGAGTTTCGCATGTCTTGGGTTTCGAATATTCTAAACTGAGCTTACCTAGTTTAGATCATTTTATTACTATAATTTTTTTGCTTGTTACTTTTCTAGCTAAGGTGAAGATGATGACTTTGTGTATTTCATACAAAAGAAATCTAAATTTAATATTTGAAGTTTTAGACGTAACTATTAGACGTAAGTTGGCACTTGTAGAGCAAACGCAAACAATCCATAATATAGGTCGATGGGTTTAACCAACCATAACCTGTCAACACTGAAACACGAAACCTAAACAAGCAAAGCCGTAACTATTGTAATTAAGTTAAGTATCACTTTACAGAACCTACTAAATTAAAGCCACTGCAATAATAGTTTTAACAAGAAACCATAAAAATACTAAGCTGAAAAGACGTCGACATAATGATGGATGATAAAATCGAGCTAATCCAGAATAAATTCATAATCGATTTAAAATCCTCCGTACCTACTTCTAGCGAAGAATTTTTACCGGAAAAATTAAATTCTGCTTGGCCGTCCTCTTCGGATAAGATTGTTGGAACAAAATATTGACAAAATAAGCGAAAAATATTAAACTGATTTCGGTGAGCAAGCATTGCAGACAGCTGGCGCGCTATTTATGACTTCAGAAAACGATGGATTTCAGTCTCGATGTCCAATAAAATACTGGATCTCGAAAACATCTGGACTTTCTAGACTTATTGATGAAATTATTGAAAAGTTAGTGCTTCATTGAAATAAGGTCCCGGCTTTAAGGAAAATTGGATTTGGCGAATGTACTTAGTTAGGAAGTTCGGAATTTCATTTATGAGGGTTTCTGTTAATAATATTCAATTATCGATAGATTCCTTCCATCTCAGCCAAGAAAAAACTCAACATTAAAAATCTAGAATTTTACGAGCACAATTTCAGTCAGTTTGAACAAAGGAATTGATTACAATCACATAGGCGCTACAGCATAACGAGCGGTGCTCCGGAAAATTAGGCTTTAACTCCGGAATAAAACTCCAAGAGCAATTTAAATGTTAAATCGCAATTGATTCGGCAAAGCCCTATAGCCTCGTACCCATTGGCTTAGGTCGGGAGCTACTGACTTAGGCACAAAGAAGGAGATTATTGGGTAATCTCGGTGGGCCATGTCGGAACACGCAACTCTGGGTAAAGGACACATTAAACCCACATTAGCTCTCAATCGATTACCGGTTTGGGGCGGTTTCAGCGGCACTGCATTTGTGGTTCTGTAAGATTGTGGTACCGGTTTACTGTGAAGAGGGTTTTATATATTTTCAAGTTCATAAAATCGCATATCTATTTTTTGGAAATGTTAGGGTTTAACCAATTCTATAATATACATCGATATGTATCGTATACATATCACGCTTTTATCCCCTGTGCGGTAAGCAGAGATACTTTCTAGATTTCTTCTGACACTCTCAGCTCATACGCGCTTCATGTTCTTAAGGAAGCAAATCTATTTAGATACCACATCCATTATTCTGTTAACTAAGAACTTTGGCGTGGTCTACGCAAAGCCACAACAAAAGCTCAACAGATTCGGCAAATTACACACATTCTAACTGCTCTTTGATATTCCGGACACAATTTAAGCAGTTCCGTGAAATTGTTTCGGATACCCAGCCATTTCCTCTCCGGATGCCCTCTCTGCCCAACGCACAGAAGTATGGGCGACCTCTACCATAGTGAAAGTGGAGAATAGCGTAAAATTGTAATGATATATTCTTTAAAAAAAAAACTCGCTTATTATTTATATAATGGTTTATATGATAAATATTTTTTGAGTACAAAAAACCTAAGCCTTATTGATTGCTAGACCAAAAAATTTTGACCTAAATTACCATTTAGATTTTTTGGTCTAGCAGAGAACCGTGTTATGAGTGATTGTTGAAGGATGGCTGATGGTATGGAAAAAACCTGGCATGACTTCAAAACTTGTTGACATGTTGAACCCCATGGCTAACAAAACACCAGTGGTAAGAAAAACCGTCTACTCCGACCCAAATCTGTCGTGTTGTGCCAACTAACCTCAAGTATTATCTCCTGTCCAGTCACTTAGTTACTTTTAACCAAAAGGTGCTGTTAAAAGAATACTTTGGTATACTTCTGATGAGGGCAAAAATAGCGGTACAAATTATACGCCCGCCCCGCCAGTAACCATTTGCCAACATGCCTAGCGTACATAATTATTATATCATCACATCACATCAGCCTACCAGTCCACCGCCGTATTATATAATGAGAGAAAAATAATATACATTTTAAAAATGTGACTTCAATTTTCAGTAGACTTAAATAAAATTATTCATCCTTTAAAATTTTAACGCAGCTTCATTTCTGGTCTCGTCGGTTTTGGATCAACACTTTTTACCGGTGCACGTGTTGTCGATATTCATCTGTTTTGTTATAAAACATAACAAAAATAGCACCACATGTTACGAGAATTCTCGAAATTTGTTTGTTTTAGTGCTTGTGATAACAAAACTGGTGACTCAGTGTTGTTTCAGTCCGTTTTCTGCTTTATGAAGAACTATCGAGAAAAATTGATCCTCGCTGTATCTCAAATGACATTAACAACCAAAACAGCTACTTTTAGACTTTTCCTTCCTCATGTAAAAACCCCCCGTATTGCATATACGGGGGGTTTTAACACTATTACCACACACAGAAGTGAGATATGCTTCAGTAATCACAGAGAATGCTAGAGGGTACCTAGTTTTTTCTAAATACTTATTTCACTTAGTCGCTTTTTATAATACAACACACTCCCTCAACGTGTAACGTTAAATGCGCAAAACCTCAGACACCCCCAAGCAGGGCATGAAACTGAACAACTTTCCCCAAGAAACGTAGGTCGAAAGGTGAGAAAAATATTTATACCTCCCATACAAAATTACCGACTGTCCACGTCAATTTCTATGGGAGGTATAAATATTTTCCTCAAATTACGACCGGTTTCTTGGGGAAAGTTGTTCAGTTTCATGGGTTGCTTGGGGGTGTCTGAAGTTTGTTGTATAACCCTGAGTTATGAACGCACAAATGACCTATATCTACCTTATTTGATGGCGTGCTCATTAAAGAAATGTCCATAGGTTTAAAATACCCAGCCATTGATAAGAATGGCTGCATCTAATTCCAAATTGCAATATCTTACTAAGCTTCGAGTCAGAATATCTTATTGGTAGGCTTTTCACGATTAAATGCTTTATTCGAATCGAAATCGAATGACTTCCGATACTTTCCGAGTTTAATGAGGCTCACGGCCGCTTCATCCGATTACAAAACTGATTTGTTAACGATTTCTTTTATAATCCTTTTTTGAAATAAAAGATCATTTTTAAAAGAAAACTTTTTGTTACGGAGGGTTTTGTACAAATAGATATTAATACGGTTGGTATTGGGATAATAACCAGACCAATTTTTTTAGGTACCTATCTATTTCAGCCTATTGCAGTCCACTGCTGGACGTAGGCCTCCCCCAGGGAACGCCATAAGGCACGATCTCCCATTTTTGCCATCCAGTCGCTAAAAAAAACAATCCATTAATGGATTGTTTTTTTTTTAATCATTTATTGCACACAACAACAGATACAGGACAAATACAAAAAGAAAAAGGACACTAAAGGCGTGAAATCAACAGGCAATAAATGTGATAGTTTTCATTCCCATTATTGCTTAAAATAGAACTAGGCAACATCCTCCGTGGCGGCAAGTACGAGTATAGTGATCACAATTTGACCAAGCAACTGATAGATTTATTTTGCTGTTATTTAAAAAAAAATTGAAAAAATACTTTAAAAAATGAAACTAAACATAGAACCACATATTATACAACATATTACCATAAGAACAAGTTATAAATACTTCACAAAGCGTATATCAATAAAGTTCACCTCTTGATGAACTGAAACCTCGCTGTCATAAAGGGAGAATCAACCCTGGCCGGAAATTGAAGTTCCGTGGTGGCGCACGGGCAGCAAGGGAGGGGAAGGGGGGGTGGGACAAGCGGGGGTGGCGAGTTAGGCCCGGTTTGCCACACACAGTCCTGATTCGTCAACAGTTTTTTCTATACAATGAGTCCAGGTCTTGCTTGCTAGGGTTCATCGGGTCATTGGACGACTCGGTGTCCCACACGAAAAGTAAGAAGGTCTTGCTTAATTAATAAGTTTCTTTTTGCTTTTTTTTTCCTGGTAATTTTTGACATAACTACTATGATTTAACGTTTAGGTACAGAGCAAAGCTCAAATCAATGTATGACAGATGGTAGGTATTTAATCAAATACATAAAACAAACTGTTTCAATGATTTGTCTCAGGCGTTGCATTTTAGAAGCCTGATATTTTGGTCATTGTGACGAAACGAGATACAAATATTAAAAATAAAAATAAAATAGGGTCACAATGCGTTTTCTCTTTTTTGGTTGCATACTTTTAGTTTGAGTGAGATAAAAAAAAATTATATTGCTAACTGAGACAAACAATTATGAAATTCTTTGTGTCGAATCTGGACGAAATAAAATTGTGTGGCAAAGCGGCCCTGCCGGGGGTGGGCAGGGGGGGAAAGGACAGGAAGCTTTGCTATTAGCTCACTTCCAGCTTTATACGGTTAGTGTAATTATTTGAGCATGCAACTGGTCGGTGAGATGAGATTGGGAAACTTTTATCAGCTCTGATAGGAAGCTAATTTGGATGGGAAAAGGGTTGGAATTTATTTGCGTATATGTACTTCATCGCGGTATTTCAGTTTACGTATAGTTTGTATACAAGGTGTCCCGTTATTAATGGATAAACCATAAACTGCGAGACGTCAAATATTAAGTATATAGACACATACGCACGACGGATCGCTAAAACATCGTAGCGGTCTGTCAGAACCATACTCAATCTCTGACGTTTCTACTAGTGTGGTAGTAGTTGTCTGTCAGACCGCTGCGATATTTTAGCCCTCCGTCGTGCGTTAAGTGTGCGATCCGCCTAATACTTGTTTTATTAATCATGTAAGCTATTTTGATCAAGCCATGATAAGTTAACTCGCGTCAGGTTTATTTGCACACTTGTTTTGAACCTATTATTGATTAATAAATAGTATCAACTCAAAATATTTGAGAATATTATACGAATTAGTGATGGATTGAAAAGTTTGAAAACGATGTTTTTGAAATCCTATACTGAAGTTATTTTATTATAATTAAATTCTTTTACCAATAATAAGAAATTTCTCACAGCTATCTCTATCATATCACAAAAAATTCAAGTACATCAGTACTAAGTACCACTTAAGGAACATTAGTGTTTTTACAACTCTCCATTGCACTTATTGGAAATACATTCTAAACACAAGAATTCTGTTGTTAACCACTTTAATTGCACTGTGAGAAACATGCAAATGTTCCCCATTACTAAACTTAAACTATGTGCTTACCAGTTGGTCTACAGACGAGCAGATTTGGTCGCAATTTATATTTTTTTAAACATATTTTTAGTGCACATACATATATATCACGCCTGTACCCTTTTCTCGCAAGCAAAAACAGCCGTAAGAAATGGCCATTTACGACACGTCCGAAAAAAGTTCGAGGATGTGTGTATCAATGAAACTGTGTATGTGTATGTAGTGGCAGGTTGTTAGCCTGTCGCCTAAAATTTCAATACTCACCGAGCCTCCAAACCGTTTTTCATTGCTTTTGTTACTTAAGTGTCTCTCTTAATTGTCCTGCCTGAGTACATAATCCTTCGTTTTAGTGAGCCATTCCTAAAAACATATAACAGTTTCGTACAAAATATTTTCGTCTACGAAGACCGAATGCAATAATGTAGCATTTTATTATAGGATGTCTTTTGCATGCGGCAGTAATGGCCACTTTACTGTACCAATAACTTACTTTTCACAGAAATGAGTTGTCGCCTTGTAATTTATGATAGACAATATGTATTCACGAAAGTTATTTTTAAATGGGGTTTTATTCTTTCAAAGTGGGCCACAACACAACACAAGTTTTTAATATTAGGCCTTGTTCAGTAGATGCTTTTGAAGGTAGGTGCTTTGACTTTAAGGGAACAGTAGATTACTATCCAAACCTTGTAACCAAGTGGTACCAAGAATGACAGAAAATCAAGTAAAACTATTTACAAAATAGGTAAAGTGGTTATAGATTTATAACTGTTTTCCTAATTCTGCTACGATAAGGCTACGACGTAGCTAAAAACGTAGTGAAGAAGTTAAATTAATTTGGAAGCCATGTATTTTGTGTTTTCCACTCATTTTAGTAGAACTGAGGTGTCTGGGATTGATTTAGAGTGTATACAAATGTACAAATGTTTGGACGTCGTATTTAAAGCTTGTTTGCGTAGCTGACAAAATGTTAACATCAGACAATAATTAATTCAGCAACCCTCACTTCGTCGAAGCCGAAGACTTGATTTTATTCATCATTTCAAGCCCAATGGTAATTAAATTTTGATTTCCAATAAGTACACGGATGTGGGGGAAATTAATCGTGTTATTTAAAACTTATACTAAATAGAAGTTATACTATCTCACACCAAAATTTTTTTCTATGATTTCCTATATTCAAAAAAATGCTAATAAACCTGTCCCAATTCTTTAAGCTCATCTTATCAATGATCCGTATAGGCACCCTCTTATATGCTACATAGATGTGCCTAACATTTATTCCAATTTATTATTTTCGTAGGTTGGTGGGATAAATACCAAGTATTTTAAAATTTCATTGTTTTAAAACTTTCTACCAAAAACTTTAAAATTACAGCCAAAAATGTTTTTTGGTAAAACCTAGTTTGAAAGGCGTAGTGATACATGGCCTGGGAACTAAGCCAATATGTCACGTAAAATATTTCTAAAAGTCTACGCTCGTTACTCGCCGGCCTTCGCTGCATAGGCCTAAAAATAACAGACAGAGTTTTTGGAAATTTAACATGATTTTTTTTAGTAGGCGCTGGCTAGATAGCACGTTTTTACAAATATGCGTATCTTTCAGCTGTCGAATTTTAATCATTAAGAACTCGTACAAAAAAGTATCGAAAGTGGACATGATAGTGCTATAGAAATGACAATCATGTTTTGAGTAGGTACTCATAAATTATTTATTTAAAAAAATTATGTAGCCTGTTCAATATCCCACCTGCAGGGCTTTCCCTCTTTCCTTATCATAAAAAACAATTATTCTTATCCTTTCCAAATGTAACAGCAACCGAGTTAACGCAATGAATCACAAGAAATTTCATTTCACACGCAATAAAATTTTATGTCCAAAATAGGCGATTCTGCGTAACGTTGAAAATTGAGAAACACTCTCGCCGTAATGAACGGACTGGGACGCCATTAAAATAGCGAGTTATAAGTAAATAGCGGGTCATAAATAAATAGCGCGACATAAATAATTCAGGCTCGGGTTTGGCGTCGCTTCAAGACATTTCCACATTAAATTTCATGAGAGGTTCATTTTTCCGGTGAGACGAACTCGAACAATCGTGTTGCAACCCCGCCAGACTGCCATTAAACTGAGGACTGTACAGTAAAAGTAGAATAGAAACTAGTACAGTACAACTCAGGTGATTTGGACCTTGGAGTTTTGAACCGTTCTTATGCCGCGCGCATAAGACATATATATTGGCCGTGCGAGTGACTGTATAGGTACTATAACCACTCGTGTGTCTGATTGTAGCTATCAAGGCAAAGTGCATGCAAAGTTTATCATCGACTTCTAGCTTCCTACCTATTAACTGCATGTTCGTATATCGTCTGCGAACGTGTTATTTCAAATTAACCTATACTTCTGTTTATTACCATTCATATCTATACGATGATGAAATGTTGTTAGATCTTTCAAATAAATAGTTCTAAATTTTATAGTACTATCAATCAACAGCGATAATAATAGCTATATCAAGAGAACAGAATCTAGTCATAAAGGCACAAATATTGATCTAGTCAGGATAACAGGAGAAGCAAGTGTAGGTAGAAACCCTACCATCGATCGGCATAAGTAAATCAATCGCCTACGCTGCGCAAGCGCATCTTAAACCATAGGCAGGGGTCGATTCTCGCGTAAACATTCTTTAACAAGTTTTCGTATCAGTTTCTCACTTATTCTTTCATAAATGAGTACCTATTTAAATGAAAAGTTATAAAATGCTACTAAAGGAATGATAAAAAGTACCTATGCATTTTAAAAGGTTAGTTGGTACAAAGAAACTACCTTGAATCTACATCAATCTAGACTTTCAATATATTTTTATTTAATAAAATTAGTATCAAGAGCACATCTTGTCTTCAAATTTTCTAAATATTTAAACACACCAGCGACTTGACTTTGCGTCGATTGATTAATCATAAAAATTCAAACGGCGTGAATGATATTAGCAGTATTCTGCGTAAAACTTGAGCTGCCCGTTCGCAGCCTTCGCAGGTGAGTTGCGACCCTGAGGAACTGTGATTGCGGGAATTGACGCCACTATAAACTTGTCCATAGCAGAGTTTACTTCACGCCAAGCGTGCGGGCGGCAGCGCTATAAAATAAAACTTATAGGCTGCGAACATTCGCACTCATACCACCACTATTCAGCCTAACGCTGAATACGGAGGTAAGAATAGATATTGCTATCCAATTTTATGACTTAACTCTGCGATGAGAGATTTTACGGGATATGAAGGTATTGAGTTTGTGTTCAGAATTTTGATTAAGTTAAATTTAAATGCTAACAAAGCTCGTCTGTTTGAACTTTTATGGTTCTAGCTAGACCGTTTAATATTGCATTTATTATGCTAGTTATATGAAACTGCGGAAGTGTACAAAGCTAGTATCTATCAAGTTGCTCTACTTGTTCTACAAGAGCTTTGATAACTTATGAACTTAGCTTCCTACTTACGCTGCTTTATTACACAAAGGAGATAATAATTATACCTACGAGGTGGAAATTACTAGTTGCGCACCAGACTGGGGGCCAATCGCGCTAATGTTGAACGATAATACCAAAACCAAACCGCAGCCAAAAACGCTACGTTACGCACTTTTCGTATCGCGCTAATTGTTTGAGCGGAAACGTTTCGACTTATCTTTGGAAGTTACGTTGATATCGCGAACGTTCGAACTTTTGGTGTGCATCGGTATCGCGCAAATTTTTGACAGCGTATTTAACCACAACCGTTACGTTGGGAACGTCTCAAACGCTGTCAAATGAACGTTTTTGTAAAAGTTCCTCTCGAGCAGCTTTTTCTGACACGTTTGACGATCGTTGGTGGATTTTATTACGGTTTCAACCCAAAAAAGGAAGGAAATCATGAAAATATGCTGGGAGGCTCTATCTCCACACCCTTGAAAGTGCCCATGAGGTAGATGTGACCAAGAAGAGAGCCTTGACCCGCAGGCAGAATACTGCACTTAGGCCCTTTATTTCCGTTCGACCTATAGGTACATGGTGTTAGGAAAAGTACTGACTTTAAAGGATGAACCAGCCCATGAAATTGAACAACTTTTCCCAAGAGACATAGGTAATATGAAAATAAATTTTGGACCTCTCATACAAACTGACTCAGTCGGTTAGTAAGTACATACATTTAAGTATGAGAAATCCAAAAAAAGTCGATCTGTTTCTAGGGGAAAGTTGTTCAGTTTCATAGGCTGGTTCATACCTTGTAAGGAAGTTTTGTTTAGTCAATGAGACTGGTTCACACTTTAAAATATTTGCAGATGATTTATTTCATCCGTATTATATGCATGAACTTATAGTAGTAGATCACCTCAAGTGATGAACTATTCCCAATGGTCACGGGGGCGACCATCAGTAACAGTGACCATCCCGGTGGTCGACAAGGGGGGGTGACAAGTGGGAATTAAGGCTGTCTAGCTGGGGGTGCGGTGAAATACTTTGTAAATAAAAGAAACATATATTGCACCTACTATGTTTATTTAATTTTTCTTATTAAACTTATAGGCTAAGCTCTCAGGGCTCTATATCAGATGATGATACCTGAAACAAAATAAATAATAGTGTAGGTACCCCAAGTACATATGAGATATTTTCCTGCGGTTAGAAGTCGCCTATTTCTGATCATATTCCATCTCTAAGTTTACCATATTATTTTACATATTTGTCAAAGTAAAATTACAAAAACACTAGATTTAGATTACAATAGTAGGTGAGTGAAAAACTCTAACACACTACCGATTGATTCATTGGGGCATTGGACAACCCGGTGTCCTACTAGAAAAGAAGAAGGAAGACTTACTTTGTGTTGAGCTTGAGTTTGGATTCTTGATGCTGTATGTGAATTCCACTGCCGCTGATGCTGCCGTGTATGATGCAGTATTGAAGTGAGGGATGGGGTCTGGGACAGCAGAAACTGTGGTGATTGGTTTGTCAACATCTGTTAGTGCCAAGCAGTGAGTGACTTGATGGGCCTGGCAAACACAACACAACTGGATGGCTTCATTTGAGCTAAAACAGAAAAATAAATAATCTTGAAACAAAGTCAATGTATAAGTTTATTTTATTTATATGTATGAACAAACAAGCAGATGGACGGATAGATGCTGTCATCTCTGATGTTGAGTGGTGTGTTGGGATGGGCTACGGCCATGGCCAGGTGTGCAGTGCTGCACTAGTAGTGCAACTGTGATGTTTGGTACAGATTTAATTCTAGGTGGGACATTCACTAAGTTGCTTTTTACTACTCCCATGGGTCGAATGGTAGTGATGTTATTCTAAGCCGGCATAGAATATTAGAATATTATGAAGAAGATATAATATTATGTACCTGTAAAAACGGATCTTGGGTAATGAATGGAAGGCGCCCAATGTCTGGTTCTATAATATAAATCCAGTGCAGAGAGAGTGACATTTGACACGGGGCCACCTTGCTTTTCTAGACATTCCACATCTGTAAAGTAATAAACTAGTCAATACATGCACATACACTGATATAATAGGTATAAAATTAAGTCATTTTCCACATGTCCCAGTCTGTCTGTTATGGACAATGCTAACTCCTCCTAAGCTACATCACAACACAACTAAATAATGGCTTATCATGTGTTTTTTTATTAACAGCAGCTAAGTTAGGTTTTCATTAGTATGCTAACCTTGATCCACTCTTTGAGCTGCCTAGCTGGGCCCTCACAATTGAATCTGTTGGCGCAATTGGCCCATAAGCAGTTCGAAAGAGCCCGCGCCTTGAAAAGTATATTCTGATCCGCCTTTTGAGCGGAGTCTGCCGAGCGCCAGCGCCAGATAAGCAAATAATCGAGCATCTTCAGCTGCTGCAAGCTCGTGGTCTTTCTTTGGTCCATAGTCTCTATAAAAATACAAATCGTAAATAACACAGTTCCAACTATTGAATCATATTGATAGCGTCTAAATGGAAATTAACTTTGGTATTCTATTAGGTACCTACTTACAGAAAAGCCACGTCGACTGGGTGTCCCACGAAATATAACAAAAATAATTGGAAAACACGTAGAAAAATACACACCACGGCGGTTGTATCAACAACAACTTGACATTTTTACTTTTAAAATAGTGCTGCCCACTACGCGACATGCACAATCGAGCATCGATTATAAAAAGATTATCTAGTATTTTAAAATACTCATTGCAAACTCTAAACGGTTGTGGTTTGGTTTCGATTGGGTAACGGCAGCGATTTATACGTTCAGAAAATTTACCGCGATAGCTTTTTTGACATTAACCAAATCCAAACCAAAACTAAATCGAAGCTAAATCGTTAACGTTACGTTGGAATGGTAAAATAGCGCGATTGGCCCCCTGGTGTCACTGACCTATTACACGTAAAATTTTGAATATTGAAATTGTATACCAATATTTTTTTATTTTGAAATGCTTATGCTTCTTTACTTGCTTTTTAATTTTAGTTTATCAATTTTGCTGAGGCGTTGGAATAAATTAGTTTGGGTTTGGATAGTGGACCCTACTTATTTTAATTTATCTCATTTAGCACCATTAGCAAGAGTCAAAATATAAATAGAAATTATGTTTCCCACGAGAATTCGCACCAGGTGAAGTCGCAGGGTAGACAGCTAGTATTTTATGATTTTGAACTTAATCATTACCACCAAGTCTTAAATATTGCTTTTATGACATTTCGTGCTACTAATGAGCATATTAAGACCCAGTTAAACTACGCGTTTCCACTACTTTACATGTCCAATTACTGTATGCAAATAAAAGTAAAACTGTTTAAACCTGACTCAACATAAGTAGAGGTTTCTTTACAAAAGTTTTTAGAAGACATTAAGAGTGTTATTATTCTCTTCTAAGTTAAAAAAAAAACTCTCCAAAGAGCATAATGTTGAAATATATTTTAAAAATATTGGGCCTCCTCAACCGACCAATTCAATTTTTATGGGAGTACCAAACATTACTTAAATCTTTTACCGACATTGGTAAAAAATTTAAATATATTTGAACCTTCCATTACACATTGACTCAGAAAATGAAAAGTTATCGATTTTCATGCACTCCTTTACTTCTTAAAATATTTGCAGTAAGTTCTTTTACACCCTATATCACTCGCTTGTCGACGGAGTTTGAGAAAATCATCATTGTCACGATACAATGTGTGCAAGGGGAGGACGGGGAACAATGGCAAGCATGTTTGGAGACCGAGCGATCAAACACCAAACATACTCTCAATCAAAGGCAAACAAGTCGAAGGAAATGAGACGGCAAAAGAACATTTCGGTTAATTCAAACAAAGCAAAGTTCCGTTCTTGTCCGGAGGTAAATATGTCGCGAGATCGCGTATTAATCGTCGTGTTTGGTGAATAAATTTACTTTTGTTTGAGTTTACTTTCGCTGCGGTGTTATTTGCTCGGCGAAACGACCTGAGTCTGGGTTTTTGTTTGTTTGTCACGGCGAGAAAGGTTTTTTTTTACGCAAACTTTTATTTTTTTACACCTGTAGGTATACTAATTAGGAAATGAGTAAGCAGGTTAATCTGCGATTAACATTGAAATTACAAGAAGTCTCATTATAATTTTGAAATATAGGATTCTTTGAAAACATTCAAAATTAAAAGGCTTCGTACCATTCACTATGCTCTTGTTTCAAACACTTACTCACAATAGTTGCACGCTACGCAGTACGAATAGCATTTTTTCCAATAGTTGGACAAAAGTTTTTTATCCAGTATTTTTACTTTACTATGACAAAACCGCTAAAAAGAAAACAAGAACGACGTAACAAGTCCTTTTCAACTTTTTCATAAAACGGTGTAAAGTGCAAACAATTTCTCCGCAAAACTCTTTTCGGATTTTTTAACTCATTTTTCAATTCTGTCATTGCCACATCACAAATCCTTTGTAAACTTTGTAGTTGAATTGACGAAGTTAAATTCTCGGCTATCGTGAGTCGCGACCACAGCGAAAGTTTTCCATCATTTATTTAATAGTACAAACAACAACACTGCACAACTCTCAAACGATTTTAAGAATTTCTGCCGGGGAAACGAAGGAAATCCTGCTTCTTCGTTTTACCGCGACTTGCTAACGGCTGTGGCTTTGCTTCGTTTTTGTTTTACTTTGGTTTAAGCTATTGTACGTGGTTTATTTTTTACAAATTTGAAGTATGTGAAGACATTGCAAAAAACAAAGCACGAAAGTCTTAAATAGGTAAACATTATATTGTAGTTTTTCTATTATCCTAAGCATTTCTCTTTTTAGATCTCTAATTATTTTAGAGTCAATAAATATCTGAGACATTATGATTGTGTCGGCAATCGTTACATTACCATGTCAGAGGGTAGCTATTGGTAGTATGGGTTTCAAAAACCAGGGTTTATCGGTTCATCGGGTCGTAAGACGACTTGTTGTCCGACACGAATAAAAAAACGACCACGACTGTCACCAAACAACACTTATAAATGCAACCCAATCCTAAAGTATCAATTTTCTATTACATTAGTGAACAAAAAAACATACAAAATTATTTCAAAGACTTTCATAGCGGTAGCTAAAGAGTAAAAAAGTAGCGCGGCAGTGCTAAAGCCTAAATTCTCAAGAAATCCTCTTTTTACTATAAAAAAAAAAAACAAATATACAAACAGACAGTTCACAAATACTTATAGAGAAGAAGGAAAATCCTGTTTGTTCGTTTTGCGACGACGCCTCTCCGCCGGGAGAGCTGCTGCTTGAGGGTTTTTTATTTTCATCTCGTAAAGCAAAGTCTAGAGTTATGAGCTCTGGTTTATACATATTTAGAGAAATACTCGGCGCTGATTTGAAGGCCGTTTAGCGCTGGCTGGCGTATTTTATTGCCAGTTCGAAGATTTTGCTCTCCCTTTCTGATTTGTTTATGTAATGAATGAGCGTCATGTAATGTCACCTGACTTCGTACATTGTCAATTTCAGCAAAAACACAGGTTACCATTCGAGAAAAGGTACCATTCAAGTAGGTATCATTAAGATTCGATGAGTATTGTGACAAACTAATACGCGTTTTGCTGTCAAGATCAAACCCTTGCACACCTTACATGTCAACGACATTTATGTTCGAACCTTGGGAGCTTTATGAGCAGACACTTCTAATACAAGTGGTTGCAGTACACTTAATAATTTATGAGCCATTTCCTTAATAAAAACCCAAGTTGACATTACATTTACTTATCACCAAGACGTTGAAGTCAACTAATTTCGTAGGGGTCCCAGGCGATCAATCACCGTGCTATCAAAATTTGAAGTTGACATAAAGTGGATGAGAGATGATTGATGTCTGTGGAGTACAGAATAGACCACTTGTCTCGGAACTTGGAACTAACCGCGGTTAAAGTAATTAAATAGACCTGCATGTATAGGCTATAGTGAGTATAATAAAATTAGGTACTATTATTCAGGAAACTTGGTACTCGTTCTAATTTCTATCTTACTTCTTCTTCACGCAAAGGTTGTCTGGTAGAGATCGCTTTCAGTCATAAGGCCACCTTTACGCATTTTTAGTTTAAGTTTTCCTGTTATGTGTTTGTGTTTTGAGTGTGCAATAAAGTGTTTTTACTTACTTACTTACTTCTTGATATAATTTGGAGGCGTAGGTTGTTATTTTTTTTTACATTAAATCAATACTTACACGTGTGTATTCGTATGATATGTCAATTCGTTAAAAAATCCTTGATGTCATATTAGTATGTTTTGACTCTGCGTTTTACTTAAATCGCTTACGGGCGTGACGTGATGATAACGAAAGGATACCTATATTTAAAGCAGTTTTTATTACTTTCCTGTACCTATTATTTTGAATCGTATTAAAATAATTTCATTGCCCTTGTTACATTTTATAAATTGAAAACCCTTTTTTGTTATTTTTGTCATTAAGTGCGGCTTCTGAGAAATTAGGTTCGGGTTCGTAGATTGAATTATGTTTTTTAGTATTTTTATGGTTGAGCAACTAGATGTAAATTGAGTTAGAAAAAAAGGCATTTATTCGCCTTATTTTATTAAAAAGGGTCTGAGTTACATGGTACCTACATTCCTATTACAGATATGGACAATGATCTTTTTTTCAATTCAAGATGTATCTAACCAAACCCACGGCAATGTCCTGACTTAATTGCAGCCACCAGTATTAGCAACGATTTCTGATTGCAGGTCCTCCAATATTGGATACACGTTGTGTTTTTTATAGACAATATTAAATGTACCTAAACTATGCGATCTACCAAATATGCACTAGACTAAGCCTACATGTACTGCCTATAATATTAAGATCACTTGTTGGCATGCCCATCCATCTGCGTCGGTCATATGTCATTAAATTGATATTGTTTTCCCAAGATATCTCTAACCAAACCCTTGACAATGTCCTGATGTAGCCACCAGATTTTTTTTTTATCTACCGATAGTTAATACTAATACGCACTACGCTATACCTACACGTACTGCCTATATGCCTTGCGAAGAGAGTGTGGCTGCGTGACCCATTTTAGGATCACTTGTTGGCATGCCCATCCATCTGCGTCGGTCAGATGTCAGTTTCTGCGCTGCGAATGATATTTCACATATTGCCCAGTAAGTACGTGTTGTGGTGCAGTAGGTATATGGGGCAGCAGCTCGGGTTACTAAAGAGATTGCTTTACTGGTTGTTCTTAGTTATAAGGGCGATATCAGCTATTGATGATCATTTGTGACAGATTTTATGGGATAGTAGTCTGAAGGCCTTTCCCACACTTAAGCGCAATAATAACGCTGCGCTAACGTATCAGATTTATACTAGAAACGTCACTCCTCATAGGTACAAAAACCGTTCGCGACACAGGTCCAACATACGTCTCTGCGCTAGCGCTGCGTTAGCGCTAGGTCCTGCCTCGAGAGCAATTTTAGTATAGGATTGATGTTTCTAATATGGATCTGAAAGGCTCATAGGTTATTGCAGCGTTATTTTTGCGCTGAAGTGTGATAGAGGCCTCCGTAACAAGTACGATGATTTTCATTTGTTTCCTTTCATTTGCATACAAGACAGCGCATTCTTGCAGACAAACTCGTTGGTACATGCATCTACTGTCAGTTCAGTATCGTTTCAAGTTATTCGTTCAAGAGATCAAACACGATGTTTTACTATTAAATGTATTATAGTAACCAGTGTAACTTGGTCCCTGATAGTACCTACAGTCAGTATTAATTTCTATTTTAAGTCAGCCTGTCTAGTGGTTTTGTTAGCGAACTTAAGAAAGTTCAGTTCACACTTAACAAGTATTGTTCTCAAAACTTTGAAAGACTTTTAAACTTTGAGTTTGTTGTGTTATTTTAGTAAAATTAATATAAGTTCAGATTAATCAAACAGTTTTGTTAATCTTTCGTTTATATTGCGTGCGAAAGTTAAAAGTTAAATAGCATTTCATTTAATTTGAAATGTTTAAAAGTGAAAACAAGATAGGTGATCTAAATCAGACAGATAGGATTCAATTCACTGAATATTAAAAACTTACATAAGTAGCAAATGGTATTTTTTTTTTTTGCAAAAAGCGTGTCAAGTTACCTTACTTTGGTCTGAGTTTATATATTTGCAGGGTCTGCTTTGTAAACTACCTTCGGTCCGTATTTATAAATCACACTGAACTCTGAGATTGATCTCAAGAGCGATTTTAACAAATGTCAGTCACTACTAACAGCATCTCAAAGTCGCACTCAAGATCGATCTCAGAGTGGAGTGCGGTTTATAAATACAGGCCTTGGTTCATTAAAAATCTTTTATACAAATTCAAAATAGGCAGACACATTTTCTAAATCTATAAACCTGAATTGACATTTTCAATTCAAAGTTCAGCGCTTGTATTCCACCCCGTGAAATCCCGTTAAAGTCATAGTTTAATAAATTATAGTGGGTGAAACTAAAGCTCATGTACCATCAATTACGGCAAGCCGCCGTCGGTTGCCGAGGACTGGCAAGTCACCCGACTAATGAACAGCCTGTAGTTTTTCTACCAGAATACGTGGATTTGCAAGTTTTGCAACCCCATGTGTATGCAGACTGGGGATAATGGAAGACGGAGCGCAATGAAAGAAATATATCTTTCTAGAAATTAGCAGTACATGTTGTGTCCTTTTTCTGTATCTACTTGTCTTGTATCTGTCTTCGTGTACAATAAATTGTAAAATATATATGTCCTTGTAAAAAAAACATCTCATTCGCATGTACGCCGACTTAATTAGGAATCGAAATTCTCACGATGGTTGAAATCAGTCGGATAGAGCATCGCTATCATCATTTTCATGTTTTGCTATAGATAGATGTGTTATTTATTTAGGTGCGAAAAAGAAATATTATTTTGTGTTGTGATGGATGAGTGAACAGAAAAATTAACAGTCTTGTTTTATTTTGTTCCAGGTACGTTGTTACAAGTATTCCACGGCGTTCCATCTACTTTATTTTCTTATCAGTTCTGAACCTGTACACAACGCGCGAAATAAATGGATTCTAGGAATTTGCAGGCGAGGTAATACATTGCTACTAACGACCATGACCCTTAAAAGCACGTTTTAAAGAATTGCGCAGTGGAAAGTGTGAAAGGTTCGAAAATAGTGTTTCCTGTAATGACTACAAATAGCGTTTTTAGTGGGAGCAATTGTTTGTGCAGTGAAATGCAGACAGGCGGCATGCGCTTAAACAATTTGCCAAAAACAATACCTACAACTTGTTAAAACTTCTTTTATACGAACCTGCCAATATCATCATTTCATCCCCCTTGTCTTATCTCGTCGACTCTGTCGTGGTCGGCTACCTTAACCTAGAAGATTTGACGTGGAACCAAGTTCTTTACACTGAGCGACTGCCATCTAATCTCTGCATTCAAATATCATCTGAATTCAAACTTTATTTGAGTGTTGGTTTCATTACGATGTTTTCCCTTCACCGTAAGAGCAGTCGGTAAATTTACGTGAGTAAAAACACATTGGTACATGGCGGGGATCGAACTCGGGTCTCACGGTGTCCTAACCACTTGGCCACTCGACGCGAACCTGCCAATATAATATTATTGATTGCCTTAAAAATTACACTGGCTCTGTAACTATTTGTATAGGAACTAGATCCTAAGTACCCACTCATAAAATATAATTTCATGATATTTTTATCCAACCCGCAAAGTAAAACACGCATCAGGGTGGAAAGATGTCAAAAAATCAATGAGGTCTTAAGATTTAGATAGGTATCCGGCGAATATAGGTAAAAAATATCACAATACGCAAACTTGACAAAACGTGACGGAACACTTTATATTGTTCTTATGACTCGCAAGTCTGTCTGATCCTAAGTGGATTTAGAGTTCCGTGTGGAAAGCCGGAAATGACAGAGATTTATAGACGTCTTGCCACGGTTTGTTTAATATGCAAGTGTATTCTACGTATAGTGCTTAGTGTGGGTTGAGTGTTTCGACGCAAACCTTAAGTTATCTTTGTGAAGCTACAAAAGTAGTATACAAACTACCGTTACGCACCATATCCATAATTATGAAATTTGCAATTCCTGTGTCATATTTTGTCCTACTCAACCTCGTATTTATACAGGGTGTAAAAAAATAGCAGCAAATATTTTAAGGAGTGATCCAGTCCATGAAACTGAACAACTTTCCCCAAGGAACATAGGTCGAAATATGAAAAAAGAAGTTGGATCTCCCATACAAAATTACCGAACGACCAAGTCAATTTGTATGGGAGGTCCAAAAAAATTTCTCATATTTCGATCTATGTTTCTTGAGGAAAGTTGTTCAGTTTCATGGGCTGATTCACCCTTTAAAATATTTGCAGCTAATATTTTTACAACTTATATTTTTAGTTCATGAACTCTTTCTTGTCATGAGGGATATTGAAATCATACGAATGATCCAATCGATAAATTAAAAAAGCCCATAACGCTTCATAACAATTACTTTATATCTTCAAATAAACCCCAGCCCTTCAAAGGACACTCCAATAAACATTTTAATGAACCCTTCAATCCCTACGTTTATTTGAAACGTGTCAAAATACTTGATTAATTTGTTTGTAAAGGACCATGTCACACTGTGTAAAGAGCAGAACATCAAGTTATTCGTTTAAGGGATCAATAAATACTGGTTTTACATACAGTCTTTAATGAGAACCAGTTTAATTAGACCTATTAAATTGCTAAGTCGAGGCGCTGCTGATGATGTAAATTCTGTGCCCGTTGTAGATTTGACTCTGTTACGCTTTTGATGTTGAACCATTATACAAGGTGCTATAAAGGTGCACATACACTTCGATATTTTTTGTTTGTGTTCCTTCATGAAAGAAACGTATCTAGGAAACCTATCTAGGTAAGTACCTACAGCAGAAACAATGTTTGATCTATATGCGGCTTCCTACCTTTACCTAGAACTCGGTTACTAAACACTGCCTTAGAATAATGAAAGTCATTGTTACAGTGCGGCTAAAGCTAGTGAATTCATTAGTGCAGGTGACTTGGCTAAAGTTATATGTCACTAGGCTCGGGCGCTCCCTCTAGTGACGTATATATGTCACGCATTTATACGAAACTTCCAGACTTTCTCTTAAAACTATCCTAGGTCAAACATACTATGGTTGGTTCGTTTTGAAGTTGGAAAAGAGTTCATTGACCCCTCATGAAACTGGCCAGTCATGATTTGCGTCAGATTATATGAAAGATCAATTAACTATTTTCCCATATAAACAATATTGAGCACATTGAATATAGTTTGAAAATTCTTTCCGAGTAATAAACCACAACGACGGAGTGTTTATTGGCAGAGCTTCGCAACCAAAGCGCAACAGTAAAAAAGACCGCCATAACTTTAGCCAAAAAAATATATTTTTTTATATTATATAATGATTTGCGTCAGTGTATATGAGGGGTAAATGAACTTTTTCCCGAGTTTAAAATGCACCAACCATAGTCCATGTCCATTTCCGTCAAAGCCCTTTACGTCACTATTCCCTTAACGTTAATGGTTGAGGATCTAAGGGCCCACCCTAGTGTTTTACTACCCTTAAAATCTTATTGGAGTTACCTGGCTGCATTAGTATGATTAAATTTTGAATTTGGGGCGGCCGGCGTAATTCAATTTTCAGCGTTTGTTTTGCTTCGAGACTGCTGTTGTAAATGCAATGTTTATCGCTGTTTGTAGGGTAGAATGAAGTTTGGAATTAGGTTAATTTGAGTTATTTATTTGTTTCTATATGAAAACGAGAAAAAAGTTGGGGAGCAATTCATTGCGAACTTTTATTATTTTAGATAGGAGATTGCAGATTGTATATGAAAAGATTTCTACTTCTTACAGTTTCACAATTATATTTCAATTCGTTAATTTTTTTAGTAAATGTCTTACAAAATCTCAAAACAAAATTGTTAGCACAATGCAAAAATTTGAATTTTGAAATATCATCTTTTACCTTGTTATTTTTAATAAGTAACTGCTTTAAAAGCTAGAAATAATAATACTACTGTTTTTATAATTTATATTATTAGTGTTAATTAAATGGTCCTCTGATAGTACAATTTAAACTGCAATAACTTTAAAATCTAAATAACAATCTGACATTTAAAATGCAGGATAATCAATTAACATAGCCGTAAAGCGCCATAAATTCTTGCCTAATTAATTAATGACGTTGTAAAGTCAAAATTTCGTAGCCCCTTCACACCTTATAAAATAACTGGTGGCCTGCCCGCGGTTGCACACGCCGCAAAATTTAACATGTGCAAATTATACATTTTCCGGCATATAAATATGATTATATATCAAAATCTGTTACGGTGCTAGGGAGGAGTTAGCGTACTCTATAACAGAGAAAAGCGAAAAGCGACTCCATTGACACCAACGAAAATTAAAAGAAAGCATACGATTCACATATCAGTACCGGTACGTACAGTTGAGGTTTAGGATCAAAACAATTTTCAGTTCGTACACTTTTAGGACCAAAACAGTTTTCACTGAAGTAGTTTCAAGATGTTTTAAGAGCAATATAAAATTTCACATCCCCATTACTGCTCAGCAGACAGAAACATCAATTTAATTATTTCACCTACAATTAAGGCTTCCGGCGAACACGCGCACGGTTATGTCCACGTTACATCATTAGATCTAAAATTAAGGAAGAAGACACTAGGCGGATCGCACACTTGACGCACGACGGAGCGCAACACGAAAATAAAGAGAATACATCAACTCGCATTAGCGGTATATCGCACTTATCTTAGTAGACATCGATGGTGGCGATACCACACGCCGCTCATCACACCGTGCTGTAATTGAAGTATGTATTGCCTTTTTACAAGCGACCACTTCTCAGCAGGGACTATCGCAGGCTCGGTTACACCAACGCTACATACATACATACTTTTTCTCTTACAGGGTAGGCAGAGCGTTAACGGCAGTAAAAATACGGTCGCTGTCGCCACGTCTGACAAATATAGAGGGCCGTTCGAGACAATTTGTGTATCACTATATACGTAGTGATAGGGTGTCCGCTTGTCGCCTAAAAGTTGCAATACAATACAACTGAAACCCTCGAGTCCCTCAGTCGCCTCTTACGACACCCACGGGAAGGTAATGGGGTGATGCTATTCTAAGCCGGCATCACACGGTACCATACACCAGCGCTACGTCTAACTTCTTTCTCATCTAAGGTAACATCGGAGTAGACATCGGCGGTGGCGATAGCGGCGGTGCAATAAAGATGGCCGCTCATCACACCGTGTCGTAATTGAACCGTAAACCTGGTTTTATTGCTCATTTTACAAGCGACCGCGTCTCAGCAGACGGTGTCGTTACTAAACTTCCTTTCGTCGTGATAGAGCACTCTATGTCCCTACATAAATACATAAAACCGTGTTTTAGAAACCTAATGATTTGTCATTTACAGTGGTAATACTGCGACTAAAAGGATCTACGAGACTGAACATTTAGAAGTACCAATCACGGAATCCATCACGAAGCAATTATTTCTTCGCGCAATTCAAGTGTTCTAGCTTTATGTAACCTATAAAATAATATGGTGAACTACGTTAAAGCTCGTAAAAACCTAATCCTGAACTTAATACAAGCTTCAATGCTTTACTTAATCAAATACTTACACAATTCCGATAAATAATGTTTTACTCAAGTACCTACCACAAGTTTTAGTTATGAGAGCGCCACCTATGCATTCCCCAGTGCACGATTGCGCTGTAATAAACTCCACTAATCTACGATGATGCCGCTGGTATGTCGAACAAACATTGCTATCTGGTTCACATTATCATACACTGATGTTTCAGACTGATTGATGTCAAAGGTCTCGATTTGATCCAGCGTCGTTATCGCAACACCACAGAACTGATATATTTTTGGACGCGGTTGCTGTCTGGTTTTCGATTATGCGATTTTTCCCAATCATCTGAATGAGTAGGAATAGAGAGATTAGTGCGTATGAAAAAATAATTTCACTTCAAACAAAAATAAAAATAAAATTAACTATAGAGATCTTTGAGCAACACGTTCTTCCGTCTCATTCCGGATAGAGGGAGTTTGGATAAACTCTTCACAAAAATTTAGTAGGTAAAACAGCTACGCCCGAATAAATTTCAAAATCTTCGTCCTATCTATCGTACGTAACGAGGATTCTAATATTCCACCTAACTTTAGCTGAACTTTTACGGAACAACTGCTACTGTTGTTTGTATCGATGACAAATCTTCAGGAGTGGTAATTGATCCAGTGAATTCTGTAATATGCTATTTTAGACATCAATCAAATCAAATTCAGAATTAAAAAGTACAATAACTACTGATTTGATTGATGTCTAAAATAACACAGCATTGGTTGTGCTATTTCTACTCTATGAGGCTATACCATACATCACAAAGTTGAATTGCCATGTCTACATAATGAAAGATCTTTCTTTGCGTGAATCACTGCTATCCCGTGCTGTTATCGATGCCTGACTGTATGAATGTTGTCAGTATTCCGTTTTGTATCGCCTCGTATGCCAGTGGTTGTGATTGGCGGAAGCCTGAACGGTCATGTTTGTGGTGTTCGAATTTCAAATTTGTGTTCAAAATTTCAATGTGTGAATTTAATGTAAAGTGTGGTAGTGGGTGTAGCGTATTTGCGATATTTAAATGAGGAATCCTTTTGAATTTCGAATTGTAAGTACTTGTGGTTATGACAATCCAAAATAATATAATGAACTGAACTGTCAGAATTATTTCAACCAGTCGTTTTTATGAAAATTATCAGACAGATCAAAAATACCGCATTACTCTTGTCATGGGTAGATAAACCAAATTATTCGCCTCGCCACATAATACAATATATGTGAAGTATAATCTGGTGCGTACTACCCTTGCGTTAATTCGACTTTTGACATGTTTTTTAATTAAATGTCACCATGTGAATGCACGTTGTCACCACGCGCCGTCCGCGCCCGTCCACGGCTCACGCCGACCGCTGGCTTTCCTGCCATGGTTTCAGTATCTTGTTATTTCCAAGTTTAATTTAAATATGTAAATTTTATTAGGCATAATACAGCGAGAGGACTCTTGAATTGCAAATGAATGTGACATTACGTTTTATAGGCTGGTAGCCAATTCGCCGGCAGTTCCTTTGAAGCTGACGGCAAATTTTCACTTAGAAATGTTACAATTTTAGTGGTATTTTATTGTTTAGGGACAAAATGTTTACGGAGTAGCGTAAACATAAATACGTTTCGCGGGACGTCTTAACTTAGGTCTTGAGTGTAATTAAAGTCTTGAAGCTGTAGAGCAAGTTAAGACCTAAGTAAAATCTATTTAAAAGCAAATTATGACTTTACCGGTATGCAGCTTGCTTTCTAAGAACAGCTTACTAACAAAACAGTATTTTACGTTCTGGGAAACCTCACCATTTTTAGCATCGATAAAAATCTTATAAAAAGTCGCCTAACAAAAACCTCCATCCATAAAGTGAGCATAGGGCTGTCTCATAAAGTGGTTCATAAGAAAAACATTTTTCTTTTGAGATAGAAGCGATTGGGAGGCAAATGCTAAAAAATGTGTTATCGCCCCGCAGCCGCATTATCCGTTGATACAGTAAAGAATAAGTTACAAACAGTATGAAGATAAGAAAACTATCATTTAAATATCCCAAATATGGGTCAAATGGGGAAATATGAGAATTTTAACGTTATAGACTTATAACAGGTTCATAGATGCTAGTGTCGACTATATCCCAAGTTAACCGCTAGTCTCATTTTCCCCCATTTCACTATAATTTAGATCTGTAACAGATACTAGTGGTACAATGCAAATGGTTAACCCGTGATCCCCTCACACTGTCCTAGTAATCAAGCAAATCGATTGACAAAAGCAGGCGGATTGGCGAACGTGGTGAATGATGTTTACATTTCACTGAGAATGCCTCATTCTAATCTCCAGCTACAAACTTTAGCAGTAAGACATTGTGTGATGGAAACCCTGCTTCACACATAAGCCTGTAAACTTACATATGATCTTTACTTTTGGTTAGAAAGACTTATGAAAAAGTGGAAAAAATCACGCTACCGATCGGACTCGAACCCACATCTTCTGTCTAGCTTAGATATGATCGTAGCTTGGGCGAGTATTCTATACCTATTACAAAGCGAGGTCCGATAGTACTCTTATGCGATTTTAATGCACCCACAGTGCCATTTATCCATTTCTTATTTTAATTTATTTGATCCGATAGTTTAACAGAGTTTTTCACGCGATTGAAGAAAACGATCTTCTGCTCTTTTATCTTGTACTGTGTCGCAGGCGTGGTGGCCAAAGTCACGTCGGGCTCTAAGACCTCATAAAATGAACGCTGGTGTAATACACCTTCCGTCAACACGCGTACAAAATGCTGAAAGGGGTTTCTTTGGACACGTATACCTAAGTTACGTATTGGAAATGAGTTCTTTCAAACAAAATAGGGAGGTTGTGTTGTGAAGATGTGGTAGGTGTTTTTACATAGCGTCAACAATTGAAGCTGACAAATGCCAATGCTCTTTTTAATTTCCACCAACAACCCGAACCTCAATTTCATAAATTCAACTTCCAATATTTCTTTTGTTTTTATCGTTTCACCAACAATCGTTTCACCAACAATATTTTTTTTAGTTAGTTAATCAAATACCAATATTTTTACGACTCCAACATTGAACAATAGAAAAAGGCAGTCGTAATTTGTAGTACAACAAATACACGGTCGCTTATGGATAATTGAGTTTACTCATTATCTGACTGAATATTTTTCTAGTGCACATGTTGTCTTCTCACGAGTCAAGGAAAGTTTGGAGCGAGCATGCAGAACAAACATTGGAACGAGAGCTTGTTGGAATAACAATGTTTAGGGTGCCACTCCACTGCTAGAAATGCAAAGAAAAAATAAGCTGAGAATATAATTCGACAGTGTCTACTTTGCTGAATAATATGATTCTAGTCGGTGAAAGCAAGGATGCTTCATAAAAACTTTTTTTTTTTTATATGTAAAAGGCCGCATTTGTCTGCCATCTCACGTGGTGGTAAGTGGAGATGCAGACGAAGATGGTACATGCTTGCCTAGATAATGCCTATTCACTCTTGCCTTAAAAAGTCCTTGAACCTTATGTACTACGACCGCCTATACATACATTCTTGCGGCTGCCTCTCCCCCCGTAAATCGGTCTGGCAGTGGTTTGCCAATTTGCTCCTTTCGCCGACCAGCGCGATTCGCCAATTTGCTCTGTACCTTGCGCGTTTAGCCTACTACAGCGATTCACCACCTGCGCGATTGGTAAACTTCAGCTTATAGAATTACTATTTCTCTTTGTCAGATTTATAGCAATTTGGTGTCAATAGATAAACGTGCAGTGCGTATGTCTATGTTCTCTTTGATATCTTTTATTTTATTTTATTTTATTTATTACCGTTTACACAATAAACCGCAAAGGAATATTATATTAACATTATGATTACCTATTAAAAAAACGAATCTTTTCTGACAGGGTCTGAACATTTTTTATTTTTAAACCAGGTCACTCGCGATAGTTTTTTATATACAAACTATTTACCTTGTCTGAAAGAGTCTCTGACGTTTGAATTTTTATGATTAGGTATATCTTAAACAATACTATTAATTATTCCAAGAATAAATGATTAATATATGAGCCACTATTAAAACAGTTGGGTCTTATCACTCAATTTGGATACATGCTACTTTGGTAGAAACAAACAACATTGGTTATTACGTTATTACTCTTTCTTGCATAGCTCACTAGTGGACGAACACTTTTAGGTTCCTAGAAACACTCCATTTCTCTAACACAAATAGTATCAGGGAACCTTGTCGACAGAAACTAGATTTTGCTAGTTTGGCTGTCGGCTAATTAGGATGTAGGCCAGAAAACAAGGGTTTATTACATTGTGGGCTTATATCGCATAGCTATAGGTAGGTAGGAATTCATAATTTTCAGAAATTCAAAGGCTAATAAGTATGATATGGTGAGGAATGGGTGATGGTGATGGTCACAAAATCAGAGGTCCGAAAAATGGGTCTGCGAATTAAGCTTGTTGGTTCGAACGTGAATGAACCACTCGTAAAACCACCACTGCAACTTCTGGTATTAAATGGGCCTACTTAGTATACTTTTATTCTATCATTTCACAAAAATACATGATTTTCGGTCTCAATTCAATATTGTTAAAATTATGGTATAATTCTTTGACATGTTGGCTTACGTATCTACTCTTATTTACGCGATATAAATTTTAATGAAACAAATCATATAAATCTGTCGTATGGATTCACAGTTTATGAACAAACTACCCGAAAGATGATCAAAAATACATACATACATACATATATCACGCCTTTATCCCTTCCGGGGTAGGCAGAGCGTAAACAGCTGCCGTAAGAATACGGTCGCTATCGCCACGTTTGACATTTTTGAGGATAGTTTTCCAAGGTTGTTTCAGAAAACATGTGCATCACTTTAGTGACAGGTTGTCAGCCTGTCGCCTAAAAATTGTAATACACCAACACTCTCGAGTCCCTTAGTCGCCTCTTACGACACCCACGGGTAGGATGTGGGGTGATGCTATTCTAAGCCGGCATCACACGGCATGATCAAAAATGCCAGCGGAATATATAAGAGACAATCCTGCTAAAATGACGCAGTAGGAATACCTACTCACTCATCATGTCTCCCTAAGCGCATCCCTAATTTGAGCCATAAAACAAACGAAAGGATGATTGTTAAGACGGAGTGAGCCTATTCGTTCTTAATGTGTTCTCAGCTTTACTGAATTTTAATGACCTAGGTCTCTTCCCATTTTCACCAAGCTCTTCAAAAATTCTTTCTTTTTTCAGAAACCAAGGGGGTTCACTCTTACAAAGAGGAATATAAAAACTCTACTCCAATATGCAAATAGATAGTTTGATAGATTTATTTCCTAAAATTTACGGTTGATGTGTAGATGATAAACACGCTGCCATTCCCATTTTATCCCATGAAAATTTGTTATATTTTTAATGCATGTATCATTTATAGTGTTAATCCTCTGGCGGGCTTAATTTTAATGCAACTACTTATAAGGCCGTTCTCTCACCTGTGCCTTGGACTTGCGGCAAGAGCGGTTTCACTATGGGGTATGACGTTTCTAGTATGGATACGCAGCGTTATTTTAGCGCAACTTAATGCATTAAGTGTGAAAAAAAGCCAAACATATTCCTACTATTATAAGTAGAACGAGTATGAGTGCAAAGGAAATACAGATCTAAGTAATCTTTTTTATTAGGGTCCGTAATAAACTTATTTTATGTAGCGTCTAGGAATAACCCTTACGAGGGTTTGGGTTGGAGGAAATGATGTCGAATCAAGTAGCTACTGTGTCACCGAATTCTGTTAAAAGTTTTGACGCCTGATTATGAACTTCTTTGAGGTTCATAATGTAACCAATTTACCAGCGACAATGGGGGAGCAATTTTGTTTCGTCGTTTGTAATTTTGCAAAGTGGAACACGGAGGCATAAAATGAAATTGAGGCTTCCTATGTAAGCTTGGCTATATATATACGGCGTGGGTAATATATACATATATTATTTTACATCCTAGTAGGTATATCTACGCTATGCTGTGTGGCTCGTGTATATAATAGTATGTATATATAGCTCGTTTTAAATCTGTTACATTCGGATTCGGGTCGATTGTGATTTGTGATAGAGTAACTAGTAAACATCGGTGGACAGCATCAATCAAGCTTACTAATTGAATTGCAATTTCAATTGCAAATTCTAGATTAGTAAACCAAATACCTATGAGGGCATAAAAACAGGCAACTATTGAATTTTATTTTTTTGTTAGGTTAAATCAGAACCTTTATTTATACCCAACATTTGACTTCATTTTTTGCGCAAAATGTGTATTTGTAACTTCTTATTTTTCTGAGAGATCTTGAAAATGTCCAACGCACGTTTTGATACACAATGAGCAAAGCACTTTGGTACCGATTCGTCGTCCTATCTCGTAAAAATAAACTCTAAAATCGTGTAGAAGTACTCACCAACCTTTAAGCCACATAAAATCCACATCTAGAAACTCCATTAAAGTGTAGGTATCGTTTTCTTCAATATCCTAGAGTGAGGTAAAGTTGTAAGAACTACCACCGTATCTAGTATCCTGAGTATATTGGTTTGGCCGGCTCGTCTTAAAAGAGGGTATGTTCCACAGAGTATGTTAGTACACCTTTAAGGTGGAAAATAAACTGCGATAGTGGTTTACTTTAAACCATAAAATCTTCGTTTAACATTTGTAACTTTTTCGTTATATGTATGTAATTATAATAAAAATTTAAAAAAAAATTCAACATTGTCTAAAGATACAAGCGGCCCTCTTTCTCATGAAATATTAGAATTTGAATGGCTTTACGAGCATAAATATTTTCAGCAATATAATAATTAACTGTATTTAGTAATCTTAAAGTTTTTTCTTGATTTGTTTTTCATAGAGTATCAATGTTCTGTAAAATTTTATTTAATCCTATGGCGTTATAAATTTATGTGCAAAATAAGAGGACGAAATATTTTTTCTGACACTCTGTATAGGTTTGTTTTATCGGGGAAGAGAGGTATTTTCGCGCATTTTATTAACTACAGCTCGCAGTAAAATGGCGCGTACTCTTCAAAGGGCGCTTAATGGATTTGTGCGTTGAGTGTCGCATAAACCGACCGACCACTCGACGCTGGCATTATCCTGTTTTAGCTTGGACACAGTACAATTTGGAAACAGAATACCATCTGTATACTTGCAGTATGAAACCAGAAATTTACGTAAAAGGAGTTGTGCATCAAGATCAAATTTGACATTTATCTCAGAACCTGAAATACAAATAGGTAGCCTACTTATGATTCTTGTAAAACGTAAATATTTATGCATAAATAGATACATACATACATACACCTATCACGCCTATATCCCTGGTGGGGTAGGCAGAGCGTCAACGACCGTAAAATTACGGTCGTTATCACCACGTCTGACAAATATTGAGGGCTGTTTGAGATAATTCGTGTATCACTATAGTGATAGGTTGTCAGCCTGTCGCCTAAAAGTTGTAATACTTACACCTGAAATCCTAAATCCCTCAGTCGGCTTTTACGACACCTATAGGTAAGAAAAGGAGTGATGCTATTCTAAGCCGGCATCACAAGGCATCATCAAATATTTATTTCACAAATAAAACATGTCAAAATACATTTCATCTTGTAAATAGATATTAGATAACCAACTTTATTTAAACCCAATATAACCCTTCTTTTAAATCTACAAGCATTTATTATCATCAGTGTGTTCCTATTTACATTTCCATACATCGATAATAAAAGTAAGTAAAGACTGACCATGGCTGCATTTACTTCGTATTTCATTGTTAAAATTTAGAGCTAGACTTAAAGTTCTTTGCAAAAGCGCTTATAATTATGAAGACCTTTCCAGTTCTTAATACCCTTATAGTGTCAGGGTAATAAAAAAGGATTACTTTTTATTTTGGTATTTATATTACACACCTTGCATATTTCAATTTATGATAGTCCGTCACGATAATCGTCCAGAAATAATTAATTATTTTGACAAAGATGGATGATGATAATGATCATAGTGTGGATTATTCTTTTATATTTTTAGTAATTCCGTGGATTATTTTAGCAATATAAGGCCGTTCTCATACTTAACGCACAACGCAGCGTTAAAACAACACTGCGTATCGCATGCATAATGTTAGATCCATACTAGAAACGTCAATCCCCATACTAAAACTGCTGTTGACGCAGGTTCAACGTAGAGGAACTAAGTAGGATATTAATATTTTATACATTTTTTTCAAAAACGTCCTTCCTGCGGGTGTCGTAAGAGGCGACTAAGCGACTCGACACCAATAGGTGTATTACAATTTTTAGGCGACAGGCTGACAACCTGTCACAATAGTGATACACATGTTTTCTAAAACAACATAACATAACATAACAAAATTCTTTATTGCACAAAAAAGTAACAACCTTTGAAAACATTTGTCAAAAATGTCAGACGTGGCGATAGTGGCCGTATTCTTACGGCCGTTAACGCTCTGCCTACCCCGCAAGGGATAAAGGCGTGATAAAGGCGGATAAAAGCGTGATTTAAAAAAAAATACATAATACATAGCAGGCACCGAGACTAGGCACAAATACTTGAAAAAAGTACCTATTGGTGCTGCTGAACGTACCATATATTCATTCGGTGCCCGTTTTCACTCTGCAACAGAATTTAAAGAGACTTTGAACGGATTTTACGACTCTACCCGTATTAGCTTACACTTTACATGGTAATCAAGAGTTGTACGAGCTACTTTTATTCCCTTATAATGGTGTGAATTCTCGGGTTTAATTTATTTCCAATTGGTACGAGGTATTTGTAAACTGGTTTCTAACCACTTACGATATTTTATTTTATTTTCATTATCGATTTTTATAGTGAGAATGTATTTAGTTTCTCTCTTTGCAGATACAACAACTTGACTTCCACAACTAAAATATGCTTTTCGCGTTTTCTGTCCAAATCAAGCTCATAAGTTTTGAATATATGTCTAAAAGATGTTTGTTACTGATGAAATCGGTAATTACTGAGTCATAGACATTTTAAACATAAAAACTATAAAAACGTCTCAATGATAAAATAACTACTTTATACAAAATACCGTACTAGAACGTTTTAAAAGGTAGATCATTTGACCCGCTAGTCCGCATCCCTATTATTTTATTTTCGCAAAAGCTCTCTCAGCACTGGCCGAATATCCCACAAAAGACTGTAATCCGAGCTCAACACAATAGTTATTTCTTTTTTCATTTAACGCCAGTAACACATTAGTAAAAGCAATTACTTTTTTTCCACAGCACATGTGTCCCTGCGACAAAAATCGGCCAGTGCCAATCGGACTGACACACGAAGGGTTCCATACACTTACATATATAATTTGCAAAAAATTATGCTTATTGTATGAGAGTCCCCTGAAATATAAGTATATTCTGTTATTTTAGTTGAAGAGGACACAATATGAATACATGTAATGTTAAAATTGCAACTGTATTAACTCATAATACATTTATGAGAAAAACTTACGAACTGCTATATAAGTCGAATGATGATATATTATTTGCCTCCTATTTTTAGTTTAATCTATCGTTTTTTGCCTGTTGTTACATTTGTAAAAATCTCAATTGTCTACCTATCCCGAGATAAAGCCTACGGACGGACAGACAGACGGCGACCTCTTAGTAATCGGGACCCGTTTCGACCTTTTCAGTGCGATACCCTAAAAACTATAATGTCAAAAGACACACGAGGGTGCATAGAAATTGAAAACACTTATTATCTTATCACATGGTGATTGATGATAATATTATTGTAATGGTGCGAAATTATGGGGAATTTTTGTTATCTGTCCGTGGCAATATGCATATCTTAATGCGGCCATATATTTATTTAATGGTTTATTTAAATAAGGGTAGTTTAGTACGTGTTTAGATGTGGGATAAGGCCAGCGACAAATTGCAAACATTACTAAGATAAATACGAAAACCTACAAAGGACAAAGTTTGCAAACATTATTTGAAATACGTGTTTTTTTGTTATTATAGGTACCTACTTAGTATTTTATTTTACTGTTTATACATATAATAAAAATAAACAAATTTAAATATTTTGAATGTTGTCTATAACATGTTTTATACTCATTTATCACTGTCTCCAAAAATATGAAATATTTTAATAGTATTTTTACAGCGCTTTATGTGGTGAAAATACACCTGTCGCGGAATTTAATAGATTAAATATAACATCAAAGATTTTTCGTAAAATACCTATCAAATTATATTCTGAAAATAGTCAAACATTGACACTTACCTAACAAGATATAATTTCGAATACTTTGAGGGCTGTCATATATTATTGACGACGAATCTAGATCCTAATCTTCCTTCCAAAACGTGTAGGTCTGATCTAGTGTGGTGGTTGTAGGTATAATGGTATTGGACATATTCAATACTGACTTACTATCAGCGGCCAGATTCTGTAATTTTTTGTCATTGTGGTGCCAGCAACACTCATATTTCATTCTACTGCCACTGTGATTTTCCATGCTTCAAACTATTAGCAGACTACGAATCTACCCAAACCATGCAACTGAGACGTAGCAGACTTGAGCCTAGGTAATTAAATGTGTCCGTCCCTAGCTGATTTGCCTTTCAACAATGAAAATTTAAAAATCTCTTACAATTTATAGTCTGTGACCAATTAATTAATATCGATTATCGATAGACGATGGGCCCTTGGGGCCCTGAAGCCAAAAAAATTGTAGCAGATCTTTCGACGCGTCTCATCGAGTCCACTGGCGATCGCAGGGCTGGCAGCTTCCTGTCCTGGCCCAGCGTATCAGCTTGGCCATTCAGCGAGGGAATGCTGCCAGTATGCTGACTCGTGGGGACGCGCAGGAAGATCTCATTTATTTTTAGGTGTTTTTATTGTATATTTTTAGGTATAATTTTTATTTGGTGTATCTTTGTTGCTAAAGTTGTATATTAATATCTAACTATGGCGGACCCTAAAAACTACATTCGACAGTAAATTCGAGAGCAATTAAGACACAATTACTAACGGTTGATGGTTCCCCCTCACCGTCTAATGTCAGTGTGCTAAGGGGAGAAATAGGGGCCAAAATTATTCTTTGACTTATAAACACATTTTCTTCATTACTAAAAAAAAGCTCTCAGGATATTTTGGAGAGTACGAATACTTAGTTAGGCGTAATTAGAGGAGGTATCTTTAATTAAAGGAAGTCTTACAAAGTGCCGTGTGATGCCGGCTTAGAATAGCATCACCCCACATCCTTCCCGCGGGTGTCGTACGAGGCGACTAAGGGACTAGAGAGTATTGGTGGATTACAATTTTAGGCGACGGGCTGACAACCTACCACTATCGTGATACACATGTTTTCTGAAACTACCTTGGAAAACAATCCTTAAATAATATGTCATACGTGGCGATAGCAACCGTATTCTTACGGCCGTTAACGCTCTGCCTACCCCGCAGGGGATGGGGGCGTGATGTATGTATGTATGTAAGTCTTACAATAGTAGGTGTAGTTAGCTATAAAGGGGATTCAATCTCTACATAGGTATATTCTATTGTAAGTTATTTCAAAATTCTCTGCAATAGGTAGCTTTAGTTAGTTAGGTATTTTTGGTCATAGCTAAGTATGTTCCTCATGATGTAAAAATGCAAGTAAATGTTTCTACTTTTTTGCGTTTCATTTAAGAACGTTTTGTCGAATACTTTTCCCATTGGTAAACAAGATATTTGTTGCATTTTATTATGTTAGCTTGTAGCTGGAATAACTTATTTCATTTTATAAACTACCTACAAATTTAACATTCTAACTGAGTTTGGTTCGTGGTGAAATGCTAATACACTTCTCCAGCTTGAGTAAATGCTGAATATTATTCTCTTGAGCATAACTAGCGTCCTTTGTAGACATGATAACCTACTAGTATTTATATGTTTTCAAACTAACTATCATAAAATGAAGGCAAAATGTGATAACTCGGAATTTGATAAAATAGACCAAAATTATACAAAAGCAGAACATTGTTACTTCAAAACAAAATAACAATAATACACGCTTCAATGAAGACATGAAAGGAATACAAAACGCGTTATTTTAACAAAATATTTTCAAAGGTTTCAGACCTAACAAAACAAAAGGAAACTTTTCCGTACGTAACAAAAAAGGACGAACTCTAACAAATAAACGAAAAAAGGACCAATCTAGTGGCGATAAAAATAAACAAATCCAAGATTATTACAAGTGATTGCGGGGTTTTGGGTGGAATAGGTCTTGAAAAATTCAAACGGTTGGGGCGATTCGAACAGTCTGAGAGATGTAACAAGTGCCCATGACCAATTTGCCCCCGGAGCCCGGGCGCCGGCAAACAGAAGGGCCGGGATTGTGACATAAAAACACGAGTTAGGTGCACACAGGGGGATTTTACGGCCCCTAGCGATAGGAAGGAGGATCGTGATAGTGTTTAGTGTTTGCGAAACGGTGTTCGAGACATACATAGGCATCGAAAAGGGCCCCTAAGCAATGTGGGGTTGGAAAATACTCTAAGCTACCTTGTTCATCCTGAGTTTTGCATTGTATAATATGTGGTATAGGTATGCAATGCATGCTATTGCAATCTATAATTTTTATAGTACCTACTTCTAAATGATAATCATCGACAATACGTTGAAGGGCAAAAATGCATTTTAAAGGTTAACCATAGTATTATGTCATACTATTGTATTATTTGCCACAACTCAACAACACGCAATGTAAGATTCAAATTGTCTAATGATAAATATTTGCGTCGGTCGATATCTAAAACGCAAACTTCAAACAGAACAAAATATTCCTACTACGTACTAAGCACTCAATACGGCATAACTTTATTCTGAGAATGTTCATTTCGTTACGGACACAAATTCATACATTCATTGCGATTTAGGAGGCTATTTGCAACAATATGCAAAGCAGTATACCAGGGTAGCAAGAAATCGTAGTCTGGGCGCAAAACTTACGAGGCCTATGTTGGTGTGGACTGAATAGGGGCATAGTCGGCATAACGAAATTACTGTCTACACTTGAAATAAATGGTCTATCTAGACACTTATTGCGTGTAATTATCGTGCTGAAATTGAAAATGGAACGACGAATTGAAGAAGACCTAGACCTATTAAAAAGTCATTTATTGATCTCGTTTGAATAAGAGACTAAACTATCTGATGTTACTCGTACCTAAGTATAATAGTCTAGAATAAAATAGCAAGCATAATTTTGTTAATAATGTTGTCTCGTACATTATTTATTTTTCTAAGAATCGGCTAACAAAACCGTCGTAAGCAGCAGAAAAAAGGCCTCTATTCTCATAGACTTAGAATATATCCCAGATTTGTGCCAACCCTAAACCTATGTTTTTCCCAGTGTCAATAGCTTTATCAGGATATTTCCGGTCGCTTTACCCCACACCTAAATCATCATCAGCGCTGGCAGCGGGTCGTAAAGCGCAGTGACCGTCCGGCGGGCACAATCGTTGGTTACGCCTCTCGCTTGGAAAGCTGGGATACTCGAAATAGGTGTCGTTTATTGGGACTTTCGAAATGTCTGGAGTTTAGAAGACTGAAATTGTGCATGCAATAACATGCAACATACGTAACTTTCATAAATAATTAACTATTTAGCTTGAAATATGCACATTGTACTGTAAAACTATACAACCACTCTTGTATCTTTTTAATGTAATGTCATAATAATCTGCTGGAAGATAAAGCAAATGAAATACGCTACCCAGCAAAGTAATACTTGACAGAGTATGTTTCGTTATAATACATAAAAATCTTACAAGTTTGTATGGACCAGAGTTGAAATACAGAACCGTTATTGTATGATTTCACGGTTCATAAGGTAAGATGGTTCAAACAGCATAAACCGACATCATCTGGGTACCTAGGTTATCAAAGATGGATTTGCTATATTGTTGTCATGAACATACAAAAAATATGCTCACAGTATACCCATATTAGAAAACTTTCTCAGCCTGGAATCGAACCTGTGACGTGACCTCAACATACAGCGCAACAACTACCGCTGGGCCATATCGGTCGTTATAAACTTCTGTGACGACATCCGCCACGTTGCCATGGCAACGCCGAGCGCTTCCTGCCCTGTCCCGCCCTTGTGTGCCCTTCGCTTCGCTTCTAGTTCAGGGACACTTATCGTTATCGTAATAAATTGGTCTGGTATTCGCAATAACCCGGGGAAACGCAATATAAATGTGGAATTCGGCTACATTTTGCCACACGTAATGATTCGGCTTTATTTATTTTCCGACGTCTGAATCGTTTACGTTTGAAATGGAAATGTAACTTCGTCATATTTTATTAGGTTTGTCTGCGTATCTATTTGGAGCTAGTAACATCGTCAAGTGCGTACTTGTTTGCTTACAAACAATTTAGAATTTCGGGTATGTAGATACCTATAATTATCCTTTTGTTAACAAGTAAAGTAATTTATTGAGCAAAATGTTGAATCCTCATGATTTGAACGTATCTATTAAAAGTAGGTACAAATGAATAGTTATTAATGTAATATGGACCATGAATTTGGATATGTACTTATGATATATTAAAACAGTGGCAGAGTGCTACTAGTAGGCATGATCCTCATATTATTTTTTCATAACATCCTGTAGGTAGGTACAGAAGATTACGTCGATTGTCGCGCAAAAAATCTAATTTGTGATTCTTTTTAATGATCCATTTTATCTTTAACAAACACTAGTAAAGTAAGCGTTAGTATAAGCTTTAAGTGAACATATTTTTGCGTGTTATCAAGGAAACATAAAAAAGTCCCTCTAGTGCTTAATTAATTTATGACATTCCATGAATATTAAATATCGCATTGTTATACTAACTATACTATCATCACTGGATTCCCATGGTATAAAATGTAAATTTGAGCTCGCTGTGGAGACCCGATTTATAACCCGGCGACTGATGATGATATATCGACGTCCGTCCTCCTCATAGACTAAAAAATAAGGGAGATAGAGCCTGCTTACTACAAAGTAAATCTACAAAATTGTCATAACGTGCAGTAATATCAAATACCTATTTGATATTACCTACTGTTCATCACCTACATCACGATACTTTAAGTTTGTTATGTAGTAGTCCGACAAGCGTGTTACTTGCAGTACCTACTTACTTGTAACTACATAAAAACGACTACCTACTTTGTTAAGTACAGTTACTATGTAGAGGGAATTAAGCCAAACAAACAATTACTTTGCTTATCAGCATGACTGGCACAAAATAATTTAAAATACTACAACTTTTCTTCACCTTTTCTTCACTAAAAATTTTCTGTCTGTTTCTGTCTCCTTTATTCTTGGTCTAAGGGTTTTATGCCTACCGCTCATCGCCACTAACCCCACCCAGACCCTTATCATGGCATGTAATATTGAATTCATTGCCCTCGGCTGCACACTCTTCTACTTTTATTAAACAAATTTCGTGATAAACGTCTTTCGGTCTTGTGGCTGTATTTTTATCGGTTCAGCTTCCGGCGATAGCACTTAAATAGGAAATTTTGTTATTTAAACTGAAGAAATTAGATCTAAACCTAAACTAGGTACTCAAATTACCTATTACTAAAGTTTTGTTTTCACATCTTTACAGGAACAAATTGGATATGAGACGATGAGCCATGGAATCACGCAGCGCGCCGCCAAGCCCCGAGGAGTCGGGGGAGGCGGTGTTCGAGAACCAATGCGGGCGGTACCAGCACCAGCCCTCACTGCAGAGGAGCTTCGCCAGCTGCCGCGAGACGGGCAGACCGCGCCCGAACCACCGTCATGCCGTGTCAGAGCCAGCCAGGCCCGACGACCAAGTCCTCACCAGAGCAGAAGTCCACGACTACCCGTCGTCAGAATCCGGAATCGCAGCCGACTGTCCGCACCCTCACACGAGCAACGCAGACGACAGCCCTTGCTACGACAGGTCTGACTACGAAGGCAACTCCAGCTACAGCCTAAGGCGGACTCCCGAATATCACCACACGCTCGACTGTAAACACCGTCCAATAGATTATCGTAGTCACACACCTGACTACAATCACGGACATGGAACAGACTGTGATCGGGGTCACGGCCGCGCGCAAACGACACGTCGGCCTCACAGGAAACACAGAAGAGAAGAAGATGATGGTGCGCAGTCGCTTGATGAGCGCTGCGCTCGAGACCTTGATGAAATTCTACCAGCAAGATTAGCGGCAGTAAATTTATCCCGAGAACCACCACCGCAGTCCTGGAACAGGAGTAATATTGCAGCGACCATGGAAAGGTTTGAACCTGTCGATTACTCATACGCATATTACGATCATCACTTGTCAATGCCCTCATCATCTAGAAAAGCGAACCGACAACGCGGTCGCGGTGGACCACGTGAGCGCGCAGAACGCACGTCTCGTCACAATTACGTTACACGATATGGCACAGAAGAAAACATTTACGAAGAAATAACTGATGGCTCAAGGACATGCCCAAAACATCGATACGTCCCTCGACAATCACTAGTTTCACTAGATCGTAGCGTTGTCGAAGAGGAGGTGCGTAGGGTGGAATCACGACATAAACGGATTTTAGGAGAGCTAAATCTTAGCGTTGAGGCGATGCTAATGCCTGAGTGCGAATCCCCTGACTCAGAGAGGGCGGAAGATAGAGATAATATCGAAGAATTGATGAGGGTTGGTCCGACAGACGAACTGCTCTCGCCGGCTAGCTGTAATCCCCCAGATTTAGATAGTGGATTCAGTGGAAGTAGTAGTGGGGCGAGCTATGTGGGCAGTTTAAGGCGAAAACCAACAGGGTCCGTACCTCATTTACCGGCAGTAGCATACGGAACGCGAGGTGCTGGCGTTCGAATCTTGGGCGCTGAAGAGTGCGGTATCCGTTGCCCCAAGGACTCACAGTCGCCACGAAGCTCAAGTTGCGGAGACGCCAAGACCACAGGCTTCTGGAACAAAAAAGCTTGGAAGAAAATATCAGGATTTTCTAGTTCTAACAGTATCAATAAAGCAGGCTTAACTGGTGAGTGTGAAGCTTCTTTTCTTATTGTTTGCAGTTTAGTATACTCTGATAAATCCAAAGTAGTGCATGCTATTACTATTGTAGAGGAAATTAACTGACTAACTCTTTCATTTCTGAATTTAGCTCAGTAAAAGACTTTTTAAACATAGACATTCATTAATATACAATCATCACAACCGTCGTATCACATTTCATAACGGTCCTACATAATTCAGTACAAAATTGCACGTCGAACAGAAGTTCCATTCTCACATAAAACGTGAATGAATCCGCCGGTATCAAGTCATGAAAACCCGGAGAGTATCGTTCTTTTTGTTATGTTCGCCCGCTTTCGTCCGCCATAGGCGTTTTTCAGATGGACGCGCGCGCTGTTGTGTTTTGATGTTTTCGTTTTTGGTTTGTTTTGTTAACGGTGCGGCGTTTTGCATTGCAGGTCTACTCGTTAGGTACACATTCCGGCGTAAGTCCGGCTCGCAGGGCTCTCAGGGCAAGCGGCGTGATGAGCCCGTCAAATGCGATGCGTGCCTCTCACAACGGTGTTAACCGCTCTATGGTAAGGCGAACCACATTTCAACCGTAAGCCTTTTAAAAAAATACACATGCGAAGTGAACGCTAACCCCAAAATATACACATATTTTATTTAACGCGACCCTCATTGCTTTTGTTCCTCACCCATCATAAATTGGCTTTAAGCGCGTCCATTCAAAACATTCCTCCATTTTAATTTTCAGGGTTTCTCGCCCTCATTCAACAAACCTCAATCCCACATCACATAACACTGTCAAACATAAAAAAGCTCAAAGATATTGCTATCAGAGGCGCAGTGCGGTTGGGTCCGAAACGATTAACAAAGTCGATACAAAGTTCTCTCATTAAGGTATCGAAGATATTACTTCTGCCAACTTCGACTTACGATAAGTATTGTTCCGCAAGAATCGAGACAATAGCATGCGCTACCACTTAATTAAGCTGCGATGCGATATCGGGAACAAGCGGAAACTTCCCGACAACTTTCCCGACTCAAGAATAGATTAAAAATATCCGTGGCTAAAGTTTGAATGTCTTGCTTGCAGATGAAGCCTGTAGGCCAAGCAGAGCTAAATCCAGAACATCTACTATACCATACAGGTTAATACTATGTTATTTATGTACATATTTACTACATGACACAATAGTAGAACGTAGAGCTTTTTAACCAATTAGCGAGAGCCTAAAATAAATTGGGTTCGATTAGCTTTTTTGTTACCCTGTAAGAGGGTGAATTTCAGTTCTAATTAGATTTTTGTTCTTGTTACAGCTACTCCAACGGAAAATTGGTGGTGCCGGTGGATTCCCTAGCACAAAGCTGAGGGGCAGAGTCCCCTTGCCATCCCCGCGTCCAACTCATCAGAGGGCCTGCTCAACGCGCGCACCCAGCGATAAATTCGGGAGTGGTGGCTTAATGAGCCAAACGCGCCAAATGCTAAGACTTTGAGTGCATTCGCCTCACGTCCGCAGACACTTCTAACGAAATTTGTTTCGTCTCGATCGTGCCTCGCGACTAATCGTAAACATTCCATTGGACTCGAAATAAATTGTGTATCGGTGTGGACACCTCCAGTGCGTCTAAGACTAAGTCTAAGACAATCTGTCCTCGTAGCGCCGTGTGCAGAACTTTGTAAATACGAAGAACGTTGCGGAGGCGAGTATACGTTGAAGTGATAGAAAAGCCTAACTAAATATTTGTATTGTTACTGTCGTTTCATAGAAACGTAATGACTACGTTGTTGTTACTTATCAATTTTTAGTAGGTAATAGGTACAAGAAAAGGCTGAAACAGTTGAATCCATTTTGTACGTGCTGAATAAGTGTTGCCATCTAAATTCGTAATAAAATATTACCTACCCACTTTGAATACATGTTCACATTTAGGTTATGTGTAGATACCTGGTAATATCATATTCCATCTGGTTTGATATGTTGCCTTATTCAACTATCTGAAAATCTGAAGAGTCTTAATGGTGCTTCAGATTATGAACATGTTTTATAATATTATTACTTTTTGTTTTTAAAATATCCTAAAGGTGAAGAATGGACCAGAATGTATCCCTGAATTGTATATTTATCTATCGGAATATGTGCATAAAAATATCCTAAATTGTATTTTTATTTTGATATACCTTCAAAAATTAAATTATTCTTACTTTTATTTCGTAAAAATCTGAAGATGTCGTTGTTGATAAGTGATTGTTAGTAAATAATTGTACATTTGTAAATAAAAGATCCACAAAGATAAATGGTGCACTCTTTTCATGTTATTTATATAATGTACCTACACAATAAATGTAACTCTATTTATTCGATCACCTAGAAAAAGAGAAGTATCAACTTTTAACTGATTTTAATTGCTATTTTATTTTTCATGTGGTAGAATGGTTTTTGCTAGTACATAATTCGCAGTTATATTGTTTTAAACGTAAACCAAAAATTGGTATTGGTATTGGTCTCGTAAATAAAAAAAAGAAATTTCTTTTAAAACTTCAAAAGAAATACCTTTATCTATAACATTTCATATTTATATTTTCGTAATAGGTATGAAAAATTTATGATGACCTTGCTGAGTTGTATATTAAAGCAAAGATTTTTTTGTTCACTTCGAAAACCAAACTACAAAATAAGAGATTGCTATACTCTGTTTAATTCACAAATTATCAAAATCTTACAAAAAATACGTATTTAATAAAAGCTTGTCATAGTTACTTTCATTCAAATTTATCAATGTGCTCTTAAAAGTTCTCCTGTCTGATACCAATTCAGTAAAAAAATTACATATGTATGAGACGAACATATTGTGGTAAACAACACCATTATATTTTCTTCTAAATCCAGCTAGAAAATCCATGTAAATATATTATAATGTGTAAAATTATTTGAATCAGTCAGTTTGGTTTATTATTCGTAAGCTCGACTGATACTTTGATAAATATTCCCAATCAATGTTATATGAAATGCATATTTCTTTAACTGTATGTAATTTAGTGATCGTGTTCAAGTCAAAAGAGATTTTTATTAAATAAATCGATAAAAAGTCAGTTGTTTTAATTTATCCGCTAATCCGGCGGTTCGCACATTTAAAGCACGACGGAGCGCTAAAATATCGCAGCTGTCTCTCAGATCCATACTAGAAACGTCACTCCCCATACTAAACTAAAACCGCACTCGACGAACGACCTTGCGCTAGCACTGCGTTTACAGCGAATATGGAAATTAACATTTCTAATATGGATCTGAATCTGACAGACAGCTGCGATGTTTTAGCGCTCCGTCGTGCTGTCCGCCTATACCTACAATTTAAAGGTATTTTTAAAACAGAGATTAACATGCAAGTGAACCATACAATCAACTTGTAGATATTTTGAACTGAAAAAAACCTTAATGTCAACCACGATTGCAACCCTATCTCTATGAATAAATATTATGGCAAATACAGGCTAGTAAGAGACAGTTTTATAGGGCGCCCCGCAAGTACCGACTGAAGTCACTAAAGACTTGTCAAATTGAAAATTGGCGACAGCTAAAGCAAAGATAAACTGAATCCACAAAAACACTATATACTATAGATATATGTATTACGTATACAGGTTCAAAAAAATACTATTTTTTACATTAGTTTAGTCGTATTTTAGCGCGCGTCAAGTGTATTCTATTCATATAGGTACACATACGAATGCTGATGTAGGTACTGTCACGAATTACATCTTCGCATACACATTACCCCGCTGTTAAAATTTTCCTCCATGCTGTGTTTGGAGACCACTTTATATCCTGATCATTATCCTTTTTACTTCAAATTCAAGCCCTAATAGCCAATTCGCAAAAACCTCCAGCTGTGAGTCGTCATTCAGTAAATGGGTCTGCATTGCATTCAGTCTTTTCATCTGAGTCACAATGCCTGAATGAGTATAAAATTTCCCCTCAACTGGGGAGAAATTGGGCTCTTTGTCTCACCAACGGGTTAATTGTTTAATGGCCAATAAAATAAAAACAACTCTCATTGTAGGCGCAGCTGCTTCGAGACTATAAAAGGTTTGCAAATCGTTTGTAAGATTCGGTTGGTATGTAATACCTTAAGTGCTAGTATGTTTATGTATTCATGAAAACTCATAAGCCCATTTTTCAAACCTCAAAACATAGGACTAAGCGTATACAATATGTTAGAGGCCTTTTTCTTATAAAATCTTTTAGCTCAGTACTAAGTTTTTGGTCGCAGATGATAAGACGAAAGCGATATCCTCCAAAGCAAACTCGCATAATGCTGGTGCGTTTTGAACTCGAATGATCGAAATAGTTGATTAACCTCTTATACCTACAAACCTCTTCAACTTTACGTGAGTTGTATGATGGGTCAATAAACTTAAACCTCATTTTAAAAGGCATCAACTTTGGCCATGTCACATGAGTCTCACGGTCATCCCCTTCATCCAGATTTATTAGGTATTCGTATCTCACAAACTCACAAAGGAAATTCCTACAAATGGTATTTACTTCTATTAATCTCCTATTCGTTCCAAACCGTCTATTGCCTGCATACAAGCATTCAGAGGTAGTTTTTCTAGATTATGATGGTACATGTTCTGAAGCAAATCCGTAATTTAGATCAAAACTAAGTTGGTATGTGTTAAGGGGTGGCAAATCTTCCATAATGGAATTTTAGGTAGGATGTCAAATTAAATCATTCCCTATATTCCACAACTGTATTACGTGTTTTACGATCTTTATTTTTTTAATACTTATTTGACGTGACGTGTTGGTCTACAAATTGAAAATACAACTCGATAAATCAAACAGTGTGGTAAAATTATAAGGAGCCCTATACATTGTATGCTCTAATAAATGAACAAGATGGTTGTTTGGTTGTTGTTTCTAATAAAGCAAACGTTTGTGTTACACAAGTGATTTGAATAGAGAAACTTAACAAGGGTCGAGGGGTAATGTAATCAGTACGTAGTTTGGGAGAAATTTCCTATAAATTATTATGATTTGTGCTACCGACCTTTGTTAGTCTGGTTACGATATTGGACCTGACAAGCTTTTTGTAATCTATTTCTATTCCGATTTGAAACAAAAGAAGGTTGATTATCAGAAAATGGTATGATTTTGTTAGGAATGTCGAGGTTTCATTCGAATTTACTCCTGCTCCTGAAAACGTCTTTCGCAATATTCTTGGTATGTGACAAAAAGTCCCAGAATACAGTCTTAGGTATTTAGCCGGAGATCCAGTACAAATTCCGTTTCCTTCTTTTACAATCTCTATCACATTAGGCGGATCGCACACTTGACGCACGACGGAGCGCCAAAACATCGCAGCGGTCTGTCAGATAAGAGCCCGTGACTTACAGAGTATTAATTCAGTAATTACACCTGTTATTACCCACCTTATAAACTTGTGTATCTCCACTTCCACATACCCCGACCAACTAAAGACCGGCATAATTAGACCTATTTATAAAAAAGGGTTTCATAGCGACATAAATAACTATAGGCCCATAACAATTCTACCTAGCATTGATAAAATATTTGAAAGATATTTAGGCAATGAAATAAATAAATTTCTAAATGATAATCAAATTTTAAATAAAAAAACAGTTTGGCTTCCAAAAAGGTCAAAGTACTACCAAATTGTTATCAGTTTTCACCGACGAGGTCAACATGCACCTGAACGCTCGCGAACATGTGCTTGTTGCCCTCATCGACTTCAGCAAGGCTTTCGATTGTTTACAATACGAAACACTTTATAGTAAACTTGAGCAGAATGGTATACAGGGTCCTTTGTTGGACTGGTTTAAGAATTACCACACAAATCGTCATACTGTAGTACGTCTAGATAACTCCTATAGTGACAAAATACCTACCGTGATGGGTACTGCACAGGGGTCCATAGTCGGTCCTACTGAGTACTTAATTTACGTCAACGATATGACCAATGTCCTAAAAGAGAACTCTGCGTACCAGTTTGCAGATGACACTTGTTTATATACCCATTGTAAAGATATTACACAAGCACAAAAGGAAATGCAACATAACTTTGACATGCTTTGTAAGTGGGCACACGATGTAGGCCTGGTGATCAACGCCAGTAAAACGAAAATTATTCACATTCACTCACCCTACATGAAAGTTAATTATGTAGTTATGTACCTACGATTACTGCGCACCATCACCAATGCCTACATCGCGGGCCCACCGCTACCGGGTGTACGTGTCCTGCGCTGCAGGCTGTAGACGAGCATACCTACCTCGGGCTTATCATAGATAAACACTTTAATTGGGGACCGCATATTGAAAGCGTGACTAATAAATTAAGATCTATTAACGCCAAATTAGGTATTCTTAAATACAAGTTACCGTTTCATACGCTTCGGATGTTGTACCTTGCGCTGGCCGATTCAATTATAGGTTACGGGCTGTGTAGTTATGGACGCACTTATAATACGTACTTAAATAAAATATATACTTAGACTTCAAATAAGTATACTAAGAATATTGTACCAAATAGAATTAGATCTCAGTTCAGGGACGATGAAAGTGGCTTGTTTATGTATTGCAAAGTTATGTCGGTCTTTGATAAGGCGAACATGTCTATATTATTGGATAAATATCACAACATTGATTCTCTTACTAAATATAGTAGACACATGAGGTTGCGTAATCTCGATTATTTACCGACTTACAAACTACCTAAGACTACAAATGTTTATGGTATGAGGACGTGGGAATACACACTACCGGCTATTTTAAACGGACTACCGAAAGATGTATTGTCGAGTATTATTACGAATTTTGTGGACTGTAAAACTAACTTAAAGAAGTTCTATTTAAAAACTTAAATGATGTAGCGAGCTCGAACACATTCACTTCTCGCATAAACCTATTTAGGTTTAAGATAAGTGTCTTACTGCTAAAAGTTGTTTTTCTTCTTTGTATTGAACAATAAAGTAAAAAAAAAAAAAAGATACATACTAGAAATGTCAATCCCCATACTAAAACCGCTCAACCGCTGTCGACGCAGCGCTATCGCAGTTTCGTTTGTCGAGTGCGGTTTTACATACTAAAACAAGTTTTACATACTAAGGGAGTGATGTTTCTAGTATGGATCTGACAGACCGCTGCGATATTTTAGCAGTCCGTCGTGCGTTAAGTGTGTGATCCGCCTTAAGTGACAAGACTGCAATTCTAAATTTGTATGTATGTGTGTAGATAGCGTGGAAATAATAGTTAAATCCTGAAGTCTTTGTTATTGTTACATCTTCTGAATTTCTAGACGTAGCTCTAAGGTAAATGGTTGGATGGGTAATTTTAAACTTGTTCTAAGTAAACATTACTTACTGAAATGATTACAAACTGTTTTACTTACTGCAGCCGAGAAATAAAGATAGAAGTCTGTAAAAATAAAATCATCTTACAGTTTAAAGGAAAATTGACTTTTTTTTTCATGAACAGAATTATCTAGATACTAGCCTCTAGTATCTAGAGGAAACTTTTAATTGAATCAGAAACTATGATTTATTAAGAATATCTCCGATGATTGTTATAAAACTTTCAGTATTCTTACCTAGTAAGTAGTTAGTAGTACTAAGTAGTAGTATTTGAGTGCCGCGATTCTATTAGGAACATAAAATTGTTATTGTTTACAATGAGTAATTCATTTTTTCAGTAACAATATTGTAATGTAACTCTCTGACATTCTAAATGCATTCATTGTGAATCTACTTGGAAATAAACGATTGAATCTTGAATCTTAAGAGTTCTAGAATACAAGTTAAGATATGAGTATACTATACAGGTATAAGTACTAATTAAGATATATTACATGGGTAAGAATGGCATACCATACCATTTTCGAAATAAAGAGTTAACTACGCGTCTACGGTTTCTGTCTGGTTGGAACTACTCAGCGATTAAAAGTAGTCTTTTAAAGATAAGTAACTGTCAATTTTTAAAAACTGAATTAAAAGCAAAAAAATAACGCTAAATTTCTTCTATTTTGGCACGCTACTTAGAAATACTACACCTTATGTAAGTTTTAGTAGTAGCTATCCCGAAGCTAAATTAGTTCTTAACACCAACATCACAAGTTTGCCGATACAAGGATTAAAAGTAGCTAGACACTGGACTAGCGGACGAGAGATATTCTTTTTTTCTTGCAGAAAATCTCAGAAGTTTCTTGATTTAGATCCGGGTTGAATGAAATAAAATTACACATTGACTACGCTAACTTCGTCGAAATACGTTCACAAAATTCAGATAAATTATCAGTTAAAACTTCAACAAATTGTTCGCAACAAATGAGTGTAATGAGCGGGTAATTAGCATAAATTATGTCTTTGTTTCAATAACATAATGTCAATTTGGGTCCAGGCGCTCGGGCCGAGGCACGCTCCGTTCCAAGAAATTTGTACAAAGCCCGCACCTCGCTGGCATTTGCTATACAATGAGCCCCATTATAAACAACAATGTTGCATATATAAGGTGTAAAAATATAAGCTGCAAATACTTTAAGGGGTGTATCAGCCCATGATACTGAAGAACTTTCCCGAAGAAACATGAGTCGAAATGAGAGAAAATTTTTTGGACCTCCCAGGCAAATTGACTAGGTCAGTTAGTAATTTTGTATGGCAACCAAATTTTTTTTTATATTTCGAACAATGTTCCTTGGGGAAAGTTGTTTAGGTTCATGGGCTGATTCACCCCTCAAAATATTTGCGGCTAATATTTTTACACCCTGTATAATAGTGGTTTCCATAAGTGCCGCTCGAATTTGCGATATTTTTCCGGTCCGATGTAATAGGACTTGTATGAAACCACATATTGTGAAAACACGTACGCGGTTGTCAAAGATTAATGTTAGCTTCGTCATTCTATAGTCGTCCGTTGCACGATCGTTTCTTTAGGCGGATCGCACACTTGACGCACGACGGAGCACTAAAATATCGCAGCAGTCTGTCCGATCCATACCAGTAATGTCAATTCGCATACTAACACCGCTCAACCGCTGTCAACGCAGCGCTATCGCAGTGTCGTCCATCGAGTACGGTTTTAGTATGGGGAGTGACGTTACTAGTATGAATCTGATAGACCGCTGCGATATTTTAGCGCTCCGTCGTGCGTCAAGTGTGCGTGTCACGCCTTACTTTCACTATCTACACCTGGCCGGAGGACGTCCAACGCAATACGGTAGCACCCTCACTGTCAAATACCGCAATATCGTGAGAGACATATAAGAATAGCCTATGAATGTTTTAAAAAGGAAATTCAACACCGAAATTTATATTCAGAGTGCATATTTCTAAATAGGTATGAAAAACGAAATTGAACGGAAAATGGATGAAATATCAAACCGAGTTGACTTCACACCCCAAATTGGCAAGCGTGAAATGTATTCAAAATCATATTTCCTTTTAAACTCTAACAGCGTGAATACACAATCTTGGAGTGTAATGGAAAAGTTTTAGTGAAGAAGTAAGTCAGACACAGAAACAGAAGTAAAATGAGGAGTTGTAGACAGAAATGGAAAAATTTGCTTCACTTCGTTTTCGTCTTCTTTTCGTGAAGACAGCGAGTCGTCTAAAGACCCAATGAAGCCTGGTGTTAGAGTCTTTTAAACGCTTTTTAGTAGGCAGCTACTAAAAGTTGCAGGTTTCTGACAGGACTATGTAATGAAATGACCGTCGTCTAAGTAGGTAAGTATGGGTGCTACCCAGGACTTGCAGGTTATCAAATGTAATACACACACGAATCTCGCCTATATCCCGGGGTAGGCAGAGCGTTAACGACCGTAAAATACTACTAAAATGTAATACTACTTGAGAACTACATTTCAGTCAGTTTTATCAATAATTTTTGAACTCATTCCGTAGGTACACTAGAAATGAAACCGCTCATGTCATTTCCATTTCATTTTAAACCCTGAGTTCTGTTGCGGCGAACTTAGTGCACCCTCTTAATAAAACAGTCACGTAACACTTCCTAATGAAAATTGTTGCGTGACGACTGAATTCCAGGCATTTTATTTCGTGTTATGTACATCGAGTGAATGTAATTTGGAGCTTAGAGTTTTTATAAAAGGTACCTACGCTAAACAAGTTACCTTCTCATATAAAATGTAGCGACTGAATTAGGCAACCAAATAAGTTTTACGGGAGATACAAATATTTTTTTCTTTTTTAACGGTTTTTGGGGCTAGCAAACGAAGTCATCAGCTAGACAGCAGCTTTTTTTTCAGTAGAAACTATGTATTTTCCGACTACATAGTAATTAAACAGTTTCTGCAGATGGTAAAATCTAACGTCATTCCCAATTCCCCAACTGATAACCATGATACATTTATTACAAAATTTTAATAGTTTTCTGAGAAAACTTCTAGAATTATTTCCAGCGTTCCAGAAAATTCTAGAGAAATTCCAGCTTTTAGAATAGCAAATACTGTCACTCGTAGGAATTCGGTTGGAACAAGTTCGACTGCAAAATGCCGTCGCCGTATGCCTCGCTGGTAGTTATGAATTCACGTATAACAGGTATGTAATATGTAGAGTGGGGCTGGTGGCATATTTTAGAGACTTCAGTACTAGGACAGCCTTTCCTTATTTTTCGTAAATAAATAAAACATTTTACGGGGAGTTTGGAAAAGTAATAACTACCTTTCAACGGATGAACCAGCCCATGAAACTAACCGACTTTCCCCAAGAAACATCGGTTGAAATATAAAAAAACATTTTGGATCTCCCTTACAATGTGAGGTCCAAAATTGTTTTCATACCTATCATAAATTGATGGTCTAAACTTAAAACTCGTTCTTACCAAATCTTAAAAACCGTAGCTGTCAAACTTCGCCCAGGCTTATAGTCTGTGTTTTTGTGGTATAAAATACCTCTGTTATATTTGCAAGAAGATACAAATACGTTTTGTGGAACTGCTCCTTTGGAAATTGCTTACTTTTGCAATATGGTATCAGAAGTCCAAAACGTTGCTCTAGCGACAGCACTACCAGCTAGCGCGGTGCGGAAAAGCGCCCGCGTGAAATTTTAATTGCACCGCAAAGAACTTGCAGCGTGGAGCGTGGTGGAGACCGGAGAGCCTGACTCCACAATAAATTAAACGTGTGCCAATGAGTTCGCTGAATTTGGAAAAACTTTTTGAAATTAGAATTTATTTGATTTAAGAACCGAAGAAAGGCGGGAGATATTTGTTGGATGGTCTTGTCAACATCAACAGACGCTGCAGAGGCAGACACCATATGAAATGAAAGACCGATGGAAGGTAATTTTTGTAAGTAAGTAAATAGTCTTGTAAATAAGGCGCTGCTGACAATGATAATTAAAACTTAGGCTAGAGTAGTTTAGGGCTTAGACAAAGTAAGTTACATGCTGCGTGGTCAGCTGGACAGCCTGGGCAGCCTCTAGGCAGTGCCTTCATTTTTATTCATTTTATTTTATCCCACCCGTGCCGCACTTATGCCTACTAGGAATATAAATTTGTTATAAAAAGGCAGAAAGTGTTTCCTAAAATGTTGTTTTTTTTTTTTTTAGAATAATAGTTATAATATTGTAATTGACTTTCCAAAAGTACTTAATTATTCATTGTGAATCTACTCAGAAACAAACATTAGATTTTGACTTGACGTATTAAGTATTAGCAGGCTGATAAGTTTTTGAGTATAATTAAAATCTTTGTTAACCAACGCAAACGCACTCTTTTTTATGTCAACTAATCCAATTTTACACTGTATTACTTATCTAAAGCGGTGACAAGAGAGGCTACAGTCTGGCAAAGCCTTACATGAAATTTTAATTGCGCCACAAAGAACGTTCAGCCAAACCGCGGGAGATCGGCCGAGCAAACGTGTGTTGGAAAATGTGAATTGTTTAGCGAATTACCGGGAGGAAAATGCTTTGGAAGAATGTTCATTTTGCTTTCCTTTTATCGTTATTTTAGGAAACCTTGAATTTTGGAATTGTTAGTAGTCTGGGTCTACTAAATTGCTGAGGCTGGAATCTAGGCATTACGTCTAACAAACTTTAGTATTTTCTTAATTCACACTAGGATTCCCCGTGATGTGAGACATCCGCCTCTTCCCTTATGATATCGGTGTAGGTATTTAAATAAACAATACAAAAACAAAAGAAACCACAGATGTAACGAGTCCGATTCTATTTCTTAATGTTTGTAATTTGCACTGGATGCTCTTTACCAATACCTGTTTCTGTGTAAGTAGTCGGTGGCACCGGTTCACCAAATATCCTAATGATAGATAGGTAAGGTACCTCGCCTACGAACGTGATCGTATAACCGTAACACCTCAAACCTCAGTTGTATATGAATCGCTGAATACGCAACGCAATGCGTGACCGCAGGGATAAATTTAATACCCTGGCCACGCACACAACTCAGCCGGCCGCAGAATTGATCCACCTGCAGATTACCACATCGCGTCACACTGACCTACTGATGGCGATGCTTTATATAAATGTGCATTATTAAAGCCACCAGGCAGGATTTTAATAATAGATGATTTCAATGATAGAATTTCATACAGCCGTTTCGTATTTGCCGTGTGATGCCGGCTTCGAATAGCATCACCAATTTCTTACCCATGGGTGTCGTAAGAGGCGACTGAGGGACTCGAGGGTTTTATGTGTATTGTGATTGTAGGCGACAGGCTGACAACCTGTCACTATAGTGATAGACGGCTTACCTATTTGAAACGACCCTCAAATATTGTCAGACGTGGCGATAACGACCGTAATTTTACGGTCGTCAATGCTCTGCCTACTCCACGAGGGACAAACGCGTGATTTATGTATGTATGTATGTACGTATATGTATGCAATTTCGTACAGATAAGATAGGCCTTAAGTAGCTGTTAATCTCATAGTCTCGTCTCACAGTAGTAGGTAGGGTTTTCCAGAGCTTGATGAGGTATTTTGGATATACGTACAATAAGAAAGAAGCTGATTGTGAAAGATTTGAACTTTGATACTTACAGAATTATTTACAGAAAATCGTGGTTTATTTCGACTAGGTATCTGAAACAAAGGAAAGTTTAGTGATAATTTGGTTTATACCAAATTTAACCTTAACAGAGTTTCGCTAATGACTCTTGGTAGTTTCAGATTGTTTGTTATTTGGCGAACTGGATTAAATTTCCTTTTTTTCTAATCCAGATTTCTCATCAGATAAGATAGACCAACGTATTTACCGAATAAATAGAATGAAATACTGAGGTACTCGAGGTGGCATTGACTTCAGCAAGAGAGAAAATATATTTTTAAAAGACAGGTAAAAATACGCTTCATAATTTAACAAACGTATGATATCGATAATCTAGTTGAGTCGCGAAATTTTCGAAGATACCGACGTAGGTATTCTTTCATACCACCTCCTTAAAATTGCCGCAACTATTTACGCGCGTTGTTATTTCAAGTACTAATTGGAACAGTTTTCAACACTAATGTCTCAGTAACGTCTAGTCACTAAAATAAATAGACGACAGCTGCAATTATAATTTCAAACCAGCTGACGGTATCATAAATAAATCCAAGAATTACCACTGCAGCTGTAATGTAACAGATGAATCCACATCCAACGTAATTCTCCACTGCAGATTATAGTGGCGCAGTAAACGCAGTGAATACTGACCTATAAAGCTAGATTACACCTCGTGTTTCTGTGACCTACGGGTCATAGATTTCTACTAAGAAAGGTTGAACATCCTACTGTAAAATCTTGGAATTGAAGCAACCTCAAACGTAGAGTAGGCAGGCATCACAGTTACCAAAAGCAAAGAATACGTGTACGTGCAATAGCCCAAGAAATGATAAAATAGAACCCACCTTTCATGAGTTTGTCATAGTTTGTTAATAAATTATTTTTTGGTTTATAAGAAAATCAAGAAAGATAGGCGGATCGCACACTTAACGTGCGACAGAGAGCTAAAATATCGCAGAGGTCTGTCAGATACATACTAAAAAACGTCACTCCTCATACTAAAACCGCACTCGACGTACGACGCTGCGCTGCGTCGATAGCGATTGAGCGGTTTTAATATTTGCATTTTTGGTATGAATCTGACAGACCACTGCGATATTTTAGCGCTCCGTCGTGCGTTAAGTGTGCGATCAGCCATTGTCAAACTCTTTGAATTTACAAATACTACTAAATTATCTGATACATCATAGCCGTTAAAATAGTTGTCCGACCTCAAAACTACTCTACGTGAACCGCACTGAGTTACCACCAGTGCTAAATAAACCCACTTTACTTCGGAGAAAGCGAAAACTTAATTTACTAAACAGAAGAAACAATCTGTCTGCTTCCAGGCTACGTAAATTACGGTAAATAAGTAAGAATGCGAAATATTTTTGTAGCTAGTTTTCTTCACCATTTGCAATTTTCTGCACTGAAATATTGTTTTAATTTTTTCAGTGTTAGCAAAGAATACTAACTATACTGGTAGAAAACCAGACACCAAGCATAGACTGATTAATAAATGACTTGTTTTGACAGCATGCAAATGTGTGGTGTATTCGGAAAACATTGCGATAAAATTATGTGATTATAAATAAAAAGTGAGTCTTATATGCTGACCCGAATCGTTCACAAAATAATCATCCTAATCGATTGAAATGTCCAATAAATTCCTCTCCTGTGAGCATGAAATTCAGTAAAAATATTTACCTAAAAACAAGGGCCTAGGCTGTAAAAATTCGATGCCTATTTTGTGTGATGCCTACTAACGCGTATTTAGATAGGCCGAAATATTAAAGTAGCACTGACATTATTAATAGACTTTTTAAAATACCTAAAACGGTTGCCGAACAAAGGGTTTTACCTTTAATATTACTTAGACACCTAGATATTTTTTACGAACTTTTTTGAAGAGTACAATAACATAATGGTAATCAAAATTGTTCATCATATTATGGGACTTAGGTAAGCACTACTAACAAGGCTCACATCACTGGCCTCATTAGACCGTAACAGGCGATTGATTCAGTATCTGAGGCAAGAAAGAGCACAGACACTAAAGCTGGTTAAATTAGCTTATCCTCAAATTACAGCTCTAAAAGCCTGTGGTCTCTTTACATGTAATTCTGCTTCTAAAGCACAGAGCAGACTAAACAATAGTTCGTTAATACGCTGCCTGGAGAGGGGGGCTTATTGCTGGCAGACGTCCAGCGCAAATACCAGCCTTGCTGAAGCAAGACTGAACCTGGGACGTAGTGACACACTTATATTTTATGCTTTAGACATATATACAGGGTGTTCGGAGGATTGATGCATTTATTTCAAGGGATGAACCAGCTCATGAAACTGAACAACCTTCCCCATGGAACATAGGTCGAAATATAAAAAAAAATTGTCCTCCCATACAAATTGACTTAGTCAGTCGGTAATTTTGTATGGGTGGGCCAAATCTTTTTTTCATTTTTCGACCCATGTTCCGTGGGAAAAGTTGTTCAGTGTCATGAGCTGGTTCATCCCTTGAAAGGAAAGCATCAATCTTCCAAACACCCTGTATATATAGCCAAGTATCTTAAAAGCTGTTTCGTGAAATTAAACTATTTGGCCCGGCTAGGTCAGTAGGTTAACCTTCTGCACTATTTTAAATGGCCGTCGTTGCATCGTAAGCAGCATCAAAACGCATTAGATAGAGCCGTATAGTTCTGGCGCGGAATTTAAGAATAACTTGTTGAAAACGACAACACAGATTTCTCGCGCTGTTTTCAAATCCTTATATGCGCAACTTCACTTATAATAACCTCAAGCTAACCAAGATAAAAGCAAAACAAAAATAAAAAATAAATTATATAAAATATTTATCATATTAATAAATCACTAAACGCAATGATAATTTATATTTGCTATCTCTTAGCCTTCTCAAATAAATCAGTTCAAATTACTTAGAAATAAATAAAAGATAGGCTAGAATATATCTTAGAGAAAATGCAATAACATCTTGGCTAGACAGTAATAACTCTATCGAAATGAAATATTTCGAAGAGTTATTACAAATATTATTACTAAACGGTCTAGCAATTTCTTTATACCTAGAAAAATATTTTTTGCCGAACTTTTAGGAAACAAATATGATGTAAAATTATGGGTCCTATCTATCCTATCCAAACACGAAAATAAACGAGAAAGTCGAAGGATGTATTAATGATTGTATGTTTTCACGTCATTAGCAATTATTCAGGATCGAAAACGTTATGGAAAGTTTAATAACATGTTCGGAAATATTCTCGCAGAGGGCAAACAGTCAGGGATCTGGCGCAGTAGAGAGATCGGCACAGAATACGCAGATTTGCTACAATGTCTCTTTATCTATAATAAGACCGGACACACTTAATAAATAACATGCATACAATATACATACATATATCACGCCTTTATCCCCTGTGGTGAAGGCAGAGCGTTAACGACGCAAAAATACGGTCGCTATCGCCGCGTCTGACAAATATTGAGGGCCGGTTAAGATAATTTGTGTATCACTATAGTGACAGGTTGTCAGCCTGTCGCCTAAGAGTTGTAATACACCTGAAACCCTCAAGTCCCTCAGTCGATTCTTACGACATCCACGGGTAGGAAATGGGGTGATGCTATTCTAAGCCGGCATAACACCACACTCAATAATATGGTTCTAATTACCAGATACGATTAATATTGTCTTCAATGAAAAAGTTTTATTATCTTTCAGGATAAATGAACTATCTAAATTCTATATCACTCCATAATTTGAATTCGTCTGCAAGAAAAAATCAATTCAATGCATCTATAGATTCAATTATATTCAATGCAGAAGACTATCTTTGAACTGATCTGTCCTCAAGATTACTTTTTAATGAATGCCTAGTAGAACGGAGAATCTCATTCCATGGTCTAGTTTGTAGCAGAGTAGAACCTCTGCGTCCACATCCTTCATAAACCACCTGTCCTTTCACGAATCATTTCAAATTGGAAATTGGAATGTCGTCACACATTTTTCTTACTTTTTGACCCAGTCGCGATCAAATCAGCGAGCAACGACGCTCAAAAGATATACCATCTAACGAATCCAGTGATTTGTATGTGATTAGATAGTAATTAGTGATTGTAATGTAGTGCTCAGTATAGCACATGTGAAGTTACAATGGACTTACAAATGTTAGCAGAAAACCCTCGTGGAGGGTTTCTTTTCTACAATATAATATTTCAAGTCGCAAGAACTTCTTTTATTTGTTTGTGGTGGCACGCAAGTGCCACAAGTTTCTAGTATATTTTAGTTAAAACTGTCCACTGTACGACTCTTTTTACCTTGCGTTTCGGCCGAAATATCAAATTGGCATGTTAACCTAAACTCCCGCAAGATTTGTGAATTTTGGCCAATTTTCTGCCAACTAACGTTTATCTGGAAATACTCATTTGCTTACAGGAAGTGATATAAATAAATGAGTATCATAAATGAAATCTTGACATATTAAGGCAGAAATTTTTTCCAAAATTATAAATTGACAGCAGAGTTTACAATATGAACAAATTTTCTTGCGTGATTAATTTCATAAGATTATATACAAAGAAGCAAAGAACCCTGTTTTAGTATTTTCACTTTACAAAGGAGGAGGTCTAAAAGTACATCAATCACCGCAGTAATTTTCTAAATTAAGACCTCTGCTCGACCCCAGTGGATTTCGTGACATTTAAACTTGTTCCACGTAAGGCTCTACTCAGACGGACTGCAACCAAATTGCGGTTTAGAAGTTTTATAGTAGGTACTTTATGTGATTTCTGTAACTGCATTGAAATTGAAACTTAAAATTGTACCTAAGTCGAGGAGCTCAATTTTTGAAATGTCGTATTTGGATTCCGTGCACGGAAGTTCGCAACAACTAGACCTTGTGGTCTAGTTGTGTCTAACTCGTGTGGTGGTCCACACGAGTTAAAATTTCTACTACTCGATGCTTTTATAGTCATGGGTTTATATGAATCAAAGACGTGCTCACGATTTGTATAAGTAGTTACCATGATTTGTGTAGTTTTTACATCTCCTTTCATCAATTAAACTTGACCGTAAAATACAACAAAATCGTGCGATGCGTATGACAGCAACCATGGATTATGTTGAAATGTAGTTCGTCTGTATAACGAAGTAGGTAGCTACTAGGAAATAAGAACCGATCGACTACTAGAAAGTTGCAAGTGGAGTTTCTGCTAAAGTGCCTTTTGCAAGAGTACCCACTTGGTAAAATAAAAAGTTCTATTGTAACAGGAAGCAGGTAAGACGTAGCTATTACGTAGTCACAAGTCAGGGAGGGACCTAGGGACCTATTTATCCTATAATGAGATTCAATATCATAAATAGAGCAAATAGCAACAAGTCGTATTACACAAAATTCCTGTTTAAGTATAAAATCCGACAGAGTATACTGCTGACTATACTACAGAAATTAATGCATAAAATCCCTTTTGCGAAAATAAATTAGGCTCTTATGTGGCAAAGTGGACGAGCGTGCTACAAAATTTGGGTCAAGCGACGCTGTATCGCAGCCTCTTTGGAACCAAAACGTCGCACCTCATTTTCCTACACTTAGCTACACATTGATCTTTAAGATGCTGTAACCTTAAGAACTTTATTAACATACGCTGCAATGGACTCTTAGCAAACGGTATAAGACTCTTTTCAGCCCACAAAAGAGGGTAAAGATGTGACCCAGAAAAAATACTTTCGCTTTAGAACTCCCTGTTATAATGAGTACCGGGAAAGAGCTGTGTTTTAGGCAGCCTACCTTCATATGGAAAAAGTTACAAAAGGATTTTTAATATTCAAAACGTGTAACGTACTTTAATGTTTGTCGAGTGTCGCGGGTTCTGAAGTTGTAAGAAAGGGCCAAAGGGCCTTCCTACTCGAAATACTTTTTATCCAATTGTCGAGAACAGACGCAATGGCAATATAATAAGGCCGATGTCTTTGTGCGCATATAAAATGTGCTTAAAAAGGCCTGTGGGGAGTGGAGGGTGATCCTTGATACTTACAGAGGGTCAGGCGGTCAGTTAGATAAATACTCGTATTTGTATGGGGGGTTATCGAATGTGCTGCTGCCACTTTAAACACGGGTCGGACACCTTTTATAATCGAATTATTCCACCCCGCCGATAAAACCGACCGACGTGTCACTGGCTAGTGTTGATTTTATCATTTTTAGTCTGTGGCTGCATCGGGGTTGGACTCATTTGTTTGTTCTTGCTGTGTCAACAGATGTACGAAAACCTTTTACAGGTGAAATAACATTTCAAAATCGTAAAATTTATTCAAATATATATTTGTATACCTACCTACAAAATATATTTTGATATCATCATTCTCCTTGCCTCATCCTGTTCTTTGTCGGAGTCAGGTACTCGTACCTAACCTAGGAAATTTAACGTTTGAAATTTCAATTTGTTGATGTATGATGCAGAAAATAAATATTTTTTTAGCGTCTCAAATTAAAATAGAGCATTACTGGGCCCTGAGTCTGCTAAATGAAAACCGTTTCAGTTGGATGTCGATTGGATCTCAGTTGTATGATTTCGGTCATTTCGTATTCTACTAACAGTTTTAAAGTATAGAAAAATCACCATGGCAGTTCAATGACAGTTGAGTTTCGATGGCGTTACAATGACAAAAAATAGCAGACTTGAGGCCCTGTTATGTTGCTGTTATCCCATTATCTACCTACCTATGGAATAGTGATGCCGGCTTAGAATAGCATCATCCCACATCCTTCCCGCGGGTGTCGTAAGAGGCGACTACGGGACTCGAGAGTATTGGTGTATTACATTTTTTTATGCAACAGGCTGACAACCTGTCACTATAGTGATAATGTTTTCTGAAACAACCTTGGAAAACAATCCTCAAAAATGTCAGACGTGGCGATAGCGACCGTATTTTAACGCCCTGCCTACCCCGTAAGGGATAAAGGCGTGATGTATGTATGTGTATGTATGTATGGAATAGAATAACAATTCTATGAACGTATATTTAGCTTTACAATCCGTCTACGAATAATTTTATTTAAAAAATTGAATCTTTTGAATCTGCTCAATTTGTCATAACATGTATATGTTACGGGCAACGTGATTAACCGGGCACTATTAATACTGACCGGTCATTATTAATAGTGCCCAAAAACGTAGGGCAAAGTGATTAATTAATCACTTATCAAATTGCCCGTAACATACGTATATATATATCGTATCTTTCACAAAATCAATCATTTACGTAGTTTTTCCACAGCATCGTCGCTGTTTTTTATTTACCAAAGTTTTTATTAATATTTAACCTCTTCACCGGCGATATTTCCCCGCTGTTTCAACAGTCCGCGCGCACGTACACAGCCTGATTGACGATCGCAGATTTAATTTCACATGCGCCATGAATTTCGTTTCACCTACTTCTGCATAGCTTAATAAACAGACCCATATTTTTTGCTGGAAAAAGCAGAAATACAACACTAACGAGGCTTTTTTATTGCGACCGCAATATTTACGGAGTCACGCTGGTTTCCTATTTTATGTAAGCTTTGTGTAATTTTATAAACAATATTGAAAGTACTTAGCGGGCCCAATACATAAGTATAAAATACCTAGAGAATATTTAAGTTACACATTGGGACTAAAATATAAATATTAATGACAGTAGTATACAAATTTATTAGTGTACCGCTGAACTTCTTTGAACATGTTCCATAATACTATTGAAATTTGAAAGCCGTGTGATGCAGGCTTAGAATAGCATCACCCCATTTCGAATTTAGGGTTTCAGGTGTATTATAACTTTTAGGCGACAGGCTGACAACCTGTCACTATAGTGATACACAAATTCACAAATTATCTCAAACGGCCCTCTATATTTTCAGACGTGGCGATAGCGATCGTATTTTTGCGGCCGTTAACGCTCTGCCTACCCCGTAAGGGATAAAGGTGTGATTTATGTATGTATGTATGAAATTTGAAAGCAACGTTACAATCCACGATTGAACTGCTCTTAGAATTATCAAAAAATAAGTTAGAAACGAACAAGGTGAAAATTAATAAACCTCAAAAACATAGCGAACTTTTCACGCCGTCGAAACCTGACGGACAGTTCAAAGGACCTCAACTTCAAAACAGACAGTCCACTGAATTTCCACCCTAGTGTCAGTCAAAAATAAAATGAAATTGATCAACAGCCGCTCCGACTTCCGGTGAGCTCGTGAGCTTCCGGCATCGATCGATGATACTGCGATACTGCTATTGACCCTTCATAATAGTGGCGGGAAAAACGACAATTTATATACTACCTCCAATTTCCCCCCGGTCTTCTTCGATGCGCCTTATTACTATGAACATAAAGACTGTGACTCGATAATGTCGTGTTCTGAAGGTGCAAAGTTATGATTGCGGCTATGTTCGGGTAACTTGCCCACTGTCCGCCTGTTGATTTGTTTCATCGCACGCATCGTTTTATTTGTAACAGATGCTGCGGAAACTTCGGTCTAGCCACTCTGTGAATAATGTTTTGCAATTAAACTAGCGGCCAGAGGATTCAGCGCGTAGAGTAGCATATTTACAATAGCTTTTAAGGAAACTTGAGGATAGTTGTATAAGGTGTAAAAATATTAGCTGCAAATATTTTAAGGGATGAATCAGCCTATGAAACTGAACAACTTTCACAAAGGAACATAGGTCGAAATGTGAGAAATGTTTTTGGAACTCCCATTCAAATGGCTTGGTCGGTTGGTAATTTTATATGGGAGTACCAAATTTTTTTTTTTCATATTTCGACCTATATTCCCTGGGGAAAGTTTTTCTATTTTCCATAATTATCTATTTTCCATATAATCACAGCGCAAACTGGAATCTTGTAGCCTCTAATTACGATTGGTTAGCTGGATATTAGCTGTGTGTGGTCGGAGATTTAAACACGTGCGTACCTATTAGGTCGCGGTTTTAGGGTTCAGTGATGGGAAAAGGGGAAAAATATGACTTGATGCTATTTTCTATTACACTGTCTATTTTAACCTATTTTAATCAATGTAACTAATTTGGATCACCTGTTCTTCTTATAGATTCTATGAATAGTTAATTATTTCAAAAGCTTACTGCACACGATTTTATATTTCCTTCGGTAAAGATAAATAAATGAAATTTAAGTACAGATGTTTTCTTATATGAATAATAAAATTATTCTTATTTTCGTTTCTGTCTGTAAAAGAAATAATCTTTCTTTTCTTTGAAAACATCGAAATGTTAATAGTTGAGGAACTATAATTTGAGCCGATTCGACCATGAAACGTCAAGGCGTATCGGCACAAATTATATTTCCTAAACTATAATTTTGCAAATGAAACCAAACGGAACCTTTTAACCAAATTATTCCCGCAGCCCTGAATGCCCTGATCGGCTTTCCTTCAATGGCCACTGCGATCTTGGCAGCGTAATTTCCCGCGCTAATAAGGCGTGAAGCGACGCCTGCGCACACGTGCTGCCGGATACGCGACTAAAGAAAATAATATCCAACGCAATATACTGAAGTTGGATGATGGGTGCTTCTTCTTTTTGCTGGTTATAAATTGAACTAAGGTCGTGTTTTAGGACAGCTTTAATCATAATCTTAATACTTTATTGCTTTTAAGTGGTATTACAAGTGCTAAATATGGTTATAGTGTCACACTTGAAACCCTGTTAGGTAGGCACTGCAAAGAACAATTAAAAACTTAATCTAAACTAAACTATACATAGGTTATATACAGTGTGTGGTCTAGCTTAATTTTTAATTAGTAATCATTCCACTATTAATCAGTCCATGGAATCTTCTTATTTTCTTAACAGAATATTGTTTAAACATTCAAAATGAGGCAATTCTTTCAAACAAAGAAAAATATGCTATTTATTAGTCTTGATTAATAAAATAAAATAAAAAAATATATGTATATATAACTTTATTCTGCTTTACAATACACGTCATTATAACTTTGCTTACTGAAGTACCATCGTGGCCGCAGCTTAGGCGGGCGGCAATGAAGCGTTCGAGACAGGGCGGGCGGCCACACAGCGCGACAGTTTCTGATGATTGCATTTATATATAGGCCCATAGGGCTATAGCCGCATTTTAAGCTATTCTTGCTACGACTTTAAAATAAAAATTGTTTCATAAATAGTAGATTACGTACTGAGGTATGTAAGCTATCAATAACAACCGAGGTTTTTTAACGCCCGAGCGGAGCGAGGGCGGTACCTTTCCGAGGTTGTTATTGATGTTACATCCGTGGTACGTATACTGCTTTACATATCGAATGAAAAGTGAGTAAAATAAAGCGATAAATACAAAAAAACGATCCATAAATGATGATTGTATCGTCTGGTATTCAAATTGCACCACGAAACTTTTTTTTCTATGATTGAAAAATATTGAATTAATATGAAAGAAAAGTATCCTAACATAAAGTAGACATTTTTCTGATTGCAGGGATTTTAGTCATTTTTACTTTTGTTATTGTAATATTGAGTAATAATTCGACAAAGTCATTTATTGAGGTTATAAAAATACAGATTAAAAACATAATTCCTGCGTTCAAGCTACACAATTCGTAGCGGCCAGTTCGAAATTTAAAATTGTATACAACTAATTGATGCAACTCCTATTAAAAATAAGAAGAAATTGATTTTAACTTTTTAATTGCCGCGATTCTATTGGTTCTTTTTCTAGTTCCATATTTAAAATTACTTACAGTACTAGGCTTAGTTTTAAAACCTCGCCTGTAAGTTGCACTTACAGGTCATGTTTTATGTCAGTAATGATCTACTTTCAGAGCATGAGATATGTAAAACACTTATATGTAGTAGATGAAACGTACTTGCATGTAAGAAAACTCATACAAATCGATAGTTGCATGTGGCAATATACTCAAAAACTCTACTTAGTTGTGAAACGTTTGACTGAATAAAAAAATGTGACAACTTGCACAGGAAATCATTAATTTGTCATGTATGTAGTCTACGGATGTGATACCTGCGTATCCGATATTAATAAATGCGATTTAGTTTTTGAAGATTACCGGATTCTGGACCTACCTACTAACCAAAGTAGTATAGGTACAATGCATAGCCATTTCCGTAAATCTCATTAGCTGATAATACCACTATGTACATACAACATAACGAAAATTATGAACTTACTTTTACGTATCACTTTGTTTCATTAACTTGGCTTACAGATGCTGTACCCTCTGTCAAAAATACGTAATGTATAAATATTTCAAATTATAACCGTTATATTCATTGCGTGCCGGCCATAATCCCACAAAGGCTATGTTTCAGTTGAAATAATAATTTCGACACATGACTGTGCCACTTTATTTTCAATTGCAACAAACGATGTGCTCACGAACGGCAAATTAATTGCTTTACATGTGAACTGGACCACCCGCGGCTCCCAGCTATGATTAATACACTTCATTAATTACATCATGAGTGTACTGATTTTATGCCCAAGTCCAGTAGTGGACTAATGTGGCATTAGTAGTAGGTATGGATTTATTTTGATCCCGTCACCAATTTCATATGCTTGCTAACATACTGCTGTGCTTAGTGACCCATAGACGATTTTAGGCTGATCTTGGACAACAAAAGCCGCCAGCTGACCTGGGCCCCAAGTTTGCTATTTTATTGTCATTGTAACGCCGGCGAAACTCCACTGTCAATCTATTGCCATTGTGATTTCCTATATGTACTTCAAACTGTTAGCAGGCTATAATATGACCGAAATCATCCAACCGAGATCCAATCGACATCCAACTGAAACGATTTTCATTTAGCAGACTTAGTCTTGAGCTTTCATATTATTATAATTTATTATGCTCTTACCATTTTATAATCTAGTATTTCTATCTGGATACTGCTGGTTAAAAAATCACATCAAATGGGTCGCGGTGGTTTAGTTATCTGACCACATGGCTAAGTTCAACATAATTTAAACATAATTAGCATTACAACACAACGAGGTAGAATATTGGGGAACTAATGTCGCTACTCTCGACTATGCCTTTTTTCTGTCATTGGTCAAAAATGTGTCAAAGTTCAGTTACTTGTTATTTCCTTTTCCTCCCCGTTACAAAAAGAAAATTTTATCTTCAAAACGATATTGAATACGTATACGCTAACTCGAACTAAACCATAAAACTGCCACAGTAACTTACGCCAGAGAGTAGCATATCTGCACTTCATAGATACTCTGTGCGAAAAACAGATGTGCTGCCGATAGCACATATCAGAAGTCTCGCTTTGATCAGTCGAAACGTGTTTCAAAATAAATTCATTAATTTCGATACTTGAAAATTAACACAAACTACATTTCGTTCCATGGAACACGTCTGTTTGTGCACATCTGATTGGCCCTGTCGTACTCTGTATCTATCCGTCCGCCGACATATGTAAATTTTCAACAAGCCTTTTCGATTCGTCGGCTGCATCCAACGACCACACGAGCCCCTAGACCGCGCACTTTTTTTTTACCACTACGCTACGATGACGGATAGCGCACTAAAATTTTCTATACACTACCGATCGAGCGTAAAGTACAAATGATTGGAATCTTTTTTGGGCCTAAAGGGCGCGATTTTTCATGTGTACATTTACAGGTTGGTTTACAGATGTCGTTACAGTAAACTCAACATGACCACAAATGTATGCTTAATCGGGACCAGTTGGTAGGGTAGTGTGATGTCTACCTATCAGCTGAGAAACGAATACCTTCGGGGAAGATTACTGCCATGAGAACAAGCCTATATCAGCATGCTACCCTCTACTTCAACTTGTTTACTGAACTGGAGGGAAAACACAAACGTTTTTTATGTTGCCAGGCATAAACGCACCAATATAAAGACCCTCTATTACACATATTTTCGACTAATCGCACATAAAAGCACAGTTGCGAGTGGCGTCAGTCGATACTCAATTTTCGGCACTTTAGGCGTCTGTAAGGCTGTGTGGTCATCGGCTGCATCCAATTCGCTAGTGGGATAGCAGTGGAATTGGAAAAATGCCCTCGAGCTATGTGAACTGCAAACTGATGAAATGATACCGGCGGACGTTGTAATTTCACTCAGTTCTGTGGTCATACGGACAATTTATTCCAAAATGCGGTTTACATTGTGTTTTGTTATAACATAATGTATGTAACATAAATACATACATATATCACGCCTTTATCCCTCGTGGGGTAGGCAGAGCGTCAACAGCCGTAAGAATACGGTCGCTATCGCCACGTCTGACATTTTAGAGTGTTGATTTCCAGGGTTGTTACAGAAAACATGTGTATCACTATAGCGACAGGTTGTCAGCCTACCGCTTAAAAATTTTAATTCACTATAATACTCTCGAGTGCCTTAGTCGCCTCTTACGAGACCCGCGGGAAGGATGTGGGGTGATGTTATTCTAAGCCGGCATCACACGGAATTCTAAGCCGGTATAACATGGCATAAATACCTACTAATGAGGGCAGCAGAATGTCATTATTGAGATTAATTAATAGTGATGTTTCACATTATCATTTTAACGTTGCCATTACCACTCACACATAGCTACAATATGCTTCTGCATACAAACACACAAACGTAAAAATTTTAACTACCTCCATTCCTAACCCCTATTTAACTTGACTATGACTTGACTGCTGTATATAACGGCTCATTAAGTAATTAACAATTAGAGCGGCTAAAGTTAACAAAAAGCAACTGCTCTTACGGGATATTAAGTTAATGGGCACTAGACAGAGTATGAGAGGGTTGCCCCTGACGTAACTGAGGGTAGGCTGTAGCTGAGACAAATACATTCATACACGTTTCACGCCATTGTCCCTTGCGGGGTAGGCAGAGCGTTAAGGACCACAAAAATACTGAGACAAATAAAATTCAATATTACTCTTGTTTGGTAGAAATCAGAACCCTGAATTTTAATAAATTTAAATAGGTATGCGTATATGTGATAATAATATGCGAAATAAATATTCGAAAGTGGCAAATAAATTTAGGTCACCCCATCCCAACTACATTTTTAAAGATTTGCAAAGTTCAAAGGAAACTTTGAAACTTTGGAGAACTTCAGCACATAAATAAAGATGCGCTAACGGATGCGCTTGTCAAATCTATACTAGAAACGTCACTTTCTATACGTTAGAGCAGCGTTATTTTTACGCTGAAGTATGAGAAAGGCCTCAATCGAACAAACAGAAATGATGCGAGTTTCAAACTCAAGAAATAAACTACATTGTCTGTAACTAAGACTTTTTTTAAAGCTCTACCGTATAAAAAATATTATTTTATAACAACAATATTTCGAAAGAGCAGTTTTAAGTATCTCCGTTCTAATTGCTTTCATTAACTGTAGCGTTGCCCGCGACCATAAATGGCTGCGATGCGCCAACAAGCTCGATGTAGGGCCCCGCACTTAAGTTTAGTGATGGTCCATGATGCATGAGTCACTAGAAAATAAGTCCACTAGTATTTAAAAAATCACTCATGAAGATGAGTGATTTTGTCTGAAACTAATTCGACTTCTATTATCAAAATAACAATCATACTTGACATCCTTGGAATCGACGACTAAAAAACAAAACCAGTCGACGGTAATTTAAAGTTATATTTTGCGTTTGAAATGCAGAAATTAGAATTTATGAAATATACTACGTCTACTTTAAGCACTTAAGTTTAGTGATGGGCTAGGATGAGTCACTAGAAAATGAGACGCTTAGACGGGATGAGTGATTTCCACTTTGAGTAGACCAGTATTTTCAAAATGCCGTGTGATGCCGGCTTAGAATAGCATCATCCAATTTCTTTCCCGTAGCTTATTATATCCCCCAATATTTGTCAGACGTGGCGACAGCGACCGTTTTTTTATAGCTGTTATTGCTCTGCCTACCCCGTGCGGGGTAGGATGAGGGCGTGATATTTGTATGTATGTATTTCGAAAGAGTAGTTTTATGTATCTCCGTTCTAATTGCCTGCCCGCGGCCATAAATGGCTGCGATGCGCCAACAAGCCCGATGTAGGGCCCCGCACTTAAGTTTAGGGATGGGCCATGATGAGTCACTAGAAAATGAGTCCACTAGTATTAAAAAAAACTCGCCGCGGGAGAAGTCTACGAAGAAACACTTATAAAGACGAGTGATTTTGTCTCAAACTGAGTCGACTTCTATTATGAAAATCACGACAAGACTATTAATATTAAAGTCATTACATTCTCTTAATACTGCTAAGAATTAAATCCAGGCAATGGGCAGCAGCGTTCCCTGTGAATATTTACAATATCTTGCACTGCGCTCCTGCCAAGCGCAGTAAGTATGCCAATATACACACCCTCGATAGGGGGATGCCCATGTCCAGCAGTGGACTGTTGTGGCTGTAGAAATAGAAAAGATCCAGCAACTTTTAATAAACAAATTCTTGCTAGAATAATTCGACTACCTGATCTCCAAGCCGCCTGAACTATTCAATGATTCGACACTCCTCTCTAGGTGCGTCATGGACTCTTGGCATGTAGAATCAGTGACTGAAATTAACTCGACTCTCTGATTCGCCAATCTGCGCAGCACTAGCTGTGGCCCGGGACTCTTGACATGAATTAAAAATTCAGGTTGCATTAGTGCTGCAATGGCTGCATGTGCGTCATTCGCGCTGAGCAGATGCAACGCCACTATTAGCTCGACCCAACGCTGGGGACGTTGCTCCAGTCATGTCTATAATATGAATGGCTCTGTGGCTCAGTTGATAGCGGCTCTGCCTGTCGTTTTGAAGATCGTAAGTTCGATCTTAGGGACAAAAACAGGGCTTTAAGGTGGGATTCTGTACTGTGTTAAGAAGTGTTACGCTTCCGTTACGCGGCCTTTGAAATGCAAATTAAGATATTTGGATTATTTTCTAAAATTGTTTTTTATTCGCTGTTTGCAGTTATTAGGAGTTTTGTGGCGTCTACTTATAACGTTGGAAAATTCAATACAAAAACCCGACGTTTGACAGAACGAAATCAAAAACCAGTGATTTTTTCTTATCAGTGAAACTACCAAACTACGTTCAAATTCAAACAGCGGACACACACAACCAATCGAATCGCTATAAATCTCTAAAGCACTCACGTTTCGTATTATTTCTGCTTTTTACTACGGGTTTTTTGCTTTTGCTCACGTAAAAATGTGATTTCCCGCGAGGATAATATATTTTTGAAATAAATATCAACCGAAACTTTTGTCTTATTGCAACTGTGATATCTAGTCTAGATACTTTGCTGTTTCGCTCTAGATATTTCACTTTTATGCAAGTGCAAATATTGCAGTCTCTGTGGAAACCTCGAAGGTGGTAACAGAGACAATACACAAAAGAGAACCTCTTGTTGCATTTTTGTGGGACACTAATTTTAAATATAACAAGTAGTAATTAAGTAGTAGATACACAACACAGTGTCTCAAAAGTTTTATGATTCTGCATCACTGAAAGAACCTACCTAATCACAAATCAAGATTCGGACAAGGAAAAGTTTTGTAAAAATATATCTATCTACAGAGAAGAGAAATATAAAGAAAATATATCCAAATTTAGTAAAAAAACAGAAAAAGAGAAAATATCACTATTACAGAGGAAAGACCCAAAGGTCCTTGATCCGTGGGCCGGTGGGCGCGCCACGTGGGTCAACAAAGATAATTTCCCGGCAATAAATTGAGGCTGCTCGGCGGTTAATTACACCGACACTGACAGGGCTGCGAAAAAATCTGGTACCAGGCAGCATTTATCGAAATAAGCTTTGTATATTCAAGGCAATGTGGTTACAAAAGATATAGATAATTCGAATAGAAAAGGCCTACTATTTTGAATTCGGTCAAAGAAGAAAATGAGCCTCGTGTTGAGCTCAGTGAAAGTAGCACCATGCCAACCCTACCGGCACCTAAGTCGCAGATATAGGTATAGAACGGGAAGCTATAGTTAGTATTCTTTAGTAGGTATAGAGCAAAAGTCAGCGGCTGAGCGTTCGGTGCGCGTAGATAAGCGCTGCTGCGCATAATAGACATTCTAAAAGAAATTAGCGCTCGCTGATTAGTCGGCTGGGTCAAAATTTGGCTACAGTTCACGTTTTCCATGCTTCCATCTCCTACTTGCCACGAAAGTTGAAACAAGATTAGCGCGAAACGAAGGTAATGTCTGGCAAGTTTGATAATTTGTTCAAAAAGTTACAAAATTATAAGGAAACTTGATAAACTGTCTGAAAAAGTTATCCTTTTTCAATTGTGAACATATTCTGAAGCAAAAATTAAGTCCTCTGTTCTATACCGTTTGGTAGTATAAATTTGGCATGGTTCAACAGTTTTCATTTCAGAAATATTTTGTATAGAACCCGAAACTGTGATTTTATAGGGCTTCCGTCACGCAAATTTAGCTCGCAAAAATATTGGCTGTAGAACAGTGATCTATTCTCGGCAGTTTTTAGCTGGATAGAGCTAAAAAAATGCCACGTCCATTACTGGTGAGCCAGGTAGATATATTTTAACAGTTTCCAAAAAACTTTTAGACAGGGAGTCAAATTGCTTTGATATTCCGTGCAAAAATAAATTCACTGGCAAAAATGGCGGATTTATAGTCGGATTTATAACAAATAGATTTTTAGCTAGCATATCCATTTACTTTTAAGTTATCAAACACAAACTATTGATTTATTTCCAGCTTTTAAACTTGGATCCAAATGATGTTTAAATTGCATAAACATAATTCATAAGGAACTACCTCACGTAGAAACTAGCTACTTAAAAACATTAACGATCACTGCCTTGAATAAGGCAATTATGTTAGTACAGTATTCTAGGAATGGGGTATATGAATTAAGATGGTAGTCCAAACGAATAGAAGAAAATATTTCTTATATGTATTTCCGCACAATTTGGTAGAAACATGTTCGAGCCCCTTGCAGCAGTGGGTAATCTCACAATTTTACCGATCTGGCGCTCCTGATTGGCAGAAAGAGTTTGAAGGCAACCAAATGCAGTATCACCGACGACGACGCCGCACCGCTGAACTGTCATAAACTGTCATTTGAAGGATGGCTGTCAAACAGGTCCGCAACATTGTTCGGCACTGTGTGCGATCGACTGACCGGAAAGTTTTTAGACTATGGTCAGTGTTAGGAAGTTTGATATTTTTACTGGACAGAAATGAAAATAAACCAGTTCGTTGTGAAGTACCACTTAACCTATTCTTAAACAGACATTTTAGCCACATATATTAAATCGTAAACAGAGCGATACAACAAACAATTTCATCTTTATACGCAATATCTCTGGAAGTATGCATTACGTGCACATGGGCGGCCATTTTAGTTTTATGAATAGTTTTACCGGATCACTTACCAGATATTGCATCGTCCAAATCGGTGGCATTCAGTTTTAGTGCATTGACCACCCCGCTGAAATTCGTAGGTATCAACTTGTTTTCGTTAAAACAACAATTTATTATCGCATATCTGTTTTGAAAATTGGTGTTTAGTTTTCTTAGAGAGGAATATGAATATTACGTAACAGAAAAATCTAAATAGAATAAAAAGTTTTCCTTGTTTCAGTAAACTAATTACTAGTCATGAATTATCTAACTAAAAAGTACACTCGCTAAAGCTACATTTATAAACATACGCAAAGGTTCGATTCTCGGTCTATGATTACTTAGACAGTGGTTGTTACACAAAAATGTGAGAAGTTTGCTACTTGGCAGTTGAAAAATTCTGCCACCAGTGCTCATTGGGTGGTTAGACAACTCGGTGTGAAAAAAAACAAGAAAGATACATTAGTCCATGCTGGCTTGAGAGAAACATTTTCACCTATATTGAGGGCAAAGTAAACATAGCGCAAACAAAATTATCTCATGTTGGCAAAACTTGAAGGTGCGAGGCTATCACCAGCAGCGCGGGTGACGCGGCGCCTGCGTTGACTCTGTTATGCGTTCATCAAACTAATTTTAAACTTCCTGGTGCTTTTGAACTCTGTATAACTGGGGTACTCGACACTTCTGATTTTACACGCTTATTTTATGATGTCGATCCACAATTTTTATACACAGTAAAGACCTTTGGTATCACTGTGGCCCCAGTATCATAGATTAAGTCTTACATCTTATCACTGTAAAAATTACTTTAGTACTTATCAGACTGCCTATGCTTGAATGACCATGACCACTGCTGTATCAAAATGACTACTGTACCGAAATCATTTGTATTTCATAAGAATAGGTCGATGCAGGATTCTAAGTAAGCTTTAAATGCAAAATAATGAGACCAAGACTCACTTTTGATTTCTGGACTACAGAAGTAAATAAACAACGCCTGATTCCAGCAACCCGTCCAATAATGATATTTATCATTAATATTTGATGTATTAATACTCTACATTTTAGTACTCTGGTATTAGCTTTCGTTACTAAAATATCCCGAAAAATAAATTACCTCCTGATTCAAGTAAAATAATGCCACAAGAACTCGTTTCAAAACTGCTGAATTGAACTTTATTACAACCATTTAAATTATGACGCCTGTAAATTGATGATAGAGGCACGCCCATTCATTCATCTCATAGCGCCGTTCCCTTTTACACTTACTCATTTGGAACTCCTCTGGAAATATCCATATTGTTTCAAAATGCCTTGATGCAGATGAGTTGTTTCTGCGGCGAAGTATAGGATACCGTTGGTTTTAAATGCTGGGTCCGTGCAAAAAAGGGGTGTTTGTGAGCACAGTTTGATGAGGAAATAAAGATGAATCTATAATTTCACCGAAAAAGTAAGAACACACTTAGCCAAAAGTTGTCAAACACCGCAGACGTGAATTCTCGATTTCTTTACTACCCTGTGTAGTAAATAAATATGTAGATAGGCTTATTATAAATTATTTATTATTATAAGCCTATGGCGTCCCACTGCTGGGCAAAGATCTCCCCCTCTTTTTTCCACTTGTCTCTATCTTTGGCCAGCTCCCACCAGTCTTGGCGATATGAGCTAAGATCATGCGTACAAACGTATATCACGCCTTTATCCCTTGCATTAAGTATCCAGAGCATTGGCGGCCACTATCGCCACGTCTAACATTTTTGAGGATTTTTTTCCAACGTTGTTTTAGAAAACATGTTTATCATTATAGGATGTCAGCCTGTCGCCTAAGATCATCACTCCATCTTAATTATAAATAGCTTACAAATTCTATCGGACGTTATTAATTTCAACGCAAATAAAATTTAACTAGATACACCCACAGAATCCGTAGGTAGCTCGTGGCTGGTAGATTTGAAAACCTTTTCATGTTTTCCAAATGAAATGGGAAGTGGTTTGGACAGTTCGGCGGAGCTAGAAGACAAATTGTGTTGATTAATGATGTAGACATTTCTACCATTACTTATGGTGTCGGTAGGATGTCTGTCAACGACAGTGTGGGCGTCAAGTACCTACCAGGGATGCAACTTTAGCAACAAAAATCGGTTCCTTTTTTAATCATTTATTTTTAGTCAGAAGAATTTTATTAAAAATCTATTTTATCTAAAAAGTATTAATTTTATTTTTTTTTTGTTTCACGTGATTTTAAACAATAATACACACACATAGACAAATCACGCGTTTATCCCTAGTGGGGTAGGCAGAGCGCTAACAATCGCAAAATAACGATCATTTTCGCCACGTCTGACAAGTATTGAGGGCCTTTTCAGATGATTCATGTATCACTGTAGACAAGGTTGTCAGCCTATCGCCTAAAATTGTAATACACATGAAACCCTCGAGTCCTTTAATTGCCTTTTACAACACCCGCGGGAAGAAATGGGGTGATACTATTCTAAGCCGGCATCACACGGCACAAATAAACAATAATATTTTTTATAATTAGGTACATTTGCCAAGCAACGGAAGTAAAATACATTTCATGCTGCGGAAACAAAATATTCCTAGGGATCAAAAATAAGATGTTGTGCATGTTAACTGATGTTACGCAAAAGCGGAAACAATTCGTTAGGTAGCGGCGCGAAAAATAAACATTCCTTGCATTCAAAAATTTAAAAAATTAAATTAAATCGAATATAATCAATTGATTTACATTTACATAATTTATATACATTAACATACAGGGTGTCAAAAAAATTGCTGCAAATATTTGAAGAGGTGAACTAGACTATGAAACTGAACAACTCTCCCCAAGGAACATAGATCTAAATATGAAAAAATTTAGACCACCGATACAAAATTACTAACCGACCAAGTCAAATTGTATAGGAGGTCCAAAACATTTTTTCTCATATTTCGACCTATGTTTCTTGGGGAAAGTTGTTCAGTTACATGGGCTGATTCACTCCTTAAAATATTTGCTATATTTTTACACCTTATATTTGCATTAAACTACAAAATCGATAAATAATATTCGTGAAGAAAAATAATCGATTATTTTTAAAATACTTATTTTTACTTCCCTAGTAGCTTCGTATTTTTGTCTCCTCGCCTTAGTGTTTTTAAGTTGGTGAATTCCATTTACGAAACAAAGTGGGTTCAATTTGTAGTTAAAGACTTCTAGATATTTTTATTGTTTTAATTGAAAATAACGTTAAATTAAATTTCAACTCTTTTGGATAACAGATCATTAATACTACTTGTGTTTTCAAAAGTTTCAAAATATAAATAGACAAATAATAATCTTTTTTTTGCCTTTAGACACAGATCAATGCGATTTTCGTATTTAGGCAAGTAACTTGAAGTGAATTTCAAAGGGTTTTAGAATTTTGAATTTAGGATTGTTTTTTTATCTGCGTGAGTTTACGTGGTGTAAGTAGAAAGTTCATCAAAGATTTTCCGCTCAAATTGGCCGTTCTCACATTAAACGCACAACGTAGCGCTAAAATAACGCTGCGTAGATCCATACTATTAAAAGTCATTTGTCAATGACGTTTGTAGTATGGATCAGACAGACGCTTGCGTTACGCAGCGTTGTTTTAGCGAAATTCATATTTGTTTGTCATTTTATTCATTGTTCGCATTATTGTGTAAAAGTTTACCCCTATCAGCAGGTACACCAATCATAATTTGCAGGACTACCAGGTTCTATTTGCTTCAAACTAAGCAATTCCCTGTAAAGCTTGTTGCTGTAAACAGCGTTTCCTACATCGAACCTAGATTATAGTTTAGTTAGGGTTTCTGGAAGTGGCATGGTTTGACATTATATGAAGTAACCAATACCTTAACAGCTACAACAGTCCACTGCTGGACATGGGCAAGGACATTTTCCATCGCGGGGGCATTGCCACGTACGTAGCCCAACGTCTTCCATATACTTAGGTATGTTGAAAGCTCTGACACCAGGGTTCAGAGTTATTGAGAACCCCGCCAAAAGTTTTGTATACTTAGTACTATAATTTATTCTATGGCATACTTTAGAATTATTGTAGAAGGGACCAATATCAACGAATTTGTTTCCAGCTTTGAAAATTGATTCGCATTTTTTTATTGTAATATCATCTCATCACATTTTTATAGTGCCTATATCAGAAGCCTGCTACTTGTAGAAAGCGGTTGAAAAATTTTTACACTAGGGTTCATCGGGTCGTTGGACGACTCGGTGTTACACACGAAAAGAAGAAGAATAGTTGCCTAGCTTGCTTGGCCGTAGGTAATGCTTGTCTCTTCTTCGCCATGCTCTATACAGCGTGGTGTTGCCAGCATGTCCGTCCGGTAATTGATGACACGCAATAATTCATCGTTTGTGTGGAGTCTCACGCTCGCCGATACGACGCCGGGGTGGCCATCTCATTGTCCTTGGAGATGGGAATTGAGGATGTTCTGGAATTATACATACCTTATGCCTTTCTCCTTTGCTGGGTAAGCAGAGCTTTAACGGCCGCAATCAAATACGGCCGCTGTTGCCACGACTGACATTTTTTGAAGATTGTTTTCCAAGGTTGTTTCAGAAAACACGTGTATTACTATAGTGTCAGGTTGTAATATACACCAGTACTCTAGAGTCCCTGAGTTGCCTCTTACGACACCCACGGAAGGATGCTATTTTAGGTTGGCATCACTCGGCAATTTGGAATTTTATATGTTTTCAAAACAAACGCGTGCAGAGTTTTTTATTCAAAAACTGAAGTTTCCAACCATGTTCTTACTCTTTCTATACAAACAGTATCAATAGAGAAATATCATAAAATTATCTTCAATACGCCAGTAATTCGTAGCACTATCGTAGTATCACGCTACTGTTAAAAAGAATCTGTAATTTGTTAAGAAAACTATTATTAGATGTAATACTTAATAAACTTTTTTCTAAAAGATGGCTGCCCTACTCGAGGACGGGACGGGAGCCGCCCGTTTGCTGTCCGTTGACTTGCATTGCATGAGCGGCCAAACCAAACATACGCCATTATAGCAGCAACCGCACCGAGCATGCAACGCCAATGCATTTCACATTTTTACTAAGTAAACAAAGCTTACAAGTAAATTGTCAAGATCGGTATCAGTTAAGTGTGTTACCGAGAAACCGCCTCTTTCTAAACAAATAAAGTTTTCATTCATGACTGAAGATCGGTCAAATTATACTTGCAGTATTTTTTCTATTATACCAGGAAACTGGCATGTAAATATAACCTACTTTAATTGCTGGTGCTCTAGATCCGTACTTCTGGTTACTGTTCGCTGTAAGCTATCATGAATTTCAAAGAATAGGTACAAAACTTGCAGTCTCCCAGAATTGCCACCGTGGTCAGATCTGCTGATATGGTGGCGTTTCTTTAAAAACACTTAAGAACTTGTAGTATGGCTATATCGATTGGTACCTAGTCAATGTGGCACCGCTATAGAGTAAAACTACATGACTACTGATTTTTTTAAATAAATAAGACGACCTAGTGTCTCAACATGATAAAAAAGTAAGTAAAAGCATTTTTTTTAATGGATGTTAATCGTCCCTCTTTGGACAGAAGCCTCATTTGCACACCCATTACTGTTTTTGATTTCTATCTGCATAGGCTACTATCCTGGCAAAACTCGGGTTGCCTTTAATATTCCACGGCCAAACCTTTAAGGCAGAAATCGATCCCATTTACAACGCTAGGGGGCGGTAATAGAGGACATTATTGCCTAAATATGGAGTCGCTTGCATCGTAAACGTCTACTCGGCTGAATCTCAGAAATAATCAAAGTATTATTGAGTCATAAATCTTTATCACCGCGTCTAGAGGCGATATCACCGGGAATATGTGAATATTTCGGTAACTTTTCCATGCGTTTTATGGTGGAACTTAAAACCGACATTGTAATGGTTACCATGACTACCATGTTTTATTACGCTTTTGATGGTCTTTTACTACATTGGCAATACAAAAAACTTCGCTATGCCTCCGCTCATTTCTATTACATTTGCTTATACCTCCTCGGAATATACTCAATACTCAATTATTTATTGCATTCCATGTGTTACATTAGATGTTCACTTAAATTAGGTACTTTATGACATGGACCCTGTTGGGCACAACAATATTTATATTCTAGGCACTAAATTTACATTGTAAATTTAATTTATGTCATCATCAATATATTATTGCACTACCACATTTTAAAAGCAAGTTATTATTACCTACTTACAAAAAAAAATATAAACAATTTTATACATATATATAGCTACACTAGTGTGCCGTGTGATGCCGGCTTAGAATAGCATCACCCCACATCCTTCCCGCAGGTGTCGTAAGAGGTGACTAAGGGACTCGAGGGTGTTGGTGTTTTACATTTTTTAGGCGACAGGCTGACAACCTGTCACTATAGTGAATCACTATTAGTGATACCCATGTTTTCTGAAACAACCTTAGAAAACAATCCTCAAAAGTGTCAGACGTGGCGTCAGCAACCGTATCCTTACGGCCGTTTACGCTCTGCTTACCCCGCAAGGTATAAAGGCGTGATATATGTATGTATGTAGTAAGCATTTTTGTCGGTGTGGCAGATGCAGCAAATGTATGTTATATATTTTTTATATTGAATACTTTTTGGTGATCTATGAGAACCTATTCTCATTTTCATCTTTATTGAGCGGTTTAACATCTACGCGCACCATTTTATCTAATTTGACAGATACTATTTCTTGACGTCCTACCTATGGGATTAATTATATTCCGCTTGTCTATTTTATTTTCTGCTACGATCGCTGTGATAATGACAAAAGTATTATAATATTACCTAATTAACAGCACGCTGCTAATCGCTTTCCGATGGGAATAAGACTATTTCCCGGCATACATATTAAATTAACATTTTACTTGAATCACTCAATCTGAAAAAATGATTCAAAATCCGTTGCATGGCTTAGTGTGAGATTGCAACTCCAAAAGCAATTAATTTATTTTATACTATGAATTGATTGATATGAGTCGGTACTGTTTGAGTTTACCAAAATAACTTGACCTACCAGGCAAATTCACATTGTACCGACTTTGTATCTCGTCTGTAACATCTGGGTACCTACCTACATCTTTTATATTTCTTTTAGAATAGGTACTCCCAGCGGTTGTCCTTAATGAAATTTACGAGAAAGCCGAAACATCTCAATTTTCCGAGTGCCGGGCCTTGAGGCTGCTTTTCATCTTCCAGATTAATTTTAAATTAGATTAGATTAGCATCCAACAAATCTGTATCGCTGACGTTTTATCCAATCGTCTTCTGAATTGTGATTCAATTGAATAGCATTTTTTAGTTTGAGAAATTTCTTTTACTTAGAACTTATCTATAAAAATAAGTCAAAGTGATACCTATACTTCTATTTAGCCGTAAGAATCCAAACTAAACAAGCATGTCATTAAAAATCAAAACCTAAACCCGACGTTCGTAATGTAGGAGATTGCGTTAATAAATGAAATTCACTTGCGCTGCTGCATTTAACGACTTCTCAAGTAGACATGTTCCTTGCCATATGGGCAGTAATCAGTGAAAAAAATTTACTTGTCCACATGCATAGCCTACATACAGATAATCCTGAAACACACGACCCTCCTGCGTCAATCGGGTAACAAATAGGCACTATAAAAGAGCGCAGTCACGTTGAAGGGTAAAAGTATCATTAACTCTTCGAAAACTTTGCCAATATTTTTTGTACAAGTTTTCCACTTTTCTAGTGCTTAGTCTCATCTTCGTGAAAGCTAAAAATAATGGTGAAAGTTTAGTGACTATCTTTTAAAGGGTTTTGTGTTTAAATAATTTCATAAATTACTTTAGCTCTTTTAAGAAAACTGAAAGTCATATTGACTTTTTGAATTACTTGCGTACAGAAAATAATACTGGAAAAAAAGCAAACAACACAAATCATTTGAATTGATATTGCAAAATAAGATAGAGTATCCAACTAGATTCAAAGCAGCCTGCAAAACTAATAAAATATGTACAGACACATTGTAAAGCTAAGTACACACTGTCCAATGCATTGACGAGTTTTCTTTTGTGCCAGTCGCCGGCCGTAGTAAAATAAAATAAAAACAGTAAGTATAGATTGGTAGTAATTTCGAAATGAGACCTACTTATTATTATTTGGAAATAGATGGAGGATAATCTTACTCCAAAGCTAAATCATTATGTTGTATACTTAGTATTTACAGGTGCAGAAAATGTTTAAAATAAATATGACAGGTAATTTAACACCACACATATTACTATCTGTACCAACCTGTAGGTCGACAGTGACAAGCATTTTCTTCCAGCCTTGTATTTACATAAATTCAACATCTTACAGCATATCGAGGTTTTCAGGTGTGTTTGCTTTCACATAGTAGATCAATGATAACTGTTAATAACTTGCCGTCTTTTGTCGACTCGGATCTCCCCACTAAAGAAGGATGGTGCTACTGATTTCTGTGTCTACTATGGTCAGGCAGGTTCCCGGCTCTGCGAGTGCACCGGATTACAAGCCGATGAAAAATACGTGAATCCGAATTGGAAATTGAACAGAAACGTAGTTTCGATACGAGCTTTGTACTCCGTCTTTGTTCGCTGGCCTTTGTGCACCCCGCCTAAACTAAAATGTTATCAAATTTTGCTCCATAAGCCTAACAACGGCATTACTCTTTTGAATTTTCTAGTAGTTGCCTTTTGTATTTTCAAATCAAGTTGAGTGACGTCCTGGCATCAAATACAATAAATGTTGAGTGAGCTCTTTCTTTCTTTTTGTGTGGGACACCGAGCCGTCTAACAACCTAATGAGCCCTAGCAGGCTTCTGCCATGATTGTGTAACGACCACTGTCTAAGTAATCATAGGAAGCAACCGGGACCTACGGCTTAACGTGCCATCCGATATACAGAACCATCTTTCTTACGGACAATTGGGTAAGCTAATATTTACTCGTATCTACAGAATTTCTGGTGCTAAACATTTGGCTTCTCGTTTGTTGTGTTGAATTTAGTTCAATCTGCTATTTCCGAATTTACATTCTACTTTAACAATACATACCCACTTTACCGAAGAAGCAAATAAAATATTTTTAGGCGTAAAGCCGCAGCAAAGTGGTCCCACAAAATGTGTGTTTTTTTCCAGCAATTCCTGCTGTCATCTATCGTTCTATATCCTCGGTTATCTATAAACATCCACCTTTGCTCCCCTTGTGCGAGTATGTCAGGCGACACACGGGGTTGTAGAGTTTTACTCAAGTTTAGGCAAAAAATACGAGTACAGCTTCAGTTTAGGTGACATTCATTACTTACTTTTGATAATTAAATCAGTTTTAGCTCACAGATGATTGGTGCCTTGCGTCACGTAGGTAATTTTCTTTCAAGTTATCTACATAAAAGTAGTTATTACATTGAATTACTGACAACTAGAAATTTGCAACATTTAATAAGCAGTATTTCGAACAAAAAAAATGTATCAATACGCCGTGTGACTTACCATTTTCTAATTTGCCTTCTTATTTTTTTTTAACTTTTTCATTTCAAAAATGACAGACGGGGCGATAACAACCGTATTCTTGCGGCTGTTAACGCTCTGCCTACCCCGCAAGGGATAGAGGCGTGATATATGTATGTTTATATGTACTTTTCCTCAGCCACAACAGCCACAGCTAAATCACCTAATAATACGCATTTTTTATATATATATTCCAGGAATAATAACACCTCCACCCTTGTGCGTGTCACACCGACGCGACTTATCACGCGGCTTAGCGGCGCGGCTATCACGACGCTGATAAATCGCGCAGTTACGCGCGCGTGTGTAATGGCCTTAAAACTTTTGCAAACAGTAGGTATTATCGCAGTACAGGGATATCGCATGTGTTGCAAAGTGCTAGGGATTTGTAAAAACTTCAGCTGATTCCGATAGTCAATGCCTTAAAACAAAAATAGTTGTCTGTAAAGTCGATAGTCGAGTATGTACTGTCGATAGTTTAACGTGACAACGTCTTAAGATAATACTGATGGAATGGTTGCATTTTTCAACCAAGCCTTAAATGGGACGCCTCAGAGGTAACGCCTCGCAGGTAAGAGGCGGGGTAACGCCGCATGAGTCATGTTTTTGGTGCGTGCAGCCGGCTCCATTGAATTTCACGTCAAAAAATCAACTGAATGACTACCAAACACAATAGACCACAGGTAAGATATTTCCTTAGTTGTCGTACCTACTGCTGAATTTTACAAGTTGCAAAATTAAAAAAAGACGAATTTAACGAACCCTAGATGGAACACCTTAACCTTCTAGGTTCAGTTAAATTCTGTTCCATGTTTTCTGTCCATTGAAGACATATCCAAATAGCCGACACCATCATTCACGTCGCTACCAACAATACGCTGCAGCAGCGGGATATTTCTCTAGAATATTCCACCCACTTCCGAAGACAGGCAAATATCTCAGCCCATTGCATGGAGAGCGTACATGGAACACCTGGTTGTACCTAGGTACTAATATTAGCATTTATGGGATCAATAGAGACTTTCTTAGTTTTCCTTCTAGGTAATTACCTATCTGTGGAGATGTTAAGACATTTTTAGACCACAGAGCTGGTCGGCAAGACAATACTGGTTGGTGGACAGACAGACGGACAGACATGACAAGATGACATATTGAAGATTCTATTATAATAAAATAGTTCACAGGGTACCTTTTATGTATTTATGGTAGTTTCAAGCTAGAGTTCAACCCGAATGGTTTATTTATTTCATGTGGGTTTTTTTATATCGTTTTAGCTGGCAATGCCTGGCATGATGAACAAGGCTACGATGTCCGCAACTGATTTTCCTTCAGCCCTTCCCACACGTCGTGTGTCGAGAGCGGTTTTAGTATGGGGTATTGACGTTTCTAGTATGGATATGAAGTGTGATAAAGGCTTCGAGCAACACGGTCTTCCGTCTCGTTACGGAACGAGACGGGAGGCCGTGTTGCTCGAAGGATAGAGGCCGTGTATCGTGGTAGCAACATGGTAACAACCCCATCTTTTGAGTCATTTTAATATTCCCTTAAACAAGAATACCCCAGCGCGGCATTGTCGACTCCCGAGAGGAGCGCATTTGTTACGCCATTATGACCTTTATTTAATGCACCCTAGAGGCTAATGCACAATACAGGGTGAAAATTTGCGAACTTGGTAAGAGATAGGTGCGAATTTTGCATTGTATTTCCATTCAAGAGGAGTTTTATCAAATCAAGTTTGTAGTAATAACGCCTTCTGAAGATCCTTTCCCTGGCTGGCACAAATGAAGATTTGTAAATTAATGGAGTGTGTACTCACACCTTTAAAAAAGTACCTACACATAAAGGATAACTATGTAATCTATATACAGGGTGTTAGGAAAAGAACTAACTTCCTTTCAAGGAATGAACCAGCCCATGAACCTGAGGAACTGTCCCCAAGGAACATAGGTCGAAATATTTTTATTTTTTTTCATATTTTGGGCTACGTTCCTTGGGGAAAGTTCTTCAGTTTCATTTTAATTTTTGTGAGTAATTGTTTGGAAAACTAGTACACGATGATCCCTTAGGTGTATAGCTATATAGGACACCTATCTAAATAAAAAAAAACATAGGTATCCACGTATCCACATAAAGCAAAGGTAAACTTTTACGACGCAATAAGCACACAGCTTTATTTAATACCCCGTCGTGGTATGATGAATAAGACAGCATTCCCAGGGAAGCTCAAATTAAAATAATAAGGTGAATTGCACACGTACCGGATCGTATTGCGAATTGCGACAGCCACCATAGGTACAGGTGAAAACTGCAATTCGATGCGGTGACGTCTGTCATCGCCGATTAGCGGTTTTTATCAAACTGCACACTAACTGAACTGTATTGAGTTTCATGAGAGTAACCAAAGTATACAGGTAACACCCTGTGACAACCACGATTTTGATCAGGCGATATGTGCTATGTAATATCTGATTCTATAATTTTCTTTTAAATTTTTTCATAGAAAATGGCGGCCGATTATCAGGTTTTCTCTCGTCCACTGAGTTTCTTACATATATCATGCGTTATGCTTTCTCCCTCACACTTAGGTAACCGCCGCCATTTACAGATCTTTAATATTCTAATTATAATTTCCTTCCGTGAGCCATCTAAGTCCGGCAAATCACCAGAAAAATTGTGAAAGATTCTTCTTTTTTGTAGGACTTTAAGTCGTCCAACGACCCGGTGCGGGAAGTGTGAGAGCCGCCATAATAAGAAAGAGTTGGATCGGCCCCGTTTCAAATTGTTCCCGAAATGATGACGATCATTTCTCTCCCCGCTTTGTAACGAGAAACAAAATACCTTTGATGATCTTTAGCAGGTATTAATTTTCCTTTCATACTGTTGTTATTCTCATTTTCAAATCGTTTTTCCTGTATTTTAATGAACGAGAAAATTGTGGCAAGGTTTTTTTATTTGGCGAAGAATATTACAGGTGGAACGGCGAATTCTGGTTAAAACTACTTATTCAAATGAAAATGGCTTATACACACGGATAAAAGCAATAATTAAGAAACTACAATGACACATAGGTGTTCATTACTATAACTAAAGTTCACACCCCTGACCACGAACCTGTTTGGTTATGATATATGAAACTTCATTAGGTCGGTAGGTAGACTGATAACGGACTGTAGGTCAAATTACGACAAAAGGGCAGGTACAGGTATTTTAGCTTAGTAAGCTACTTTTCCTCCCCATATCTCTTCAATTGACATAGATGTGTCTGCCTTACTTATTTACATTACTTACTGAAAATATACAAATTATAGTACGGTTTAGTTGTAAGTATCGGGACACTTTCGTATAAGGAACACAGTTTTTAATGGAAAATATGCAAAGCAAGTGTTAGAAGGAAAAATAATTTATTCAGTAGGTAATCCAAAAAGCAATTACAAGTAATACAGAATCAGATTTGGTACATACTGTAAAGGATTACTTGCTCAGCATGTATCACAGTCCAGTGAAGCGGTACTGAAAGAATTTACATTGAGAAAAATACTTTTCATCAGAACTTACTTTTTTTGCTTTATTTAAATGCAGATCCAAGTTTTGTATGGGATGCGACCAGTGTGTCCAGTTAAAGGTGTGTCCCGATCAGAAACTCTCCATTTGGGGATGTGTCTCGATAGAAATGAGTCCGGATTAACCAAACACAAAGCATCAAGAAAACTGATCAGTCTCCATCACCGTACATTCGATATTGCGAAAGCATCCCTGAGACCTGTTGGAGCGTCGTATAATGCGTAGTCGTTATCAATCGCGAGAAACAAACGCCTAGGGTGGTCCATGTAGTGGAAGAGATAAAATGTGCCCCCGACTCCTCGAAATATAAGCAGGGTCGTATTTGTGTGTATCGGGATGGTGGATACTGATTTGCGCGATCTACAAGTCAACAACTGGCAGAAGATCGCGCAGGGCAGGGATCAGTGGCGAATGCTTGTTTTGCCAAGATCAATTTTGGGTAACTGCATTGAGCCAAGGGAGTTAGTTGTCGGGATAGTAGGAGTATCAGAGTGATCACCATCATCATGTTTACATGAAAAAATACTTTTGCAATTTATTATAGCACACGTCCCAGGAAATTTGACCACCACAGGAATAAAATTGTCCTATTGGCGTATTGGTTGTCGGTATAATAGCTGTTGGGCTGGTGTAATATTTTCAGAGAAACCAGCAAAAGACCGTTCTAACAGCGTAACGCATGCGTCTTTCAGAGCCATACTAGAAACGTCACACCTCATAATAAAATTGCTGTTGACGAAGACCCAACGCACAACGCTGCACTAGCGCTGCGTCATCTAAACATCACACATGTCAAATGACTTTGTCAATTGTGCAAATTCAAACTAGATTTAGAGATGGAATGAAGGTAAAAATCGCGTCAGTAGGAAATTAAACCTTTGCTGTTGGCAGTAAACAAATCAATTAATAGTACTATTTTACTAGTACCTTAGGGTCATTGGACGCGTCAGTGTCCCACACGAAAAAAAAAAGACTAGTAGGTATCTAAGCAGTGTTAACAATCAAGTATTATAATGGGCAAAAGTCAATACAAATCTCACAGTATACCAATGAAAAATTCAATCCAATTTTTCACAATAAATATTTTGTCTCTGATTCCAACCCTGGCTTGAATGTATGGTTCAAAGATTTTCTCATAAGGAAAAAACACACCTACAAATAAATCAACGAAAATCTTCGTCTTATGAGGATGTCATTAAGCTTCAGAGCAGCTGTAGCGACAACCAGAAATAATTATTTAATGTGTGTGTACTTGAGATCACAGAAAACGGAGAGTTAAAAATGAATATAACATCATTTTCTATGAATCAGAATAATTTTGTGGTAATTTCTGATTTATTTATGTGATACTCTGCAGCTACGGTAATTTATTTTATACATATATGTACATACATACATGTATCACGCCATTATCCCGTGTGAGATAGGCAGAGCGTTAACAGCCCTAAAAATACGGTCGCCATTGCTACGTTTGACAAAATATTGGAAACGTGGTATGGCCTCCCCCGCCTCCCACCCTTATTTGACAAACAGACGACAGTGAGTCAGAACCACCTTTTAAGTAATTAGGTACTAAAGGTGATAACCAGGGTAGGTACTTAACTTACCTTAAATATTTTATGGTTATGCCGACCAGACTGAAAGTCGACACATTTTTTACGAGAACATCGAAGTCGTTACTTTCTGTAGAAATCAAAGTAAATATTATGGTCGAGGCAGCCTGGTCAACACAAAAGTGAAACCAGAAAGCATTTACAGGTACAATCGAGCTCGCGTCCAATTAGACACTCGGACTGCCAACATAAGTCTTATGCGACGGCAAAAGAAGACTCAAAAGTCCAAAATCCAGCCAAAATGTAGGTAAAGACAAAACGGACCTCAAGGCGTAGTTTGGAAATTAATGTCGAGGAATCCTCAAAAGTAGAGTTAGGTTCAAGTTTCATTTTGTTAAGCACATCGTTCTGAAACAAAATATATGCTTCAAAAAGGTATAGGATTAATTTCAAAAGTTTCATTTTAGTTGATATAGTTGACTTCAACAGCTGGAAGAGAAAGTGAATGTTGTGTCGTATCAGGAGGTGAAGTCGCTGGCGGAGAAAAGAAACGAATGGCGGTTGCTCCTTCTACAAGAGCATATAAAGAAGAAGCTGACTTCACTTACATTTTTAAGTAATTAAATGAACAGGGATTGTACAATTTTTGAGTTTTTGTTTTTGCCTAGCTCAAGCGACAATTTATTAGTTACTATTGTGTGTTTTTGACACAGCTATTGCCAGAAGTGTGTGTACCAAATTATTTGCTCTAGGCACCAGAGAAGTACTCAAACAAATTACGACATAATGATAATCTTATCAGCCGCCCTTCAGTTTTAGTACTTATTTCTCATGATTTATCATCGGTAATCTGCGTTTTTTGTCACCTCGGGGGTAATTTTTTACCTTTACCACCATTATTACGAAAGAAAATGTTCTTACTCTTACAAATATAATTGCTTGCAGTATAAATGAACATAAAAGCTAATTAATGCAAAAGGTGCGCTAATAATAAATTGCTTAATGCTTATTGTAAGTACTTCAGAGATTATTTAAACACTTTTAAACAAAGTGCCTGTTGGATAAGTTTATTATGCCATGTATTACTTTCAAATATTTACCATTTTAAAGTAATTGGTTTACCTTTAAATAGTGTATCATCTGGGTAACTCAAAGGTTTACTGGAAGAGATCCCTCAATGAGATAAATCCGTCTCTATGCCTCTAATGTTTTATTTATTTTGGTTTCATACATTTCCATGACACAACAAAATTACATCGATTACATACATACATACATGACGTGTCCAATATGACTTCAGTCGCAACGCAATTGACAGTATGAAGTAAACGGGTACGGGTACTTGTACCCGTAGGAAGTACTCATGCACAACTCACCTATATCTCTAGTAGATCAGGCAGAGGGTAAGGTGGTTCGCACACTTAACGCTCCGTTGTGCGGTATTTTAGGGTATTCGAAACGCAAACGTCTGTCAGAATCTACCATATCAATGTAATTTGCAAACAAAATCATTATACTACATATGTCATCATATACCTAATCTATCGTCAAGGTAGGCGTAACTTTTACTTGTAACTACAACTTACTTTATAATAGAGTTTTCCTCGCCATAGACTAAATTTAATTTAATGAAACGCTGGAAATCATACCTTACCTATCTTCACCTAAATACTGTTGGAGCTGTCTGGTGCAGTACAACCTAATTCAGTGCGAATACAATATCCTTTCATAAACCTCAGACATATAAACTTTGAGACTTCGCAAGGTTTCTATTTATTAGACAACTAAAACCACTTTGGTTCCGGGCGAGCTGCGATACAATACAATTTTGTATTACAAAAATACAATCTGAGACTACTTACTTCGTAACATTTTGTAAGGGGCCCTGAAAAACATTGGACATACCTTTGGGTACCACTGCTAGTTTATTACAACTTGAGACTATTCGGTTAGGAAATAATTGATTTTCGTACGAAATAGATGTAGTCCTAAATACCTTAAGACTTCATACGGGCCCGTCTTACTACTTCTCATCATAGTTCGATTTAGTCTAGCACGAGGTTACTTAAATAAAGTATCGAAGTAGATACCTAGTTTTAACGCAGTTTAATTTCCGAATGCTCTACCGCAGCGCAATGCACGGCGTACATATATTTTTTTTAAACAGGACCAACCTAACAGCATAGATAGTCCAATTAGTTAAATGGTCTGTGGTTTCAAAGCAAACTTGGTTACGCCGGCCATAATGGACATTCGAACCTGTTTATTGAAAACGAAGTCGTAATGGACTGGGCATTGAGTAAGCTGCTGAAATTAATTAAACATTTTGATTAAGTTTCAGCGAATCGCACACAATTCAACATTTCGTTTGCAACTTTGGCAGCCGGCTGTAAAGAGAGAAAAGTAAAATTTACTTTTGAACCCGATTAATAAAAGCAGGATAAAATTTGAAATTCATTATTTCAGCATTATTCGCATGTGCGTAATTCACGGTATTTTGATTTATATGAATATGACAGCTTACTCCCAAAATTCTCGATGTCATTTCAACATCCAAAATTATTTACATCTACTAACTAACATAATTGCAATGTTAATGAAGTCATTTATTTGTACTTAATAATGATTTTATTGTAGAGCCTAATCAAATATGACCGAAACTTTAAATAGTTTATTTACTGTTAAAAAAATTATAGAGTACTTCTCAATTACTTTATCCTTTTTATTAGTTTGACTGTGTAATTTGCCCTATACGATACCAAGGTAAGTAACCTACCAAATCTATCTAAAACTTGAACTGTCTTTATATATAACACTGTATAAAGTTTTGGAACTATATTATATTAGCACATTGATGATAGTATTAACCGATGCACAACTTGTAACGGCTCAAACTTGGTGGTACGCTAGTTGCCATTAACTCCCTCTCAGGCGTTTAACTATTGATTAATACCTATTCTGCGGAATGCAAATACTGTAGATCCACCTATCAAATCCTAATTTGCATATATGTACTACCACACAGATAATTGTGTTAGTATCATTATATGAACATACCTACGACATCATCCTATAGCAGTCTACGTGTCTTCGACCCGGGGGTGTAAGGGCAGATCTCTTGTTTCCGCCGTCCAGTCGCTACCAGAAATCTCCCTTAGGTCTCCGATCCATCAGGCCGGAGGGCGTCAACGCTACACTTGCCGCTTACTCTACTGTCCATCGGTTCTGACTTGAAATATGCAGAAAACTTGAAATACTACTAAATTTACAACAGTACTGCTGGACATGTACATTCCCTTATCGGGGGGTATTGTCATACATACCACACTTGGAAGGCAGTTTTGCGAACACAGAGTAAGGTGAAGATATTTTCAGGAAACTTTGCTGCCTTTTCCCTGGATTCATACCTTAGTGGCCATTTGCGACACCCACCACGGGTGATGCTATTCAAAACCAACATCATACGATGAAAGATTTGAAATATCAAAATAATATTCATGCTACCAGCTTTGAAAGGAACCGTTAACGTAAGGCAGTCTGTATCCATCCATCTTTCCTCCAACAAAGTAAATTGTATGCCCGTGATGTGACACAGCTTAAAATAGCTTAACCAGTTTAAGCTGTGAAACTGACAAAGCTACCTTTGAAACGCCTGCAGAGTTAAAATAGCAATACATCATTTTGTAGCCTTACTGGCTATGAATGAACTGAATAACTGAGATGACATTTTGAGGGAAGAACACGGAAATCCCATTAAACACCTTGAAAGTCTAGGAATAGCAATATTCCACTGTTTAGTATTGTCATTCTGGAGCATCTCTCTGATTGACCCCTTTCTGCTAATGATAAATATTTTTTGCCTCGCAATAGAACTGAATGTTACGCGAAAGATTATTCAGTGTTTTTTGACACGCGAGTGTTCACGCGAACGTGTTAAAAATCACAGAAAATATCTATTTTTACCTCACTTTACTTAGATATAACTACATTATTTTCATGACATAGAGCTGATTTTGCGCAAGTTGCTTGAAGTTATTTTCGTATTACCTTAAGGAGTAGGCGGTCAAAAAACTCGAACACCGTTGGACAGCTCGGTTTCCCTTACGAAAAGAAGAAGGAGAAGCCTTCTTGAAGAGAAAGAATTACCTCTTATCTTTAAATAGTTGACTTGATTTCAGAGTGACTTACGTATTTTTTTCTACTGCCAAAAATACGAGTTTATGCATATTCTTTACGCGTATTGCACATTTAACGCACGACGGACCGATAAAATATCACAGCGGTCTGTCAGATCTATACTAGAAACGTCACTCCCAATACTAAAACCACACTCGACGGATGACACTCCGATAGCGCTGTGTCAACGGCGGTTAAACCGTTTTAGTATGGGATTGATATTTCTAGTATGAAGAAGTCACGATATAGCATCATTAACCCAACCGTATAAACATGACACCACATAATTAACTAGAAGGTAGGTAATTATAGGTCAACGAGAAGTTATGAGAACTATGTGAACTGTCGACTAAAATATGAACTAACCGGTAGCATGAACTCATTAGCACAATATACCCTTGCTGGTATATAACTATTGGTCTTTATTGGACACAGTCAAGTCCACGCCTGGTTGGACACCCGAACCTCCAATGTATGTCGTAGGCGAACGTACCAAATTCAAAACTGTCTAACGTAGTCTGAGCGTGACTGTACCATATTTTTGTTTCTTGGAATTACCTAATTTTTGAAGGATGCTATCCGATATTGAAGGAACAGATTCGAGAGTGTACTTGATGTTAAAGTCAAGTAGGATATTTTGATAGGAGACTCGTTGTTGACGCCAAAACAGTAACACCTATTATACATTACTAGTGGCCCGCTTAGAGTTTGCACCTACTACTAATCGTTGTCCTGGTTTTTATATTAACTTTATTATAAACCTTTCTCTTGAATCACGGTATTTCTTTAAAAAACTGCATCAAAATCCGCGTGATTTACTAGGAGTTAGCCTTCATGACAGACAGACAGAAAAACATGAAGCGATTTCTTTATACGATGTGTTGGTGATAAGTTAAAACATTTGGTACTTGTAGCATTCGGAGAGCAATATCAACTTTATTCCGAAATCATAACGTCTGTCTGCTGAATCTGAAGTTAATAGGGAAACACCCTCATGCAATGTTTAGGCTCACTTCACACTGAACTCATAGACGAACAAAAGAGTCAAAAGAAATTTTACCTAAGTCCTCTCTTAAATTCAGCTGTATGGGAAAGCCAGTTTTTTAGAAATAGCCTACTATATTTCCTTTTATCTTTAAACGAACAAGTATACCTCATTATATAAGTTTAAATGACTTACGTTGTTGTCGTTTTTGGTAGAGGATAATGGGCCTCTACGTTTCGGCTGTTTACGACAAGAAGACGGTAGAACGCTGTAAAGAATTGTGACATGCACCGCGAAGGATGAACCCTTAAATCGGAACCGCTTGCAATTCAGGGACAATTGCATATGTTCGTATTTTGAACTTTTAAAAACGAACCATGTCTAGTAGGCTTCAATGTATCGAAGCCTTTAGAGTTGCCATTCGAAATTGAAAGGAAATTGCGGCCCTAATCAGATGATTGTGACGAGAGAGCTGACAACTGACGCGTCAGAGCGCGGCTGGGAATTTCGATTTCATATTTGCATAATGATTGTTAAATAGACGATGGAACTGTTGAATTTTCAACATACAAAAAAAAAACAGAAAGAATTTCAAAGATTACTTAATATAACAGGCGAATATATACTATAAAATAATATAAATTTATCAGTCAAAGCATTGGACGGGGCGATAACAACTGTTTTTTACCCGCAGGGGATGAAGACGTTATTTAGTAGTTAAGAAAATGAAAACCAAAAAACTTCAAATTATTGTCCAAAAATATTACTATTCATGTTCAATGTTTGTTAAGAAACATAATATTTAATCATATTTTTACACATAATTGTAATTCTTTTTATATAACTTCCTTTATAAACTTAAGTCTTATACTAATAGAATAGCTAGTTATGTCACCACCACCCTTAAGAACCATAACAGTGCATGCATAAAAGCTGCAACCTCAGCACTTCGTGGTGGCACAGCTCCTGGAAGCCGTGAGTAGTGATAAGTCTAGCCCTAAGTTAGATCTAAGCCTTTTTGGAGCATTCGTGGCTCGCATCCAACTCTGTGAACACGTCTCGTTTAATTTTAAATATTAATTAAATAAAATTGATCAATCTCTCAATTTTCGTAGTTTTTAAAAACATACCAACGCGTTCCCCTAACTTGAGTGGCGCAGCCGGTAGGATGTCGGTTTTCCGGAAAACTGCGCCCGCGCGAATTTAAAATCAGTTCTGTGCGTGTGCGGTGTACTTAACGACTGTGGACTGGACTCAAAAACCGATATACCCGAACCAAATAAATTTCTCAATTAGTGTGGTGTTGTGCAGAGGATATTCAGAGATGGGCGTTAGCGGGAAATGGTGAGTAGAACTTTTCGCCTTCCTTCTATCCCCTACTACGTGTACTTGAGATCGGACTTCTCTCATTTCAAACGTGATCTGAATTAGTTAAGATTTTAAATATAAGAATATATAAAAAGTGTACCTATAACAAGTTACGGACATTACCTACGTTTAATTAATTTTAATTGATATTAGTGTTAATTTAGTTCTTGTACATTATATATTAACTAAAAATGGCTGAGGCTGTTTTAGTGCTCATTCCCAATGAGTTCCAAAAAATTATCCCCCTGTACGGTGGTGATCCTAGACAACTGAACCTATTTTTAAGAAAGTGCGAATATATAATTCAAAGATTTAGAGGCGACCGCGCTCAAGATGAGTACGTTATGCAAGTTATCACTAGCAGGCTTACAGACGCTGCAGCTGCGCTGATAAGCGAGCGCGCAGACATAAATACGTGGGCGAGCTTCAGGGAATTACTAATACATCATTTTGGGGATCCGCGTAGCGAAGAGTGTATTGCTATGAATTTAGACTCAATAAAAATCAAATCAGGCGAATCTTACCTTGATTTTTGTAAAAGGGTACAAACAGTCAAGGCCAACCTTATGGCCAAGGTAAATTTATTAGAAGATGAACAGATGAGAGCAAGTAAACGTATAATTTACGACAAAGCCGCATTAAATGCTTTCTTATTTAATCTGCCAGAAAATATGCTTAGGACAGTCAGGCTTCACGAACCTGCAACTTTAGAAGACGCCCTCAGCGTTGTCTTGGAAGAAGTAAATTTCCAAGAGCAGTACCAAAATAAAAATAAATCCCAATCTGTAATTCCAAAACCCCAAGGTCCGACCCCAGGTTTCCGACCCAGTTTCCAAAACCAGTTTCAGAGTTTTCCCCAGAATCAGTTTAGGTTTGGAGTTCCTCCTACTTTCCAAAATTATCCCCAAAACCAATTTAAATTTGGAATTCCTTCGAACAGACAGTTTCCAGCTCGACCACCTACTCCACAATTTCAGTATCGCCCCGCTCAGCCTATTCAATTCGGGTACAGACCCCAGCTACAGCAAAATGTAGGTCGCCCTTCACCTTACGGCGGTTACGGTTATAGGCCGATAGGTCTACAGCAACTTCCCCCCATGCGTCCCCAACAATTTGGCCAACAGCAAGGTTATAGGCCCCCTCAGGTACACCCGCAACAAAATAACCATCAGTTTTACCCTAACGACGTGTCAATGCGCACAGCACCGCATGCTAGAGTAAACGAAACCGAAATATTCGAAGATCAGTACTACATGGAAGACCCCTACACATATGACATTGCGTCATACAGTGAAGACCCCTATTTTTCAAGTTCAAGTGCATTAGATCCGTATGAACAGCAGGTGACACCCACGCTTGCGCTCGAGGGCACGAACTCTACTGATAAGCCCGAGCAAGTGACTATCGCTACTAAGGCATCTGAGTGTAAGAACCAAAATGATGAACAGGTGGAGAATTTTTACATAAGCGCCTCGACTTGCACAGAGAGATTATAGACCTAAATTGTGATCTAAATTTAAATTTGCCGTATATTTATATACCAGAAATCGATTCAAAGTTTATGTTAGATACCGGTTCTACCCGAAGTTTTATTAGTCCCGAAAAAGCTTATAAATACTTTTCATCCTGTATTGATCATGAACCTTTTCAAGTTATAAGCACACATGCTAGATCGAACCACGATCAGGTTATCAGAACACCATTAATGCCCACATTTAGAAACCCGGTCATACATAAATTCTATATCTACGATGTAGATACTCGCTATGACGGTCTCATTGGAAGCGATCTCCTGAAAGGTAAGATCATTGACCTTAAGCATGATTTGCTTAGAACAGATACTGCCAACATACCTATTATTCACCAACCAAAGGACTATGTTCTGACCTTGCCCCCACGAACTGAAACGAGAGTCAAGGTTCCAACAGACATGTACTCAGGAGAAGCAATCATCAACTTCACCAAATTCACCGACGGTGTGCGTATGCCCGACGCAATTGTTTTCTGTAACAACGGGTATGCTACTACTATTATTCAAAACAGTTTGGAAACGGAAATGAAATTGACAATTATCTCACCTTTCAAGGTTACCGAGTATTTTCCGGAAGAGACTAACCTAAACTTGCTTGACAGCAAAACTGAAAGAGACGATGACCTACTATTGACTCAGAACTTAGCGAAACTCCGACTTGACCACATGAACCCGGAAGAACGGGCGTGTATAGAAAAACTGTGCCATGAATATAAAGACATATTCTACTGTAACAAACTACCACTTACATTCACTAACCAAGTCAAACATTCGATACGTACCAAAAATGAAGACCCTATATACACTAAACCGTACAGACAACCACCGGCGGTAACAGACGAAATTCGGCGACAGGTAGATAAACTTTTAGAAGATAACATTATACAGGAGTCATACTCGCCATGGAATTCTCCAGTTCATTTGGTGAGCAAAAAAATGGACGCTTCAGGCCAACAAAAATACAGGATGGTGATTGACTACAGACGACTCAACGAAATAACTATAGACGACAAATACCCACTACCCAACATTACAGACTTATTTGACAAACTTGGCAAGAGCACCTACTTTTCGACATTAGACCTAGCCAGTGGCTATCATCAAATAGAGGTAAACGAAAGCGACAGACAAAAGACAGCCTTCAGCACTCAGTCAGGGCACTACGAATTCATTCGGATGCCCTTTGGCTTAAAGACAGCCCCCGCCACTTTCCAGAGGACTATGGACAACGTGCTACGCGGGCTACAAGGTATACATTGTATGGTATACCTTGACGACATCATTGTATTTTCAGCCAGCTTACAAGAACATTTACAACAACTTAAAACTGTGTTTGACAGACTAAGACAAACTAACCTCAAGGTTCAGCTCGACAAATCTGAATTCCTAAGGAAAGAGGTTCTGTATTTAGGGCATACCATCACCAAAGACGGGCTGAAACCTAACGACGACAAGATAAAAGCTGTTATAAACTATCCTATCCCAAGGACAACTACAGAGATTAAGAGCTTCCTGGGCCTCATAGGCTACTACAGACGATTTATCAAAGACTTCGCTAGAGTTACCCAGCCATTGACTAACTGCCTCAAAAAACGAAACAAGATAGTAATTGACCAGAAATACATAGACGCGTTTGAAAAATGTAAGGAACTGTTAACCAGTGCTCCTCTTTTACAATTCCCTGACCCTACAAAACCCTACATACTGACAACAGACGCGTCTAACGTGGCCTTGGGCGCTGTTCTATCACAAGGCCCTATCGGACAAGACAAGCCAGTAGCGTACGCCAGCAGAACCCTTAGTGACACCGAAGCTCGTTACAGCACGATTGAAAAGGAGCTTCTTGCTGTAATATGGGCAACAAAACACTTTAGACCTTACCTGTATGGGCGAAAATTTGACATATACACTGACCACAAACCGCTTGAATGGTTAAACTCATTGAAGGAACCAAACTCGAAGCTTATGCGCTGGCGCCTTAGAATGCAAGAGTATGACTATGACATAAAATACAAAAAGGGAAAACTTAACGCCAACGCTGATGCCCTATCACGTATACAAGTAAATGCCCTAGACTCTGACGATGAAAATGACGATGTATCAATGAAAGTGAATGTTGGAAAGAAAGACGGGTTGAGTGAGTATATGAAAGAACTGGAAGGTAAGATTACTGAAATAGCGAAAGAGAAAGAGAGAACGAAAGAAAAGAAAGCTCAGCAACAGGTGAATCCTGAGATAGAAACTATGTCTGATTCATCTGCTACGTTGACAATACCAGAACGTGACAATCTTGAACAAGAAATCATTTCTATTTCTGACAAAAGTTCCACAGATACTGCTGAAGAGGAATACCCCATCATCGCTGACCATAGCTCCACAAATACTGCTCATTCAGCCCAAGAACTTGAATCATTTGGGATCCCTATCCTGCATGAAGCCATTGATACTAAGCCTAATCAAATCCTCCTATATGAATGGTATAAGAACAAACTTCAAGTCACTAAATTTTCTAGAGACAAACAGAAAATATTAGAAGCATTTTTACCCACTAATAATGACGAAATCATAAAACAGTTTTTAAAGGAGTACATAGAGCCAAAACGTAAATACTTCGTTTATTTCGAAAACGAAATATTTAGGAAAGACTTTTCAAGAATTGTTATAGATCTGTTCAAAAGAGGGTCAGTAGAGTTCTTCGAATGTACTGAGAGAGTTGTGTACGTCGAAGACGAAAACGAACAGAAGGCCATCATCATCAAATATCATGAAGGTCCTACCTGCCATCGCGGGATCAAAGAAACCGCTGTCAGAATTCGTAGAAATTACTTTTGGGAAAAAATGAGTGATACAGTAGCAGCAGTCATAAATGGATGTGAGGCATGTCGTAAAATGAAATATGACCGTAAGCCACTAAAACCGTTCTTACAACTTACACAATCTCAGAACGCACCATTTCAGGAGGTTTTCATAGATGTCTTTTCCATCGATGGGAAGCACTACCTTACTCTAGTTGATGCGTTTAGTAAGCTTGGCCAAGCCTTTGAAATACCAAACCGTTCTACCCCAGAAGTGGTGCGAGCTATCATTAAGTACTCTTCCTTTTATGGTGTGCCTGGCAGAATTTCATGTGACCCTGGTAGCGACTTTAACAATGAACTCATGAGGGAACTCATGACTCTCTATAAAATAGACCTCCACATAACTACCCCCAATAACCCCAACTCCACGGGAGTTGTAGAGAGATTTCATTCCACCATAATAGAAATATACCGTTTGGCCCGTTATGAACAAAAATGTACAGATGCAGCTTCTATCATGACCTACTCTGTGATGGCCTACAATAACACCATACACAGTACAACTAATCTCACACCATTTGAAGTAGTTTTCGGCCATACTAGTACCAATAAAGTCTTTAACTGTAACTTCGAAAGAGATTACACACAACAGCTACTAAAAGATCATAACAAGCGCATGAAGTATCTCTATGATTATATATGTAAAGATACCATAGCAAAGAAGGAAAAGCGTAGAGAAGGCAGAGGTGGAGAAAGTGAACCAGCATTTGAAGTAGGAGATGTAGTGTTTGCGAAAGATGTTAATAAAAGAAAAGCGAAAGACAAGGACAGATATCAAAAGGCAGTAGTAATAGGCAAGGCAGTTAGAAACGTTATACCCATACGAGTAGGCTCGAGAGAAACTAAAGTACCCATTAAAAATATAAAACGTCCTCCACAGGTGGTGGACCGTGACGCTGGTACTGGTGACCATAGCGGGCGTTCACACCCTTCAACTTCAAAGCCTTGACAAAAATCCCGGCGTTTTACCTGTTAAGCTAGGACAGGCATATCGGCAAGTAGACAAGTGGACAATAGTTAAAGTGTTAGATTTAAGCGGTATTCAAGATGATTTGTATTTTAATTCTTTAAAGTATATGGAGTTTGACAAGCTAATAGATATAAATAAGCCCTATTCTGAAGAGTTTCACAATACAAGATTACAAGCCCGAAACTTGCATAATGCGACCATACAAAAATTTAAACAGATTGTTCCGTCTAGCAGAGTAAAAAGAGGACTATTAAACCCTCTCGGCTCTTTGATAAAAATAGTGACAGGTAATCTGGATCACGAAGACGCTTTAAGGTTTGATAAACTGATTACCAATGTTAAAAGTAACCAAGTAAAAACTAAACAGCAGATAACTATAATTTCGAAAATGTTGGACAGTATAATAAATAACACAGAGACCTTGCACAGTAATACTCTTATAATAGATGAACGCCTTAAGCGTGTTGAAAGAGTGGTTAAGAGTATAGCTACCAAAGAAAATAATTCTATTTACGCTGTATACGTATTAAATATGTTTCACTTATTCATGACCAACTTTGATTCAATATACCGAACGATCAGCGATATAGAAACAGCCCTTGCATTAAGTAAAGTCTCAGTACTTCACCAGTCCATTGTTAACTCTGAAGAACTGCTAACTATTCTAGAAGATATAAGCAAGCAAGATAATCTAGTGTATTCTGTTAGTGTTAATAACCTAGTTAAGATAGAGAGAACTATAGTAGTTAAGGCGTATGTTAAGCAAACTCAGATTACGTTTGTAATGGAAGTTCCTTTAACCGATGGTCAAGTTTATAACTATTTCAAAATTTATTCCTTACCTATTCTTAATCCAATCACGAACCTTACCACCGTAATAATCCCTAAATATCCTTACCTTCTGGCGAAAAGTTCGAAGTACCTTCCCGTTGACAAGGCCTGTGAGGAGCTCGCTGCTGAACAGTTTCTGTGTGACGAAGATGACATCGTCGCGTACCCGGAGCCTACCTGTGTTGAGCAGCTGATGAAATTTGAAGCTAATCTGACACTTTGTCAGACACACACCGCTGAAGTAGAAGATGTTAAGATACAACGCATAGGTCCGATGAACTGGATAGCGTACATCCGTACCGGGAACATCATGACAGAACGATGCCAAGAAGACATTACTAAAAGACAAGTAAAGGGGACTTACCTTATAACCAGGAACGATGACTGCGACCTCTACCTAGGACATCTAAGGTTGGACCGCCGGCGAACTTCCACTGCAGATACTCGCTTGAGAATCAGTGCTATTACGAGCTTGCCAGAATTAAAGAAGAAGGAAACGGAAGAAGATGTAAAGGTGAACATCAGAGGAGTCAGACTGGACAATCTTAAGGAACTGTCTAACGTGTTGAAAAGTGCGGAACTGAACAATGTGGATGATAGTGAAAACGTAATAGTTACGAATAGTGTTAGTTTAGCGACTATATTCCTTTATGCAATTATAATATTGATAGGTGTAAGCTTCCTTTCATGGAAGCTAAAAGGTTGTCGAACTCATCGTGACTCAAAATCGTCAGATGACTTCGAACTTGAAGAGGGAGGAGTTATGTCACCACCACCCTTAAGAACCATAACAGTGCATGCATAAAAGCTGCAACCTCAGCACTTCGTGGTGGCACAGCTCCTGGAAGCCGTGAGTAGTGATAAGTCTAGCCCTAAGTTAGATCTAAGCCTTTTTGGAGCATTCGTGGCTCGCATCCAACTCTGTGAACACGTCTCGTTTAATTTTAAATATTAATTAAATAAAATTGATCAATCTCTCAATTTTCGTAGTTTTTAAAAACATACCAACGCGTTCCCCTAACTTGAGTAGCTATCTTCACAGTATCAAAACGCATCAGCATTACTGCGTAATCTTTGTATACATTTCATATATTGCGTTTTGATACGATTCATTTTTTAAATATACTTTGACGGTTCAAAAAGGTCACCTTGACTTTTCAAAATTTTAACAATCATCATTTCTCTGCTTTGTGAACCAGAGTCTTTGTTCTGATTAAATCAGCATATTTACAGTTCATACGAATTTCATTCAGTAATTTAGTTATCCCTACCATTGAAGAGCTAGGGCACTAGATAATTAACATTGGTCCTTCGAGAAAAAGGACGAAGATCATCTGGGTCACCGTTGAAATCTTCAACAACTTCTACAGCAGCTTAGCAAAGTATTCAACGTCATCAAGAAGTGCATTTCCTGATACTCGATTCGCATCACAGTCGACGGGTTCATCATAGCACTCACGGACAACACAACACAGTGGGCATCATCACATCGTCCGTCTCCAACACTCAGTCAGTCACGGAAGAAGAAAAGCCGTTACTGACACTCTCATCGCAATCGACGGGTGAACAGTGGAGATTGGCATTTACAATACCTACACATCACATTGGGGCATCTGCGTACAGCAGTTACGGAAGATCTCCTATCCAACCTAAGCAATCAGTAGAGGAGCTATTTCAACTATCCAGTGAAGCAGATTACTTCATACCTACATACATCACTTGCCACTGGAACGTAAATTGTTTAAGATAGAAGCAGAGGTCAACATCAACAAAGGAAGAATAAGGCCACAAAAACCGTGAGATCGATCCAATTTCCTACACATACCTCATAATCTTATAACCACCTACTTACCTATTCAATTCAAATACCTAACCTAAATAACTTCCTAACCGTTAATTTGATTTCAACTTCTTACCTTATAAATTGGACATTCATTCCCATTTCCAAACTTGCATTCACTAAACTGTAGCTAGATTTTCTATCATATAATCACTGTAGATAGTCATTTAGTAGTTTAACACATTTTCCAATAAAACAATTAACTTTCACTTCATTAAAACACTATAGTCACATCATATTTAAAACTGAGTACTTAAAAACAATTATAATTATAACCTATCATTCACTATAGACCGAATGATTGATTTCAAAGTGCAACAAAACAGCTGATTTTGCTTGACATAGACTAGTATACCTATTATTTATAACACAGTAGATATTTGTAGTCACTTTATAGCTTTAGACGCTAAAACTGCTAATTATTATCAAATAATTAGTTGTTATTTTCGCTTCTAATTGTTTACTTTATTTTCTTTTTAGCACAACGGTCAGCTGTACAATTGCAAGGTACCTACTGCATAATACCAGTGGAGCCCGGCACCTAGCATTTTGTGCAACACAGCGCCTGAGAATATTATCAGCGCAAAGATACGTAACGTTATCAATTTTCCTTATTATTAGATATTAATAAACTATAAGGCATTTTAGATACATATTTAATAAACTATATTTTTCAATTCAGCAATGGCAGAAATAGACAAATTAAAAAGAAAGCGAAATGCAGTTAAGGGAAAACTCACTTCTTTTAAATCATATTTGGATATAAATAAAACTTGTAAACAATTAAGTGATATACAGCTTGAGGAATTGGAACTTCGTCTTAGTAAAATTGATATTTCATTCGATGAATTTGACAATTTCCAGGGTCAAATTGAGGAGTTAGTTGAAGGTTCAGAGGCCGAGGAGCAGTTCAAACAGCGATCGGACTTCGAGTCTGAATACTACTCGGTGATAGCAGAGGCCCGAGTTCTCGCAACCAAGCATAGATTGTCTATAAAAGACGATGAATCTGAGGTAGGTTCCAATGCATCAAATCATGGTAAACCACACAATTACGTCAGATTACCTAAAGTTGATTTGCCTCACTTTGACGGAAATTATCAGAACTGGCTCGAGTTTCGTGACACCTTCTTATCGTTAATTCACAACACAGAATCAATTACAGATATTAACAAGTTTCACTATTTACGTGCAGTTTTAAAGGGTTCCGCCGCCTTAGTTATCCAAAGCTTAGATTTCAGTGCAAAAAATTATACAATAGCGTGGCAATTATTAACCGACCGCTATGATAACAACAAGCTATTAATTAACAATCACCTGAATACTTTGTTTTCAATCGAGACTATTCAGCGTGAGTCTAGTCATGAATTACGCGGTCTTGTTGACGTCACAAACAAAAATTTGCGCGCTTTAAACACATTGGGGCAGCCCACTGATCATTGGGACACCTTAATTATATATCATATGTCAAAAAAGTTAGACAGCGTAACTTATAGGGAATGGGAGGAAAGCAAAAATAATCAAACCGATTATCCTACTTTGGAAACATTTTTAAAGTTTTTAACAAACAGAGCTATATTTCTAGAATCAATTGAGGAAAATAAATCAATTCATAAAAATTACATTCACTCACACAATCACCAAAATCAAAACAGACCATTACTCAATAAAAATAAAATGGAAAATAATCAACACAAAAATAAAAACTTTATTGCTGTAACTGAAAAAGAATCTTTCAATCAATGTCCTCTTTGCAAAAAGAGCCACTTTCTTTATCAATGTCCAACATTTCGTAATTTTTCAGTTGAAACACGTCTGCAAAAAGCTAAATTGTTTAAAGCTTGTTTAAATTGCTTACGTCATCACACCGGAACTTGTAATTTAGGTCATTGTAAATATTGTCCTATTTTTCATCACACATTATTACATAATCACGCTGTATCGGAAAATACTCGTGTAGAATCCTCGGAAAATGTCATATTAACAGCAAATGAAATAATTTCCGATAAAATAGAGCTTTCAACTGCTGTGGTTAAAGTTTTGGATGCTGAAGGTAATTTTCAGCCAGCAAGAATTTTATTGGATAATGGAAGCACATCCAATATGATGACAAAAGCATTTTGTCAAAAATTAAATTTACCTACATCTAAAATTAACACAAAAATTTTGGGAATCAACAATCAAATTTCGAATGCATCAGAATCATGTTCTATTACTATTCAATCCTATCACAGTAATTATAAAACAAATATTGATTGTACTGTCATGCCTAGCCTAACAACAACACTGCCATCTAAGTACATAAATGTGCGTTATATGCAGCTGCCCACAGATATAAATTTGGCTGATCCAAAATTCAATATCCCATCCACTATTGATATTTTAGTTGGGGCCCACGTATTTTGGCAGGTTTTAGGTACAAATAAAATTGAATTAGGTAAGAATAAACCCACTCTCTTCGAAACTAAATTTGGTTGGTTAGTAACAGGGGACATACAATCAAATAAACACGCCAAAAAGAATGAACCACACAATACAATTTGCATGTTCACACAAAACACGCAAACATCAGACACAAACATAACTCGCTTCTGGGAGTTGGACTCAGTGCCTGCAAAACATAAACTAACTTCAGATGAGCAAGCATGCGAGGAACTTTTCGCTGAAACGACAACACGAAACCCTGATGGAAGATTTGTTGTCAAAATTCCATTAAAAGAGTCTCCTGAAGTTTTAGGAGACTCCTATTATATGGCAAAGAAAAGATTCCTATCTGTAGAGCGTAAGCTAGAAAGAGAACCTCGTCTGAAGAAACTTTATGTTGAGTCTATGGATGAAGCCATAACTCTTGGGCATATGAGTGAGAGCAAAAAATTAAATATACAAGCCAACATTAAGTCAAATTTCATACCACATCTTGGAGTTTTAAAAGAAACTCGCACTACTACCAAATGTCGTGTCGTGGCTGATTCTTCAGCTCCCACGTCATCAGGCAAGTCTTTCAATGACATTCAGCGAGTTGGACCAACAGTCCAAGATGATTTGCTGTCTATCTTAATACGATTTCGTCAGCACAAATTTGTGGTATCTGCCGATATAGAGAAAATGTATCGACAGATTGAAATAGTGGAATCTCAACGTCCACTTCAACAGATTCTTTGGCGATCTGATCCATCACATCCATTAAAGGCATACACACTTAACACTGTGACATTCGGAACTGCTTCTGCGCCATATTTAGCAACCAAATGTCTTTCTCATTTAGGTAATCTCTCACCAAACAAAAACGTCAAACGTGCTATATGTCACGACTTTTACGTCGACGATCTTTTGACTGGTGGAGATAGCATCCCTGACACGGTAGAACTATGCAAAAATATTAAAAATACTTTAGAGTCTGCTAAATTTAACTTGCGGAAATGGCACTCTAATAATAGAGAGATTTTGCAAGCCATATCTGATGACCGAGACATTTCACAGTCAATAAATCTCAGTTCTAACGAATTATCCAAAACGTTGGGTATAAATTGGAACTGTTCAGATGATACATTATGTTTTCAAATAAACATTGCACAAAAACAAAAAATCACAAAGAGATCAATACTCTCTACCATAGCTCAAGTATTTGATCCCTTGGGGCTGGTCTCTCCATGCATTGTAGAAGCAAAGATCATTTTACAAATGCTTTGGTCTTATAATTGCCCATGGGATGAAGAAGTGCCTACACACATTAAACAAGCATGGCAAGAGTTTGCTACAACATTACCAAATTTAAATCATTTGCATATACAACGATGCATCAAATGTGATTTCCCAGTAGATATTTCATTACACATTTTCAACGATGCTTCTGAAAAGGCATATGGTTCATGTATATATGTACGTACAGTAGGAAAGGATGGCAATGTAACTGTTCGTCTTTTAGCGTCCAAGAGCAAAGTCGCTCCTATTAAACCAATAACCACAATTCCTCGCCTAGAGCTTAGTGCAGCCTTGTTAGGCTCTAGATTATGTAAAAAGATATTATCATCTCTCACTATAAAGTGTGGTCATTGTGTTTTTTGGCTTGATTCCACTATTGCATTATATTGGATAGCATCTCAACCTGCTCAACTAAAGTCTTTTGTCAGGCATCGAGTGAGTGAGATCCAATCTGGCGGCGCATCCGCTCGTGGCCATTTTAAAGCACAGAGTATAATGACCCTACCGTGTATCCTGTTGTACCAAGCGGGATGCTTCACCCATCTGAATCTACACCTGTTTAAACGCAAGGGCGTAATCAAATCCCACTCCCTCCGCAGCAACAGGCACCCAAACCGACTGCTGGTGGAACCGCACAGACTCTCGAAGTCGGAAGACAGCTTTTACCTGTTCGGAGCCTCTGTATATAATCGCATACCAGAGTCAGTGCGCGATGCAGCCACCACCCCTATATTCAAAAATAAGTTTAAGAAGTGGCTGATTAATAGCGAGTTCTATAATTACGAAGATTTTATTAAATTAAATATGACATTGTAATTAAAAATTAAATTGTATATACATATCTGTAATGAATTATGATATTGTAACTGACCGATAAGTAGATTAAAATTTTACATTATATCTATACATTTAATAAGACAGTAACAAGTCAGTGTTCAGTGACCCTATATAGTTTTGAGAAAACACAACGATAGCGCGTTGTAAAAGACGTGTGGCGACATCTATGAATGAGTTTTGTACGATGTTTGTGTGTTTGTTTGTGTATATGCGGAAGCATCACGCGAAAACGACCGAACGGATTTTGAATCAAATTGTACCAAAATGTCAAGTAATTCACCGACCAGGTTATAGACTAAAAAAAAACATACCCCTAAAAGGGGGGTTGGCTGCTACACATAAAATAAGTTTCTAGGTCATGTGAATTTCATAGTGGCGCGTAGTAAAAGGATGTGTATGGTATGGGCTAATTGGACCTGAGTTTGATTTCAAATTTCGAACTGGCCAGCACGTATTGTGTCGCTTTGAATAAGCGCACAGGAAGAAAAAAAAACATGAGGCCGCATTTATATTTTTAATCTGTATTTTTATAACCTCAACAAATGAGTTTGTCGAATTATTGCTCATGATTACGACAAGGAAACTAAAATCTATGAATATGTCGACGACTACAAAAATATCTCTTTAATATTGGAATAATTTTCACTTTTAATAATTCAATAATTATTACCTTCGAAAACAAAAGTTCCGTGGTGCAAGACGTGCAAGTTGCGTGACCAGACGATACAAACTTCATATAGGAATCGTTTTCTTTGTGCGTAATCTACGCGGGAAAATTGCAATAACTTTTTTGTTTTTAAATTTTCTCGCTAATTTGGTTAAGGCTATTTAGCCAATGTTTGTCTGGTACATGCAGTATGTTATAGGTTTTGCCGACAATACAGCTACATTATTTTCAGGGTGCGACAACTTTTTTCTGAAATATTCTTTGGCAATACTAATAAAAATTGGACTTCCCACACAAAGTAACTCAATCGGCTGGTACATTTTATATAAAAGATACATTTTTCCATATTTCTGTAAAATTTTCCTGACGAAAGTTATATTTTATACGTTTGTGCCAGACGATCAAATCAGTATCTGAGATAAGACTTTTCGTGGCTATAGGTATAAGCCGATTTTCCACAGACACTGCTTTGTCTGGAGTGTAATTTTGGAAAACGCAGGGTTGCTCAAGACCTGCGCCACTCTCTCGGGCTCCCTGACTGACACCACAGGAACTTCGAGTCGATACGTGCGGAGCCAAATTGACTGCAGGATAGACCTCTGTCACACGCGTCTAACAAAAACTCCGTTCCGGGTTTAAATGTAGATTCTGTTGTCCTTCTCCAGGCCCGCCGGTCTTGGTCAGGTTTCTCCCTCGGTTGATTCTTACGACTCCCACGGGAAGAGAGGTGCTATTCTACTTTACCGGCAGCACACGACCTTAATTAAATAGCCTTAGGTACTTAATTAAACGTAACCCTAGCCGCGGCTCCGCCCGTGTGGAAATCGGTCATGGCATCACACAGGAACATTTTTTCGCGAAGAAAACTTTCCTATGCGTTAATCCAAGTTACCTCCTTTATGTCTGTGTTCAATTTCATGAATATCAGTTAAACAGTTTTTGCGTGAAGGAGTAACAAACAAACATATAAACTTTTGTATTTATATTATTAGTAGGAAGTAGGATAGGATAGGATTAGTAGTATGATTACTTGCTTTTGTTTTTATTTGTTCACACTCATGAACTCGGTCTTCAGTCTTCCATTCCATCACAATGTCAAGAAATGTGGCATCAGTCTACTTCACGGAATTAATACTCTTGGAATTAAATATTGCACGGTTTTAAAAAATCTGCTAAAAATGGCATAAGAGGCGGAAAGTTGAAGATATAGGGAAGAGAACTGGAAAGCTAAAAAATCGTAACAGGGAAAGACGACTTCAAGAAACTGAACCTTTAGGGATTCTAAAAGACTAAACACTATAAACCAACCACCGTTTTCTTACTCTTTCTTGAATGTGGAAATCGAAATTTTACGATTTAACAGTTTTTTAAATTACTTACATATAGTCTGAGAAACCAAGTTTTCTGGTACCTACCTACCAACAATTTAATATTGGCTAATATTATTTTATGGTTCTTAGAGGCCTATGTTTAGCAGTGGTCGTCCTATATATAGCTGATAAATAATGGAAGATATATTATGGCGAAACGAAGTTCGCGGGCACCAGCTAGTAATTTAATATATTAATTATATTTATAATATACAGTTAAGTTACATTCAGTGTAACAAACTGTGTGTGTAATGACTTGTAACCGAACACGTTATTAATAAAATTTTCATTTTCATTTTCATTTTCATTTTCCAAGAAAACACTGCGGGTTATGAATGGCGTTATGTACCATCAAAGGAGAATCCAGCAGACCTAGTATCACGCGGTCTAAATGCTGAATTATTGAATTCTTCCTCAATGTGGTGGTCTGGACCAGAATACTTGCAACTTGATCCTTCACAATGGCCTACAAATATTATACAAGAGTCAAACACAAATATTCCTGAAATGATACAAAATACATTTTACATAAACACAAATGAAACAGAAAATACATTCACAAAATTAATTCAAAATAATTCAAGTTTTCCAAAACTACAGCGTATTGTAGCATTCATATTTCGTTTCATAAACAATTGCAAGAACAATACAAACAAATGTCATAACGGTTTATCCCTACAGGAATTACGCAATTCCACAAAAATTCTTTTAAAAATAGCACAACAAGATTCATTCTCAGAAGAAAGACAACTGCTACTATCAGGAAAAGATCTTCCATCGAAAAATAGGTTGCTCTCATTATCTCCATTTATAGATGATGATAATTTAATTCGAGCTGGGGGAAGACTTCATGATGCGCATTATGATTACAATACCAAACACCCTATTATAATTTGCTCAAAAAATCATTTATCTGAGTTAATTTTCAACATGACACATAAAATCAACTTGCACGCAGGTCCTCAGTTACTACTTGCTACAATAAGGCATAATTATTGGCCTTTAGGGGGAAGAAACTTAGCAAAGCGTACAGTTCACACCTGCGTCAAATGCTGCAGAATAAAGGGTGAAACTATACAAGCAAAAATGGGAAATTTACCACCACAGCGAGTAGAGCTTGAATATCCTTTTCTAGAAACAGGAGTCGATTATGCCGGACCAGTTATGATAAGCAGTAAACCAGGTAGAGGCAGTCAATTAATTAAGTCATACATTTGTGCATTTGTGTGTTTATCAACGAAAGCATTGCACTTGGAGCTTGTTTCAGATTTAACCAAAGAAGCTTATATTGCTGCTTTGGTTCGTTTTGTTTCTCGTCGCGGAAAGCCAAAAAACATTTTTTCAGACAACGGCACAACATTCCAAGGTGCTTTTAATGAGCTCTCTCGGCTTCTCAATCAGTCACTTTTAACAGACATTGCTCAGGAAGGTATTAATTTTTCATTTATCCCGGCTTATACACCTCATTTTGGAGGACTCTGGGAGTCAGCTATAAAATCAATTAAGCATCATTTAAGGAGAGTTTTAGAAATGACACATTTAACATACGAAGAAATGTCTACGCTACTAATTCAAGTGGAAGCAATTCTTAATTCTCGACCTCTCACACCTCTCTCAAATGATCCCTCTGACTTATATCCACTCACTCCATCTCATTTCCTCATTGGACGATCTCTTACTTGTGTGCCTCATCCACAGATCAACAATGCCAGAGTTTCGTCGCTACAGCGGTTCCAGAGAATCGAACTATTAAAGCAACATTTCTGGAATAGGTTCTCTAATGAATATATTTTATGGCTACAGAACAGAACCAAATGGAGAGCTTCAAAAGGAACACTTGAAGAAGGAACAATGGTGATTATCAAGGATAAAACTGTCCCACCATTGATGTGGTTGCTGGGTCGTATCGTTCGGGTCTTCCCTGGCAATGATGGCATTGTTCGAGTGGCAGACATCAAAACACGAAAGGGCATCATCCGCAGAGCCTTTAACAACATCTGTCCATTACCAATCAAGAGCGTTGAAGACTAATCTTCAAGGGGGGCAGAATGTTAAGAAACATAATATTTAATCATATTTTTACACATAATTGTAATTCTTTTTATATAACTTCCTTTATAAACTTAAGTCTTATACTAATAGAATAGCTATCTTCACAGTATCAAAACGCATCAGCATTACTGCGTAATCTTTGTATACATTTCATATATTGCGTTTTGATACGATTCATTTTTTAAATATACTTTGACGGTTCAAAAAGGTCACCTTGACTTTTCAAAATTTTAACAATCATCATTTCTCTGCTTTGTGAACCAGAGTCTTTGTTCTGATTAAATCAGCATATTTACAGTTCATACGAATTTCATTCAGTAATTTAGTTATCCCTACCATTGAAGAGCTAGGGCACTAGATAATTAACAATGTTATCTAAAATATGTAGGCAAAGTTTAAAAAGATCTTATTTTGACGCTATTGTTTATAATGATGGTGGTGTCATAAAAATGTGGGAGATTCATACTAATATTGTTATAAAAAATTGTTTCTTACTCGTAGCTTGGTATACACGAAGTGACTTTGTGTGTTGTGTAAGTACCTATGGTTGAATATTCATAAATTAGGTTTCTCTATTACGTGCTTTCAAATATTATGATAACATATTACATTGTTACATAACTCCTGTCAGAATCACACATGAAATTGAATACGCATCGTCGAAGGCCACTCATGTGGACAGCATGACGTCGGTCTATTGATTAGGCATAGTACACTGAACATTAGTCCCTATTAATGAGTGTACAGACAAACTGCAAGCCGGCGACTTTACGACTGCGACACAAATAGGAGCAATGTGACAGCAATAGGTAATACAGATGTAAAACTTTAAAAAAATATATGCCTACCAAGACTTCGATTCATAAATGAAAGTCATGTGGGACACTGAGTCCCTGATGTCAGAGCTTTAGCCGCCTACCACTGGCCTCAGACATGATTGAGTAACGACCGCCGTCTAAGTTATCGTAGACCTTAGCGTGCCCTCTGAAACATGGAACCATCATTCTTACTGAAAATCACGTGACTCGGCCTACAATGACCTAACCGAACTTAAAAAAAACAAACCCAGAAACTTTGCATCGCAGGCAGTCGCACTACCACTGATGTGGACCGCCCCAATCGATAGTCACTAAAACTAAAACACTCACTTTAAATTAGGTAAATTACTATTAAAAACACAATTTAAAATTGAAATTATAAACGAAAATATAAGTAGTGTTTAGGCTTAAGAAATTTATTATACATAAACTTTTTTCGTGAACAAAATGCTAATAAAATACTGAAATAAATAAGTACCTACACATTTTCTTCATTTTTCACTAAATAACAACAAAAGTTGAAGCTGTTGTTATGAGACTTCCTCGTAGGAATGTTATTAAAATCAGCCACATAATTAAGGCTTTTGCTCAAAAAGATTCCCTTTAGGAGGACAGCCTCGGGCGAAACATGCGATGTTTCCTCTTAATTTGATTATGAAAAGATACAATTGTGTACGGCTTGATAATGTTCGTCTGAGAAAAATACAAGCGTATGGCAGCCGGTAATGAATCAACAACAAAACGTAAGATTTAAAGAAAATATTGTTGATTCTCAAAATTTCAATTTGTTCTTCTTGTGGCTTACTTTACTTCCGCATTTTTGTCTCTGTTATATGCCCGAAACAATGAGGAAGATTATAAAAATATGGGAAAAATTACTGAATTCGTAGATGTTTTAGTCGCCTGGATTTTCTAGCTGAGAGTAATCGCACCAAGCCCTCACTAAGCTGTTCTTAACATAAATAGTATTTCAAGATCAACCTATCCTATATATTTTATAACTGTATAAAGAACTATGCTGATGTTGACCTAAATAGGTAACTGTACTCCTAAGAGCACTTATAAATATTCGTGTCTACTAGCGAAATATATAAACAAAGGCGAAAATCTGAGTAGAATAGCAAGCTATCAAATATATTGAGCGTTTTCGAGCTGTGAATAATCGCGCCAAGCCTCCCCCGCTAAGCTGGGCTTATCAAGATGAATTGTACCGCGAGAGATATTGATGGAGTTTGCAATGTTTGACCACTGATATCTAATAATTTAGTTATTTTATATACTTGTACGTCTTGTTTGAGAGGAAATGCTTTGAGAGGCTTTTGGACTTTATGTCTGAGAATATAGGTTAGTAGCTAGTGGCTAGTAGAGCGAGTATAGTTAATATCTATGTCGGTAATTTCACATAACGCAGTAAAGCTATGTTTATCCCAAATCTGATAACGTGTAAGTTTTAATAAGATGTTTAGTTCAGTTTACTTGAAAACATATGATTCGATCATTGTACTTACTGCAACTTCAATAGGATTCAAAAGTATACAATCAGCATTTACTATGTGAAATTAAAAAACATGAACAAAACAATTAGGTACGTATTGATATTGAAACTATAAACAACATTTATGTGTGAAATTAAAAAGCATAAACAAAACAATTACGTATTTACTTCACAAAATATCTGAACTTAATTGGAACGCAATGGCTCATAAAAACAAGATTCCTTTTCAATCAATTTCTTCATAACGAAATCGCTTAGAGCCGATAATCCAGGATTATTTAGGATCTCGCCCTTGTCCTTCAAAAAGGGAAAATTGAAGACAATCTTCGAGCACGCATTTTATTACTGGGTTGTTTTTACGAGCGGTCCTCAGGGCTAAATAAAAAGCGAAATCTTCATGCCCTTCATACGCAGCCCTTTGTCATTTTTTACGGTGGACTGTCAAAAGATTTTACGATTTCATCTAACCTTTAGAGGTATCTAAACGCCTACTCAAACCCTCTGGTATAACGTGACATTGAGTTCAGCTTACAAAAAAATTTGCCTCTGGTTTACTTCAGTAGGGTAACATTTAAAAAATATCTAGGGATTGTGTGAGCTTTTAGGTCAGGTCACCTTGTTGGTACACCAAGCCGACGGACAACTCGACCTGATGACCCTTAAATAGTTAAATACAGTATAAAACTGATACTTACGATTCAAGAATATCTGTGCTTACAAAAATTTTACCTGCAAGTACAGTATGTCATATTTATCGTGACATCGTTCTAATAAAATATTTGCTACGCCGTAGCTCGTAGCTTTTCTACTACGGAGGGCGTTTGTGGATAGGATTTTTTTTACAGACCGACGACATTAATATTCACGATGAATTAATGTAATAATACCTAAGCAATTAGACCGCCCTTGGTGTTTGATTATGTTCTGGTGTGTATTAACATTTATTTTTATATGAGAGTATCAAACTCTCCGGCATATTAGTTAAAACAATATTATAATTATTTCGGTCTATCGTCAACCACAATAATCTACTTTTCTTCAAATTTTTACTTCTACCGCCAAAACAGTCTAGTGCTGGATATGAGCCTCCCCCGATTCGGGGTATTGCCATACACACCACGCTTGGTAGGTGGATGAGTGAGCGCAGTACAAGTCATTGTAAATATTCACAGGGAACGGTGCTGCCCATTCCCTTTTAATTATAGCTGTATAAAATTCCTCGATCAGCTATTATACAGCTGTTTTCATAGAGCGGGGAAATCCTAGCGGACGTGATTCAGCGTCCGAAGGCAGCATAAACGCAGCTCAGGGTTTATAGGATCTCCTGGATAACGTCACTGTCAATATGAGCTAGGTTATGCTTGCGAATAATATCAAGAGTTTTAGGTTCTGTCTTGAAATACATTTAGTTTGACTTTGGGAAATATAATACTCGTAAAAATGCCTGGAATTACTTAACAAGTGACAGAAATAGTTTGTTATCTTCTTTATTTAAGAGATATGTGGCGGAGCAACCGCCGTTCGTTTCTTTATAACACTTTTAATGCACTTCTTTTACAGCCGGTATGTATGTACATTTAGCCGTGTGATGCCGGCTTAGAATAGCATCACCCCACATCCTTCCCGTGAGTGTCGTAAGAGGCGGCTAAGGGACTCTAGAGTATTAGTGTATTACAATTTTCAGGCGACAGGCTGACAACCTGTCACTATAATGATACACATGTTTTCTGAAACAACCCTGGGAAAACAATCCTCAAAAATGTCAGACGGGGCGATAGCGATCGGCTGTTAACGCTCTGCCTACACCGCAGGGGATAAAGGCGTGATATATGTATGTATGTATAGTTGGCGGAGCAACTGCCGTTCGTTTCTTTATAACATAATCAATGTACTTTTTTACAGCCTGTGCGTAATATTTAAAGCAAATTGATTTTCAAATAATATTTTTTTTAAAGCCTGTAGGTATGTATATTTAATGCAAAATGATTTTGATAGAGTATTAGAAACAGAATAAAAACAGCTGTTTTATAATAAAAAAATATTTCAGGAAAATTCGCACGGTTGTTGTTAATTTTAAATTCATTATTTCACAAAAAACCACTTAGTTGGCGTAACTACTAGAAATTGAGTTGAGCTGAGTACACTTAAATTTTTGATATCTATGCGTTTTTTGGTCAATCGCAATTTTTTTTCGTGTATACTCACATAGCAAGCAAGTGCAACAAGCACTTACCATTAACAAACTATTTTAAGTTTTTTTAGGTTTATTAATATGGTTTTATGTCATTTTAACGTTGTTTATCTTTTATCAAACATTTTGTCGGTCTTTACATAAAACTGACTCCGTCATATACCTATAAAATACCTACCTTCATCATCTAAAAAGCCATATAATTTGCTTACAGTCTATTTCAGTCGTTTCAAGGAACGCTATTACTACCTTCTCCGAACTGCCTTTTGGCCGGTCTGTATATCTCAATTTGAATGGCAGGGTCTGTTCTCTGAGCAATGAAAATTCAGAGAAACTCTAGCATGTTCCTTCCGAGAATCGAACCTACGACCTAAGGTCTTGAAGCGAAAGCTCAGCGCATTCAACAACAAACGCAGATATGCCTTATACATGGAATTGTACTGATATAAGGTCCAGAGATGTTTGTTAAGGCTTTGAGATGGTTTTAAAGTCGGCCATGGCGCTGTAAAGTATGGCGGATCGCTGCGCTAGCACTGCGCTAGACAACCAGCGTCGTTCGTCGAGTGCGGTTATAGTATGGGAGTGACGTTTCTAGTATGAATCTGACTGACCGCTGCGATATTTTAGCGCTCCGTCGTGCATTAAGTGAGTAATCCGCCAATGCTATTTTTGTCACGCTCAGGTTCTCTTGCATACGTTGAGATAAATTGCGACGAGATTTTATACACTTCACTTTGGTGGGAAAAGGATATTCCTAAATCAACATTCCCTAGCTCACAGGATCCGTACAAAACTTGAATACGAAATCGACTGCTTTTACAAACAGACTCTACAGAGAAGCAATGAGACTCTAACTTGCAAATTAGGTTGCCAAACAATTTGTAATACCTATGTATGTTAGTAAGATGTTGGAAAGGTAACATGAATGAACTCTTTGTTGGTAGGGATTCATTCATTTTTTTTTTTTTTTACGTAGCCTGTTTCATATTATACAGGGTTATTTTTTTGTCGCTACACAAACTTTGTAGGGTGTTTCTACTAATGATTCTGAACAACTTTTACTATGGGGCCACCTGCGAAATCGCAAAAAAATTTTTAATGTTCCATAGAAAAGTTCATACCTACTCGGCAATAATGAATGGAACACCCAAAAATTTTTTTGCTATTTTTTGGTCTGTCACATCCATGGCTATCCCCATACAAAATAACACAGGTGCGTCAAAATAACGCAGTAGCGTCAGCAGCGGTTGAGCGGTCACTATGGGGATTGACGTTTCTAGTATGGATCTGACAGACCGCTGCGTTACAGATACGTTATTTTAGCGCTGCTTTGTAGTGTAGAAAAGCCCTAAATGCAAACATCACAACGTAGATAACGCTAGTTTGGCTTTACAATGATATTCCTAAGTTTTTGTTTTTTGGTCCTGGTTGTTTTTTGTAATCGTTGAGAGAAACCGGCCATTTGGTTACATTTTGAGGAACCCGTATAATTCCCCACTTTGACGCTGGCAGAATTGTCCCTGTAGATAGATAGAAGTTGTACCCTAAAAAATTAGATTGAAAACAACCCACCCCAAAAATCTAGAAATTTAGCAGTATGGAGATGAAATACTTGGTACTTACGAAACCTCCGAACTTCCAGCTCGTCGTCACAGCAGGACACCAAGCCTCTCTCTTGCCGGTAATTGCCCTCTACTGTAATCGATGAAAACTGGATCTGCTCAGTATAGTTCATGATGTTATAGCAGTATTTCATGTCTACTCTGCTTTTAAATGTAATTATACTTAATAAAAGATCTGTATTTACCACATGAAAGCTAATAAAGTTTATGATTTTTGAAGTTTATGAATCAGTGCAAAGAATCAGCAGCGATTTGAAGTTCCAATGATATAATAAACTATCTCTTCTTAACAAATTCGCCCATTTAATCCGTTTGTGACTATCAAATCAAAACTCTGGATGAGTGCATTAAAATCTATATGCATCAACGATGTCGTTTTTGAAGGCCCCGTACTTGCTGTATATAGTTCTACTGTGACCCAGCTGTAATCGATGAAAACTGGATCCCTTCGGTCCCTTAATAAATCCACTGCGACCGCTCTTCATTAATTTGCCTCCTGTCAAGTCCGTATCTGAAATTGTTGATGTTTTGCTCATGTTTGTGGCACAATTTATGGAACCAATCATTTGTGGTCCCAAAAGTTTAGCGGTTTGCCTGAGATGATTTATTTGAAAGCATTTATGAAGGGAATATGGTAGGTTGGATAAACATCCGAGTAGATGTAATTAAGTACACAATCATTTTAGTGGAACTATAGTAAGCGAGTCTATGAAATTACCTAATAATAGGGTTATTCAGTACACAAAGTTTGTAGGGTGTTTCTATTCATGATTCCGGACAACTTTTTCTATGGGGCTACCTGTGAAATTGCGAAAAAAAGTTGGGTGTTCCATACAAAAATTACACATACCCACTCGGCAAAAATGTATGGAACACCCAATTATTTTTTGCGATTTCGCAGGTGGCCCCATAGTAAAAGTTGTTCATAATCATGAGTAGAAACACCCTACAAAGTTTGTGTACTTAATAAAAAATAACCTTGTATATTATCATTGCCTAAATCACTATTCAGACTTAAGATACACATACACTTACTGCAAAATACTTCACAGAAACAGAGGCGCATTGGAATAAAAAATAATCTATTAGATATAAAAAAGCGCTATCAGAAGAATGTAAATAATATCCCGAACGAATTATTTGGAAAATCTTTTTGCAACAAAAACAACTGGTTCCCAAAACTCATCGTCGAATGGAACCCTCGCCGAATAGAATAACAAAAGAAATATAAACTTCTCCGGAAAATATTAGTTTTTCCGAGTTTCAGGCGTTTATATAGGACTGGAAGACAAATGAGGTTATTTCTGAATTATTCCGCATTTTTTGAGCTAAACAAAAGCTGTTCAACTGGGGTTAAAATTTATATTGGGGGTGTCCGGCGGCTGAGGAATTATGGAAAGTGTTCACTTCCAGACATAAAAGTTTCCAGTACCACTTTCGTTTTATTGGGTATGAGGCATTTTTTTTTTTTTATAAAAACACAAAGCGCTTTAATCAATTTTCTCCTGCGTAAAAATCACGGCGTTTCGGATTGACTGAAAACTACGTGATTTGTCATAATACAAACAAATTAAAATTCCTAAGTATAAGACAATGGTTTCGGTTCATAAAATATGTTATGAAGGCGTACATTGACAAGCTGGATCTTTATATGGCATAGTAAACAAAAAGTCATCCATGTAGATTCATTTTCCAAACGCTACTTGGCAGCAAACATTTACCTAGTTGTTTGTTGAATATTGCGCTCTAAAGCCGTATCCTACGCGTTTACTTACCTTATAGCAATCTTCTCATTTTCACTTATAGCGGGTCCTAATAGTCGGTACGTGTTGCTATTACGGGTAGTGGTTACTGCTACAATTTGCTTGGAGCCACGTGGGCGAGGGCGGGTCGGGCGGTCTATCGAAAACCCATCCGAGTAATTTGAACCGAGGCGGCGGAACGACATTGTCGCTGAACGATTCAATCCGATGAGAACCAACCTACATGCCAATTTGAATTTAAGCAACTTTAGGGGTGTCACTCGCGTCGACAAAAACTTTTGTGTCTTATCTATGGCTCCGTTCCTTAATCAAAGCCTATTAGTGCGTGTAATTTGTAAGAATTGCTTTGCATTTGTACTACTGTTACCAATATCACAATATGTCAATAAAAATAAAAATATTGTTACGGATTTATCATTAATAACTGATTTAATGATTTAAATTAGTGTTTATAGTTAGCTGTAAAGAAATAAGATAAGTTAATAAGGTAAGTAATACAGAACTATAGCAAAGAGGGATGAAATCATCTTTTTTTGCAACAGCGATTGCAAAGATATATAGGACACTTTTTTGAGAACACTTTAATCATATAATGCGGAGTAAATTGTTCTTAAGCTATACTAAAATAAGATTGTCGGGGTACGCCAGTTCGTAAGAAGTTATAATAATTGAAAACACAAAACTTCATCAAGTCCTAAATATATATATTTCAAAGGAAGCTATTGAAAAACAGTTTATTCGTTGTTGTAATGAATCCGGCCAGTTACTAAGTAATTATAGTGCAACGAACTACCAATCAAACCAATTTAGTTTTAGTTTTTTAGCAAACACAGCTCTGTAATCAAGCCGACCGGACTAATACGGTTATTTACGAGCTGCATTCGCGTGCTGGACTAATAGTTAGTATGGTAACTTGCCATAGGGCTCGATGTTGCATACATTTCTGGGTATCTTCATTGCCACTCCTATATATTGTTTTTCGAAGGAAACAAAATGAAATTGGACTTGTTCTTAAGGGCGTCGTACTGCACAACTTTCACTATGAGACCAATGCTGAAAAACGAAAGGAAAATTTCGACCTCCTAAACAAAACTCACTATTACCGTGTGCTATAACCTGACTGACTTTGTGTGGGATGCCGTAATCATTTTCTAGTTTCTAGGGCCCAACCCAGAATAAAAATTGTTCAATTTGATGCCAGTCCAATTTAATGCATTACCACCGAAACACAGTGTATACTAATGTAATCCGCAATGTACACCAAATTGGATCCTGCGATCAAGATAATGTAATAAAGGTTTAACCATTATATAGAAGATTGCTGCTTCATATAACTGCGGGTAGAGCTTTATGAAATGTGTAATTTCTGCTAAAATGACCTGTTATAAAAATGTTACTTTTCTAAGCCATAATTTGTAACGTTTCATCCAATAACAGGACTTTTGCACAAAAAAAAATGCAGATGGCATGACTATAAAAATATCTTCTTTCTTTCTCATTTGGGACACAGAGTCAACAAACGGCCTGATGAAACCCATAGTGCAATAAGGATAAAGCTTACAACACTGGTATAGACAAATCCAATACAGACTGTGAAATTGAAGCAAACTAAGTCGGACAGCCCGAAACATTTAATTATTTTAAGCTCAGATGATCATGTACACATGGATACACAACAAATAAACCGGCTATCTAGGATTTATACATTTTAATACGATGTGGTGTAAAATACGAAAAAAAAACTTTGATATGGCGTGAATACGCAGATTTCAGTCCACGTAAAACTTCTTTTAGGAATTGGGATTGTTCATGTTGCACGAAGTATAACGCAGACAACAGAGCAAAAATATAATTCGTATCGCGGCCGGTCGCTTAATGACTTCTCTGGTCTGTGACGCAGCCCCCTTTTCCCTTAGATATAGAACGTCGTCTCTACAGGCGCAAACTAGATGCTTGACAGGCTTTCTATAGTCTGTATTATAAATCAATTTGTATATTGTTCATAGTTATATCTATATTTCATGTATTATAAATCGGGTGTATCGGAATAATATTAAGGTAATTAATACCCTACATATTACCATTCAGAATTAAAATTGCAGCTCGTTTGAAGGAAGGTAATTAGGTCATGTCATGTGAGGTCCAAAGCAGTCTAGTGAATCTAAAATCTATGCCCGGGATTATTCTGTTTGGATGTCGGAGGTGTCTAGTTGCTGCCACAGCCATTTACGTTAAGCCGTGACTCTCTTTCGGCGAATCGGAATCCATTTACCAGCTCTTATGGCTTACTGGGATCCTAGTAGGGATGCAAAATGTATCCGACTATCCATGCCGATATTTATTGAATTTAGTAAATGTCGATTATAGTGAGCGAACTGGTTGTTTTGGTAAAAAAAATATTCGCAAAACCACATGCAAAAACCGGATATCATGACACAGGTCACCGCATGAAATTGCGGCTGTACACTACTTGTTGAAGACACTTTTACAACAGATGGCGCTGTAGGTTACTACAACTCGCTATTGAGATGTGTTCTTGAGGCTAAATAAATAAGGTCATCTTTCAGTTCCTCAGTACAGATCGAAATGTGTTATTAATTCAAGTGAAGTGAAAGTAAATAGTTTCTAGGTCGTGGCTTTTCACTACTTTTCATTACTAGACTTCTATACTATAGAAGCTGTCACAATGACATCTGCTACATGAGTTGTTCACTTACTAGATAATATACACAAGTAAAGTAGGTATCATATTATAAGTTTGTTATTTATTTATTATTAAAATTTATTTATTCAAGAGTTATGTAGGAATTTCATTTATAAAATAAAGTTTTCTGTTTCAAACATTAAAGTTAATGGAACTGAAAAGGATAAAAGAATAAACTGAATTATTTTAAGCAATCAGCTGCATTATTGAGTAGAAAATTAAAGAGGCTTAGGGGAGTTTTTCTATTTGAGGAAAATGCTAGCTAGGTGTTCTTTCTGTAGAACTTTGTGAGCCATGTCAATGGAAAACTGTTTATTAATGAAACAAATCAACACGAGAATTTTAAGCTAGCGTTGTTTAAATAACATTAACATTTTGAACATAGCTTATAAATATAACCCGTAGCATATCCGTAGACAACAGCTACGCGTAGCTACGCCTCGTAGCAACATCAACGTAGGTAACGTAAATTCTCATACTTGTTTTCCACCGACCAAACATACAAAATACAGCTATCGACGTATATCGGAATTCGACAAAAGTTATGGGAGCACAATTATTGACCTAGGGATCGTATCGTAAAAATAAACGATCATTTTTATGGCGGAGTCGGGTCCAATTTTTATGATGTGGGAATTTCAGTGGCCCCATAGCTGCATAATATTACGCTTATCAATGTTACACTTCCTATTACTTTGTCTTCTTCGGGTAATAAATCAGGGCAGATTTATCGTGTGGAGATGTTTGTGTTGGGATAGTAATTAGGGGAAAGTAATATAAGGGATAGAATCAAGCCAGAGTAGATTAATAATAAGCAATTATTAATACTTAATATATAATGGAATTGCTTTCTCTGTCTATGGTGGAACGCACACTTAACGCACGACGGATCGCTAAAATATCGCAGCGTCCTGTCAGATCCATACTAGAAATGTCATTCCCCATACTAAACCCGCTCAACCGCTGTCGGCGCAGCGTTATCGCAGTATAGTCCGCCGGTTGCGGTTTTAGTATGGGGAGTGACGTTTCTAGTATAGATCGGACATACCGCCGCGATATTTTAGCGGTCCTTCGTGCGTTAAGTGTCCTATGCGCCATAGTATAAAATTGTATTGATTTCCCTTTCGGTCTGTCAGGGACACTGCACTTTTTCGAAATTATACGTATACAACGAATTTCTGTGCGGTTTTTTTTATAGGTAGAAGGATTAAAAAAATAAGTTTATTATTAGTAACACATTCCGACAAAACGATTTTTTCCCACGTAGTCTCTCTCTCTCTCTTTTCGTGTGGTACACCGAGTCGTCCAACGACCCGATGAACCCTAGTGTCAGAATTTTTCAACCACCTTCTACATGTAGCAGGCTTCTGACATGGTTGTGTAACGACGCCGTCTAAGTGATCATAGACAGCAACCGGGACCTACGACTTAACGTGCCATCCGAAACACGGAACCATCTTACTTACGGACAATCGGGTGGTTCAGCCCGCAATGTCCTAACCAGACTGGGAACAAATTCACAAAGTGATAAATATCAACTTTGTGAGTGACCCACCGAGAATCGAACCCGGAACCTTCTGCGTCAAAGGCAGTCGCACTACCACTGCGCCACATCGGTCGTCCCACGTAGTAAAAATAAGAAATAAGTCAAAATGGTAGAAGTTAAGTTAGAAAATAGGATTGTCTTCAGCATTCAGTCAGTGTTAAATTAGCCATTATGTATTTAAATTTCCAAGAAAGGCAATTCAAGTCAAATTTATCCATTCATTGTGACTACAGCTACAGAATTAATAACATTGTCTAGACCAAAGTTTGCATTACTCAGTTATAAGCCCAAGTTTACATTACAAATATACATTTTAGGAGGTATCGGAGACGCATATTTAGTTGTGAATGAATAAATTGCATTCTACTTCACAGCTCTACACACACACACACACAAACACACATGTGATGCATGTGTGATGTGCGTGAGTACTTGTTGTCAATAATATTATGGTGCAAAAAAGTGACTCGGGTTTCGACAGTACCATGGAAGATGATGTCAGTAGATGATGATGATGATGATGATGATGATGTAAGTAATTAAGCGATAAAAAAATCTCATTCCTAAAAATATGCCTGATCAAGAATAAGAACGAAATGTTTTGTAGACTCTACATTTTATGTAACATACTGTATAAATAAATCTTAATAATATTCATCATTCTGCTACAGTACTTTGTAAGTGGGCTGTATTATGTAATGAAAAGCATTAGACTACTCAGAACCATCTGTTCTTGACTTATCTGGCACAGGCTAACAGGTTACAAACGCAAGCTTGTACAGTACGTCCAAACCAAACACTGACAACGTCACAATGCTACTCATTTTACAAGCGACCGGCTCCTTTGTTCTAAATTACATCAAATACAGTGGATTACCCTAACCCACTTCTAAATAAGTTTTCTTCGTGTTTCATGAAAACTCAACGAAGCGTTGTACACATACATACATACATACATACACATATCACGCCTTTATCCCTTACGGGGTAGGCAGAGCGTTAACGGCCGCAAGAATACAGTCGCTATCGCCACGTCTGACATTTTTGAGGATTGTTTTCCAAGGTTGTTTCAGAAAACATACGTATCACTATAGTGACAGGTTGTCAGCCCGTCGCCTAAAAATTGTAATACACTAATACTCTCGAGTCCCCTAGTCGCCTCTTACGACACCCGCGGGAAGGATTTGGGGTGACGTTATTCTATGCCGGCATCACACGGCACGAAGCGTTGTAGGCCCGTGATTTGCCTCTAGCATCACAATGACAGGGCATCATCTCATTTCCACCCGTCGGTTTTTGTTTTTTGTGATGGTCTATACGTTTTTGGCCCCGGGGCCATCAAAACTACGCCTTTCGGCTTGGTGGGGAGCACGTGCTTACCCGAAAATAATTGATTGGTTATTCAAACAACCAGCCCAATCACGCCCTTGGAGCGAGACAGGGCTTAGGAGTTGTTCTGGGAAGAACGGATCGGACTGATCCACCCGTCGGTGTTGTAACAGAAAATTGAGGGACGAATACAGGGAATCCAACGTTCCCCGTGAATATATCACGTTGCACTGCGCTCACTTGTCCATCTGCCTATAGGGTCAGTGACCAGCAGTTGACCACTTTCAGCGACAAATTAAGTCATTAACCTTTTGAACGCCAGAGTCATCCAGTCGTGACAAGCAATAAAATGCCTAACACGCCAGAATCATCTATTTATGTAAATAGTTCGTCCGTGGCGCAAAGAGCTCAGTAACTTGAAAGTGATATAGCGTTCAAAAGGTCAAAGTTAACAAGAATACTATAAGCTATTCTGAACAAGGGATACTTGACTAAGAAGACCACATTTCACGAAATACCGAATTCTGATTGCAAACTTCTAGTTTCTAATTTGGGAATACAACAAAGTTCAGGGATAGGAAATAGCCAGTACATACCAACAACAGTGGAACCAAGGCGGATTGCACACTCAACGCACGACGGAGCGCTAAAACATCGCAGCGGTCTGTCAGATCCATACTAGAAATGTCGATCTCCTTACTAGAACCGCACTAGACGGACGACGCTGCGATAGCGCTGCTGTTGAGCGGTTTTATTATGGGTATTGACATTTCTAGTATGGATCTAACAGACCGCTGCTTCGTGCGTTAAGTGTGCAATCCGCCTAAGAAAATAGTCGCAATTAAACGGCATCTGCACAATAGCTAGAATGTCGTTTGTTCGACAGTTGTCGTCTCCACGGATGTCGGAATAGCTCCGGACCAAACTGCGTCTTGTTCCAACTCTAATGCCCCATCGGGTGGTAGATACTACTTACGTACTATTACGTTCTACGTATTGTTTTTCATAGAAGTATTTTCTTTAGATATATTCAGTAATAATTAGAAATTATTTCAAGTATTTGTTGGTGCAAACCGTTTTTAGCTCTATAATTACTTAACTAATTATATCAACTAATGTTTTATCAAATGATAGGTAAGGTATGTATATTTGACATGCGATTACCTATATTTCCTGTCAAAGTAAATGCTTGGGAAACATTATACTAGCGTAAAATAAAATTTGAAAGAGTTTTAAGTTATTATAAAATGAGTATTTCTTTCAATTTAGTGATAAACACTTAACGCAGTTGTAACGAGTAATTTACCCACATATCACGGTCAGTTAAAAAGCTTGAAATGGAATGGAAGGCAAGGATTTCATATGGTTTATGAAAACAATGGTACCCAATAAGAACATTAAACTGCCGAAACACTTTTACTTCAGCGATAAATCGGAACTGTTCTCAAAAATGAATCATAACTGAAATAAAACAACCCCATAATAATTTCCACCGCGAAGATTTATTCAAAATCCTTCCGAAATTAGACAAGCCCCCGCCGCAGACATAAAAAGGGTTCACAATATTTATCTGGGGCGCATTAAATAACGGCATCATTGGAATAACAAATGCCCACCGCTGGGAACCACAATAGCCCGAATATATCACGGAAGCAGCGCCGGGGTGTCCATTTCCGAAATAGCTGGCAAGTGTGTGTTGCCAGAACGCTAGAAACAATTAAAAATGATTCTAAAAACTGCTTAATACGAGTTGGATTCTTAGCAAAGTTCAGGTGTCAACCAGGCGAATCCCAGAATTGACGGACAGCGGTGCGGTGCAGGGGTGACAGGAACATTGCATCTACTTTAATAATTGTAAGAGAGATACATACCATCGTAACTTTCTGCGTTGTTCTCTTACGTCAACATTGGTTTGTATGGGAAAGTTGAAATTTCTTTGCATCTGACAGACGCATGCGTTACGGAAGCGCTAAAATAGCGCAGCGTCGTGCATTAGATGAAGGAACCACGCATATTGTTGATCCAAGGTTAAAAATATAAAAACTGCTGTCTAAATTAAAATTGTCTGGTTTCAATATTAAGAAAATAGGTAATAATGACCGTAAACATAAATGCAAAGTAATATAAACGTATAAATTGTCTGTAAGCATTGTGTAGCAAAAACATGATTCTGGACACAGAGACCACTGTGCTATTTGCAAGTAAGTCTTCTAAAGATGATCGTAGAAAATCTTGCTTTTTAATCTTAAAGTATTTGTAATAGCTTGTTTTTAGATCATGATGAGTCGATAATAACCAACCTACATGAAAGAAATGCTAAAATTAGAAATTGAATGACAAGTAAGATTGGTCACAAATCATTAAATCATTGTGCTGATAAATCTAGATTTGCAGGGAATAATAATAGTATTTTTTCAGGACGTACAACGTTTTTTTGTAAGCAACCAGAGGTTGTAATATTTTATAAGTTGGATACATTTACTGAGGTCCACTTGAAGTTTTGCCGTGATATTTTTACTCCCATTGAAAAATATTTTCACAATCATGAGTAGGTACCTACTGAATGTAAATAAACCTATATTTCAGATACTCCAAGCGAATGCTAAAAATTTATCAATGCAATAGTTGCTACATAAAAAACCGCTAAATACTTTTCAGATTTTGTTTTGTATTGTAACTACAACAAAAAGCTCTCTCCAAAAACATACTCGTTCCATTCATTCGAGTGAACGGATACATACGTTTGTTGTTGGGTTTCCAATCATGCGATTTTCACATACACCGTCCGTTTTTCCGGTGTCTAACCAGGCATTTGACCAAAGACGTTTTCGATAGACCAGAAAAATACACTCATAGTGAAGAGTTCATACGTCGCAGATTTAGCTATTTTTTCAAGAATTTTTAAAAATCCCATATCACGATTTATTACACACGTCCTCATATCAAATTGCGACTACAGACCTTTTATCTCACGAGCGCGGGTTTGCCATACTTGTGTGAGTTATCTCTCTCTCTCTTTTCGTTATGGACATCGAGTCGTCTAACGAAAAGAGAGAGAGAGAGAGAGATAAGACACACAAGTATGGTGAAGAACACACTTGACGCACCACGAAGCGCAAAAATATCGCAGCAGTCTGTCAGATCCAAACTAGAAATGTCAATCCCCATACTAAAACAGCGTACGGAGAGTAACGTTTCTAGTATGGATCTCACAGACCGCTACGATATTTTTGCGCTCCGTCGTGCGTCAAGTGTGTTCCTAGCCTTTGTATGATAGCTGCCACGAACCGCAACATCAAGCTGCATGTGTGCGATTCACATCAGCTCGTACCTGAGCGGATTAAATATTGTAACGAGTTGTCGACACAACGAACCTCGTCTTTGTGAAACAGCGTAGAGTACAATGGACTTATTCCCAATCATTTTCTTTGCAAGAGAATGTACATTGCTGCATGGCGTGTAGTGCAATATCAAACAATCCTACAAAACGAGTAATGAACACTTTTCAAAGATATATTTGCGGCATTGAGCACGAAATTAAACGTCATGAATTTGGAGATTTCCGGACTGAAGATAGTGAGAAAGTAAGAACTAGTCGTACCATTATTACACGCTGTTGCGAGACGTCTTAGGGGCAGCAAACGAGTGCGTCAAAAACTTTCCTTGTGGTCGATTTACACTGATTTCCAAAACTTTTTTTTACTAAGTGAGTATGTTTTATCTTTTTACGCCGACGCCCGGCAATATATATGTGCTGAGAATAAACGCGTAAGGTGGATTGAACTTCTTACAAAATGATGTCCATCCATACGAGATCGTACGTGCGGATAAAAATACAGTTGACCTTTGAACCGAAGTCATAAAACACTAAAAATATCCCTTACTTGGGACGAAGCTTTGAAGGCCTAGTTGGCATCTAGGTCGAACCTTTTTTGGGACCTGACTGAAGCTTCACTAAAGATGGCCGACATTTTACTACTTTTTCTTTTGTGTAAAACGTGACGTCGTAATATCCGTTAGACCATTGTTCATTTGATTTTGAAGGCTTGCGGAAAGTTTAGTTGCGAAACAGTTTATAAGCTAAAAAGAAAATCAAACTGGGTTAAAATTGTCGACCCTTTTTGCAATCTTATTTGGTTTCTCAGAAAGTTTGAACAGTAGAAAGTTATATATTTTTTATTCGCCTACGCATAAACGTACATTTCCACTGTGCAAAGTCGCCGCTGAGATTGTATTTTTGGATCGTATCGATAAAGGCATTATATGTCTCGGTTTTATGTTGACAAAATTATGAGAATCAAGCATATAGGTCTATATTTCGAAAGCACAATTTTGGCTTCATTTTTATTGCATTTCATTAAATTCACCAATTAGTGTCAGAGCTCGAATTTAGACCGTAGTAATTATGAAAAGTGCAATGCAAGATCAGGGAATAATTTACGATATTGGTGAAGAGTGGAATCGATTTCAGAATAGGGATGTGCCCGTGGAACGCATTTACGATTGCTTGCGTATGTGTGGTATACTGTCGAAGTATGCGCGGTACGCCAACTTGCTCCTTTCGCCGACCGGCGCGATTCGCCAACTCGCTCTGAATGAACTACCTGTTAGGATGACTAGTTAAACTTATATTTTTTTTATTGACAGATTCCAATGGATTAGGTACCTTTGATATACATTTTATAGAATAGAAGGCACTTCATCTATCGTAAATATAAAATCTTTCTTTCATACAACAGAACATGCAAGCGGGAATATAGACGACGGGTAAAAATGTTACAAAGACAAAAAGTTCATGAGAAACATTCTCCTAGTGTCAAAATATATTAAATTGACGTGACGGTAATGAAAACTGATGACAGTCTGGCGAAAAATCGCTTCGAACTTCGAACGCATCGAACGACTTACGATGTTGTCAACTATATAGTGATCTCATTACACATGGTTCATCAAGTCGTTCGTTTGTGACCTAAATGACAAGAAATAATTGCTCATGTCAGCTGAGCTATGACGTCACTAGCTTGAGCTCTAGAGGCTCCTAATGAATTACGACGAGCAAATTAATTACCGCATCGTTGCTGACGGTGAAACAGCAGGCGTTATGTCGTATGTTTATTGATATAGTAAAAACTCTGGTACCAGTGTTCATCGGGCCGTTCGTTGACTCTGTGTCCTAAATGACAATAAATAATTGCTCTTATCAGCTGAGCTATGACGTCACTAGCTCGGGCTCTAGAGGCTCCTAATGAATTACGACGAGCAAATTAATTACAGCATCGTTGCCGACGGTGAAGCAGCAGGCGTTTTGTCGTATGTTTATTGAGATAATTGAAATCGGGAATAATCTTGTATAATAATATATTCTGTATACGACTGTATTGAGTATTATTGATTCTATAAACGGAATGTTACGATATCCCATTATCAGGATTACTTTGCCTCCGAAACGAGAACTCGGAGGCCAAGATCCATTTTGCTTTTTTTTTGCCACATTGACTCTGCCATACGTTGTAACTAAAAGTAATTAAAATATCACGATAATGTTAACTATGTTTAATGACTTGCCGACTCACTCGAGGTTTCAAAGTTGTTGCAAAATATGTAATAAAAAAAAATATTCCTTTCGGTATAGTTATAAAAATTATTATATCATATATGACTTGAGATTTCAATTATTTTTCTCAGTTAGATATCTTAAAGTTAGAAACGTGTTTATTTATTCTACTTTTGATAACTTTACAAAGTTACTCGTATTTGAAATTCCTTAAATATGACATCAAAGATTTTCCGCACATGGCAACTTGGCCAACTTGCGATCTGATGGTACCGGAGAATTTAAGCCCGTTTATCTAAAGCGAAACAATGTGAACGCAGATTTAGCGCAACATCGCGCCTAGGACACGTGCATTAGAGATAGCGGAAGAAGAATGGCTCGGGCAGATTGCGCGCCGGGCTATCTCCGCGGCGGTCACTCACGGTTATGAATCGTCTCAGGTCCACATTTGTCGCTGGGGTTACCGAATTTTACCTTTAAAAATGAATGCCGCGTGATGCCGGCTTAGAAAAGCGTCACGTGTCGTAAGAGGCGACTGAGGGACTCGAGAGTATATTGGTGTATAAAGACACAATATTAGATAATTGTAGTAAATAAAATCTCTTGTACTCGTTTCACTTATTATATTTGTGGGTTACACCCAACTAGTTTCACTCACATGAGCATCTTCAGGGGCGTTTTACAGTTGTTATAAACACATTACACACTATTAAACACATTAAAATTAAAATTTAAAAATAAAATTTAATAGTGTGTAATGTGTTTATAACAACTGTAAAACGCCCCTGAAGATGCTCATGTGAGTGAAACTAGTTGGGTGTAACCCACAAATATAATAAGTGAAACGAGTACAAGAGATTTTATTTACTACAATTATCTAATATGGAGTTTCACCAAGCGCCGACAATCGCAAGTATCAATTATACACAATATTAGGTTCCTCATATTCCAATCCAATAAAAGTTTGCGTAGAAGAGTAGCACTCAATACTACGTTTTTCCGTAGCTTTTTCGTAGTAAGCTCTACGGTGTATATATAAGGCTTATATCAAAATTCAGCGCAAACATAACGCTGCGCAAACGTATGCGCCTGTCAGATCCATACTAGAAACGTCACTCCTAATACAAAAACCGCTATCGACGCACACACAACGCTGCGCTAGCGTTAGCGTTGGGTCGTGCGTCTGACAGGCGTATACGTTAGCGCAACGTTATTTTTGCGCTGAAGTGTGGTAAAGTCCTATGGTCCAGTAATCTGATCCTCTACATTGACAGTTTTTAACCTCTCTACATTACAGTTGATAGGATCATACCAAAATCTTTGACGCTATATTCAAACAATTTGGAAATCAAATTCAGCCGGCAAATTCAGACCATCAACCATTTTAACATTACTAAACTTATCAGGAATCATAAAATAGGTCAGAACATTTGATTAATAGCTGTCGGATATCTATTGCACTGTGTATAATCATCGATATCTGTTGTCTAAATAATGACACGCATTAATAACCGGATCACATGCATTGTAAGCATGAGCTTTCAATTTTGTGTTTGTAGTTATCATATCAATGGCTATGGCTATTTCATTACCGTTATCAAAGTTTGCAATGGGATTTTGTTTGTAATCGTGTCATGTATGTACGGATAACATAATAGGAACTATGGAGATAGAATACCAAGTAAAAGTTTTACTTATCAAAATGTGTTTTTACTTTTATTGAATCACGTAAATAAATATGAAAAAGAAGTCAAAATAAGAAAGGTGTTGCTGAAGGTATTTTTCTGAGATGCCAATAAAACTCATATTGACAACTCCACGCATAACACAAAAATTATTTCCAAACTAACACGGTAAGGCTCAGATAACCATAGTTTACCAAAATGCATTTCGTCTTTGCCAAAAATGCTCAAACTATAGGCTATCATCACGCCTCTTTAAACGATTTATGACTGCCCTGGCAATAATTTGAATATCACGTAACATCAACCGCAAAAAAAATTGTCAGCAGCTCATGGGTCACATATTTACGTGATAAGTTTATACATAAATATATTTTGTATGTAAATGATTTGAAAAAGACCGAAACACACATACACAAACACACATACACAAATCACGCCTTTATGCCTTGCGGGGTAGGCAGAACGTTAACGATCGTAAAATTACGGTCGTTATCGCCATACCTGACAAGTATTGAGGGCCTTTTCAGATGAATCGTGTATCATTGTAGTGGTCAGCCTGTCGCCTAAAATTCTAATATACAAGACCGAAACAATTGGCGACATCGAATATCGGAGGCAAATACTCACTTTGAGTCATCGAGCGGAGAAGTAAATAAGTAATTAATTTGAAAAATACCCCCAGTCCACTTTAGGAACCACTGGCTCAGCTCTGTCTCCCCAACATTCGTCTATAGGGAAGGGCGGGGTGAGTTACACCGTCCCCCGAGACGCTGACATGGAGAAATTCATAAAAAATTGCGCCGGACCAAACAGCTGAGCCGTCTGCGCCCAGATGCATATGCATTTCAATTTGATAAATTATTCCAAACCCAGTGTGATGAAATTGGTAAAATTCACCCTCGTGGATTACAGAGGGGATGAATTATTTTGCGTAGACGATGGGCTTTTCTGGTTGAATAGAAACATGTTTGTCAAGAATTTCTTTGTGGCTCACGGCACGGATTGGATAAGAAAAATTACATTGAAGATTAAAATAGGGGGTGGTTTGAAATTGAATAATATTGAATTAATTAAACTTTGCTCTTTAATTATATGTAGTGTTCAATTTTGTTTATATGTAAACAAAAAAAATAAATCCAACGACAATAAGTACCTATCTATCTTCTATACATATAATAAGACAGTAACAAGTTTCACTCGTCCTCTTCTCGTCGGCTGCGCAGCAGCCGGCGGGGAGTCGTCATCGAGGCAGAGCCTCACGGACGAAGGGTCCAATCGCCGCCTGCTAATACAGGCGGGGCGCTGGGGGGCACTCTGAAGAGTGCGGCGGGTGTCCGGGTAATCCAGGGAGACTTCACGCCGCGGCGAGGTCGTACCAGCCGGGTGATTCCCCATGGGGGGAGGCCCAGCTAGTGCCCATCAGCCAGCGGCGGCTCGTCTCCTGGTGGTCAGGTCCTGGTGTGGCTGCCTCGTCCTTCTCACGTGGGGGTCCCAAGGCAGCGGTCTTGTCCGGGTAAGCGGCGGGTGCCGGGCGATTCTGGGTTCGTGCTTACGATCCTAACTACTCGACGCGGAGTAGTGGATGTGGACAGTTTATGGCCACGTCAGGCTGTGCCGTGCAGCACCACCCTGAGCAGCCTTTCTAAGAGACTTAGCCTCCAGTTGTGACATCGCCAGATGACGACGCCAGACGCTGGAGGCCAGAGCTTAAGATGGCGGCCGCGTCTTCGCCATTATGGAGCGCGGCCAGGACATCTGTGAGGATCCTGATAGCAGAGTCTATCTGGTCCTTCCTGTCCTCTGTGAGGACGGCTGCTCTTTCCTTCTGTGGTCTCGGGGCCAGCTGGGGCTTCGGCTTCTCCCTCTGAGGTTCACCCAAAGAGGTGCCGACCGCTCCTAGGTGACCCGTGGGTGGCTCTTGACGTGGCTGGCCCGGCATTTCCACGTCCTGAGGGGGCGGGGGCGATGCTCGCCTCCTCCGCCTCCTCGGCTTCCGCTTCTTCATCGTAGTACCGTCGGGGGCGTTGGCGGCCGCCATGAGAGAACCTGCCGCGTTGGTTTCTCCCTGCGGTGCCGCTTCCGTCCTCTTCGGCTCGACGGGCTTCGTTGTCAGAGGCGCTGTACCCGCTCTCCGATTCCGTACTTCACGGCGCAGTACGGGGCAGTCAATGTAGTTGGCGGGGTGTGCCCCGCCACAGTTGGCGCAAGTGGCCGGTTCCTGCCGTGGTCGTTTGCAGTCCCGGGCGGCGTGCTCGCCGCCGCAGGCGACACACACCAGCTTACGGTGGCAGTGCCTACTGCTGTGCCGGAACTGCTGACATCTATGGCACTGTGGGGGTCCCTTCTTGCCTCGCCATCCCTCAATCTTCACACCGGGCATACACATCAACTCTGTGACGTGGTAGATGCCCGGGGTGAGGGTTGGCGTGCGGGTCAGCTGCGCGAAGTGGATGCACCCTGGGCGTCCTCCGCGGGCCTTGATGGGGCGCACGTAGTCCACCTCGTAGCCCAGGGTGGTCAACTCCTTCGCTATCTCCTCCGGGTCTGTGTCCGCGGGGAGGCCTCTGATTGCGACCTTCAGTGGTCGCTCATTCGGGGGCGCATAGGCGAACCAGGATATTCCGGTCCCGGAGCCCTCCAGCGCGGTTAGGTAGCGCTGGTAGACGCGGAATTCCTGTTCCGACTTCGCCAGGAATCGAAACCCTGTGGGCCCATAGGGCCTCACGTTCGGCGCAAAGCCGAGCTGTTCCTTCAGCTTGCCGAAGTGGCGGCCCCATTCTGGGAGCAGATCGACCACTATCGGCGGCGGCTTCTTCATGCACCCCGTCAGTTTCATGGGTGCAGGCGGCGGCGGTGACTTCTTGCCCGCGTCCTGAGTGGGCGTGGGCGGCTTCGGGCGGGTGATGCGCGGCGATGGCGACGGAGGTGCCGTCAGCACAGCCGCGTAGCTTGCCGGGGTGGTCGACGGAGCCGGTTGGCTCAACGTCGATGATGGTGTGCTGTCCAGCGGCGGCATGGACAGCGGCGGCGTGACTCTCGTCGCCGGAACTGTGCGGGTCCTCGGCGGCGGAGTCGGTGAGGTGGAGGAGGAGGAGCCCCCCCCGTATCCATAAACGCGCTTTTCAGCGCGCTTCGGGGTCGCCTGCTCCTTTCGCACGTATGCCTGCACGGCGGCTACACTCTCCCTGAGAACTTTCAGGGCTGAGCGCCGTGCCGGCTCCTTCTTGCCGGTTTGCAACTCTCGCGGAGGAGACGCAGGCGAAGAAGGCAGCGGTGGTAGCGGGGGTGCGCCAGCGAACGACGCCACGATGGCTGCCGCTCACGGCGTGGTAGCGGGGCGCGCGGGTGCCACGGGTGGACCCGGCGTGGGCGGCGCGATCTTAGGCGCGGGCGTCGACATCGGCGCAAGGGCGCCGAGGACGCGTTGTACGGCTACACCCGGGTTCGAGCGTACGAACACCCGGGTGCGCCGGACAGGTGGGCGGCCAGTAGGCGGCGGCATATTTATGCGTAATAGGCAGCTTCCGTAGGCCTGGTCCGCGTGGAGCGTAGCCCGCCCTCGGGACGCAAGACCCTGGAGTACCCCCTCCGGTGAGACCCGCTTGTGGGAGGCCGGGGTGACGGGGTGCTCAACAGAGCCCTACGCGACGACCGAGGGTAGGCAGAAGCACTGGTTAAACGACACACTCCCGTACGCGATCGCGACGAGGCGGCGAATCCACAGTAACAAGTCAGTGTTCAGTGACCCTATATAGTTTTGAGAAAACACAACGATAGTGCGTTTTAAAAGACGTGTGGCGACATCTATGAATGAGTTTTGTACGATGTTTGTGTGTTTGTTTGTGTATATGCGGAAGCATCACGCGAAAACGACCGAACAGATTTTGAATCAAATTGTACCAAAATGTCAAGTAATTCACCGACCAGGTTATAGGCTAAAAAAAAACATACCCCTAAAAGGGGGGTTGGCTGCTACACATAAAATAAGTTTGTAGGTCATGTGAATTTCATAGTGGCGCGTAGTAAAAGGATGTGTATGGGCTAATTGTACCTGAGATTGATTTCAAATTTCTAACTGGCCAGCACGTATTGTGTCGCTTTGAATAAGCGCACAGGAAGAAAAAAAAACATGAGGCCGTTTTTATATTTTTAATCTGTATTTTTATAACCTCAACAAATGAGTTTGTCGAATTATTGCTCATGATTACGACAAGGAAACTAAAATCTATGAATATGTCGACGACTGCAAAAATATCTCTTTAATATTGGAATAATTTTCACTTTTAATAATTCAATAATTATTACCCTCGAAAACAAAAGTTCCGTGGTGCAAGACGTGCAAGTTGCGTGGCCAGACGATACAAACTTCATATAGTAATCGTTTTCTTTGTGCGTAATCTACGCGGGAAAATTGCAATAACTTTTTTTTTTTATTTTTGTCGCTAATTTGGTTAAGGCTATTTAGCCAATGTTTGTCTGGTACATGCAGTATGTTATAGGTTTTGCCGACAATACAGCTACATTATTTTCAGGGTGCGACAACTTTTTTCTGAAATATTCTTTGGAAATACTAATAAAAATTGGACTTCCCACACAAAGTGACTCAATCGGCTGGTACATTTTATATAGAAGACACATTTTTCCATATTTCTGTAAAATTTTCCTGACGAAAGTTATATTTTATACGTTTGTGCCAAACGATCAAATCAGTATCTGAGATAAGACTTTTCGTGGCTATAGGTATAAGCCGATTTTCCACAGACACTGCTTTGTCTGGAGTGTAATTTTGGAAAACGCAGGGTTGCTCAAGACCTGCGCCACTCTCTCGGGCTCCCTGACTGACACCACAGGAACTGCGAGTCGATACGTGCGGAGCCAAATTGACTGCAGGATAGACCTCTGTCACACGCGTCTAACAAAGACTCCGTTCCAGGTTTAAATGTAGATTCTGTTGTCTTTCTCCAGGGCCGCCGGTCTTGGTCAGGTTTCTCCCTCGGTTGATTCTTACGACTTCCACGGGAAGAGAGGTGCTATTCTACTTTGCCGGCAGCACACGACCTTAATTAAATAGCCTTAGTAGGTACTTAATTAAACGTAACCCTAGCCGCGGCTCCGCCCGTGTGGAAATCGGTCATGGCATCACACAAGAACATTTTTTCGCGAAGAAAACTTTCCTATGCGTTAATCCAAGTTACCTCCTTTATGTCTGTGTTCAATTTCATGAATATCAGTTAAACAGTTTTTGCGTGAAGGAGTAACAAACAAACATATAAACTTTTGTATTTATATTATTAGTAGGAAGTAGGATAGGATAGGATTATTAGTATGATTACTTGCTTTTGTTTTTATTTATTCACACTCATGAACTCGGTCTTCAGTCTTCCATCACAATGTCAAGAAATGTGGCATCAGTCTACTTCACGGAATTAATACTCTTGGAAGTAAATATTGCACGGTTTTAAAGAATCTGTTAAAAATGGCATAAGTGGCGGAAAGTTGAAGATATAGGGAAGAGAACTGGAAAGCTAAAAAATCGTAGCAGGGTAAGGCGACTTCAAGAAACTGAACCTTTAGGGATTCTAAAAGACTAAACACTATAAACCAACCACCGTTTTCTTACTCTTTCTTGCATGTGGAAATTGAAATTTAACGATTTAACAGTTTTTTAAATTACTTACATATAGTCTGAGAAACCAAGTTTTCTGGTACCTACCTACCAACAATTTAATATTGGCTAATATTATTTTATGGTTCTTAGAGGCCTATGTTTAGCAGTGGTCGTCCTATATATAGCTGATAAATGATGGAAGATTATTATGGCGAAACGAAGTTCGCGGGCACCAGCTAGTTTTTAATATAACTTGGGAGGACACTCATTGTGTTTCTACTAATAAACAAACAAAGTCATTCTTAATGAAAATCTTGGTTGAAATTCATCAGCACGTCTATAAACTCACAGCATTTTTAACTTAAAATAACTTGAAGTGTAAACAAAAACTAAGAAGAAGTGGCTAAATGCAAAGCACAGCATAACATTTGAAATTCAAGAAGGAATCTCTCCGTCCCGTCTTAATATTTCATTTTCTTGCTTAATATAATTTCCAGCCGAATACAAACTAAGGTAAACATGTTGAGTTCTAGCTTCTATTGAGATATTTACCTAGCGAATGGTTTCAATTAATTCAATTTCTAGGTAAACATATTTTGTGTAGAACTATTACTTTGGTAACACACATTACTACCCGCGCGACAGTAGAGCACAGAAACGAAATGACAGAATACTCGTAGTCTATCTATTACTTCCTAATTTCAATAATGCATAATCAATTAAAGACTTTAAGAAAAATCTAAAGAAAGCAGAAATGTATGTTATATAATGGCTATAGGCATTGAGTAGTACCTGAACATACATCAAGATGGAATACAAAAAACCACTAATTTCACTAGTAAAGTTACAAAACCTGAGAACTCAGTGGTTAGAGCGTCGGTACGATGTACCAAAAACCCTAGATTTCTTGAATAGTTTTGTTCAACGCTTTCTTGTTCAGTACTGCACTACACTTGTTCAAGACATATCTTCCCTATAAAATATCCTCTCGCCGGGTGAGGTATTCGCGCGATCGCTTTATTAAGCGCAGCTCAGCTCAATAGATTTGCATCACGGCTGCACAAAGCGCTGAACGAGCTGAAAGATGCAGGGAATCCAGCGCAATTCACTGCTGAAACTACACTCTAGTACTATTATACTGGGTTGTCCAAAAAGTGGCGATTTTTTCATTAGTTCCCAAACCGAGGGGCAACTATTTTATGCCCCTTGTACCTTTGTTACACTAGGCCGCCGCCCAAAGTCAGCTAAAGTGCTTTTTTACCAACTTTTTTACTTTAGTTCGACTCTGTTTTAAGTTATTGAATTAGTTTTGTTTAAAATTATTTTTATGCCTGCCCGTCCACATTGGTAAAGCAGTTAAATGACATCAAGCCAATTCACAAAAACATCTAAGTCTTTGTTATTTACTAGGTAGATCACAAATTGAAACTCATCGTAAACCTATACCTAGGATATTATTTGATACCCATCATATCTTGATATGGGGGTGTGGAATCTTGAAAATAGCATGTGTCATCTTTTAGACCACCCTGTATTATACGGTGCTGAAATCCGGCCCGAAGAAGCTGTGAATGAGCTGTTCTCAAGCAATAGAAATTCTTTTAGCGCTGCCAATAGGTCTAGAAGTCAAGTCAGCATGGTAGGAGATTAAATTAGGATCGGGGTCAACGATTTCTAAAATGTTCTCAATTCAAAAACCGTGGCTTTTGTAAACTTAAACGTAGTTTGGTGGAAAATGTGGTTCTCACTCAAATTCCATCCTGAATTGTATTACAGTCACATAGAAAAGTCGCAAATGACAATGCATCGCCGTGCGACTGTCATAGGCTATAAATTTACTTGTCAAAAACCGCATTGTCATGCGAAAAGAATCACGAGTGGCTATGAGTGACTTCTGTCTTCTCTTTTCGTGTGGGACACCGAGTCATCCAACGACCCGATGAACCGTAGTGTCAGAATTTTACAATGATTATGAGTGACTTGAAGAGTAGATATTTAGCTTAACTTTGGTATTAAAATAATCACTTTTCGATATCTGGTAACAAAATATCGAAATCGCAAATAAACATACTAAAACAGAACAAGCCGTGTTTCTTGGAAATTCAGGCTGCGGTTAATATCAGTTCAGTTCGCTCAGTTCGGTCGTTGAGAGCGGTCGCTTGCCGCATTTTTGTGTGAATAATCTAATTCAAAGTCTCCTATTGGTGTAGAACTAAATTTTAAATTCCTTATTACTCCTGAGGTCGTCTTACCTAAAGGCTCCACCCATCGAAAAGGATAGACTGCTGTTCCACAACCTGCTCTTTTGAAGTGTTGTTTCAATTGGCCGTGCTTGGTTTTGAACGCGGTTCTCCCCGCTTTACTGCGCGCGGCGGCGGCTAGTACCACTGCGCCACGGACAAACGTGAGTCACGCATCAAAATAGACACCTGCTTGCTTGCGCCGACGCGTAGCTCCCCGCTACGCGAGATTACCTCGCGCCCACCTGCCGTAGCGGCAAGCGCTACGCTACGCTGCTGTGCGCTACGAGTGCTACGGAGCTGCGCAAGGACACGCACATAGCTTCGCTTGTTTACAACGCGCGCTACTATTATTCTGCTTGCTTAATAAACTGCTCATACTTAAGTAAAAATGACCAAGACGCGGCGCTCTCCACCACCACCCCCGAGGCCTTCATTAAATCCAGGAGAAAATCCCGGTACTCCAACGGGAACGGGAACTACTAATCCTCCTCTGACGGACCCTTGTAACTCAAACACAAACATAAATTTCAACAGAGGCGTCAAAAACCTTGACACATCGACGAACGAATCTCTTACCGATAAAGAAGATATTAAGGAAATGTTGAAGACTTGGAAGGCAGACCAGGATCTGCAAATGTCCAAATTAATTAAAGAGATATCTGATCTGAGGAAACAGAATGAAAAACTAGATCATTCCTTAAGCTTCATGTCTCAACAATACGAGGATATTAAAGAGAAGCTGTCGCAAGTGGAGAAGGAGCGTGATGTGTATATGAATAGCGTAATACAACTCAGTAGTAGAATCACCGATTTGGAAACTCAGTCCAGACCATCGTCTATTGAAATCAGGAATGTTCCAATTCTTCAGAACGAGAATCATAGTGGACTGAATAAAGTAGTTCATGACTTGGCCAAGTCACTTCCAGTACAAATTCCAGCATCCTCCGTGCGGGACCTTTATCGATTACAAAGCAAACCGGACAAACCTGGAGCTATTGTTGTTGAATTTTCAGTGGTGGAAACTAAAAATCTTCTATTGGAAGCCGTAAAGAAATTCAACAGCGAAAAATCTGCTGAAAATAAGCTGAGTACTGAGACTCTATACTTACCAGGGCGAAAACAACCAATATTTGTTTCGGAATTCCTACCTGCAGCGACAAAAAAGCTCTTTTTTATAGCACGGGACTTTGCTAAGAAGAACAATTACAAGTACTGTTGGTCGTCTCATGGAAAAATTCTTCTTAGGAAGGAGAGCGGTGAAAAAATTATAAGAGTGACCAGCGAACAAACTCTCTCCTCTCTTCTGCCAAACAACGATGTAAAATGACTATTTTTAAAATCTCTGGTTGTTTGTATGCTTTGGTATTTTGGTTCACTTCTTCGCAAAACGATGGTAGACGCCTTTTATGATGGTATTTTAATTATAATTACTAACTCTACATATACTCAAACATTAACACTAAACACATACATTTCACACAATTCACATTTAGTACTTTCATTACACGCCTCCGAAAATAACATTCAAAACTTTATATCCTTGCGCCTTAATCTCTGGGATCACCAACAAAACCAAAAACACTTAGCATGTAAAATGGTGTACCTGGACCTAAATACCTGTTCATTTTCTGTAGTGTTTGATGCTTCGCAATGACTGCTCTAGACAATTTAAATGAATTGGACTCCATAACCCCTTCTGTGTCTGAAAAATGTGCGCCCTTTAATTGTTTACAACGGATTCCAATTCCTAATAGTGTCACAAAAATCATACATGCTAATATTCGAAGTATCAATAAGAACTTTGATAGTCTGTGTGTTTTGTTGGCCTCTATTGGATCTGACTTTGACTTTATTGCTTTATCAGAGTGTTGGATAAGTAAAACAGTCTATATGCCAACCTTAGCAGATTACAATTGTCATTATACTCAATTTAACTGTAACCAAAATGATGGGGTAGCCTTATATGTCAAAAGTAATATAAACTGTGTAGTATTGGAACCCAGTTTTCTTGGCGGCAATTGTTTGATCTGTAGGGTGGATGATGAACTAGCAATTTTAGCAATCTACAGATCTCCAAGTTACAATACAAACAAAGATTTCACCAACTTTAATAACAGTCTGAATGATGTATTAGAATCAGTAAATAATTTCAAAAATGTGGTCTTGATTGGAGATATTAATATTAACATTACTCCTGGTGCTGAGGATGAAAATCACTCTGACGAATATCTTACTCTTGCGGCTTCACACGGTCTATTATCAACTCATTTCTTCCCAACACGCCTTCATAGATGCATTGATCATGCCTTGCTTAGGTCTAACAACTTGGGATACACTTTCGTGCTGGAACCCGCCTTGACAGATCATTGCGCAATCATACTGTGCGTTAGTTTGGGTAATAATATGAGTAAACATGCTGATAAACAGATTACTAAGGTAGATTACCAAGCAATAGCACATGAATTAAAAAATTCAGACTTTTCGGAAATCCTAAGTTGTATGGACCCGAACATGGCTTACACTTTGTTTATAGATAAAATTACCACAATAACCCGGCAACACTCAGTTTTAATAACCATCTCAAGAAAAAATAAGATAATCAAGCCTTGGATGACCCCAGGTCTGCTCAGGTGTATACGCAACAGAGATCGAATGCATCAGAGGATAAAAAGAGATCCAGGTAACCAGATCCTTTTAATAACTTACCGTAGATATCGAAACTTTTGTACCAATTTACTGCGCAAAGTAAAATTGCAATATGATAAAAATCAATTTTTGGAGGCTAAAGGCAATTCAAAACAAACTTGGAAAGTAATCCGTAGAACAGCAGACATACCAGAATGTTTATCTAAGTCGGAGGAATTATTGAAAATTGATGGTAATCCTATTTCCGCCGTTGACTCGGTTAACCAGTTCTTTGCGAGCGTAGGCAGAAATCTTGCGGATAAAATTTTAGGTGATCAAACAATTCTTACCAATAATTCATTACTATCTTCGAGCTTCTCACTCTCTAATTCATTAGTCATGCTTCCCGTTGATGAATCTGATATTGAACGAATCCTGATGTCGTTAAGAGATAACTGCGCGGTAGGTGCAGATGGTATCGCTGCTCAAATCTTTAAAACATCCCGAGAGTGTGTTGTTCCGTGCCTAACCTACATTATCAACACCTCCATCGCAAAAGGTATTTTTCCTACGCAAATGAAAAAAGCTTCTGTTTGTCCAATTTTTAAGGGTGGTGACAGACACAGTGTCAATAGTTATAGACCAATTTCTATTTTACCGGTTATCTCTAAAGTATTAGAAAAGGTCATGAATAATACCTTAAATGGATTCATGGATACATATGGTGTTATTTCATGTAATCAATTTGGATTTAGATCTGGGGTTTCCACAGAAGATGCGGTGCGAGAACTTGTAAATGCGATAGTTCTTAAGTTGGATGAATCCAAGCGATGCCTTGCAATTTTCCTTGATTTGTCAAAAGCATTTGACACTGTGTCTGTACCCATCCTTCTGGATAAGCTCGAAAAAATCGGTGTCAGAGGCGTGGCATTGGATATGTTTAAGAGCTATCTCACTGGACGCACGCAAGTGGTTAAAATAGGCTCGTATGTTAGTCGAGAGGAGAGGCTATCATTTGGAGTACCACAAGGTAGCATATTGGGTCCTACTCTCTTCAAAATATATATTAACGATCTGTGTAGATTATGTATACCAAATTGCGATATTTATTGTTATGCAGATGATACTGCTCTACTCGTTCATGGTAGAAATTGGGAGGAAGTAAAATCTAACGCCGAATATGCTCTGCAGATTGTTATGTCTTGGCTCAAGAAGAATTTATTAACATTAAATGTAGAAAAATCCTCATATATAACCTTTTCCATAATAAGTACAACGCAACCACATGACTATTACACTATTAAAGCTCACACTTGTAATAACATTAACAATACTTCTTGTCCTTGTCTTACATTAAATCGATCACAATCTGTGAAATATTTGGGTGTGCAGATTGATCGCAATCTCAATTGGTGTAAGCAAATAGACAGTCTCTCAGCACGAGTACGAAAGCTCATTTTTGTTTTTAAAAAATTGCGTGGTTGCGTTGACGAAGAAACTCTAGTAACAATTTACAAGTCTCTCTGCCAATCGGTTCTTATGTACTGTATTCCAGTATGGGGTGGGGCTTGTAAAAGTTTCTTTATCAAGCTGGAAAGGGCGCAGAGGGCTGTCTTAAAGGTTATGCTTTCGAAACCCTATCGCTTTCCAACAGTGGACTTATATGCTGAAGCCAAAGTTTTAACCGTGAGACAGCTCTTTGTGCAACGAGCGGTGCTTGCCATGAAGAGGATCTCAGGAACTGAGATTCCTCTCCCAATCGAAAAGTACCGAACAGTTTTCATGGGAAGGCAATTTGTGTGTATGGGCAAAAAGCTTTTTACTGTATTAGATCTTTCATTAAATATATCTCATACCACAGCGACAGAATGTAAATCTAAACTGTTTATTTGGCTCAGTGGCTTAGATTATTTGGGTACCGAAAACTTTTTGAATTATGTACTACGGAATTAATTAATAACACATGTACACACTCACACACACACATACGCATACACACGCACACACACACACACAAACATACACAACACACACACACACACACACACACACACACACACACCTACAAACTTTCATTCTTTTTATTATGTTTTGTTTATCTACAGTATTGTTTAACTTTTGAAGTAGTATTGTTCACCCTAGTATAAAACATACGAGACTGCTCTGACGACATTTTTGGTTGTCATTCTGAATGTGAGGAACCCTATCTTCCAAGATACAGGTATTAAACCTAGTTTGGGAGAAAGAGTTCAAGTTTATATGTCATTTTGACCTAGTGTACCTACTATTGTATCTACTTATTTTATGTCAATGGTGAAATAAACTATTCTATTCTATTCTATTCTATTCTATATCCAATGTCCACAGTGATAAATGTCAAACGTAGTAATTTTACCACAGAATTCCTATTTAGTCAAGTTACTACGAGTATAACTATGTTTCTATTAACTTTTTGTTAGAAAGCTAATACAAACGAAACAAGCGGAAAAAATTCACCCCACCGATGGGGCTCGAACCCACATCTTCTGACTATCCGGGTCAGATGTGTTAACCGTTACACCAAGGTCGGCACAGGTTGTTTCGTTTGTATTAGCTTTCTAACAAAAAGTTAATATCAATATCTAGTGTTTGATTAAAACACCAAGTATTCAACTATGTTTACCTTCTACCTAGGTTTTAGGTTTTAGGATAGGATTAACTTTTTACGTTGAAAACTATACACACGCATCACACGTAGAAAATAAATGTAACAGTAAGTAACTAAAAATACGGCACATTCAGACGTAGTAGTTAGAATTTTCATTAATTCTATTATAGAAGAAGCTAACCTATCCTATTATAACTTACCGGTTCTCATCAGCTTACTTCTCAGAATTTTTAAGCCCTAGTCAACTCTACTTAATAGGTGTCTAATAAAGCCATAAAATTCGAAGGTCCAATCTAATTTGGTATAGCGAGTTTAGCTTACGTGATGAAAAAGCCACCCTTCGCTACCCAGCTAAACAAGTTCGCACAGAGGCAAATCGCAGTACGAACTGAGCACATTAAGCGCAATCCGCTAAGAGCAGATTAAGGTAACAAGCTGAGTTGCACTGGCCACGTTACTCGCCAATTGCAAGTGACGGGTGTTAATGAGAAGTTTGCTTTCACTTAAAGGGAAGAACAGTCGCTTAGGGAACTTTACATCGAGCTGGGGGAGCTTAGAGAAGTTTGATTTGGTAAGATAGTTTGTGTGGGTACAATACAGAGCAACTTCTGATGTGAGTCAAAAATAATCAGCAGAATTAATATGGTTGACCCTTGACCAATACGATATAGATATTAACGGGGGGGGGGGGGTTAAAGTAAATAACTTTCCTACAGTTGGTAGATACATACATACATACATACATAAATCACGCCTTTATCCCTTACGGGGTAGGCAGAGCGTTAACGGCCGTAAAAATACAACCACTATCGCCACGTCTGACAAATGTAGAGGGCCGTTTTAGATAATTTGTGTATCACTATAGTGACAGGTTGTCAGCCTGTCGCCTAAAAGTTGTCATACACTTGAAACCCTAAAGTCCCTCAGTCGCCTCTTACGACACCCAGGGGTAGGAAATGGGGTGATGCTATTCTAAGCCGGCATCACACGGCAGATACTTGATGATTAAAACAAAGATCATTGAGTCTTTTGTACCTCATACGAAAACAGTTAGTAGTTTAAATTTAATACTTTCACAAAGATAAAATAATTTTAGAAAGTATCAGGTTATTTTTTTTTTGCACTGTATGATGCTGTTATAATGTATTTGTTGAAATTTTATCAAAATTTTTATACATATTCTCCATACCAACAATTCTTTCCAAAATTTGATATCATTGTAACAAAATACGTATTCTCTACCATTGTCTGACTTTATAAGCGACTCTGCAGCAGCCAGACTTCACTCTCCGGGGACAGTACCAACAAGTGAAAATACCTAATTGAATTTTTCATTTCGAGCTAGGATTTCTCTTTATTAAACTCGTTGAATGGCACAGAGGGGCAATCGCAGCTTGATTTGCATTACGGGGTATCCTGGGCACAAAGAGGGGTATCTAGAATGGAATTCAATGCAGCCAAAGACCCTGACAAAGATCCTGGGAGCTTAGACTAGTGGACATTCTGTAGAGAAAGCAAGTGCCTTAGAGACTTGTGGAAAGTTTATATGAAATAAAATGGAAATCTCTTTGATTTGATATAAGTTCCAAAATCCATGTTTTGGGTATACTATACGTAGGAAAAAACTGACCCATAATTGGGCGCATGGTTTATTTATCCCATTTCGCATTGGTAAACAAAGCATCTAATAAAGCTACTTCAACCAAATGTAACTTTGAGTAGGTATCAATCAGTACGTAATGTAGGTCGTACCTATATTTCATAATAATTTTATTTTTTTGTGTTATCATCTCAAACCTATCAAACATCTCAAAACCACCTTTCATCACATAAGGATGTTGAACGCATATTACAGTTGTCCTCCATCCAAAGCATGTACTTTTTAATTAAGGGTTGAAGTAAGATATATTTGTACCTTAATGAAAGGTAGATAATTTGATAATTTTTTTAACCTATCCTTATCTTACAACTACAAATATATATATATATATATATACACATCACGCCGTTATCCCTTGCGAGGTAGGCAGAACAATAACGGCCGTTAAAATACGGTCGCTATTGCCACGTCTGACATTTTTGAGGATTGTTTTCCATGGTTGTTTCAGAAACCATGTGTATCACTTTACAACTACAAATCAATTTTATAATCACGATTACGGCATTAGCTCCAACGATTTTCATGTTGTATGTAGAGGATTGCGAGGGCAGTGAATCGATCCGGCTAGCTTTCACTTACCACACATTTACCAACAAAAAGATCCGAGCAATGCTCGGTCTACCAGGTCGTAGTTTATTATTGGATCTCAGCCAGAAAGGACCCGGGCCTCTTCTCCGCCGCCAGGACCGACGTATTACGTTACAGGATTGTGATGTTACGAGGGGTCCTGTCCGTGTGATGTAAATTTGGCGGATTTCGGTTTGAATTATGATAAGCTTGTCAGTGTAGTAGGCGTAGGGTGGTCATAATCCATTATTATCAAGAATCTCATTTGGATCACCAATAACGCTTTCATACGATAGCCGAATCCCGACTCGTAGCAAATATATGTTCTCATTATGGCGGGCTACAAGTAATCTAGACTGTATATAAAATATTAAATTATAACAACTGATTCAAACGTTAACTTGTAGCAAATAATAATAATTTGGTTTTGTTGTAAATTTTCCTTCTGGTGGATATTTCACTCTCATAGCTCTTTTTATTTCACTTATTTTCGTTAAAACGGTCGCAAAATATTTTATGTTGCAACATTTACACGTAGATTAAACCATCAACCCCTAAAATTGTGTAAAGATACAATAAAACCGAGTGTGTTTTAAGCTCATTTGTGTATATTTGTGTACACAAAGCTCATTCATCAACATAAAGATAGAGCTATATCGAGCAAAGACCTTTCATTTCATATCTAGACGGAATGAAAACCTCGTTATGTTTTTATATAACCTCCTAAATATAAAACGTTTCAAATCAAAATTATTTGAAGGAAAGTTAGTAAGTATTTCTCTCTTTAAAGCTTTGCGTTATTTTAAAACTTATTATGCTTTTAAGAGTTACTAAAAGATTAAATTTAACTATTGATAAAATAATTGAGACACATTCAAAACTATTTTAACGTGTCTTGGTTTTTGTTTGTATTAACTTTGTGGTAGAAAAAAGAAAGGTATCCCTTACATTACATATCCAGGAATTTTCTGAGCAACATAACCGCGTAAGTACGAAAATACAACATAAAAGGAACGCCTGGCTGTCTGTTTGTTTGATTTACACAGCGGTTTATTGACAATGATAAAGGTCCGTGCTGCCGACATTCGCGCTGCGATGAAAAATGACGCGTCTGCTTGGGCGGTCGCCACAACTACCGCACAACGCTGCGCATTTCAAGCGCATCCGTACCGCATGCGTCGATAGACAATAATAATCATTTGATAAGATGCAAGGAAGTTTCAAATTTCCCATTCTGAAAATTTACATTGATTCAATAGCAACTCATAAACTTGCGTCCATGGACACGTCTGTCAAGCTGTGCAGCTTCCTGCGTCCACGTCAGTTGGGGAATTTAAAATTTCCTTGCTTCCTGAAAAACACATGCGTTACGGATGCGGTATAAATGCGCAGCGTCGCGCGTTAGATATGGGAACCGCCTGCCAGAATAAAATGCTCCCACGTCGTTTGTATTACGTAGGTTTTTCCTACAAATTACCACTATTTTTATGGACCTTTTTGCACCTTTTAAGATTAGGTGGTAGAGGGCGACGCGAATGAATGAAGTTCTTTTAGGGAGAAAGACCATTTATCAGTGAAATTATGACAGTAGGAAAATTACTTGAAGCTTTTTTTGTGCAAGTTCTAGCAGAACTAAGTTAAAAACTATGATATAAATTGTATTATTTACAATATAAATGATAGCAGGATACAAGATCACATACACTATTATAGGTACACAAATGTACTTTAACATTAAAATACTTCTACAGTTATAATTCAGGTGGGTTCGTAGAGTCACTCGTAGATTTGATGTCCCACACGATGTGGGCGACGAATGTATCATACTTTTGTAATTTCGGAACATTGTCTCCTTTTCACAAATCTTGGCACCATATTAGGCATACTGATTATTGTGGTGTCATAAAAATAAATTATTGATGTGATTATTGTGCCGTGTGATGCCGGCTTAGAATAGCATCATTCCACCGCCTTAAGACCACCTCCTCCGTCGTAAGAGGCGACTAAGGGACTCGAGAGTATTGTTGTGTTACAATTTTTAGGCGACAGGCTGACAACCTGTCACTATAGTAATATACATGTTTTTTGAAACAACCTTGGAAAACAATTCTCAAAAATGTCAGACGTGGTAATAGCGACCGTATTTTAACGGCCGTTATTGCTCTGCCTACCCCGCAAGGGATAAAGGCGTGTTATGTGCCTATATAAATATATAAACTCAAAACAATAAACTCAATATAACCAGTAATGTGTGCCAAATCGAGAGTTAGGGCGAGTATCTGAAAAAGCCCTTTAAATAGCTAAATTATTCGTTTTCTTCTTCTTGTCGTATGGGACACCGAGATATCCAACGACCCGTTTAACCCAAGTATTGGTACAACGCGAGGTATGGTTTGATCCAGTCTTCAATCAGTCCGAATCGAGGTCCCCAGCCACTCGACAAATACGCAGAATAGACAAAATACCGGATTTATTTGCTCTTATTCAAAGACTTCACGTTTATAGACGCCGCTTTGCATGTGATAAAAGTTTACTGACGCAGCTTCGTGTAGTAAAAAAAGTTTATTAGTCCTTCGACCGCCATCTTTTGTGATTTGGGAGTTTTTAAAAGTATGCAACTATCAAATCTCCGTAAGATTTGCGTAATTTACGCTTGCCATTGTCATAGAAACTTGTGACGAGTGGCATATGTAAACAGGGCTGCTTTTAATTGGAATATACAAGTTTGATTATTTCAGCTGAGATAAAACACAACCTAGACGTGCTTAAAATATCCTGTGTTGTGTATTAAAGAAGTAATTAACTCACAATTCCCAGCAAAGCGATCCTTTATAAGCTTTATTAGGTATTATTTTCTTGGGTAGAATTGAACTCTCAGTAAATCAATATAGTCTATTGCATCAATGCCGATAGCTACAAAATAATGTTAAGAAAGCTGCGTCCACACATGATATGTCTATGCTAGTATCGAACAACGAGTAAATGAATAACAAACCACTAGTTTATTCAGTCAACAGACAGATGAAACAATATGTCTCTTGGATAAACAAAAAAATGAAGATCAGTGTTGACCGACAGAGGAAAATCTTTATGGAGCTCTGTAACTGAGTTACCTCTGAGAATTATTACGATTATTAGAAAACGGGAATTTTGTTTTCCTTACGCAGTATTTTCTAGAATCCTGCCTGACAGTTCTATCCCAGGAAAAGTGTTCTATATTACCAACTCAAGGATGTATGTACTTTTCTTCAGGGTTTTTTCGATAATCCACCTTAAATAAAAACAATAGATTATACTAAACTTTGCTTTTTATTTCATTTTATCCAAAGAAGCCCTATTTACCTACGAAGTATCTTTTGTCTGTATGTCAGTATGATGGCCTTGCCTAGATAAGTCATTTGTTTTTGTTATACCTACCAAGATCCTCGAAATAACTAAATCACTGTCCTACCTATACCAGTTAGATAACTACTTGTATAAAATTTGAACGTATTAGGATAAAAACTGCCCTATAAAGGAGTTCCAACACTACGTTCCGACGCTTACAGTAAACAGCAGTCGATACACGCTATTCGGGCGATTAGGCCCACCACAATATCATTACGTGACTGGCTCCCGAAGCAGGCAGCCGGGCAATCTCTATAAAGAGGTATTTGGGACCCTAATTTACACCCCCTTCTGCAATATTCGGCATTATGAAGGCATGGCTTCGGGCCCTACCCTCTGAGGGTCAATTCACACCGCGACAAGACTCGACGAGACAAGGTGAATGATATTTTTGTGCTGTACTGCAGCAGCGAAGTTTGATTACTGATTGAAGAGTATTGACCGTCGTTAAACAAGACAATCATATAAAAAAACATCAACATCATCACATCAGCCTACAGCAGTCCACTACTGGACGAAGTCCTTCCCCCGGGTACGCTACAAGTCACGATCTCCCAAAAAACATTGGAGTGAAAATTCGAAATACGCCACGCAACATAGTCACGTAGCCACCTTGACTGAATTTCTCATTCGCAATCAAATACGAATCAATTCAAAGTAAACATAGTTCACTTTTCTACCACGCAGATATTACAAAAAGTCGCACCTTGGGTCTCAGTGTGACCCTAGCTTCAGGGCCTTACGCAGTCTCGTATATTTGTTAGACCTTGCAGATGACGATAATATGATGAATCTTTCAGATCCCCTATATATTGATAAGGATTATGGGAAACTACAGAATTGGCGAGTATACTTAAAGAAAATCTTTATAAAGTTAAAGGTAAGTACCTTGTAAATTTTAACTGTACCTAGTGGTTTACGCGTTCATTGTTTTACATTGAATAAATAAAACAGAAAAAATTAAATTTTAGTTAATATACAACAAATTGTTAAAATTATTTAAATTAATTATTCAGTGACTTAACAGTTGGCTCTAGGATTAAAGAGTCATATTTTAGGGTTTAGAATTTTCAGTGTCTAAACATAACATAAACTGGCTCGTACTCGTACATAATCACAACATTTCTAATATAAATATGTAGTATTCTGTCACTATTTTAAACCTCAATTACGACTTTTCCGTAGTTACTGCAAATAACTAGATTGTAGCTATAGCTACCCATTTACAGCACCAAGTAGTTCTTTACTGTTCATTAGTTTACATACATCACACAATAAATTAATATTCTGTTTATTGCCTCCTACATTTGCACACGACTTTTTATGTTAGTTGAGAAAGCGGGAACTATTAATGTAAGAAAGGGCACAAAATGTTGCGACCTTCGGCCGACCATTAGTGCGGTATTTAACTGTGACCAAGATCAATGGAAAGTTAAAGAGAGAACCGTACAAGCAACCCAAAGAATCCAAAGCTTGTCGAAACGAGATTAAATGTCAGAGCATAAATGTCCTAAGACACAAAATACTACTTTAGTCGAGTAGGCGCGAAACGGTGTAACGAATTTTCCGGTGTCACGATTTAATGCGTTGATATAAATGCCGTTTCGTATAGGATTTCAATAAATTCCAATCGGCAATGGATTGGAAAAACAACGCAAATTCACTGGTTTTTCAGAACTTCTTTCTGGTTTCTCCGGGTAGTTACTTATTGATACAATTAATACTCTGAGGCAGTCTGGGGTCTGCGAATAGTTTCAGAATTGTTACGTATTTGCGGCAAGGACGGGTACAGTTCTATTTCAACTTAGTTTGCGATAATAGCATTCCGCAACAGGTCGCAAATAGAGATATCTTCCTCCATTAACCGGATAGTTAAACAAACATTCCCAATGAGTGTGGCTCACTAGCTGGCTACGCATGAGCTACTGATCCAGAAAGAATAGAGTGAGGATGTTTTTGAAATTCAACCAACCTGTCTACTAAAAACCTTTTTTTTCTTAAAAGATATTGGCTTTTCAAACTTTTCAAAAATTCAGGCCTTAAAACTCAGCAACTTACTTTATCATTGTACTTTTATCATTGTACTTTTAACATTGTACTTGTATCATTGTACCCATTTGTAATTTAATTTATTCAATAAAGATTTACTTTTTTATTTACTTACCTCTGCAAACATTGGCGTGTAGGATAAGTTCACACACGGAAAATTAAATAATGTGATATTATGACAACTGGCGCGGAAATGATTTGATATCATATCATGTTCAGTTAAATTATCTGCGACCGTACCATTTTCAATACGCAAATTGGTTTTTATCGGCAACATCAGCAAGCGTGTGATGATCTCGGTCTAAGCAGATTGAGAGTTTAGTCACAGAAGTTTAAATAGTGTAGGTATAGCGCCGAAAAGACTTGATGTCATGTCATGTTAACGTGCGACCTAACTATTCTCAACACGCAGATATATTCTTATCGACGGTATCAGCAAGCGTGTGGTGATCTCGGTCTAAGCAGATTGGGCCAAGTCCAGACTTGTCCAGACCGGGCGGATATTGAGACGCGTTCCCGGATATTGCGAGCTCGTATCTGATCGTTTTGCACCAAACTATGGGGAATTACCAAGTGTGAATAGTAAAGCTCCAATACACTGTTTATCGCCTGCACATCAAAGTCCTTTATGCTCTGGAATTCATACAAATACCAGTAAAAATTACGTATACAATCAAAGAATAAAGTACTAAGGCTGCTATCACACTCAACGCACAACGGAGCGATAAAATAGCGTGGCAACTGTGTCAACAGCGGTTTTAGTACGGGTTCTAGCAAGGATCTGACAGACGCATGCGTTACGCAGCATTATTTTAGCGCTGCGTTGTGCCTAGAGATGGGTAACCACCCGGGTAAAAACCCGCGCTTGGGTAATAACCCGGTTTTAACCCATTTCAATCCACCCAAAGTACCCGATGACTGGGTGAAAACCGACGTCAAATTTTAAATGGTTTATTACCAAAATAAGATGAAAAATAAAAAGATGCAAGGGCAAATGTTAAATATAATCATAGCTTAAGTATGATAAGAACACAATACCTGTTTTTATTATTCCTAATGACATAAAACATGTAATAAAAATGAAAAGGTGAGTTTGCTTCGAATGAATTTCTCCATTTGTGAGTTGACTTTAGTCGAAATTATTTTTCAAGAATATAAAAATATTGATTTGGAATCTGCATTATAATTAAAAATTAATATAAAACCGACATTCAAATGTTATGTACGTCGGTAAACTTTTAAGGCCCAGTGATGTTACAGTCAGTAATAGCTTAGTATCCAAAATAATATTATGTGAAGTGATCGGTTGTTTTTTTGCTTTCTTGTTGACCATTTATATTTATCAAAATATATATAGATACTTCTTTAAAATGCAACATAATTCTTAGAATAGGTTTTTAACGCCCCGAAGAAAGGCGTAAATAGGTATTTACAAGCTCATAATAAAAAATTGTACCTAGCACAAGTCCAATTTCTTATTGTTCGGATGATTTATTACTTGCTTTGTTTGCATTTGGTTTTATTTGGAGATTTTGACGATTCGCAAACGTGTTTTTTACCTACAATTGCCTCGATCCCCCGTGTCTGGAGGAAATCAAAGGTCATAGCCATTCCAAAGCCCGGAAAACCAACAGACAGTCCCAAAAACTTCAGGCCTATCTCACTCTTGTGCCAGACATAAACTTTTTGAGAGACTGCTGTTGTCCGGGACAACTTGTCCCGCTTAACAGGCTTCATTGACCCCAAATTAATCCCAGAACAAGCGGGTTTCAGACCGACCAAGTCTTGCAGCAGCCAGACACTGAAACTGACGCAACACATCGAGGATGGTTTTGAACTGAGGAAGGTAACCGGTGCTGTATTCGTAGATCTGTCCGCAGCCTACGATACAGTAAATCTTAAGCGGCTGTTATAGAAAGTGGAGACGATGACAGGCGATCTTAAATTCGTCTCAATTCTTCGAGAACTTCTCCATAACCGCCGTTTTCAGGTGCATCTTCTTCAGGACAAAAGTCGTTGGAGGTTGCAAAAGAACGGACTGCCTCAAGGCAGCGTTCTTGCCCCATTGATCTTCAACATATACACTAACGACCAACCATCCTGTCCCAACACGTGCCGCTTTCTATACGCCGACGACCTTACGCTGACTTCCCAGACGACCAGTTTTGAGGAGGTTGAGGTGAACTTATCTGACGCTTTGAAAGACTTAAGCAAATACTATAGAGAAAATTCACTGAAACCCAACCCATCAAAAACTGAGTCCTGCGTTTTCCATCTCCGCAACAGTCAAGCAGATCGTAGGCTCAATATTGAGTGGCAAGGTGTGTAGCTCACAATAAACATCCGAGATATCTGGGCATTACTCTGGATAGGTCACTTACCTTCAGTAAGAACTGCCAAAATATAAAAAAGAAGGTGTTCGCTCGGAATAACCTTTTACAGCGCCTTACTTCTACTGGATGGGGAGCAACACCTCATGTTCTGCGAACTACTGGGCTGGCGTTATCTTTTTCTGCAGGTGAGTACGCAAGCCCTGTATGCAGTCGTTCAGCCCATGGAAAGCTAGTGGATACAGCCTTAAAAGAGATTTGTAGGATCATAACTGGTTGCCTGAAACCGACCCCAGCTGTTCGCAGGACTGTGGCTAGCTCCCTTGAAAGAGCAAGGATGGAGTCAGATGCACGGCACCCTTTACACGACCACATCCCAGTGCCACAACGGTTGAAAAGTCGCAATAACTTTGTAAAGTGCATGTCTTCTCTTTGCACCGACCCCAAACAAGCGAGGTGCAAACTTTGGCAGGAAAAGATAACCCTACCAGCTCCTTTCGTCCCTATCGCTGAAAGCTTGCCGCCTGGTCATAAATTACCTTGGCCGGTTTGGAAGTCCCTGAATAGACTTCGGACCCAAACTGGCCGGAGCAAGGAAAACATGGCCAAGTGGGGCTTCTTGGAGGGTGCCGACGTAAGCTGTTTGTGTGGTGCGGTCCAAACGATGCACCACCTAATATCGTGTCCGGCGTGCCCCAACACCTGCACAAAGGACGATCTTATGACAGCGTCTGCCAGCGCTGTCAATATTGCCAAGTTCTGGGCTGCGGCGGTGTAGTGTCTGCCATCGACACGCTAAGAAGAACCTACAATTGTTTTCCAGGTAAAAGTCATCAGCGCAAGCCTTTTAACAATTGATATGCTTTTGTATTGTTGTGTTTTGACTTAAGCGGTACCTTTAAAAAGCATTGCCACTATGTTTCAAGACAATGTTGTTCGAGTAGTGCGTCCTACCAATCATGATCATGACATACGGAGTTGAGAATCGAGCAATAAAACATGTCACTCAGAGAGCTTTGGAAAGTCGCAATCTCGCTATTAAATAAAGTCATAATAAAAAAACAGATACTTGGTTATGTGGTACCTTAGCTAAAATGACCCATCTGTAGTAAACTTATGTATGTTTGAATGACTGCAAATATAACATGTTCTAAATGAAAATAATTTTTAGCCGCCATAATTTTTTTACGCACATTCCCAGCGCCTAAAGCTTATTTAATCAAGCGGGTGATTTTTAGGATGATTGTTATTAGCCATTTTTACTATAAAGAAAGAAATAATTAGAAAGCTGTGAAATACTCATTGTATTATTTTAGATTTTCTTGGAATATAAACATTTTTTTAATTATTTTTTACATATGCTGTTTTCACCCATCAATTTGGGTAATAATGGGTTAAAACCGGGTGATTTGGGTAAAAACCCGGTTTTTACCCGGGTGGGTTGAATGGGTTTTTACCCACTACCCATCTCTTTGTGCCTGAAGTGTGAAAACGGCCTAACTATAATAACCCGTGAGATCATATAATTTTTTTTTGTCCTATAGTCACATATATAGGTAGGTATTGTAGTGCGACCATGGCAGGTAACGCCATTATCCGTACCTAACCGAAACGTGACATAATACGAGCCGTTCCAATTAATCCCATTGGAGCCGGAATTCTTCACCTCGGCAGTAAGCGGTTCATGGCGTCATAAATCGTCGGAATGGGGTGTCATAGCGCGGTATCAGTCATCCGGCGGGCCCCATACCTGTGCGTACACCTCGTTTACTACGACTGACGTACCTATAGCGATTCATTCATCCAATAATGCCGTGTGGTACACGCACAATCGCCTCATGTTATGAAACTAGAGACTACAAGTCTACAGGTAAAATTCTGTGTACATTGTGTAGAGTTTAAAAATCGGTCTCATATTGACCTACCGGCTAAATTCTCTCTCTTTCTCTTCGTATGAGACACCGAGTCGTCCAACGACCCGATGAATAGTGTCAGAATTTTTCAACCGCCTTCTACAAGTATGCTATTCTACTGGCTACTAAATGTATATATTGAATTTTACCTGTAAACTTGTACCCTATAACATGATAAATAGAAATAACATGAGACACTAGTGTACTGTAGTTTTAAACCGCCTACTAGGTAAATCTCGCGTGATTATACTTACAGGTTGTACAACAGTGGAAATCTATGTAATAAATCTGCGACTTATAAAAAGCCCGTCTGAACAAAGATCATTCTTTGTTACGAATCGAATAACCAACCATAATAACGCTTATCAACTTTGATCCTAATTGCTCAACAAAGAAATCTGCGAAATAGAACAACTCATTTCTTACCGCAACATTTTAAATTATGCTAACCTACAACGGCACTAAACAGTCATTACAGTTAATCCTACCAAATCGCAAATTCTTCAGATCAGCAGAACGCGTTCTATGTCGTAAATCTTTTAAATAGGGTGTCGTTACACCGCTGCTATCAGCCATCGCTCATACCTGCAAGTACAGGTCATTTGGTGTATGAGGATTAGAGTCCCGCTAAGTGGCAGCCGCTTTGAGGCTCAGTGGTGTATGGTCTGCTAACTAGCACTGTAATCAGAACTCTTTTCGACGACAAAGGCTTACAGGGTGTCAAATACAGTCTTTCGAATACTGATAGTGAATTCAGGTCATGAAACAGAACAACGGAACCTCCCCCTAGGAATATTTATTTCAGGAAACGCCTTTGACCCCCATAGTAAAATTAGTCAGCTGATTGTGATTTGGAAACAAAAGTCTCTAATTTTTTTCCGTTTTTGACATATTATTACTATTACGTAGGGGAATGACGTCCAGTTTCATAGGTTGCAAACCTTATAAGTTTTCGGAGGGCAGTCCCTTATACCCCGTATACTATTTCTTCAACAACAATCACAAAAGTTCCAAGCTGGACAATAAGTATAAAATAAAAAATGAACCACATGGCTTGGTTCTCTTCTTTTTGCATAATAAAACGTTGAAGCAAAGCTCTTAGTTATCAAGTGTGAGGTCAAAGTATTCAGAAGAAAGAAAACTCAACTTCACGGTTTGCGTTTTGTGAATAAAATGAAAAGCGGTTTCCTCTTCAAGCTGTGAGTGGGAGAATAAAAGATTCAGATAAATACGCCAGTGACACTCGAGTTCTGCTAACGAAGCGAATTTAACTGTCTAGCCGTGAAAATTGCTTGGCTGAACGAACAGTTCGATAATACAGGATTAAAATTTACGTAGTATGTTTGTTTTGTACACATATCACGCCTTTATCCTTTGCGTGTTAGGCAGACCGTCGACGTCTAACAAATGTTGAATGCCAATTTAGATAATTCGTGTGTCACTATTGTGACAGGTTTAGAAACTCTTTAGTCCCTTAGTCGGCTCTTACGACACCCGCGGGATTTAATGTGGTGATGCTATTTTAAGTCAGCGTCACACAGCGTAAGTTCCTAGTTTTTTAATAGTAGATACTAAGTATTGAATATCAGTTGATGAGTTTCCCTCGTTTGGATTACTAGTATGTTCAATATGTAATCGAAGTAGGTGTCGGTAACAAACACTTCAATTTATTTTATTATATAGGTTGACGCAACTTATTTCCTGGTTATTTGGTAGATAGTTTAGCCCTCTACGTTTCGTCTGGGACAACCGGAGGTCAACAATCATATACGTCTGCCCGTCAGCTGTGATTGAACAAAATCTTTATTTCAAATATGCTATAATTAAAATTCATAGAACATAGGACCACTATTTTTACGAGTTTGAGGATGATAAATAGATCCAGCTTGATTTAATTTGCCTAAAAATACACATTACCAACAAAATGAACATTGAGCAGTGCTCGGTCAACTATGTTCAGAGGTTCCTACTGAATTATGAAGAGCAAATTAATTATAGCATCGTTGCCGACAGTAAACCGGCAGGCGTTTGTTGTACCACGTTGATTGGAATAATTGAAACTGGCAATACTGTTGTTCTAACTATCAATAATACTGCATTATTTACTTATTGTGAACCTTGGGGTTCTGTGGTACTACTGCCATGGAACCTACTGTTGTATTTCATAGTTTCTATACGAAATTAGACCGTATGTATACTAAAATAATTTACTAAGGTAAGTAATTGTCTTCGTTGAAATACTAGTTAGATGGAAGCTATATCTGAAAAAGTAGAAATTGATGTTAATTTTCTAGTAGATGGTATCGTGACATTTACAATGACTTAAAAACTACTCACAAGTAGATTTAATTGTTTATATTTTTAGAATAATTCAAGTAAAACGTGATATATTTTGGTGTTACAATTTATACGCAGCGGTCTGTCAGATCAACACTAGAAACGTCACTACCCATACTAAAACTGCACTCGACGGTTGAGCGGTTGTGACTTAGCAACGTTCATAGATTTCCATATTTGTACAATGCAATACTTGAATCCCATCGGTAACGTGTAGTATAAAATATGACATCTTACGCGGAAATTCTTGGATATGTCATATTTCTGGCTTAAAACAGTTTTTAATTTAGAAACTTATTTTTTCTAAAACAAGAAAGCAAACTCTACATTATTTTAAATTCGGGTGCTAAAGTAACGTTCATATCATTTTTTTATTTAGTAATGCAGCGGATTAACGACATTCGAATAACATATTCATGTATTCGTAAATATCGGTTGACTGAATTATAACAGGCATCATTCAATGGGCAAACGTATTGGTTGGCGTGTATTCAGTTTATCAACACTGACGTGCTGCTCATTAATTAAATTAGGATCAAAATGTTTACCAGTTTTGAAATACCTAGCGAACGAAACTATATGATAGTGTTAAAATTAGTAGTATATTATGATCATTCTCCTTGCTTTATCCCGTTTTCTGTCGGGGTCGGGTACCTAACCTAGGGGATTTGACGTGGAACCAAGTTTTACACAGAGCGACTGCCATCTGACCTCTGCAACCCGAAAGCTAACATGGTCCGAATCCTAGGTTAAGTCACATTCAAATATCATCTGAAATCAAATTTTATTTCAATGTAGGTTTTATCAGGATGTTTTTCCTTCACCGTAAGAGCAGTCGATAAATATAAATGTATAAAAACACATTGGTATACGGCAGTGAACGAACTCGGCTCACACGATTGTAAGACCGGTGTCCTATTCACTTGGCCACTGACGCTCTTAAAATTAGTAGTAAGAGATTTCAAAATAAAAAATTTAAGGCGTAATATGTGTGTGTATAACCTCCGCCATGTTTAGAAGAACATACCCACGCGTCTCGTCGGGAACGCGTCTTGCAAAGTTTCCCTTTGTTCAGATAACCCCGGCCTGGTAGATAAGCATGTTGCGGCCTTATAATTTCCATTACCATAGAGTTGCTAACAAAACAGACTGAGGCGAACAACTTGCTTATTATGTTTCACTCTGTTCGTATTGTTGTTCTTATGTCAGCGCCGAACTTCGGAATGAACATAATGAACATTTTTTCGGAGCGGGATATAAACCTACCTGTTTGCGGGGAAATTTACATGGGGCTTTCGTTATAGCCTATTTATGGGCGCGTAATTAAGTTGTTCAACACGCGGTTGTTTGCGGAGCTGGCTTTGTAATGTTCTGTAAGTAGTTGTAATTATTTGAGGTTATACAAGCAGTAGATATTCAGTATATTATGAACATAAGTTGTAAATGGGAGTGACTGTTCCTAGAATTCATTATTTTCCAACACTTATTACATACATAAACCAACCAACAGATAAAATAACAATCATAAAGTAGCCATCGCAATTTACGGGCCACTTAAGAAACATAAGCCTTCGAAACAGGTCGGTAAGGGCGGAGGGGGGGGGGACCCTCAAATTAAGTTAATTGCGATTGTAATTGGCCAAGGAGGACCGCAATAAAAGGGGAATGTTTTCATTCTCCCGGTGTTCATTCTTTCAGGTACAAGTCCAGACTTGGCGGGATTGAGACCGAGATTGCTTGCACCGTGTAATCAAAGAAAACATGTTTTTGTTTGGTACAAAACTTCATCAAGGATCGAAAGAGTAGAGACATTAAAACGTGCCTTAGAGTCGTTTTATTAATTTTGTTATAACTATTATTTTAATCCTATACATGTAATTATTATTTTCTTACGTAAATTTATTTATTGATACACAAATAAGGTTCCTTAAAAAGATCATTAAAAAGTATAAAATTATAGTAAGTTGTTTCTGAACTAGTTGGATGATTATGAACTCGTATTACTATAAACACAAAATTCGAAGTTAGGAACAATCGTAATCGTACCCTCACTTCGCCTAATACAGTCACAGTATTTTCGAATTTATGTTACATCATGCATGACAGACAACTTACGTAGATAATCTTTGATTTTAAATTCAATCGAGACCCTACGCAGGTATGTAACAAAACTAACCTGAGATTAAGCAACTCAAAAAGAATGGAATATTATTAGGTATGACAATGAAGTTAATTTCAGGAGCAATTTCTCCCAACTACCTACAATTAGATCCTTTTATCTAATTAAGTCAAAATGGCGCAGACGGTAGGATAGGAAATAAAAGAGAAATATCCCATTCAAGCAGAGCACTACAAGATTGTCACCGAGTGTTAATAGGCTGTGCCGAGCCATTCCACGGTTTATTTAAAGGGTTGGACAGTTTTATTCGCTTCGTTAACGGAACTCGAGTAGCGCTACGGTATTTATTTGAAATTTTTATCCCATTTCCACTTTTCCAGGTACTTGAGAAGAAAAACCACCTTTCATCACAGGCACGGCTATGCTATAAAGTTTTATAGCAAGAAAACGGTGAAAATGTTAGTGGGAGTTCAATTTCAATTTTAATTTGCCTCATTTATATTTTCATCACATTTCCATTACATTTTTGCTGATTTAAACTGGCGGGTTGCTAGATGTACAGCGAAACTATCATAATTTGAGCTAATAAAGTTTAAAAGCCCTATGCGGATGATTTTTGACGTTGTACATTGTTCTGTGACGTGTGATTATTTTCTAACAACAAAATATCAAGATTTTTTTCAGGAGCATTGATGAAGTGATTGTATCTTCGACTTCGCAATCTTTGATATTTGATAGATTTATGTGTTTTGGAGTTGAAGAAATTAGCTAAACTAGGCTCATAATTCTTATTATGATTTTTAAATAGCAGTAGATAAGGCTTTGTTCCAATTGAATTCGTTCACTGATATGTAACCACTAGTCGTTACATCATTTTTAATCCGCTCAGGTTCGAGTTGATTGAGAACTCACTAACAAACGTATGTATGGATTAACTTGAACAAACTACTCGTACATTTTAGTGAATTTTTTATCATTTTCAATTTTCCAAATCTATTTGATTGAACATATTTTTTATTGGAGTTCATCAATGTATTTACTGATAGTCAATTTTAATTGCTACAGTTTGATTACTAACAAGTTTTTTTTGTGAAAAGCTTTCATGAATAACTTGTTAATATTGCATGTTTGTATTTGTGTGTATATGGCTAGATAATTTGTAGATTTATATTTGGTTTTGATTATTGATAAATAAAAATATTCCACTCCATTTTGAAATGTTCAATATCTATTTTGGTCTTGGTATTCAATTAGGTACAATAAGTTAAATGAGATCAAAGTTCCCTATGTGAAATAATGCTGTATTGTTGCTTTTGCAATAATAGCATCAAAACAGTATTGTATTTACGTCTGCGACAAAAGTATTTTATTGGAGCAATTTCACTAGGTTCAGTTACACACACAACCATATATAAGTCAAATGAATGCTACTTGTACTACTCACACGAAAAGAAAAAAATACCAAGAGTTAGATTAGGTACCTACACCAAACGAAAGATCACAGAAAGGTAAATTCTATAGAGAGTGTTAGGAAAAGTCAAGGGATGAACCAGTCCATGAAACTGAAAAACTTGCCCAAAGGAACATAGGTCGAAATATGTAAAAAAAAATTGAAGTCACATACAAAGTGATTCAGTCGGTTAGTACATTTTGTATGGGAGGTCCCAATATTTTATGTTTTATTCTATGTTCCTTGGGAAAAGTTTTTCAGTTTGAGCTGATCCTTGACAGGAAGGTAGTACTTTTCCTAACACCCAGTATAAGACTTAAATTATTAGTATTAACGGGATATTTCGAAGCGGTTACGCTCCATGGTCACGAGTAGACTGTTTTGACGAATGTTGTCATCTTGCCAAGGGCAAACATATCTGTCTACCCTCATTCTGATACGTCGGCTGCTATTAATTTAAGTGTTGTGAACAACCGCGCAAATCTCAAAACATACCCTGTAAAAGATCAACGTAGAGTGCTATCTGTTCAATGACATTCAGTAGGTGCGTCCGGCGGCGCCGTCGCTATGGTTCTCAGGCACGACTTCACCGTATTAAAGTTTCTGAATTAGGAAATTCGGTGTCGAAGTATCGTGGCAAGTATTTTTTTTTAAAGTATCGTCAAAAACCGATATGAAAAAAGGACATTGCCTCGATGAGGCGTGCTCGAGGGTTTTTTTCTTTTAGTATGAAGTATTTATTATTTTTTGTATAGATAAAATAAAAAAAATTAAGGATCAAGTAAATATCATAAGCCTATTAGCCAGTTAGCTGATCTGTTCACACAGCTGCCTTAGTTACGTTATCCACGTGGCCCAACGCAGAGCGACGTGGCGGATTACTAGTCACGTGACCCGACGGGAGCCGGCTAACAAAGTTACGTTGATTTAAATTAAAACAAAGCCTTTTACGCGAATCGGGAAGAGGATTTTTCGGATGGGCCTGTTACAAACTTTTTTATAAAATTTTTCGTCATCCAAGAATTTATTTTGTTTGATATGGATGTTTTTTCTATGACAAATGAATAAGAATCTGTATCGTTAACTTACTTTGTGTAACTTACGTTCCTAAAAACGAAATAAATGTATACTAGAGAAGATTTTTTAACCAATTCTGGGATCATGTTTTCAATTTATTGAAAATATCCAATGTCCAGAATATGTCCAGGAGAACCGTAAGAAACAGACAAAACAGTAATTACTAAACAGAAATTTGACTGACCCGATGGCGTAGCGGATAGTATGCCTGCCTTCTACGCCGAGGGTCGTGGGTTCGATCCCCACCGGACACAAATATTTGTTAAGTCAATTTTCAAATATTTGTGTTGAGTCTGGGTGTTTTCTATGTATAATATGTATTTATTTTACAAAAAAAAAGTATATATGTATTAGTATCAGCTATCTAGTTACCATAGTACAAGCTTTGCTTAGTTTGGGGCTAGATGGCGCTGTGTGAATTGTCCAGGATATTTATTTATTTTATTTATTTATTTTTATTAATTAATAAAAGTGCGAGAGTGTACGAGGACAGCGTCCCGGATCGGTATGATATTGAATGGTTCTGATACGGTGCCTTTAGACCACGGAACAACTTTCCTCACGGAAATGGAAATGGAAAAAAAAACAGTCTCCCATACAAAGCCACCATTAGCTAACTGCATTTACTATTGGAAGCCAAGTTGTTCAGTTTTATTTCATAGTCTGAATGCACCCTAATCGGGATTCTGTATTTGTATGTGTAGGTACAGATTATGAAGGTACCAACCAGGAAATTTTATATCATGTAGATGTAACTTATTCAGAATTAATCAATCAATCAAAATACGTTTAATACGGGTCATGAAACCGAGACATGCTCAAACTTGAATAACCTTGTTTTGCACATGTCCTTTTCATTTCACACACAAAACCAATCAAATACGTATACTCTATGTAGCTTCATATAAGGTCTAGTTTAGACTGTAGTGCAGCTGTAAGCTTGATCTCGGTAGGTAAATACAAAGTTCTCAGCGTGAACAACTAGGGCTAACTGTCATTGTCATGGCTGGCCTTTGTACTGAAACCTTAGACCATACAACTTATGGAGGTGGTAAACAGTTAATTACCGAACAAATTTCTCTGCCACTTTTTGCGGAAGGGGAGAAAAACACTACTTTAATATTACAAAAACTTGACAAACACATACAAAATGGCAACTGTCAGTTTCATCGTCTAGGGCCATAATTCTGCTAAATGAAAATAGTTTCGAATGTCGATTGGATCTCAGTTGGATGATTTCGGTCAATTTGTAGACTGCTAACTGTTTGAAGTATAGAAAATCACAATTGCAATGGAATGACAGCTGAGTTTTGAATGCTTTGACAAAAAGTAGCATACCTGGGGCCTCAGTCAAATGGGCAGTGAATTTAAACAGAAGGGTAAGCCCAGCTTTGCCATCTCCATAGGTTGAATGCTCTAAGGCTGAAACAGGCTAACTTAATCCCGCGCTACGTCACTGAGAAATTGACTCTAAACCTCGTTCCGTGTTTAAACTTATTTGGAAGTGGGTAGTGTGAACTCTGCCTGGTTGGATGGACTGCTTGTACGATATTGTGGGGGAAGATTCGGGATTTGGCTCCTGATCCAAAGGCCGTTGTTTCAAATCTCACGAAGAATTCTGATACATAAATATTTCAAATCCGGTTCGTTAAAAAAACTCCCTGAAGGTAAAAAAGAATATCACTGGGATGTTTACCAGAATCAGCAGGCGTATTGGAAAGTGCAGTGCAAGATGGTACATTCACTGGGAACACTGCTAGTGATGGTTTTCTACACGTGCATCACACGGCTATATTATTAGTATGAAAACTACTGAATATGATGTAATTTAGAACAATGGAGCCGGTCGTTTGTGAAGTTATTGCGAGATGTTACTCTCGTGTTTGGTTTGGACAGACAGTTATTGTGAACATTATTTCGTTGAACAGTTTGATTCAACCTGCATATAATTAGAGTTTTTATTTGATTTATGTACTGCAAAACACATAATAGAAAAATCTAGAATCACATCACATGTTACTCAAGTGTAATCCGACGCTTGACAGCACTGCGAATGAGGCCGTTCTGACAACGCATCGCATCCGTGAGTATCCGTAACGCATGCATCTGTGAGATCCATACTAAAAATGTCATTCTCCATACTAAAAAGCGCTCCCGCTCCAGTTGCCGCAGGTCCAACGCACGACGCAGCGCTAACGCGCTATAATAAAGTATGGGGAATCACGTTTCTACTATGGATATGACAGACACAAGCGTTACGGATGCGTTATTTTAGCACTGTTGTGCGTTAAGTGTCCGAACGGCCTTAATGATGTGCTCCCAAGCGCCGCAATTAAAAGTAGCATTGTCACACTTTCAAAATACTGCTTCTAACTAACTAAGCTAACTGCTCTGGCTCAGTGACCCGAAATGTATCTTGGCCTCCGAAACGAGCTTCCTCCACTGATCCCTATCCTACGCCACCTCCACCCAATTATTAACTTGAAGATGGCCCAGGTAAGCCTTCACCATATCTTTCCAGCGGTACCTTTCAAAATATAAATAAAAGAAAACTTACCTACATAAAATGATCGCCAAAAATTCACAGTAAACTTGATTCGATATTTTCGCGTAGACAACGAAAATTTTATCGTAAGGAATTAATTGAATTTTGTGAAAATATGACACCATTTTTCTGGCTTCGTCAATTTTCCATCAACGATAAACAAAATTGCTCGAATTTAAGGTTGTGCTATAAGCAGCACATCGTGTTACATTTAAGGGACCAACATATTCTGGTTTTCCATACGGTTGTTAAAGATAACCAGTGCAAATTGATATCTTGCTTTGGCAGGTTTGACGTTCTGATGATATTACCTACCTATATTAATTTACATTTAACCAAAGATACATAAATGAAAAACTGAGGTAGAGGGTACTGATTTCCGATTTTTTTTGCCGTAGAATGTGTGTTTGCTCACAACCGCATTAGAAATTGAATTTACACTACCTACTGATTCAAAAATTCGTCACCGAACTTACCTACACAAAAAAACCGTTCGCAATGGCGGAATCTTGCATGAAAAATGGAATCGGGGCAATGTACAATTTGTCATTTTAATGTTTTTCATGTTCGCAAGTTGCTTGCCACTATGTATGTATGGACAGACAATTTATTGCTAGTGTTGCTCGTGTCGTGCCGTGTGATGCCGGCTTAGAATAGCATCACCCCACATCCTTCCCACAAGTTTCGTAAGAGGCGACTACGGGACTCGAGATTATTGATTGGTGTATTACAATTTTTAGGCGACAAGCTGACAACCTGTCACTGTGGTGATACACATGTTTACTGAAACAACCTCGGAAAACAATTCTCAAAAATGTCAAACGTGGCGATAGTGACCGTATTCTTACAGACGTAAACGCTCTGCCTACCCCGCAAGGGATAAAAGCGTGATGTATGTATGTATGTTGCTCGTATCTGCAACACATGAATGCAACGTATGTCAATACTTGCTTTTTGTATTATCGTACTCTGAAAAGTATTATTGTATATTCATTACTTATTCGGGCCAAACAATATTGAACAAAACGAATTGTATCTAACGCAAAAAAAAAACAGGGTAGTTAAAATACCGCTGAATATCTATACAAAGTAAGGATAAAGGCAATAGTATGCTACAGAGCTACTCTATTTCCCGTATCATAAAAATTTGGACCCCCATGCTGTAAAAATATCGTTTACTTTTACGATAACTGGCCGTAGGTCAATAATTGTGTACTCATAAGGTTTATTCGTATTCGCGATCGATCTGTGACTCAGATTAAGTACACAAGCTACATACATACATACATACATATATCACGCCTTTATCCCTTGCGGGGTAGGTAGAGCGTTAACGGCCGTAAGGATACGGTCGCTATCGCCACGTCTGACATTTTTGAGGACTGTTTTCCAAGGTTGTTTCAGAAAACATGTGTATCACTATAGTGACAGGTACACAAGCTATATCCAATATATTATACAAAAAGAATAGTAAAACATTTCACAAAATTTATGATTATTTAATTAAAAGGGAGATAGGAGTCCCTGTGCTATAGATCTCCTAGCTCCACCATTCTGACATCAGCAGACAATTATTAAAATGTCTAGTATAAATATTTCAGTACCGAAATGAAAATTACCTTACAACTAACCAACAACAATTTGTTTAAGAAAAAATAAATACAAAATAAAATAAAAGTGGGCAGTTATAATAAAAATTGAGTTAGTAAATAAACTTAAAATATTAAAATATAGTTAAGTACTAGAAAACTAAGTATTAAACACAAAACGTCTTGGATATACTAATAAGATTTCACATTATAAATATAAAATCATTTTAAACAAAAATTAAATAACATGATTGGCTATATAGAGTGTTAGGTAAAGTACTGTGTTTTTAAAAACCCGCATGCTATAGGTGTAATAAAATAAATTACCAAAGCGTATTAAATTGTCCAGGACTATTGTGCCAAATTTTATCCAAATCGATTCAGTAGTTATAGTGTGAAGGAGTAACAAATAAACTCGCAAATTTAATATTAGGGGCATTATAATATTTTTGAACACGCTAAACACATTTTTATCAAGCCTACAGACCCTGTAGTTTAGGAACGCAGTACTTTTCTTAGCGTGCCGCGATTCTATTAGGAACATAAAATTGTTATTGTTTACAACTAATTCATTTATTCAGTGACAGTATTGTATTGTAACTCTCTGACATTCTAAAAGCATTCATTGTGAATCTACTTGGAAATAAACGATTGAATCTTGAATCTAACACCCTGTATAGGCAGATTTAATTTCAGTCAGTTTCATGATCACGGCTCTCATAACGTGAGCCCGGTACTAAAGTCGCCGGTCGTAACGACTGACGTTTACTGTCACGTCGTTACTACCTGTACTACTCGGGTTGAGATTCTGTAGTGATGTAACCAGTGATGCCGGCTCAGAACAGCATCACCCCATTTATAACCATAACCGGTGGACCAGAAGAGTTTCGAATGGAGACCACGTACCGGCAGGCGCAGCGTAGGACGGCCCCCCGCGAGATCGACAGACGATCTGGTTAAGTCCGCTGGGAAATGCTGGATGCAGGCCGCTTCTAATAGGATAAGGAGGAAATATTTAGAGGAGGCCTATGTTCAGCAATTGACGTCTTATGGCTGAAATGATGATGATGATTTATACCAATGGTTTCAAAGATTAATATAGGCACTCAAGCAAAAAGCAGAGTTTTACCAATAAATCACATCACCTCGCACTGCACTCATAAACCAGCCAGTCAAGCATGGCGATTATGGCTAAAACCCCCGCAAAGAGGGGACCACATCGTATTTTACACGATTTCCCTTGTTTATTTAGCGCTGAATTTACGAGTTCTAGAAAGGTCCATAACACTCTTGTTCACTTAAACTTCTTTCCTAGACTAAATTAAAGGTACTTTTCTCACAAAGTAGATTAAAAAATTACACAATTCTTTTAGAAACTTAAACACCATAGCCAGCTCAACACTATGCCTGCCGCCTTACAGCAGTTTGCTCCTTAACCATTAATTAAGGATATTAATCCAGCAGCACGGCCGCCTTGTTTCCCTAATTGGTGCCACTTTTATATCAGCCTCGGCTTCCATGATTAAAACTGTATATTCAAGTAGTCTGGGCCTAATTAGATGAGCTTCTGAGTCGCTCGTTTAGGCTTAGTAGGGGCTAATGTTTTGGCGTTAAAGATTATGCGGCCAACGCATGACAGTGGTTCAAACTAGCGTAAGAGATCAATTTGATTGCATTTTTTTACAAATCTGTACACAAAGCGATAATTTAGCGAAGTAAGAACTTGATCATAGGAGTTTCGCCACCTTTCATTAATGTTCACACAGCAAAGGAATAAGCTGCAATGGATATTTAGGAAATCAGTTTTCGTAATAGGAGTAATTTTGCACAAGATATTATTTTAAGAATATCAACATTTTAATTGAGAATAAAAATATTTCAATTCATTTGACGTACCCCTCTATAGCTTATTCAAAAACAGACTGTATCTATTGGTACGTAGTTTGTTTTAAAATCTGATTCAAAACCGACATCGCTGCAAGCCATTTTCCACCATTAATACCTTAACTAAACCGGCCATCACAGGCGACTCTAAAATATATTGCGAGCGATTTTTGTCATTTATTCGCAATAATCCAATATGGCGGCGAGGCGTGATCCTATTGACACTAAGCTGGGCCGGCTGACATACATAATTCATAGATGGTGCTAGCGGCGCCGCCGGTTAGATGTGCTTTCCAAATGTCGAGGAAATGGCCAAATAATGTTATTTGCCGAAGATCGGTAAGGTCCACTAAACGCCACTTAGTTAAGTGGCTTTTGAGTAGGGCCTTTTTTGTTTAAGAATTGTAGTTTAGGTATATGATATCTCAGCTGCGACATCTGTATGGATTTGACCACAACATTTTGTACAGTCAAGCTGCAAATTAAAAAAATATATATGTGCCAAGGATTATGTACACAAGAGCATTCTAAAGGCCAAACTATCGAACCGAGTCTGAGCTTGCCTGTACTTTATGTGAACCAAGCCACATACGTCTTGACTTGGCTAGTTTGCTGTCAAATGTCGCTAAATCAGAAATAACATTTCCAACCAAAACTTGCAGCTAGGATCTCGAGCTCATCCTTGGGTTTATTACGGGCTTAAAGCGAGACACAACTCAGCCGAAGTGTCTGTGGCAAGAGCCGAGACGCTGTAGCCAAACGAGCTAACTGCCCTGAGCTAATTGAATACCTTGACGGTCTGTGTTGGTTTAGCTGTCTCTAATCACTTTAGCATAAGTTCTTTGCTCTTTAAGAGGTTTTTTGCTGTAATAAAGCACAGTTTAGTTCGTAATACGTGCCTAATACTTTTTACTTTTTTTGGGTGTGAATTCTTGTGACAAGGATGATAAATGTCCTGTCTGCGATGATCGATCCAGGCGGCCCAATATACATATGCTTATGACGCGTACCGCGACATAGATTTTCTCTACAGCTTTGTGTCAAAAATCTTCACTTGTTTTGACAAAATCCATATGATTTGACGTAGTTGCCGTCTACTCGCGCGCGAGATAAGTCTGTTTACGAGATGCATCATAACCATAAGTCTACAAGTATTTATAAGTCATGTATGTACCTAGGTAGGTTTGATGACCTACAATGTGGTTCCACCACATCGACTCCAATTACTCGAATGGCACAAACTAGCAGAAAAATTTGGTCAGGTCTATCGTCAACGAACCTACTATAAAGTTTACAGAAAAATGCAGAGATATTTAATATTTAATTTCGTTAATTCACCTACTTCTACAGAAGTAAGAAGAAAAATTTACGTTCCAGTCCTAAAATGAAAACATTCAAAAGACAAAATATTTTTGTTCCGCTTACTTTAAAAAAAGTAATTTTAGAATAACCTCAAAATTGACTTTCGGTCCTATATAAACGGAGACACTACGCAAATATTTTTGTAGAGAAGTTTACTTTATTTCTATTCCTTGTGAAGGAGTCTTGAGATGGAGAAAGGAATTCAGCCCTTTATTATTACCGTAAACATTCCCTTCAATAAGGAAGAGCTTTTTTAAAACGTGGAATTTAATACAGTAGGTAACTAGGTTGGTCTTTAATTGACTCTCCATATCTTCGAAAACATATGTTCTAGTTACTAGTTTCTAGTAGGTAGGTAAGTTTCGGTTAGCTAGAAATTGCTGCATATATTTTAGGAGACGAATTTGTCCATGAAACTGAATTACTTTTCCAAAGAAACAGGTCTGAATATGACTTAGCATATTTTTCACCTCCCATACAAATTGTCTCGTTTAGCAAGTACGTACATTTTGGGAGGTCCAGATCTTTTTTCATATTTTGACATAAATTTTATGGGGAAATTCAGTTTCATTTATACCTACAGTATGCAGCCATTTTTTACACCCTTTACTTTGAAAAAAATTGCATTTGAAAAAGATAAATCGTATTTTACAAACAAACACTAAATGTAACTATCCGGCATAGAAATAGAGCGATATTCTATTCGTTAGAATATTCAGTGCAACAGTTTTAAACCGCATACAAATATGTTAGGTTTTTTCTAACTGCGTTCAGCGCACGATTCAAAGCGTATTTTACTCGTATATAGGAAAAAATATTAATGAATTTTACACTGAAAAATCGTACTTAGTTTTTCATCTGCTTGCTTGCAGACTCTTCTATCTATTCACGTGATTCCAATTTCCAATATTTCGTATCCATTTAAACAAATTGGGCAATACGTATACGTGGCAATACGCAGAATTTTGCGTAGGCGAATCGCACACTCAACACTCAAAAAATATCGCAATATTCTAGTAAGGATCTGACAGACCGCTGCGATATTTTAGCGCTCCTTCGTGCGTTAATTGTACGATCCGCCGTACTCATCTCATATCAGATAATATGATGTACTTACGTCGGGGAATATTTCTAGGATTTCAGTCTTAATTAATATGAAATTTATAGGAAACCAATAAGATGTAATTCGGCGAAACATTTTAAAAAGAGCTTTTCAGCTTCCGAGAAAAATGGTTTGTTTTAGTAAATTGAAAGATTTTTATCACACGCGAAAATTAACGCTACGAGACCTTCTGCCTCGTATTTATACCGCTGCACAGGATTATTTCAATAGCAAAAAGTAGTTTATTTTAATGTAATATTTATGATTTTCCGCCATTCATGATATTAATAAAAAAAACATATAAAATGACTGCATTTTTATGACTTTACATGACAATATCACGAGAAAAAACCTGATAAAACTCTTTATTTACCCACACGACCGTCGGAGGCTGAATCACATCCGCTCTAGATCTAGTTCTATCTTTCAATACATCTAGCAAACGTATAACTTCCACAGAGCAAAGGAAAAATCTCAAAGGGAACAAACTTATCTCACTATAATACAAGACCTGCTTAATATAATACTTGACCTGCAAGCACTAAAATACAAGATCAATGTAAAGTTATGCAGAAATGATAACTGAAGTAAATGATTAGTAAAACACTTTTTCACTAGTTCCACTTACTTACGTATTTGTTTAATCTTGATAATTAAACTATTTGCGACCGGTTTCGAACATCATCTTCGGGCAATTGTCCGAAGATGATGATAAGTGGAACTAGTGAAAAAGTGTTTTACTAATAAATTAACATGGAGTTCCATCAAGAAATAACAACACAAAGTGTAAATTACTGAAGTAAATGAAACAAAATGAACAATTTTCTATATAAGACTACAGTACATTAGCCTATACCAGTTTACTACTGGACGTAACCAGGCAAACTAAAACACAAATAGTACTTAATTCAAATACAGACTTTTCTTTAGACTATTTTCGTGGGACCCAGTCCCTCTAATGTCAGTATGTATGTACATATATGTATGTACAAAAGACACCTTGATAATGGTTTACAAAGCTCTTTCCCAGTCCTTGATCTTGTACTGCATCAGAGTTTGGGGCGGTGCGGCTAAAACAATACTGATAGAGCTGGAACGTGCTCAGAGGGCCGTCCTTAAGGTAATGCTGCGTAAGCACTTCAGATTTTCAACGGAGTTACTATACAATGAATGCGAAGTGTTGACAGTTCGTCAGTTATATGTGTTGCGGTCTGTAGTTTCCAAACATAGGATGGTGTGTGGTTCCCCGGAATATGAGGCGCTACTTAAACGTAGAATTTTTAAAATCCGTGTCCCGGTTGTTCGTACGACTTTCGCGCAGCGCTTGCCCGATTACCTTCCCTCCTACCTGTATAACAGGATTTGTAAAAAGCTGCCCATCAAAGCCTTAACGACACGAGAAGCGAAACTAGCTATTGAGAGATGGTTGTTAAGGTTAAGCTATGACCAAACTGAGGCTCTTATGCCCACATCATTATAACTTGGATGGATCCAACACGTACACACACACACACACACACGCACACACACGCACACACACCCACACACACACACACACACGCACACACACCCACACACGCACGCACACATATACACACACACACACGCACATATACACACACATATATAATACATTCACACTCAACTAAAGGTACACACGTTTTATCTATTCTTGTCTGTGTCTGTTTCTTTATTTTTTCTTTATAAGTTATTTTGTTTAATTATTATCTTTAATTTTGAGTTCCAAACCTCGCGTCCGAACCGAAAATTGTAATTTGTCAACCCTTTTCGGGCCCCTGCGATACAGGCTATGCTTAGTGCAGGGTCCGCTGTTAATCTGTTTGCATGCCTTATTTCGGACACATTTAACTACTACTAAATTAGCATAATACCGATTGTAAACAGAATTTTGTTACCTATTTATGGAAATAAATGAATTGAAATTGAACATACGTAATGTCGTAAATTATTCTGACATATGTATTACTACGACGAGTCTGTCAAGGATCATTCTAGGTATTCTTCTTGTGGAATCGCGCGCTAAGTTTGATCGACGAGTTTTTAAAGGCTTCATTTAAGCTGTTTATATTTATTTCATTCTTCGCTCAGTTCCCAGCTCACTGGGAGTCTGTTTATGGTTCAAAGCTGTTTATTACGCCACTGTGAGGCTCGTGTAAACCGATAGCCGGTTATAGCTTCCGTTCAGGAATTTAGTTTCAATAGACATTCCAAATTAATTTCTACACAGGTAGATATTTACTTGAATTGGTTTATAATTAGAATTCATTTTGAAGTTTAATTAAGCCAGCCAAATGAAAAAAACTTTTTTTTTTTTTATGAGTTTGTAGTACAAGCAAGTCATTAAAAAGCAGAGCAAATTAAGTAGCCCGTAAATCTACCGTATGTTTAAACAAATGTGATTATTTAAGAGTTTCCTGAAGAACGGGCAATTTATTATTTGTATAGTAGGACAAATAGTTTACAAGAAACCTTCCTATTTTGCAATATTTTTGTACAAAGGATATGTGCACCAATTATAAAAAAATAAAGCTTTGTGCTAAGTTGAAAACTTTTGAGAAAATTAAAGGTACCTACTGAGGATTTTTTTAACAAGACTATAATACATACTATTGGCTATTCTGTGTCAAGACAGCTTCTCACCAATATGAGCGCCTAGTACCTAGATCCTCAAATAAATCATACCACAAAATAAAGCTCGGTACAAATGGCGGTGTTGGTAGCATTCTATCAGTTTCCAGCACATCACCCCGCGAGCGAGGCGCTTTGTTTGTGAGGGGGCATGAACTTCTCTAACTGCAACACTCAGAGACATGTATTGTAGACTCTTCAATGTCATGTGTGCCTAGTAGGAGTTTAGGCAATGCTTGCCGTAAAACACCATAACGGATCGCACACCTAACGCACGATGGAGCGCTAAAACATTGCAGCGGTCTGTCAGATCCATACTAGATATGTCAATCCCCGCTCTACCGCTGCTGTCGATGCTGCGCTAGCCGTCCATCGAGTGCGGTTTTAGTTATGGGGAGTGACGTTTTTAGTATGGATCGTGCGTTCAGCGTGCGATCCGCCTGTGGGTAGGTAGTTTCTGAGTTTGCTAAGGATGATCTACAGTCCTTTAAAAATCCTAAAACAGAAATTTGTTCGTTCGAACACAAAGGTACACACATTGCGTAATAAACTAGCAATATAAAGATTCCAACGTTACATAAACACTTCAATGGACAACTCACGTGGATATTGTCTACCTTTGTCTTGCATCACCTCTGGAAAAATAGAGCTCTACCTTTTGTGTTGTATGAGTTTCCGATACACCTCCCTGCAGGTCAAACAGTTCGCTGCTGTGAGTTTACGTAGCGCAACGATTTGTAAAGTGTGTAAAAAAAAATGTGCCGTGTGATGCCGGCTTAGAATAGCATCACCCCACATCCTTCCCGCGGGTGTCGTAAGAGGCGACTAAGGGACTCGAGAGTATTGGTGTATTACAATTTTTAGGCGACAGGCTGACAACCTGTCACTATAGTGATACACATGTTTTCTGAAACAACCTTGGAAAACAATTCTCAAAAATGTCAGACGTGGCGATAGCAACCGTATTCTTACGGTCGTTAACGCTCTGCCTACCCCGCAAGGGAAAAAGGCGTGATATATGTACTATGTATGTATGTAAAAAGAAACCTCATTTAAACCCTTTTACTTTGAAATAGCTATAATTCTTATAGAATTATAGGTAGGCCTAATACGAGTACTATATAAGTTTTTAATATACGGCAGATTGTACAGAAGTCTCAAGAGTACAATCGGCCCCTGTGCTTAGCGTTTGTGGACTATGAGAAAGCTTTCGACTCCATCGAAACCTGGTCTGTTCTGGAGTCTTTGCAGCGTTGCCAAGTCGACTGGCGATACATCGAAGTGATGAGATGTCTGTATGAAGCCGCCACAATGACCGTACAAGTACAGGACCAGCGGACTAAACCTATCCATCTCCATCGAGGAGTGAGACAGGGGGACGTCATATCCCCGAAACTGTTCACTAACGCTCTGGAGGATATGTTTAAGACGCTGGACTGGAAAGGTCGTGGTATTAATATAAACGGCAAGTACATCTCTCACTTACGATTTGCAGACGACATCGTCATTATGGCAGAAACGCTGCAAGACCTACAACGAATGTTGGATGACCTAGCTGATTCTTCTCGCCGCATCGGTCTCCGGATGAATTTGGATAAAACCAAAGTCATGTTCAACGAACACGTTGATCCGGAACCGATTGCCGTAAATGGAATCCAACTCGAAGTTGTTCAACAGTATGTCTACCTAGGGCAAACGCTCCAACTAGGTTGAAACAACCTTGAGAAGGAAGTCCAGAGAAGAATACAGCTAGGTTGGGCAGCATTCGGAAAACTCCGTCGAGTCTTTTCGTCGCCAATACCGCAATGCCTTAAGACGAAAGTCTTCAACCAGTGCGTCCTACCTGTCATGACATACGGAGCCGAAACGTGGACACTCACGGTACGACTGGTCCACCAACTGAAAGTCGCTCAGCGAGCTATGGAGAGAGCTATGCTCGGGGTTTCTCTAAGGGATCGTATCCGAAACGAAGTAATTCGACAGAGAACTAGAGTGACCGACATAGCTAAACGTATTAGCAAGCTGAAGTGGCAGTGGGCTGGTCATATCTGACGAAGGACCGATAACCGCTGGGGTAAGCTGGTCCTTGAGTGGAGACCGCGTATCGGCAAACGTAGCGTAGGACGCCCTGTGGCAAGGTGGAGCGACGACATACGCAAAGCTGCGGGCAGTGACTGGAGAAGTAAAGCCGAAGACCGGGTTCAGTGGCGTGCTTTAGGAGAGGCCTATGTCCAGCAGTGGACTACAATAGGCTGTTAATGATGACTCGTATTAGGCCTACCTTACACTTAAAGCACAACACAGCGCTAAAATAACCCATCTGTAACGATCGGTCTGTCAGTTCCATAGGTACTGAAAACGTCAATCTCCATACTAAAACCGCTCCACCGCTCCTGTCTACGCAGCTGCGACAAAATAACGCTATTTAGCGCTTCGTTGTGCGTTAAGTGTGAAAAAGGCCTAATAGATAAATAAACAGAGAAAACAAGTATATCACTAACGACAAAAATTATCCTCTTTTCCATTGGGATATTTAGGATCGTTATACGTCTTGGTGTCCCACATGAAAATAGAATAGGGATATTCCTTACAATTAGCTCATTAGTGTCTGACCGACCTCGCACAAACAGACGTCCAGTTCTGAATATTTAAAGTCGCAAGTCACACAAAAAGGGGCACCGGCAAGTTGGAGGCCCATCAAACTTCTATCGGGCGAGAGCCGAGTGGTCGACAAACAATTTCAATGCCCCGCAAAAAAGTTTGGCAAACTTCCTTCTGAACTTTTTCTTAGATTTTTGCTTCCAAGAAAGTTTGCCAACAAGTGCGGTTACGAATAGAATATTATACCCAGCGTACTCGTGACCGAAAGTCCTGATACGAAATAGATTATGAGATATAGAAAACCATAATTTTCAGGTAAGTTGTACGCCGTGTGATGCCGGCTTAGAATAGCATCACCCTGTTTCTTAAGAAAAGGCAACTAAGGGAATCAAGGGCTACATGTGTTTTGCAATTTTAGGTGACAGGTTGTCAACCTGTCACTACAGTAATACCCAAATACTTTGAAAAGGCCCTCAATAGTTATCAGGCGTGGCGATAACGACCGTAATTTTACGTTCGTTACCGCTCTGCCTACCCCGCAAGGGATAAAGGCGTGATTTGTGTATGTAACTTGCTGATAATTGCATCTAAAAATAAATTGATTTTTAATTGGTCTAGACGCAGCGCAAAGATGTCCATCTTGTGTGAGCGCCAGTCATTTTGTTATTTTTCCCGGCCGATATGGATTCGATTTATTTTAAGTTTTAAACCTACGTTTAAATTTGGCACCTACTGAATACACCTACGAGTAAATAGACTACCTAGGTATAAATTAAATTTAAGAGCTATGCTCTTGTCGGTGGAGCAATTTCTAGGCTACCTAGGTACAGAGCACCAAATTATTGCACCAAATTATTGCACAAAATACATACACCAGTACGAGAACTAATACCAGTTGCATGGTAATGACGGATAGGTAGAATCGACTGGAGTTATGTCTGTTCCGCAAATGTGGATTGAATCTGTCAACTGCACCTGCTTGGTTCCGAGTACTCGTCGTCGTCGTCGTCGTCGTCGTCGTCGTCTCAGCCGATAGACGTCCACTGCAGGACATAGGCCTCCCCCAAGGATCTCCACGATGATCGGTCCAGCGCCACCCGCATCCAGCGGCTTCCCGCGACCTTCACCAGATCGTCGGTCCACCTTGTGGGAGGCCTACCTACGCTGCGTCTACCGGTCCGTGGCCGCCACTCGAGAACTTTCCGGCCCCAGCGGCCATCGGTCCTACGAGCAATATGCCCCGCCCACTGCCACTTAAGTTGCGCAATCCTTCGAGCTATGTCGGTGGCTTTGGTTCTTCTCCGGATTTCCTCATTTCTGATTCGATCGCGGAGAGAAACTCCGAGCATAGCCCTTTCCATTGCCCTTTGAGTGACCTTGAGCCTTCTTATGAGGCCCATTGTTAGCGGCCACGTCTCAACTCCGTAAGTCATCACTGGCAACACGCACTGATCCCAGACTTTTGTCTTGAGGCACTGCGGTAGTTGTTGAGAAGAGAAGATGTTACGTAGCTTCCCGAACGCTGCCCAGCCGAGTTGGATTCGACGATTGACCTCTTTCTGAAAGTTGGACCTACCCAGCTGGACTATTTGTCCCAGGTAGACATACTCGTCGACAACTTCCAGAGTAGAGCCCCCAACTGTCAGAGTAATGGGTGCAACAAGAGAGTTTGACATAACCTTGGTCTTGTCCTTGTTCATTTTTAGACCCACTTGTTGGGAGGCTCTATTGAGGTCATCGAGCATTGTACCGAGGTCCTCCAGGGTTTCCGCCATGACCACGATATCGTCGGCAAAACGAAGGTGAGTCAGATACTCGCCGTTGATGTTGATGCCAAGTCCTCTCCAGTCCAAAAGCTTGAAGACGTCTTCCAGTGCTGCTGTGAACAGTTTCGGTGATATTACATCTCCCTGTCTCACTCCTCGCTGCAACTGGATAGGTTTCGAGTCCTGGTCCTGAAGTCGAACTGACATGGTGGCGCTTTCGTACAAGGACTTCAACACTTCGATATACCGATAGTCAGCTTGGCACCGCTGAAGAGACTGAAGCACGGCCCATGTTTCGATCGAATCGAAGGCTTTTTCGTAGTCCACAAACGCGAGGCAGAGTGGTTGGTTATACTCTTCAGTCTTCTGTATAACTTGCCTCAGCGTATGAATGTGATCCACGGTGCTAAAGCCTTTTCGGAAGCCGGCTTGTTCGGGAGGCTGGAAGTCGTCGAGCCTGCGTGCGAGACGATTCGTTATGACTCTTGAGAACAGCTTGTAAACATGGCTCAGAAGCGTGATGGGTCTGTAGTTCTTCAGCAAAGACTTATCGCCCTTTTTGAAGAACAGCATCACCACGCCTCTGCGCCATGCCTGTGGCGTTTTGCCCTCGAGTATGACAGAGTTAAACAATTTCTGCAGTGCTTTAAGTATCGGTTTACCACCGGCTTTCAGAAGCTCTGCCGTAACTCCATCATCACCCGGCGCCTTGCTGTTTTTTAGCTGTTTCAGAGCCATACTAATCTCGTACAAGCTGACGTCCGGGATGTCTTCTGTGTAGTGCCGGGTTAATCGAGCTCTTGGATCTGCGACCCGATTATTGACAGGTGTGCATGTTGTCGCGTATAACTGTCCATAGAACTTCTCGACCTCTTCCAATAGCTCGGGCTTGGACGATATGATTCTGCCATCGTCGGTCTTTAGCTTCGCTAGTTGGCTCTGGCCTATCGACAGATCTCTAGCAAACACCTTGGAGCCTTTGTTGCGCTCAATTGCCTCTTTAATACGGTCAGTATTAAATTGGCGTATGTCGCGGGTCAAAGACTTAGAGATCTGCCTATTGAGCTGCCGATATTGGGAAGTATCCTCCGACGACTGCAGAATCATCTCGCGTCGTTCCTCCATGAGCCTCGAAGTATGGTCTGAGATTTTTTTGGTTCTGTTCGTACGATTGGGTTTGAAGAACTTAGAGCCAACCGTAAGGACAGTTTCCACGACCCTGTCGTTATAGTCGTCCACGTCGATACACTCACCCAGGCAATCGAAGCGGTTTTGCAGGTGGAGCTGAAAGCTCTCAGGGTTTTGGATTTGGGCAGGTGCTGGTCGGAGCGTAGACTTCATCAGACGTGATCTCTCGGCTTTTACATTAAGATTCAACGTGCCTCTTACCATTCGGTGATCGCTACCCGTTTTGAACGAATTGATCACAGAGACATCGTTGAATATCCGTTTTTTGTCTGTCATAATGAAGTCTATCTCATTTTTGGTAACGCCGTCGGGGCTCTTCCAGGTCCATTTTCGATGCGGCCGTTTCCTGAAGAACGAGTTCATCATAAAGAGTCCCTCCTTCTCCATGAAGTCAACCAGCATTTGACCTCGGCTGTTCCTCACCCCAATACCAAATGGCCCAACTCTCAGTTCGTCACCGCAACGATTGCCCAGCTTAGCGTTGAAATCCCCCATGACCACCGTGTAATGAGTCCTGGAGGTATGTATGGCTTTGGATATGTCCTCATACATTGCCTCCACGTCCTCGTCGGGGTACTTCGAAGTTGGGGCGTATGCCTGTATGACCTTCAGCGAATAACGTTTAGTTATTCTGAGTATAAGGAATGCCACCCTATTTGAAATACTCCCGACCTGTACTACGTTGTTCACGAGGGACTTGTGGACGATGAACCCGACACCACCTTGGGACAGATGGTCGCCCTCCCGGAAGTAGAGCAGGTTACCTGACTTCAGGGCTATGGTGTCCTCCCCCTCTCTTCGGACTTCGGACAGTCCCACTATGTCCCACCGTAACCTGCTCAGCTCTTCCTCGAGTTCCACTAACTTCTCTTCCGTCCGCAGTGTGCACGCGTTATATGTTGCCAGGGCCAAGGTCGTTCGGCGAGGGATCCACGCCGCCCGGGGATTCCTAGCACCCCTGGTCTCGGAGCCGGGTCGATTTTCGCCTGAATCTGCCCGGCCACCGGGGCCGCCGGGCACTTGGGGCCGATTTCTGATTGTAAAATCCATAAGGGGGTACGGGCCGTCACCCACCACGCTGGCCCAGTGCGGGTTGGTGGGGATTTGGTTGCCAGAGCCTCGTTTGTAGTCCAGCAGGGTGCACCGCGAGCAGGAGAGGTTGGCTTGGGGCCCGAGAGATGTAATTTGGGGCCCGAGTACTCACTGAAACAGATGTGCTGCAGACGTAGATGTGCTGCGAAGACAGATGTGCTGCAAAGACATATGTGCTGCAAAGATCTTAATTCAACAAGTAGGTACTGTACTTGAGAACACGACTCATTTGCGGATCGCACACTTAACGCACGACGGAGCGCTAAAATATCTCAGCGGTCTGTCAGATCCATACTAGAAATCGCTCAACCGCTGTCGACACAGCGTCGTCTATGGAGTGCGGTTTTAGTATGGAGAGCCACGTTTCTAGTATAGAAATGACAGTCCGCTGCGATATTTTAGCGCTACTTCGTGCGTCAAGTTTGCGAGCGACCTAACATATCGAGCGCCGTTCTTTCTTCTTAAAAAATTCCTTACTATCTAAAAAGTTTACGCGATTTAAAATGTATCTACTGGTTTCGTTAAAAATAAAAAGGTTCTTCAAGCAACTAAGTAATTTACGGGATTTCAAAATCTTTTGTTCTATAGAATAAGAAGTATGATAGTTTATCCCAAATTAATAACTTGATGAGCTCATGATAAAAGCTACCCACGCATTTTTTGAATAAACACAATTTTCTTCAACAAACGATCCCAAAATATGTTGCAAACAATTTGGACTCACTCAGCCTGTGTTGATATTTTCTAACTCACCTACATACGCCTACATCTTAAGGCAGTTCCTACACCTAACGCATGAAGCTGCGCACTTTCACCGTCAATCAACCCATCGTTTAACGCAAGAAAGGCGGTTCTCACACTTAACGCACGACGGAGCGCTAAAAGATCGCAGCGGTCTGTCAGATCCTTACTAAACATAGAAATGTCTATCCCCATACTAAAACTGCTCAATCGCTGTCGACGCAGCGCTATCACAGCCTATCTCCATTATGCGTTAAATGTGCGATTAGCCTTTAAGCGTTGCTCTCTTACATCAACGTCGACTTTTAAAAGTATCGTGGGGAATTCGCAATCACCTTTCATCTGACAGACGCATGTGTTATGGATTCGCCTAAAAGCGCAGCGTCGTGCGTTAGATGTAGGACTCGCCTAAATAGCTTTCTTACACGTAGGAGTACTGAGTAGGCTTTGTGTTTAGTGAAGATGGCGGTAAAATGTCGTGACCTTTTGTGAAAATTTTATGACGTTTGACTGCTGCGGCTCGTTTTAGTGTTGTCGCATTGGGCGTGAGCTTTATTTGGGTTAATCGACATTGGCCTCAATTCTGACAGGCACGCTAACTAAAGCTAAATGTGCTAGAAGTTGCTATATTTATAACAGACCTCTGGGAAAAATGAATTACAAATGCTATGGTTACGGGCTTGTCATTTGTATTTTGGACAGAGTTGCAACAAGTTACCGTACCTAAATACATGCCCTAAAACCTGCACGCAGTACGATCTAATGTCAGCGACTGCCAGTGTAAAAAAATTTGCTGCAAATATTTTAAGTGGTGAATCAGCCCATGAAACTGAACAATTTTTCCCCAAGGAACATAGGTCGAAATATGAAAAAAAAATTTGGACCACCCATACAGTTGACTCGCTCGGCTGGTATATTTTGTATGGGTGGTCCAATTTTTTTTTTATATTTCTTGGGGAAAGTTGTTCAGTTTCATGGGCTGATAAAATATTTGCAGCTAATATTTTTACACCTTTTTGATACGTCTAGTGCCTACCATCGACACGCTAAAAAGTACCGTACGTACTATTTTACAAGTAGTAAAACGCAATCATGAAGAAAACACAGTTTGTAATATACATTATTATTAAGTAGAAAGCTGAGCTGATCCCAAGTGGCATTATCTACTTTTCCTAGTAAAACGTTCGTAGAGAGCTCAGACATAATAAGTACCGAGTTAATTCTACAGACCCGTCTCGAGAGGGTAAGTCGTGAAAGGTGACGCACATTTCAGACAAATTAAAACATTTTCGGAATAAACTGAAAACGGCGCGTAGTCTAATTAAGTATATGTTATGAAAGTAGAGACGTTTTCGGATACGGATGGGAAGGAGAAAGGAATAATTATGATACCAGGTTCGGATATGGATAAAGATAGGAAATTATTTCGGATTACCCGAAAGTATCGGAGAGTTTCGTATATGGATCTTACCGAAACTTGATGCTTTTCTTGCACTAGTATTCGTAAAAAAATCTAACTAATTATGTCTAAACAATAAAGCAAAACTAAATACAAAGGATTCTCGGCGTCTGTGTCTCAGTCGATCAAAAGCAACTACATAGTAGTCAAAACGTGGCTCGGTAACGTTACGCCAATAAGAAAAATTTGTCAAGCTTTTATATCAGTTTCCGTTTCAGTAATGGAAGATACACACAACACAACAAACGGCAAAAAGCATATTTGTTTCGGATATCTGATAGTAGATATCGGTTGCGGTTACGGATATTATGTCTTTATTTCGTCCATTGCGGCTACGTACCCCCATAAACATCACTATATGAAAGCAAACGCCCGCTTTGTGGTCCTACAAGCCTTAATTAGTATTAATCTTAAGATAATAAGCCACGTGTTTTCACTAATTGGTCTTAATTGAGAAACGCGGAAAAGCCTTTAAGGAAAGCCGAATTAAATATTGCAGTAGGCAAGAAAAACACCATTAAAGCGAGCTTCTTTCAATGACTACGAAAATATTTTGACATGCCAAAGGGATCCAAAGGGATAAGATGAGGTGGGAGTAAAGATCATCGTTATTTTTGTACTTTATATTTAGTGTAGAATGTTTTATTATGTTTAACACGGAAAAATATGCATATAAATGCTTTTTAAATTTAATGATAACTCCGTTATCAGGTAAATAAGTAAAAAATAAAATAAAAATATTAATTATTGCCTTTTCAACTTAACTAAAGAATCTATTATCTAGGTAGGAACTTAACCTAAAAAAGGCATAGGTATAGGTATGTACTGTACTTACATATTTATAGCGGATGTAAGGGGGGTGTATCTACCTTAAACTTTGCAGGAACGTTCAGACGATGTAAGTAAACAGCTTTTACTATAGAACTAAAGTCAGGAAACGTTTTCTTTTTCTTCCATAGGGACTTATATGATCGAAAATTTCGTACCTATGTGTGGTCGATTTTTTCTGGTTTACCGACATAGTCACATTAAAACAATTATCATGCCTGCAAAGTTTACCTTAGATATACATACACATATCACACCTATATCCCTGGCGGGGTAGGCAGAGCGTCAACGACCATAAAATTACACCCAGTATAAGTAGGTATAGAACATTTTGAGTTCACTTTAGATATTCGTTTTACTTTAAATGAGATCGACATACTCGTAAGAAGATGGAAAATATGCCAAAGGCATGTAGGTACCGCTAGCCTTCGCGTTCCGATGGGATCATATCTTGGAAAGCATTGTAAGTAAGAAAATTTACTAAATTGGTTCATAAGTACCCGAAAAAGATAGTTTGGACATTTTAAGTAACAAAATTCACTAAAGTGGTTCATAAGATAGTGCAGATTTAAGTTTCCCTCGAACAAAAAGCGGGTTCATTGTTAGTTATTTCATCCAGCTCATCCGTCGCTGTCGAGGGTAAGATCTCGTCTTCCCTCCACATTATTTACCCATATCCTGGATGTTTGTAATCCTGGATATTTGTAAGCACGATCCTCTTGACGAGTGATTTAACAAATAGCGTATTTTGTCGGGCGAAAAGAGCGTATTTACAGTAAAAAAGCGAATCCTTGATCCCGGTAATTGGCAGGGCTGGCAAGCAAAAAACTCCGCAACGGAAAGTACCATTCTAAGGTACGTATTTATAAATTGCACTCAGCTCTGAGATCGATCTCAAGAGTGATTTTAACAAATGTCAGTCAATATTAACAGCATTTCAAAGTCGCAAAACCGATCTCAGAGTTGAGTGTAGTTTATAAATACGGGCCCTAATCATGTCAAGATGTCAAAGACGCATCAAAGATCGCATCACCCCTTTTCTTTCCCATAAGAGGCGACCATAGACCAGAAACACAAATGTAATTTTTGCTCTGTGGAGGCAAGTGAGGCGACCATGAGAACCAAGTCAACCACGACCAGGCATGTTATATTTCATATTACAAAAAAAAAATTCGAAAGTTGTTCAGTTTTATAAGTAGAACTTACCCTGATAACATTTGTAGTTAATTTAATGTAACCTTATATGCTTATATTATAAGGCGCTGCTGATCTTAAAAGATATAAAAATGTTCTTTAGTTAATTCCAATTTTAAAAATGCCTAAAACTGGGAAAGACATCGCATCGCAACAGAACATTACACCTTCAAGGTCAATAAACAAGCTCAAAGAGGCACTTACTCGACTTAACAACCCTAAGGTCCTTAAAAGTAAAATATTATGTTAATAGAGACGTAAAAGTACTTGGACCAGCCATAAATCTGACCCATGTTCTTGTGCCCGTTCAAATTAACATCCTTTTGGACCTCTGAAAAAGAAATTGCTAATAAACATACAGAAGCAACAAAAAATGGCGAAGTGTGAGTCGGGTCTCAGTCTTTGGAAAAGGAAAATTGCGGAATACGTAGCACAGGGCTACGGCGTAGCGATGATCGTAGCAAAATGGTGCAAAATACATATAAGGTGTGAAAATACTAGCTACAAAAATTTTATTGGATGAATCAGTCCATGGAATTGGACTACTTTCTTCAAGAAACACAGGTCGAAATATGAATAAAAATTTTGGACCTCCAATACAAATTTACTTGGTTGGTTGGTAATTTTGTATGGAAGGTTCAAACTTTTTATTTCCTTATTTTGACCTATATTCCTTGGGGAAAGTTGTTCAGTTTCATGGGCCGGTTCACCCCTTAAAATATTAGCAGCAAATTTTATAAAACCCTGTATACATGCAAGCTTCGTAATGATAAAAAAACGTTAAAATGTTTTGGTAATTAGGTACCTGGTGGCTATTGTTATGGGACTGTTTTGGATAAACTTTATTTTAGGTCCTACAGTATGTGTTACTAAGCTATCATACAATGCGATGATCATTAAAATTTTATCTTTATGTAAGGATTTTCGAATAGGCCATATTTGACAGCTGCCAAAATCATGATAATACTGATAATACAATGACATAAGGTCTATATTTCTTTGTTGACATGTCTGTTAGTATGGGCTTGACAGCTGGCCTATTTGAACGCTCATACTTTAGTGATATATGAAACTTACTTGGATCTACAAACTGTTTTTGATTTCGTATCACAGAACCCTAAAAAAGTAGGTACGGAATGGAAAAAACCTTCGTAAGTTTTTCTAAGGCATTTCTGCGCTGACTTGGAAAAACATAATAATACATGCCACCGAAAGGAAATTAGCTTTTCCTTTTGGTAATTGGGAATATTTTCTCAGCCTGATGGCCATAGTTTTGATTGCTGTAAGGCTAATGACATTATACTATGTAAAAGTCAATATTCGAGTAATATTTAACTTTGGCAATTTAAGTTCCTTTTTTGGTTCTTTTGATTGGGCGTCTGCTTTATTGAATTTTTAATATAAGCACCTAAATAGCTTAGCTTAGCTACGTAACTGTACTACTTGATACTTATAAAAAAATAAACTTGATCTGTCTCTCTTTGTGCCCAATTACTTCGTCTCGTCAGTATTTAATTTTGGTATGAAACTATGTAGTGGGGAAATAAATAAGAACTAATACTTACTACATTAAAAAATGCCTATAATTTTATCCAGCTTACTACTAAAAAACGTAAAAAGCACTAATTTCCTTTACCAACCAAACTTTACAGCGACATCTCTGCAACAAAACGTAAAGCACTTGAACCTGCTTTTGACGTTACACCATCTCTACACCATGCCACAGAAGGTACTAGAATATGGAGGCAGATGGCGCTTGACGAAACTCTAGTTCCTATATTTTTGATAGATGGCAGCCCTGTTTCGAAGTTATAATAAACTTTGAAAAGTTCTGTTACGCGTGTTTTTAGTTTTGTTTCGGTTTGAAAACATAACAGAAGGCAACCACCTACAAATGCAGGTAGCGATGTTTCCTTCCTTTACTACCATTCCTTCTGTTTCAGTCATAAACTCTCGTATTAAAATATAATTCTTTATTTAGCTGGCTTTTAAAAAAAATATTCTTCAGTTCCATGATTTAGTACATTCACCCCTTGCCACAAGCAAGTACTATTAATTTTATTCTGTGCAAGAAATTCGTTTTTTTTACATTAAATACGTAGGCCTTAGGTATGAAAAGGAAAGATAGTTACTTAGTTAGTTGTACTCATAGTTAAAGTTTGACTCTACTTGTAGGACATAGACAAATACTATGCTATTAACGCTTCATTCTTATCTCAAATCTCAAGCTGTCTACCAACTGTCTGAACTAACAAGGAGGTCAGTAAAATACTCTCACTCTACAAAACAGTAGCACACAGTAAGTATTTGAAATAGAAAGTGCTATTTCATTAAAATGCTCATTACGAGTAAACGACATTGTCATTATAACATTAAGGAGATGGAAGGAGGGGATTAGGCCCGGTATGGCACAGGACCGTTTCGTCACACACAAAAAGCCTATTCTGGTTCAACAATTTTATTTGTCATAGCCTAAGGTTGCCATAAGTTTCTCCATAGACATTTTTTTTTAATGGCATGCCTTAGAAGTTCTATGATATCTTTTCTCTTCTTTTCTAAGCCAATTTAACGGAAAGTGACAGCGCTATTTGTAGTTAAAGATACTATACGGTAACATGGAATCGAGGCTATTATATCTGCGTGCAACGCGCATCTACCTTGTTCATAGTAAGGACTAGTCTTCGTCATACATAATTTAGTAATTTTTTTTTAGTGTAACTAAACGTGTCTTATTCCGTGTAAGTCCATTCCATTCAAACATTTGAAAATTTCATGTAAACAAAAAAGGTAGACATGGTTTATATCGTTTGACAGCGTCAAATCGTATGGAAAAATAATATAAACACAGTCTACCTACGCGTCGAACTTTTTGTAATCACACCGATTGTTTTTGGACAAAAATTTTGTAGACGAATCGGGACAGTAGTGGCGGACTGGGGCAGAGTCGTCAGAAGGTATGAAAATACAGCCTAGGGGCACTATTACTGATGATAAGTCACCGGCTTGCTTGCGCCGGTGTGGCACAAAGTGACTCGGCACAGAGATGTAATCAGGCCGGGGCCCCTTTTGGGTGCGAGAATCAAACTGCTATTGTTTTAGCAAAGGTCTGTCAAATGTTTTAGAACAAAAAATCTAACACTGAGAAATTCTCAGTTGTCAAAAAGTCAGAACAGTTCAATGTTTTCTGTGGTAGAGTTCAAGATGTACGAAGTTCAGGGTAACAAAGTGCAGTGATTACTTTTCAAGCATTAATCACAAATCAAAAATTGAAATTACTCTCACTAAGCACATAATAAGCCGAGAAACAATAAAAATAGATAGCTGATTGCAGAAAACTTCTTCTTCGTGCTCATTATGAGAAGGTAAGTATAAGTATACCGCACAGAAACTTGAAACTTTTCAGAATATTTCGCCAAAAACGCTCTGTCGGTGCTCTTGAATCCTTGCGTCCCATTTCCCACCTAACTACGGACCTGTCATAAGATGACATATAGGAGAAAACGTGAAACACTGGCACCAATCTGTGATGCGAGCCTGAGATTTGACCTGAAGCATTCTTATAAGGAATCTGACCGTTATTCACTTGCCTTGCCTTCCATCAGGGCATGCCAGTTAACTGATACAGAGTCCACGATCTGCATAGAACTTCAATTTTGTAAATACTCGGAAATCTATTTTTTTGTACAGATATATACGCAGATCACGCCTTTATCCCTTTCGAGGTAGGCAGAGCGTCAACGGCCGTATAAAATACGGTCGCTATCGCCACGTCTGACAAGTATTGAGGCACTTTCAGATGATTCGTGTATTACTTTAGTGACAGGTTGTGAAACTGTCGCCTAAAGTTGTAATACACGTCATGAAACCCTCGAGTCCCTTAGTCGCCTCTTACGACACCCGCGGGAATGAAATGGGGTGATGCTATTCTAAGCCTGCATCATACGGCATACCACAAACAATATCATCTACACGTTAATCAATACATATAAAAAAACAGTATTATTTGTGTTTTTTAGTCATGTACAACGCTAACTCCTAAAGTAAACCATTCAACAGATTTAAATCTTGATTTTTATAATATATAGAGTGATTTAAGAGAAAGTTTGTATACTATATATATATATATATATGCCGGGTAAACATTTTTTCCTCGGAAAAACTAGAAGTGGGTACAAAAGTCGGACGGGCTGTTATAAGCAGCCGTATTAAAAAATACATACTTATCTGATCCTTAGATTCTTCAATTGCTACAGTATCCACCTACATTGTCAAACCTAAATTAAAATTAGCTTTAAAAGACAACATATAGAACCTTTGGTAGATATGTCCCATTTTTCAAGGTTTATAGTTCTTACTTGTATGAGTTAACCAAAAAATACGACCGATGTGGCGCAGTGGTAGTGCGACTGCCTTTGACGCAGAAGGTTCCGGGTTCGATTCTCGGTGGGTCACTCACAAAGTTGATATTTATCACTTTGTGAATTTGTTCCCAGTCTGGTTAGGACATTGCGGGCTGAACCACCCGATTGTCCGTAAGTAAGATGGTTCCGTGTTTCGGATAACACGTTAAGCCGTAGGTCCCGGTTGCTGTCTATGATCACTTAGACGGCGGTTGTTACACAACCATGTCAGAAGCCTGCTACTGGTAGTAGGCGGTTGAACAATTCTGACACTAGGGTTCATCGGGTCGTTTGACAAAAACCACACGAAAAAGAAAAGAAAAAAAACGAAAAGACCAAAAAATATTTTGTACATGCATAAAGACCTTGTATAAATGGTTAACTTTGCAACAATTTGCATCGAATTTAAAAATACATGTTGTTAATTTTGCCGATTTATACGATTTAATTATGTTGTCTGAAATACAAGTTGTTATTCAAAATTGAAGGTCATACTTTCTCGTAATTGTGAAATATTTGTGCCATTACGATAATTACCCTTAGGGCTGCATTCTTCATACTTATTTGGTAGGAGTCATTTATTCCTGTCCTTCGCAAAATGTGTTTCAAATAATGTGAATGAAAAGTGAGAGTAGGTACTTAAGTACTTAGGATAATTTGAGGCAAGACTTAAATCAAAACAGATGAAAATAACGGTAAAAGATTAGCATTTAGGTAGGACAATTTATATTTCAGAAGATAGGTATAATTGTAGGTACATAAGAAATCATATTCTTGGAAACGTCAACCCTAAAATTCCTACGTACCGACTCTATAATCTTGCCAAACGATGTAGGTTCTGAACATACCACCATATTGCTGATTTTTCTCCTTTTCGTGCGAGACAACGAGTCGTCCATCGACCCGTTGAACTGCTTAGCATACTTATGCTTTACTTCACTGTCTTATTTCTAGAGCTCATTAAGCAGAAGAAACTATTCACAAATATTATACAGGGTGTAAGGGATGTAGTACCTAACGAAAACTTTGCAGGCGTGATCAGACCATAGAACTGAACAACTCTTTATAATGGGGGCTATGTCGGGAAAGGAAAACATTTCGACCATCCATACAAAATTCCCGATCAGCTGAGTGACTTTTTATGGGCACACGAAAAAAAATTTTATTTCCCGACATAGTCCCCGTACACCGTCCCTTACATCCTGTATAGGTACTTAAAACTTGTTTATGAATAGGTAGGTACCTACATTTTTATGGTAATATACACTTCATGTGTAATATTATGATGTCACTTTATGACAAACTGTGATCCCATCCAACAAACACTACTTACGATTATGTTTATGATTATATTCGTATGCTTCCGATTATTGAATAACATGCTCGTAAAATAAAATAGATCGTAAAAATATACGATGAATTTTACAGTGCACCGTCATACTAAACTAGATCAATTATTATTATCGATTGCATCATGGTAGGTAATCCGTTGAATTTTATATACAATCTTGAGATTTACATAATCTAACTTTTACTCTTAATCCTATAAATAGGACCACAAATAAACACCATCTTTATTTAGTTGCTTAATTTCATAAAGTTAATCCTTATATTTATATCTAAGTAGATAAAACCATGGCAACGTGGTGATCTTAATTTCACGGAATTTAGACGATTCTTAATGTGGTAGGATTTGGTATTTAGAGCAAAACAACATCGTGCAAAAAAAGTCTTCTGATCTCTTTCGAGCAAAATGTTTTAGTTTTTCTCCGCGCATCATGCCTCGCGATCTCTTGCGATGAGTCACCTCGGTTCAGCTGTTAACAGTACTCTTCAAAGCTTTAGTTCATAGTAAAGAGATGTGCAGAAGGGTCAATCTTGCTGTTTCCATAACTGAAAACGTACTATTTGTCTTTCCCGTTGTCCCGTTGGGAATAAAAGGTTGTCCCGACTTGTATTAACCATTGGTACAGACTAGGTACAGACAGTCAAGTCTTTCTATTTAATAACCGCATCAAAATACGTTGCGTGGTTAGGAGGAGTTAGCGATATCCATGACAGACAGACTAACAGATAGAGAAACGCAAAAATGTGACTTAGTTTATACTAAAAATGAATTGATTGATATGTAGCTAACATATAAGTAGAAAAACAAGTTGCTGCTGTACTCAAATTACCAAACACACTACAACCATCAAGACTCTCGAAAATCCTCTGAAACCTCCTCGGAAGTTGTGTATTTGAGCTTGAGAAATATTACCACTATGTACTTAGTGAACCATCTGTATAGGCACACCGTGCGCTGTATGTAGGTAATTGCGGCTGAACCCATTCAGTTTTTGTTTAGCCATTGCCATTACACTCGGCTATCTAGGCCACTAGGGGCAGTACTTGCTAGTAAAAGTATGGCTTTACTTTCGTATGGAAGGTTACACCGATAGGAATAATTGAAAGCTTGTAACTGTCTGTTTACATTAGAGATAATCGATCCATGGTTAGTAATATCAGATGACCCAAGATATTAAGGCGAGACACTTGCAATGTTATAGACCTTGAAAGTGAGATTTTTTGCAATTGGAATGGTCATTGTGCTAGATTTGCGCACTCTCACTTCAGAAAAGGAAAAAAACAATGCAGATAACTTTCTACGTTATTTGAACTATGATTTGATTACCTATAGATCAGATAGTATGACGTTCAGTTGCGAATTTTAGATACATTGTGGAATATGTCATATCTCTTTCCATCTTAAATTTCTGGTACAATACAACTTGATCAAATCAAGAAAGGATCCCGAAATGGCTACATAATTGTAGGCCTCTCTATCAAGATATATGACATAAATGAGCGGGTTGTCAACAATAATGTTCCCATTTCGGTATCCTTTCTTTCTGGTGGAGTTATACCTAGCGGTGCAATTGATTTTGATGCTTTTATTTAAAATTCAGCACCCTGCAATACCGGCATGCTGACGGCACATTATAAACGAGTACCACAAGCACATTGTGTCACGTCGAGACAATCTGCATGCAATACGTTAATGTCGAATGTCGATCGTGTTCCGATGTTCTGGGTCATTGCACGGACAGGCCAGGTTGGCATTATTAGGTAACTCTACCGAGAACACGTTGTCATGAGGAAGCGGTTTGGTATTCATTGCGGATTTCATATGGATACGATTAGCCAGGAGAGCTATTGAAGGTTCGCTACTGACGTTATTTCACAATTTTTGAGCATCCTGGGAGCAGGCAGTATCCTTTCAGCAGATTTTGTTTGTATCCTGGATTCATTCATTCACGTATGGAGGGGTTTTGTACAAGCATCTGTGGGAAGTTTCATATCCAGCAGTCGACATATCTCACGTCTGTGGAAAATCATCACTTTAGCCTATAGCCGGACATGGATCTCCCTCAAGGTACACTACCTACGTTCTTCATCGTTCCATCTGGTCGGAGCTAGGGCTTCCAATAAAGATGGATGGATGAAAAATTATTTCATACAACTCTCCGTGAACTTCGGTTAATACTACAAAAGCTTTCAATGGCTACTGCGTTGATACCATGATACAGCAATGATCATCAAGCAGTTCTAGTCATCCGGCTGTCACAGACTACCGGTCCAATCATGTGGAACCGATTTAGACCACTCACATCGCGCATCGATCACAGGAATTGGTTTTTTATTCGCGTTCGTTTATCTTTCTATCGATGTCAGCGGCAGAGTTGCCAAATTAGATCTTAAAAAGCGAAATTCAATTATATTTTCAAGTAATAAGCTAGCTCTATACTATTATGTTGTACCTACTCTTAAGCAAAATTAAACGAGTCCTATTCTGACTGCTCCAGGCTTCACTGTTCTTTGATCGAGTCAATTGGTATGGCTATTGCCATTGACTATTGGAATTTTCAATGACGAATAATCGTATTTTTTAATGAGTACAAGCAAATTACCATTAACGAAATCTAAGGTCGTTGACTGAAATTACTTAGCCGAGCCGAGTATACAGCAACGCTACACCACCCACGCTATTTGACTTTGAAACAACTTTTCTACGTAGAGTTCCATGACGCAGTTAATTTTTTCATATACATCTATGTCTCTTCCGAACTTAGTGATGGTTGGCAACACTAGTCAGCGGAATGACGATCTCTGCGAAGTTGGCGAGATCGTTGGCGAGCTCGGCAGATGCGTGATCCGCGTGCCCTACTGACTCGTGCACGACTTGACAGGTTTGACAGATGGCGTAATAAGCTTGTTACAAGTTGATCGTTTGATTAATCGGAATTTGTAATAAATAAGAATGTGGTTAGAGCCTTAAGGCTCTTAAACCAGCAGTCGTAAGTTTGAGTGCCTGTACCTACCTAACCTACATCTACTTATGTATAGTTCTGTCACAGAATTGGAGATATAACTATGAGAAAAGACAACTCGCCAACTCGATGCCATATCTAAAAAATCATTTTAAATAATCTGACATTTTAAATCACGCACTAGCGTGCATGCTACGTAGTATTTCAAACAAGTAACTTATCTACCACCTACGTTATGCATCTTAGCAACATTTACCACTAAACTAGCCATAATAATAATAAATAATAATAAATATCCTGGACAATTCACACAGCGCCATCTAGCCCCAAACCAAGCAAAGCTTGTACTATGGGAACTAGATAGCTGATACTAATACATATATACTTTTTTTTTTGTAAATAAATACATATTATACATAGAAAACACCCAGACTCTACACAAATATCTGAAAATTGACTTAACAAATATTTGTGTCCGGTGGGGATCGAACCCACGACCCTCGGCGTAGAAGGCAGGCATACTATCCGCTACGCCATCGGGACAGTCAATAATGTAGCCATTTTGAAATTTCCTACTGCTGCACCTTAGGTAAATTTCCTGTCACCAACAGGTACACTGGGTGAATGGAGCATAGGACCAGCCAGCAACCTTGTGGACGCCCACATACGTTGACTCACCAACAACGTTGATCAGCGGCACCTTAACCTACCCATTAAAGAGATCAATTTGTTCTGGTTCTTCATTATAACTGTATGAAGAACCAGTATATTGAGATCCCTAGAATAGGTAGTTTAAGTGGTTGGTTGTACGACAAGTCGCCCACCGTCTCCCAACGCATTAGCATAAGCTTTGTGATGCTGGCACCTTCCGCGACCTTCGCGTCAATATCAAATTTCGCTAATTTGTTTTAGAATGCATTCGAATTAGCACTTAGTTCAAAAGGCTGATTGATATTGTTTAATAGCAGTATAAAATTGGTATAAAATATTTTGTAAAGTGCAGGAAAAACATCGTGATAAAACCCACAGTCTAATAAAATTTGACTTCAGATGATATTTGAATGTGTCTTGACCTAGGATTCGGGCCAGGTTAGCCGTCGGGTTGCAGAGGTCAGATGGCAGTCGCTCTGTGTAAAAACTTGGTTCCACGTCAAATCCCCTAGGTTAGGTTAGGTAGCCGACTTCAACAGAGAACGGGATAAGGCAAGAATAATGATGATGATGATTTTGTAAAGTGCAACGAAACACATCCTATTTGCGCGTATAGCTCGGGAGTGGAATTTCAGATAGTTTAAATATGACGTCAAAGATTTCCCGCACGAGTTGTTATATCGCATGTACCATCACCAACCATCTCAAAAAACAGAAACTAAAGATTAGTTGCGATGTGACGTAAAAATTATTTTCGCAAAAAGTTTCATTAACCTTTAAAAAGCGAGTAGAGTGACAAAATATAAATCGACAAAACAGGTGAACTTAAAATCTCACACGTATAACATGTTTAATTGTCACAAAAAAGCCCGTTTTGCATGCAATTAACTTACGCGACGAGGTATGCCGAACCGGCGGCGTGATGAAAGTCACGCCTTACTTGACACCGTCTTCAATGCTCTGGGAATTCATTAATCAAAATAATGAAATCACGAGAGAAACCTTCTCATTACTTCGACACGTTACCTACTTAGCAATAATGAAACGGAAAGTCGGCCAAAACAAAATTGAAATGGATATCCTTTTCATTATCAACACAACAATGTATGAACATACTTAGGAATCTTTAGGTGTGATCAGAGAACGGGATAAGGCAAGGAGAATGATGATGAAAATATGTAATCAAAAACTTGTGAGGGAAATGAGATACGAATTCCATTGGTTCATAAATCAGCTAGGATTCATGGGGCCGTTGGACGATTCAGTGTCGTATACAAAAAAGAGAAGTTAGGATTGTGAATACGAAGCCTTAATAATTAGTTGAATATCACCCTGAATTAGATTTTTTCGTTCATCTGCTCTACATTTCAATACTCGTACGCTATCATACAAAACCTGGTACTCTTATCCTTCATTCCTTAAAGCATGTCGGCTGTAATGGATCCAGTTTAATTCGATTCAAGGAAGACCCTTTTTCACACTTAACGCTCAACGCAGCGCTAAAATAACGCATCCGTAACGCAGCGGTCTGTCAGATCCATACTAGAAACATCAATCCCCATACTAAAACCTCTCAAGCGCAGTTGACGAAGCTGCATCTAAACAACGCGGTTGGATCTGACAGACCGCTGCATTATTTTAGCGCCGCGTTGTGCGCTAAGTGTGAAAGAGGCCGAACCGTATCAGCAATTATGTTGTGCGTCGGAGTGTGCTATGATGCCAAGTTCATCGTCACGTTGACATGGAATCCGCGGCGTGGTGACTCACGCGCAGGTACAGTCAACGGCTTGTCAAATCTCACTTTGTATACAGAGTGTAAAAAATACAAAATTAGCAACTGACCAAGTCAATTTGCGTGGGAGGTCCAAAAAAATTTGTCATATTTAGACCTCTCTTTCTTGGGGAAAGTTGTTCAGTTTCATGGGCTGATTCATCCCTTAAAATATTTGCAGCTAATATTTTTACACATAGCTAGGCGCACATTCTTCATTAGAGTGACTGCTAGAATGTGCGGTGTAGCTTCATAGCCCGTAGAGTCAAAGATTTCATATCCTAATGCTCTAGAGTGGTGGCTGAGGGCCAGCTTTTTACCAAATGAATCGAAGAGGGTCCCTGCCGGATATGATTGGCAGGGCCAAAAATTACGGCCTTCGAGGGCACCTGAAGGAACCTTTCTCCAGCAGAGGACGTCTAATGATCAGGAACAACTCCTGCAGCAGTTTCAAGAACGCACCTTAATAAGCCTTCAGCTTTGACAAATTTAAATGTGTGGAATATAGTGCTGTGTAAGTTACATAAAGGGCAGAGCACACCGCCTCCATATGTAGCTCATATGCGTCACTGAGTTTGCAGTTAGACATAATATAAAACGTACTTACATATTTACTTTCACTTGCTAGTCCGGAAACATAATTATTGTAAATAAACATCACTTAGCGTCAGTATTATGACATGAAGACTAAAAGGATAAGTGAATACGTTTAGAAAAAGCTACTTTCGATCTTCCACTTCCTTCCGTGTTTATAGTATTATCACTTAGACGGAGCAAACAAAATTAAACATTATCTAAGTTAGACAATATATAATTATATCACATATAATTTTGCCAAGATAAGAGCAGAGGTTTAACCTGTAAAAAAAGAACAGAACTCAGCACCAACACAATATCTCAATATTTTTTTGTTCTGTGTATTATTTACAATTTTAGTCGCTACAGCGAAACGTTATATTTCAGAAATAGTTCTCGGATGTGGCGATAGCTGCCGTATTTTTACGGCTGTTTACGGTCTGCCTACGGCACAAGGGATAAAGCCGTGATATTATGTGTTTGTGTGTATGTGTGTGTATTTTATTCACCGCGTCGGCGTCCGTTGACACAGCCGGTGCCGGACGTCGCCGGGTAGTCGTTATAGTGGTTAACCGTACGTGTGCTTGCTGTACAATTACCCGTGCCGTTGGTAAAAAGTGGCCACGTACGAGCAACCATGTTTTGGATTATGCTTGTCATTTTAACCACTTCTTGGAAAGTTTGACAAAGTTTTTCATTTATTTCTAAAGACAATGGGAAATTTTCTAGCAAGTTTCCAATCGTACATAGATGGCGCCGAGCTAAACTTTTGCTAAGGTTTATTTCCAAGGAAATATATTTAGTCTACTTGAACATCAATATAACTATAGTATCAACCAAGCGCAACGCCATCTGGTTTGGCATCATAAACTAGCTCGAGATCTGTCAAAAACAGGCAGATAAATCCCCAATGCTGGATGTCCTCAGTTCCAATAACTATCACAATTTCTAGTAGGCTCATGATACGCACCGTAGAAAGACTTATATCGCGGGCGAGAAGAGAAACACACACACATATCACGCCCATATCCCTGGTGGGGTAAGCAGAGCGATAACGACCGTAAAATTACGGTCGTTATCGCCACGTCTGACAAATATTGAGGGCTGTTTGAGATAATTAGTGTACTATAGTGATAGGTTGTCAGCCTATCGCCTAAAAGTTGTAATACATCTGAAACCCTAAGTCCCTCAGTCGGCTTTTACGACACCCACGGGTAAGAGATGGAGTGATGCTATTCTAAGCCGGCATCACACGGCAAAGAGAAACGCATGGAATTTATCAAAATAAGTGGAGAATTTTAAAATTAAATTGTAGAGAAAATCGATGTCGCGGTGCACATCGTAAGCCTACACAAACAATATTCTAAATCATTTGATTCTACGCTTATCTGCAGTTTCTCTACCTAATAAAAGCAGCAAAATAGGTATTGTTCCCAAACACGCTCCATAAAATTATTTGACGCTTTCAACTTAAATTTAGCGACAGTCACCAATCGATGAAAATGACTGTAAAAAATTGTTTAGCATTCACGAACGCTAAAATTATGTCACCCAACATTCCTCAGTTGAATTCAACCGTTTATGATCAGTGGAACAAACGAACCGGTCATTTTCACAAACCGATATCTCTTTATTACTTGTCAAAGACGACCGATGTGGCGCAGTGGTAGTGCGACGGCCTTTGACGCAGAAGGTTCCGGGTTCGATTCTCGGTGGGTCACTCACAAAGTTGATATTTATCACGTGAATTTGTTCCTATTCTGGTTAGGACATTGCGGGCTGACAAACCCGTGTATCGAAGATAAGAGAGAGAAGATAAGAGTACGAAGATGGTTCCGTGTTTTGGATGGCACGTTAAGCCGTAGGTCCCGGTTGCTGTCTATGATTACTTATTACACTGAGGTTTAATAGACGACTCAGTTTTCCACACAAAAAGAGCCTTGTCAAAGAGTAACCGGTTTGTTAAAAGATATTATTGCGGGTTTTAACCGATATAAGGTAAACATAGCTATATCAGATTATGATAAAAAATCATTGGTTGCATAACCTGATTTTTAAAAAACGACCCCGAAAGGCCAATTATTGTTGACATCCCGCCCATAATTAGGTATGTCGTGTAGCTTGATAGAGAGACATACAATAATGTTGCCATTCGGGATCGTTTCTTTATCTGTACGAGATACCTATAGGTATGTAGAATTTTTTGAAACCGTTTTTTAGACAATGCTTAGGAACAAAACATACACATCGAATTGAGAAATTGTTCCATTTTTGCGGCACAATTACAGCTCCTGAGTTGGCAAAAAAAAGTAAAGTATCGTATCGTAATGCACCTACATTTGCGGATGTCGTAGCGTAGTCAAAGTTGTCAAACGACACACATCAAATTTGTTTGACACTCATTTTAGACATTCTTGCTAATCCACTTTTCAGATCGCTTAATTTGATCTTCAGTTATATTGCGTAACTGAACACGGTATCAGGTCCACAGTAACTGTTATTTAATACCTGTGACATGGTGACTGACAATCTGAGAGTAGCTGTTAAAGGTGTGACAGGCAGTACTCGTTAAAATTCCTCTCGGTAAATTAGGCAGATTTGAAAGGTGGCGCCGAAAGATCCTGGTGACGTAATTGTATACGATCTATTTACGAAAACATATGTACGATATAGGTTACAAAACGGAAGAACCGTTGTAAAATTGACAAAAGTACGAAGTCGAAATAACTGACAACTTGACCGGGAGCACTAAAATATCGCAGCGGTCTGTCAGATACATACTAGAAACGTCACTCCCCATACTAAAACCGCATTTGGCGGACGACGTTGCGCTAGCGAATAGGTAAATGGGCATTTTCATTTTCGGTTGCAAAGACAAAAATCTAGCTGTCCCATGACTTAGATCAACTGTTGTTGTAAAACTATTAAGCCTGTGCACTAATTATCAGATATTTCTGATAATTTGTGTAATTTTCTAACTGTTCAGTACAAAATTAATCATTTCTTATCTTAAAATCAATTAATGAATGTAGTTTTTCGTGTTAGAGATTGCCTTTTTTTTAATGTCCCACCCATGTTTTTAAAGTTTCAGCGCGAATTTCAAAATATTCTCGATTTTATAGGCTAAGTGGCAGCCTTTTTTTTGAGGATTATACGCTTAGAAATTCAGTTCTAAACCTTAAACATGCATAAAATAGGCTATAAAATAGAATAAATTACTTAAATACGTTGTCCTACAAAATAGCATGAAGTGGAATTCCTTAGTAACGTCACGGGCTATTTTTACAACTTCTTCTAAGATTTCTACCAAAACATTGTTGTTTTATAATAATCGCAACATTTATATGATCTAATCAAGTCGCCATTTTATGCTAGCTCGTTCAGTGTCAAAAATATATGGTGAAAAAAGGTTGTGTTTCGTCGGGGCCAAAATCAACATTCCACCTTAGTTACGCAGTTATTCAAAGTAAGTAGTGCTTATGTATGTAATACAATATTTTATTTACGATGTTGCGCTATGCATTATGCAAAACTACTTAGCCTGACTGTCTTTTTGCATGATTTATTTATTTAAATCATTATTCAAAATAATGTGCACGAGCTCGTCACATCCAAACGTCACGTCATTTACATACTAAACGATTTTTATTTCGTCACTTCCATATACGTCACGCTGCAACTGAAAATGAAAATGCCCAAATCTATTATAATATTTCACACATCCGAAATTGCGTGGAGATAATAATATCTAATGTTAGTAACCTTAACCACCACACGAAGCAGAATTATAATTTAAATCACCAAATTATACCTAATAATTTCACAAAAATGTATGAGAATGACTCTGTGCGAATAACGGAAAATTATTACAGAAAGCATTGAACTTGTATAATCCGTTATGATTAAGACTACTCTTACTTAAAAATGCTAAGCATATGCTAAACGATGCAAATAACCCACAAATTAGCTAAAATAATGTTATCTAGTCTCGTAAAAGTCACTGCTTACCATTTATTATGAAGATATATGTAATATAGTGACAACAGATTAGCGTCAAAGTGTCGTTCAAAATCAAAAGCGAAATTGGAGATCAAAAGAAAGTACCGCTCGTCAGACGTGAGAAACTTCTGATGTTTCAAATTAGTTTATTGCTTAATTTAGTTTATTAGATAAGATTCGTTTATTGCGGCATGAAGAAATATGCAAACATTTAATTGTATGTATAGGAAAGTTTATCGTTGGTACATTATTATGCTCTTTGCCATTCAAAGTACAAAAAACACGGTATAACGTAAGTATATATATTACAGGAAGTTCGTGAAAAAACTGTTCATTCCATTCAACCGTAGCATATAAACAAAAAAATATATGTACATCAGTATAATCAACCGGAAAACTACATATAACAATACTTCTTTCGCGTTTTGAGTCCGAGAATTGACTTGGTCGCCTCAGCTGGTACATTTTGTATGGGAGCTCCAAAATTTTTTTCATATTTCGACCTATGTTCCTTGGGGAAAGTTGTTCAGTTTCATGAACCCGTTATAATATTTGCAGTTGTTTTTTTTGCACCTTAGATACAATCAATTCCTTTATCTGTTCTCGATTCCACCGTTCGGTAGCGTTGATCAATCATTTTCACTGATCGCTAACTCTTCGCTTTCTTTGTGTTTCACTTTCACACAAATGATAGATACGATGTTGGTTTTAGCGTTTTAGAGAGTCAAACGTGGTATTGTTGTAGATATAAAACGCAGTAAATACGTAATATATGTTTCGTATAAAATATTATTTAAAAATAAATAAAAAAGTATTAAAACGTAAAAAATAGGAAATAATAGAAGTTTCATCAAACTTGTCCAAGTGTTAAATGAGGGAGCGCCTTACCGCACATTGCAAATTCGAACATAAACATATTTACGTACATTCACGTCTTTATTTCACAGATGTGTCATATTGCTACTCGTACCTAATATAAAAATCATATTAACATTATCATCAATCAGTCTCAAACTCGAATCACATCTGTCTATAGTCCTAGCTATAGGTATGACAAATACATTCTGAATATTTTGGCGCCACCCAGAGCAATAACACTATGGCGGATCGCACGCTAAACGAAAATATCGAAACGCAGAAATATCGCAGCGGTCTGTCAGATTCATACTAGAAATGTCAATCCCCATACTAAAGTCGTTCAACCGCTGTTGACGCTGCGCTATCGTAGTGTCGTCCGTCGAGTGCGGTTTAGTATGGGGAGTGACGTTTCTAGTATGGATCTGACAGACCGCTGCGATATTTTTGCGCTCCGTCGTGCGTCAAGTGTGCGATCAGCCTATAGGTGTGACAAATGCAATCTGAATATTTTTGGCGCCACGCCACCCAGAGCAGTAACAAGCTTATAGATACCTAACACTATCAAGCTCATATTTAGTAGCTGCTCATATAGGTTGTAAGCACACAGTTAAAATATAGTATTTCGGCATTATAATGTGCATTCGTAAAATACGATTGCTTATATTATCTTCAAGCTACTGATAGGTACGTAGCCAAACAGACTAAACCCTACTTATATCGCTTGGTTAGGTTATAGGAATATCTGCTTTTCTAAGGCGCATCGCACACTTAACGCACGACGGAGCGCCAAAATATCGAAGCGATCTGTCAGATCCATACTAGAAACGACACTCCCCATACAAAAACCGCACTCGATGGACGACGCGGCGATAGCGCTGCGCGTCGACAGCGGTTGAGCGGTTTTAGTATGGGGATTGACATTTCTGGTATGAATCTGACAGACCGCTGTAATGTTTTAGCGCTCCGTCGTGCGATCCGCCTTATAGTGACATAAATCTGGTATAGCTGAAGCTTTTCTCAGAATAAAATAACACAATTATTTGTTTCAATTTCGATTCGAATGATTAAATGTTTTGATGAAGTAAGTTAATCCCGCATATATTTTGGGAAAGTTTATTTAACGTACGTTTATACAAGAGTGAAAAGTTACTCTGAAAACGTCGGTGCATGCTAGTTTTATCGCTGATTGTCGAGATCGGGAGTGTGTAGTTCCAATAATCAAATTGAACTAACGTTTTTCTATCTGTGATTCCTAATAGTATAACAGTGGGTGGCACAGTGCCAAGAAACGCTTCTGACATAGAAATAAATACTTAACTACTACATATATTATAGAGAACGCTTAGTGAGAAAATGCGTATTTTTTATGTTTCATAGGTAATTTGTAATAATTGTGATACATCAGGATGTTTTTAGCAATATTTGGTAGTAAAAGAAATACAAAAATACTATTCCACAGATGATTGTGCCTAGAGCAGCTCTGCTCTACTGTAGCTAACTGTGCTAATCTAATGAGCTTCTGAATTAATAAATCTACTGAAGTTTTAAAAAACATTAGTTAGTTAGTAGTTAAGCCTTATCTTGATACAAATAAGGACGCAATATTCCAGTATTGACTTGACCTCACATATTATATGAATTCAATAAAGTAGGTAGGTATAACAGAAACATAAATGCGGTCCATGTATGTCAAGTATATCATAATCTTTAGGTAAATGTTTTTATAAGAAGCCACAAAAGTTTATTATTTTCATTATATTTGCCTTACTATATAAAATTCTTGTTTTTACAAAAATATTGACTGAGCGACATACCTACAACTGAATGACGAAATTATAACTTCGAGCGTTTAATTTGCAAGGCAAAACCACATAATTTAATGGTATGAGTAGTAAAATTTTACTGCAAAATAAGCATTTTCGTCCGGTGTGTTGCCAATATTATGTGGGTTTGTGGAATATCTTATTTTATAGGTAGTAACAGTAACCGTGGACTTTGGCAAAGATTTTACGAATGTGAACCTCAGAATAAAGCAAATAGGTAAGTAGGGAAGATGTCAGACATTTTTTGTATTTCAAAACAATTGTATTGGTTTCACTACAAAAAATGTCTAACATGCAGCTTCACCAAGAGCCAACAATCGCAAGTATTAATCATAGGTAAGATTTGCCTTCATGACGGTATTTGTACAAAGCTGCTGTTGCAAGAATTTTTATTGATGACATTGATGGTCGATCATATTTATACTTACCTACATCCATCTTCAGACTTCCAGACCTAAAATACAAAGCTACTCAATCAAAGAAGGTTCTATACCTCTCTACCTCTTAAGCCTAAAGTGCTCGATAAGCAGAAACTCTACGTAACCTGAACTTTATTTTTCTTAGCAAAATTGGTCTATATTATTTATTATTTATTTAATTATTTCAGACAATTAAAATCCATTTTTGTTAGTATTCTTAATCCTATGTTAGTACAAACTATTTAATTAATTAATTAACACATTTAATCAATAGTCCCACCCAGTGGCGCAGTATGGGACAGTCTATTTTGTCAGCAATGACCGACAGGATACTGTTGGAGCTGGCTCGCACTCTGCACAGCAATGAGGCCACTCTTTTGCGCCTAATGGCGTAAAAGTCGTCTGTGCGCTCTTGTGCGAACATGAGTGATGCGCTACAAAACCGGGGCAGCCCCAACAGCATCCTGAAGGCATTGTTGTACTGCACACGAAGAGCATTGTATGCTTTTTGCGTGTAGTTGACCCACAGGCTCCCAGTGTAGAAAACCTGACAAAAAGCTTTAAACAGGGTTATTTTTACTTGCTTCGTACACCGGGAAAACCTGCGAGCCAACATGTTACTTCGCACAGCCAATGCTCTTCGTTCTCTTTCAATATCTAGGTCATCTTTCAAGTCATCTGTAAGTATGTGACCTAGATATTTAAACTGAGTCACTACTTTTAACAAATTTCCAGCAAGTGAGACAGGAGGCACATAGTCACGTTTTATACCACTCGCCGTGAACACCATGACTTCACTTTTCCGCGCATTGTACAACAACCCATGTTCTTCCGCATAGGCTTCACAAACCGCCAGCATTTTTCTAAGTGCACTGATTGAAGGGCTGAGCAGCACCATATCATCAGCATAACTGATGTTATTTATGCTTTTGCCGTCAATATAGCACCCGGTATGCATGCTGCTCAACCTTTCAATCAATCCGTTCACGTACAGGCTGAAAAGGTTAGGCGACGTCAATCCTCCTTGTCTTACCCCGCATTCAAGCCTGTATGCGTCGGAGAGCACATTGTTCCATCTCACATGGTTCGTTTGGTTGTTGTACCAATACCTAAGAATTCCCGTAAGTTCCGCTGGAAGTGTTGTGCTTGCTAATTTACTCCATAGAAGATCATACGACACCATATCAAAGGCCTTACTGAGATCTAAAAAGCAGGCGTAAACAGGCGTAGATCGTTCGGTGTAGTACTTGACGGTATGCTTGAGACACAATATGGCAGACTCAGTAGACAACCCTTGCCTAAAACCAAACTGTAGGTCGTGTAGGTCTAGGTGTTTCCTGAGCTGCGAATCGAGCAAACCGTCAAGCACTTTGGCTGTTATTGTAGCCAGTGATATGGGTCTGTAATTTCCCTTATCAGCAACATCTCCCGTTTTATTCTTAGTTATTGGTACAACAATGGTTTTCATCATGTCATTCGGCAAATAAGAGTGACGTATACAAAATGTATAAAACATCGAGAGCACTCTAGGTAGATGGACCCCTGCTGCTTGAAAATGTTCAATACTGAGACTGTCGTGCCCGGGAGACTTGCCTCTGGTCATGTTTCTTATTATACCATCAACATTTTTGGCTGTAAATCTATCACCCAGGCTATCGACAGGCTCAGTACCAGCCGCGGTAACTTCACATGATGGGCCCAACGGAGAGGACACTCTGAAGTGGTCCCTAAATAAGTCTGCAATATCTTTAGGTTCGGTTCTTCCGTTCACCGTAAGGGGAATACTAGCTTTGCCATTTAAAGTTTTAGTGGCTCTCCAAAAACCCTGAAAATTATTGTTGGAACGGTGTAATGCCAGAACATCCATCTTGATTTGCTCCTGATTGTTAAGACACCACTTCAGTTTACCTTTAAAGCGTTTTCGGCTCTCGTACATTTCTCGGTACACATTTCCATTAGGCGGTTTCCCATAGAGCTCCCACATCTTAAATTTAATTTTAGCTGTAATGTGTGCCTCCCTAACATGTCTATTCCACCCCGCTATATTACGTGGACGTCGCCTCCTTACCGGCTTGTCGTAACTTAGAACTGCGGCCTCAGATAATGTGTTTATAATGTCATTGTACATATTATCTATAACAAGTCTGTGCTCGGGATTATTACAAAGTCTGTCACAACATTCCGATAACTCGGCTGGAAAGTCCATGTCTCTTAATTTTTCATTACAATAATTAATTAATTATAATACATGTCAGTTTGATCTTTATCACGCACACCCCATAATATTTTATTACAAAATTTATTATTATTCTTACATGTCATTCTCAATTTTAATACATTTAAATTACATTCTAATTCAATTGGAAAATGATCCGAATAAAATACATCGTTATGTATTATTACATTATTAATAGAGTTCCAAGCTGACTGTGTTACTATAACATGATCTAACCAGCTCCTGGTCCCGTGGGCCTCACTAATGAAGGTGTAACTGTCAGAGTTCATGCCTAATTTTTCAATGTCAGCGCAAATTAATTGTTGTTCCGAGCAAAAGTCCAATAATTCCCTACCAAACAGTGCATGCGGATGCGCGTTGTAATCGCCACAAGCAAACACAGATTGCACATTACTGTTTTCAATCACTGCATAAATCTCACCGAGACAGGACGCAAATTCCGCTAAGTTATCAACGTGATCTACCGGCATATACGCACTCATAATGACTATGCTATGACTATCGTTCACCTCCGCTTTGATAGCCACTAATCGCGCACTTTCGCACTTAATCACTGAAACTGATTTAAAAATACTTTTACGCCACAAAATCGCAACGCCTCCGTACGGACGACCACGAATGGGTCCCACTGACGTATCCATGGCTGACGTCCCGGTGTACCCGAAGTCTTCATTAATACATCCTAGCAACTGAATGTCGTGACTAAAAAGCCAAGTCTCCTGAAGACAAATCACGTCGGCTCGCTGAGACAAGGTTATATAATCATAAGGTTATCAAGGTTATATAATATAAACAAGGTTATATATCTATAGATCGCTCATGCCTGGTTTGGAACTAGTACATTCAAAATAAAATTATTAGTTTATTAGCAAGTTCAAAGCCCGTTTTGGTGTCATCCTGTGCGTATTTGCGCACGCGCCGCCGCCGCGCCGCGCCGGAAGCCGCAAGCGCAGGTTCGCAGAACCACGTGTATAAACATTATTGCGGAACCAGCGCTGGCTACTGACTGCACAGAAAACAGACATTCCACACCGGTTCTGACAAATAAACTAAAAACACGCTAATATATTTGTCAGCACGTCTCGACTCGACTATGCTAAAGTAAGAAACGAAGAGAAACATTTTATCACAAGAAAATTAAACAGAAACCGGCTTTAAACTCTTGTAGATAACTACTAACTTATGACTTTCTGAGAAAACTGTCTAACTCTATATCGTCATTATCGTTTTTAAATAGGTATGCTTTTAAAACCTTTTGAAGAACCTACTGAAATAAATATAATAAAAAAACAACAATCGCTTCCTTCCTTAGTAGTAGACTAGTAGGAACGGCCAAATAACTGTGCGACCCGACTGCGATAATTTCAAGAATAAACCACTCTACACATTCGAAACTAATGAGCACTAGCCAAACATCATTTGACACTTGCCCAATATTAATAGTGAAGGTACTAAACAGGAACAAACACGGTCCCCTGCACCGTTATATCAACTCCTCCCAAGTCCAATTTGCTTTGCCCCAGTTTGAGAACGCGGCACTTTGAGCGTTATGTCATGTGGGCACTTCATGTGACCCTTCCTCATAGCTGTTTGCTGTGAGGAAACCTTATGTCAACAATTGGGAAGCGTTGCATAATGAGGGCTTTCTCGTGATCTTGCTTTATTTGTTACTGGAGCCCTGGAGGACAAATCATACGGCCGATACTTTTGAAAACAAGCTTCTGTGTTTCTTAAAACTGTGCCCAAATAGAAAAGCGTCTTACATTGTGGTATTGACCAGACCATAGAAATATTCAACGTGTTTTTATTGTTTGCTTAAGCCCTAGAGTAGGTCAAGGGAAAACATTAAAAAGAAAAAGTTGTACATAGGTAGTCATAAAATTTCTTATGCAAAGACGATGCTTTCTCTAAACTAACAAAATGGGCAATTTTCTTTCTACAACCTTTTATTTTTATGACAGCCCCTTTGTAAAATACAACGGTGGTATTTACGTGTTCACGTGACATCTTCTACTTGTCATATATATTACTAGCTGGTGCCCGCGAACTTCGTTTCGCCATAATATATCTTCCATCATTTATCAGCTACGTATATATAGGACGACCACTGCTAAACATAGGCCTCTAAGAGCCATAAAATAATATTAGCTAATATTAAATTGTTGGTAGGTAGGTACCTGAAAACTTGGTTTCTCAGACTATAATTATTATGTAAGTAATTTAAAAAACTGTTAAATCGTAAAATTTCAATTTCCACATGCAAGAATGAGTAAGAAAATGGTGGTTCGTTTATAATGTTTAGTCTTTTAGAATCCCTGAAGGTTCAGTTTCTTGAAGTCGTCATTTCCTGCTACGATTTTTTAGCTTTCCAGTTCTCTTCCCTATATCTTCAACTTTCCGCCTCTTATGCCATTTTTAGCAGATTTTTTAAAACTGTGCAATATTTACTTCCAAGAGTATTAATTCCGTGAAGTAGACTGATGCCACTAAATAAAAACAAAAACAATAAAAGCAAAAGCAAAAACAAAAGTAATCATACTACTAATCCTATCCTATCCTACTTCCTACTAATAATATAAATACAAAAGTTTATATGTTTGTTTGTTACTCCTTCACGCAAAAACTGTTTAACTGATATTCATGATTTTGAACACAGACATAAAGGGGGTAACTTGGATTAACACATAGGAAAGTTTTCTTCGCGAAAAAATGTTCCTGTGTGATGCCATGGGATGACCGATTTCCACACGGGCGGAGCCGCGGCTAGGGTTACGTTTAATTAAGTACCTAAGGCTATTTAATTAAGGTCGTGTGCTGCAAAGTAGAATAGCACCTCTCTTCCCGTGGGAGTCGTAAGAATCAACCGAGGGAGAAACCTGACCAAGACCGGCGGCCCTGGAGAAGGACAACAGAATCTACATTTAAACCCGGAGCGGAGTCTTTGTCAGACGTGTGTGACAGAGGTCTATCCTGCTGTCAATTTGGCTCCGCACGTATCGATTCGAAGTTCCTGTGGTGTCAGTCAGGGAGCCCGAGAGAGTGGCGCAGGTCTTGAGCAACCCTGCGTTTTCCAAAATTACACTCCAGACCAAGCAGTGTCTGTGGAAAATCGGCTTATACCTATAGCCACGAAAAGTCTTATCTCAGATATTGATTTGATCGTCTGGCACAAACGTATAAAATATAACTATCGTCAAGAAAATTTAACAGAAATATGGAAAAAATGTATCTTCTATATAAAATGTACCAGCCGATTGAGTCACTTTGTGTGGGAAGTCCAATTTTTATTAGTAGGTATTTCCAAAGAATATTTCAGAAAAAAGTTGTCGCACCCTGAAAATAATGTAGTTGTATTGTCGGCAAAACCTATAACAGCAGTATGTACCAGACAAACATTGGCTAAATAGCCTTAACCAAATTAGCGAGAAAAATTAAAAACAAAATAGTAAGCCATTTTGACCACGGTTGGAGCGACAAAAATAAGGATATGTCTTCACACAAACTTTTGCTTTGAAGTTAATGCAATTTTCCCGCGATAAATAGTAGATTACGCACAAAGACAACGATCCATAAATGAAGAGAACGTACTGATCTCATCATCTTAGCTGCCCTTGAGCTTTGAGATAAATTACTCTTTCTCCTCCTAGGCATTGTAGCTATTCACTGCACAAAGGGTAAAATAGTAAGCAGGTTCAACGTCCGTAAAGAATATCCTAAGTCAAAACCAATCAGTAAGCAAAATCGAAGTCCGTAAAGAATAGCAGATGTTTGTTATAATAATTCAACAAATTCAATATTATCTCAAGTAAAGAAATATTTCTTTAAGGTGGCTCTTTATATAGTTTTGCAGGAAACATTCCATTAGCGCGTTTTACAAAACTAACAGCGACATCTATGATTTTTTTTTGTAAACAATCTGGTTCTAAATTTTTGACAATGAATGGCATTATTTATGATTGGTGGTCTTTTATGTATGATTATTATGAACCAAGTGAGATAGTTGCCTGTGTAAATGGAAAACAACCTGTAGCAACTCCGGACTGCCACCGATTTGTAAATCATTCATTTGTTAGGTGCGAAGCCATTTCGACGCTTGGGTGGGACTCGGGTTCAACTCGCAACTTTTTGCTAGACTATAATTAATTGGTTTATTTACTGTTATTTTATTATTATATAGTATTATAGTATACACTTCGTAGGCGGCATCTATAAAATTATTTCGGAACAAATTTGTATCTCGCTTCGCCGAACCAGTAATGGTGTTTTCCTGTGGGAATGAGATATTTTCCCGAAGTAAAAAGTATCCTAAATGTTGACCCGAGTAATAAGCTACCATTGTACAAAATTTGGTAGAAATCTGTCCAGTGGTTTTTACGTGAAACGCTAACAAACATACATACAAACAGACAGACAAACAGACAAAAAAATTTTTAACCATCGTTTTGAAATCTATAACTTAAACTGAATTAGAAACAAAAAACCTTTTTTTAAACTATTCAATGTACAGAATTGGTTCAGTTACTGTTTTATTATATGTATAGATATCATATTTGGAATTATAAACTGACTCTACAATATTAATATTTTTTATTTAATATCGACCAAACATCCGACAGAGCATCTAAAAATAGTGAAAGTGATTTTACTACCAAACCAGTAAAAACTAGTAGACAATCCAAATGATACAAGGGAGAGCGATTTACAAGGTAATAAACATGATTTAAGGGCATTATGTATTAAAAGAACGCTTCATCTCTAACTTTCTTTTATAGATTACTCGTGCTCTCTTGAACTAATAAACGTAATAGTTAATTATATAAAGCTATAAACGAATCTAATAGAAATCCAATCAGATATAAGTTTCACATTTATCATCTTCGAAAAGTAGGGTAATATCTAAAGATAGATTTGCATAAAAATGCAGTAGGTATTGATAGAAATCATCAAATCTAGGTCTGCAACGTTAATCAAAGTTCATTAGCCAAAGACGATATCGAAAATAACAATCTAAAAGAAATCAAGGTTAAGCAAGCCCAGAACGTAATGATTTTACGATTATTCGCGAACATGATCATTAATCTTGCTTGTTCAAAGAAAGCCATAATCCTATCGCTAAACAATGTTCAAGATCAAAATAGAAATGACGTATCGCATCGCATTCTAATAAGGAGCAACAATTTCCTTCCGACGGTTCACATGGTGGTACCACACCGGCTGTGAGTCACTCGGGGTCAAGAGCACTCGCCTGCCTACCTGATGAGTGAGTGTGCCGCAAACCAGCGACGACGCGAGATTGACAATACAAAACTTAGAGATACTGTTACATGTCGCCGGCACGGGGAAATAAATAGCGGCGGTCATAGCAATCGTGAAGAACGCGAAAAGAGAGATTCGGAACGGAAACATAAAATATTAGGTATTTACTGAGAGAGAGAATGGCGCTACGCTATGGTTAAAAATTCAAAATATGAAAACAATGACCAAGAAAGAATTGAGCTCATTAAGCAAACAATCATTCATTGGTTCATAAAGGCAAAACTTTGTTATGCATAAACAGTTACATCATCGATTAATATTAAATAGCTTAGCTATCATAAATGTGATCAATACTTTCACTGGGCAGTAGACACGCAAAAAACTGAATCTCGATAGAAGAATGTACCGAAACAATAGTCTTTCCGTGAATGAATTAGTCTAGCTGGACGTCGAACACACCCAGAAATATTACCAAGTCCGGTTTGAAGGACAAACTGGTCATGCATTCTCACGATAGTCAAGTGGTCTGGGTCTCTATATCAATGGTGATCGTTTACGCCCACGCTACCACTTTCGTTTCGGGCCGACACTCACACGTGACCGTCCGACAGGAACGCCATTCTTTACTTATTATTGTAAGCCCGTCTGAACAGATCGAGTACCAGCAAACTTTGCATATACCATTGAACACTTTTGTCTTTCATAAGCCTTTTCAACTGTTGTCGGCGGGATTTTAAAGTCTTACGCTAAATACGCTCTCAGACGCTTTTCAACAGGTCTATATTGTAAATGAAAGAAAGTAATTTGCTTGTCTAAAATTAATATTCTCTTCACAAAATCATTTTTGAGTCATGTCATAGTGTGGAAATTCTCAGAAACGGAGTATTAGTTATAAGAAGAAAGCTATGGCCTAACCCTACATGGTTTATAAATGTTCCCTTGCCAAGTGGAGAACGTTTGATGGGTGAAGCATCGTTGAAGATTTGCATCACTGTCACTTCCATCTGTCTTACTTGTAGGCTCAATAGTGTACAATTACTGTGAATGCTTTATCATCGGGGTCACAAAGGATCTAAGAAAGCTATTAGTCGCAATCATAGAAATCTGTAATGTCTCTAGAGAGTCTTTTGCAAAGGTGAGGAAGGTAATTGATTAGGAATTCAGGACGAGACTTTTCCATACCGAAGTCAGAAGGTCAAGTAGAAAAAGAAAGGTTGCGAATATGTTTTCTGGAAATAATACGGAAAAGTTTACCTACTTTGAAATCAGAAAAGAATCTCAGAGATTCTCGCCAGCACAATCACAGTGTAAATTCGTCGTTTCTCAAAAAATAATGAGTTCATTACAGATGTTTTCACTCCATCAGTATTTGTTTCAATAGGTATAATGAAATGAAGCTTAATGACTTAATGTAAAAGACAATGAGTGGAGCGCTTTGAGTGAAGCGTTATACTCGTGATTAAGTAAAGTCAAGCCATTTTATATTTGTATAAGCCATGTGGGTATATTAGTTCTATCCACATTACATCAAAATTTGTAACAGTAGAGTACACTTTTATCTGCACGAGAACATCTGTTTTATGTCCCTCGAAACATTTGTAACAAAATAAACGTCGCAAAGAATTATTTGTGTATTTCGCTTGCGACAGAATCTAACGCAACACGTCGATTGTATCATTGTGTTACTGTGTTATGGAAAGTGAGATCGGTATGGAAGGTCCACGAAAAGTTCTTTGACTTCTTGTTATGTGAGTCGTTAAATTTGAATGTTTTTTTTACTAGGGGCCCAGGCGTAATCGGGGGTGAAGAAAACCTGTTCGCACGGGGAGGGGGCCACACACTGCGCTTGCGCCGGTACTCGCACCAACAACATCGCGATACCACAAACTACAGCAGGATCGGCAAGTTCTTGACATTATTATAGCTTTGCGTTACATGTCACAAAGAAATGATAATTATACATTCATTGCGGAGGAGCGACAATTGCTCACAAGATGTTATTACTGAAAGTTTCATAACATCTTTCTAAATAATAGACCACACAAAGACAAAAAACAAACAATAATAAACAAATAATATTGCATTGATCAACCAAGTACAAATGGTGCTAACGTGGCACCTATAAACAATAGTGATAAAACAGATAACACAGGTCTAAATCTAGGACGTAAAGATAACGATAACAACCAGCCATAAATGGGTAATGAGACTATCGTGACAGCCCACCCTTTAACGTGGGAACTGATAGTGAAAAGCCAATACCATAAAATTACATGCATCCATTTCTTGTTCGCAAACCGAGAAAGCTTATTCGATGAACAAGAAACCATTTATTTACGTAAGTACAAGCACTATTATGTGAAAGCAGCTAATGAATTTAAATTTTCACAGCATGCACGCCGAGAATGTCTTTGCAAGCAAAAGTATTACCACCCACCGGTAGATTATTCAGCAGAATACTGTGATGTATTACGAGAAATTATGCAAAGCGCAGTCTTTGGAGCGTCGCACACTTTCGCCGGCACCCTGAGACAGTTTGGAGTCATTTTGCCCATCTTAAGTCTGCAGCCAAAACTATTTGGTCTCTTCTGGCAAACAATGCTGCTGTTGTTTGCATAGCTGTATAACGTGTTGTAGGGGCCACGATAGCTCGAGAAACACTGGTTACATGCGGTATTACGGAGTGGACCACCCAGGCGGTTCGCGGTCCGTCCGTTCGTTTATTTCCTATAACCTTATCTTTGTGTAATGATCTGTATAGGTCGCCACGAAATACGATATCGAGGAGCGTGGCGTCCATTAAAATTCTTTTTTGCCTCATATAGGTTCTATGTCAGTTATTTCTCAATGATCTTGACAATAAATTAGATTGTCTTGTTTTGTTACTACCAGAGTGGGTCAAGTTTCAATTGAGGGAACTAATATAATTTGCATGCCAAAATCACTTAAAGTTACTAACTTATTATTTCCTCAATAATCAAACTTCCTACTCTGACTAAGATTCGGAAGTGAAGACTTGTACCCTCACCTTGTATAACAGTTTGTTGTTATTCAGTCCAAATCAAATGGCCCACTCTCAATTAGTCTTGGGCCAAAGACAAACGCGGTCAAAACAATGAGTTTCACTCTAATGATACCTAAAAAAGATTCATTGAGGTTCTTGGGACTTGATGAGAGCTCGCATTGAGAATCACGATTTCATTATTTGCGCTCGACTTATAAGTGTTTGGGCTACAGACTTGGAATGAACTGTTTGCTGAACACTCCGGCGGTTCTGAATGCATGTAGAGGTCTAGAGGTACTCCAGGGCCCGTATACTCGTATTCAGCCATCTCGCTTTTTCCATTCTCATTATTTATGCTTGGGTTACACAATGCAGTACAAAAATATACCACCTGACCGTGACCTCTCTGTGAACGTGTAAAACTTGTTACGCGTAAACAATTTTGCTGTTTTTAAATATGAATTTTACAGATTGAAGAAAAATGCAGTTTTATCTTTATAACAATGGGTACAACAGGGTCGTGTCATTTGACAGATAGGTCCTAGTGATTGGCTAATACGTCATGTAAATACATATTTGTAGAAGGTTTTTTAAAGAATCTAAGGTAGAACTTGCGTCTCTCAATCTGAACTATAGGAGTGCCAGGACTACCTAATGGATTACGATACTGCCCTGACGCGTGCTGTACAGACATTCTAGACAAGCCACCTATGTAAACGTAACTTCTTATAATTCCTAGCTTATGGCAACTGCACTTATCAGAAACAGGCGTCGGCGACTTTTCACCGGCGGCGGGCGTCTCCGCCCCCCGAGTTTATGATTTACAAACGTGACTGCAATATGCGCCAGCACACATACATGGTCACTTTCATGCAAATCGAACCGACAATTAGTTTGCCTTACACTGCGGCAACAATTCTTCAAGTTTGCTCCGAGCATGAGCTGAGCAAGTAATGGATGGGTTAACCGTTCTTGAGTCTTTCCTCGATGATGTACGCTTTGTTGTCTCCAAGTGAGACTGTGGGAATATTTGATTGAATTACAACAATACTTTCACATAAATTCCGCAAACAGGTATATCAATCTTGCAGTTTTAAGTTTCAAGTCCACGTTGTTGTTGAAATTTAAATATTCGAGCATGTTTAATGTATTTTCGTTTCTTATTTCCTATGTTTGGTAAACAACACTCTCTCTGTGAATGAGCAATGTAAATAATTGCATTTATAATATCCTGCGTTCGGTGCCCCTCTCTCTTTTATTTTGATTTAAGTGGAAATCAACACTTTTTGTAATTTTGCCTTTTGGGCAATCTCCCAAAATTCACCATTAATTTCACTTCATTTTCTGAATCTGGCGATGTAGGTACTGACTTGAAATCAGAGAGCATCTTTTCTTAAAAATCACATAGCAATGTAGTACAAGATCAAGAATCATTCCTGACGATTCTATGAAGATTAGGTAGGTAAGTATATTTATTTAGGTTAACAGCTACACACTCTACAAACAATGCAACAGATAAATTGGTCATAAAGTGTACCTAATAGCATTACGGACGTACTGAAGATTGACTGTTGCACCAATCAAGTCGTTATGCTCTACTCTGTATACAACTTGCAGGTGAATTGCATCAGGCTTCATAACATAAAACATACAGCTTGGAACACCTCTCACTGCGTAGGGCTGACACTGGGTAGCATTTAGAGGTTCGTATTCTTATCTGACAATTTGTCGAACAAGTTTAATGGGTATTAAACTGTGCTATAAAATATAGCTATAGTGGTCCTCTCATGAACCAATATCATTGAAATTTGAGATGACAACTGGAAAGAAATACCTAAGTGGGAAAAACGGCTAAGCAAAAAATAAAAAACTCTACTAAAATGGTAGATGTAAAAGCTGTATCCTCCAAAGCTGTATCGCCAAATCCTTCCTCACTAGTAGGTGTATGGAGAAGTAATATTTTTGTAATCCAACATCAATAGACGAAACAAATGGGTAGCCATTATCATAACATCAAAAAGACATCATACTATATATATATATATATATATATAAGTATGTATATAGGTATGTTAGGTAGTTATTTGTGTAGTACGTATATAATATTTATTTGTGTATTCATATGTTATGGTATGTGTGTGCCGTCTTGTTCCCGTCTACATTCTTATATCTAATTCCACTGTATAGGTTGACTGGAAGAGATCTCTTTAAAGAGATAAGTTCACCTATTGTAATCTAGTTTCTAAGTTCACATTTATTTATAATTGTACACAATAAAGAATATATAAAGAATATATATATACTACATACTGCAGCAGCACTGGTACTGATTTACCATACCCGATTATGAACTCCTCCTTTTGTCTATCCACCGTCTGTAGATTTTCTCTCCAAATAGGTTTAAATTTGAGCTTTGTAGCAACCCTATGGGGTAAGCAATGTTGGCTCAAGATGTTAGCACAGAACATGCGAACGCAATTCGCATCTCGCTGTGCGATCAACTTTAAGCAAATAGTCTGGAGACGTGACATTTCACTACACTCTAACACTTAGCGCGTTTCGTAAAAGGTGGCAAAATGTCTTGATGGATGTTCTTCATACCCTTTATGACTTTACTATAGTCTGTTTAAGACCTAATAAAAAAACCTAATAAACGCTAAAAACGTAGACGACGATGCTTAAAGATGTAATTAACACTTACGCACATCATCGAAATTAAGTCATAAACGGACCTAGGAAGAGTAGTTCATCTTACTTTCTCTAAATTTTATAGTTTCCTAGATCAACTTTAGTGTCAATATAACATACACATCACTTTAGTTACAAGGTACTAATTAAATGAGCCTTAGCTAATACTATAACTTACATATAACGTAGGTTTCTACCAAACGTGAAATAAAACTCATAAGCTCATTAGCACGAACAGCGGATTCATGTCACTCCGTTCTAAGTAAAGGTCGTCTAACCAAAGCCCGAGCCTTGCACTAAGCCTAAGCACTTCCGGAGCCATTTGTCCATTTGTCTGACTGAACACCTTGACAATGGCTTGACTGATTGTCGGACAATTCGACATACCTACCTACATACATGCAAGTAGGTACGGATTCAAAAAAGTCGGAAATCAATATACCAACTAGAGTCGTTGCTAACTACTGAAATCATGATAATTAACCCTACTAATACCTACCTAATTGAGTTCCATCCGTAATTTGCTTGGAAATTTAAAATTTTCACAGATACCTTAAAAACAGATTGAAGCTCTACCGTATATTTCCCGTGCGAGCGAGCTGTCATTACTTTCTTTGGCATAACTGGACCTAACAAATAAATTAATATAGATAAGTAACTATCACTTTTTTGTTAAAGATATTTGAATAAATTAAAATAAGATTTCATTTCTATCCATAAATATTGTAACTAAAAGGTGTAATTCAGTTTCAGTACATTCAAGAAGCAAATAATACTTTTGACATTTTTCGATGTATCTGATACCGATTATCGTGTTTGAAATTAAATGAAACCGTTGAGGCGAGGAACACACTTGACGCACGACGGAACGAAAAAATATCGCAGCGGTCTGTCAGATCTATACTAGAAACGTTACTCTCCATACTAAAACCGCACTCGACGGATAACACTGCGATAGCGCAATAGCGGTTGAGCGGTTTTAGTATGGGGATTGACATTTTTAGTACGGATCTGACAGACCGCTGGGATATTTTTGCGCTCCGTCGTGCGTCAAGTGTGTTCCTCGCCGCGTGATACCCAACGATACCTCATTCAAATGATGGTTTTACGCAACAAATGAGTCGGCAGTGACAATAATTTACCGTTGGCCTCGACCTTGCCGGCTGGTGCTCCCACGACCGCCGAACTGCTGTGTGGTTGCATTGCAACACAGAAAATGCCGCCAAATCCACGATTATCCGCCATCTAGCCGCACCCACGTGCGCTGTATCGCGAGTCCTTTGTAAATTTGCAAATTGGGACGAACGATGTAAATTCTGATGACCTCTACCTTTATTACCTCAGGTTTTAGTTTAAGGTCGTCCTGTTTCTCTGTTTACGTGCTAATTTTTAAATACCTGTTTTGCAAAATTCTTTATCGATCAGTTGCCTTAACGGTAGTTAAATGGCGTGTCATCTGGATAGATGACCCATAAACATCGGATCAATGTCTATCTCTGTGTCTTGTTGATAGAAATCGAGTAAAGATCGAGACCTTGAGTTCTTAATGGTATCGAATATTGATCTTGAGGCTTGGCATGACTTCTTATTAATCGTTTTGTTCTAAGTAATGAAAGTAACATAATAGAAAGATCGTGTGTAGTTCATAAAAGCAATTTGTCATCGGCCACGATAGTGTCACTACTAAAGCTTCTCGACTGGTCACAACTAAATTAATCGCTCTAACAGAATTAAATGTTATTGTGTCAAGGCTAGATGTATTTTTGTTTGGACTGACTCCCTTACGAACAGTTGTGGCGGCCCAAATCCGGGACAAACCAATTCAAAGTTCGTAAAAGTCTCCTGGCATGGCGGCCTTCAACGAAAAGATGCTAAAATAAAATCGTTATGTTCTTCATAAAATCTTTATTAACAAAAGTCCTCTATTACCGACCGGTCTCATTTCATTATTGATGTAGACAATACCGTTATTAAGATAAAGTTCAAAGCTGTTTACTTTTCCTGCGCCATTTAATAAAGAAACACGGTCATTCAACATTACCAGAAACCAGCAAGATATCATATTCGCGGTTACATGATCTTGTACTTGCAAGTGGGAAAAGCTGTTGACCGAGTTCCAAGACCATATTTCATTTTTAATAGAAACAATCTACCTACCGTTACTCTGCCTACACGGCAATGTATCTGAGGATCTTAACTGGATGGCATTACGAGTACAATAACAAGGTATGTCTCTATGTCCTCATCGCTTTCTAAGGATAGATCAATAGTTCTAGCGTTACAACTTTTGCTTGAGTTTAATTAACATCAAGGCAAGCCAAAACGTCTGGAGCCCTTTAAATCCTCTTTTATGCATTCCTATCAGTCGTACAACATAAATTTAAATGCAAAAGCACCGACCTACGACGTCATAAAACTCCTACAAGTTAATTAAAGACCCTTTTACATTGACTTACGTGTATGACAACAATGCTGGTTGCCGAATCTTGCATAACAGTGGAAAGTGAATACGCGTAATGACCAGTTAAACACGATTGATGGGACGACAGTCCATCGGATTGGGAAGGAACAAAAAGTGGTTCAGATATTTACAGAAAGCTGTCGCCAAATCGGGAGGCGTTCGCTTTCGTCCATTGAACGCGAAAGTATGCTTAAGTATAGTATTGTGAATTGTGAAGCAGTCCGGTTTTCTGACCTTGGCACAAAGCCTCATGATTCATGGTTGCGCGTGACGCCGCTATATGGGGCACAATCCGCACAATGAGAAATCATTCGCGAACTTTTTTGCGCGCGCTAATCTCAGGCACTTTGATCTAGTGAAAGTGACCCGCCTCGCTTTTACGCACGTACCAAGAGTACCAACACGTCTAGTAGATATCTCTACATCTTTGCAATAAAATTCGCTTGTATCATTACTGGCGAAGTCCTAAAAAGATTCGCGACTCCGGACCGCCTTCATGCTGCGAAACCATTATTTTCAATTCCCTCAATAGATTTTACAACTAAGATTAATCAGACTCAATGTTTTTACATTAGGTCCTACAGTTTCAATATTACTTACGTTATCTAGATTGACCGTTCCAGACATATCTGGATTTATCTGGGCCATAGCAATAGTTATTTATATCTAGTCATATCCAGATCCAGTAATGTTTGAAATGAATGATGTAACGGTTTCAAATCTCTCACCGACTAATTGAAGTTTTAAGTCTCTAAGTAAATTCATAATTCGTAAAAGCAACATAAAGATTTCTAATTCATAAAATTTATCGTCCAATTAGCACCATAGTTACTCCGCGGAAACGTTCAACAATCGTAAAGTGATTAGTTTTTGAAGAGCGCATGTTGCGTTTTGCAGCGGAGCTCTTGGTGATTCGACCAGTTTTCGTTTTCACACAACGTTCGATGATTTCACATAAACGGCCATCGTGTGTAATCGATTTCGTCTATTACTCGGGCCATAAAATCGTAAGAGTTCGACGACCGTATTTAAATCCGTAGCTCAGTATTGAATGGAGAAAAAACGCCTAGAGCCGTCTTACGATCTAAAGACTGAGTAACAATTTCTCTGTCGGTTGCGTAATTTTTTCAATTACAAGGGTAACAGGCATGTCTTTGACAAATTATCTGCGTCCACTCCCTAGTTGCGACAACGTGTACTTTCCTGGAACCTCATCATCATATAATAAGTCTATCAATCAAGTAGATTATTCTATTACCTACATCTCTGCTGCATTCAAATTAGCGGAGCGTGACCGTCGTCAACAACAATGAGAGTACGTGTATGGTCCCCTGGCTAAGACTTTCACCAGAGTCCTTATCTGCCCCAGGAGTCTGCTGTGTGCCGGTCTTGGTACCTTATTAACTTCGTCTACACATCGCCTTACAGAAAAATCTCTCCAGCTCTTGACATACACTGCCTAGAAGAAACAAAAGCCTCGTATATTTTTAGTTGAATCTACGCAATGAAAGTAAAAATGATTCCAAATGTGGAAAGAGTATACGCAGAGTTGAGGCCGGATGCCTCTGTACAGAACCCACGCCTCTTACATAAACAACACCAAGTTACCTAAGGCAGGATGACGGTGTTAGAACATTCACCATCATCCGCCTTTCTTACACTTTGTCCAACGACAAATCCGCAAAATTATTTATGTCGATAATTCGAATTTAACGCTCATTATGCTGTTCGCTGCGGTAATGAGGAAATTATCAACGATAAAATCGAGAATGACGATGGTCGGAACACCTATTGTACCAAATAAGAAAGGCGCCACATTATGGAGACATTTTTATTGCTCAATTGATATAAATGAACGTAATATTTATAATGGTCGCGTAAGTCAAATTATATCGTCAGCAGCTACTTACTAATTTAACAAAATCCGTCACCTCAATAAATCAATCAAGTAAGAACCTTAAACTTTCAAGAGACCGTGTTTTCTTGACAAAACGTGTATCTCAATACTCTGAAGTTTATTCTGGCCGCAACGGTAAATGTCTGCCCCAAAGTCAAAATTAGGGTAATTTGATTGAAGGTGAGGTAACGGGAGAGAGATACAGCTGGTTTTATTTACAACATTACTTGTACGACGCAATGTAAGTAATAGTAGGTGATACAGATCGATGTCGAGTTATAAACAGATACGAACTTAGAAAAGAAAGAGCGACATGCGGTTTTTGGTAAAGAAGAGACATGCGGCTGTCCGATGGTCAAAGATAAATTGACTTCGTAAAGACAACGGTAATTTTACTGTCGTGGAAATGGGGACGTGTGATAAGGCGTCTTGTCTAGACTCCCAAGTTGGTAACTTTAGTTATAGGTAAGGTACAAACACAGATGTACCTACGACTGATTTCGAAGGTATGCACGCATGTACGCAAGCGTATGTATGCTATAACGTTGAGGAAACAACGTTGTTGCAGTTCGTCTCTGTCTTGGCACATTCTTTCGACTACATTTCGTATGCCCCCGCGGCTCTCGCTCCGTTAACCCTGCTATCTTCAAAGGCCCACACATCACCGTTACGTACTTGCCTACTTGCAATCGGCCCATCAGAACCCATGTTACGTACGGCTCCAACTTGCCAACCTACTCGCCAATCAGACCAACCATCACTCCCTGATGAGACTTGCCGATGCCATTAAAAAGATAGCACGCGTAGGTGGGACAACGGATGTTGCATACAAAGATTACAATGAAAAGAATGGACCCTGTTGAAAAGTTCGATAACGAACCGAAAGTAGGTATCAATGAGCAGGTATGAATCTGAAACAAAATTTGATAGGTGAGAACGAGCATTCAGCAAACAATATACATCTCGTAAAGATACAAACAATAATTTATTTTGTGTTTGCATCACTGCCACTGCTAATGAATATAAAAGCAATTGCAATTGAATAAACAATAACAAGTAGCTGTTACTTACATTTAGGTAGGTATTGTAGCGCTAAAACAAATTCCCACAGCTTCAAATATAAGGTGTAAAAATATTAACTGCAAATATTTTCAGGGGTGGTTGTCCATGAATCTGAACAACTTTCCCCAAGAAACATAGGTCGAAATATGAAAAAAAAAGTTGGACCTCCCATACAAAATGTAGCAGCCGAGTGAGTCAACTGTAAGGAGGTCCAAATTTTTTCTCATATTTCGACCTATCTTTCTTAGACAAAGTTGTTCTTGTTTCATGGACTGGTTCACCCCTTAAAATATTTGCAGCTAATATTTTTACACTCTGTATATTGAATGACGATCGAATTGTTTTCATACAAAACACAATGCTCCGTTTACATCATTTGAATCAGAACAAAGCCACAACAGCGATACGACGAGCTATAGATTTACTAAACCGACTCGAAACAACGGAATGCCAGATGGAATTGTTCCACTGGTCGATTTATTCGCGACGGGTCAAGGGAATTCGTGCGATATCCAAAATATCTTCAACGCGAATCAACTCGGTATGGAAACTTTCGATTTTCTAACTGCAGCTCAAAATGTCTTGGGAAAACATGACGCCTATAGGGAATCGATCTATACCACGCAACGGTTGATCTTCACGAATAGTGGTCAGATAATATCTTAGAAAAATCATAAAAGAGACTTATGAACTTTAAATTCAATTGGTTATTCTTTAGCGAGTTCCGCTACCTTTTGTATTATTTCGTAACACAGGCAAAGCAAAATCGTTTGAAAAATTACGTAAGGCCAACAAATGATCTTATCAAAGGGCATTAATAAATCTAAGTAAATATATTTAAGTTTGAGTAAAAATATCAAAAATCGTACCTACTAGATAAGATATATATCTATCCATGTCTGGATTGTTAAGATATTTGCGAGACTAGAATACTATCTCACGGTCTATTGCGGTATACAGGGTGTAGCGGTAGCGACTGCTTATCGAAATAGGTATTACTCAGTATGAATGATCAGTTCATTCTAGATGCAACTTAACCACTTTCCTCCCTCAAGAAACATAATAATGTTCGGAAACGAAAAAATACGGACTGTTTTTATTTGAGTTCGTAATTTTTGTCTAGTAGTCTAATAGTTGCTCTGTTACTTTACATAGCACATACAACGTTTTCAGTGTGCAGCGATCCTGATACCCCGTATAAATAAGGTCCCAGTGGCCGAGATTCCCCGCCATGAATACCAAAGAGGACTTGATCAGACCGATATGGAGACGGCAACCGTTGCAACCAGGGGAATTAGGAATGCGAAACGAGTCCGTTCTAGTTTCTACTACGCCGTAAATAATACAGATTAATGCGAGTGTTTTGGTCTACTGAACTAAGGAAGTGAAAATTAAATGTTTTAGCTGCACCATCAAAGAATTCCGATTTAACGAGAAAACTTGTTTTTGTAAACGATTTTCGGCGGTGATGAGTGCGCTTTTGTGAAATTGACGATCAAAGCACATGTTTATCTGCATTTCATTCATATCAGACAGACGAAATGTATAGTATTTTTAAGAGCTTCTTAAAAATATATTCTTCAGAACTCTAATGAACAAATGACATGGATAATAGGATATCTTTGTTACGTAATTTTTCTTTCTGCGAAAACTATTCCTCGCTTATGTCTTATGTAGAACATCCAAGATAAGCGTACCTATTGTAGCTACCCACCCGCTATACTAATCGAGTCATCTAACAGTATTTTTCCTGCCACGACGAATGAAGTTGAAAGAAAGTAATCAGCCATTCTAACGAGACAGTAATTTCTCTATTGAATAGTCAATCACATCATTTCCGATGCCCTCTCAAATTACACTTGTATCGTATCGTAACTGCACTTGATGTTATCGCATTATTTGCATAAATTTTCATTAATTATTTAATTACAACCGACTGTTCAGATAAGAATGACACCTTGTTGAATTGACAAGTTGTACGTGTATCATCGGCTGCATTGCCAGCTGTTTAAGAAAGTTCTAGATAAGTAAGTGAAGGTGGGCTCTTTCTTCGTTCTGCAGATACGAAATGTGTAACAAAAACATTGCTGAAAATATTTCTGTTTTCTGGAGAAAGTGGTTCAGTTTCATGCATAGGTTCTAATATTTTTAGCGCGACGACGACGGAACGTTGTCTGCGATATCTCTGCAACTTTCATCGCAGCTTCAATAACATTGAATCTGCGTTTATATTCGAACTTTGATAACAAGATTCTGTAAAGTAAGCCTCAAGTTTGTGCAACATCAGCTATTCTTGAAACATTTTTCTCATGATATTTAGTACCTTTTTACGGGATTTCTCCAAATTTCCGTCGCCGACTGTAGCTCCCCCATATTACGTTAGGTTACAACAGCCGACACCCACCTACCGCCTCCGTCATCGGCGCGGGCGCAAGAAAGCAAAGAATATTAGAATAACGGCCATAATCGAGGCATTGAACTTCGGCAGTTATCGACCATACTTTCACTGGCCGTCGGACATCGGAGTACCGAGGAAATTACAATAATTAACCATTGTGGACGGTGAGTCAGCCACGAATGATGGATAAGAGGTGTCATCGTGACTCGATGGTATTCCAAGATAAGAATTGTACCGAATGGTAGATTAAAATAATGAGATGACTGCAGTTCCTACCTTGTATTTATCGATAGTCGTTGACAGTCTACTTGTACAAGTGCAGTGTAGTTATTTTTAGATGTTTTTTTTAAAGTCTTTGAATCAAACATATTTAATTAACTATTCAGTTCAATGAAGAGTTCAATCGTTAATTTCAGATCGCATGAGATATGACAACTTGCGCGGTATATATTTTATCTCGTTGATGTCATTTTTGAACAATGTAAGATAGGTAAGCAGCACAGGTCTTTTAGATTTTCAAATGTTTAAATATTACATACAAGTATACACATGCACACTTTTTTAAATATTACGGACCACGGTAGATACTGATACCCTATTTCTTCAGTGCTGCCGGTTTAACACAGTAGGACCTACACTGTAGATCTCTACTGTATGTATAACTTATGAATGGTTTGAAAGTATCAGTTACTATTACTACAACAGAGGCAGGTATGTTACTATGTACTGACTGTGAACTTTCGTTGGGAAGCCATTGAATCAGACGAAAGAGAATGGACATTTCCTTTGGTTAACGAGACATAGATATTCTGAATTGCCAGAGCGGTGAGAATCGAATGGAATACAGGTAATAGAATCTTTCGTTAATAGTTTTAAAAGTTATCGAATATTGTTTCTGGTCATGGAAGTCTGCCTCTTCTCCTGGAGAAAACTTCTCTTAACTCAGGACGACGAGGGTCATGGAGTTGGGTACTAAGGCAAAGAATTAGGGGAGTAAGGCTGTTTCTAAATCTTCTACCACAATCAGTCAATTCATATAAGGCGTCAGATCCATACTAGAAACGTCACTCCCATACTAAAACCGCATTCGACGGATCACACCGCGATAGCGCTGCGTCGACAGCGGTTGAGCGGTTTTAGTATGGAGAGTGACGTTTCTAGCATGGATCTGACAGACCGCTGCGATATTTTTGCGCTCCGTCATGCGACAAGTGTGCGATCCGCCTAACAGCAAAAAAGGATACACATACAGGCTAAAACAAAAAATATTGAACATGCGTGATGCCCAGTTCTCAGCCGATGTGGTTTCTGTGATTTTAAAGCTCAATTTAGGCCCAATACTTTATCATACACATATCAGGTATACCTATAGAAATGACATGCCCCTTACTTGCTCACTGGAGATTAAACGGATTAGTTGGTCTCGAGGTTCAAACAATAACTGTTACGAAACTTACGAAGTTGCTGGTTTGGCATGATCAGACAAATGCCTAGGAGATCCGTGTACGTGAGAAATTTAACAAGATTTGATACCCACTGTTTGACTCTATTTCCAAAGAAAGACTGTTTTGTAGGGTTCGGTATTCGCTATTCTTCTATTAAGCAGTTGGTGTAGGGACGTCCAAGTCTTGTAGACTTTGCTTTTCTATAGAGTTCTCAAAAGAAAAATCATAGCGAAAAAAAGTGAAAGCCAAGGAAATTCGCTGAATGACTAGGTCATTAATAATATACAAAAGTAGTACAGTTAAAACTATAGTCCAAAAATACTACATAGATACTCCATTTCAGGGTTCGAAAATATCCGATATTTAAAATAAATATCAAAATATCGGATATTTATGATATATATCCGATATATATCAACTTTGATATATATCCATTTTGTATGAACTTCAGGTTGTTATTTTATAGTATTATTTATATATATTTGTTGCATATGTTTTACATAAATATAATAAATTATTAAAAAATGTATTTTAATTGTTAAACAATAAATAAATAATAATTATTTAAAAAAAAAATGTTTTTAATGGTTTTTTATACAGGGTGTTAGGAAAAGTACTGCGTTACTTTTCAGGGATGATCCTGTCCATTGAACTGAACAACTTTTGTTCTACGACTTTTGGAAAATAGGCAATTTTTTTTATGTTTATTCTTCGTTTTATTTATTGAAGTACATAAAATAAACAAAACATAAGTCTTCTTATTGATTTATTCGATCAGGCGAAATCAACCAAAACAAAAAATCTTATTTATCAAATAATCAACAAACAAAAACCTTTTTATTTTAACATATAAGTAAACAAAAAAGTTTGAATTATAACTTTACTACTGTATGTACTATGTATGTACCACTAGATGGTGTAGAAATAGAAATACACCGAAAAAGACTAAAAAATATTGATATATATCACAAAAAGTCGTTGGATATATATCGGATATATATCATGATATATATCCATTGATATATATCCTTCGAACCCTGCTCCATTTATAGTTTTTCGAAATATTCAAAGTTTGAATTAATAAATAGAAAAATAATGTAAAAGTAAGTGTTTTGACGCCACCGAAACTAGAGAGACATGACGTCTTCTCTTCGTATTGTCATACAAAATGTTGTTTTATAAAGTAGCTCATTTGATCTGTCAGTGATCATGCCCATTATTTTACTTGCTGGGTAGTTTTTTTTTTAAGTAACTCTATATCTTTGTGACCTTTTTTGTAGTGGAGGCACAGGGAGTCAGTCTGTTTGTAAGGCACTATGACAAAAACTGTTAATACTCTTTTATATGTCAACCATGGGATTGGCAGTGAATATTAGCTGCATTATGTATATCAATAATATATATCCAGCAAGTACCATAATACCATGAATGATTGATAATCTTTTCTATGGATAATTTCATCATAATCACAACCATTGATACGTTTGTTTGGAAATGCACATCATAGCAATTATCAATGGCCTTTGATGGGTATTGTATGTAGGTATGTATGGGTTTGTATTTGCTTTCTAATATCAACCTTTAAAGAATCATCGATTCATCAAAACTTATATGCAATAACAATTTATCAAAACCTTATTATGCGCTTACCCAAGCAAAGTGATGTATTTCGGAGTAACAAAATTAAAGGGCCAATTTCAAAACAAAAATACAATAACTCTTAAACACTTAAATTTTAATAAGGGATTAGTAGGAAGAAACCTATATCAAAAGGAACGCATCTAATAAATCAGTTTAAAGTGCATTATGAAATCACGCCATTACGTAATAAATTAAAAAAAAAACGATTGGTTGAACGGTTTGAACCTAGCTGCGGTAATTGGCCCATTCAAATTATGAACTGTTTCGTAACCGCCAACGAGAGATCTTCAAAGATATGGCCATAAATAAGAAACAATCTATTCTAAGATTTTATTGGAGAAATTTGTCGAAAATAAATTTTAAGCTTGTTTTGGTTACGAACACATTGTTCGTACAAGTATCTCATATTTATGGAGGCTTATCTATGTTGTAAAGCTATAAAAATACTTTTAACTAAAATTATGCAGGACAACAGAGCACAAAAAAGCTATAGCTTTTGGTTGTGCCGGGTTAGACAAAGAAGTAGACAAATTTTATTGCAGATTATCGGCAACTAAAGATGCTAGGCGCCACAGGATGCAAGATTTATAACGCTAACCCATTTTACGCTACGATTCTTTCTCTACCTGCGTTCGAGTTTCTCTTTCCCAAAGCCCGAGACTTTTTCTGACCCATCTTATTTACTTACCAGCAAAAAGTCGATAAGTTATCTAACATAATATTATAAGGTAGGTTATTGACCCCTGGCCCGTTACGGATTGATAAGGCCAGCTTAATGTGCCGTGCCGTGAAGGGCCACAACAATACCTCACTCACATTGGTATAGCTCGATACATTGCCATTCAATTCGCTAATGCCCATTTAATTGGTTCAGTGATTCAACTGAAAGTTTAAAATGAATTGAATCAACGCTTTCCCATACGCTACATTAGTTCGTCCATATACTATTCTGCTGTGCTATTCTGCTCTCTATCAGTCTCAGGCTTTTCGGTCTGAAAACTTTGGTTCATCATGGCATGATGATCTTTAACTCAGTACGTGTAATGTTGTTTGATTCATTAAATAACCCCACATATGGCTACATTATATTGTAAAGCAGCGACTGAAAACTTTCTGGTGCAAGCTGAAATATTTTTCTTTCCAAGGAGGCCCGTTGCTTTTGCTTATATAGGTAGTAAATTGGCTGAATTGGTCCAAAAAATTTAATTCTTTGCCATTCAAAATTAAAAAATATATATATATATTTTCTTCTTTCCAATAAATGGCTTTTCAAAATATTTTTCACAGCTTTCAGCCAGCTCATCTGTCAGGAAAAGAAAATTAACTAAAGGAGTTTATATGCAGATCCGTTATTTCGTTACCAACCATTGCAGATAAATTATCTTAGATAACTTTGTATACAATAATGTAAAGGATTAAGTCAGCTATACATTTTGAAGGTAGGCAGTACTTCATTAAAGCACTTAAAATTTCAAGTGCGGCGCCAAAGATGAAACAAAGGCGGCGGCACTCAACGTGTCCAACCTTCTGATAAGTCATGTCTGCTGTCGAAAACCTGGGACAATGATCACATAAAAAGTTACAGAAAAAATCCGAGGGACGCGTCTCCATTTCACTTCATAGGCACACAAGATGGAACTCGGCGCGTAGGTACCTACTTACTTTATTCTTGCTCTGTCTAAGTATCACTCTACATTCGGTTAGGTACCTAGTAATGATCCTTACTTACTTATACGCAAGATCTATAGATCTTTACCAAAAAAATTGGATTCAGGATCCATTCCACTATCCCGCTTACGACTCTACATTTTCACAATTTTAGTACCAAACCCAACCTACTAACTTATGAAATAGGTAGTCATTATTATTATATTTTTACTTCATGACTTTCAGCTAGTTGTTGGCATCGTTAAGAACACAGTAACATATAGAGTCAGCGTCTACAAGACAATTGTTACCAGTATTCTATGCACTTAGTTAAAACTTATGTACCTAGTAATTAATGAGATAATGGCCGATGGCCATACGACAAACATGAAAATCTTTCTGTCTTTTTGTCAAGTTTAACTAGAGGATTTCATGGATGTTCCTGCAGTTATCGTATTCGGGTATTCAATGGAAACACGCATCATCGGAGCGGTTGTGGCGTCGTGAATCGACGGAAGTCGCCACCGCCGCGATATTTCGAGCCCGTACCCTGCGCAGGCGCGCCTGGCACGCGCTTGCGACGACTAAGTATAAATAAATCTGACTACTTACTCCTCACTGGGGCTTTTTAGTGCTCCAAAGATCCTTACTGGTATTAAGTAGGCTCTTAACCTCTTGAACAAAGGCGAAACGAATGTAAAGAGTGCGAGGCCAGCGTGAGAACGTCTGCATCGAAGTTCCTTGTTAAAATTCCTAATTAACTAACACATAAACTATGTTCTCTACCTACATACACGCGTAGACAGACAGACACAAACACTTTATTGCTAGTTGGGTACCTTACCTACCTAAATAATTAAGGAATTTTAAATTACCTGTCTTAATTTTTTTATCTATACCTAACTATCATTGTAGGTTTGTGAAAAATATGCTTCACAAGTTTCACAACAGTAAATTTCAAAAATGCAGGGTCTATTGATTGCACGAGTAGTTACAAATCAATAAACTGATAATAAGTGGTGCTTTCATTTAATAATGTCCTGCAGCTTGCAGCCGTTTAATAATTGTTTATTTACTGACACTTTGAACCTAATAATTATTGTAGATCTTATCGCAATGCCTAGATTTATTTACACGACTCTACATACCACTGGAATGCGTATTTGACAATAGTTTACTCAGGGTTTGGTAAACAATAAAGTGCAATAGGTACCTATCTATTACTATAAATGTTTTACCTACTGCAGGTCCTATTTTATATCAGTCCTTGAGCTGAATTTGAAAGGATATCCGTTTGAGGTAAGTAGGAATTTACTTCAAGTACCTAAATAGATACTTGCCTACCGATATCAGGCACTAATATTAGCAAATTACATCATGACAATGAAATTCGTTGCCTTAATGTTACACGTGGCATAACAATTATCAATCGCCAGATCTATAAACGTGTCCTCCATTTTGATAGAGTAATGATGTGATGGCATGGTAAGTTGGCATGTAAGTAGAGCTACAGAACTATTGTGAATCTATTTAAAGAGTTGGACCTGTAGAAAACAAAATAAAATGTGGAATAGAAATTTCCGGTCTCTACACAATTTGATGTGATGAGCTCTCAAGGACGCGCCCAGGCCCGCACCCCACTTCCGCTCTAAAACCGGGGTTAAGTATAAAGTTACGTAGCAAAAAGTTCACCAGATGGTCCCGTTCCGTCTATAGCAAATAGCCCGCCATCTAGCCCGCAGGTGAATACGTGATATCACAGTTCACATAATGACCAATTACGTTGTAAAACCGTTTAGTGGGGTCAGAGACAAAGTTCGCGGAAACCTTCCCGGTTCGAGAGGTCCCTCCACTATGATCAAGTTGTCGCATTAACACTTCACTTTCCCTACAACCCAGAATTTCAGGCATTTACTCATCTGCCGGCAAAGTGGCCGTAATTAAGGGTTGCGGGAGAAATTGCAGTTACCAGACCCTTGATAGATCGACAATGAAGGATCACTTTCTCGAAAATTGAATGAAGAAAGTGTGCCGTGCGAAATGGTGGTTATGGGCATAATTCTTTTATCGGAAATTTGCAGTTTGTGCGGAGTTGGTGCGACGACGAAGGCCAACCACCGGCGCGCGTGCTTTCATCAGGCAGCTAGCCAGTCAGCTGCTTGTTTATATTTCCAGTCCGTGTAGCAGTCGCTTGCCGCGTTCCTCGCACCCGCTCGTCCAGTTGAATGGTGCTCGGGTGAACGTAGTCTGGTATTGTGAAGCCGTCTCGTTATGTTATGTGAATTTAGTTGAGTGTGGTCGAGAGGTGTGGTGCCCGATCGATGCCGTGCGCCGGCACATATTGCAGAGCGCAGTCAATCCAACTTTCAAAGGAACTTTTCGCATGCTGCTGTACGTACCTACCTTTATTTCAGACACAATTTCGATTTCTGATACCTGTAAGGTGTTTATTACCTATACTAGCATAACATAACTTATTTTTAGGACGTACCTACCCAGGCACAGCACCCTCTTACCTATGTGTCCTATGCTATGTAAGTGAGATTCTATTCTATATGTGATGTGATGTGGGTAGTTAGTTGACAAGGTAGTAGATAGATAGAGTTGGAGATAGGATGTTTTATCTAAAATTATTCTTACCAAAGGTATTCTAACATAATAATTTATGGAAATCGCTATCGGAACCGGCCGCTGAATGTTCGCTCATCCATGAACAGCTAGGAGGATTTCCTACGATGGGAAATCATGCGCAATGGCATGGATAATGTGCCAACTTCTAGTCATAATACCACGTAATACAATACACCTGTGGATCGCAATGCAAGCAGAAAATCTCTACATTGCACTGCACTGCACCATCGAACGCATCGCTTGAAAATAAAAATAAAATGAACGTAACGTAATAATGAAATGAGTTGCGAGACGAGGCGGCGGGAAGGGTAGAGGGCGCGGCAAGCGGCGCCCCCCCCACGCCCCACCCCGCAACCCGCAGTCGAGCGAGAGGCGACAGCTGCGCGTCTTGTGTTTTTCGGATTTTGCGGTGCGCTTGACGTTTCTTTTGATTTTAAATTATTTATGAACACAAACAATGACTTTGTTTATCAAATATTGTGAATGTGAACTATATTATTTGACGTGGTTAACGAACTGAATCTGTGCATTCTTGTGATTTGGACGGACCAAACAAGTGTAGTTGTGACTGGAGGTGTTGGTTGCAATCGCAGTGCCTTTTGTCTGTAAAACAGTGGATTATACATGGATGGTAGTGTTTAGTTGTCGGGTACGTCGCTCCGGAGGCAGGAGTGTGACCAGTGATTGTTGTCGTGGCCGGTTTCCGTGGAGGGAACTTTCGAAACGTGCATAAAACTCGGTAATGCTTTCCTAGCGACTGTGCCCGCCTGCACGCATTCCATTAGGAAGCAAGGTGCCGGCTATAAGCATTTTACGGTGAGTAGAGCGCTCAAGTTCATCGTACTTTGACCTAAAAATGGTATGCTGGCCACAACGCTGGTCAGAGTTGGTCTGTGTCAGATGTCGGGCCGCCTCATCCCTGTATCAGCAATTTTATTGCTGTCGAGATGTATCGAGGACAGCAGAACACAATAACAATGTCTTCCGAAAGATTAATGAGTGTAGATCGAAGTTTTTATTACCTTCATGATAAAAACCTCACCTTGATGCACCTGGGAATACATCAGCACACTAATTGCAAGTTAACTAGCGCTCAGACCAGTGAATGTGCACTAAAGTTAACAGTATTTTGTCTGAAGTTATGACTGAGATTTATGTGTGTGAATTTTTGAGAGTAATTAATGTTTTTACTGTTAGTATATTCGCACACAGTTTTGCAATGTTCCCAGTAAGCTGAACTTTATAAATAATTTTACAAGTTCATATGTTTGTGTATAATTCTAAGATGTCCACAGAATTAGAAGGATTGTTTCAATTCCTCCAGTCATCAAGTCATTCGGTTCTCAATTTATTATATGGCATTTTCTACACTGAAACAATGTATATCTTGAGATACTTGAGCAATTCTATAGCTTGAGTTCTAAAAGTATATAAAGAAAATTCAAATCACTTTAAACCTTAAGCCAATTGCACATTAATTTAGGACACATACAGGAGTGCATTAGTGATGTTCTCGATTTGAGAATGATTTCTGAATGTTTCTCAATTGACAGTTCTTAAACTCCCGTCCGTGAGTAACAAGTAGGCTAAATTTCCAGAAATTTTGTACTTGTCACTCTCGAACAGGGGGCTAGGGAACTGTCATTAGGGACAATTTTTTCTAATCGAGAACATCACGAATGCGCTCCAGATCAAATTGAATATCGAACCCTTTCTTCTGATACGATTTCCACTAAAGGAAGTAAGATAGATAAATTTAATCACAAAATTGCATTTATTTCACCTTGTACCTATCTCTAATCAAAACAGGTTATTGTTAGCACTATTCAGTTATACACTATACCTCAAAAAGCCTAAAAAAATACATATTTTGTTATCAGACTGTTATATTTTTTGGAGGAGAAATGAAGCAATAATAGAAAATCTATTTTGTAAAATGAATGCCCAGAATCAGTTTCCTTCTATCGTTGCCCTAAAAAGTATGATTGATGTTGATAAGATTTTCACAGAATTATAGTTGCACTTTTGTATCAGCTTGACCAGCTTGATAAGGAAACTGTACCTAATACACATTCCAAGGAGCAAAGAGTTTTCAACCTTACTTTACCGGCCACAACAGTCCACTGCTGGACATGAGCCTCCCCCTATTGAGTGGTGGGTATTACTATACTCGCCACGCTTGGCAGGCGGATTGGCGAATACAGTACAAGTTGTTGTATTCACAGAGAATGCTGGGTTCATCACTTTTATGACACCCATAGGTAGAAATAGGGTGATGCTATTCTAAGTCAGCACACGGCAATTTAAAACACATACATTATTACTTCAAACTTAACTTACCAATCACTTAGTAAGCACCTAAATTGTGTTTATACCAACTTTGGTCAAAACTGCTACTTGGTGATTCAGTCTTGGCTACTGGGAATTAAAAATATGTGTGGGTTGAATAGAGATAAGTTGGATACTGTTACTTTTGTAGGTGCTCTAGGTTACCCACTTGTTTTTAGGTGCTTACCTTCACCATTTATATTATTGTTTTTTTTTTAAGAGTTATAGTACCTACCTAACCCTCAATTTATTTATTAAGTCCTTTGCCTAAGTATGTAGGTATTCTGACTCACTCATCGAAAACCACAAACTTCTAACCATTGCCCATACTTTATCGAATTCCTTTGAAACTTTCCATTTGTGGTTTTTCCATAAGCATTTTAATGAATATGTACATGCAAAGTACTAATATTTACCTACTTATAATTTTATTGTTTCTGTCATCATCATCATTCTCCTTGCCTTATCCCGTTATTTTGTAATATTCTAATTCTAAACACTAAATTTTTTGTGTTTATCTTCTTTTGGGAACATTATTTGAAATAACAAGATGTAGGTTTGGCAGGTAAATTAAATTAATCTGCTTAAACATCCTAAAAATATACTTACATAAGAACCTTTAAAATCAAATTAGTAGGACAATTGATCAGATCAACAACCTATCTTCAATTCTGATAGATCCATTTGTCTTACTTTATTTTACAGTCTTGTCTACTCATAATACTAACATGCTAAGCATGCCTATTACCTGTGATATTGATAATAATATTACAGGCCTCAAAGTTTACACTTTAAATTGCAACTGAAGACTGATAAAAGAAAAAAATTATGAAAGAAAATAGCTCTGCTTTGCACAATTTTTGTTTCAAATGGATTTCAAAATAGTGAATTGTTTTTTCTCTGAGTCCCTAAAGTGACTCACTACTTACACAAGTCCATTGATTCCTTATTAATGAGGACCACACCTGAAGTAACAAAAAAAAACATAAAATATCCTGATAAGCGTATACACTAGCACTTCCCAACAATGTTGAACAAAAATAGAAAAGGACTATGAATGGGGCATGTTTTTTAAGGGAACATATGGACTGATAATAAAAGTTACCACAAAAAGTGCAGCTGCTTTTACTGTGGTTAGTTTATCAGTTCTATTTTGGGGGTTTTAAATGAAATGATTGGTGGGAGGGGTGAGGCGAAGGCATGTCATGTATCCTTGATATATTTATTATATTATTAGGTGGTCTGTATGATTTATTTGCCGTGTAATGCGGGCTTAGAATAGCCTCATCCCATTTCTTTTCCGCGAAGCGACTAAGGGACTCGAAGGTTTCATGTGTAATTACAATTTTTAAGCGACAGGCTGATAACCTGTCAGTATAGTGGTACAGGGATTATCTGAAACAGTCCCCAATATTATGGCAGACCTGGCGATAGCAACTGTTTTTTTGCCGTTAACGCTTGGCCTACCCCGCAAAGGATAAAGGTGAGATATGTGTGTATGTTTGTATGATTTATCAATCAATTTCCATAAACATAAGTAAAGAAATGGATTATTAGAAAGTACACAAGACGCATCATCTTATTATTTTTGTTTGTAGCTATTGTTCATACTGTATGTTTAGAAGTGAAATTTTTACACCCTCAATGTTTGCTTGAAATATTGTAAGCATCTTTATTTAAAATACATCGCATGTCTACAATGATTGTTGTAGGAAGACAGATTATTATGATGGATGTTTATCATAATGAGAGGATCAAAGTCTGACTGAGACAATTATGGCATCAACATCTGAAACACTAAACCTGTGTTATTTGAAATCTTAATCTTGTTTAAGCTACAATCGCTTCTTAAATAAGTATTTCCGAACTCTACCTACCAACATACATACACAAATCACGCCTTTATCCCTTCCGGAGTAGGCAGAGCGTTAGCAAGTCGTAAAATTACGGTCGTTATAGCCACGTCTGACAAGTATTGTGGGCCTTTTTCGATGTAGGTATCATTGTAGTGACAGGTTGTCAGCCTATCGCCTAAATTGTAATACACATTAAACCCTCGAGTCCCTTGGTTGCCTTTTACAACACGCACGGGAAGAAATGGGGTGATATTATTATAAGCCGGCATCACACGGCAACCTACCTCTCAACCTCTACCTACCTACCTGTAGGTAACCTCTACCTTCCTACTATGTGGGTAGTAAATATACTACACTTTACATACATACATAAATCACGCCTTTTTCCCTTACGGGGTAGGCAGAGCGTTAACGACCGTAAAATTACGGTCTTTATCGCCACGTCTGACAAGTATTGAGGGCCCTTTTAGATGATTCATATATCACTGTAGTGACATGTGTCAGCCTGTCGTCTAAAATTGTAACACACATGAAACCCTCGAGTCCCATAGTTGCCTTTTACAACACCCGCGGGAAGAAAAGGGGTGATGCTATTCTAAGCCGGCATCACACGGCATTTTACAACACCCGCGGGAAGAAAAGGGGTGATGCTATTCTAAGCCGGCATCACACGGCATTGATGCTATTCTAATCCGGCATCACACGGCATTCTAAGCCGGCATCACACGGCATTCTAAGCCGGCATCACACGGCATACTGACTATAAATTATAGTAGCTAGGTCAATATTTACTTTTGTATAGAAATCTCAGTAACATTTTACCATACTTTTTTTCAAAAACGTAAGCTACACAAAAACTAAAGTGCTTAAAATACATTATAGCTTGCTTGATACCTGTGCTGTGACGTTTGTCAGCCTCGGGCAAATGCTATGGCATAAAGTTCATTCTCCTTTGTTTACTTCTAGTATGATGTTATTTTTGTAGTGAACTGTCCAACCACAGGTATTAATCAAAATTTTACGGAGTATATTCATGGTTTTGGTTTCTATACTTTGCAGTACTTAGCAATCAGCCAATGTCTTGAATAAAATTATTAAATTCAAATTTGTAGACAAAACAGTCTCATAAAATCCAATAGGTATGTGGTAGGTGTTGTAACATCTGTGAAATGAATTCAAAATATTTTACACAGGTAGTAAGATAAAGGTTTAGACTTGTAAATACAGATAAATTGTAAAATTGTTTTCATTCTTTTAAAACAGGTCTTGTCTTGCATAATCACTTGACACCATGACCGTCTATATCGCTTTTTCATGGGATTAGCTTAGATAATAATCTGTCCCTCTAATGGCCCAAGGTATGCTGTGCAATCTAAATGCCAAAGCCATAGGTAGTAAGGGAAGACAATATTGCGTTGAGTAATAGTAAACCGCCAGGTCAACTGATGTGATTTCTAAGAGTAATAATAGGCACGAATATCTATGGGTATTTTCATATTTGTTTAAGAGTTTAGACTATAAATTTCATCTTATAATTTGAGTATCTCTAACTCTCTCTATCTTCGTATTGGACACCGAGTCGTCCAACGACCTAATGAAACCTAGTGTCAGAATTTTACAACCGCCTTCTACATGTAACTAGCAGGCTTCTGACATGGTTGTGTAACGACCGCCCTCTAAGTAATCAGAGACAGCAACCGGGACCTACGGCTTAACAGTCCTAAATAGTCCTAATACACATATAATAAAGCAATATTTAGTTTTCAAAGTGAATTGGAAACCTGCTTTTAATTTGATTAAAGTTGTAAGAACTTTCTGCAAACCAATCCAGGATACACTTGTATAGTAACAAACACGCCGCGACAACTTTTATACAGAAAGGGGGAAAAATAGGTCAACATAGTGATGATTCATACAATGACTCAGAACATATTCTGAATCCGAATCCACCAAAATACATATTATAATATCGTCTTCAACAGATAGATAAATAAAACAGAATGTGTATCGTTTATTTCTGTGACCGCTGATTAATCACGAAACTCCTACCCAAAGTTTAATCGTTTGGCAAAGTTTATCGAATTTAGGGCTGTAGAAGGTCAGATGAGCGATTAAACTATTGAGAGAGTCACCTGCTCGACAAAATAACTCGATCGTTTTAGTGCCTAGTATTAAAAACCTAGGGAGTTAGAGATACCAATTTACATGTAAATAAAATACCCACGATATATCCACGATATATATATACATTTCGTAGCTGTATAACTAGCCATTTTACCATAAAATTTAACCAGCTATACAATGTGCCTACTAAGAATTTTACCTACCTGACACTGTGGTTTTATAATTTGGGGCACTGCACTCGGCAAATGATAACTTGGGGCCTCCAGATGGATGGGCTGCGATAAAACTTACACCAGGCTTCGTTGGAAATGCGAAACTTAAGTTTGGTTTGTTCCCTTCTGCTCCATTTTTTGCTCTTACCTTTTTTGTTTGCGACTGATTATTAAACGTGATCATTTGGCAAATATTTCGGGTTTAGGGTTGCAGAAGGTCAGACAGGCGATTAAAGCAGTCACCTGCTCGATGAATGATAACTTGGGGCCTCCAGATAGATGGGCTGCGATAAAACTTACTTCGTTTGAAATTCGGAACAAAAGTTCCCTTTTGCTCCATCTATTTTTAAGTTCCGTTCTCCAGGAGCATTCCATGAAAATGTGCGCTACGTGACGCCCTGATTGCTAATATTTCCGTGTATGGTACAAATATTTCGTAATAATAAAACTGACATTAAAGCTTTTTAGGTTTTACAGATACTGGAACTTTATATCATATTCATAACTAGGTGACAGAAGTTGACTTTTTCGTGGAGTGCCCGTCCAGCTAAACTCTCGTTTAGCAAATTTCCGAAAATTAAAAGGTCAGAATCCCGTGCCATTCAAAAAAGCAACAGACCTAACTCGTACATTTAACTCAAAATGACCACCTCGGATAATTTATATATGATTTAGATGTTAGCCTAGAAATTTCAAAAACGGTGAAATAAAAACATTCCATTTGGAACTTTCGAGAAAAACCCGGCAAAATTCGCCTGGCAACGTCTGGTACGAAGGAAACGAAAAAAACCGTCGACGTCGTTGCAGATGACGTACCCTGAACACCACTTGAATAATAATACGTCTGTTACTGAAGCGTTACGATACGAAGTAATTTGATTAGCACTTAGCGAGTAATACGTAGGGAGGTCAAAAAGTTCGCGGAATGACAAGGAAGAAGGGTGAAATTAAACATGAAATTATTTTTCCTTTTCAATATATTCTCCCTTAACTCGAATAGATTTATGGGATCTATCAAATAACTTATTAATACCGTCTAAAAAAAATTGTTTATCTTGTGCGTCAAAATAAGCCGAAATCGCTGACTTAACCTCATCATCGTCGTTAAATTTTCTTCCACGCAGCTCTTTTTTCATCTTTGGAAATAAATAATAGTCGCTGGGGGCCAGGTCTGGACTGTAGGGTGGATGGCGCAGTAGTTCAAAACCACATCGGTGAATGGCAGCGGTCGCAACACGACTGGTGTGCACGGGCGCGTTGTCATGCAAAAGCAGCACTCCTTTGGTCAGTTTTCCTCTCCTTTTTTCTTTAATCGCTTCCTTCAATCGATCTAACAAGGAAGCGTAGTACTCTCCCGTTATGGAAAGGCCACGATCTTTATAATCCACCAGAAGAATGCCTTCAGAATCCCAAAATATTGTCGCCATGATCTTTCCGGCCGATTGAGACACCTTAAACTTCTTAGGAGGGGGAGTGCCCTTTTTCTGCCATTGCATTGACTCTTGCTTTGACTCAGGTTCATAATGATGAACCCAAGTTTCATCCCCAGTCACAATACGGGACATAATTTCTTCCTTTTGATCTCCACAGCGGTCCAAAAACTCGCGGCAACAGTCGACGCGCTCTCGCTTTTGAAACGGCGTGAGCATTCTCGGGACCCATCTTGCGCAGACTTTACTCATACCAAGATGTTGATGAAGGATATTCAAAATGGTAGTTTCTGATACACCAACTAATGCTGCAAGCTGTTTCTTCTTCAAACGGCCATCCTCCAATACAAGTTTCTCAACTTTATCGATGATTTCCGGCGTGGTGGCCTCGATCGGCCGCCCAGAACGGGGATCGTCTTCAATTGACTCCCTTCCTTGCTTGAAAAGATTATGCCACTTGTAAATCATAGTTTTTCCAGGAGCAGAGTCCCCGTAAACAGATAACATATCTTGAAAAACAGTTTGCGGCGTTTTTCCCTGTTTGGTGAGGAACTTTATGACGGCGCGATGTTCAATTTTTTCCATACTGCCAACTTTCTTCCCGATTCACTTGTTTAATCGTTGATAACTCAAAGACTAGTAACCCAATTAGGCTAAAACTTGGTATTTATAGTAATAATGAGTTACTCAATTAGCGAGTACCTGGACAAGCATCCCTACCCCCGCCAACCCCTCCATTCCGCGAACTTTTTGACCTCCCCTCGTACAATAGATTTCTTTAAATGTTCTCGCTACTATGTTCATGTAGTATTTCGCGTTTAACTATAGTAGCTATTTTGTTCTACACTTACTTACATCTAGAAATTAGAACTGTTTGTTTCCATAACTTGAAACCTTGGGAAAACGGAAAAATAAACCCACGAAAGATATTGGCCAAGGTGTTAGTCTACTTTAATCAAGTCGTAAGAAACAGTTAAAGATTTGCGCTATTTGCACCAAAATTGAGAACTTACATTATGTTTTTGATTTAGGTTACGTGTTCGCGCAAAATATGACCAAATTAATTTCTTGTCTAGAATCATGTCGATTTTGGTGTATAAAGAAAGGATCCCGAAATGGCAACATTATTGTTTGTCTCTCTATCAAAATGTATGACATTTATGAGCAGGATGTCAACAATAATGATGCCCTTTCGGGATCGTTTCTTTAAAAAAGCAAGGTATACGCGTTATTGCATTCGATCCTCAATGCACATATCGTGTTTAAATTCTTCTATTCCAACCCTATGCCAGACAAATGCTCCATCCTCCTCACAATCACATGATATGTGTTCCCAAGACAGGTAATTATAATAAAGATCTGTACGCTTGGCTCCCCATGCTAATGGCAATAATTATTTGTTGCAGCGAGACGAGCGGCGCGGGTGGCGGGGCGGGCGGCGGCCTGCTGACCATGAACGCCACCCAAGTGCAGTGCGAGCCCCACGATTCGGTCGTACTCATCAAATGTAAGTAACACCCACCTAGATATGATATCCTAGTACTTTCATATCCTAAATAGGAAAAAAACCGTATTGTAGGCAAAGAAATCGCATCTGTTGGCCTTAGGTAGCATGATTCTTGCTGTCATTTGAGTCAAAATACTATTGTTATTGTTGATTTGACCATTACCATGAATGCCACACAAGTGCAGTGTAAACCCAAGTAACCCAACGATACGGTCGAACTCATTAAAATATAACCTACACCCAACTACGATGCCCTTACCTAGTATTTGCAGAACCTAAACAAACCTACATATTTGACAATGATCATTGTTAAATCTGAACATAAACGCCACAGAAGTGTGAGGCCCGCATTTCGGTCGTACTTATTAAAGTTAAACCCATCTATGATGTTTAAGTTAGTACTTGAAGCTTTGCAGGTCTTAAACAAACCCACGTATTCGACAGTAATCGTTACTGAACATAAATGCCTTCCAAATGCAGTGTGAGCCCTAAAATTCGGTCTGAAGTAGGTAAATGCATAAACGCGAGAACACCAACATATGACTAGATATGGTCTGTTATTACTTGCGGGGCCTAAACACGGTATGATATTAAATTTATTGGCACCTTCTGTACTATCAGGTATGAATTGTATGCCGCTTGTGAAAAAGCCATGATGATCAGCCGTGATACTCTAGAGCTTGGAAATATGATAACCAGCATTTTACTCATAGTTCATTTCACTATGAACGTCATCTAACTGCATCAGTCGTACTCATCATCATCATCATAATCACCCATCCGTAATATCCTAGCCAATGATCCTAGCACTAACAAATCCTAACATCCAAACATCTCTGCTCAACTTTGTATTATAGAAATGATTCCCTAAAAATCTGCTATGCTTGGAATTGCAAAAAAGCGGTTTCTATATGATTCAAAGAGCTTTAAGACATTCTGATTTTGCAACTAATGTCGTTTCCAAGAAAACAAATTACAATTGCAGCTTAAAGTGCCATTTAAGTAGGATAATATATGATGGAATTGCTAAGGATTTAAGATACACCCACACTGCTTGCCGGCCATATCGTGTGATCGCGAGCACCTGCCTGCTTAGTTGTGAAATGAAATCCCACTCCTGTCTTAAGTGTTGACCAAGGCAAAGATCTATGTGATTAAGCTTTACAAGACCCCCAGTCACGATTGATAGCAATATTGCGCATTTTATTATGAATGATGTAGCAATGTGTGCGAATTACTAAACTCAGAGTAAACACTATTACCTTTGCTATTATACTACTTCTATTTGCTGCCAGTCTAATAGTTTCTCGCTTCACACCGTATAAAGTTTAATAGGCTTAAAGATTTATGTATCGTCAATGTTAGTTCCTTTAAAATCTCTAATACATTTAGCACGATTTAAATCTAAGGCATGCCCTGCGGGCTAAACAAATACCAGCTCATAAACGTCAGGCATTCATGACCTAAAGTAAACTATGGTCAGCTTTGCAATGTTCCAACGCTTATAGTGTGGGAGACGACCAATAATGCAATTTATTTCAATCGTTCCCTTAACTGGCTGTAATAATGTCCAATGCACTTTACGACTGTTGTTTTATGTATACTTATAATCATATAAGTATTATTTCCGCAATCCGAAGTAAGCTATTGATAAACAAAGGCTAGGAATATCGATACAGAATTGTACTTGGAAAAGGACTGTTTATTATTGTATCTACATATACGTTTTTAGCGCCTATCTAAACTGTAAACAACTTTGCCAATTTCTTCGTAGAAGTTTCTGGAAACTGCGTCGGTAATTTCCCAAGTAGCCTCAAGATATTTGCGTGTTAGATTTATTGTTCTTGTAACAGAACTTGCGAAGCATTAGCTTACCTATAAATATCTTCAAACGTAATTCGCGTCCGTTTCATCTATATTTGTTCAATTCTTTATGATCATTATCGCTATTGTTCAATTCGATTGGCAATCTAGAAAATATATCTATCTAATTACTTGGTATTTTCTTTAGGTTCTATCAATATTTTCCTATCACCTAGGTATTAAAAATCTCTTCCTTGGGACCGAAAACGAACACTTCAGAAAATGAACTCAGCAGTATTTTGCTTAAAACCAGTTTGATAAGTTATATTTTACAAAGGACCGGCAGCCAAATTAAAGTAAAAACTTCGTTACTAAACAAAAAAGTTAGTAAACAAAACCAATACTCGAGCTATGCCATTGCACCACATCCGAGGAGTAACGACACATGTGGCGCCTGCGCTTGTGTTGGTGTTTGTGTATACGATCGTATTTTTGGACCGGTCTGCATAGCCCGCCGCCCATCGCCCGTCACGTCACAGCCGCCGCCTCAGCTGCAGTTGCATGCTAGCTCAATCCCTCTGTACTTCCCATGCTCTCATTTCAATACCTTCATTACAAACTAGCGGTGTACGAGGCTTAGCGCGTTTTAATCAGCTTAAGTTTTCTTATGCCCATGTTAATGATCGATACATGAACAAAACAGGTTATAGAATTACAGGCCTCCGACAAGGATATTTACATTTTGTTTTACGGCAAATTATAACGTCTTTGCTGTAGACATGTCATCATCCATCGCAGTCAAATGTACAGAAGAATGAAGGTCGCTTATCGAGTATCTTTCAAGTTGTTCTCGCGATTCGGTACGGGCTAGACGTTTGTTTGTTAGCGGTTGTTTCGTGAGAAATAATTTGGGCGTGTGTTCTACGAAACGTGTGTTGGCCTGCTGGAGTCTGTTTGCTGTTTTGCTACAAATAGCAGCTATTCGCGTTATTTCCGTCGGCCAAAGTTCCCCCAGCGCTCTCGCTCCCAATTGATGCGGGAGGCGCACATGTACAATTAGCTTTGTTTAGCCCTCATAATAATTGCCACTGGACTCCGTCCAATGTTTATATGGAGTTTTAAATTGTGTAGGCTCGACAATTGTCGCAGTGAGCCACAAATTATGTTAATCCGGGTTAGTTTAAACTCGTCTGTGCAGCGGTATGCACGTGCGAACGATGCATTTCTTATTCCATAATGATGTGAGTGATGTGAGAGAGTTTTTCCATATGTGTGTCGCAGTATGGCGAGTACGATGCAGTTTACGTTGGTGATCGTCGTAAACAAGGTGCAGCTATGTCCGGTGATAGAGGAACTCCCAGAGTCGGTCAAGCCGATAGGTACGCATTCATTCATTCATACAGTTTTATTACAGGAAGCATAAAGTCCTGCTTAGATTTATGGGCTCAGTCAACTTAGAAATATTGCACGTTATGCTAGTTTATATGCGAAATACTTATTTTTAATTAAATTTATTTTTGCAGCACTATGTAACTCTACATTTACATACATACATACATATATCACGCCTTAATCCCTTGCGGGGTAGGCAGAGCGATAGTAGCCGTAACAACACAGCTACTATCGCCACGTCTGACATTTTTGAGGATTGTTTTCCAAGGTTGTTTCAGAAAACATGTGTATTACTATAGTGACAGGTTGTCAGCCTGTCGCCTAAAAATTGTAATACACCAATTCTCTCGAGTCCCTTAGTCGCTTCTTACGACACCCGTGGGAAGGATGTGGGGTGATGCTATTCTAAGCCGGCATCACACGGCACTCTACATTTAACACTGTTTAAGCGTGTTGGTATTCTTTATCAGCTCCGTGAATTCACCAGCTATTATATCAGCTTAAATTACAATATTTACGTTAATTTGGGAACTCGCGCGATATATTATTTTACCGGTTACGATATTTCCTGTGAAACAAAATTGCAGTTGCGCAAACATACCACCAATTACTTTCTTTATTGGCAACCTACTTTAAACTGTACCACTCAAACCAATTTCCCAAACCTCTTGACATAATTCAATTTATCTCACAAAGAATTGAACACTTGGTCTAAGTAGGTGGCACCAGCGTTCGATGCCCCAAAGTGTGGCAAGAGCCATCCAAACAATATTGTAAGTGACATTCTTAACCATCTGAATAAACGTAATTGAACAATTTCTATCAACCCATTGCCCTTATCTAGTATACGAGTCGTACAAATTCGGTGCCGCAATTGGCCGCAGCTGCTAATCATTATTAAGGACTCCAAATTCAATGAAGGCAGATAGGCCATAAAGAAGCGACTGCGAGCTGTAAAATACACATATCACGACTTGATGCCTTGCGGGGTAGGCAGACCATCTTAAACCCTGGAGTCCCTTAGTCACCTCTTAAACCACCCGCCGCCGCGGGAAAAAATGAGGTGATAAGTACTATTCTAAGCCGGCACTATACTGCCAGGTATAAAATAAGTTTCGCTTATTCAAATATCGAAACAGACTTCCAGAGATATTAAAATTTCATATGAATCATGCACGAATTTGGACCTTTTATGTATTCCCATTTCAAAAATTTCCTGTTTATAAACTTGCAAATTTTACCGCTATATTTGCGGCCGCAAATTCTGAAATGTTTTGCCTACCGGTTACTCATCGCTGCACTTGGCACTCTCACCTCACAGGTTAATTCCAGTTAACTGTGAGGCGGATTGACGTCAATTTTGCACTATTTTAATATTGAATCACTATGTTTGTGGTTTATGTTACCATACAATGCGCCCGCATGCAAGTCCCTGCGACAACGTCTACTTGCTCCAGGAATTGTGTCAAGTATAATGCTCCGATATAGTCGATTGTTCGTTGCAACGCCCTATTTGCTGCATTCTTATCTGAAAACATTCGCATGATTCATACAGCATCTAGCCGATTTGTAACAATGCTAAACTGAGTGGCGAGGCGCAGTACCGACGGCGGCGCCTCTGATCTCGACCTACTCTCAACTTTACTAAGATCTCCAGATACTGACCGCCCATAAATCGATGCTTGTTATGGACCTGCTATTTCTCTGTTTACATTTACCTGCATCGGGTTAGTATACCATCTAATCAGGCCATCACATCCTAAACCACTCTATCCTAACTTGTTCTGTGCTTTATCGGTACGTTGAAGCGTTTCTCGTAGTGAAGTCGACGTATTTGTAAGCGGTCGTAGCTTGTAGCTATGCGACGCGTGCGCACGACCTAAATTTGCAAGATATAGATTCTGGGAACGCTATCTCCCCGTCTGGTTTGATTTATGTACAAATAGCGCCGCTATCTAGAGTAGTGAAAGGGGGCGGGGGGTCAGGCAGTCAAGCTTCAGGATGTGTACATCTTAATTCCCTTCGTAGAGATAACAAGGTTTAGGGTTACCGGCTGATGCACGATCGTATCCAAATGTTGAGATAACATCTGTGGGTGTGCTATGGAATACTAAACTCTACCTACCGCGGGCACACTCGTCACGGAAGTGGCGACTAACCACAGTAGTAAAGTCGGAAATGGTTATCAGTATAATCCGAGGGACGATTCCGCTCGTAAAACCTAATAGGAAAACTTGAGTACCTGCCAAAATAAAAATCTACATCTGTCTATCATAAAAGTTACAAATGTCTTTCTAATCAACCACCACCGTCTAGACACTTTTTTTAACGATGTATGCTCACAATTTGCCAATCGCCTTAGCAAATAAAATAATCTATTTGTAGTGTATACCTACTTCGTAATTTCATAATAGTAGTGATTAAACATCTGTGCAAATAGAGTTTTGTAGCGTACAAAAGCTATTAAAGCTGGGGCCGGCATGAATGGGTCGTCAACCCTGGTCAGTGGGCCCGGGCCCTGAGCAATCAAGAATCTTATTACTATAACATTAACCGCTCATTCACAACTTTAGTGTGGGCTCAAACACGGTAGTGACGACACGCCACTGTTGTCTGCTTTATTTAATTATTCTTCTGATAACCAGCTAGTGTCTGAAGTGTTTTGAAAGAATAGCGTGTCGTGAATTTCAAATGTAAAAGTGTCGTGTTTCCTGGTTTGTGTAGTTGATATCGATAGTTAAAAAAAACCGACGGTTAAAAATGTAACCGACGTTACGCAATATTGTTGTGTTGTCTTGTGCACATGTGATGGATACGTACAGTGATACAATGAAACGGCATAAAAAAAGCGATAAAATAACTAAAATAAAACACAAGTTGATCACAAAGAAGCAGAAGTTGGCGACGCTAAGTAGGTATTTCTTTTTATTTTAAGTTTTTGCTAGCAAATTACCTGTAATACCAGCCGGTTACCAAGTTGTTGAGACTTCATGTCTGAGTGGTAGAGTCAAGTGAGGTTATGTTAATATTAGTTTTATTCTCAGCGCAAAGTAATCTTATCTTACGACTCCGACTTATAAAAGTTAAATAATATTGTGCAAAACTATTCGCTCTGTCGCCCACACTGCGTTTTCAAGGTCCGTTGAATGCCTGAGATCTTGATCCGACGAAATTATCGTCAAGACCTTAACCTATCAGAGTCGTATAATAAATCGTGTTATCTAACAACGATTAAGGAGAATTCGGCTTTCATGTCAAGATGAAATAAATGTTGAAGCCTGTTCAAGCGGGCTCTTTGAGGTTAGCGAAAGATTGAATAATGCTGCCTTATACCAGGGTTAGACCACGTGCTCTATTACACCACTAAGCAAGGTTAAAACACGTAACGATATCATTATAAAAAATCTACTTGCTGTCTGCCCGTTCTGCCATGTTGTCTGTTTGAAGTATTTCCGTTAGGGTTCTGAATGGATGAGTTAAATTCAAGTTAATAAAATCTTGTGAGTTACTCTGAATTTTATTAAACTGACAAGGATTTTAATTTCTAGAATTCCTTATATCTTCCTTATAAGTTAGAAAAAATTCAGAAAAGTAAAACTTCTTTGTTTAACCGAACAAATAAATATTAATGCTTGAAATGAGCATCTGATGCTTTCACTTTGGTGTCAATACTAAATTTAGCGAAATAATATTACAGCCGTCTTCAAAAATATCAGACCACGGCACAGCCACATGATCACTTTATAATCTTTTTTATTTTGTAGGACACCGCGTCGTCCAACGACTTAATGAACCCTAGTGTCAGATTGTTTAACCGCCTCCTACAAGTACTTAGCAGGCTTCTGACATGGTTGCGTAACGACCGCCGTCTAAGTAATCAAATCAAAGACAGCAACCGGGACCTACTGCTTAACGTGCCTTCCGATACACGGAACAATCTTTCTTCTTTATGTCCTAACATTGTGGGCTGAACCACCCGATTGTCCGTTAGAACCAGACAGGGAAAAAAAATCACTAAGTGATAAATATCAGCAGCGGAACCACTTGCATCAAGGGTAGTCGCATTACCACTGCGCCACGTCGGTTGTCTTTATAATATAAAACTATGACTGTCCATATATCCATCCACTCCATAGTTCGTCTACTCCATCCAGCCATAGTACTCTATATTCTATAGTTTATAGTTCATATGTACATGTAGTCCCATAAAATGAACGACCCAATTGACAGCAAGGCTATTGATTGTGACTGATGAAATGAACTCGGTGAACCGTATAGGGTGAAGGGTGCCCAACAGAGTATAAATAAAAACCAAAATAAACAACTTGATCAATGGTTAGAAGAAAGAAATGATTACTCAGTTGCGCGAGGAAGGCTATCGATGGTTGAGCTAATCAATGAGTCATTGATCTATTTATAACTCGAACTTGAAGCTCTATTGGTATGCCTGTTTGGTCAGAAAAGAACTGCTTGAAATCCGATTAAACTTCGAACTGCAAAAAAACCTTTGTTGTGACGATCTGTAGATCGATCGATCTGAAGGCTTCTATTCGAGAGAGAGTATTTTGGATAGAGCATAATTATCTACGTAATATATACCTAGTCAGCTTGTCTATTCCACAAGCCACATCTACATACATACATACATATATCACGCCTTTATCCCTTGCGGGGTAGGCAGAGCGTTAACGGCCGTAAGGATATTTTCGCTGTCGCCACGTCTGACATTTTTGAGGATTGTTTTCTAAGGTTGTTTCAGAAAACATGGGTATCACTATAGTGCCAGGTTGACAGCCTGTCACCCAAAAAATTTAGTACACCATCACCCTCGAGTCCCTTAGTCGCCTCATACGACACCCGCGGGAAGGATGTGGGGTGATTGTCTAGCCACATTTTTATAGCATAGCTCGCAATTAGTTCAAATTATTTCTTCACTGTTGTTCCTTATATTTACAGACATTTTTCAAGAAAATCTTTGCCGCACTTTAGCAGTCTTTAACAGGCGGTCTTAAAATAACCCCTCATTTCTCTCACCACTAGACTAATGCCATCGTTCGTTTTGACAGATGAACACCGGTCGGCAGGAGGCAGCTGGGAGGAGCCAGTGAGCGCAGTGAGGAACGCGCCACTCAGGCGCTCGCAGCGCCTCAACTCCACCCTGGATTCAAGGTACCATTTAAAACTAAACAGAGAAAAAGTGTGAAAACGCCTCTGTTGTTGCGAGTGTGTATAAACTAGAATAACCTAGTTTGATCATCATTTTGATAACCTGGACTTTTCGCCTTCGGTGCTTCGGCTTTCATCAGTTGGGCTTAAATGCTGAATAAGTTATTTTGATCAGATGAACCTTAGCTAGTTTGTATCACCTATTTTTGTTTCAAAAAGTGCAAACCTCTTCTGGACAGGGACTTTATCGGAATTTTTGAAATTGCAGTCATAGGTGTTTTATTTAGTTTCATTTAGATCTAACTATTGCAACTTTCGAAAGTTGTTCGGTATCTATGAACTATGTAGCCGACCATCTATCTGACGTGTGATCGTACCTTAACCACCTGAGATTGGATAGTCAAAATTTTGATGGGTCTCTTGTCAGAGCATTTAGACAAATTTTACCTCAAGTTTCCAATTACCTTATCTGTCTCCGACCTGTCTGTCTAAATTGTGCAGGTAATTACGCTCATTAGCATACTATTGAGCGTAATATTTCTAACAGTTCTAGATGATCCATACATGGACAAGGATAAACTACTACGTGAAAGCATTCCTCAGCTCGCGGCGGTACACTCAATACGTAATTACAAGCAGACATTATCATTAGCGCAGCGCAGGCGCAGCTTTCTGTGATGTTTATGTACGAGCTGAGATCACGTATTACATCCCTGTATCCTGCACGCATCGCTTTGTCAATCACGCGCACGGCTCGCTCAAAGCGTAGATGAATGACTTGCTATGGATCGATGGTGTATGAGTTTAGACACATCAGTCTTTTGGTGTTGTTGGTCGCCACTCCACAAAACATGGTCAGTTTCTTAATATATACATTATTTAAACCCTAAGTTAATCAAATAGAGTCCTTAAAAACTACAGTCATAAATTGAAACAGGCCTTAGTTTGCACGTGTGCACGTTTGTCATTTAGGGCTCGAGTTAGGTCATATAAATGGAATTGCATGTAGAGTCATGCGTTTAGTACCTAAAATAGTACGCGCTGCTATGGTGACTGATTGTGTTATGAGTTATGATTATGAATTACCATAGAACCTAAACATAAAAACTCTTAACTTGCTCTTTGTCGTATATTTCGGTACTCTGCTCGTGTCGCTTTGTCAATCACGCTTAGGGCTCAGTCACATACAGAGCACGTCGTCAAGATCGTGAGTGTAAGACGTGTTTGGAACAGGAATCTTGCTTTGGTGTTTATTACTATGGCTGCTATAAAAACGTGCCCTACGTAAAGGGGGCCTCCCAGTGTCTCAAGATAAATAAAATCCTTGAACACGTCCATTTCAACTCCGTTCTGGTTCCCGTTTGTCTATTTGCCTTAGACCTTATCCAGTACATTATAAACACGCATTAGAAAATGTTCTTCCTTATCTTTATGGAAGTCTTTGCAGTGGCTAATCAATCGCACGTGTAAATAGAAGATCTATATGAAAGCTTCTTCTAACTTCTCTGGAGGTTTACTTTATTCATAACAGCACATTAGTCTAATCCTTGTAATAAGACAATACAAATAAATATATAAATCTCCAGCCTGAATTTCACGTCAGATGGATAGCAGCATGAACCTGTCTACATACAAACATCATTAGCATATCTCAGTGTGCGTTATTTTAGTCGAGAGCTCAACACGTCAGCCATTTAGTAAGTTAATCCAGTATTAAATCGTCTGTACATCCAGTCTTATGTAAACACCCATTTTGTGTCTTCCTTAGTATGAAAATGTGATAATTAACATGATTTACCTCTGGCCTCATACAAGATTGTGTAATATTTATAGATGTTTGATTAAGTACTAAAGTCCAAGGTGGCAAACAAATGCGCAACATAGTGGCTTTGTAAAAGATGTATTAAAAAATCGTCAATTAATAGCCGTTTTGACGTGACTTTGCTAATAACAGTAGTACATTCACAAGTAGTTATCTTGTTAAAAAGATATAAGCTCATCAGAATGCCCTTCAATAAATAACAGCTATACGTATGAAATTCCGTTCACACGAGCGATGTTAACTAATAATCGAAATAATTTTCCGCTGCTGTTCTGTGCAGGAAAGCTATGAATGTTTTGTTTGAGCCATCAAATTGCATTGTTTTGGTGTCGCAGCGAGAGCCAGGAATAACATGCGACCTAGGGCTGCCAAACTTGCGAATAAAACTGGACAGTCTCTGTATGGCTTAACTTTTTTGGACGCTTGTCTGACCAGAAACTGGAGGTTGTGTAGTTGCGCCGGTAAGCCGTGAGTAAATATGCATATATGCATTAAAGAGCTGTCTTTAACTAAATCTGTCAGCCCTAAGCTGATGCCAAGCGACCGCCAATCAACACCGTCCACTGACTAAATATGGATCGACAATTTTAGATGCGTAAACACCAACACGCATAGCTGCGCGACGCTGCCACGTCGCAGTGCTTTTTGCTTGCGCTTTGTAGTAACAACACTTGCTATTTCCACTTCAAAAGACAATGCAACATGTTACTGTCGACTTCAACTCGTATGTACTTTCTTTATTACATGTAGCAATCCGTAATTCTATTAAAAATAGCCTTGACTTGATAGCTGATCATTTCATATGATTCCCACCCAAGAGATCACTTTCGTCATAATTTTGGCCGTGTCGTGTCATAACACTTTTCATTCTACTGGCGTAACAATTGTATCATAGATCATCATAGCATACATAAACAACGGAGTATTGTGTTACAAAGTGCATAAGCGTAGTTATATAAAGTGCAACCTCAATTGATTCTCTTAAACTATCTTATTCGTTTCTTCCTTCGTGTGGGATGTGAGATGATGAACGACTCTCATGTGAAAGCCATCCACTCCATCCTGGTAACATATTATAAATCATATGTTCATTGTTTTGTGTTTGTTACGAACATCTTCAAATAGATTGGTCAATCAGGCATGTCCTGATCCATCGGGTAGAGCTGTCACAAAGTAATAACCCCTCCTGCCCGAAAGAATAAAATTTCTGTGCAAATTGAAGCCACAACATCTGCATGTAGAGTCGCATGCTCCTACCGCTACACCATAGTCGCTTTAACCACTCTAATACTCTTCAAACGAAGGAAGTCCAATGTACGAGAGCTAACTATGATTGATAGTTACTCCGAAATTAGACCAATTCCCGGTTTCGGAGGGGAGACAGAACTAAAATGGGAACGTTTTCTACTAAACTTGGGTAATTACGCGCTTAGACACGTACAAAGTTCAAACAGTAGTAATGTTTTCAGGCTATTGTCGCTTTGTAGTTTGTAATTTACGCGCCTTAAATTCCATCAAGCTCTAGGAAATTTATTTGTGATCATCTGTTTTAGTCGAACGATAAATATTGCAGGGTCTTTTAAGGCGTGAATATTATGGACATTTACGGACAGTAAACTTGTTACGTTCGCTAATATTAATGTCATGTTCTTTGTCGCAAGAGTAGTACATCTTATGATGACGAACGAACGTCTCGACCTTGCAACGAACGTGTAAGGTAACTGTAATGTAATTTTCCGTAATCGCGACAATAGGCATGGCAAAAAGTGCTGTATTACTCACAAAGATTAAATGCATCGACGGTTTATTGTAAGAAACTGTATTCTCATCGGAAATACACGCTAAAGGAGTGGCTTTGAGATAATTACTGAGAATTATTGTATGTAATATAAATAATTTGTATTTATTTACTGTCTTGTCACTGATACATAACGTTATTAATTAGTTCATCAGTATTTAGATTAGAGTTCTTCTTTGAATGAATCTAGTGTTTATGCTGCAGCATAGCCTTGATTTGAGGGCGTTAGTCCCACGATATCGTCTTACGATACGCTTAAATTTCCATGGCATATGCGGGTAGTGTCACTTACTAAACTCGCTGGATACAACTTCCTTTACGTTTCGCAGAATTCTAGAACGCAATATTTAAATTTGAACCGAGATGACTGGAACTTCCTGTGCGGTGGGTCCTGTTCGTCCCGCCGAACAATTAGCGGTGGTGTAGACAATTAACACGAATTTCCTGCGACCGGGGCCATAGAGGGCACTGCCTCCGGGCCAGCACGAGCGAGTCACGAAGCTCTTTGGTGTTTAAAACACTGCTTTACATTGCTGCTTGCGAACTGCTCCTGTGACAAATATGTCAAGCGAGACCAGCAATGGTCGGTCAATACGCTCTAGTAGAGTAGAGAGAGTGTTCGTCTAATTTTGTTTACATCATTCGCTTTGTGCTCGTGCTGTATCCCTGTAGCCCGCGCTGCATTGTTACTTTGTAACGCCATAGCGAGCTACAATGTTGCGGGGAAATGGTCTGCAGTCGGTACGCTTCCTTTGTCTTTGTTGTAAGATATTATTGGATTGATAGGCTAGGCGGGGATAGAAAGTGCTTATTTAGTGCCCATTCTGCATCCAAGAACGATCACTGGTCCGAAATATTTGAGGTGTCTTGTACTTGCTATGTGAGCTTATGAACGTATTTTTTTATACTGGCTCTCATTATAGTCGGTACTATAAAGAGAACGTTTACTTAGTATCTCGAAACTATTTATTATTGACTTTAATGATAGTAATTTCAACGAGATCATAAACAGCCAGCGGCTTAATACAACTATCTACCTACATTATGGCCACAACAATAAAAGCTTTATTTGGCAACACTGCAATTGCAGAAATTTTATAAGTAATTAATGTTAATAAGTAATCACCAGGCCATATCGTTCACATAAATTGTGGTAAAATCAATATTTATTTTGGTTTATCGCTGAGCAAGGCTATCTGGAGTCAAACAGCTTGTGAAATAAGCTGTACTTCATTTGACGATAATGCTACAAAAGAATGTCAAGGTAGGAGCCACTAATTTGCATACGCTGATAATGAATGATACAGCTGTGCTATATGGCAGCATGTTATGCTTTAGAAGTATACGATTGTTAGATATTTTAGAAGCAGGATAATCTGCATCAAGATCTTGAAGTCTCAGGAGTCTTGTGGTAAATAACATCTGAACCTGTAACATCACGTGAAAGCAACGTCTTTCACTGCGCTCGCCAATACGCCTGCCAAGCATGGCAAGTACAGCAATAACCCCCGATAGAATGAGGGATCTCGGGATCCCGAAATACCAGGATTAACGACTTGTCGACTATACTACCTACTAGCGAAGAAACAATGAGAATTTTCAGCTGTTGGACATACAATTTGTATAGTTAAAAGACTTTTAAATGACGCTACAATTAATGCATATTCATTTTTGCTTAGGTACTATCAAAATAAAGATGAGTGCATCATTATTTTATTACAAATTACAGTTTTTCAGTTATACTGCCTGACGTTTTTCTTTTCTATTATATTTTTAACCGAAATCTTATGAACATGCGGGATTGAGAGTGCCCAGTCCCGCAAATACTGGGACTGAAATTTTCTTGCGTGATTGCATTTCCTAAGTAAGGTCTATGTCCAGCAATGGAATGTCGTGGCTGTAATAACTAATAGTCTGAATGTTTTCCAAGGTTCGCACCGAGAGGCATAAACACCTTCAGGCTGAGTAAATATTAATTGACAGATAAACAGTCTAAATTATTCAGGTAATTCCAATTTTGCAACATAGCCTCAGCAGCAACAGAGGGCAATTCAGCCCCATTGTCTGACTTACCTCACCGCATGTAAATTGTCTGCTTCCACTGTCAATAAACATTCCGGTTTTATCTTCTTTGCGCAAGAGTTGAATGGAAACAGACTTGCCATGTTCAAACCAAAATAGACCTCTAATTAATCTACGCGATTCGTTTACATTGATTGTTTTGTCATTGAAAACAGTTTATGTTTTCACAAATTGGGGGCAATTGCTTGTTAGTTATTCAGCCAATGATGAGATGGAGGTAACCGTGTGTTTTCCAATTTGTTACGGTTTTGAATATATCTCACGGCTGACGAAAGATTCATTATTGAAGTAGTGTGCGAATTTTCGACATCACCTATTTTCTTGCCTCTCAAAGATCAATTGCAAATCATGACATGGCTACCCTGTATATTCCAGTTGCATTTGTTTGACTATATTTATACACTAGCTGGTACCCGCGACTTCGTTTCGCTGACTTAATATGTATCTTGAAATGGTAAAAGAACTTATTTCCACACCGGCGTGCTAGCTCCAGAGCATGTCATATACATGCTCAAGTACAAGTAAGACAATATCTATCAAGTTGATTAGCTGATGTTGCATTGCAACCACATATCTCAAACCAAAGATTGTGCACAGGTGGTTTTCCTGGTGGTCTACATGATTATTACGCTTTAGAAGATTAAAATATCTGTTTCCTGAAATAGAACTTATTATTGCTTCCTTAATAACATAAAACTGCATCAACACAAATAATTAATTTTATGGTCGCACCCAGGAAACGCTTAATAAATTAAATTCCTAATTATGTTCACACATACCACTTTATATTACCAAGAGTTGGTGCTTTGTTTAAGAGGCGAGTATTTTATAATGATGCCCTTATCTGTGTGAACACCTCATTGCAATGTTATTTACGGCTATGGGCTCAGATAAGGGATACCGCAGACTCTGTGTCTCTCGCCGGCCTATGCCCTGCGGCTTGCGCATACGCATACAAGAGTACCGTATGGCCGTATGGCTCAACCTACCTCACGCACGCATCCTTTATGAAATTCAAATTACTTTGTGTATTTATTGTTCGAATACCGCATTGTTCGATTGACATCCCGTGTGTATACCCGACTAACTAGTATGTAGATGTTTCCATTCCGTCTCTCCTGGGTTTTTAGGTGAATATCATGTTAAAAATCACTCACCATTTACATAAAGTGTAGATTTTTTTACATACCTGCTTATTTATAATAGTAATACCTATTTCTCCTTGGGATAGAGACTTTGATGTAATTTTGTTTAGGTACCTATACTGTGACATGACTCAATCTACTTTTTATCAAACTATGACTACATGTGTGTGACATGGTTTCTTTTAATAACTACTACTGCTTTTGTACCTTTATTAAAACTTTCATTTATGGTCAATCCCATAAAAAGATACATGTTTAGCATTATGTTTCAAACCTTCCATTTTAGTTGCACGTTTTGTTTCCTTAAGGCTTGCTGTCTTGGTCAAGTTCAAAATACTTTTCGTCAACATCCAAAATAATTTTGTATTTGGTAGCGATTGATCAATAATACTTACACATTCGTAAAAAGGGTCTGTGTTGGTTTGTTATCCTTTTAACACATTTATATGCTAAAATATACAATCAAGGGGTGGCCATAAGTTCAATGTCCTTATTGTGTAATGGAATATTTATGGTTGAATTTCCCTTTATTTTGGTTAGCTAAGTGAGTTATTTTCTCATGGACTTATTCGAATATCGCTGTAACTATCCCTAACTAACAAAATAATTAATTCATTTCCATTTCATTTATTACATCAAATTAAAGTTACCAGCTGGTTGCTATAACCAACTAGCTGGGCTAAACATTTGATCGATAGAGTAGCGAAATAGTGCATAGCATTTGTATTTGGTAAAATACAAATGCGGTGGGGCCATTGAGTACCTAGGTATTAGTAAAATTTGAGTTTGGTCCTTAAAATTTTGTAAGACAAAGTGTTTCAAATTACCCATTAAATACTGGTTCTCATATTAAAAGTTGCTACTACGTTAAATTGAACCCCAAAATGAGTTTGAGGTGCAAAGAATTAATAGTACCAATGATCTGATACTTAATACCTATTGAAATTTCCAAATTCGTGTTAGGTTACCCTGTGCTGTGCTATTTGTTTGACTCAATTTAACGAAACTTTTCCCCGTAATATCAATAATTCCATTCATAAGAAAAACAATTATTTTCCAGTTTCGAATAACTTGGTAATAAATTAGAACATACCAAACATTGTTGTCGTACAAGAACACGATTGCTTGAACACAATTTCGATTACAATTCTTAGTCGCATTTCCAGTAGACAGTAAACAACTAGGCCAATAGCCCATATACGAGCTGTTGCATTGTCTAGAACTCTGAACAATCGAGGCAGGGTCTGCATAAAGAAATACGCAAATGTCATAATTGATCAGCTCATCTGATTACTCAGTTTAGGCAACGATGAAGCTCATCGGTAGGTGCGACTTCACGCTCACACCTTATAAGGCCGGCAGTAGTGTTGAGGCTGTATGAAATGTCAATAGAAGTCAATTTGGCAAGCATACATTTAAGGGCGGGGCACACCGGCTCCGTATCCGTTGCGTATCCAGCTCTCATCCGTAGTTACGCATGTATTTATGACGTTGTAATGTATGGGATAGTATGAGATACGGCACACCGACTGTGATGCGTATCCGTTGCGTGCTGCACGCATTGTAGGGTTACGCCGTAATTACGCCGTACAGCTGCCAAAACACAAACAGGTTGCGTACTCTGCGTGCAGTGATGACGTTGTATTCTATGAGATTCCCTGTTGGACGTCACACCAAACACGTCCGAACACGCACAGCTCTGTCCTGCGCGTAGTACGGACGCGTGTTCGGACTACGGGCTACCACAATGCGCATCAAAAATTATTTTGATGCGCTTTTCCTTTTCCAGGGCATCCTTTAAACGATTTTTGTTTATGAAATAGGCTTCATTACATTTGTAAGCGATAGTAGAGTCAGAAAATATGGTGCAAGCAATTTTCGACCTTATTGATATTTGTTAAATTTTAGTACAAATGGTCGTATTACCATATTTTAAAGAATTTTCAAAATCCAGGGCATTCTGAAAACTGTCAATAAGGTCGAAAATCGCGTGCACCAGTCCATTTGCTTTGTAAGCGATAGTAGAGTCAGAAAATATGGTGCAAGCAATTTTCGACCTTATTGACACTTGTAAAATTTTTGTACAAATGGTCGTATTACCATATTTATGCAAGAATTTCCAAAATCCAGGGCATTCTGAAAACTGTCAATAAGGTCGAAAATCGCATGCACCAGTCCATTAGCTTTGTAAGCGATAGTAGAATCAGAAAATATAGTGCAAGCAATTTTCGACCGTAATTGAAGGATTTCTTGCGCTGATACTGATAGCAACACTTGTCTGCACTAAGTGACGCTGTTGGTTAGGGATTTTTTGTCATGTTCAGTGACTCTCATCTATAGGAAATCGCTGCAGCTCGCATCCGTAGCTACGCGCGTAACCTGCGTAACCACGTCCGTAACCCGATGTGGCAGGGGTGTACGGACGTGATCACGCGCGGGACTACGGAAGAGAGCTGGATACGCAACGCATACGGAGCCGGTGTGGTCCTTTAGTGTCAAAGATCGAACCTATTCTCATTTTGCTTTCATCATCATCAACGACTAGAAAACTTAAGTGAAATATTTTGCATTACAGCAGTGCAGTGTGTTGTACTGAGTCAGAACACTTCTGTCCATTTTCTTGACTTCATCCTTTGGATGCGTTTTATCATATAGGACGACAGTACGCTCTGTACGAATGCCTTCATACTGTAGCTAAAATTACAAGTCTAGATATAGTTTTGTCAGTTTTTTTTATTATAAATATTTTAGTTACATTATTATTGTGTTATTAACAATTCGATTAAAGTTAATTATTATCTTAACCAGTTATACAAGTTTGATAGCCACTTATAGTTTTACATTCGAAGTGCACTTAAAACTAACTCTTAGATCTGTACTGTCTGTCCTTATATGGAATATAACTAACAGATAAGCAGCTATATTTCAGCTTGGTCTATTTCTTGAAGTTGTAAACTAATCGCATAAGAGCTCTTAAAACGCACCGCCCATATTCGTAAGATGATAAAGTATCGTATCTGAATTATTTATATTTTCTCGGCTATGAAAAACAACAGCCTTCAATTGGATTGAAACCCACCGAGATTGCCCTACTTCCCAGCAATGTAAATGCGACAAAAACATAATTCATAAAATGGTATCAATTCTGCGGGTTGTTCATTTCTTTAACAATGTTTTAGCTCTTTAGCTATTGAGAATTTGAAATTCACCTGAGAGTTTCTTAAAGTGAAAGAAAATAATTCATAAATCTACCTCTACCTGAAGACCTTAAGTGAAGTTCAATGGCTAAAGTGAAGTTTTATTCTTAAAAGTCCATAATATTTACACAAACATCACCTAAGGAGTCGAATGACAGCTATAGACTTCTTAATAAATGTTTACAAAGCGTAAAAGTCTTAAAAAGATCTAGGGGGCTAAGATCTATTACAAATTAGCCAAGAAATTGTCCTACAGAATTGAAGTATCTGCTGGCATAATTCCATAAGAACCGTAACCGATTGGTGCTTGCTATACTTACTACCTGGCTATAAAACTGCATTACGCCAATTGCCTCACAGATACATTTTCAAACAAAGTGCTTTATCTTTCATCACATCACCGAATACGGCCTAATGTTATTCTTTTTCACTAGCCGGCTCATACATAAAACATTTAATATAGGTAGACACAAGCATCTAAGGGTCGTCGCACATATATACTATGGCCGTTCGAATCAGTTCCAATAGGCCATATTTGACAACTGTCAAAATCATGTTAATGCTATGTCAAATATAGCCTTTTCGAGAGACCATACTTTAGTGTCATTTTAATCACAACGTTTTCGGTAGCAAATAGAATATATCATGCAAAAAAATATGTAAAGCTGATGTGATGATGTGTGCACCGCACATCTGCTTATAGAAGACAACTGCTGGACGTAGGCCTCCCCCGGAGACAAAAATAATGTTTGTACTTATTGTTGAAATAAAGTCGATAGGGAGGTGTTTAAACAGTTCCAACTCCGACATTTACGCGAGCCCTTTTGCGAGCAGTCCAGTTTGAAATACTTTCACAGTATTTTTTTCTTTGCTGCTAAAAACTTCACGTTTCTAATGACGCTAAGTGTGCGCTGGACCTAAAGATGTTGTATGTATTGTATGCTATACTATGCGACTTGCATGCCCAAACCCACTAGTGCCCTTGACAGATACTTTGTTGCATTTTATCTACCTAATTGGTCTATTGTCATTTTATTACTATTGATCATTTTATTGATCGATTGTTTATTTCGATTATCTCATGATTGGCTCAGTTGACGAAGGGTTTGTGACACACCTAGTGGCCAGTCTGACTGTAATCTATCATTTACTAGGGCGCCATGGCTTATGCAAAGACTGGCGACTAGCCATGATGTAATCTAAACCTAGTTTAAATGCAGTGCTTTATTAAAATAAACTATTTACAAACGTTTCTGTTGTCTAGCGGTTTGTACCTATTCGTTCTTACGGAAATCCCCCTTTTGATCCTCGGAGGGATTAATTGTAATTGCCATTTTTCACTTTGTCAGATTCATCTCGGGCATTATATTATTATGTTGAACAATCCGCCCTCACAAAAAATAGTGCTGTTCTTTGGAAGCCACGTTAAGCCGTTGGGACCGGGTAGCTGTCATAGTTGTCGTTCCTTAGACAACCACGTAAATGGCCTAGAAGTTACTTATTTAAAATTCTGACACAGGGTTCATAGCGGCATTCAGCGTCTTAGTGCCCCACAATATGATAAAAAAGATAAAGAAATTAAAGCTATTAATAGTCTGAAAGTTAACCGACTACATAAGTTTCCAATTCCAAGTTTCTCTAATTATTGTGGCCCGTGCTGTTCGCTTCTTCCGTGTGGAGGCTAATAGCTCATATCCTGTGTTTGCTCTGCGAATCAAACTAATTTTATAGCCCCAGTGAACTTGAATATAAATCTGAATTTACAAGCTTAATCGGGCAAATTATGTAGAAAAACAGCTATCATTAGAATAATCATACATGTTTGATAGCGCTTTCATCAAGATGTAGAAAATTGAAACTAAAGAAGAAATTAATTTGACCATAAGTATGCATCGATATATCTTAGATGTGTACAATTATTATTAAAAGCATCAAACTCTTTAATGAAAAATGAAATGTCCATAGAGTTCATCTATTTTCTAAAACAGATTTGCTAACCTATCTTTGCGAAAGTCTATAGAATCTACACCATAAATAGAATAGGTATCCAACTAGAAAAGTACCCGACTAATGGTTCGTATCACGGACGCATTGGTAAATTACATGCGCATTTTAACATCCCATGCGTCACGGCTGACTGAGTATTGTCATGGGGCTATGGAGCGCGCGTGACCCTTGGTGCGGTAAAACTTGAATAAATATCAGGAAACACACTATGAGGATAGGATCGGGTGTAATGACCCTATTTATTATGTAAAGTTGCGATGGGAAACCCACAGCATATTCTTCAATAGCAACAACACTCCACTGCTGGACATGGTCTCCCCGAACGGGAAGTATTTGCCATACTCACCACCATGAACGCCGTGTTATTATGTCCCATTATGTCGAAACGCTGTTGCCCATTCTCTGAAGTTATTATCCCTTAGTCACCTGGAAAACATGGGATGATACTTTTCGCAACCGGCATTACACGATAAACGCATGCTTTTTGTAATGATAAATTACATTGGCTCCGTATCAGGTTGGATGACCCGCATCATGAAGAAGGACGTCTGTGGATTGCCATTGACATTGTTCTCAATCGTTCTGAATGCATGCTAAAAGGATTAACTGTTCAGTTGCTATGGTATCAGTTTACTCTGTTTGCTAGTTCATTTAGATACATGTTGCGAACTGCAGATACTAATATGTTCGGTTCGCTGCCAAAAGGTGTGGTCGCTCGGTCTGTGATTTGAGTACCCCATTCAGTCTTTTCTAGAATTCCGAGGACAACTAAATTTCCTCTGACTAATTCCAAGATTATAACTTCAACTTTCAACGTAGTTTATTTACAAAAGAGTATTTTACTTACTTTTCTTTTTTATTGTTGCAGGACAAGTGGCCAGCTCCGCAACACGCTCTCGCGCGCCCGAGAGCTATGCGAGCGCTGGCGCAGCAGCGGCAGCGGCGCGACGCCGGTGCCCCCCGCGCCTCCCCCCGACGACGAGGGAGGGGGGCGGCTGGCGCGCTGGTTCAGCGTGCGCAGGGGGTCCACGCACCAGTATGACATGCACGCCAATGAGGCCGACAAGATGCCCAAGCTTCCAGAGGTTCGTATCATGGCTCCTCAAGGATGCACCCCACAAGCCCCTCAAGCAACCGGCGCTCTTGAAGTCCCTTATTTGTGGCCTCTGAAAATTACCGGCTGGTGAGCCTCCCACCACCAAGCCGCCGGTGTAGTTCTGATGGTCCCGGGGCCAAACACATAGACGCCAACACAAAAAAGGCTTTCCCCTGCCAAAAAATCTTATTAGTGTAGATATCCGCTAGGCGCTCTATGTAGCCAAATATACGAGACTGAAATGATGGCCAAACCTCGTGTCGTCTAGTTAGGTTCAAATTGGCAACTAGCCTTGGGGACGTTACCCTCAATGCAGCTGGCAGCATATCAAAACTGCAATTGCTCATTTATTATCGCGTTTGATGTTTATGAAAAATAATTTTCCCTCTAGCTTTTTCATAAGGAAAGTAACCAACCTAAACAATTTTAAAGAGAGCATCGTGATTCGAAATAAATGACTCAACTACTTATTGTCTTACTTCGCGGACAATGAAAAAGTTGCACTGCAAATCAAATACAGTCGATCATTAATTACAATGACACAACATAATATTCGTCACCTTCTTCTGCCCACAACAAGTGGTTTTTTATGTCAATATTATACTAAATGTTAATATATTGAAAACTGGAAATACAACTTCATTCAAGCACCATTCCAGACGATATCAATGACACAAGCGACGCACAGTCATAAACAAGAGTCATTGACTCTGAACGTACTGTTTCTGGAATTAAGAGACTCCCTTCATTGGCTGATAATGTAAGTCGGTACGGGAGAGGAAATGTAACAACATATTAAGACCACTATAATGATTCACAATTATATTAGATGATTCACTCGAACCATTGAGTGGTCATTGAACAACAAACGGCAGTAAACGAGTAGAGCGACGCGCGTGGAGCCGCCTGCGCATAGCCGCCCGCAGCGCTAAGTTACTAAACAAATATTCTATAAAAACATGTGATATAATGATGTGCGAGTGGTATCCAGTACGACACCATAATGGAGTCATGTCCACGATCGTATGTTTTACTAGCTTTACTTCAGTGTATTTTTAGTTTGACTCCGAGATTCACGCGCGATTTGTAAACGTCAAAAGTTGATGTAATCTCCGTTTCTTGTAACTACGAAGCGAATTAAATCGCCGCAAACATGTTCTGTGTAAGACTTCTACGCGAGAAGGATCATTATTGCTTTGCAGAGTTTGACAAACGAGTAAGTCGTGGAGAGCGCGTTGAGTTGCTTTTGACGTTTACATGATGGAAATAGTAAAGTAAGACAGTGTCCAGATGGCCCGGTTTTCACTGACGCATCGGCGGAGCGGAACTCGGAGACGATGAGTGCTACATATTTAGAAACCTTGTTGATTTCAGCCGATGCAGTCTTATCCGTCTCGTAAAACATGTGAAATCTTTCTCACAGACGGAATTAGCATTGAAAGGCTGTAAATTATATATACTGCAATTTGCAACGACCTTGCGAAATCGCGTCATCGAGTACTTTATAACAAGGAAGATGCCTCGTTCAAATATTAACTCCATGAGTGAAAATGTGTTTATTTGTGTGTTGTACGAGTTGCAAGTTAAGGTTAAGTTGATATTTTATGTGTGAATTTGTCTGTTAAAATACGTTACGAGTGGTGTTGTTGATATGTGTTTTTTTTTTCTTAAGTATGTCGTTTCGAAGATAACAAACAGAGCAGTAACTAAAGAAAATCAGAGTTTTTCGATTATTCAACTCCTTGATTCAACATGATTTGAGATAGATATTACTTAACATAGAGAAAGAAAGAAAAGTAGAAGAGGTTAACTTTAACCGTTTTGGTAAACTATTTTGGTTCTAGCTTATTTTATTAGTGCGCAAGGTACACTCGGTCTTAACTTGGAACAATGCTCAATACTTCTGAAAGAAAATATAACCTGACAGCGTACAACAGGACGGCAATATTATTGCTCTTCCCCTGGCAATTTTTAGGTGTACGCAAAAGTGTGATCATGTAAACAGAATAATGTTAATACCAACATAATACTACTTGAAATACTGACGTGTTACCCTTGTTCCAGCTGGAAGAGGACATGTTTTCGTGCGGCGGGCAGCACCGCGGCGGGACCGGCACCAGGATGCCGCCTCCCGCCCTAGGCCCGCCACCGGACAGCCTGTCGCCGGTGCAGCTGCGGCGGCGGCACGTGGTCGCCGCCATCATACACAGTGAGAACTCGTACGTGGCCACGCTGCAGCGGCTCGTCAATGTGAGTACCGCGCTCTACGCCCGCTCTAGGTCTGACGCCGGCGTAGCTGCGGCGGCGGCACGTGGTCGCCGCCATCATACACAGCGAGAACTCGTACGTGGCCACGCTGCAGCGGCTCGTCAATGTGAGTACCGCGCTCTACACCCGCCTTAGGCTTGTCAAGAAGGTACTATTATATGTATTATATGTATGAGGATTTGGACTAACAGCAATACTAGTCCCGACTACGGATCATCAACTATCAACATCATTCTTACACACAGAGCAAAAGATTCATAATATACTCAATCTTATAAACTACAATAAGGGCGACTTTATTTCAGCGCTACCTTGCAGAAATTCATATTTGATATGAGGCTCTTAGCTTATACCTACTTACTGAACACCGATATCTTCTTGTCTCTTACATTTCTACTATTATGGCATAGATGGCAAATACTATTTAAAGTTACGTATCCGTGTATCTAATTGTCTGTACCAACTTTGCCAATACGCGGAACGTGACCGAAGTCTATTCGGATATTGCATTGTTCCTACTAGATTGACTAAAAGATCCTCACACATTGTGGTTATGCAGTTTATTTATTATTATTTAATGAGTCAAAATTGAATGAAATAAATAAGTAGAAATAGTTGTGTGCCTATTGCCTATTTGCGTAGATGCCTATTTGACGTGTATGTAAGCAAAGCCGGAAAAATAATATGGGTAAATGAATTTACTATTACATCATACGCAAACTTACATATGGATTTGCATATGTGTAATAATATGAAAACAATTCAGATAGTCTATTAGTTCTAGCTAAACATATTTTTAACAAGTTGCTAATGAGAAGCATAATTAGCATCTAGTATCAAACTGAATATCTCCAATAGCTACATTACCTTCCAATTCACAGTTTGCTTTCAATGGCTACCGATTTTGCAATAGGTACTTCGCACTCCGTGCGGTCTAATTACCAATGATTTTGGCAATGATACGTAAGAACAGAATTCAATTAAGTTTTCAACATATGCCTGTGTTTCCCGTGCAAATATCAGTTTTAAGTTTGCAGTGGCATTTCAGACATTTGTCTTGCGCAATTTTGAAGTGAGTCCACATGATATTGTCAACAAACGCCGACCTCCGGTCTCCGGTACAGTGCTCAAACCAGTTTGTCGGTATCGTAACATCGCGGATCCCCCGGCGATGGCTGAACACACGCTGACATTTTCTCATGACTCTAGAGAAATTCGTGATCGGGAAGGAAGCTTAGATTGATGGCGTACGGCGGATGGCGGACCAACCGCCAATTATAAGTCAACCACATGACATGACAGACAGTTCATTCATATTACGCAACGCCAGCAAATCGATGCAAACTACTTGCCACTTTTGTTTTCTATTACCTCACGGAGGTGTGACAGACATGACAGCAGAGTTAATTAAATCGTAAGCTGACAGTTGCAAAACAGGCCGGTTGGTGTTGGTTGGACTAGCTGCTTATTAATGCGATTAACCGGCAGAAAGTGGTCTGCGGACTTTTGTGAACAACTACTGAATTTCTGTCTGCATTACGCAATATGCCACTTATCTCGTGACATGTAGGAACCTAAAGGGGTGAAAGTTGTGGGAAAGACTAATAGATTCACGTCGACTATTGTGGAAACACCGGCTATTCCGTACAATGTGTCTTTATCGTTTAGTTTCGGTCGGCATATGAGTATCTTTGATCTAGAATTCACGTTTCTTTTGTCGGGTTCCGTTTATTGTTCCGGCGGAGTCTTGTGCCAAGAAGAGTTAGCGAGATGCTCTGTTAAAACTACCGTATTTAGTCATTTCGTTTGCCAACTTTCGTTTCTTTGTTTGCTACAAAAAGCTCATGAACTTTGGTGAAAACGAACCCACCGTTCGGGGTTGTCAAAAACCGAATATGTTTAAATCTGGAAACCTGTCTGGCCTACATAATGTATTGTTTCGCCCACAATTAACATGTCGTGTATTAGCATATTAGGAAGTGGGACAGGCGTTTGAATAGGCAGAATTTGCAAGTTGAGCGCACGAGGTCGCTCAAACGGCGCCGGGCATATGCCATATCAACATTTTTTGTGTGCGCAAACAGTATTTACGTTGTCACATTATACGTTGATGATGTGGCGACAAGTGGTTTGACCGTATAATGACTTACTTGGCCTTTTATGCCATTATCAGAGGCATTTCATTCTGGCCAGTCTTTATAAACACGGAGTATCTCTGGCTGTAGTATGTAAATTGGCACATTAATGCTGAATATAAATTGTAGTGGCAGAGATATTGTTTATTCCATGCAGACGGTTCGCATGAATTTGAAGAATGCGTTCTATTTCCAGTGAGCTATTGTACCGCGCGGTACTGTTTGGTTTACTGTCATCCTTCACCTAGTTACCTAGCCACCGGTGAGCACAGCATGCCTATCGATACTCGTTATGAAGATTGAAAACCGATTTCAATCTTCCTAACAACTGTGTCTTATGTTTGCGTGTTACCTACGGCTGCGACTGTCTATTTAATTATGAATGCTAGATTATCTGTGTATTAAAATCTAAGTAATATCTACGGCGGTAATTTTTGGTAATTTTCAACTAAATGAGGAGGATGTGCTGAAAAACAGTGTTGGCGGAATTAAGTAAACGTCAACACACGCTAAGACGCATCCTTTTTCCTTTTTAATTGTAACTGTAGCACGCAGTCATAACATTTAAGCTAAAATTGTAAAGGCAATTTGCGATTCATTATTTATTGAAACTTTCTTACAATAAAATGCATTTGCACATTAGGCCAAGTACCTATTTCTTTTATGTAAAAGCTTGAGAATAGCTCATTCATTTCCAAACCACAAATTTTCTCCCAATAATATTACTATAAGCGCGATCAATTTGTAAAATCAAATAAACACTTGCTTTTTATATAGCATCTTAGTATTTTTTACAGCGTACTTGAATAACTTATGAACACACTTTGCCCCGTCAAGGTTGTGACAACAATAACGCAATTTAATTCTCCGATGCGTATCTTCGCAGTGGCATGTGAGATAAGCAATTATAATAAGGCATGGAGGCATGGATGGAATAGCTTGTGTACAAGGCCTGACACCGCGTTGTCAACTTGTGCAAAGTGTGACTTGTTTGTATTGGGTTAATAACTTTGCTCCAGTGTTGTTCAAACCGTAGAAGATCAATCAACACTTAGTATTAAAATTAAATCGCTATTTGCATCTCTTTATCTGTCATGGATTCCGCTAACTCCTAAACCACGCAATTTTGATGCGTTTTTTGTGAGTGATCGCTTTTTCGGGAAATATAAATGTGCTAAAACGATTTCATTAAATCGCTCATCTAGTGACAAGTTCTAGATAGAGTGATTTGAGAGAGCTCTCACAGTTTAGTAAAATCATTTTTTTTTTAATATATATACATTGGTATTCTGTCTGGTTGATAGTTTAGTGAAAGTATTTAGTACGCCACAAGTATTACTAGTAAAACTACACTCATTAATAAGTATTACCTGCCGGTAAAGATACACTGATATTAGCATAATTTTTTCAAGTCAAGAAATATTTTCAACTTTAACTTCTTAAAGTCCTTAAGGTGTTGGCAAATCAATTGAGAACCTCTTTCCTTCATCACATTTACATTATATTCTACTGTGTATATTCAATACCTACCTACTTAATATCTATTTTAAAATATGACGCGTTTTATGACGGATTCACAAGTTTTTTATTCCTATCGCGTTAATGCGACAATCTGTGAACTTGAGTCAAGGTTTATTTTACAAGAGGCTTAAAGTTTACTTGCTTTGTACCTAATTTTTTTTTTGTGAGGCTCTTAATGTATCAATTAGAGAATGTTTTGATTGTACGCGTGGAACCATAAATAATATATTATTATCAAATGTCCCATTGCCGGGCACAACCTCCCTTTCCTTTTTTTGCATTCCAACCAAATAAAACGAAACGTAAAATCCGGGTACTCTACTTACTATTATTTATATTTAGGTATCGATGTAACTTTCATAGCACATTTTTTCAGTAAGATTAGACTGTCACAGAAGAAGATCTAAAAAAATAACATTTTATAAAATTGTACTTAATGACTGAGTCTACACGGAAAGATATTTTTATATATATTTATTCAAGTCCAAATGACCCTCTAATGATTTCCTAGTATGTCTCATGATTAGTATAATTATTGAAACTGTGATATCAGTCAAGGAAGACTTCAGAGAAAGTCCAGGAGGGAACTAGAAAATAATTTAATAATTGTAGTAATTCCTCAACGAGGAAGTTAAATTAAAATCAAATCTGTATGACGTTTTATAAATTGCTTAGTAACTTGCTATTACTTACTTCCTTCAGGACTGACGCAGGACAGATCATTCATTCTCCTTGCCGTATCCCGTTCTCTGTCGGGGTGGGTTTCCTAACATATGGGATTTAACGTGGAACCAAGTTTTTACACAGAGCGACTACCATCTGCGATCCTTTTCATAAAAGCTACAATAAATGTTCCTCATTCTATAAGGAGGATATTATGTCGAATTGATATACTCATTGATGACCCCTCTTGTTTACTCAATAATTTTATTATCATAATAAAAACGAACACGTTTTATTGCAATTTTATTGGCACATGCTCTGTTTCCTGATCTTATTTACTATCAGGTGCCAAGAACAACTTGTGTAATATATAAACTTAAAAACTGAATTACTTTTTTGCTAAATTATGTAATTTCAGTGCATTTTTTATTTTATTCGGGTAACTAACAGTTTTGTACATTACTTAGTATATAGAACAATATTTAACGTGAACCCTATTTTTAACATAACTATTTTAGATTCTAAACAAAATTTTCAATAACGACATTTATGTAAAACTATCTTTACATATCTCATGCTCTGAAAGTAGGTCATTACTGACAAAAAACACGACCTGTAAGTTCAACTTACAGGCGAGGTTTTAAAACTAAGCCTGTAAGTAATTTTAAATATGGAACTAGAAAAAGAACCAATAGAATCGCAGCAATTAAAAAGTTAAAATCAATTTCTTCTTATTTTTAATAGGAGTTGCATCAATTAGTTGTATACGATTTTAAATTTCGAACTGGCCGCTACGAATTGTGTTGCTTGAACGCAGGAATTATATTTTTAATCTGTATTTTTATAACCTCAACAAATGAGTTTGTCGAATTATTACTCAATATTAAAATAACAAAAGTAAAAATGACTAATATCCCTACGATCAGAAAAATGTCTACTTTATGTTAGAATACTTTTCTTTCATATTAATTCAATATTTTTCAATCATAGAAAAAAAAGTTTAGTGGTGCAATTTGAATAGCAGACGATACAATCATCATTTAAGGATCGTTTTCTTGTATTTATCGCTTTATTTTACTCATTTTTCATTCGATATGTAAAGCAGTATACGTACCACGGATGTAACATCAATAACAACCTCGGAAAGGTACCGCCCTCGCTCCGCTCGGGCGTTAAAAAACCTCGGTTGTTATTGATAGCTTACATACCTCAGTACGTAATCTACTATTCCTCCCGCGAATGGCTGATAACAAATTTCCACCTATATACAGTGTTTCCACTATAGCAATTTCATTCCCCCACGTCTCAATTTAGATTTCCCCTTCTCCGGACTTTTTTCCCCTCAAAGGTTATGTAGCTGTAGTTTTTAGTTTTGAAACCACACGCTACACCCAAAATAAGGCCTTTTTCTTGTATAGCTTGCTATATTAATATTATTCACACTAAATACGTCAACAAAATCATCTGCAAAATTTGACGACTTTGCTATAGTATGCACATCACTAGCTTTCAATTTCAATTTTGGTAACACTTGTTCTATGGTCTATGGTGGTTGGTACGGTCTGTGGTACGGCGCTCGCTTCGCTCTTCGTCTTCGCTCCATTAATAGTTAAATTTTATTCCAAGTCAGTTTACGCTGTCAGCGCATAAGTTTTATTTTAAGCCACAGAATGGAACTAACATTGATAGATAATGTCAAAATTCACCAATCACGTACCTAGCAGTTAGAGCCATTTTTTCTCATCTGGCTAGGTTTTATCTATGATTTCCCGCAATTTCCCCTCATATAATCTTTCCCCTTTTCCTTCCCCTCTGGATCCTAATTTCCCCTAAAAAGGGGAACTTCCCCTCATTGTGGAAACACTGCCTATATAAAGTGTAATATATGTAATCTGGAAAACTTAGGTACTTTTTTTATTCATTTCATTACTTTTAAATCAGGAAAGATAGTAGTAGTCTCCTGGATATGAGTATCAACTTAACTACTTTTTTTGACTATTTTAAATTAATTCACATTTCGTTTCGCTCCCCAGGACTACAAAAAGCCATTGGAAGAGAGCAGTCCAGCAATCCTGAACGCGAGCAAAATACAGACCCTGTTCCACCGGCTACCAGACATCCTGCAATGCCACCTGCACTTCCGCACTGCGCTCGCCGACTGCGCGCGGACGTGGGACCGCGACGAAAAGATTGGTGAGTTCTAGAATGGGCATAAGCAGAGTGTAAAAATAATTGCTAAAAATATGTAAGGGACGAATCCCGTGAATCGAAACAAAGAACCCCAAAGAACATGCGTCGAAGTATGAAAAAAGAGTTTGACCTCACATACAAAATTACAAACCGACCAAGTCAATTTGTTTTTTGGGGAAAGTGGTTTAGTTTTATCTGATTTACCCCTTAAAGTTTGCAACTAATATTTTTACACCTTATAGAGAGATGCAGCATTGCTACCCGGCCCTAGATTATATTCTCAGTCAGGGTAGCGTGTAAGGTCTTTTTTGACTATGCTTTCTTCGTTCGTGTTCCTTGCTAGTCTATGGTATCCTAACTCAGGGCTAATTATGTGCTTCTCGACGCAATTTCTTGGCTTTCATCTCACACAAAGCTACTCTAGCCAATATTTCCACACAATATGCTTTTCCTTATCATTGAAAGGAACTAGACGTTGGACCTCTTATCGATTGCCGGAAACATTAACTACTAGGAGTACATAAATTAATTAGAATAGAATGTACACACCCCTAAAGTACCAACGACTTCCGTTGGCGATATCACGGTACTGTCGCGCCTTACACTGCCACCTGCAACGCATAATATAAAGGATGTAATTTAGGTGCAAACTGCAATACTATTAAATCCCGTTCTGTCTTATGATTACAAATACAATGTCGTTTTATTGAAAATTAGTTGTTCAATTCCACAGGCCTGAGTAGGGTGAGAACCGTACAGGTCAATGTGGGGGCAATTCGCTGCTTGCATACTAGTGAAATGACCTAAATTTTAGAACGATACTTTGTAAGGATCTACCATACTACGACGTTGCAAGCAATGGCGTCATAATAATGATATTTTAAAAAGGTTTTTTGTTTAATAATTCAAACTTTGCATATTTTGGATAACATTGAAAGAGAAATGTAATATTTTCAGACAGTAATTTTAAACAAACATGTTTTGCATTTATTAACTACCCATGCAAGTACCGAATAAGAAGAGCCTAGGGACAAACATGTTTAGCATTTATTAACTGCCCATGTAAGTACCGATAGGAAAAGCCTATGCCCAGACGATCATTATTAAACCCAAAGATAATGATAAAGTTCCCAAACACCCTGTATAATAGCAGTTACATTTCCGTACCTTACGCGTGGTGTCACCATACAACCATGATCGGTATTCCATAATCGCAGGACGAAGTGCGTTACTCGCCGATTATCTTAATTAAGTGAAGTTTTCTGATCCAGCTGCCCAGGAGGCTGACTCACTGCCACCTGGTGATTGATTTATTTCATTTTTCCTGTCTTTCAGCAAGTTACCTTGTCTTCCCCATACCACGCTCCATTCCCCATACCATCTTACCTTAGTCAATCGCCATGACAACGATGAAAATTATCCCCTATTAGTTTTTGGTGACCGCCGGCTTCGAAAATGTCTGTCTACCTTTAAACAAGGTACCTACATAAAAAAATATTATTGACACATATTTTAAAGCAAAAATTGTGCAGTTCATTTTCGACAAAAGTCTTCTGAAATCGTCTCGCGAAACTCTTTCATTTGATACCCCGCATGATAGGATTCCTAAAAAAACTTCCACCAACTTTGATTCCTCCCCTCCACCACACGATTTCTAGACGACTCCGGTTTCTAATTCAGGGCATCACGACGAATCCGACGATACCATATGGATATAAAGCCAGATGTCAGATGAAAATTTGTTCCTTTAGTCTAACACTAGCGCGATCCACAATAAAACGCTCTTCTGTATGTGTGTATAGATTTTAAACAAGCCTTTATTGTTTGTCCACAGGCGAGGTCTTCTTATCCGCGTTTTCGAAGGCAGTGGTGCTGGACGTCTACTCAGACTTTATTAACAACTTCTCAGTGGCGATGGAACTGGCCAAAATGGAGTCGAAACGGAAATCAGCGCTGGCAGACTTCTTCAAGGTCAAGCAGATCAGCGCTCACGACAGGCTATCGTTCTTCGGACTGATGGTGAAGCCGGTGCAGCGGTTTCCGCAGTTTATTATGTTCTTACAGGTAAATATCATGTAGGATAGTTCTTAGACTTTTACATACTTTATATATCACACCTGTCTATGACTACTTAGACGGCGGTCGTTACACAACCATGTCAGAAGCCTGCTACTTGTAGAAGGCGGTTGAAAAATTCTGACACTAGTATTCACTGGGTCGTTGGACGACTCGGAGTCCCACACGAAAAGAAAGAAAGATCACACCTGTTTCACTTATAAATAGCGATAGATGTAAAAATAGCGATAGATCTGCTTCCAATGCAGGCTGATAGCTCATCTTTTCGTGTTGGATACCGAGTCGTCCAACGATTGAATGAACCCCGGTGTCAGAGTTATTCAACTGCCCACTAACTAAGAGTAGGCCTCTGACATGGTTGTGCAACGACTGCCGTCTAAGCTCATTAGACTGGTAGTCTTCGGACTGAGAATACAGCACCTTTTTTCACCATATGGTTTTGAATTTGACGTGCAAGCTTAAGCTCAAAGAATTAAGTTTTTTCTCAAATATAGCAATTGTTTCATCAGGTCGTGTGATTTCGCGTCACCCCGCTATCCCTACAGCACATGTGAATTCGCCTTGCAATACCGTATTCGTCATATAAAAGCTATGCAATCTGTCGCTAGCGCAACCTGGTGGTACTTTTAACTACAACAAACCCCACGTGTTCAATATCACGTGCGAATACATTCACTATGACTGTAGTAAATTTACTATAGTTATAATACCTACATGTAGTAATTGTACAACTCTAATACGCATTTCCCCTAAAATTGAGGCGTATCTATAGTGTCGGCTCAGTAATTCTTTTAAATAAAAATAAAGCTGTCACCTCCAGTTTGATTAACTAAATCAGGAATATGAAGTTGATCACAAATAAAAGCGTCTTCTTCTTCGTTGCGAGTCGAGACGAACTAAATTTCTTTTGACCAGTATGTGGCCACATTAATAGCGTTCGGATTGGCCGCCCATAGATCTTCAAGCGTACAGGAGTCGGGGCATGCAGGGCATGTATATAAGAATAAAAGCGTCTATTATTTTACGTATTTTTCGCGTTGTCTGTAAGAATTTGCGACGTTTAAGAATATGGCGACTGACATAAAAGAACTGTGCGAAACAGGCATAAAACCATTGACGTATTGAAACAAAACATGACTAAAACTACTAACCTTTCCTAAACCAATTAATTTACCGGAAAGTGACTCATTTAATCAATCAATCAAACTTTATTTCCCAACAGAAAAATATACAGGAAAATACACACAAGGACAAATAGAGAGAAGAGAGAGAGAGAGTTTTAGTTAAGAGATATTGTCGAATCGACACCTATATTTACTTCCAACGACGAAAGAGTAGGCGGGACATCTCATCGCGCGGTCAACGACTTTTGGCTAAAAGATGAACAACTCTTAGGTATTCGAGAAGCAATAAAGTCGTATACGATATGTCGTTAACCTAATTCTGTGTCATACTAAAGTATAAGATTCTTCGTTTTATGTCTGAAACGTAATTTGAACAAACTTGTTTGTTGCTCGACCTCAAAGTGACGATTGAAGGGTCTCCAAAATGTTCGCGTCGGTACCAAAAGGTTGATATTAAACGTACAAGCATGATGGTTTGTAGGTTCATGGCTATTGAAAATTTAAGAAGTTTTGTAATTTCTAAAAACTGCTTTACCTACATTACACTACACATTACATACATACATAACGCCTTTAGCCCTTGCGAGGTAGGCAGAGCCGTAACAATACGGTCGCTATTATTGAGCACCGTTTTAAATAAGTCGTCTATTACTATAGTGACAGGTAGTCAGCCTCTCGCCTAAAAAATATAATACACATAAATAAAACCCTTAAGTTTTTAGTCGACACCTGCGAGAAAGAAATAAAGTGATGCTATTCAAACCGGCATCATACGACATACACTATTCTTCTGTTACATACATACATACATACATACATAAATCACGCCTCTTTCCCGTTCCTGGCATATTCTCTCTGTTACTTCATTCAATCCCTGTTTTACGTTATCTGTTTGTTCCTTCCAGGATCTCCTAAAGCACACGCCTCCAGGCCACTCTGACAGAGTGGCGCTGCAGCGCGCTCTGACGCGGTTAGAGGCGCTGGCTGAGGCGCTCAATGAGAGGAAACGGGACGCCGAGCGGACACAGGTATTTCTATCTCCTTCTAGTTTGTAAGGACTTAAAGCACACTCCTGTTACTGTGCTAAGGCACTCAATGAGCGGAAAGGGGACCCCGAGCGGACATGGGTACATATTTCTATCTCCTAGATTGTTGACTCAAGCCTGGATAAAAGTGAAGGTGTAAGACTACGGTGAACCAAGTTCACACAAAAGCTTCTAAGAGGTTTCAAGGCCAAGTTCTTGGTGACAAACTCCTAGAATGTAGTTGCATCTCAGGAACTAAATTTCTGAAACGTTCGTTTTTGTTTCATGCCAAAATCTGCTGCCTTATTATGCTTGTATCGCACGTTCTACTTTACTTATCGATTCCCACATACCCTAGTAAGTTCACAGGTACGCTTGACCATAAAATCATCGAGTACAGGCATTTAAAAACGTGTAGTTAGACCAGTCGTTGCGGATCTCCCTTCACGGAATCGAATTGCGACGTTTCAGAAATTGACTCCCTGGGACCCTGATGGATTGTGACTCTTACTACAGTTATGGTTACTACGCTTATATGGCGCTTCTTTCTTCGAGATGGAGATATACATAATAGAGAATCGCTTGAGTTATAGCAGGTTGTAAATTTTTTGTTGTGACCGTTGCATCAAAAATATTTGTAGACACGAGTAAAGAAACTATTTTATTATTAAATACATTAAAACATTACAAAAAATGAAAACATTAATGTAAATAAAAGACTTCCTTCAGAGCGGCGCACCGAGGCAGAGTACCCAAAATGCTGGCAACATTCCCTCTTTGGATGGCCAAACTGATCCTCTGGGCAAAGTAACTACCAGCCCTTGGGTCACCCAAAGCCTCGATAAGCCGCCCCGAAATGTCTTTTAAAAATGATTAGACAGCCGGACCCCAGGGGCCCATTGTCTCGACGGCAAAAGGCACAAACGTAAAAACATCCCCCAGACTCGAGTATCTCCTCCTTTTTAAAATCTCTGCCTCAGTCGCGGCACCACCTGCTCGCACAGTAGTCGCGCCTAAATGGGAGGGAGCCAAAGTGTCGACACAAGTCGCATCTCATACCAAACTCTTGCCATGCTTCCAGGGTATCAATGTCATACCATCGGGACGCTTGCCGTCTGAGCGAAAGATCCCATTCGGCTCCAAAATTGACGGTACGTTGGCGGAAACGAGAGCCCTTCTAATAGTGTCATTTAGACACGAGTGGCGTGAGATGCGACCCGCACTCCTCTGGCACGAAAGACCGTGATGGCCCAGTTGCCCAACCATCTCTCCACAAAAACAGCGGTGTCTTTCATTCGTTAGACACGAGTTATGTTTACATAATTATAACTTCTCACGGATTTCCGCGCGATTAAATCACACACACGCGGTAGGGTTTGTAAATACATATTTTGATGATTAAAAGACACGCGTACTGGTTTGTAATATGAGTATTGAATCGGAGTGTAGTAAGGTAAACAATTGATGAGGAATTCACAATATCAGTAATTTAATAAATACGTGGTGTTATGGACATCCCTCCGAATACTGATAAGGTGCTAGCAGAACTTAACACTGAACAACTACCCTCATAGACACATGTCAAGAGGCGAAAAAAAAAACGACCTCACATAAAATGATCAGCTCACGTACTTTACTATGAATGGAAAAAATAATGAGGTTTCATGAATATTTCTAAAGGAAAGTTGTTCAGTTTCATGATCTGAATGCACCCTATCATTAATCAATAAGTACTTATTTTAAGGGCGCCCGTTCCCTTGCGTCCAGTTTTGTGTTGTTTTCATACATACTCTAATATCAGTACTGTCTTATTACAACTATAAAGCCTGGATCGCGGTACCGCACCTGTATTTACAGTAAATCGAAAGATAAACCGACTATCCCATAAATTTATCTTTATCCATCTGACATTTGTGAGGCAAGCCCTCAATTGGCCACTGGACCTCGAAAATACTATAAACATTCCAGGTAACTCATAAACTCTACGATCATACGCACATCAAAGTACACACTTGACCTCAGATATTCCTGCAAAGCTATAAATATGAACTTGAGCTAAAAGCAGGTATTAGCTGACGCTTATTGACACTAAATGCCAATCATAGACCACCCAGGTGATGTGAAAATCTTTATCTATACAGGTAACTCGTTAAGCGTTTAAATTCTATGTCAACTACTCTTTTATGGCTGGGTGTGGTTGACTTAGCCTTAGATTAGTCTCCAGTAAATCCGCGTAAAACTAAAGTCAATCAACGTTTATTTGCAATAATACTTGTAAATAAATATATCTTAAAATTGGGAAACGAATTACAGAAACGTTCGAATAGGGAGTAGAAAATGGCCCATATTTTATAACCCATATTGGTTATGAAAAATAACCCGTGAAGTTAATCAAACTTGGGAAATAACTTGTATAGGTGCGTGGTGGGGGTTCAAATTTTCTTACATCGGCCAATATTTTTAAAGTACAGTTTTTCAGTTTCATAGTTCAAAGATTCTTTCGAACGCAGCCAACTCTGTAGACCAAACCAACCAACCTACTTTATAACCTACATGATATGTTTTCCCGCAGGCTTTCCGAGCAGCCCTTCGTCGGCTAACGCGAGGGGGCGTCGCGGGCGCGGGCGGAGCGGGCGGCGCGGCGCGGTTCGGCGCTGCAAGGCTACTGGCTTCGAGGGCAGACAAGCGCCATCTGTTGCGGCAAGATGACTTGCTACAGTTGGTAAGTGCTAAAAACTATATTTTGCCGTGAAATGTCTGCAGCCACTTCGAAATCATATAATCAGGATTAGGACAACTACTAAAGCCACAACAGGCCATTGCTGAGGCTGCAACAGCTTCGATCGTTGATGTATTTGAAACCCAATAGAAAATAAACTATTACAAAATCTTTTCCAGGAATTCAACGCATCCGGCGGCATATCGAAGTGCAAGCCGCGTCGGCTGCTACTGCTGAACGACCTGGTAGTGTGCGTGTCAGTGGGCGCGGGCGGCGAGGAGGCGGAGCGGCTCGGGCTGAAGTGGGCGCATCCAGTGCAGGATGTGGACGTGCTGGACACCGGCACATCGCCCACGCTCAGCAGGGTGCTCGCTCAAGGTCAGTGTGAAGTGGGGTGCGTGTCAGTGTGAAGTGGGGTGCGTGTCAGTGGGCGCGGACGGCGAGGAGGCGGAGCGGCTCGGGCTGAAGTGGGCGCATCCAGTGCAGGATGTGGACGTGCTGGACACCGGCACATCGCCCACGCTCAGCAGGGTGCTCGCTCAAGGTCAGTGTGACTTCGGACGGTCTTCGCTCGCTTTTCATTCTTTATTTTTGTGTCCTACTTACAAATCAAACAGGACAGCGATCATAAAATTTTAAACTATGAATAGGCCAGTGATCAATTAGTAAGTATAGTTTAGGGTAGATCTCCTACGCTCACTTTTTTCCATAGTTACGTAGCTACGCGTGTTTGCCTTACTTACTATTTTGTCTCATGAAAAATTAGAAAATCAGATAACGTCACTTATTCTTCTACGTTTATGTTTATTCTAGAATTCAGCTAATTTACTGGCTAAGGATTGTGTAGCTCCAGAAAATTGTCAAATTTGCAGCACAGACTGACATAACCATAATTTCTCTTTCCCAGGCATGAACCGCAGCGGCAGTCTACGTTCGAACTCGAGCGTGAACGGCCACGGCAACACGTCTACCGGCGACTCTCTCTGCAACGAAATGTCCGCCTTAATGCACGACTACGAGACAGTGTCGCGTATAGCTGACTTGGCTGCGTCACTGAAGACCCCGTACCCGGAACTGACGCCTGACATGTTCCGCACATTGCTTCAGAACATACAAAAGAGCATACAGGTAAAAATACATTGGAACAACTTTCTTAGTCGCTACGCTCGTCTTACCAACTCTGTATAGGTGCTTAATTGTACACATTTCTTTCCCCTTCTTTGTCAGAACTGTTCTAATTTTGTGATGTTTGCACTTGCTGCCTACGCAACATTTCGTGTTTATATTCCTATTTTGCTCCGAAGGGCTTTCTCACACCTTTTTTCCCACAGAAAAAAGACGACGAAATGGCGTGGGTGGATTCCTGCTGTCTGCAACTGACGATCCGCGGGCGCGAGGAGCCAGTGACCTTCCGCGCGTCGGAGCCGGGCGCCCGCCTGGCCTGGGCCACGGAGCTAAGGCTGGCTCAACTAGCCGCGGCAATGGCCAACTCGCCCGCGTGGCGCCTGCCCGCCCCGCAGCACGCGCCCGCGCACAAAATGCCTCTCTTCGTGGCCGCAACTAGTGTCTACTGCTCCAAGCAACTTACTGAGGTCAGTTGGAACTATTCTGCCTATTGCCAGTAAACTCACAAACTCTTAGCAAAGAATAACGTTACCCACACCAAAGAACAGCAGAAAATTAAACGCCGGCTCGGTTGGTTCGCATTTTGTGTTTCAGTTCCTAACTTGACATAATCGCGCAATATTAATTCATGAACCAATCATGGCATAAAACATCGAGCTCGCTTCGCTCGCGATCGTTGTAGGTATGAGTTTCTTAAACACGTGATATCTTGAGCTTGTTTTGTTCAGCATAACTATTATCATCTCTTTATGTTTTTTTTTATTAGAGTGAACCAACTACGAGTGTATCAGAAGTCATAATAATGGAGTGTCACGATATAATGATCTCGCTTCGCTCATATCACGTGCGCTACACCTCGCTCGTACTATACATAGGTATACAGCTTCGTGCTTTATTTTCTCAACATTTAAAACAATCTTCTCTATTTCCTTTAGGTGAAATGCGGTTGCTTCTACCAATCATCGGGCAGCGCGCGAGGTGCTGCGATGCGTCGGGCGAGATCTTTACTATGGGTGTGTGCGGTCGGCAACACTGACAGTCACGTCGCTGTGTTGACGCATAGGGCCGCCAAACTGAAGACGCTGGTCACACTTGACTTGCCCGACACTAAGGTAGGATGTCATTTGATTAGGAGAAGAGTCATCCTACTAGCTGCGCCAGCAATCCAAACAAAATACAGGGTGTAAAAAAATTACCTGCAAATACTTTAAGGGGTGAATCAGCCCATAAAACTAAACAACTTTCCCCAAGGAGCATAGGTCGAAATATGAAAAATATTGGAGCTCCCATACAGCTGACTCGCTCGGCTGCTACATTTTGTATGGAAGGCCGAAAAATTTCTTTTATATTTCGACCTATGTTCCTTGGAGAAAGTTGTTTAGTTTCATGGGCTGATTCACCCCTTAAAGTATTTGCAGCTATTTTTTTACACCCTATACAGTTTATTGACGTTTTCCGGTTGCGTAGAGCATCGATATTGATAATCTTCTACTTCCAGTCAATTCATAAACCCGATGATAAGTATTTGATATTTAATTGTTTGATCCTACCGACTGCGCCACATTGCACGTTTTGTTGTTTCATACTTACAGTTCTCCCTGTTCATAGTTCAATGATTTTCCGCAGGTAACCTCAATGGAATACGCAAAAGGCGTGCGCCAAGTGACAACCCTATCCGGCGACACTGTATGGATCGGTACCGACTGCAAAAGAATCCTGGTCTTCTCAGGATTCGAACCCGAGAAACAGGAGAAACTGACAGAAATCACCACCGTAGCCGCTATCACACAAATCAGGTACCATTGCGACGCCATGTTTGTTGGACTTTCCAACGGAAGATTATCCGTATACAGAAGAAATCATGACGACTCTTGGGCCACGAGCGAACCTTTAGCCATAGAACTAGGAGACAAACCGGTAAACTGCGTTTTACCCGTAGACGGAATCGTGTACGCGACTTGCGCCCGGCGAGTGTTCGCAATCAACGCACTCACTAACGAAATCATGCGTATTTTGGAGTTAAAAGGCGAAGGTGACCGATCGGTGAAATATCTAGCTCATTCCGGTGTTGGGCTTTGGACCGCGTTTTCTGACTCGACCTACGTAAGCCTCTATCACGCTGAGACTTTCGAACATTTACAGAATATTGACATCGCTGCAGACGTAGCGAAAACTATTGGTGCTAGAGAGGGCAGTAAGCCCGCTTACATATCTGCCTTACTTGCCGGCCATGGGTTGCTATGGGTCGGTACCACGGCCGGGGTTAGTGTGACAGTTCCTTTACCGAAACTCGAAGGTTTGCCTTTGATCGGCGGCCATACCGGCGTATCGTTCCACGCGCACGCCGGGCCCGTTACGTTCCTATTACCGTTACTTCCTGAGTCTAGAGAGGTTGATGTAAATGTAGTACGAAGGAATCTATCCAACGCCCGCGCAATGGCCGACACGGTCAATTCGCTACCGGAAGAGGAAGGCAAAGAAAACGATAAGCCCAAGTTAGAACGACAGATCTCTGAAGAACTCAGCCCATATAGACCTCAAAGAGTGCAATCGGCTGTGGTTCGTCGCAAGAAACCGGGAGACGTTCGTCTGAGCAAAACTTTGCCGAAATGCGCCAATTTAAACGCGGTCGATGTGTACGGTCTTTTCGGCGATTTGATGTTCGTCAAAGACTGTGTAGGCGAAGCGGACGTCGGCGGTTCTGGAGGCGAAGCGCTTAGACGAAGCGACCCTGAATTAGCCGCGATACCTTTCAGAGTCAGTACGCTAGATAGACGGCTACGTATGCGCGCGGGAAGACCACGAAGTTTAGACTTATCGAGCTGGTCAGTAGACTCTCGAGCGTCAAGTTTATGTACCTCATCTGGTAGCGAAGAATCGATGGCTTTGCGCGGCGTATCCAGGACAAGCTCAGGCGCTTCAGGTGCCGCTAGCTTAGCACCAGTCGCTGCCTCAACTCCTGATTCCTCATCAGGAAAATCGACAGCGTCAGACCGATCAGTCTCTCGTAGTGATTCAGCTACTGAGAGAATACCTGACACTCGACCGAAGCCCAAAAACGCGGCGAGAAGTCTTCGCGGTTCGGACTATGTTGTAGGCGAAAGCGCGGCTAGGCGGTCCGTTTTGACAGTCATGGGAGGGCGAGGCTATGTAGACTGGCGGCAAACGGCGGAAGCTTCAGAAAGGCCTACACCTGCCGCAGAACCAAACCCTAAAGACGCACATCTCATCCTCTGGGAAATGAGATTGTGACCCACTTGACCCTGCAGCGATACCTTCCTACGGATCGAATATTTTGGATCTGATTTTTGTGTCATATTTTATATTTATACCGCCAACCTAGACGGTACTTGTAAATATTGGTGCGTAAACTAATCGTAAAGACTTACGTAAATTCCATACGTATTGAGGGCTATTATAAATTAGTATACGATATTGTTACGGCTTTTGTAAACTAATACGCGACAATCGGTCTTCGCTCGTGAAATCGACGTAGAATCGGCAACATCTTGAGATACATTAAAGGCATCGTTTTTACTGGTTTCTAATACAGATATTACGAATAACCAGTGAAGGTTAAGTCTCTGAAAAGTATTTTGGGCTGTTGCCTATGGTACGATTTCGAAAAATTTGCACTGGGTGTGAATTATGTGATAAGCTTTAAATAATTTTTCGATATTGAGGCTTGGTGTGTTAGCCTGAAGTTTACATTGGTGTATTTGGATAATATTTAAGCACTGGTGCATTATTTTGTGATCGTTTATAAATGTTATAAATGTATTCAACTGGAGGGAAATGCAGAAACGGACTCAAAGGCTGGTTTCAGAGCGGCGCGTCTCAGCAGCGCTGCTCGGGCGCGCGTCTGGGCAGCGAGCGCGTTCGCTGTGAAACGACATTCAGACGCGCGCGCTTCGTTGTGGTGTACGGTCGAGTGCAGAGAATCATTATGCCAGCAAACGTAATCACTATATTAGCTATATACGTTACATGGAAAAGAGTGCAACAACGACGTCTAAAAAGATTGCAAGTCGACGCTACTGGCAATCGAAGGAGATCCGACCGCGGCGCGGCCGAGACGCGGCCCAAGACGCGTCACTATGAAACGCTACATAAAATCTAGTGTAATGCGAGGCGCGCGCGGCTGGGCAGCGCTGCCGAGACGCGTCGCTCTGAAACCAGCCTTATGATTTTCTTATTGCGATTTTCTTATGTAATAAAATGATCTATTTCAGCTTCAGAAAACTATATGCTATCTAATAAACTTAATTTAAAGTCCGCCATATTAACTTAGTTTAACATTCTTGTATATTTGTAATTAATTGAAACATCATTTGTGTTTTAATGTTAGTTTGGTCTTGTAAATGTTACTTTAAGTTTTGATTGTTACTGTGTAACTTGTAAAACTAACATGGAACCTAGTGGCCTTATTTTTAATAGTTCATTCTGCATAATATGACTTTATCAACTCTTCAAAAGTACAGGTACTATAATATTAAAAATAAATATCAAAAATAAAACCACTTTTGTCATCTAATTATATAGACCAAACATTTTTCATAACAGCCCCAATAGTCCACTACTGGACATGGACCTTCCCTACAAAATATTTCTATTTTAACAAATCAAAAAATATAACAGGAAGCTATAAATACCATTTTTAGGCAACAGCTCTCTATTTATTTTTTAATATATATTCTTGATAAATACTGTACTAAAGAGGCAATGAGGATGGTCAAAATATTTGTAGAATGAACCTGTTTGTCTATATTGAAATTTCCAGTGAGTGAATATAGCATTCGGTTAAGCTTTATTGTTAGACATAATCGTAATGTCGCTTTAAGAATTTAGACTGATTTAGCCTAAGCGTTAAAAGTGTATTATTTAGTTGAATTGTAGTAAATAAGACGAATGTACGACATTTCGAACGAACACTAAAAATGGTCATTCTTTACTAAATTGTCGGTGATTTTCAACAATTTCTGTCACAAGATTGAATACAATTTATTGTTTTTTATGAGACGATTTTCTTTCGCGGTTGTGATTCTATCTCAACATGTATCCAAAGGTTTACAGTATTTCCAATAACTACATTTAGGAAACAAATTATCGTCATGTTGTAAGACATAGATTTACAGTGTACTTTTTTTCTACATTATGCAGGGTGAAATTGAAAAATCATTGAACAATCAATTTATTTTGAAATTATTTTGTATATTAATCAAATTATTAATGTATAGGAAATAAAAAGTTCAGATTTTAAGATTAACCTATTGACAGCCACAGTCGTCCAATAATGACAGCCAATGAAGTGCCTTATGTTTGCTTAGCTGTCACGATCACGACTAATGGTTTTTTTTACTTTCAATTTCGCCCTGATAAACGTTACGTAGCAGCTGTAATAATAGTTATAAAATTAACAAAGAAAATCTTCAGTATACAAAATGCAAGAAAAGTTAAAACATCAATATTTTATTATTGTTATTACTCGTTTAAATGTTGTTTTCGGTCAGTATCAGACATTATATTTGCGATACCCAAAGAAATCCTACAGCAACTGCCCATACCTACATATTACTAGTGCCAAAATGTAAATCCGTAATAATTTTTGTTAGTAACCTTGTAATTTTATAATACAAATAATCCATAAAAGATTTTGTTAAATCACAAAGAATTATATACTTATTTGATTTTGTTTCCTAAAACTGTTTGGTACCTCCAATTTATATTGAATGTATTATTATTATGAAAGTTTATTTAATACTACAAAGCGTCACAACATGTATGTACTAAGGTGTAAATAAATTTTATGTTTATATGTATACACCTGTATTTCTGCCTTTCATTTTTATCCTGAAAGAGACACAAAAGTAACACATTTAATAAGACGCTTTCCGATGCTAGGTGCTGCCCTCATCAGATAAAAAAACGCAACTCGTTCAATCTGGACGAAAACAAACTGCAGTATCTGTACTTCAAATTTGACCAGCGGATTTTCCGTTACTCTAGTAGTTTTATAAGGGATATGGGCAACTCCTGGCCTGGGGAGGTCAATAATAAATAAAAGATTGAAGTAAAATTTCAGAGACTATAATATTAGTAATTGCTTTGTTCAATTCAATGCCTGTATTACATTGCGTGATAATCTGCTTCCTTCTTGCTTGTTTTTCGTTGCTCGGACTCTAGATTCCTGAAACAAAAAAATACCCATATCTAAATTCACCTACATTCATGAAAGTTCTATACTCTATGTCTTGACTTCAGATAGATCTCAGTGGTAATCTTGACTTCCTATAGGTACCTTCAATCATTTAATTAGCGTTACTTACCGTGTTGTTGTTTACAAGCTCTGAGCAGGTCCTTGTAATACTGGCATTGGCTCAAATCTTCGTTAGCTTCAGCACAGGTGACGAACTGTCCTATTTCGTAGGCGCAGGGTCCCGAGGGTCGGGCGCCGGGGGTGTAGCTTGGAGGAAGCTCGCGGATGACTTCTCTTTCCTGAGGCGTACCACTGCCGAAGAGTCTGGATATGCCACTGCCTAGAGCGTGTCCCTATAACACAGGAAATGTCTTCTTCAATTCGTATAGCGAGCGACGCGAAGTCAGCTAACATAAAAATAAAATGAGAGGATTGCTTTGCTCCACTGCGCTACACCAACACAATACTTATTGCAAGCGAAGAAACGTAACAATATCTCACTCACTCATTAACTTTATGCCATCTCACTACCCTAGGTCTGCTCGAAAAGATTTATTTTTAGAAATAAGCTGACCTTTTGTGTATTGTTCTCAATGTTATGTCCTTTGTGTTCTATTGTGTACAATAAACAGTTAAATAACACAACAAAATTCTTTATTGCACTAAATTCATAATAGATACAACAGATATACTACACCAAGGCGGCCTTAATGTTATAGCAAACTCGTTGTGTAACCAAAAATCAGTGGAAGCAACACTGCAATGACACATCAAAATCCTTATAACAAGCTAAGCGAGCTCGTCATTCCCCGGTATGATGCGTGAGAAGTAAGTAGGTGTAACCACCATAGTGAGTAAAGAGCGGCGGCTTGCCACAAAAAAGATCTGAGTACATAATAATACTTACTTCATTCGTTTACATAGTGTCACAACCAGCGTAACTGTCAGTACGCGCCCGTACGTGCGTGTATAGAGCATGAAGGTCAAGTTGTGCTGGTCGCGACACTATCTAAGCGATTGAGCTTACCGCCATGGACCCAAGCGCGACACCTCCACCTACTGCAGCGGCTTGTTTGAACAGTCCCGGGCCGCGGTTCGGCGGCTGAACGTACACTGCGGGCGGGCGAGCTGGCGCCGAGCGGTAGCTGCGAGTGCTACGGTTCCTGTTTCTGAAACAGTTTTGAACTTTTTAAGCTCTCGCGATTGACCAACCAACCAAACTGAAACCATAACCTGGTGGTCCACCACCACCATATATACCATGTAAAAAAATTGCTGCAAATATTGCCCAAGAAACATACATACACATATCACGCCTTTATCCTTTGCGGGGTAGGCAGAGCGTTAACGGCCACAAGAATACGGTCGCTATCGCCACGTCTGACATTGTTGAGGATTGTTTTCCAAGATTGTTTCAGAAAACATGTGTATCACTGTGGTATCACTATAGTGACAGGTTGTCAGCCTGTCGCCTAAAAATTGTAATACACTAATACTCTCGAGTCCCTTAGTCGCCTCTTACGACACCCGCGGGAAGGATATGGGGTGATGCTATTCTAAGCCGGCATCACACGGCGAAAACATAGGACGAAATATGAAAGAAATTTTTGGACCTCCCATACAAAATGTAGCAGCCGAGCAAGTCATGCATGTATGGGAGGTTCAAATTCTTTTTTTCATATTTCAACCTATGTTTCTTGGGAAAAGTCGTTCAGTTTCATGGGCAGATTCACCCCTTGAAATACTTGCAGCTAATATTTTCACACCTTATACAGGGTTATGTCTGAAACAGTTTCCTAATTTATCCTTATCTACACAGCACTACCTACTTTTGTTCTTAATAAACCATACAATAAATAAACTATTTATAGGAGCCTAATTGGTTAAAGTAAAAGTTTTATTATTGATATACTTCCTTCTGGTACCTTCATTTATTGGTTCAGGTAAAATTATGAAAAATGAGGATTTTAACACTTATTCGAACTAGATGGCGCTATTTCAGATTGAGGGTTACATATCTATCTAGTTCAGTAAAAAAAAATTACTCTTTATTGGGATTTCAAAGCGCTCTGTGCTTAATTATTCTCATAAATAGAAATTATATTAATTTAAATTTCATAAGTTGATTTATTGGTATCTATGGGAAATTGCACCACATAATTTGTTCCGAGTGCCATCTACTGGGATCTAAACGAACAAAAAAAGATTCCCATTACCTATTCATAATGTGGTTAGTTGGGTTTCTTTGCCGCCTGACTGCTATATTTCTTGCATTTCTGATATTCTGATAGGTACGTATCTGTTTCTGTAATTCATCATTTTATGGTATCCCTGAAACAAAATAAATAAAAAAATTACGACGTCCACATTCACTGTTATCTTGGAGAGCAGCACCTGAAGAATTCATAACCATAGTCGTTTGGCTATTTGTTATAAGGTAGTTGTGACAAACCAGGCGAATATTTGATTTCTTTAGTATGTAGGTAATGTGGTATACCTAGCTCATTCGCTCATAATGTCACGACAAGCGTATCTCGCGACACCATCTAAGCGAATGCAGTACAAGTATCTAGGTACTCAACTCACCATATTGCTATTTGAAGCTGTTGACCAAATCGCCATAATTTCTGCCCTCGAACAAAATGTGCATATTAAAGTCCTGAAACAAAACAAAAAAATTGAAAATAGATTAAGTAGTTAGGTCCCTATATTTGTGTCCAAATGGGAAAATGAGAAAAATTCGCCATGATTGCATTCTTGCATCACTGTGGAGTCAAAAGATGTGTTATTGTTTTTTATTTTTGTTTTGTTTCTCTGTATGTTGTTTTTGTAAATAAATAAATGATGAAAGTCCAACATTCAACAAACAAATTCAGTTACAGCCGAAACCCTCGTCGGATCTTACCATGTTGTTGTCTGCAAGCTCTCAGCAGGTCTTTGTAATACTGGCACTGGCTCAAGTCTTCGTTGGCTTCAGCACAGCTGACGAACTGTCCTATTTCGTAGGCGCAAGGTCCCGAGGGTCGGGTGCCGGGGGTGTAGCTTGGAGGAAGCTCGCGGATGACTTGCCTTTCTGTAACCGTACCGCTGCCGAAGAGCCTGGATATGCCCTCACCGACTACGTGGCCCTGGAAAATAGATCGCGTCAAGTCAGGTTCATTGTAATGCAAAATTCTGTTTGGTGGCACTTTACGTATACACTATAGCGTTTCATCGTGGCACAAGGGCAAATAAATTAACTGTTGCGTAGTTTCATTCATGTTCTACCTATAGGTAGTTAATGTGTGTAGCAAGTAATGCGAAGCCCATCATAAATCAAGCGAACTCGCAAAGCTACGCCATTACAAGCTAACACAGAATGTTCAGTAAAATTGTGGGATATATTTCATGAATTAAAAATACAGTATTGTGTCTGGTCGGTGTTTAGTGTCTACTGTCTATCTACTTATGATTTTATTTGTTTCTGACGTCGCATTCTGCTGCAAATGCGACTGTTGACCCCATACATCTAGCTCAATAGTAAGTAGGTATAGTTGCTCACAGCTGCTGTTCCAACGGTGACTCCTCCCGCGATTGCAGCGGAGTCCCTGAACAGGGAACGTCGAGGGGCAGTATGCACGTATACCCGGGGCGGGGATCTCGGTGCGGAGCGGTAGCCTCTCGATCTCGACATGTGATGGTCCACGTAAAAAAGTTTAACTAAAATACAGAAACAAGGGGTTAAATAACAGTTAACAGTTCTTTATTTATTTAAGGGGTTAAATTGGTACCTACCTATTTAACCCCTTAAATAAATAAATAAATAAATAAAAAACTGTGACAAGTTTCTCAGTACGCTTTAAGTATAGGTAGGTAGGTACCTATCAAACTAGGCACCTCCTCTAGGGGTGTCTGGTGGGCAGGGCCTTACCTACATACAGCAGTAAATATTTTGAGGCGTGATTCAGTAGGTATCGAGTCTAGATTAACTTACTCAAACCGAGATATTCTGTAGATGGCTCGATCAATTTCTGATCAATGAAAAAAAACTTTGTAGGTAACTAAATCCTTTATTTATTATGTTAATGCTTCTGCTATTGTACTGGGCGACGGTTTATAAACTTTTACTCAATGCCTGAAACAACAAAGTGTACCATTTAGGGTAGCCTTATACCTGAAACCTAGAAAGGAAATGTAAAAAAAGAAAATATAGTTCGACGCCATGGAAAGGTATCTACTTTGTATGTATCTAATTAGATAGTCGTTAGAACTACCTATGTTAAGTTATCTGCCTATGTTAAGGTGTGATCAAAGAAGATAGGTACCATTTGTCCGCTTACACTCCTGAAGCATGTCATTGAACTGTTTACAGGCGCTCAAGTCCTCAGGGCTTATGGCGGCGCATTTTAGAAACTTCGAGATCTCGATAGCGCAAGGGCCAGACGGTTCCATTCCGGGTTGATAGTCCCTTGGTAGGGCGTGGACTACTTCCTGTCGACTCGGCCCGGAAAATAGGCTGGTTATGGCCGAGCCAGCCATGTGTCCCTGCAGGCAGATAGCTCGGTATTTACAACGAATGAAGCAAGACGGAAAAACAATGACAAAGGATACCTTCAATTTAGTTGCACATTCACTCTTAACTTGGAACGCCTAATTAAAAGGCGCTAACTAGTTCTTTTGTTAGATAACACTTATAGTAAGTAGGGAGGAATGCCATAACGAAAAGGCTTGGACATACAGAGATTCTAGTATTTATAGAGGCCTTACTCGTGATAGAATTAGAGTTATTTATATTGTATCGGTCAGTTCACGAACGCGAATTCTGCTCAGTAGATACTGAGCAGAATTCTTATTCTAACAGGAGCTGAAAACGTAAAACAGCATTCGTACCACAGCAGTACCCATAGCTACGCCGCCTCCTATAGCTGCAGCATCGCGGAGCATAGAGCCTCCTCGACTGGGCGCCATTGGAGTTTTTCCGCTGCTGCGGCTAGGGGCCGCGGGGTATGAGCTTGCTGACCGGGTCTGCGTCGGCGACGCCGGCCGTGAGCGGCTCCCCTTCGAGCTAAGAAAACCGAGAAAAAACGTTTTTCACAAGAACCGGCATTTAGGCAAAGTTTTCAAGTCCTAAACTGTAGGTTACAGGTGGTCAGCTGAGCCAGTCGTTAAAATTCCTTAAGAATAGCAACTATTAATTTTGGTAGCTACAACACTAGACCCAAACATACATATGCTACCCAATTCACTAAATTATTCTTATGGTATCTGACCTGACTCAGGTATCTACATAGATAGTACAGCAAATGTAGGTACAAATATTTGGCTGTTCCTTCATTAACACACGAAAGCTCCATAAATACACTTGAACATGAGGAGAAATTTATTTGCCAATACCTGAACAAAACCACCCCTTAGTGGCAAATTTCCAATATTTGCCAAAACTACTTTCTGATTATTATTGCATGATTTTAATGTGTGAAACAATAACCATGAAACATAACTATGTAGGTAGTTTAATCAATAATACATTGTCAGGATTTGTCAGTAAGTAACCAAAATCATTTAAAAACGAGTCTGACTCCACATTTCGAAAGACAATGTTCTATTTCACAACATTAACAGATTTAGTGTCACTAAGTTTGGCATGCTGCTGAATGAAATAAAACACGAAAACGCATTTTTAGTGTTTTTATTGGTTGTATAATTAAACTACTATGTAGTTGGCTACCTTTTAACAAATAAATTGGATAGATCAGAAAATAACCATAACTTTGATCACAATAAAACAATCACATAAATAAAACATTACAAAGTCACTAAAATTTATCTAAACAAGATTGGAATAACATTTCCCAAAAATAATCATTAAAAATAGTAATAACTACTAGGAAGATGTTTTGTATTGCAATCTAAGACAAAGATTTTGATGTCCAGGATGTCTTTAAGTTGGCAAACAATTCTTATGAAAGATTTTGTGGGGAACTGGACCATGATGTTAAAGTTCTTTGGCACCTTCTAGGATTTAAACGTGGTTGTTAATTTTGCACTGGCGTAGGGCCTCATTGAAGCCCTCGCAGAGTGTGAGGTCGTGCTGTTGTTGGGCACACTCGATGAATTGCTTGATCTCCCATGCGCAAGGGCCGGAGGGCTGCTGGCCCTGGACCTGCTGGTAGGTCTGCTGTGCGGGCTGCGCCGGTTGCTGAGCTGCTGGTTCGCTGCTGCTGCCTCCACTGAACATGCCAGTTAAAGCACTACCAGCTACGTGGCCCTGTAGCAATGGAAATTTTGTATGAATAAAAGTTATGCCCAGAACTGCAAAAAGCTAAGTAACTAGAAACAGTACATGGCTTCAAGAAATAGCAGGTAATCATTTTAACAGTTGTGTGGACTAAGCATGGAATTTTGATTGTATTGTATGACTGAAAACAATGATCTATAATATATTATCAATCAATCAATCAATCAAGATACTTGAAGAGTTTTATATGTATTTATGCATGTAGATAAGAAATACAAGTTTGGCGAGGTGGTGAAAGCAAAATACGAAATTCCTGCAAGTTTTGAAATATTTATTAGCTATACTGAAATTTTGAGGAATTGTATACAGACATACATATTGTTGGTGAATCTATGTAAAGAAAAACGCAAAAGGAGACAAAACATGTTTACTTCTTATTATCACAAATACATTTTGAGATAAGATCACACCATATGATTTGTCATCCTTTCTGGCATTGTGCCCATTAGACATTATTTCCTATGTATTGTAAGAAGCTGGAAAATTGTGAAATACTTCTAAAGGATAAGCAATTTACAACCTTCGCGAAAAGTTCAAGGGTAAAATTACGTAATGAATGAGCTACGAACCACAGCTGATCCGACTGCTACTCCACCGGCAGTAGCGGCCATCTGGGAGAACATCGACGGCTGCTGAGGCTGCGCTTGCATCGGGGCAGGCGCGGAAGGAGGAGCGGGAGCCGGCACGCGACTCTGTGCTGGTGCAGCAGCCCTGGAAGTCACCAAGATTAGGTTATCTTCACATGATGCTGATATAGGTATATCTACAGCATTTCACATACATGCGAATAAGACTTACCTGCGGGGCGCTGGTGGCGGGCTCGCGGAACGTCCACGGCGAGGCATCTTTTCAGATTATTTCAATTAAATTAGACAATTTATTTCTCACTCCACAACCTAAACGTGTGTATTCGTTGCGTCACAAACGTCAATTGAATGAAATGAATGACTGAACTGACTTGTCAAATCGTCATATTCTTTCTAGAAAATTTAAAATTAGAACTTAACTTTTTTCTCTTTTTGACTTACAGACTGCCCGTGTTAAAAAAAGAGATAGAAAATTACAGGTTAACCAACATAAAGAAAAAAATGCATGCTAGTGTTGCAACCAAGTGTTTGCAACTATCGATAGTTATTATGTCGATACTTAGAACGAGAGGAGTACACTTACACATCTCTGGTGTGTACTTGTAAAAAACATTTAGGACAGGAGCTTCGCTAGGTAAGTATTATGTTCCTTGCTTATATTATATGGATGGATGACCAGATAGGTAAAATAATCAGTAGGTACAGAAAATAAGTTACTCTTTGAATAATGTAATAATTTACTGAATCACCCCTCAAAATCAAAATACACAAGTACGTGGTTCAATCGTCATAAAAGGTACCTAATCAACATACTGTTTCTGCATTATTCAGTGCGCTACTTACGAGTATCGGCTTGGCATAACTATAGGATGAAAGAATGATTTTTTTGTGGAAATAGAGGGGTTTTGTGCAATGAACAACTAAGAATTTTTATGTACTTATTTCACTCGTAGATTTCACTGTTTTATGTCAAAATTGGCAAATGAATGAAATGTCTTGATATAACATTTATGACATTGTAATGCATGATACCTTTTTTATTCTTGAACTTTTTTTATTCAGCCAGGCTTTACTTCACCTTTGTCCATTTCCAAATCAGTTTTCTTGCCTCTTGTTTGCCTGTAATTAAAGTGAGTCATGGAGAAATTAAAGACCCTAGCGTTTTCCTGTTATGAAAGAACTTTTCAATATTGGAGTCCACTCACATCTACATATTCGAAGAGACCAATTTCTGAGTTTATATTGCCACATAGAAGTTTCCGGGCGGACCACTTGGTCGAGGGCTGTTGAGGGAGAATTCACAACAACACAGGAGTCAGGAGGCAGTGATGCCCAAAATTGTGTAGTATAGTCTAGGAAATATAATTTGAGCCGATGAATGTTATCTCTAAATGATTGTTTTCAAATGTGTAAGTCTTTTGTTCTATTGTATTGTACTCCCCTAAAGAAGTAGTTAAGCCAAATCGGATTAAAATATATTTCTCAGACTATAACAGAAACTTGATATTAACCGTGGTCACCGCTCGTCACTAATACACAGTGTCGAATAAATGCATTGATTACAATTTCGAATTTAATGATCAGTTCAATGACAATTTGTTGCAATTAAAACACTAGCAGAATTATGGACTAAATACTCTAATGAACAAGAAAAATTAAATTATAACCAAAACACGTCCGCTATAATGGAATAGCAACGAACAATCCCGAAATATGACTTATTGAATCACTCGTGACATGTACTTTCAAAATAATGTACAACACTATTCGCGTTTGACACAACGTGCTGGTTTGACATTGACAGTTGACCGTGCGCTTCGCTCGCCGCCGTTTGGTCGGTATTCGCTTCCTTCGGCTCATTCAATCCATTTATATTCAGTGTTGTAATAATTTACCGCGTGATAACAGCAGCCGGAGTGAGTGCCGCTGTATCGTGCTTATTTTTTGAAATTTTTGAGTGAAAATGGGCGATAATCAAGCCGGTTCGGACACAAATGTGTTCCTCTTAGCCGGGTTCACAATTATTTTTGGTGTTATAATACACTTTATTTACAAGATCGCTTTTGCTCGCAAGAAAGAGGAGGCGTTGAAGGATGAAGCTGAAAGTGAAACAGGTAAGGGGTATGCTGAAATTAATAAGACACTAGCTGAGTAGGTAGGTTTATCGAAAAGGAAATTCTATATGGCTATGGTCTCGAATTCCCGCGTCGCGGGAGGGCCCATGTGTCGCGGTGAACGACCATGTGACCGTAGTGGAGCGGACGCTCTTCTAACTGTATAAGTTAGCGAAGAATGCAGATGACACACTTTTAAGACTTGACCTACCTACTCAGGTTCATTTCTTCTATTTCATGGTAGTTATACCCCCAGTTTTACTTACGCATTATGCGTAGGTATGTTTCGTTATATAGTACCAGTCTAAAAAATCTAAACATGCTATAAATACATTTACACAGTACTTTTGAATCAGAAGTCAATGGTACATGTTTACTGATGTGGGTACCTTGGGTCCCATGTATTAGGTATCAATAATTTGTAATACCACCATCAATATCTTGCTTTATTTTATAAGAAGTTTGTTGTCTTCTCAAGAGGTCAGCCAAGTGTGAAACTGAAAACCAAAAACACAATATGTTATGGTTGGAGTGCACCTAAGGAGGGCAAACATACAAATTATTTTTATGCACCCCCTACTAAGTACTCCCCAACCCTCATGAGTACTATCACTATCACACTGAATTATATAACAACATTTTCCTAATTTACAGATTAGGCTGTTCAAATAAATAATCTTGTTCTAGTTACTTAAATTATACCTAATTAATGAACTGTAAAGTAACCCAAATTCATATAAGAATATCTTGTTGGATTTTTAATTCAATACAATGTTTATAGATTTAATTTTCTCACATATAACTTAATATGTAAACAAGTATACTCTGAGTTTAACATGTGCCTATGCTAAATGAATAATCTACTAATTTCTAATATGACTTCCTCAGTTATTTTTACTATTTTCTGTTTTCTTTGCAGTACCTTTTACATTATTTTCTAGATTCCCAATTTTTTCCTATTCAAAGAAGAATATCTGTACTGGACTAGTTAGTAAATCAATAATTGCAATAAAATATTTTGATTTTAGACTACACTTCACAGTTGTATTGTTTAAAACTTACATTTTAATCAAGAACTCTACACCTGTACAAATGTTTTTGGGCCTTTTGTCTACATAATTCTTAAAACCTGGTTAATAATAAACATTGACACACTTTTGTAAAATTTATTCTTGTTAGTAAACAACTCCTAGAAAGTTATTTAAAAAACTATGTGCCTTTATTGTTTGTAGCTATTTTGAGCTTATTACCAATACAAGCACTGTAATAAATTTTACTATTAGAAAATTTATCACAATATTAAAATCTATGTTATGAGGATTTTATGAGGACATTATTAAAAATAGAAAGGACTTAGATGCTTTATTTACTTATGTTTATATTTTTACATATGGTATGTGCTTTAAGGTGTCTTAAAACCATATTAATCCTACACAGCTGCTATAAAAATTGTAGCAATTTATTTAAACAAATGTTTGTCCTCAAAAAACGTTGATGATTCATTGTATTCAGTTTTTCTTTTAGATATTTTACCATGTTTAATATCCCCCTGACTCATATACTTGCCACATGTCCTATGTCTGGTCAGGTCAAGAGACTGGTCTTCATCTTGACCTCAAGCCATAGAAGTAGGGCATCTGGGTTATATTAGCAATTAATCTTTATTATTTATTCTTGCACCTAGACAAATACTTAGAAGAATACATGATAATAATGACACTCATCTTAAACATAATAGAGTAAACCTCTTATTATGATGAAGAAAAGTAGTGCAGTAATGCATCTGATTTCAATAGCGACTATTGTGTTAAAATGTATTGTTATCATTTTTAAATAGTCATTTTGTTGTGTTTTGTGTCTACTATGTCAGCTATTTCGCTGCAAGAAAATGTTTCAAGAAAAGAAAAAAAATCTAATAAGCAAAGTAGGTACTAACTTGTGATGATTTTAACACCAAATACTTAAATAAGGATAAAAAATAATAATATGGTTTTAGTTACACTTTTATGTCGCGCCTAATAAGATTTATATATCATAGGTGAGGCAAATCTTTGCCTCCCATCAGAGAACTTTATATCTCGCCTATTCCCGCTTGGATTGTCATTTTTTCTTTAATTTAGTCCTGATACCTACAATTTCCTTAATTTATTTAAATATTCTCATGACTTATGGCAAGTGTGTTTATTTATGAGTCAGGAGTAAGTAAATACGCAAAACTTTTAATCTCACAGTTTCGAAATCTACGATGTCTTACGAGATTGTTATTCATAAGCTCTCGAGATCTCGTCTGGCCTCCAATCTCGAGATTTAATTCCCTCATCCCGCCATGGAACTCTGCAAAATTTTGCGTTTTGATCGGTTTGACGCTGAAATAAAATAATAAATAAAATAAAAGAATGACATTATTAGAGCTTTATATTATACTGTTTTATTGATAATCCGCTCTCGACTACTTTCACTGCACAGGCAGCTAAATACAAAGTGCATTGGGAAGTTATGTAAGAACGCAGGTAACTTCAACTTGAGCCATCTACACAAAATACATGCCTATGTCTTTAGTTAAGTAAGAAGGAAAGTTTAGTTAGTTAGATACTAAGCTACCCACCTAGTTTATTTTGGAATTGCGTTCAAAAGTATACTACTATATACTTTGAGCTTTTAATTTCGTAGTTACCCAATATACCACATTTTAAAAATCTAATCTAATAGCTCTACGCCATCTTATGTATTATTGAACTAATATTAAAAATATATTAAATAACATGCTTACTTACATAACTCAAAATAAAGTTTAAGTACTGTTTGCAAACGATTAATTTTGTTGCACAAAAAACACGATATAAAGAACAATTCGTGACTATTTACACTAGTTGAAGATAAGGCATATAGTGTGCATCATAAAAAAATAATTAACAACAGTGTATTCATAACTTAAGTCGTTACAAAATCATAGTTAATACCATATCAGTTACGCGAAGTTATTCTGATTATGTATTCCCGTATGTGTGTCTTTACGATAATTTTACATGTAACCTTACTGATATGTTTTCCTATTTACTTCCGTAAACTACTTACTTTTATGTACTTTTCGGTATTTCCTGTCGAATGTGATATTTATAACGTTTGTTTCGTCTTCGCACTACAATGCGAGAATGAGTATATTTTTATACACGGAGTTTTTATACCAGAAAATTTAAATAGGGGATAAAATTTGCGGCAATTGCGTAACAGACGTTCAAAAAATATACAGGTTCGAATTGGAACCTTTTTCTTTTGGAAAGAAGCCGGTTGATGGGTTTGCCCAATGAGTCTATCGTGTGTCATGTAAGATCCTTTTCGAGGAAAATGTATGACGCTGCTGGCGTCTTAGTGGCAATCCGCAAAGGCGCCTAATACTTCCGCTGTGTTACACATATGATGAATCGCAAAAATCTCTATTTTCCATGAAATTAATTTACTTTTCTTACTTAGTCCTTGCCGCTACTCTAACAATATCATATACTGCACGGTAGAGTTATGAATATCTAGGCGCCATTTCTATGCAAATCTAAGAGGCTATTGTCGAAGCATATTTTTTTGGGTCAGGCTGACGAACGAGGCATGGTTTCGATAGTTCAATGGCCACCCCTGTTCTCACCATAGCCAATCAGACGTCGTACGACAAAACATTACCAATATTCTTTATTACAAAAATATATTTTCTGAAATGTAGAATATCTTTTTTTACTATTAGCGAACAATACTGACTATAGGTACTCGCTACTATAGATATTAGGCAGGTCTAAAAAATAACCAATAAAGCTAACGAATAACCAATTGTCTCTTTGAATTTCAGCTCCTGAACGAAAGAATTCGGAGACCACGGTTTCGGATACGCGCTCTGGTGGCAAGAGAAAGAAGCAGACATGGAAGAGCAAGACCGACTTCTCCCACCCCTGGCTCCTGAAGAACCTCAAAGGACACCCTGGAAATGTTCTGCTGGTCGACTTCTCCGCCAACGGCAAGTTCATGGCTGCTACCTGTGATGGTAAGTGTCTATGGTGTTTATATTTACAGATAAGGTATAAATTCATAGGTGACCGCATGAACAAGTATCAACCGATAAAAGTCATTTAAAATAAAATAAAATATATATAAAAATTAAAAGATGATGCATATCTAAGGAATAACTTTAGCTCCTGGATTGTTGACGGCTGATACTGCCATGTGTGGTCAGCTACGAACTCTTGCGATCAGGGGATACACTGGTCAATCTTTCTCGCTGACTATTAAAATACATATCTACCTACTTACTTCTTCTTAACTTTGAAGAAATAGCAATGAAAAATGGATTACCGTTTATGTTTGAAAAGTAATCAAAATTCAACAGTGCTTGGGTAAGTTGACCAGTGATCCCTGATGTATTTTTTGATGCTTGAAATTACACACGGGTACATGTCGCAAATAATTTTATTTTATTTTTAACCAGAAAAGGTTTTTCGGACAAATCTTATCTCATATTCTACACAAAATAAGTATGTATTTCAAAATTAAAAATATCTTTTTTTATAATTACTGTAAGAGTTAATACTTCGATAAAGTGTATCGCAACAATATTTTATACCTTTGCGACACGTATGCACGTGTATAAATAGAACATCTGCTTAGAATATAATGGTCACACCATGCTACTTATATTTCCTCTTCTATGTTTCTCGTCTTTATTTTCCTGCTTAGTTGAATCGGGGAATTGATCATTACAAACTTAATGGATATGGGGCCATTATTAAACCTTTCATGGTTGTCAGCAGGAAGGAAAACGAGAATTAAGGGGTGTAAAAAAATAACTGAATATATTTCGATGGACCAACACGTGAAACTGAACAACTTCCACATAAGTTGAAATATGAATAAATTTTTGGCACACCCATACAAAATATATCAGACGACCGAGTATTTTTTTTAGGACGTCTATAATATTTTCATACTTAGACCTATAAATGACTTGGTTTGAGAAAGTCGTTGTGTTTCACGGGCTTGGGTGACCTTTGCACTATTTTTTTTTACACCCTATAAATTGTAACCATAGAATATACCTAAGGTGAAACATATTTCTAAAATCATTAATTTCTCTACAGTTTTCGAAGTCTGTCTTTTCTAATAATTTAAATTTAAAACCACTGATCCTTTCCTTCCTGCTGATTTTTTTATATAAATAGCGCTATATTAAGTGGAATTAAAATACTTTGTACTTAGTTATTCATCCACATGAAGCCAAGTGTTGCTACTACGTTGTATAATAATCTCATAAGCGAATATTTTTAAGTCAATTCCGATTTCAATGAGAACCACGTTCATAATATTTGTCACGCAATAATATTTTGTGTTTTTCATATGATATCGGATTTGACAAGTCTATATGTTGTGTTAACTCATAAACACGCTACTTTTGTAAACATCGTATAAAACCGACATGCTGCAATAAGAATGATTATTGCGTCAAAATTCTTCTTATGGAAAGATTCAATAAATTGTATTTACCTTTATGTAATGAACTCACATTGTTTACAAGAGCAACGTGTATTTAATTCGTGTTGTCATTCTCTGGCTGACCTTACAAGTAATCTTTTCTGGGCTAAGAGCTGGAACTGGCTGGATTCAGGAGAAAATACAAAGACGATTCTCTCTCAGGCTAAAGTTTTTGGGACCCTTTATTGCTACTTTTGTAGCTTTTATACCGGACTTAAATTATGCAGAAGTATTTTCCGAAACTTCATATTAGAGCTAATGCTAATTTACTATAACGGTAATAGGACATTGCCCTCTACCTAATACAGTTGTCGAATGAATGTTTATGTCGTATCAAGTTTCCTAAAAGTTCAAGAACGGTAGAAGAGAACTACGTAAAACTACGATTAATCTTAAATGGGTGATTAAAACGTCCTACCTAATGAGTTTTGCTGCTAAAGTGCTAGTAATGAGATGTCCAGGAGGTAATATACAATATTAAGTAGGGTATCTATTTTCGTAAAACTGAATATTATTTTCTTTTGCCAGCTCTAAGTCTATAATAAAATTAAGTGTTTATATCCGTAAACCGTAGACTTTTCTGAAATTCCGGTGGCTTCGGGAAGCTTCGGTGTAATATGGCAGCCACAGAATGACAAGACAAGGAAGCGCGCGACCAAGGCCTTGCCTCAGAGCAAAGAAGAGTACGTTCACAGAGAATTTTGCGAATAACCAAGAGAACATTGATGAAAATTACGTAATTAGACTCAATCTCATTGCGCAAAAAACTTGCATACTTTGTGTAAATGTATACTGATTATCAAATATACTTTTTCCTGCCATAAGTACTTAAGTAATTTGTTTTTGTTAGCGTACTGTGCTCTTTTTTAGGGCACGTACGCTCTGATTGAGACTAGTTGTTTGTTGCTTCACCTATGCTGTTCACAGTGCCCTCTATACAGACTCTTCTTTGGTCTGAGGACCTTGAGCGTTTTGCCAAAACGATACGCCACTGCTTTGTGTAATTTGGAGGTCCGTCGGTCGAATGAGGCTGTCATTTACGTTTACGACACAATTTTCAGATATTTTTTAAAAATATTTTGACTACTTGCAACTTTTTCATAGGTGATGAATTTTCAGCTGTTAATTCTGTATTTATAGTACTGATCAAACAAATAGGCTATGTTTAAAATTCCACAACATATTTGCCGCTAATCTATAACATCTAATGCGTTATTTAATTTTTTCTGAAACAGTCTTATATCAAAGTGTTATATCTAAATGTATAATATCACAAACAACATTACAACTCGGAAATGATGACATCTGATTACCTAAAAACATCTTATCTTGTCCATTAAATATTGATAAAGGTTTAAACCAGTTTAAATAAGAAATCAAGTAAATTGTTAGGTCTAGATTTAGCAAAAAAAAAAATGTTGACCAAAAAAAAAACGATTTGTCCTGTAGTCAGAAAATGAATAAAAAAGGGAGCAGTTGTGCCTGTGACGACTTCTTTTGCGTCTTTTTGCCATATAGCAATACCAATAGCATCAGAAATAACTATTATGTAAAACATACGCACAATGATACTTTTTTGTGCTGAGAGGCATAATTTTTAAACTGATTTTTGAAAGATTGGATCATGCTTACTTCATCATCATTAGCCTAATAATATAAGCCGACTCTACAGACACTGCGTTGCCTGGGACTCACTTATGGAAAACACAGGGTTGCCCAGAACCTGCGCCACCCTCTCAGCCTCCTAATCGTACCGAAACTAAATTACATCCACTTTTTCCATAAAAAACCCAAGATTTTCAGTGGAATCTAAACAAGTCAAGCGTTTCGCGTGTTTTTTTTATAATTCGTTTATTATAACTGTTTGTCAGCACTAACTAATAATAAGAAAACCTACTTAAATGCCATCGCCTCTTACTTTACGCTAGACAGACGAAAGACCTGTTCTTAAAAAACAGTTACCTATATACATAAATATTACCGTATAAAATCCATTCGACGGTCTCATTAGCATATTTTGTGGTATTCTTCTAATAGTTATATTATTATTCTTTTGTAGAGATATGAGAGCGACAAATATGGCGCGAAAAACCGATTTCGCGCTCTACATGCTTTTTCGGTACGTCTATGCTTAGCGTCAAATCTTTTACTATCTTAATTTAAGACTAATAGATGTACGTCAGATCATCGTCATTAATTATGTAGTTTAATGGTAAATCCATCGTGTTGATGTTAATAAATAGATACCAATATTTTGATGCCGTGTGATGCCGGCTAGCAGAATAGTATCACACCATTTTTTTCCCGTGGGTGTCGCCAGATGCGACTAAGGTACACGAGGGTTCATTTGTATTGCAATTTTAGGCGACAGGCAGAGACAACCCTCAAAAATTTGTCAGACGTGGTGATAATGACCGTATTTTACTGTTGTTAACGCTCTGCCTCCTCTAAGTCTAAAGGCGTAATTTATGTAATATTTTGAGTCTGTACAGCAGCATACAACCCAAAAAGTGTACTGCGTTCATGGACTCAAACCAGTAGTGATCTAAGATTATTGGGACACTTAGACACCGGGATCTATTCTCTGAAATCCTACTCGTAATTAAATTATTTGCTAGTACATAATACTTGTACATATCAATATAGAAGATCTAAATTGATTATTGTATCAGGAAGAACCACAAACGATGTCACTAGGGTTCACCACGATCAATTGTTTATCTAACTAATCAATCAACTGCTTGATAGAAGTTTTTGATTTCCGATGACCGTAATAATTTCGTTGGGTGTCGATAAGCGGTATGCCTACCACATAACCGGAATGATCGCGCGATACAAGGGTCAATCACCTCGTCGGCAAGTCTGTGACCCTATTTGCTTTGTTTAATCACATCACAACTGGGCCAAAATGGCTGGATGTCGTAGCGGTACTCCGGCCTGTCACGCCGACGGTCAAGGGTTCGATCCCCACTGGACACAAATGTTATATGTACTTCAGATGTCATAATCAGGTCCGGTTGCGTGTTTCGGGTGGCACGTTAATCTGTAGGTCCCAGTTGCTGTCCACGACTACTTAGACGGCGGTCGTCACACAACTATGTCAGAAGCCTGCAACTTTAAAAAAAATTCTGACATTGGGGTTCATTGGGTCGTTGGACGACTCGGTGTTCCACACGTAAAGAAGAAAGAAGAAAAAGGCGACACTAAGGACGTGTCTTTCGCTTGCTGTCTATGATTACTTAGATGCCGGTCGTGACGTCATTACACTCACTGTCTGAGATCCCCTAGTAATCTAGTACTACAACTTTGAAATAATTTGAATCAGGTCATTCGTCAACTTGACTCCACAACGAAACTCTCACCTCACCTGCAACCCTATTCCGCTTTGTTTACTCACGGAGACAAAATTTTGTTTTATCTGTAATACCTACACCACAGTAACTGTGTGTACTGTGCGAAAACAAAAAGGCTTTTTGTAAACTAGGTCAGTTGAAACAAATCTTTGTTATCGCTACCTGTACAAGCGTGACGATTTCCTTATCTTTACAATTGTACCTAAACACTTTTTGCACCTTAGTAATCGCGAACACAGTTTCAGACATTGAAAAGCCAAAAGTCTAGAAATATTTATTGTGACAGCAGCAACTAGAAGGGATCATATTATTTTGGTTCTTCGTACGGTTGTTAGTAATTACCAGTATAGTTCGGCCTCTAATATTAGTTGTACAATGATTGAAGATCGTAAGGCACCGCTCACTCAATCTTATATAACAGGTTTTTAGCTAGTATCCGCAAGTTTCGTAGCAGTACCGCTTGTTTTGGTAAAACAGTTGACAAGTACAGGCTGTTCAAACAATCAAATGATTAAATATCTAGAATTTCTAGAATAAACTACTATCTACTGACTCTTCTCAGGAGGTGAAAGAAAACCGAACTTCCACTTCATACATACACAATCACGCGTTTACCCCTCACGGGGTAGGCAGAGTGTTAACGACCGTAAAATTACTTAAATTAACTTCCACTGCAGCAGCTTAAAAAAGTTAGCCGGTCTTTTAATTTGGTATTCGTTTTGAACATACTTATAGCATACTTACAGCCTCATTCCATACTTATAGCAGACTTACAGGTCTCTAGGCGGAAGTGCCTCTTTAGTTCTAATACACCATGACTAAGTACACTAAACAAAACTACAAGTAATTAGGTTTTTTGCCACAGGTTAACTTCAATTTGGTACGGCATGACCTATCAATTTAGTGATTTAAATTTTAGCCTAGATCCTATAAAAACATACTGTAGGTATCACAGCAGTGTCGTGTTTACACCGTCAGTCGTTCCGGTCTGTTTTACGTTATGTGTCAAAGGTTCACGATGTTGACAATACAGCCCAGTCCAGTCATTTTAGGAAAGTCTTACAGCAGTATGGTCATAACACAATAGTCCGTCTGTATTACTATCTCTTCTTTTAGCTAGTGCGTTCATCAGGTTCGTCCGGTGTAAGGTACTTTAAAAAATATAGTATGATCGTATGATGTATCGAGTTCGCGTCATTCAACCCAGCATCAGCTAGTGTAACGTTCTATTAGCTTGATTGGCGGCAACGGTCTTTCTCAACACTCGAACATTTTTCATCTGAGCCTCTGGGTTGTATCATCTTGTGTCATCTAGCCAGTCATTGGCTGGTTATGATCTGCTTTTCGCTGTATTTACCTGAAGGAAGCCAGCGTTCACCCAGTACTTTTTTCGACGATGCGAGTCAGTCATCCAGTAGCATTCTTCTCTAGCTGGATTAGGGAGAAGACGACATTTAATTCGATTTCTTGTTTTATGGCGTTTTCACTATGATTTCGCCAGTATCATTTTTCGTTGAATATTTTATATTTTTTCAGACTTGACTTTTGTAAATGTCATGTTCGTGTCATCCAGTCAGCCAGTAACGTTCTGGTCTGGCTGGACTGGCGAGGACGCGTGCTAGGTCGTTCCATGGCCGCTCTACGTCACGCATCATCAAGTCCACGATCATTGTACCAGTACATACCTATGCCTACAGCAAACATTGATACTATAGTTCTGTTAGTTATTAAATACGGAAATAGCACAGGTCTGATAATGAGCAGTTGCGGAAACGAGGTTAGGATACTGTTGTCATCTGCTGCTCTGAGTAAATAGTGCTAGTAGGTATGTTAGCAAAGACCAAAATAGTGCCTGTTTCGTATATACTCTTTATGTGTTTGTCTCTTTATATTGTTATGCAAATATACAATTAATCCTGAATAAGATGACACGCGCAAAGCCTTTCTGGTGTTTGTACGTTAGTAATCAAATTACAAAATCGTGTTTTCAAATGACGCTGCTTACTCCATTACCTCAAACGGTAAAGAGCATTAAGCGACACGCACACGCTTCATTCATTATATCGAATTGATTATAAGTACTATTCCCATACGCTTAATAAAAACAACGTAGGTAGGTACGACGTAAACTACCAATCTCTACGACACGAACTACGATTGTATTAACGAATCAAGCCGGTCGTTTTGCTAACTCATATTATTAACCTATGTCCTTGTGAATGTAATCAAAAACATATTCAATCGTCTGGTGAACAGGTTAGATTAAATAAAAAAACGTATATTAAATTGATTGCCGTTTGTCCGGCTTCGAATAGCCTCACCCCAATTCTACCCGCGGTAGTCTTAACAAGCGACTAAGGGACTTATTTATCCAGGGAATGGACAGTATTGGACAGCTATGTTCCCTGTGAATATTACATCTTGCAATGCAATCGCCAAAACGCCTGTCAATTTGTAGCGAGTATGGCAATCAATACCCCCGAAAGTGGAATGCCCATGCCCAACAGCGGATTGTTGTAACTTCATTAAATAATACTCGGGATTTATTAATTATAATCTAATTTACGGATTCTGTTTATCGCACTGTATGATTTCAAAACATGAATCATAATCATAATGGGCTTTCTCGGGCAACAATGATACTTATAACTTTTGATTTACGATTACGGCTTACTTTATGAAAAAGCGTACGGACTTACTTCTTTTTCCGTGTGAGTGAGACACCAAGTCGACGTATGACCCGAGGACATGTTGAATTGGCGAGATGACAGCCTTTTTTTCATTTAGATTTACTTATATAAGGTTTTTCAATAAATGATTGCGTTTAGATTAAATTTGAATAAAAAGAAAATACACCCGAAGCGTAATAATTGTGATTTTCTTGGTGGGTTATGAACTTTAGTATTACGCATGTATGGATTTTAGTTTAGCTAAGAAACTGTGACGGCTGTGTAGAAAGAAAAAGCCAAAATATACTTATCGGAATACTTTTTTTCTTCGGTTGTATATTTAAACTTCATGATTCGATAACCTTAAGTCACCCGTCTCTTAAAAGGTATTACCGACGAAATTATGAAATTGCCGATTCTTGTTTTTATAGTAATTTGAAATATACATAGATAAGGTGAACCGGGCACATTTATATTTCGTCTACTTCACAAAATCAGCGCTACTGCCTTGAGAATAACGTCAAGATGATAAGGTGTTATCGCTGTATAGCAACCAGACGTCACAACTTTTGACCTTCGCGATGTGCTGTTTTATTTCCGCGTTCGAGTCTATGCTACTAGTGGCCTCGGCTTCACCCGTAACTTCCCCTTTTCTCATGGGAAGAAACGTTTTTCGGGGCAAAAAATAATAGGATAAGTAGTAGGACAGGAAAAGTATCACTACATAGTATAAAGCAAAGTCACTTTTCGCGTCTATATGCAGGTATGTTTGCTTAAATCTTAAAAATTACTCAACGAATTTTGATGCAGGTTTTTTTCATAGATAAGAGTGATTGAAGAAGAAAGTTTTTATGTATAATACTTGCCGGGAAAACATCTTATTCCCCCGGGAAAATGAGTTACAGCGGGCGCAGCCTAGTCAGGGATAATGGTGAAATGAAGCTTACAAATTAGTTTAACGATATCGGAGTTTATTTATAACATATTTTGTCAGCAGCCTCTATCTATTTCTCATACCTTCATTAATACATACTAGTAGTAGCAGGCGGTTTAAAAAATTCTAACGACAGGGTTCATCGGGTTATTTACTGACTCAGTCTCCGACAGGATAGAAGAAGATTAATCTATAAAATTGGTTTCTTTGTAACTCTATTAACTTGCCAATAGTACCTACCGACTGTTTCGTTTCGGTCTTATTAATTTAATTGTTTTGTCATGCTAATTACGAAGTCGCAAAGTAAGAGTAAATATTGTCGTTGTATTTAATATTAGATATTCTGACTCACATTCGGTGCATTGTAAAGTTATTTTCGTAACAACTTGTCTGACATACATACGAACAAGTTGTTCAAAAATAACTCTAAAATTAAAATATCTTTCTTCTGAAAATACTTGTTTTTACGTTCAACTTTTACTTTCGCAAAGAGTTATCATCCGGTTTTAAATCCTCCTCCTTATTTCTCCTAATCATCCTGATTTAAAGATTTGAAGCTCGGCTCCATTATAAAAATAATAAAAATAACGAACAAAAAAAAATTTTGGTACCGTCTTTAAACGTGCTTGTAAAACTTGAAGAGTTTCGTCTATTTCGCCAGGATTCTATCTTCAGACTCAGACCTGGTGACCATAGGACCTCTCGAACGTCGAAAACTCTAACAAACTATACAAAAATTATCTAAATCGATTCAAGATAGATGTAATAATTCCGGAATATACAGAAACATACATTTAAGTCTTAAAACATGGCCAATGTTTCACTTACGTTACGATATAACCCCTAAAACTTCATATTCATTATTCATAACTGCATAGTTAAAGATGCGGTTCACACATAATCATGTTAACACAAAACCAACGCGATCGTTCACACATTACGTAACGTATGAGGCACACCGTTTAAGTTTCGTAAAAGAATACTTTTTTGCTGTAAACTTGTTAATGTGTTATGCTCATGCATTTGTGTTGAAGTCTCGTAATCGCGAACATATTCCCATTTGGCTGCATAAATATATGCAAGACTGGTGGAAATAGGTCGAATAAAACAAGAAAATCTCTTGAAACCAGCGTTGCAGTAAGATTCGTCTACAACCCCTGCAACCCCTCATCCAGATAGAAGCGCCAGTGATGATGATAATGATATTCATTGTCGTTTTTGGAGGTTGAACTAATAAGCACTAATATTGTTTTATATATTTAGCTGTATGAATAAAGTCTGGAAAGGAAGTCTGCAAATCATGCAGTCATAATTCACTCATCATTATCGCCTCAATAGTTAGATTGATTATTTGATAGACGATAAGTTGTGATTGCATATAGCAACAAAAAATGCAAGTAGAAATCTTTGCCTTGTCAGATCTGTCGACAATCGGCTGTCTTCGTTTATAGGGCTGTGATTCTCACTCTATTCATCGCTAAGCTTAGAAAAAACTAGAGACATAGCATTGAAACATTCAGAATTGTTTCAACGGTATCGTTGTCAATAATAAGCCTGCTCTATACAATCGAACGAGGTGTAGTTTAAATCCAGCAGTAGAGTTTTACGAATGCGTGATGATGTTGCGCATGTTATGAGCCCTCACGTAATGCAACGAAAGAGGATGACATAAACCAAACCTAGACTAAATTGATTTTCAACAACAAAATTCGTGTTCAAGAGGTAAAGTTTTTTGAATGGCGGTTGCTCCACCGACAAGTAACTAACACTTAAATGAGATGAACGGTGACTTGTCTCCAATTTTATCTTAGTCCACGATAGGTATCGACTTGAGGAACACAATAGTCTATTAAATTGTAATCGGTCAGCCGTTCTTGGTTGACATGTGACGTTGCTGACCTCCACGCAAACGCATCTATTGTGCGGTTTCGTGCGCGTAAGCGGTCGTAAATACAATCTATGGAAGTGGATGGTTAAATATAGCGCTTTTAGACCAGCTTGAAGTAAGAACCGTTTTCGATTGACCTTTGACTCAAGATGATCAATTTTGGAAAATACTGATTTTGCTTAAAAGTACCTATTTACCTGCTTCCCATGTGATCGTAAAGTCGTGAAGTCGAGATCTGATAATTTTGATGCTGAAGAAATCAAGGGATCTTTTCCTCATGCATTTGCTACAAGTCAAATTGCGGCCTTCATTTTCTACTTTCTTTCTTTGCATAGTTTCGAACTTATCAGTTGTTGTTTTTTTTATTAAATGAAAGTCATTGATGTAATTCATGAAAAAAAAAAAACTCTCTGTTTATTTCGTCAGAATTTAAACCAAAATGATGAGCATCAAAATACCAAATAAAAAAGATACTGTTTCGTCTTCATTTCGATCGATACGACAGTCTTTCAGAATAGACTGGTCCAAATTTACTCTTGCATTCAAATCTCCAAAACAACTTGTTTACTTTAAAGTGTTACCTAAGTAAACTGATTACTACGAATAGGTTTTCTAGTCTCAGCTAGGTATTTAATGGTGGAATTATAAGAGCAGGATGATCGCCTTGACACCCTTACCGAGTGTCATCTCGACTCTTCATTGGATATCGTTACCTAGTGGAACTGGGTGACTTTGATTCAATGATTTGTATTGTTTCCATTGTAGTCAAGTCGCTAGAGCATAAAAATATACAGGTATTCAATTCATGAAATAAGTCAGATACGCTTTTTTTTACCCTTGCGGTCGACGCCTGTAAAAACCTTTCGTATAGTATAGCTTCAGGTTCTAACCTCTGATCGCCGAATATTGTAATAGATAATACACCCTCTAGTCTCTTAGTCGCTCCTTTTGATACCCACGTGAAAGAAATGAGGCCCTTCCATTGGCCATTCAGGACGTCGTTGTTAGTGTTCATGATAATCTATTCATTGAAACAACAATTGCTTGATCGTGATTTTCTTTCTGTTTTTTATTTCTGTAACATACATATTTTTTATTATCATTATTAAATTTCTGCAATATTGAATGCCGTTGAAAAAAATGATAGCAACTTAGGTATACTTTTCACGCTAATCATAAATGATGCGTAATTTTAGAGCATCCGTGTTGGTTTCTCAGTTTCCTTTTCTTATCGTGGTACAATTTTCGCACATTGTACATTAAGATAGTACGCTGTCGTCAGAAACCTTAATAGATAAGAAAGTACGAAATCCCCGATTGAACGATAACAAGGCAATATTATTTCCTAAGACTTCCGTTATCAGTAAATCAAACATTTTCGACACACATCATGCGATATTTAAAAATATTGCAGTGATTCATTATCTTAGATTATGCACTTATGATTACGCAAATTTGATACAGTGTTGCAGCGGGAACCAGTCCAATATGGCACAGCATTTTGGCAGCATTATTTATGATTTGGTTACCATATGACTTAAAACACATTTCGTCGAATCTCATCTGCCCTTCCTTCATCTTGATAAATGTTCTTCTTAGCGATTCGATGGCAGACACTGCACCGTTGCAGCACAGACCTTAGATACCTTTGACAGCACTAGCAGTCGCTGGTATTAGATGGTAGCTTGGCTAACCAGTCTTTCCTCTTCTAAGCGTGTCGCGGCGAATTGAATTGGTAGTAAAATTCGTAAAAAGCGAGTCTATTATAAACCAATTGCTATTTTTGACTTCTTCGAAAACTTAAAATTCTAGGTTCTGTACCGTACATTTTGGTTGCGCGATACTACTACTACAGCCACAAAAGTCCACTGCTGGAAATTGGCATCCTCACCACGCTTGGTCGCCGGATTGGCGAACGCTTTGCAAGGCGTTATGGCGATAGATTTAGAGAACCCGACTATACTTTCCACGACTATTATTTACATGTGTGGCCTTAAAAAATCTACTCTAGAGAAAAGATATCACTCGTGTGACTTGTGGTAGCGCGATTGATGATTACTCTGGACAGTGAAAAAAAAACAGATGATAAATCGATAAATTATTGGTATCGTGACGATGTATTAGTATTAGTTGCCTTGAGTTATTTCTGGTTTTGTTTCCTACTCACACGATAATTGCCACTTGTATCATTAGTTACATCATTCTACGTAATTCGGACTTAGCTTCAACTATGTAATAAGTAACTATGTTAACAATTTTGTTTATTATTTTTTATTTCAGTTTAGTATAACATAAACTCAAGAAAAATTTTACAAAGCACTTTTTAAAGTTTCTATTAATTCTTACAATGCAAATAAATTATAAGGGTGCTTCAGGTCAATACCACCAAAGCCCGTCCTTTTTGAAGGCTTGCATTACCTTGTCACTTTGTAGCCATAGTTTATTCCACCTGTTGTTCGTCTATTCAAATATAATGAAATGACGTGTAGAGGCGGGTTTCCTAGGTCAATACCTAATGACGACCAGCGACCAGCATTCTTTAGGTATAGAACTAAACTCGTTTTCGCGAAGGCATAACAAACTCAAAGTAGGTATGTAGATTTGCCCGAAAATAAATATTTATTATGTTACGATAATGTTGTGGCACCGGTAGTCAATAAGTTAAAGATAAATTCTATTTTTAAAGTCAAATAAAATTTTAAAAAAACGGAGCAGCGGGTTCAACCGTTGGGCGAGCTGTTGATTATAAAAAATAACACATTAAAAAAACTTTTTAAAAGGTTAGGCAATACTTGCAGTTTATTTAGTTAGGTTTAGTTATTTTTAAAAGTCGTTATTAATATTTAATTTCAAGGCGCTAACTCATCATTTTCATTAGTAACGTCGACTTCCTAGCAAATAAATTGTTTGTTCACTATTTATTTGTAATGCAAATCTTGTTTTTCTTGTTTACTTGCCAAGTTATACGTCTGCAATATTTAAAAATAGTATTTTTTTTTCTGCAATACGTTTGTTACCATATTCTTAGGTAATACCTATCTATAGTATTAATAATAAAATTTCCATGTTGTTTAGAAGTTCTCTTGACGCAATTAACTCCAATAAATGCCAACAAAACAGCTTGTGAGTAAAATTTCTATTACTTTGCTATTTTACATAATATAACGAAAACTACGTCGACAGTTGTCCAAAAATAATTTGATAATTATGCATGAAAAAGGCGACCGTGACAGGGTTTTTGACAACAAACAACCGTGTCAATAACGGAGTACCTTGCTGACGTCTGGATATTTATCTAAGCTTGTAAATTGTAAACTAAATTCTGCAACCCTAAGTGCCTATTCAGATGTTTCTTTTGCTATTGGTCAGTAGCGTTTTAACTGTACCCTGTGTCTCTACAGGTACAGTCCTTGAGAGAGATCTACAGCGTTTGGGAAACCTACGGTCTAGACCGTACATTTCCTAAAGATCTCCACAAAACTCCATCTAATCCAATCTCACCTGCAGTTAGAGTACTTGATAGTCGAAGAAGCCCGCCATGTTCCTCTGACTAGGACGACCATTTAAATAAAATGTCAGTGCAAGTTTTGTTTGGTGAGTTCTATTCGTAAAACTTTTGGATGTCCCGTACTAAGTGACACATTTTTGAATATTTCCTTTATGGCAGATCATATTTTTTTACTCTACACTCAGTAGAACTCACCCTAAAATATTTTTGGTCTGATTTTAAAAATGACCTTGCTTACTCGAGAATTCTGCCTTGTCTTTCACTACTAGAGATCACTATTCCCTTCCCACATTGATTCATCCGATCATTGGCTTTCGCATCAACCCACGCACTACGCGGGTCGTCGCCCATCTGATCGGGGAGATGACGGTATGATTCATCCGTCTAACCACGTCTAGACTACGACTGCTAGAAATAAGTACCTTATTCGTTACACCTTGAGGCCTAGCAGATTGGAGAGCAGGATGATGTTGCCTGTAAGAGATCGCTACAAGCGATAAGGCCGCCTTTGCATACTTTTAATTATAGTTATCTGTATTGCTCTATATTTTTAATGAGTAACGTACACATTAAACATAGCAATAAAGTTTTCACATCGCCGATTCATCGATTCTCCCAGATTTTAACCGTATGCCATGTTTTTAGCTACTTGGTTATAAAGCAATTAAAGCTTATTAAATTTCCCATAAAAATAGTTTAGGCATAATTACCGGAAAATTCATACTTTATGACCTTTTAATCGATAATTTTTTTTCAAACTTGGAAGTCGGACATTTGGCAATCCGGTTATTAATTTAGCTGATTTACCGATATTTCTTATTTAACATGTAGTGTAATAATAGTAATCATAAATATTACGTCAGGAATTATTAACGCCTGATTAGAATCAAACAAATATTACCGCTTGGATTACGATTGCGTTTTGCTACGTTCGTCGTACCATGCTATTTACACACAAAAAAATTATCAACAAGGTAGAAACAGTCTACATCGCCTGTGGAGGCAGGACTTTAATATTCTATGCACATAATATTATTGTCATTTCCTATATTGCAATATTCTTTTATTATTTTGTCGGTATGATCAGTCTGGACAAGAAACTGAAAAACTTTTTGGACGGAGCTTTTATGTCAATGAACGAAAAAAGTATTTCGTCCTCCGATACGCAATTCCCGATCAGCTGTTTCCAACATAGGCTAAATAATTTGTATCTGGGATTCCTTGAATCTGCAATATTTGGATTTACCAGCTGCATTATCCTTGCAAGTATTTTAGTGTTGTTGTCTTGCAGTATTGTTATTTATGTCCCGAAGTTTGTGTTTTTATTATCCTCGTAAGATATAAGAATAGCACTCCTAGTAGGGAAACTCACTGCCTACATACTGCTTACTCATTGTCATTATGAGATCAGCGATGACGGCGTCTTGAGGTCAACATGGCGTCACTATGTTCCTATGCTTACATACTGATTGTCTACCTATCCAGATAAAAGCATTGAAATTTTAAAAGTCAGCAACGTCTTCTGATTTAGCTATAATTTATCAATGTATCTACTATGAGTCAACTATATGCTCGGTATATCTATAAGAGATAAAGTCCGGAGTAGGATTTTCCGCCAGAAGACCAAAGTATGGCAGTGGACGATGGAGTAACTGAGTTCTCGAATGAGTCCGCGCCTCGGCAAGCGTAGCGTTTAACGCCTTCCGGCTAGATGAACCGTTTAGTAGCTGGTAGTAAATCTATGACTGGTAGTCATAGGGCACATGACTTCTGAGGGCCTGCGTCCAGCTGTGGACTGCAAAAGGCTGATATTGTATGTCAACTAAACTTAAGAATTCGCTTTTTACTGCTTTCAGGCATGTTCTATCCGAACTACTAAAGTTACAGCGTAAGCTGCTATAACATTGGTATCCAACTGTCTACATACGTTACCTTAGTCTTAAACCCCGCTAGAGTTACTGCAATGTATTTTTTAGGTCAAGTGCTGGTTTGCTTAAATTCCTACTCCAGTGAATTGTTTTTGTCAAGTAGATTTATTATACTCAAATTATAACCCATGAAATTAAAGTTAACAAAATATTTATCATCTGACACACAGGTTAACTTTCAACTCCTTAATTTAAACGTAAATCATAGTAGGTAATTTACTCCAACCCGCTTAAATATTGACTTAGTTAATTAATGCCGTGTGATGCCGGCTTAGAATAGCATCACCCCACATCCTTCCAGTGGGTGTCGTAAGAGGCGACTAAGGGACTCGAGAGTATTGGTGTATTACAATTTTTAGGCGACAGGCTGACAACCTGTCACTATAGTGATACACATGTTTTCCGAAACAACCTTAGAAAACAATACTCAAAAATGTCAGACGTGGCGATAGCGACCGTATTCTTACGGCTGTTAACGCTCTGCCTACCCCGCAAGGGATAAAGGCGTGATATATGTATGTATGTATGTTAATTAATAACTTAAATAAAATACCCTGCCAGGGATATAGGCGTAATTTATGTATGTATGTAATTAATAAAATACAGGTTCCCATAAATCTTTGAGATGTGTCGTATCATAGTCACCGTCCCATGTTTTTTCTTACCATGTTAGATTGCTCTCCATGACCCGTCTCGCTGTGCCTTCCAAATCTCGGGAAAATACTCCTCCACAGTAATATTAAAGTTATCCATGACCTAGCTAACTCCAGTTTGTTTAGCCGAACTATTGGCTCAGTCGCTGGTAGAGAAACTGTTTACACAAACATACATACACATATCACGCCTATATCCCTGGCGGGGTAGGCAGAGCGTCAACAACCGTAAAATTACGGTCTTTATCTTCACGTCTGACAAATGTTTGAGGGTCGTTTCAGATAAGCCGTGCATTACTATAGTGACAGGTTGTCAGCCTGTCGCCTAAAATTGCAATACACATGAAACCCTCGAGTCCCTTAGTCGGCTTCTACGACACCCCACGGGAAAGAAATGGGGTGATGCTATTCTAAGCCGGCATCACACGTCAAATCTTTGAGATGTGTTGTATCATAGTCACCGTCCCATATTTTTTTACCATGTTAGATTGCTATGGGTAACCTTCCACTGACACTAAAGCGGAAACTCATGGACATGTGCATTCTCCCCATTCTTACCTACGGAGCTCAAACTTGGTCATTGACAGACATTCAAAAGTCCAAACTCAAGGTTTGCCAGCGTAATATGGAGCGCAGCATACTCGGTGTCAAGTTGATTGACCGAGTCAGAAATACAACACTTACGGCTCGAACGCAAATTATTGATGTGGGTCAGAAGTCAGCATACCTTAAATGGGATTGGGCTGGACATACAGTTAGAATGCCAAACTTACTATGGGCAAATATAACAAGCACTTGGGTCCCTCCTAATGCGAAACGGGCTCGCGGTCGACCACGGAAACGATGGAGAGACGAACTAGATGCCCACGCCAAAAACTGGATGGAGGTGGCTCAAGACATGGATAAATGGAAGAAGGGGAGGGAGCCTTTTGCCCTGCAGTGGGACACTTTAGGCTCATAATAAAATAAAAATAAATAGATTGCTATTCATGACCTGTCTCGGTGTACCTTCCAAATCTCGGAAAATATACCCCTCCACAGTTATCCCTGACCTAGCTAACTCCAGTTTGTTTAGTTGAACCGTTTGCTTAGTAGTTGCTAGAGAAACTGTTTAAAGTGTGTAAAAATGAAATGTCCCCTTGGCAGCATCTCCATTAGTATGCATTACTGATGGTGGCCTTCCATTGTGCGTCAGCGCAAACAGGCGGTGTTTGCGAGTCGCTAATTCTGTTCGCACGCGGAAACTGTGTCTTCTGTGTTGCCAGAAACTGTTTTTAGTTCTAGGCCTCTTTGATCGAGGCGTTGAAATGATAACAATTTTGTCAATCTCTTACTTTCATACAATTTAAAAATAATCACTTCTTTAGTCATCTTAGACAGTTTTTTGGGATGACGGGTTTGCTCTTTAGTCTGGGTGAGATCTGAAGATGAAGCAAATACGCGTCCAAAAGCCCAAAAGGGTACTGCGTTAATCCCATAAAACTCAGTTGTACTAAACCAAATTTTATATGATTTCGATGTAATAAACAGTTTACTTTTTGAATCAAACTCTAGCAACACTGAAGAATACAATGAAAGCGAAAGGAGACTCAAACGAGCAATAACTGAAATCGGTGGAGGTGGTAACACTGTAATACTAAAGTCAAACACATCCGCATCACAACACAGCACAACAATGCTTTTTGAAAGCGTACCATTTACATGGTGAGCCAATTTTCGGAAGCTCTTTACTACTTTCTTGTAGAGTCAAACCATAAAATTAGATAAATATTTACTGTCAAACGTTTATGTTGATGACTTTGTGAATGATTTATATACCTAGGCATCATTCTTAATGGTCGATTGGATAATGTAATCGAAAATGTCCTTCAATGGTGGCGCTAAAGTCGCCGATGTTTAATTAAAACTTCCCATGCTCTCAATTCTGATTTCGCTCTTCTTTGTCAACAACAACAACAAACGTGTTGACAGGCAACAGACAACTTTTATTTTCTGGGACCGAGTTCCGAGTAGGTACTTATCGATGTTGGCGCTAACCTTTAAACAGAACTTCCCGTGCTCTCAATTTCTGGTTTCGCTTTTATTTGTCAACAACAAACGGGTTGTGATATAATCCGCGGCAACAGGCGTCGGTCGGATAAAGTGATATAATATATGCGCGCGGCGCCCCGGACTACTTTCTCTCGAATTTGGCCGCGAAAGTTGTCTCAGTGCACACTTTCTACAGTGCAGCGTTCCTTCGGTAATAAATATAACTATGGCTATGTGTGGTTTTAGGAATTTTCTTTGATAGCTGTTAGAAACATTTTCCTCAGCCAAGTACAGTCGGAGATCGTAAGTCATGACAAATTCAGTTTTTAAGTTTCGATTTTCGTGTGTTCGTTACAACAAGCCGGATAAAAATAATGATGGACGTTCAATAAATTTTACTGCACATAGACAAGTAATAATTATTCCTGCAAAACGCTACAGTACAAAAAAATCGCAACCTTAATTTTTTTGTTTGTTTGTAAGTACGCGGAGAGACTGTACTATGAGAGGATTGGATAAACCCTTATTTTGATTTAAAAGGTTTCTTTCCAACATTTTGTCCATTTCTTTCAAACAGTCCTTTTCGAGCTGGTTAGCTCAATCTTGCAGTTGCTTACTAAAGTAGTTTTTTCTTGTCTATCCTCTAGATTTGAAATTTTATGGTTTATAAATCAGTGACTCGTAGAATTTCCCTTTACGGTTTATAAATCAGTGATTCGTAGAATTTTCACAAAATGTGTAAAATGTTCAGTGTATTTATATAGTATAATCTTAAATGAGTGTCATTATCAAATCTGATAATAATTTATCGTGAAAAGGTGTGCCTTGCATAATTTTATGATTTGTAATATAAGTAATAATTTTATATATTTTTACTACTATATGATAAGAAGTAGGAAATGCCGGGTGAGCCACGACTTGATATCTTGACATAAAGTAAGGGTAAGGAAAACACAGATGGAAGAGGAATCATCGTAACTCATAAACTGAAAAGTTTTAACTCTATGGTTCTTCAGTGGATAAAACATGAAAGTAAAACCATTGAAACGATAATACGTATATATAACTAAAGTATTCCAAATTAACAAAAATAAATTAAAACTCAATCATTTAAATTGATAGGTAAAATCATCACATTTTATGTAAATTACAGTACTGTTTCTCTTAACCCAGACAAGTGTGAGATACACAAACACACAGGCGCAATGTTTTTTGAAGATATATTACCTACACATAGATAACTGATGATATTTTGTCTATATATTGTATGTAATAATATATAATAATATAATAATTCTTTATTCAAGACCAACTTCGGATCAATCTGTGTTAGTAATCTTACAAATTAAGCCTACATTAAATGTTAGTAAAAATAAAATAAAATAAAATAATTGATAAAATTTAAAATCACAATCAAAATATTCTTTGAGGTTTGATTGCTGGCACATGAACACCGGCACAATGATTCATGTAGCAGCAATCAAACCTGTCCGCTATCATAGCCAGGATGTTGTTGGCACTACCGCGCACTCTGCGTATCAAGGACGCGCACCTTTTGCGCATTATGGCATGAAAGCAATCTATACGCGCCTCCGCGAACATGCCCGAGGCACTGCAGAAGCGCGGCAGTCCCATCAACACCCTGAAGGCGTTATTGAACTGGACACGGAGGGCATTATAAGCTCGCTGGGTATAATTCGCCCACAGGCTGCTGGTATAAAGGGATGTACAATACGCTCTAAAAAGTGTGACTTTTACATCCCCCGAGCTGCGAGCAAACCTGCGGGCTATCATATTTGCTCTTACTGATAACGCCCTCCGCTCCCTCTCAATATCCTCTTCGTCCTTGAGGTCGGCGGTAACAATATGCCCCAGATATTTAAACTTGTAAACTCGCTGCAAGACAGCTCCATTAAGAAAATCGTAAAAATGTATGATCAAAGCGGCATTGTTTATTGTAATAAAACATTCGGAACAAGCAAGGTGCAAATAGAAAAATCACGCATGAAACCGAAAGTGTGTATCTTACATTTTAGCGAATTTAGTGCGAATTTACCTTAGAAAGCTGAGAGAAAATGTCTTAGTTCTGGCGGGTGTCAGTTGCAAGCTGCAAGTCACACTGGGCATGCCAGTCCACTTTCACAATTACTATACTAGATAGGTATAGGTATACGAGGGGAGGTCAAAAAGTTCGCGGAATGACAAGGAAGAAGGGTGAAATTAAACATGAAATTATTTTTCCTTTTCAATATATTCTCCCTTAACTCGAATAGATTTATGGGATCTATCAAATAACTTATTAATACCGTCTAAAAAAAATTGTTTATCTTGTGCGTCAAAATAAGCCGAAATCGCTGACTTAACCTCATCATCGTCGTTAAATTTTCTTCCACGCAGCTCTTTTTTCATCTTTGGAAATAAATAATAGTCGCTGGGGGCCAGGTCTGGACTGTAGGGTGGATGGCGCAGTAGTTCAAAACCACATCGGTGAATGGCAGCGGTCGCAACACGACTGGTGTGCACGGGCGCGTTGTCATGCAAAAGCAGCACTCCTTTGGTCAGTTTTCCTCTCCTTTTTTCTTTAATCGCTTCCTTCAATCGATCTAACAAGGAAGCGTAGTACTCTCCCGTTATGGAAAGGCCACGATCTTTATAATCCACCAGAAGAATGCCTTCAGAATCCCAAAATATTGTCGCCATGATCTTTCCGGCCGATTGAGACACCTTAAACTTCTTAGGAGGGGGAGTGCCCTTTTTCTGCCATTGCATTGACTCTTGCTTTGACTCAGGTTCATAATGATGAACCCAAGTTTCATCCCCAGTCACAATACGGGACATAATTTCTTCCTTTTGATCTCCACAGCGGTCCAAAAACTCGCGGCAACAGTCGACGCGCTCTCGCTTTTGAAACGGCGTGAGCATTCTCGGGACCCATCTTGCGCAGACTTTACTCATACCAAGATGTTGATGAAGGATATTCAAAATGGTAGTTTCTGATACACCAACTAATGCTGCAAGCTGTTTCTTCTTCAAACGGCCATCCTCCAATACAAGTTTCTCAACTTTATCGATGATTTCCGGCGTGGTGGCCTCGATCGGCCGCCCAGAACGGGGATCGTCTTCAATTGACTCCCTTCCTTGCTTGAAAAGATTATGCCACTTGTAAATCATAGTTTTTCCAGGAGCAGAGTCCCCGTAAACAGATAACATATCTTGAAAAACAGTTTGCGGCGTTTTTCCCTGTTTGGTGAGGAACTTTATGACGGCGCGATGTTCAATTTTTTCCATACTGCCAACTTTCTTCCCGATTCACTTGTTTAATCGTTGATAACTCAAAGACTAGTGACCCAATTAGGCTAAAACTTGGTATTTATAGTAATAATGAGTTACTCAATTAGCGAGTACCTGGACAAGCATCCCTACCCCCGCCAACCCCTCCATTCCGCGAACTTTTTGACCTCCCCTCGTACTTATACTCGCTATACAGGGTGTTAAGAAAAATACTTCTAGTAGACTATCAAAGAGTGAAATGTAAATTTTCTACGTTGAATATATATTTTGAAATTTTTGATGTACTGCGAGGAACGTTCGAATTTGAATCACTCCATCTGTTTAAAAACTTGCACATCATATGATTCGTTTAGAAGAAGTGAACGGGGTCCCTAGCAGACAGAAAAACGCGAAAAGCGCCTTCATTTTATTATATGTACTTACTGATTGATAAATAATGATTATAATTAGATGAATATCAATATAAAATATATAGTGAAGTCGTTTTTCAAGTTTATCTGCCTTGGACATCGCTAAGTCCTTTTCAACCACGCAACAGATTTAAATACTTTGAGTGATGTTATTATGGTATTATTGCAACTAACTACAATTAATAACACCATAGATTGATATTTTTATGGCATTTTATGTGAAGATTGCACGAGTCTGCAATTTCAACTTACCTATCCATCAGATATCGTGCGCCTAAAGACATACTTAGATTGTTCGTTTCAATGCCCATACATTAAAAGAAATCAACTTCAATATTTTCAAGCGTTTCCACATGCCGTATGAGTCAGAGTAGAGTTCTGTCTCATCAGGTTAAAGACCCCACAGGCCGAAGAACGCCCATAAACATTTACCAACTGGAACCCGCTTGCATGCATTTTTTTTTAAGCGAACCTGCTTTGGAACTTCAGGTAGGTCGCAGGTAGATTGTAGATCAAGTCGCGAAACTCGACGCGATTCGTAATAATCGAGTCAATTGAAATGTAATTTGTAGCGTATTATAGCTGCAGCTGTTCCGCTTGACTAATGTCAGCAATGTTACTCACTACCACGTGGTGGCGCGCACGCGTTGCGTCGCGTCACGCCGGTCGACGCGCCGACCACGTGTTTCGTAGTAAATATTTCTACTACAATACTTACGTAGGTATTTTAATCCAATTCGCTATTTCGCAAACCTCGTGAATGTCACTCAATGGACTTATCAAAATACGCGCCAATAATATATTGCATGTTTCCGATGTCTATTATTATCTCATAGGTTCTTGGCACACTAGTGTTTTATTATAAAATACGACTTAGATAAGGTAAATAGTATTATTGGTAAACTACGCAGTGAAATCTACGTCTGAAATCAGTTTATTATACATATTACATAAATACTTTTTGTTACGAATAAGTAACGCCATCTACTAGCTATTGGAGGTAACTCGATAACACACAGCCGGACAATGAAAACATTGTGTGCTGTACAAGTAGTTCCGGCCTGGGTAGAGAGATGGCGCTGCGTTCAAGTTTGTAGTTTACAAAGCAGACTTGACGACTTCTTCAATTTGTTGATGTCTTTTGACCTCTTCGGCCTAGATTCGACTCTTCGTTGTGAATATGTGTCACCAGACCAGCAACTTCATATTTGAATAAGTCAAACAGATAAGACATAATAGACTTTGTATAAATTATCACTCCGTAGGTATTTAAATAAATACCAACAAACTTTTACTTTGAGTGAGGCAAAAACATTGTTTTGGTAAAAACGCAGTTTCTTGTTAAGTTTAGTATGGTTGTCAAGGGCGTTAGAATAAAATACACAAGAACCAGGAAAGACTGAGCAAGGTCTCTGTCGCCAAACGTCACCCTAACCGCGGAAGGCCTCGAGTGTTTTGTTTGGAGTTTGCATGTTTCCATAAAATTTTGGAAAAAATATACTTATTGCATTTTGTCTTTGACCAGAAGTCTGATCAAACTGTCTCGATTTGAATTTGGTTAAATTTGAATTTTGCCTTGTTCTTTATGATTTGAATGAGTATTAACTTTAATACTCTTTATTAACCTTCAGAAGTCACGGTTTAAAGGAAAGTAGCACTTTTTTAACACTCTGTATGTACCTAGTAGCGATCGTGTTTATTCAATCGTCAAGAACGTCTAATTCCGGGGGATTCAATTGGAATGAATATGCAAAATAATCTTTATATATTATCGCAGGTTATAAATATTGATGGCAGAATAATGCGTTTTGTTATTTTTCTCGTGCACCACGCATCGCGTAACCTTGCGCTTGCGTCTGATAGCACGACAAACGGACGACACATTGATTTCCTTTTACTTATCAATGTTGTTAATAATATCATTGTTGTCAATATTCTTCATAATACGTATTAGAAAATAAAATATTTATCAAAGTCACAAGTCTCACAGTCTGGCTCAGACAAGAGTTAATTGAGTTAGATAGCAATGTTTTGATGCTGTCGGTTCTGGCATGACATTTCCATAGCTGATTTGCGCTTTCCTTGTCATTTTCTTGAAATCCACTTAAAACAGCCAAATACTTTTCTATTTTACCAGGCATTTATTGTTTCACCTTTTCGCTTTGCAGCATGATAAAATTTTCACAATTGGATTATTAAATTAATGTATTAATGCCCTGAAATATGTACGTGAAGGTGTAAAAAAACTGCGAATGTTTTAGGGGTGAACCAGTCCATGATACTGAACTACTTTCCCAAAAGAACTAGTCGAATAATGTTAAAAAAAACCTTCCATACAAATTGACTCGGTTAGCTGCTTCATTTTGTATGGGAGGTCCATGGAGGTCCAAATCATATTTTCGTATTTCGACCTAGGTTACTTGGGGATTTTTTTTTTGTTTCATGAGCTGGTTCACCCCATAAAATATTGGCAGTTTTTTATATCCTGTATATTTTTAAATGAAGAAAAAGACGGAGGAGTTTTCAATTGAAGCGCATATTCGCGAACTTTAATTGTCAATAGTTTTTGTAAATCCATAATATTATTATTATATAATGAAATCTTTAAAATAATGTCCAACAATTCTCATATATTTTGTTCTATTTGCTCCGACCGCATGGACCATCGAAACTGCACATACAGTATATTTAACTAACCACTTTATCATTTGACTAACTCGCTCTGTGACGCTTATTAACGTTAATGGTGATGGTTATCTTAAGTTATTTTAATTTTTTCTTTTATTATGTCCTGAAGCTTGTATACCTATGCATAGAGCCGAGAGAGTGACGTTATTTTCTTTAGTAGATTTCTGTCAATTTCTTAGCTGGGTTATATTCGTACGAAGGCGTTCTACTTTACTTGATTTGTAATCTGTTACGTAGTTTTATCTTACCGAAACGTTTTTTTTTATCAATGTGTGTTTTACACTATGTATCTATGTCTGTATTTTTTAGCTCCAAGTGTAATACACCAACACATTTTCAAAAATAAACGCAATTAGATTTTGCGAGCACAATGATTAAACCATTCGGGAAAATAAACGTTTATAAAAAATCATTTATTAATAATCAAAAGTAGTTCAATATTCAATATACTTATTTTAAAAACTTAAACTTAAAACTCAGTATCATCAAAATACACAACTTACTGAGAGCAATAGTCGGGTTCAAATCTTTCCTCCTGTATATGAATCTCCTGCCTAAAAAGTAATGTATACGAGACCAAATGCGTTCCAGTATAAAAACTCCACAAGAAAAACCTTAACCAGACTGTTTTACTTTTGAATGTCATTGTAGTGAAGTGGAAAAATGTTTTTGCAACGTTTTGACCATTGGCCTTCGCACGTTCACTATCTCGTAGATTCACTACATTTGCCCCGTAGTTACTGTTACTTCCTTTACAAACATTATACCTATTTACCTTGTAGTTCGTTCTGTTTACTATTTCTAAGTAGTCTTCAGTCTCATCGTCGTACAACTAGTTTGTTATCAGTAGTTTTTATTTTAGATCTCGAATTACATTAATTAGGTAGACAAAATTATCAGCCTAAACTGAACCACTCAGATTACATGTGCAGATTACGCACATAATATGTCGCCGATTACAGTTTTCCCGACCCAGATTTAATTGTTTTTTACGAACAGTTATACCGCGGGATGAAAAGCGAATTTGCGGCGCATGCGCATATAAATACACAGTTTAAAACAAAGGATGGCCCGTTACTTCCGCCCGCGTCACTGTTGCTAACTCTCGGGCGGAAGAGCGGTCAGCTGATTTTTGAATTCTATTCTGTCTGACCATCTGCGGATAAATTATCGGATATATAATATAAATATTACCGAGTTTCTCGCTTACATAAAAGTGTTTTAAGTTGCTTGCACACTGCAGAGTGCTGAATCGGGAATATGGGTAAGGTATTATGAGTTAGGCACTAACAATGGTCTCACTAGCTAGGCGGTAGGTGGACCAGAGAGAAATGCCGAAAGCAGTCCAATTCGGTTGCTTCACGTGCCCCTTAAAAAAACAATATAACAAACAATATTCTGAGAAGTTTTTAAATCCAAACAAATATATACCTAATGTTAGGTTAGTCTCATGCTGATTGGCGTTGCTAAGCATTTTTTAAGCGCGTCAGATTTGACCTAAAGAGAACTGATATGAATTAGAGATGAATCACAACAACAAAGAAAATTATTTAAAATCCATTGAATTTATTCACAATATTTACGTGTCGTATCTCAAAATGTAGGCTCACAACGCGTCACAACCTGGAAGTGGCGTGGTTCAGTTCCAAACAATATTATCATAATTTTAATACGAGGTCTGAAAAGCCTGTTGAAATTAAATTGCCTATTAACTGGTCAACAGCTATATTAGTTAGTATTCTTTGGTAAAACTTATCTCAAGCTGAAATATAACTTTTTGGACCTACCATTCAAAAAGACTGTCGTTCATATTTTGGATGGTAGATAAAAAAAGTATTGATGTCCGCTGGGAAAAGTTCTTCAGTTTCATGGACTGTTTCTCCCCTTAAAAGTTTTGCTGTTTTGACTGTTACTTATTTTTTTTATTGTTTTTATAATCCTGTATTGTATAGGCCAGACGTCGAACAAAGATATCTCTGAAGCAGATAGACCTGAGTGTGTCATGTCATGAACTCTCCGATCCCACGTCATAGTCGTTTTGATTTACGTCCGAAATGAGGATATCAAACAAAGGATATTATTACGCATTAGTTGTTGAAGTAAACTTCCATTGGTACGCGTGACATATCTTGAAATAAGACGCGATTTAGTCAGCATGAACTTACGCATTAGGGTAAATTAAGGTACATTGTAGGAAAACACTCCTATACGTACATGCCAGACATAATTACTAAATACGTTAGAAGTAGAGTTCCTGACAATAATAGTAAAAAATTGACTATTGAATCTTCCTTTACCTAATTAGTAGTTTTGACGCATTGATAGATTATGCAATAGATTTTGGTCGTATAATTAGTAAACGAACGAACTTCGCTGTCGCTGACGTACACGTTTACTCCTTCAAATCGCCTGCTTATTAGCTAACTAACTGCCTTTACTCGATTCGTAGAACTGTTATGCAATGCTGTCAAGGATGTGCGAATAGGACATTGTGGACATCTGTATGAGTTTAATATTTATGGATGTATTCTTGATGTAGCAACCGCATTGTGACGTTGCAATGATCTTAAGTTACCTAGTATTCGCAGCACGAGTTCTGAGTAAATTATCACCTATATTTTACCTCTAGACGATTCAATGACTCACCCAATAAGTAAGTAGGTACTTATTATAAAGACTATGCAGATTTGAATCTTTAGAAAAAATAGTAAAGTTTTCGTCCACGTAAACATTATTGATATGATTCATGTCCAACAAATGATGTTTTTGTTTAAATTGTTACAAATAATTCAGATTTTTACGCGTGAGTCAGATAAACGATGGTAAAAAATAGAAAGAAATTAGTCATTGAGTTTTAGAAATTACAGTTTAAATGCTCATACGAATACTGAAATTACTCGAATAGCTTTTTTTAGAAAAGTCGTAGCAATATCTTTTGAACTGGTTCCTCATATCATAACGCTTGCGTGCGTCATCGACTAGCTTTTTATTATGTACCGAAAATTCAGGCAACGACATGTCTTATTCAAGACCGTTTGTTTAGGTCACATGACGTCACAGCACGGTTGGCTAATCGTCGGCTGTAGTTGGTGTAAATCATTGGTTTCTAAACGGAAACACCTCGTGTATTCGCCCGCTGCCGCCCGTAGACACGGTTGCCCAATACCTCATTCATACGGGCCAACTGAAGGCTAAGATGTATTGTTTCGTCTGCTATGCGAATTATAGAATCTAAGAGCGATTGGATGTCAGGCTATCTCCTGGTCATAATATGAAGAAGACGCGTGGTGGCATGGCAATTATCTAAACCTTCTGGTCTTTATTTATGACTTAACCTGAACATGGTATAATCAATATTTAGACTTTGAATGTATCCAGAATTGGCTGTATAATGCAGCGTCCTTTATGTGCAATCATCTCACTTAAAAGCGTGTGGTTCAGCAATATCCTAGATTTACTACGAAAATTTTGCAAAAAGTGACAAAAACTAACAGACGGGCGAGCGTGTGTGATCTGGCGACCTCCGGAAGAAGACTGCCGTAAACATGCGAAACGAAGAGGCTCAATCCTCTAACAAAACTAAACAACGTAAGTCGTTCAAACATACATAATGAGTGATACTAGCAAGATCAACTTGTATTTTGTCCACTATGATAACTGAAACTACAATATTCAATATTTACCTTCGTTTCGGAAGCCCAATGCCTCGACCACTAGACCATACAGTCCGACCTATCCTTCGCTGAAAGCCATTTACTAGAATGAATATTCAGTAGTTATGTATACGTGCTATTATCAGGCTATTTTCGTAATGTAGAAGCAATTTGTGTATGTATAGGTAAATATTAGCCGGCAAACGGAGCACAGTAACCGGGCAATTTAACAATTTAAGTAATGGAACAAAGGAACTGGCCATGAAAAGGGAATTCGTTTATAACTAGTAAAGGATACTATCGTAAAACCAGTGATCAATATCGGCAAAAATATTTCCATTCGCAAAAAATGTCTACCTGTTCTTCTTTACAACGGCTGTCGACCAGCTGGTCGACGTGGTGATTCTTTTACGATGGAAGTTAAGATGAGGTGTATTTTTTGCCGACTAGCATTCAACAGAAAAGTAGAAGCTGCCCCAAAAAATCACCACGCACAAATATAAGGCAACCATTTTTTGCTTCTGGCAAATATGCACGATTTATTGGCTTGTGGTATTTTTACAAATAGTAGGTAATAGGCCAGATTTGGTTGAATTTGTAAAATATAACTCAGATTTTCATAAGAGCTGTAGAGAGGACATGTGGACTCAATTGCCGTTGATTATGGCGACATGCCACAGATCGACATGGAACCAGTTGTGTCACTCACCGTTAGACCGACTCACTTTTCCTTATATTTCTTCACGTTTATTGGCGTGCAAAAATGTAGACCTGCCATGCCTTTTCAAAAAACCGCCTTTCGTTTAGAAATAGCGTATGATAACAGGACCAGACCAAGTAACTGTAACGCTGTTGCCATTTCCGCGAAAAAAACTACTAAACCTACAGAAAATAATTGCGTGATCTGACCCACGCACGCAAGCAAAGTGACTTCCATGTTTATTTTAAGATTCACAGTCATGAGACGATTTACAAGTGTTGCGGGTACAAAAACGCGGATTTATTTGCATACACGACCGCGGATACGTCCAATGACATTGTGTACAGTTCCGTGAATTAGCACGTCGCAATTTACGTGTTAGGTGTAAGATGCGACCGTACGAACTAGGGTGAACGACCGCAGCGATAAGAGGTTGCCTCAACATGTATCTAATTCTAAATCAATGACCTCAGCCAGCTGAGACACAACGTTACAGTCACTTCATGCCATGACTATTCCACTTTATAGCGATTTATAGCGTTTTCATGAACCACAGTATGGGGAAATACTGACGCCATTGTCATGTGTCATCGAGTCGTTGGAGGACGCGGTGTTTAACACGAATACAAGAAGAAGAAAACTATTGAATCGTTATAATTCATGAAATAGCTATGCTCTTTTCGCAATTTATTGAATGAATATTCTTATTAATTAAAATACATACCTTTTTTGTTAATTTTCGTAATTACGGCGACATTAGGTGAGCATACATCTAAGTTCTGCCTTTAGGAAAAACTTTATACGTATGCTTAGAGGAAAACGAGCGGCTTATTTATTATTCAAACTTGAATGACGTAGTTTGGCTCGCGCCTACTACACTTATATCATGGATTTTCCGTGAGCTCCGTAAATCCGAGATGTCAGATATAATCGTTAGTAAAAACGGGTAATGAGATTTTTATAGGGAAAACGACGGAGAAGCCGGCTTTGGAAGCTTGGTAAAAACGTCGTGCATTGTATCTTTGAAATGTATCTCATCGGGTTTTTTAAAACGTTGGGTCTCTTACATGCGTCGTGGAATAGAATACTTGGCGTTTTAAAAAAGAATTTGAGTATTCCATACAATCTTCCGTTGGCGATCGAGCCATTAAGTATGGTATTTTTTGGCATGCCGATCGGGATGCGTCTCGAGTCAAAATCCCCTTAAAATTAGGGACGGCAAGTTCCGCGAAAATCGCGGTACCTGACAGCGCTACATTGTATCTCCATCCATACATGCTTAGTTTAACCGTGAAAAATAACGGAATATTTTACCTACTTTTACTTATATCATGAACATCGCCCTCAAAGCACTAGAAACTAGAGATTTGTCCGAGATATTTCTAAATGCAGACAACTGCGCAGTAATGTTCAAGATAAGCGGTCAATGTAGGAAGCATCTGCTCGGCAATAATCATCCAATTGCAAATAGGCCGACGATAACATTCATTACGTAAGTACCTACTGCATAAAATCACACTTTATCACTTACGGGGTACATAGAAGTTCAAAAGCGAGAATGGACTCAACTGAGAGCGGGCAGGACGACACTCAAGACATAGGCATTATTAGGTCTGTTTTACCTTGGTACATTTTTGTGGAGGGTCTGACTGACGAACTTGTAAAGACTACACGAGCAGCTGTTGGATAAAGCTTATCAAAATTGCGGTCTATGAAAGTGCCTAGGGGAAGCCTTAGTTCAGCAGTGGACGTCTCACGATGACGATGAATTTCAAAGTATTTCTGAATTCGATGAATTGCAAAACACGGAAACCCTCAGATCCCTTACTGACTGTTTTGTTTACCCTGGAAGAGGAATAACTGTTTCACTGTTTTTATCGATACAAGTAGAAGTAAATGTGTATTAGCATACCTAACACTTTCAACTGCATTAACTAGTTAGGTGCTTACCATTAGACGGCGCGTTAAGCATACATTAAACAAACGATAAATTAACATCTCAACATTTGCTACATAATTTTGTACTTAATCATAATTAACTTCGATGGAAATTTTGCTCTTTTGAATAGGATCTTTAAGAAGGTATATTAAAAAGATAGGCTTTTTACACAGGGTGAAAAAAATTAGCTGCAAATATTTTAAAGGGTGAACCAGCCCATACAACTGAATAACTTTCCGCAAGGAATATGATCGAAATACGAAAAAAAAATTGAACTTCCCATACAAAATTACCATCGCTGCAAGACAATACTTAAATATTTTCGAAAAAAGCAATTAAGTCTTATATCGAGAAACATTAGTCTGTACAAGGATCTCGCAAGTTGTTTCTGATGAAAGTGGATCAGAAGTTACGTGTCCTTAAAACTGGTTCCTCTTGATTACGAAAACGGCATTTCACGATCCTTGCTCCTTTCGTTATTTTATTTTTATGTTGTACTTCCCAACATAGGACTACATCAAAATAAACATACTAGATAATTCTTTTTTTACATATAGGAAGATAAGAGGATTTTGCCCAGCAGTGGGAGTAGGACATTGAACAGGCTACATGTAAAAAAGGAAGGATAATACAATAATGTGAATACATAGACAGGCCATTAATTAAATCTAATATAAATGTCTATAATGCATTATTAAAAATCATTGCGCGATTATCGTAGAAATAAACAGATAAGTAATTCCGTTCTCATGAAGTAAATTCTTGGTATGTAGCTATAGATTATTTATTTATTTCTTTTGTTCCTTGTTAAGTAGTTTGTTTGCTAGACTAGAAAAAAATTGATGATATTTACATATTTTCTACTATTTTTTTTCCTTAGCATACCGTAAATGATATTAATAGAGGAAAATCCCATGTTTTTCAGTAATGAACTGTAATTTTTTCTCCACAAGAATAGGTACCTATAGGTATGTACAGTTTTTTGAATGCAGACTTGAAGAATATGATAAGGCTTTAGTTAGGCTTTTGATTTGACTTGACTGTATCTCTTTGCCTCTCGATGCAGACTTTATATTTAAATTTTGATGTATATTCCTATTTGACAGACAAAGGAGCAGCTTTGTGATGCGTGCCTCGTATGAGGTAGTGTGTTGTGCAGCTCACGATGTCGCGTGGACGTGCCCCGAAAACGTTATTTTTCCGGTTTACTGCCGTTTCTTTCTGTCTCACATACACCGTTAGCCCAATAAAACGCCAATGTTAACTCTATTTTGCCAACTGTTCTGAATACGACTAAGCTTAATGATAATGATAATATGTGATTTTTAATACAAAATATTTTGCTCATAAATAAAGTGGAATAAAGGCCGATGATCTTACAGCCTTGTACTTGTTACGTTATTAGAGGAGTACGTGGCTTAGATTAGTTAACTGACTTGTCAAATACTGTATATATATTTTTCCCTAGAATGAATGACGTAAAGTGAACTCAATAAAATAAGGCGATTTTCCCGGAAAATTTACAGTATTATTCAGGCACAGGCAAAGCTCAGCTACTTTATGAAGAGTTGCGTCATTGTACCAAGTAGGCCAATAATATGGTGTTTATTGGTAAAATTCAGACATAATCAGGCTGATTCACGAATGCTTAGTCACAGCAATATCTCCTTGACCTGGTTAAGCCTGGTTGCAGTGTCGTGACGCCGGTCAGCTGCCCACTGGTGATGTACAACTTTCACCAAAACACAATGTCTTCACTTCGATTCTCATTCTTACAGATTTAAACAAGTTTCCCTTTTAAATCCTTGTATATGAGGCCAGAGGATGGTCGCGACGCTGTAACTGTCTTTTGCAATCTCACGACTGTTACGTACTTACCTACTTCGTGTATTCGTAACGGACCCCGAAATGTATGAGGCCAAACTTCCAAAATAAACTTGTATGTATAACGTTATGGGCAGGTTTTTCAAAATAATCGAGTGCTTAGTAACTTTGCGTGAAAATTTAATATTCTTCACTTATATAAACGTTCTGCAATTAAAACGTTGAACATCTGTTGTTTAATGCCATGAAGTATGATTACTCTTGTTTCACCTTCATCCAAAATCATGACTTGTTTTATACAACAGCAATTTTCAGTATCTTTTTAATTGACTGATACTGCCGCCAGTACAAAATAATCTCAAATATAACTATATTTCGAATAAGATTTACTTGTATTTTAGCTGTCAAGGTCTCGGATCGTGTGTGTGAAAAATTGATTGAGTTCCGGTAACTCTTCGCCCTGGCCCACTGACCGCGATTGGATTGGCTAGTGGCACCACTCACAAGTGGGCGTGTACCTTAGAGGCAGACGAGCTCTACATGTGATAGAATTAGACCCTTTAGCGAGAAAGCCGGTCTGCCTCAAACCTGGTCATGAACATCCCATGCGGGGTAGGCAGGCCGTTATCGACCGTAAGCTGTCGCTACTTTTGCCAAATATTGGAGAGACGTTTTAGACAAATCGTGTTTCACTTAATGACAGCCTGGCGCGTAAAAAAAACACACAGAAAACCTTCGAGGCCCTAAGTTGCCTCTTACTACATCCGCGTGAAAGAAATGGGGTGATGCAAAGTTGTGAATCCAAAATTGCTTGAATCTGTGAAGGTCACCTCATCTGGCAGTACCGTAAGCGTACCCATTATAATCAATCATAATAACTCGTATGACATCAATAAAAAGAAATGTGAAGTCATATAACCGTGTGTTGTAAGTTAATCATGCGTATCATGAAATGAGTTCCACAAAAAGTCAATAAAAGTAATTTAGCCTCAATACAAAGGCAGCTTAATGATAATGATTCTATTTGTGTTAGTTGATTCATACTCTGTTGGTATTCTTCTACGAATTTAAACTAACTGTCGTGAAAAATTTTGTACCTAGTAGGCAAATTAAATTCTACAAAAAACTAGAGCATATTAATCATAATATTTATTATTGACTTCCGCGATAAAGAAGCTTAACTGATCTTGTTGATATGAGATTATTTTATCGGTCGTTTATCTAGTCTTCGCGGAACGTACGGCGTATAGAGTTGCTGGTAGCAACATGACGGGTTTATACCAGAGCGGTAGATCCATCCATCCCAAGTTTCCATGTACGTATAGGGTTGACAATCTTGACAGCTTTATAAAGCCAGAGGACTTCCTCTGACCTCTAGCATAATAATTACATCCACGATAACTCTTCCAACCTTCGGTGTGCTCTTTACTGGTGAATCAGAAGACCTTAGCAGTTCACTCAACTTATTGCCATTGAAGTCCCATTATAGAACTTAACATATATCTGTGACTTTCACCTTCACCTGAGTAAATTGTAAACATGTCGTTCAGTATAATGAATATCCACACCACACCAATCAATACATGAGACCTTCAAAATACATACAACCAAGTGTCTATCTATATTCTTGGAAACATTTTGTGGGAATGGCTGGCTGCATCATTTTGTTTCCGACGACTGATTAAATCACCACGGTGTCTGGAAACAAAAGTGCCTACCTGATGTGAAGCTTGCCTTTATTTTATGTTATGACTAAAATAAAAAACTTTCTTAAGAACTCGAAATCCTGAGATAATACTGCATTTCTTGGCAAGGCCACCTTGGATTCGTGGTATTTAATCCTAGAAGGAAGTTACTTGCCATTTCGAAACACTTGTAAAGTCATTTCCCTACTGGCAACGACTTATTAGGAAGCGTTGCGTTTCCAAACCTGCCAAGTCAAATTTCCATAATTCGGTTATCTTTTCCGTATTTCATTGAGTAGGTAGAGCTCGTACACATCAATCCAAGTACCTACATGTCTTTAAACGCCGGTATCGACTCCCAAGCAACCCTGTACGGCTCGGTACCGTTCTCGGCGATGTGCGTTCTGACATCCATTCGAAGGTTATCGGCGGTGTCAGCGACCAGGCGCGCCCACATGCGCTTGTGTATACAAACAACGCACACACACCGCACGAGCCAGACGGCAACAACACATCCATTGCTTGGCATGAAATAACAAGGCCTACAATGCCTGTTTGGGTAGCTAGCGATGGATAGCGATGTCGGTGACTTGGCCGAATAGAGGTTACCGCTGTGCTCTTGTACTTACGCGGCAGTGGACGCGTACAGTGTAGCCACGGTTTATTTCAGTTTAAGAATAAACTAAACTGAAATAATACCTTTACAAAAGCCGCCTAACATGACAAAAATTTGAGACGGTTGATTTCTAGTCCATGCATAATTTCGTTCGAAAACATTCGGGAAATTCGCAAAAGCATGCTCTACATTTTATCAGAACACCTGTTTAAAGCAAACAAGGTGGCATAGCAAAAATTCTTTTATTTGCCAAAGATATTTACCAAACATTACTCTTTTGATTTTCCCATTGTTAAATCTTTTCTGTAAACCAAGTTTTCTTAAACACTAGGCATGTTCTATTACTTTTTACCGATTGATGCTCTCAATTTGCTGGTCTGTATTCTACGTTGTATCTGTGCTCGTATCTCTCATGCGCACACGCTCGATAGTAAGTTCATGCGAGAATGTTGATCCGAATATAATGTAAACTTCATTGACGCCGACCTTAAGACGCAAAAGTAACCAGTTCCATCCCAGCGAGATAAGAAAGTTAAAACTATAAACTGCGTCCGCAATAAACTACCCATTTCCAGCGTCGCGACGAAATCAATAAACAAAAGTACCTATTAATTGCATATTATATTCATGACGTTGAAGTTTATTGCTCATATCTTATGAAACGTGTCTGTCGAGGCGAACGTGCTTGGCAGTAGAAATGCAGTGATAATTTCAGAAAAACTGCGCAGATGCAATGCGACAATGAGGTCTTGTAAGCATAGGAAATTATATCGATATGTCATATCAGCCGCGATCGCCAATATTATCTTATTTATAGTTGAATGTGTTATGTAGAGACGGTAGCGACGGGCGGTTACGGGGCAACGTCCGTCCTTTCCTTCCGCCCGCCCTAGCGTACGTTTATTTATACTTACTTGCGTCTACGGACGTCCCTAGTACCTACCTATTCAGTATTTTGCGATGTGCAGACCAAAACTCTGAAAACTTAACAATCATTTGCTTAGGTAGGTGCCTAACTATAATGGCACTTGGTCAGCGATTATGATTATCATTGATATTATTCACCACTGTTCATCAGTATTAAAATTAGTTAATGCATCTCAGATAAGTAACGATCGATTTGCAAATTAGAGTATTGTTAAAAATATCACATTAAACTTAACTAAATCACCAATTACTGGGGTTACTATATAAAGTTGAACAATTATACGCTAATTCATTACACATTGGAATCGCCGGTGTGTCAAGTTCGGATTCCCCAAGTTAGGTCCCCGCACGCGTCGTTATCTATCTGGCTTGCATTTATTTCGAACGTAAATAAACACCACGCCACGCCGCGCATCAGCTGATCAAAGTAAACAGCGCTCGCGATTTCACTTGTCAGTCGTGTTTTTGTGTGCGGACGACACACAAGACTCTTCTGTTGCCGCGTCTCTACTTTTCCAAAAACTACAATAGGGATCGGACATTATGTGTTTAACAAAGAATTTGTATTATTGTTTACAAAAATGAGAATAGGCCGGTCGATCGGCATGTCCCGTTAACGAACGCGCGCTACCTGCGTGACGTATAAAGCGTGGGCTGCCCCACCAGCCCGCCATTAGTACAGCGACCGCGCGCGCGATTGCACGTGTCCGTCGTTCCGGCTCCGCGCTCGCTTTCTCGACTCTATGTGTATACAAGCCTCTCAACAATGCATATGTATAATCAACCGAACGATTGGTTTTATCAAGAGTCCCTCGCGACGGGGAGCGCTGCCAGCACCGCAGCACGGCGGCGCAAGCCCCGCGATCGACAACGCCCCCCGGCCCCGTCGCCGCCGCCGCCGCCGCCCCAGAGGATCCCTGCTGATGAACTAGTGGAAGCCCTGCGACCCCACGTCCTTTCCCCTAAGCGGATGTGGGCTATGGGGTACCCTCTGGAGTTGGAGCCGCACTCGTCTAAGGCCGTGGTGTACATCAACCCACCGCCGCGGCCTAGACCTCCGCTGACTACATTTGATGTGAATGCGCCCGAGTTTGTGCCTGGTTCTCAAAGTGGTAGTGATAGTGGTCGCGGTTCGTGGGGCTCGACTCCTCGCTCGGACAGTGACGAAGAAGCGGATGCAGTGGAACATTTGTGTGTACGTTGTGATAAACAATTTCGAATGACTCGTGAGGGTGAATATTTGGTGGAGGAGTTGTGTTGGTATCACTACGGCCGTACGAATCCCAACGGCCGCTACAGTTGCTGCAATTCTGTAGTGGGCTCCCGGCCATGCGCCAACGCTCGCAATCATGTGTGGAGCGGCACGCGTCCGGGAATGAACGGCCCCCTCGAAGGTTATGTTCGTGCACGCTCGCCTCGAGGCGGGGTTTACGCCATCGACGCTGAGATGTGTTATACGACGGCAGGACTGGAGCTGGCCTGTATCGCTGTGATCGGAGTGGACGGTCGAGTGGTATACCGATCGCTTGTTAAACCGAGCTCGCCTGTCGTAGATCTCAACACTCGCTTCTCGGGCATCAGGCCGCGCGACTTGGCGCGCGCGACTAAGACGCTGCGAGATGTACAAAATGACATCCTTGGATTTGTGGGTACGGATACGATCCTGATCGGTCACGCTTTGGACAACGACTTGCGCGCGCTGAAATTGCTTCATAGCGCTGTGGTGGACACGTGTGCGCTGTATCCTCATCCACGAGGGTTTCCTTTACGACAATCGCTGCGCACGCTGGCTCGGGAGCACCTGAAGCGGAAGGTGCAATGCGGAGACGATGGGCACTCCCCACTGGAAGATGCCCGCGCCGCTATGGACCTAGTACTCCTCAAGGTCCACGCTGAAAGAGCCGAACGACAACAGCTACACCGTGCCCATCAATTGCCCGTTTTGCAACCATACGATCCGTTGGTTAGTGCCGCCTGAATTTTTGTAAAAGTTTTTTGACGACTGTTTTATGGACACGATTATGATTTTCACTAATGATGTTTTTTTTCTAATGAAAACGATATATCCAGAGTGATATTGATTACGTTGACGGAGAGCGCGTACTGCATGCATGGTATGTGCCTTCGAATTGCGAATGCAATAAACGTGATATTTTTTCTTAAAACTTTGTTTCTTTTCCTTTCCGCTAAAACCAAACTATAAAATTATAGCTACTCGCTCTTAAACACAATATAACGAAAGATCAAAACAAATAAAAATACATATTCCATCAAAACAATTTATTCTGCAAACATACTCTATGAATATTATTGTAATTTGAATTTCTACACAGCGCGTAGATTATTTTTCTGTCTTTATAGAGTCATGATAAACACTTTCACTGGCTTAGCCGGGTTTCTCCAACCGCTGGTGGCGGCGCGGGCGCAGCAGTAGGACAGGTGGGAGGTGTGTGCTACATCGCACCAATACCGATGAGATTCATTATCATTTTGCTGTTCTACTCCATTAGTTTCCTTTTACGCATCTCGCATTTTGGTATTCCGATGACGTAAGGGATTCCCAGCTTACGAAATAAGATCTCACACAAATTCAAAGAGTTAATGATTCATTTAATGATTGTCTGGCTCAATATATAAACAGGAAACTGACACGCGCTCTATTAGCGAAACCAGGCATCATATGTTATTAATTTTCCGCCTTATCAGTTGCATTATACATAATATTATATTTGGATCGCTCACCTTGATCGTGACTAAGCGAGTAAGCATACAACTTTATTTTTTCTCATGCTCTGAGTCAGCCGTACTGCCAAAGATTTCCCGGTACTGCTCAGTGTTCAGCGAAGCGATGACATATACTGAATATTCTTGATACCCAAGTAATATCTGTATCAACGTATATAAAATGAGGAATGATGTAAGTTTGACTGACTTTCTTAACCCAGTTTTATTCAGTTAAATAGATTAATATCCATTTGAACGTGGTAAACACAGAATTAGTAAGCGACCGTGCACTCGAAGCGGGCTTACATAATCGGCTTACATAAACCTATGACGAAATTGTAGATGAGCATACTTAACGACTTCCACCTTGGTTGCTGGTTGCTTGGTTCTGCGTGAAATCGCTTCGCCGAGGAAAGAGCTGTCGGTCAGGGGTAGGGGTGTTTCAAAGATGGGAATTTATAAAAGATGCATTTTTCTCATGATAGGTACATAAAAGATTTCTTTCTTTGTAATCCAAGATCAGGATAAGTTTACAACTTTTGATACCAAATCTATGATCAGTTTGAAAGCATAAAGTTTTTTTTACATTTTGGCACGAGTGTCTGGGAAAATATAGGCTGAGAAATGTTCCGAGCGATTATCCCACATCTGCAAATACACCCTGTATTGTTTATAGGGGGTATGGACTGTCGCAAAACGCATCATAAACAATGCAGGGGTCTGTAGACAAGTACGTATCAGACACGGCGGGTATGTTGTACAACATATCAGTGTACGTATTATAGGAGCAACGCCCTCGTGCCCGGTCGGTTAGACGCGTTCTGTTTACGATCCGATGAGCCAAAAACACTTTTATTCACGCATTATCTGAGCAGATACAATACTTAAAAAGATAAGGGCAGATTAAGCGCATAGACTCACTAATCAAAGAGGACACGTTATCTTACAAGCACGATTAGGAGTCCATTTCTGATTTCCTTATTATAGTAGGTTTGTCTGTAGTAAGTAGAGTATTCATTAGATAATGCGATAAAGGAAATGCTCTATATTAGTTTCGTGATAATTTATCTAATCAACGTTTGGTATGTTTGTAAGTCCTCTAATTAATCTTTAGCTTAGACTAGTTACTTGACTCTAATATTAATCGAAATGACCCGAGACATGTCGACTTTTGATACAATAGCTACACAAGTCGTAGACGTAAACAAAGTTATCTTTTCCCTTACGAAAGTAAACAAAACAACGATTCATCAGTCAATCAATATTATTTTGCGACAAGAAAGGTGAATTTATCATTTCCTAAATTATCGTTCAGTCACATTTCTACGAAAGCCGGGACGCTGCAGCCATCTTGGCGGTTGCACGTGGCGTCACCACTCGACGTGAATCAATGGAGCCGAAAATAGTCCACAACGGACACAAGCGTAAGTATCGCGTCTATCTTATCGCTCACAACACACACCTACGTAATATGAAGATAAAGTTGATGTAATGCCTTGCAACAATACTTTATTGCTAATTCTCACTGTACAAAGTAGAGTTTCGTCTTTATGTCGATTCCTAGATGGCCTCAGAGATGACATCTTCATTCATATGTGCATACATTGCTGAATCGTAGCTAAACATACAAAGCTGAGTACAAACTCCAAAGCGGGTCGACCTCCATGGCGCCGCCTACCTTACACCGCGTCAATGCGTCTTTCACAATACGCCTCTTGCACAAAGTGTGGTGTTATTTCGTCACCAGCTGACTTCGACACGCCTACGAGTGCGGCGGCGAGGATCCCCCACCTTGACGCGTATCGTGTACCACACTCTACAAGGCATGACCGGACGGGCCGCGGCTCTAACCAACCTGTTGCTACATGAAAATTCGTGCCTAGGGAAGTTGAACTTGAAAGTAACACTACTAGCTGAACTGCATTCGTGAATAACGATTTGCCACTCGTAATGAAATTGATGTCGGTGAACTCACTATATTTCAGTGACTCACAGCTTTAGGTACAGTTCAAATTCCGTATTAAATTTATGAGTTCTGGGCTCGCCTCGTTGTATTGTTGTGTATTGGGTTTCCAATCTAAATTATGTTGCTCTATTAAAATACCAGTTTATTTAATTTATTGAAATTGACCCAGCTGATCAAAAATTTTGTAAATCACATAAGGTTGAATGAATAAATTGGCGATGGTGCGACCGGCTAGCCTCGACTTCGCCCACAATACCACAGAACCTTGAATTTGGTACGAGCGTACGGAGAGTTTTTGCCTTATTACTACTCGGATAAGAATCGCTGGCTCATTATTTATGTATAAACCGAGTATCATGATTATTTAAATAAAAATAAATTATTCAGCCGGGTACGTAACGACCACGCCGGTGATAACTATTGTATATTTCAAGTTTTTGTGGCTGACCGGTTGTTATATGATGGATTCGCTTCCTAGTTCCCTTGAAGAGGCCATTGAACGAAAATCTGGGGGCGAGTCTGCCGCAATTTTTCATATTCCGTCCTAAAAAGCTGAATTGTCAATTAGGATTGGTGGAGAAATTTTGTAACATGTACGAATTTGCATTCTGGTATATGCTAACTAGACGTCTTGTATTCAGAATTGCAAATGGGTGCTTTCTGGTTATTAGGCATAACGTGGGCCTAATTTGATGACGATTTCGACTCGAAATTGCAGATGTTTTGTACCTGAATACATCGACCATTTTTTAAACACCTTGTTTGGCAAGCAATTTGGCTGTTGACTTATTCGGTAAATATGACATAATCCGGCATTTTCCAGATAACAGAACAGATGCACCAGAGATCAGCATTGTTAGTATATACATTACTATATCAAAAAGATCAATAGTAGATCAGGTAGGATCAGTCGGCGTTTTGTGTGGGTGGTCAGGTATCTCTAAATTAGGTATTGTGAAATCCTCTCAGCACTTAACAGTTAGGTACCTACTTGTTCCTTACTATCAATAAACATTTCAAGAATCGGATATAAAAATAGAAGCAAAAATGGAACCTACTAGTTTAACTATTTTGACATTAATGACCTCGGTGTGATACTTGTCTGGCGTCTAGATAAGAATAGAAATATTTTTACAAACATAAGGCTTTCGCTTTCGCGTGGTGCGTGAAATCGCCCGGTCGCTGGTTACCGCTTCGGCACAATGTAACGCATTTTAGTATGGACAGTAACTGCCTGAAATCAAAGGCCTTGAAACAGTGACTCAGTTTCGATATCTAAGTGGTCCGTTGACCTTTTACCGGTTTTGCGATTGTTGCAGGCTTACTCAGTACTTTGTACTATCTCGGTTTCAAATGTTATAAAGTTTACTTAACCCAAATCCGCGTCCAGTCCTGGTTCATTATTTACTGATCAAATCGTCCGATATAAAATGGCTTCAATCCTTCTCCAATACCGTAGATACCTAGATAAAACATGTTTCTCTCGGTAGTTTTAAAATACAAATAAAGTCTTCTAGAAATCCCAATAATTTGAGTACCTACGTTTAATCTTTAAAATATTGGCCACATATTTCGGCGTATGATGATTCATTTTCGTAGAAGATAACCTTGTCTGCCGATCAACTGGCCACCATCATCACAAGGATAGGTATCTTCTTCTTCTTCTTCTTCAACCTATAGCCACCCAATGCTGAGTGTAGGTCTCCTCCAATGATCTCCACTTTTGACGATCAAGGGCTTCTCTCTTCCAATTCTTCCCGCCAACTTTGACTATGTCGTCTGTCCATCTTGCCGGCTGTCTACCCACGTTCCGTCGTCCCTCTCTTGGTCTCCACTCCAGCACCTTCTTTCCCCATCTGCCATCCGTTCTTCGGCATAATATGTGACCCGCCCACTTCCACTTTCTACCCGTTATCACTTTAGCTATGTCGGTTAGCCTGGTCCTCCTGCGTATTTCAGTGTTTCTCACTCTATCGCATAGAGAAATGCCCAACATGGCACGCTCCATAGCTCTCTGGGCAACTTGTAAGCGGTCGATTGTGTGCTGAGTCAACGTCCAGGCCGTATGTCATGACGGGGAGTATAGGTATACAAGGATAGGTATATTAATTAGTAATTGAATAATTAAGTTAGCAGATAAAGAGACTTTCGCTAGAAGAGAGTCATCTTTTCCATTCTTTGAACCATGCTTCTTTCTGACCTTTCCTTTGTTGTTTCAAACTAGAAAATATGTGATTTTTATATTAACATTCCTTTTTAATATTGTAAGACTTTTCGAAAGATTCTGCATAAGTCATATCATTATATTCATTATACAATAAAACTGAAGAACTACCTTCGAGCTTATGAAAAATCAAACAAAAAGTTTACTAAGTATATTATTTCATTCATACCTTAGAAACTATATTATACGTCGTATCTGTAAATTTTTACATAATACCTATTGATTGCCTAATATATGCAAACTAGCTGGTACCCGCGACTTCGTTTCGCTGACTTAGTAGTATTTTAGATTATAAAATAACCTTGTTTCCTTCACTAACGTCCTAAATTATACATGCTAATCTGGGCCCCTATTAGTGCTCGTTGTGGACTACGTCAGGAACACCAAACCTTTGAAGTCTATATGCCAGCAGAAACTACCCATCAAGCAGAACAACTTTTGCTTTCGTGCCATATCTTTATCTCGTATAGTTTAGGTGGGCTCCTGGTTGTGCACCTGGTGGTCTACATCAGGTACTCCAAACCTTCAAAGTCTATATGCCACCAGAAGCTACCCATCAAGTTAAACATTTTTTGCTTGGTGCCATGTCTGTATCTCCTATAGTTTAGGCGGGCTCCTGGTGGTGTACCTGGTGGTCTACTGAAGGTACTTCAGACCCTCGAGTGGTGATAAAAAGTAGCCTATGTCCGTTCTCGGTATATTACTAATCTCTGTGTGAAATTTCATGATGATCGGTTCAGTGGTTTGGCCGTGAAAGCGTAGCAGACAGACAGAGTTACTTTCGAATTTATAATATTAGTATAGTTTAGGTGGGCTCCTGGTTGTGCACCTGGTGGTCTACATCAGGTACTCCAAACCTTCAAAGTCTATATGCCACCAGAAGCTACCCATCAAGTTAAACATTTTTTGCTTGGTGCCATGTCTGTATCTCCTATAGTTTAGGCGGGCTCCTGGTGGTGTACCTGGTGGTCTACTGAAGGTACTTCAGACCCTCGAGTGGTGATAAAAAGTAGCCTATGTCCGTTCTCGGTATATTACTAATCTCTGTGTGAAATTTCATGATGATCGGTTCAGTGGTTTGGCCGTGAAAGCGTAGCAGACAGACAGAGTTACTTTCGAATTTATAATATTAGTATGGAAGTATGGATGAAATAAACAAGGCCAAAAGTAGGCCTTGCTGTAGCTTTGCGGATCGCATAAACTGACCTAACCTAACCAAACCATACGTGGAGACAACAAACATTTTGAACATTTAGTCACCGTGCAAGAACTCGAAACTAAAATAGGTACATCTCGCTCTGTATCTAGTCTCTGTGATTTGTTAGGCTGCAGTTGCTTTTGAATAACATGATATATTGCTAAGTTCTACGAATTGAGATGCGCAAACAAGCTAATTTGAGTGCCAGCAACAGAGAGGTACACACAGCAAAGGAATAAGTTGCACAGGATTGCTACAAGTAGGTATGTAAATATTATAGTTTCAAATTAAAATAAGGGTGTTAGGGACAGCGTCCCGAATACTGAAAGGGTGCAAGAAGACCATGAAACTGAACTACTTTCTCCTAGGAACATGTGTCAGGAAACGACAAAAAAACTTCGACCTCCCATACAAAATCGCGGTCAGCTGACTGCATTTACTATGGGAAGCCAAAAATTTTTTGACGTTTCCTGACACGTTTGATGTTCCTAGGGGAAAGTTGTTCAGTTTCATAGTCTGCTTGCACCCTATCAGTATTCGGGACGCTGTCTCTTACACGGCGTTTAAAGATTGAGGAAATCAGTTTCCGTAAAGAAAGTCATTTCGTACCAGAATTTGTTTTGAGAATAATAATATTTTATTTGGAAATAGAAGTATTTCAATTCATTTGGAGTACCCCTGTGTAGCTTATTCAAAAACAGACTGTACCTACTTATTGATTCTAATGGAACCGATACCAAGTATTCTATCTTCTTGTTTATGTCGCAGATTTATATAGGTACATTTATATACTGGCGTAGATTTAGTGCAAAGGTATAGAGAAAAGGATGTAATTAGTTTGGTCTAACTGTTACAGATACTAAAATACTCCTATTGCTAGCATAGTTTTCGATACAAACTACATAATATGTGACGCAGTTCAATAGAAAAACCACATCTAATGTGGTCAACTAACCTCAGCAGAACCACGCGCCATGTTAAGCATGAGTTTTACGCCATTTTTGTTTACACATAATCGTAAACCCTACGTCCGCGAGTCCGACTCGTGCTTAGCCTATTTTTAATTAAAGTCTTGGTTCTTAGTGATGCTAAGCACTAGGTATACGTATAAAAGAAATCTGTAGTGCGCTAATACCAGTTCAAATTGAGGACGTGTTGAGTTGCAAATTAATAAATGAGTGTAGACATGAAACAGCCAGTAGCGTGCGTTGCGATGCCTCAGAACTAAATTGAAGCCGACCACATCTCTATTAATAACGGTTGGTCAATAAATATATCGATATTCTGTGCTCTCCTTCCAATGGCTGAGTATAACTGATTGCTGTATTGATTCAGTGCAGGCTGGAAATAACCCTCCCTCGAAACGGATACAAAAATAGCCGGACGATTTCCATGAAACTCGCAACCTCTGTGCAAGGTTTGCTTTGCTCTCTCAATCGGCAGTGTATTTTGATGATAAACTGGTGCGAAGAGGAAGCGCCCAATAATCTGGTGAAACAATAACAAACGCCGGCCATTGATGACGGATTCATATCTAACGGCTAAACCAACCAGATGAGATGAGGAACGTACCGTAGTTTATGTTTGATACTTGGATTGGAATAACTTCTTTCAGTAAATCGGTTATTTATCTTCCTATGAAAGTATGGAAACTTTCAATAAATCAGGGTCATCTATAAATCTATATGAAAATTTATTGTGGCAATTTTGTTTTCACGTTTGGCGTATCGGACAGGCACTGAATTTAATCAGAAACAAATACTTGTTCTCACGACTTGGCACCATGTACTATATTCATATAATAGAATGTTCTTTACCCAGATGGCTCAGTGCTGTTGTGGGACATCCGGGATCTGGCCCAGAAGGAGCATAAGACGCTGCGTGTGAACATAGAGTTCGACCTGGCGTCGCACGTGGCCTGGAGCCCCGACTCCAAGGCCTTCATCGTCCACACCGTGCGGGAGAACCGCATCCAGGTCTACAAGATTGAGAGGAAAAAGGACGGCGCCATCGGATCCGCCTCCCAAGTCCTCGCGTTCGATAAGGTCAGTCATATTCACTCTGTTCTACTTTATCGATGCAGCGAACGATCGGAAACAATTTTCTAATACAATCCTGTTAGAAACCACTGCGTTAAATTTATTGCCGTGTAGTTCCAATGGTAGCAAAGATCAATTTGTGTAAAATTATCCGTAGCGAATTTAGCGCATTATTGCCAAATTAATGTCATGTTTTCATCTCTAGTATTTTATTTAACAAAAATTGCGAAACAATTTCGATAATTTTATGCAATCATTTTCTTGGCATACTTTTACTAGTAGTTTCACTGTCTAAGTGTAATTGCCTACCTATTATTGCACTAACGTTGTTAAGAGTAGACACACGCAATGTCTACTGCATATTTAGTTGTATAACGATAGCAACTCTGTTTATCCTTTGCTTGTGTACTATATTTGTTTCATTGCAGCTGTGTGAATGACTTATTTTGTTGCATAGTATGAATTTACTGATAACCTGGTGCCTACGTTCCATAAAATCAACAAGTAACTTCGGGGTCAATACGTCATTCGCCTACAAAGAAAAGTAGGTTATTGTTTTTAGGTCAGCTCTATCTACTAGGTATGAAATAAGAATGGATAAAATTAATGGCCGTATAGATAGGCATACGTTGTCACAAGCTTTTGTGTTGATCTTTATTATGTTTGTGGGTAAAAACTTCATTGTTGCAACTAAGATGCATGTATGATTTTATAACTGGAGCCGTGACGTGACGCCGCGCACTCAATGCGTTAATTGTCTAGCTGTCAATGAAACATTCTTGAATTAGTGGCCCTGACTTCATCGAGCGCTATTATTTTAATTAAGTTCGTTCGTCACTCAACAAAATTGTTAGCAAAATAGTTTTTTCGCAGGGAAAGAGAGCTAAAGTGTTTTGGGATTCGACCTTAGCAGCGTTGAGAACGCGGTTGTTTTCGTTCATCCAATGTCACTTTGCGCGTGGCCGGTCGGGTGCTTGACTTGTTTATATGGTGAAGATTGCTGTGGCCTGTCCTTTTGACGCAATATATCGTCGATGTAGGTAAACGTACGAAAATATGTTGGTATTGTGAACTGTTGGAGCAATGTCCGCTGAAAATTCAGTGCACGAGTGTTTTGCATCCACGAGGCAGCGAAGGTCGGGTTGCGTGGACTCTGTTGTTGTTATGCGAATGCGCGAGGCAAACACGGGTAGTGTTAGCGCATTTTAAGATATTTCTGTTCTTGCTTGTTTGAGACGTAAATAGTCGTACTTTGGTAAGCGTAAACGTAGAAACGGCTTTTATAACATGTTCCGCTGTGCCGTAGCAAGCAGGAAAAAGCATATTTCCCTTTAGCACCAAATGAGTTCTTTAGCAGTACCTAATTCTAAGGCCCGTATTTATAAACCGCATTCTAAATTCGATCTTGAGTGCGAATTTGAGATGTCGTTAATACTGACTGACATTTGTTAAAATCGCACTTGAACGCGATCTCAGAGTTGAGTGCTATTTATTAATATGGGCCTAAGTAATCATCAAATATTTTTTTATGTTTGTTGTATCTACGGTTACCTTGAAGAGGTTGCTTGCAGTAAACACACATAAACTCATTAACGTCGTAGTTAGCTGAGATCAGCAATCACTAATATTTATTTTTCACACCCAAACAGCAGTAATGTTTTAGAGCGAATCGGTGGCCAAGTGGTGAGGACACCGGTCTTACAATCGTGATACGCGAGTTCGATTCCCGTCATTTACCTATGAGTTCCTAATTACTTACATACATTTACGACTTACGACTGCTCTTACGGTGAACAAAAACATCATGATGAAACCCACATAAGTTTTTTTTAAATTAAGATGATATTTGAATGTGACTAAACCTAGGATTCGGTGGATTCGGGCCAGGTTAGTCTTCGGGTTGCAGAGGTCAGGGGGCCAATCGCGTTAATGTTGAACGATAATACCAAAACCAAACCGCAGCCAAAAACGCTACGTTACGCACTTTTCGTATCGCGCTAATTGTTTGAGCGGAAACGTTTCGACTTTTCTTTGGAAGTTACGTTGATATAGCGAACGTTCGAACTTTTGGTGTGCATCGGTATCGCGCAAATTTTTGACAGCGTATTTAACCACAACCGTTACGTTGGGAACGTCTCAAACGCTGTCAAATGAACGTTTTTGTAAAAGTTCCTCTCGAGCAGCTTTTTCTGACACGTTTGACGATCGTTGGTGGATTTTATTACGATTTCAACCCAAAAAAGGAAGGAAATCATGAAAATTTGCTGTGGGGCTCTATCTCCACACCATTGAAAGTGTCCATGAGGTAGATGTGACCAAGAAGAAGCCTTGACCCGCCGTTCGACCTATAGGTACATGATGTTAGGAAAAGTACTGACTTCCTTTTAAAGGATGAACCAGCCCATGAAATTGAACAACTTTCCCTGAGAGACATAGATAATATGAAAATAAATTTTGGACCTCACATACAAACTGACTCAGTCGGTTAGTACATACATTTAGTATGAGAAATCCAAAAAATTCGATCTGTTCCTAGGGCAAAGTTGTTCAGTTTCAAGGGCTGGTTCATACCTTGTAAGGAAGTTAGTACTTTTCCTGACACCTTGTATTTTTAGGGGAAACTTGTTTAGTCAATGAGACTGGTTCACACCTTAAAATATTTGCAGATGATTTATTTCATCCGTATTATATGCATGAACTTATAGTAGTAGAAACACCTCAAGTGATGAACTATTTCCAATGGTCAGGGGGCAACCATCGGTAACAGTGACCATCCTGGTGGTCGACAAGGGGGGGTGACAAGTGGGAATTAAGGCTGTCTAGCTGAGGGTGCAGTGAAATACTTTGTAAATAAAAGAAACATATATTGCACCTACTATATTTATTTAATTTTTCTTATTAAACTTATAGGCTAAGCTCTTAGGGCTCCATATCAGATGATGATACCTGAAACAAAATAAATAATAGTGTAGGTACCCCAAGTACATATGAGATATTTTCTTGCAGTTAGAAGTCGCCTATTTCTGATCATATTCCATCTCTTAGTTTACCATATTATTTTACATATTTGTCAAAGTAAAATTTAAAAAAACACTAGATTACAATATATTTTGCTAAATAGAAATATCAAATAGATGTACCTAGACACATGTCATGATTAGCATGTTCAGCCATACCATAGGCCATGGTAGCTGTCTATGACAGCTTAGACGGTGGTTGTTATGCTAACATGTCAGATGCCTGCAACTTGTAGTAGGTGAGTGAAAAACTAACTCACTGCTGATTGATTCATTGGGGCATTGGACAACCCGGTGTCCTACTAGAAAAGAAGAAGGAAGACTTACTTTGTGTTGAGCTTGAGTTTGGATTCTTGACGCTGTATGTGATTTCCACTGCTGCTGATGCTGCCGTGTATGATCTAGCATTGAAGCGAGGGATGGATGGATGGCTTCATTTGAGCTAAAACAGTAAATTAATAATCTTGAAACAAAATCAATGTGTAAGTTTATTTTATTTATATGTATGAACAAACAAGCAGATGGATGGATAGATGCTGTCATCTCTGATATTGAGTGGTGCACTAGTAGTGCAACTGTAATGCTTGGTACAGATTTAATTCTAGGTGGGACATTCACTAAGTTGCTTTTTACTACTCCCACAGGTCGAATGGTAGTGATGTTATTCTAAGCCGGCATAGAATATTATGTACCTGTAAAACGGATCTTGGGTGATGTATGGAAGGCGCCCAATGTCTGTTTGTATAATATAAATCCAGTGCAGAGTGACTTTTGTCACGGGGCCACCTTGCTTTTCATGACATTCCACATCTGAAAAGTAATATACTAGTAAATATATGCACATACACTGATGCAGTAGGTATAAAATTAAGTCACTTTCCACATGTCTCAGTCTGTCTGTTATGGACAATGCCAACTCCTCCTAAACTACATCACAACACAACTTAATAATGGCTTATGATGTGTTTTTTTATTAACAGCAGCTAGGTTAGGTTTTCATTAGTATGCTAACCTTGGTCCACTCTTTGAGCTGCCTAGTTGGGCCCTCACAATTGAGTCTGTTGGCGCGATTGGCCCATAAGTAGTTCGAAAGAGCCCGCGCCTTGAAAGGTAGGTATACTCTGACCCGCCTTTTGAGCGGAGTCTGCCGAGCGCCAGCGCCAGCAAAGCAAATAATCCCTCGAGCAGCTTCAGCTGCCGCACGCTCGTCGTCTTTCTTAGGTCCACAGTCTCTATAAAAACACAAATCGTAAATAACACAGTTTCAACTATGGAACCATATTGATAGCGTCTAAATGGTAAATTAACTTTGTATATGTAGATATTCTATTAGGTACTTACAGAAAAGTCACGTCGACTGGGTGTCCCACGAAATTTTAGCTTAGTTTTAGTGTGGTTTTCGTTCTTAACTAAAATAATTTCAAAAATCTACGAAAAACCACGGCGCTTGTATAAACAATTAAACAACCTGACATTTTTACTTTTAAAATAGTGCTGCCCACTACGCGACATGCACAATCGAGCATCGATTATAAAAAGATTATCTAGTATTTTAAAATACTCATTGCAAACTCTAAACGGTTGTGGTTTGGTTTCGATTGGGTAACGTCAACGATTTATACGTTCAGAAAATTTACCGCGATAGCTTTTTTGACATTAACCAAATCCAAACCAAAACTAAATCGAAGCTTAATCGTCAACGTTACGTTGGAATGGTAAAATAGCGCGATTGGCCCCCAGATGGCAGTCTTTGTGTGTAAAAAGTTGGTTCCACGTCAAATCCCCTAGGTTAGGTAGCCGACCTCGACAGAGAACGGGATAAGGCAAGGAGAATAATGACAGCAGTAATGTCTTATTTATTTACGGAAATTGTTCATAAGATTAATGTGATGTGACGTGCATACTTTTATATCTATGTAATATGACGCAGTGATGTAAGCAAAACTCGTTGCATACATTTATTATTTTTGATTTCAAATGTTTGACTACAAGATATTTACATACTATATTTTTTGTAAATATTTAAGATACTTAAACATCTTTGCCTACGGTACGTCGTTGGCGGTGTAGAGATTCGTAGTAGATAATGTTTTCATTTTGATTGAAACGCAACCAGTTAGATACATAAGTATGCTGCATTATTCTTTATTCAATAGTGTAGTTAGCTAATATAATGCTAATTATATTGAACAAAAGACATAAACCTAGCTGTTACCATTGTTGCTAGCCCAAGCCTTGAGCATGACAGTTTTTATGCGACCAATCGAGGAAATCCTCTGAGAAACTAGCTATTTGAAAGAAGACGCAACAATAACAGAGAGCTGTTAGCACAAACAGTTTCATAACGCGACACGCAAAGCCACGGGAACTAATTAGTTCTTCACAACATTGTGGCACGTTTCGTAAAGCTAGTAGTGGACGAGATATTCAACGTTCATTACGTAGTATAGGTGAACTATCCAAAATCAATCGGCTAGCTGAAACCACAATGGATGTGAATATTTGCATGCATGGTTTAAGAAACACGATTCATTTGAAAGGGCCCTCAATATTTTTCAGACGTGGCGATAGCGACCGTATTTTATACGGCCGTTGACGCTCTGCCTACCCCGAAAGGGATAAAGGCGTGATCTGTGTATGTGTGTATGTATGAAGTTTAATAAATGTACATACCTAACTGCTGTTAAAAACACTAAAAATATACTTACGTTCAAATCGGGAAAGTCGCTTAAATAGATTCTGCGAAGTAAAAGATCACGTTTTCCTTGTTTTGAATTTTGGATATATTTAAATATTTCCTTATCCCAAAAGCATGGCAATCTATTTCTGGTTACCTATTTTGCTGACTGAAGCCTGGAATATTACAAGACGCAAAAGCTTTCGTGGCTTCCAAACATTTCTAAAATCGAATTATCCGCTTACTTATCAAAATTTTTGTTCGTACTTCTTCACATTCGTTTGTAGAGTACAATTCGCTGTTATCTGCGAAACGTGATTGCATGGTGATTGTAGAAGATCGCTTTCATAATCCATCGGCGACAATCGCGTTTACAACACCCCACGAGGCTGCGATCGAGCCAAGGTCCTCGATAGCACGTATTGCTGCGTCCGCCATTTTGAATTTTGACCAATGTTGCTGCGCCTGCGCCGGTGCTTGCGACTACGCACAATTAAAAATCGTAGAGTTGCGAAGAATTATAATATAGAGGTATCGTAAATGAATGATAAATGTTGACTTCCGCGGTTTCGAATCTACAAGCGTTATTCTATTATACTGACCATAGCAACCAAAATATTTCCTAAAGCTCTCTTTTTTATAGACTTACAAGGAGCTCTCTGAAAACCTAACTTCATAAAAATGCAAATAACTCGGAAACTAAGTGCTGACAATTGGACCCATTACACGCGTCTGATGTAAAGTAATGGAAAAAGTAGATCGTGTAATACTTTTTTGCCATATTTAACAAAATTGTCATTGCAATTTTGTCCAGTGCTGAATATTCTCACAGCATTTTACAATACAATAGATTGTCGTTTTTACTTAGGTCAAGAAATTACAATGCTTCGAGCGTTGGACCGCTCCGTTAGAAGGGGTCTTGAAGTCAGTAACCTGTCAGTCAGACTTTAGCATCCCGTAAGTGTGCACTCAACCATTATATAGAGAACTACTCGTTTGCACTTGCATGAGGTGACTATGAACATTACGCTTAAGCAGACACAATAAAGATATTAGTAGTTCGCTCTTGGTATGACTAGTCATTGCCTTATGACGCTGCTTTAGGTCAATAACGACCTCAAGTATATACCAAGGAATTGAAGAATTTTTTGAAATTCGCCATAATTCCATCCTTAGCTCCTGACGATTGGTTCTGAATCATTAGGTATAATGTCTAGGATCTACTGATACCATTGAAAAAAAAAAGGAATGAATTTTTAAGTCAGTCTGCGTGTTTAGTGAGTTATAGTTTATTTGATAACTATAACTCACAACAAAAAAAATATTGACAATTTTTTACATGTAATTGTCGTGCCAGCATTATAATGTTTTCATCTGGAAACTGTCCTTATAAGGTTCTGCATAATATGCACTTCCTAAAACATGCATCTACAAAAATATCAAAACAAACAACCAGTTTTACTTACAGGTTGTATCAAAAATATATTTTTCTGCGTTAAATGCGTCATTATTAAAAAAAAAAAGAATTAATAAAACGAATCATTTTATTTCAAGGTTTTTAGACCTCACACTTCGTGAAATTAGGTATTTTATGGTACACAATATGTTTGAAGTTTAACAAAGGCTGAATTTGATTTACCCGCGTATTTTTTTACAATTAAATTGAGTGTTGCTAATTTCAACGCATGCTGCTTGTGAATTTCACAATTTATCTATATTAAAATTTGGATTTGTGATGTTTTCTCGCAAATGAAAGAAGAGCATTATACTAGCCTCAGCCACAATGCCAATTTCTGGTCTCGTTCACTTGGGAAGGCATCGACTTCGTCTCGTCCTTCCAATATTACTCGAACAGCAATTCGTCTATTTTTCGAGACCTTCAAAATGTTTACTTCACAAAGTAGTAAACACTTTCTTTCACAACTGTTTGCAAAATATAATTTCAATGGCTTCCAGTTTCATACTTTTGAGGTCGAAATATTATTGTTTTCATTAAATTTGAAGGGTTTCACGGACAATGGTTGTTTGTTTGTGGACCAACCTCCACTTCACCTCCACTCTCTTTTCAATTTGTTGACAAATACGTACCTCTACTGTTACGAGATTATCAAAATTATTTTCCCAGTACTACCAACATATTAACGTACTTATTTAAGAGACCAAATTATATTGGTTTTTCACACAGTTACTAAGAATAACCAGGGTTGGTAAACTCCTAAAATGAGTAAATTTGATGTGCTGGTTACATTTTATTTAACCTATATTACAAAACTATTTGAAAACTTAAATTCGGTTTGTGAACAAAATATGCATCTACAACAAAACGTAGGTAATTATTACAACTAATACTTTTTGTTACACCCTGTAATGCTTCGAAAAGATTTAACGAAAAAACCTCCGATTTTTTTATCGCGATTGAACGTTTCCGCACTTTGTGTTTTTATTTATTTTAATTAAGATTTGTTTTGTAGGAAAAGTATTGTTTTGCGAGTTGTTTAAGGTCTCGTTTTGTTTACTACTGTTGTTGCTTTCATGTTGTTAGGTGTTCGAAGTTGTGTTGTCGGTTTGGTATTAATACTTGCAAAAGTTTATGCAAGTTATATTAGTAAAATACTAGTTGTATTTTATAAATATTATTGGTTATCTATAATGAAGTTTTTTATTTTTGTAAATTTTTGAGGTTTACTTTACAATTTTTTTAGTTTGTTTTTAAGTACCTATTCCAACACATGAGCTAACATAATGGTAAACTAACACCTTTCAAGTGAATAACTTCGTAGCATGTTGCTACAAAAAAATTAAATAACATTGCGCTGCTGCTGTTAAAATACGCTACGAATGCTACGGCGTAGCAGCGGTGTCATATGAACCTCCACTATTTTTGCTACCAGGATGATGTGATGGCGTAACTAAGACCAGAGCTAACCTTCTGATAAAAGTACGAGTATATTTCCTACATGAAAAATAAAACTTGGTGTCGTTTGATTCGTTTCTGCAGCGCCTACCTCGTCTTCTTCTTCTTCTTGGATAATATTATCTATGTCGGCGAAAAAAGCTGACTGAATAGAATCTACTTGGCTGTATAGCCATTGCCTATCCGGTACGGAAAACAAATTAAAGTTAGATTTGTAAGAACTGTCAAACGAGTAGCCGCTTGGTAAAATTGTATAGAGTCAAATAATGTGAAATAATGTGGAAAAAGTGTGATAAGCCTAATATTAAATTTAATGTTTTGTTAAAAGGAGACAATACAAGATCATAATTAAACAAGTACGTAGTTTTCCTAACAAAAGCCCTGCAAAATAAGCCCCGAATCCTGACTGAACGTCTACATCTATAATATTATGTCATACAACACTTTTACACATCCGGGTCTTTATTTTTCAATAATATCATGTTTGTTATTATTTTATGCTTATCAATAGACCTTTGGTTCTTTAAGTTTTATAAGAATCTTAGAATATTCACGAACTAGCGATTCTAGATGATTATTAGTTGAGACGCAATAGCAACTTCCGAGGACAGATCGGCTGCGGTCAAAACCCGAACGTGTCTTACATTTACTAAACGACCCAATCGCTTATCGGTTTTTAATTGCACTTACAAATTATTACGTAAAAATATCAGATCAATAATAATGTAGACGTAGCGCTACAACCTGTATCGAAGATGATCGAAGAACTCAGATACTCATGTGAATCATGCTGATAATATTTATTCATTTCAAAGTATTTGTGACTTATATAAAATACATTACAATTCCGTAGAATTCTAAATACTTAATTTATTGCATAAAATTAGCTGTAAGCCATTTAAATTTAAACAATTCTGTCTTAATTAATGCCGTGTGATGCCGGCATAGAATAGCATCACCCCAATTCTTCCCGCAGGTGTTGTAAGAAGCAACTAAGGGACTCGAGGGTTTCATGTGTATTACCACGTATTACAACTTTAGGCGACAGGCTGACAACCTATCACTACAGTGATACACGAATCATCAAAAGGGGCCCTCAATACTTGTCAGACGTGGCGATAACGACGGTAATTTTACGATCGTTAACGCTCTGCCTACCCCGCAAGGGATAAAGGCGAGATTTGTGTAAATATGTATGTCTTAATTAATTAAAAGGCCTTACCACAAAATAGTTAAACGCGTCGAACGCGTTTTAAAAACATATCTTCATACAAAAAAACGTTCAACTCGCGTCTAACTTTTTTATGGTAAGGCCGAAAAGTTCTCATGTCACAGGAGGCACTATATAGTTAGTCTGATAAGCGTAACTTCTTTATGGGCTGACTTTGATAGTTAACAGGTATTATCTTCCTTATTTTTGAGTTTCATGGAGACATTGTATTCTCGACCACGCTTTCGGTGGTTTTGAAAAATGTACAGCGAACTATAATGGCTCCTTTGGTGATTGAAAACAACTACCGTTCAAAAAATCGTTTTCAATTCGTATTTCTGATCTGATGGTTAGTTGTAAAAAATCCCAAATAGTAGAATTTATAAATTTATTGTTGTAAGAGAACGTAAAAAGCTACTTATTTGGCTGATTCTTTGTATTGGCGCAATGAAGTCTAAGTCACTATCAAAATTTTTATTTAAGTTCAAAATTCTAAGACATGTTGGTATTCTTGACCTATCAGTAAACTCGTGACCAAGTCAATATTATACTATAGATTGCTATGTAGTACCTATCATATCACATAATGCATTAGCAGATTAAGGGTCACGTCTCATATTGGATAGCCAGTAAGGTTATACTCATTATAATTGTTCTATTAATCAACTTTGTATTTTGATGAACAAGTGGTTCGTAAAATTTGTAATGTTATTAAAAAATCGTAATCGGTGTATGTGATATTGTTGAGGTACCTATGTGTGAATAGATACGTTAAGAAGAATGTGTGATGCTAGCACAAATTAATAGCAGCGTTCCGCATGCGAAAATTCAATAATAGAGCTCCAGCAGTTTCGGACGACCGATGTGGAGCAGTGGTAGTGCGACTGCCTTTGACGCAGAAGGTTCCGGGTTCGATTCTCGGTGGCTCACTCACAAAGTTGATATTTATCACTTTGTGACTTTGTTCCCAGTCTGGTTAGGACATTGCGGGCTGAACCAGTCCGTAAATAAGATGGTTCCGTGTTTTGGATAGCACGTTAAGTCGTAGGTCCCAGTTGCTGTCTATGAACACTTAGACGGCGGCAGTAACAGTAAAAATTCTGACACTAGGGTACATCGGGCCGATGGACGACTCCGTGTCCCACACGAAAAGAGAAGAGAGCAGTTTCGGAGATTATCGATTCGATCAAAAAACAATCAATCAACATATCTTCGCTCTTTGTTTCGATTAGCAAAAGTTACGACAAAACAAAGGCGAAGCGCCAGTGTTTATTTTATACTCGCAATTTACTCAGCAGTATATTAACTCATTTCCTGAAATGTGCCCTACTTGCGTTTGCGTCTCAAAGGCCCTTGTACAAACTGTAACGTGAAACACAACATTATGCATCATGTGTGACTCACCACCAACATACGATACCGGATAATTAATAATAGTACTACGATTGGTAGGTACTTAGCATTATACGCAGTTTCTAATGTGCTACTAATGTATTATAGGTAAAACCTAATTGCAGTGACAAATAGTATACTCTATCTATGCCACCGGGTTTTATCAGCAGTCACCTCTATTTACCATTGAGTTTAACTTAGGGATCAACTGATATATACATGTTCATCTTACAATTATTTGAAGAGCTAGTATAAGTATATACCTAAGATTACACATTGTAATATCAAAGAAGATGTACGAGTATATACCTAACCTTTGGTGCTTACTAGCATTCCATGACGTTGTTAAAAAAAAATAACTGAGGAACTCTATGCTCACTTATGTATCTTCAAATTTTTTAAATAACTCTAAAAATATAGGTAAGTAGGTAGTAAGTCAGTATACATAGGTTTCACAACTGATGGTATACTAATTTACATACGAAGGTTTAATGAGTCATTCATGCATTCATTACAAATTCCACCTCATTTTCATGAAATAAAGCGATTAGTAACGATCATTAACTACATTACTAATACCATAAGCTACCGCTAATATTTTAGTATGGCGAGAATTTTAACGGCAAGTAATGAAGAGAAAATTAGTTTAGTGCCTACCTACAAGTAACCTAGCTAGACCTACCGCAATAAAACAGAAATGTTCGCTACATAAATAACTGGAAAGTTACTGCGTGTACCAACATCATTAATAGTCCACTGCTGGACAATTGGACATGGGTCTACATATGTCGATGGCCGGCAGATGTGGCGCAGTTATTGTACGACTATGATTGCGACTGTGACTCAAGGTTCCGCGTTCGATTCTTGCTGGAATGGGAAACGATGTTGATATTTTTCACTTTGTGAATTTGTTCCCACTCTGGTTATGATATAGCAAGCTTAATCACCTGAGTGTTCGAGAATAATATAGGTCCATGCTTCGAAGGGCACGTTAATCCGTCGGTTGGTGTCTATGATGCCTTAGACGGCAGACGTTACTCAACTCAACCATATCAGAGTATTAGGCCTGCTACTAGTAATGAGCAGTGAAAAACTGACACCAGGGTTTATCAGGTCGTTGGACGACTCGCCTTCCCACACCAAAAAGAAGAAAGTTGCGACACTTGCGGATGTAAATAGAGTGATGCTATTCCAAGCCGCCATGTTACCACTTCTCTAATAATTGTTTTTTTCATGATTGACTCTATCATGATCGTTTTTGATATCACAGAACTATAATTAGGTAAATAATATTTATAAACATTAGATCTCCCTAGTATTTACCACGAAAATTGATGTTGTGGTTATTGTAATTAAAGTCGCTACTGTTTGATAACTTTATTGATTTGGGAACCGGTATTGATGTTGGAAAATTATCGTAACAATTTATAAGTAGGTTTACTATATAAGGTAATTTATAAGTAGGTTTTTAAGTTGTGAAAAGAACTTCTATGCGATCTGATCTGAGATCAAAATCTGTGTTACGGAGTTTTTCAGATAAAACACAATTGTGAAAAGCTCATCACAAGCACGTAGGTATTAAAAAAAAGCTCAAAAATGTTGTAAGTGTTTTTAAATAATTATCCTTTGCGAGGTAGACAGAGCGTAAATGATCACAAAAACTATAGTTATCGCCACGTCTGACAATTATTGTAGCGTGCATTATGAACATCAAAATCAACTGTAAATATTTTAAGGGATGAACCAGTCCATGAAACTGAACAACTTACCCCAAGAAACATAGGTAGAAATATTTAAAATTGCAAAATCCCATACAAACCGAGCAAGTTAAGTTGTATGAAGGCCCATTTTATCAATTTGGACCTATATTCCTTGCGGAAATCTGTAAGTTTTATGGCCTGGTCCACCCTTGAAAAGATTTGCAGGTCATCTTTTTACAACTGGGTTGGACGATTAGGACACGAAAAAAAGAAAGATCGGTAGTTCGAAGTTAGCTCTGATATATTATTTGGTCTGAGGTAGAGCGATAATAATTTGATTGTAGTATTTATTTATCCCACATAGGGGAAATCTTCGCGTTCACTACACTGTGTTCTGAGTGTAATAATACCTATTGCCGAGTTTGTTGATTGGAACAAACAACAGTGTATTCAGTTAGGTTAGGCGCACATCTGGCGTCTTTAGACGCGAATCGTTTCAGCAGGAAAATGGAAAACTATCGTTTGCTATCTAAAACTAAAATGAGCTGGCATCGCTCCTGTCAAATCCTTCGAGATTATAATTTCAAGATTATAACATAATTTCAATTATCTACTAATAAAAACTAACGCTTTAAGCAGTCCTTATAGTATACGCCTGATACCTTCCTTATATGTTTCTACATTATCTAAATATAGCCGTCTAATTATTTATGCAATTACCCCATATGCTGGCGTTTTTATAATAATATGCTTAACCTTTTTACACATCATGTTTCCGAAGGTTTTTATCAAACAAAGCGTATTTTTTGCAGTAGTTTCAGCCAGTGTGGTTCCTTGTCGGTCCCAAGGCGATTCCCAATGTCAGCCATTGCCATTCTGACTCATAAGTGCTGGCTGATAAGCTTGCATTGTTCGGCTTGTGTTTATTGTTTTTATTTTTACGTTATCCACTAGTTGCCTGCATCTTTTGCATAGTACCGGCGGCGTAGGTGTACTACAACTAGCCACATCATAGCCACAAGACCTCGTGTTTCCAAATTTGAATTTTCTTTTCTTTATCGTGGTTCTTACTTCATAATAGCCAGTTCATTTTAACCAGCCATCTGTCAGCTTTAGCGCCGGCGCGGCGGCGTGGGTGTAATACTGGCCACTATATTAACATAACGGTCGCTAGGTATTTCGAAATTTAAATTTTGACATACATAGCTCACATTTCCTACTGTCTCGAATTTTACAATTCTTTTGTTTTTTACAATTTCCCTAGTCGATAAAATGTTACAATTCATGCAAATCTTTTGCATAGACACGACCACATAGGACACAACTTGCGTCAGAGATTATTCTAAGAGTATGTTTTGATAAGAGGTCAAGAGCAAATACACTTATTTGTACTTAAACAACAAAGAAAGTTTGATAAAGTTTGTTGCTGTAACCGATGATGTAAAAATTATGTAACTAACATGTTTTTTTATTTTCATTACGTGTTTAGTGCATGTAGAGGTAACGCACTAAGTGTTATCTACACGTAGTAATGAGGTTATGAACAAATCGCGTGATTTCGTTTTGGACTCTTACCTTATTACAAAAGGTTAAGTTAGAGATCTTGACAAGACACGTGATAGCCATTACAAATGACATCGATTATCAAATTACTTATCACGAATCATGCCCTGTTTTTGCATTGTCTCCGTTCGCAGAAATAAAGGGGCCAAACAGCACGTTTTGGTCGCCCGTCTTGATTTACAATGAGAACAAAGTAGGAAGACAGATTCTTTGTTTTAAACTTGATGATGCGTTGTGATTGTGAGTATCTACACTGTATGTATACCGGTACGCGGGCCTTTATTCAAACTAGTGATTTTAGGGCATGTATAAGAACAAATTTTACTATGGGGACAAGTGCTAAATCCCGATTAAAATCAGCTGTTTTATACTTTTTGCTTGAATAGTATTTGTATGAAACTGCTGTTTTTTGTACGTGATTTCAAAGATGCCTGCATGGTGTAAAGTTGATATGTAGATGGCTAAATGGATAAAATTATCAGTTAAAATAAATGCATAATGTAGTGCTGGTGCATAGGTCGGGCACTATACTTCAAGTAGGTACATACTTGAGCCAAACTCAAAAAGAGGGAGATTCTCAATTCATCGTAGTCTTTATTTTTTATTCATGAATGCTTGAATAAATTTAGGAAATCCTATTATTTATTTAAATGTTTATGCACACAGGACAGCTACATATACAGGTACTACTTATTGTTTGAAATGGTTCTTTTAAGGTTAGGTCAGTTACCAGAAAGTTTTTACTCTCAATATTATGTACGAACATACTATCTAAAATGCGTAGACAAGATAGGTAGTATACGTTATTTATTAGCACACTGGAAGTAACGCAGCTGTAAGAAATGATGTAAGAATCGGAAGCGATGGTGCAAGCATTACTGCGATCAGTTCCTTGGTGTCTGGTGTAAGTTAGTTTGTCTGTGGTGAAATCTGCCTGGCTATCTTTTTAGCTGTCTTCAAATAAAGTAGGGCGGCTCTCAAATCGTCGGGGATTTACTTGTTTGTGTATATTCAGTTAGTTCACCTACTTGTATCTGTAGCTCTTTTTTTGAATTTTCGCATGCGGTTGTCTACTATTAAATTGTACTTGTATCACACGTTCTTCTATTTAAATTCATTCACACTTTAATCTATTCCATTGCCGTGTGATGCCGGCTTCGAATAGCATCACCCCATTCCCCGTGGGTGTCGTAAGAGGCGACTAAGGGACTCAAGGGTTTTACGTGTATTACAACTTTTAGGCGACAAGCTGACAACCTGTCAATATAGTGATACACAAATTACCTCAACCGGCCCTCAATATTTGTCAGACGTGGCGATAGCGACCGTATTTTTGCGGTCGTTAACGCTCTGCCTACCCCGCAAGGGAAAAAGGCGTGATATATGTATATATGTATGTATCTATTCCATTCCAACACATCCCAGACATTAACAATTTGGAGTTGTAGAGAGTGATAGCAGGGCTTTGACCAGTCGTTGCGGTCTTCCGTGCAGTATTTTAAAAATACCACGTTCAGAAAATGAGTAAATTGAATGCCTTTAAAAAAATGGGGTATAGTTTACCTGCTTTTGTTAATCTTTGAAATGATTTACTTATTTTAATATGCATTTTGTATTTTAACTCTATTCTCAAAGTTCTTTTTGTTAGCGAACAATGATAATTTCTGGAACTGATATCGCTTCTGCCTTGAGCTTAGCTAGTAATTTAGCTATGTCTTTGTGTTTTAACTTTCTACGAAGACTGGTCAGCTATTCACCTCTACTCATTGTTCAGCTAAATTCCAGCGTCCGTCTCCTTATTACGAGTATTAGATTGTATTTGACACAATTATGAAGCAAATTACATATAATTTTATGTTTTGCTTCACCTCATTCTGTTTTTGTTACTATGTTATGATTGTGACAACATGCATATCACTTGTTTACGAATGTTTCAGTCTATACGAGTAGATTCGCTAACATTTGTCTTTTGTCTCGAACAATATACGAGAGACAATCTTACATGTTTCTTGACTTATGCAAATTTCGAATAAATAATTGCATTATTGTTCTTTTGATGCAAACTGTGTCTGAAATGCGTGAAGAATCATTATTTTTCTCGTATTGTTTGCGGTGTTTTTGCACTCGGATCTTTCATTGGTGTATGCGACGATCGCAAGATTTCGCTTCGCCGATCGTTGCGGCGTGATGGGCTCATGATGGTATTACACTAGCCTGGTAAAAGGGCCCGATTTTGCTTACATTACTAGTTATCTTGAGTGGATATTAATGAAAACCGCTAAATAGCCAGCAATGTATGCCGAACCGGTCTTTATTGGCAGGCTATTGTAATAGCAACTTCACTCAATGCTGCATTATTCCCACCATTATGGTATTATAGAAAATGGCTGAGCTGAACTCGTTCTCTCACTTGGCGTTTCGAAAAAACCAGCTCGATGTGTAATCTTACGTGTAGTAGGATTTTCCCCCGCGGCTCCACTTAGAAACCCGGGGAGTTGTTATAATCATGCTGTTTTACTTGCTATTCTTAGATATTGATCGGATCTGGTATATTTGCAATATCGGGGTCAAATTTCAAACTGTGAGCTGACTACATTATAATCGCTTCCCCTATCCGACTGGTTTGTCTCGAATCCATTCAATTAGAATAATATTTAAATATATTTGTCGGACATTCAGCTATACTTGATGTAGGCTATATTGTCGATTTCCATATTATTTTATGGCCCTACAATGTCGTCGTGCTGTGCGGTTTAACAGATGAGATCTGTGATCGCGGTAATGTCAGTTTATTTTTTTAAATTGAGTTTAAAAGTCTACTAATGAGCTGACTCCACCATTTACGTACTTGCGTCATCCAGGTCACGAACTCACGATGCATGACCAAGTACGTTCTGTTATGATAAAGTCAGGTTTTGTAAATAAAAAAAAACGTAAATTCTACAGAATAAAAAGTGTATGTGCATGGATGCGGGTAGAGGATCTAAGACCTTCGAATGAACAATGGCTTACCTGAGTAGGTACTCACTTATCGACTCTACAATTTGTACTCATCTATAATAATGGAAATTATTTGTTCGTTTGTGCATAGTTTTATTTATATTGTAAATGACTCATTTTCATGTTGCTATCAAAGAAGGCTAGAATAGACAAATCTGCGATTAATTAAATATCTGGCGTTTTTTTTCTAGTTTGAGTTCGGTTGTAAAACGGTGTGCAATTTATGCAGAAATTTAGGACAGATTTTTGACAAGATTATGACTTGATGTAAACTGTAAAAATTCTCGTGAGAAATATGATCAGCACGTGAACCCGCAGACGGGAGGCTATAGTGGCCATTTAAGTATAGAGGATCGTCGCGCGCGCAGCCTTCGGAACATTATTTTTAGCCGCAGGAAGGTTCGCCGGCCGTTTTCCTCGTGGCATGCGCATGCACATACATTACACGAAACACTAGCTATATAATGTAGGTACATGATATAGATGCTATCCGCGGGTTCGTTCTGAATATTTAGCACAAACGCTTCCGTAATCCGTGATATTACCATTAAACCCTTTATGACAAATGCAAGATTCTTTACACTACGACATCCGCGTCGTATCCTCTTTGCTATGGCATAAAATTGATTTTTAAATACAATGATTTCCAGGAAGCGAAACTGCTTCTGTCCTTGTTCAACGTGAATTTAATTAATATAAAATGTTTTGTCGTCAACAGGTGCACACGGACGATGTGATCGGATTCGGGATATCGAGCAATGGGAAGTTCATGATGTCGTGTTCTAACAAGACTGATATGGTTATATGGGACCTGAAGGGGGCGCAGCTGGCAAGACTGGATACGTATCTAATGAGCACGTACGCGGCGAAAATATCGCCGTGTGGCCGCTTCGTGGTCGCGACCGGCTTCTCGCCGGACGTCAAAGTGATGGAAGTAGTATTCACGAGAACCGGGGAGTTCAAGCAAGTGAGCAAAGCGTTCGAGCTGTCCGGACACACCTCGGGCATATACGACGTAGCGTTCGATGTTGACACGTCACACATCGCCACCATCTCCAAGGACGGCACGTGGAAGCTATATCATACAAAGAGTGAGTACTTACACTGGCTTAACTATATTGCGTAATTATGTCTATGTACTATAATTATCATATATTTACGTAATGTTATACTTAAACTTGACAATGAAACCCAAGACGCAGTAGGTCGGACGCACTCGACTGTAGAGTAAGGAAAATTCTTCTTATTATGCAAAATAAAAATAGCATCAATCTATACATTTTGATAAGGATTGAATACAACAAGGATTTCTGCGTAAAACCATTGAGATAATCGGCTACTTCCGAAAAATTATGAGGAAAACAATCTTGTCAATATTATTAAGTTCGAAACAACACGCAAAACATTTGCTTAGAACTGAGTGTGTGTGAATAATTTTGAATAAACATCACAAATAAAATAATATGTATCATTCACAAGTTGTTCAAGATCAACCGAGATTAAAATAATAGTCGGTTAGGTCAAACACGAGCGCAAATATTGAAATAAATTACCAGAGAAAAACAGAAAAAAACATGCAAAAATGATTCGTAAAAGGAAGAGCAACGTTCGACATTCAAAACACTTCGTGACAGCCAATGACCTGTTTGTTATTTTAGTTCATTATTTTTACGGGATTACCGGTTTCGGATGCGTAGACGCACCAAGAAACGAATAGTTCCTCTGCGCTCTTTGGAACCTATCTCTCGAAACAATCCTATCCCACTCATAAATTGACTTTAAATAAGTTAAAGAAAATATTGACTTGTTTATTTAAAAAAAGGTTTTGAGGTGTGATTTAATTTAATGGCATCTACAAATGTTGATTCGTCGTCAATATTAAATACTTAATATTAAAATGAACGCTGAAAGCTGAGAGACATTTCTCAGTTTCTTTTTTGTTTTGACTCGACATAGTTTACGCTTAGAATTTTAAAATAAAAAGTTCAATATTTCAAAATTGAGTGCAGTGTAATAGGTATGTTTTAGTGAGTTCAAAACACCTACCGTGGATAATTACGCCTTACAGACCACTACTATCCACTACTGGACATATTTCCAGATTCACCAGACTAGCGAACGCTGTGCAAAATGTTGCATTCACAGTGAACACTGCTGCCCATGCCCTGATGAATATCCCTTAGTCGCTTTTTACGACGGCCATAGGTAGAAGGTATTGTAAGCGGGCACCTACCATACGGCAAATCCATACATAAATAAAAGTTGGGATACAGTTTTAGCGCGTGGTGCAACAATTCCAATAAAACGGCCGCGCGTCAACGCATTAATGTTCTGCATTTTAATGCGTAGACTTGTAGGAAAACGCAAGAGTCCGAGTAATAATTGTAATTTAAAATCGGCCCATGACGTCACGCTTCGGGGTCTCCCAGGGATCTGATTGGATTAGTAAGTCGTGATGGCTTATGTACTTATTCATAAAGTTTTGTGGGACTCAATCTTTTTAGCATGGTGACTCTACTCATTAGTATGAACAGCATCTTACTAATATTATAAATGCGAAAGTTTGTTTGTCACTCCTTCACGCAAAAACTGTTGAACTGACTTTTATGAAATTTAGATTAACACATAGGATAGTTTTTATTGGCTATGCTATTAAAACATTTAACACAGACTTCCACGCGAGCGTAGCCGCGGGCACAAACTAGTTTACTATATAAACTGTAACGCATTTTGTTGGAATAAGTATTTTTCTATGGAAAGACAAACTTATGATTTGGCTTCTTAGTAAAAGTGATTCATATCTATTGACAAAATCGACGACTAGAATCCACAAATTTACAAATTATAGCCATAGATATGCGTCGTTTGAAAATAGAATATCGATTAGTTAAATGCGTCGAAAATAAATATTTAAAAAGTAACTGTTCGCTAGAGTAGATTAGGATTATTAAATAACAATTAAGAAGTAGGTAACTTGTGTGATGTTAGGATATTTTAGTTGCGTAGTATAAATAGTAATATACTTACAGAACGTATAAAAAATTTGCTGCGAATATTTTAAGGGTGAATCGGCCCATGAAATTGAACAAGTTTTCCCAAGATACATAGGTTGAAATATGAGAAAATTTATTGGACCTTCCGTATAAATTGACTTGTTCGCTTGGTAATTTTGTATGCGAGGTCTTAATTATTTTTGCATTGTTCGACCTATGTTTCGTTGTTCCATGGGCTGGTTCACCCCTTAAAATATTTGCAGCATTTTTTTTTACATACTTTATATTGTGTCCTCTCGTCATCTATAGCCAAGCCACAATAGTGGGTTGTATAGAGATATTCCCATATAGAGGGTTGTATGCCATTCTTATCACGCTGGGATGACGACCGATGTGGCGCAGTGGTAGTGCGACTGCCTTTGACGCAGAAGGTCCCGGGTTCGATTCTCGGTGGGTCACTCACAAAGCTGATATCTATCACTTTGTGAATTTGTTCCCAGTCTGGTTAGGACATAGCGGGCTGAACCACCCGATTGTCCGTAAGTAAGATGGTTCCGTGTTTCGGATGGCACGTTAAGCCGTAGGTCCCGGTCGCTGTCTATGATCACTAAGACGGCGGTCGTTACACAACCATGTCAGAAGCCTACTACTTGTAGAAGGCGGTTGAAAAAATTCTGACACTAGGGTACATCGGGTCGTAGGACGACTCGGTGTCCCACACGAAAAGAAGAAGATCACGCTGGGATAGATACCTAACAATTACATAGGGAACGCGGTACATGTCCATTCCCTGAATGAATAAGGTATACATATCTCTTATGGGCGGGCATGCCATGTGACGTAGTAAGTTGTTATAACCTAAAGACAGTTGAAGAACTCTATCACCAGGGTTCATCAGGTCGCGTTGGACGATTCCGTGTCCTACATGACCTAAAATATTGTTTTCAAATGTTTTCTTTGTGCTTTTTATTTGAAACTGGTCTAGTCTGAATCATAGACTCTGAATCATACTATGGCGTTTTGTTTCATCGTTAATGCATTTTATAAAGGTTTTTAAGGTGACTAATTAACTTTGTGATAATGCTAAAAGGTCATTTCTTTGGCAAAATAAAATCAAGAGCAATAAAATAAGATAAATAGGTAAACAGTGTTTATTTTAAAATCTAAGTGAACACTACTTTTTCAAAAAGTTGTTTGACAAAAATTTAGGCAATCATAATTACCAGTTTTGCATTCGTAAGAGTTTCACAATATCGTCACACTGCAGGTAGCGATACTTAAGAAGCCGTTAACAGGTCGATTACGTGGGTTAGGTTACCTAACTACTTATAAACACTTTTAAAAGTTTCATAAAGTCAAGAACTGAATTTTTCAACTTTGTTAAGTTGAAGGACTTTTGAAGCCTAACAAAATAAACTTTGTACTGAATTGTACGAGGTCACAAAAAGTGCCTACTACACATACATACATACATACATGTCACGCCTTTATCCCTTGCGGGGTAGGCAGAGCGTTAACGGTCGTAAGAATACGGTCGCTATCGCCACGTCTGACATTTTCGAGGATTGTTTTCCAAGGTTGTTCCAGAAAACATGTGTATCACTATAGTGACAGGTTGTCAGCCTGTCGCCGAAAAAACTGTAATACACCAATACCCTCGATTCCCTTAGTCGCCTCTTACGACACCCGCGGGAAGGATGTGGGGTGATGCTATTCTAAACCGGCATCATACGGCCTACTACACAGCCTTTACAAAAATCTATTTCTGACACAGCAGCGCCACCCATTTTCTTATGGATATTATAAAATATCGTTTTCCTGTGGTTAACTGTGTACTAATGTAGCTTGATTATATCCATCACATACTCGTACATACAGACAATATATGTAGTTTTCACACAGAACGCTGTTGCCCATTCCCTGGATTCATCCCTCAGGGGAAGGCGCATGTTCAGCAGTGGACTGTTGTGACTGTTATGGTATGTTATATACTATTATTACTGTAGTTTTTTTCATACCTGAGTTTGGGCTTGAATATGCAGTGATATGTATGTGTAACGTCCGTAAGACAATCCTAACGTGTCCTTCGCGAGTCCCAGTTTCTGTAATATTTAAAATTGAACATTTGGCATTGAAATTTGGTGTCAGTATGCCTTTTGTCCACAACACTGGCACTAACAACCAACATGCACACAAAGAGGGTATAACAACGTGTGTCAAGTGTAAAAAAAGTTCAGAAGAAGCGCTACGAATAACCAGAGTGAAGTGAAGAAAATCTCGTTTATTCCGCAAAGATTAGACGTATGCTCAAACAATCTTAAAGCACGGAAACACGAAATCCAATAAATATTAGAAATTTTATAAACAATATAAATAAAGGTAAATTTATTTTCAAACTTACACATGCCACAAAGTCTTATAAGTAGGTAATAAAATAACATTGCATTAACACGCATGTGTTGCGCTAGTATTTGTCATGCAAAATAACATTAAAGACAAGTTTTCAGCTTCAGCATTAGCGTTCTATAAAGTCCTTAAGGACTAAGGGTGTAAGTGTGCATCAAATTCAGATATATACAGATTCATTGATTGTCAGGTGATACTTTGTTTCAGTCTATTTGCCTGTAGGGTTCCTTCTAAAAATCTTCTGTATTCTTTGATGTGACGGTGCATCTCCACATATGAGAGGTGTGAAGAGCGTGGGATGCTCGCTCTCCATACTATTATACTTCACCGTTTGTTTTACAAGAGAGCCATAATTGGTTAATTTTTATTTATGTAATGCTTGTTACTTTACCTTAATTTAAATTTACGCAACACTGGTTCATCTGCTTACCGAGAGGGCGGTTATTGTGATTGAAATACATAAAGTGGCCTTTATTTTTATTATCGTTTTACAGTTTTGTTTCTTACCGAATATACCTATTTGCGGTCATCTTCTATCTACTACAGCCACAACAGTCCACTGCTGGACATGGGCCTCCCGCAATTGAGAGGTATTGCCATACGGTTGGCAGGCGTACTGGCGAGCGCAGTGCAAGATATTGTAGATGTTCACTAGGAACGCTGCTACCCGTTCTCTGGATTCATCCCTTAGTCGCCTTTTAAAATACCCACGGGTAAAGTAGGGTGAACCTATTCTAAACCGGCACCCCACGGCTAATCTTTTTATCTGTTAAGTATGAATAGTCTAGGTTTTTGAGAAGGCGTGCATTTACCTAGGACATTCATTGTCTTAAAAGACATTTGATATTGATATGCCATTAAGCTCAGTCTAGACTTTTTCTTGTCATTGTAAAATTCTTATAAAGACCTTTTAATATTTCTAAAGGACATTGAATTTTCTAATACAAAAGGAGCTGTGGGTGTGTGAAAAACAAGCATTATCAGCTAGACTAGACACGATTAAATATCAGAATGCATTAGGCGCATCCAACGTTAATGTACTTATTGTTCTCTTTTAATTTATGATAGGTAGAGACGTCATCTTATCTTACCATAATGTATGAACAAAATAACGTGTTTGTTTCTTGCGTGTGGTCTGTATGCCACGTCTAATATGAGCACTACGTATTTCTAAAACAACCCCAAGGGTTGTTGTCTATCGCCTAATATTGTCAAACCCTGCAGTCACCTTTACGATACTAAAGGACGAAATAAATATGATACGAAAATGAGATGATAGTATTACATGTCGAAATCACAAATGTTATAAATTTGCCCGCGAGGAATTCGGTTTTAATCCTGTAGCATCCCACACGAACATTTTTCTGAATAATAACTATCCTATATGTTAATCCAAGTTATCCTCTACCTGTGTGCCAAATTTCATGAAAATTGGTTCAGCAGTTTCTGCGTGAAGGAGTAACAACAAAAAACTAACATGCACACTTTCACATTAATAATACTAGTAGTATAGAATAAATATGATCGTACATATACCATTCTTATTAGATCCCCTGTTCTGAAGTTGCTAATCAATGTTATTAAGACCAACTAGCTGTATGTATATCATAGTTTGGCGTCAACAAACCTATTATTTTAGAGTCACCTTTACGATACTAAAGGACGAAATAAATATGATACGAAAATGAGATGATAGTATTACATGTCGAAATCACAAATGTTATAAATTTGCCCGCGAGGAATTCGGTTTTAATCCTGTAGCATCCCACACGAACATTTTTCTGAATAATAACTATCCTATATGTTAATCCAAGTTATCCTCTACCTGTGTGCCAAATTTCATGAAAATTGGTTCAGCAGTTTCTGCGTGAAGGAGTAACAATAAAAAAACTAACATGCAAACTTTCACATTTATAATATCAGTAGGATAGGATAAATATGATTGTACATATAACATTCTTATTAGATCCCCTGTTCTGAAGTTACTATTCAATGTTATTAGGATCAACTAGCTGTATCTATATCGTAGTCGCGTCAACAAACCTATTATTTTAGTTCCAACACATAAGGACATTGAGCCCATTTAGCATTTATACATATCTATGATATGACCGGTTTTTTCTAATTACTTGTTTTGATTATCAAGAACCTAAACGCTATTGTAATAAAACGAGTTTTTAGGTATATAAATTCTAAGGTGATCGTATATTATTTCATAGAAAAAGTAACTTAATTATCAATGTGACCTTTTAAAAATCAATTCTATATAAGTTTGGAAGACCTAAGAGCACCTTCATAATAAATAAGTACGTCATACTTATCTACTCTGCAAAATTATCACTTATATGTATATATTTTTTTTCTCTTTTCGTAATGTTGACGATTACGTCTATGACAAACACTATTAAAACACCCCTTTTGATAAGTCCTTCTATAAAGTCTTATTCAGTCGATACTCTAAGCCCAAAACGAACTTTTACATACTTTTGTTTATATTTTTCTCATGTCCATGGCACGTGCTACATCGAACGTCAGTGTGCCAAAACCTTAGAGAAAGTCTCTCTTTCGCCACGCCTACTTACGAGGCAACCGTGCCTAAGGCAATATGTCCAATTTAACGTTATTGAGGTCGTCTTAAAATAGACGAATTGTACTACACAGCAAAGTATTCTTATATTCTATTATACGTTAGGTAATTTTATACAATGTAATTAAGCATACTTCCAACTCGGCTGGGCAGCGTTCGGGAAGCTACGTAACATCTTCTCTTCTCAACAACTACCGCAGTGCCTCAAGACAAAAGTCTGGGATCAGTGCGTGTTGCCAGTGATGACTTACGGAGTTGAGACGTGGCCGCTAACAATGGGCCTCATAAGAAGGCTCAAGGTCACTCAAAGGGCAATGGAAAGGGCTATGCTCGGAGTTTCTCTCCGCGATCGAATCAGAAATGAGGAAATCCGGAGAAGAACCAAAGCCACCGACATAGCTCGAAGGATTGCGCAACTTAAGTGGCAGTGGGCGGGGCATATTGCTCGTAGGACCGATGGCCGCTGGGGCCGGAAAGTTCTCGAGTGGCGGCCACGGACCGGTAGACGCAGCGTAGGTAGGCCTCCCACAAGGTGGACCGACGATCTGGTGAAGGTCGCGGGAAGCCGCTGGATGCGGGTGGCGCTGGACCGATCATCGTGGAGATCCTTGGGGGAGGCCTATGTCCTGCAGTGGACGTCTATCGGCTGAGACGACGACGACGACGAATTAAGCATACTTGCAAGCGTATTTACGTACGTTTGATTTAAAGTGTTAGAATGTCATGATTTAGGATTACATTTTATGTAACTTCATAGACTTATGTAGGTAAGTAGTTGACGAGAGCTAACGTACAAACGTGAAGTAAACAGAAGTTGCTTGAGAACAAGGCTACAATAGAATACACATACAATTCATACAAATACCATGCCTTGCGGGGTAGTCAGAGCATTAACGGCTGCAGAAATACCGTTGCTATCGCCCCGTTTGACGAATATTTTCAGAAAAATCCTGTCGCACTATAGTGACAGCTAGTCTGCTAAAATTTTAGTACACAGGAAACCCTCACTTTCCTTAGTCGCCTTTCACGACACTCACGAAAAACAAATGGCTATTCCTAGCCAGCAGCACTCGGCAGTAAAAGACATATTTTTGTTACATGTTTCTATTAAGGCACACTATGTGTACCGTTGGACGCCCTCCAGGTGGATCGACGACTCAAAGAGAGCTGTTATAGCAACTGGATTTGGAAAGCGGGAGACCGTCCATGGGGGTTCATACCCTGGCCTATGCCCAACAGTGAACTGCCATAGGCTGATGTATTGTGGGATGACACTGCAGCTGTTCGATGTAAAAAAAACTTTTTTCCTTATTTCCAGTCGAATATTCCCGCGGCGAGTCACCGCACGTACTAGAGACGGGCGCATACACACAGACAGCGAATCATCCGAAGATAGCGCTTTCTCCCAACGCGGAGGTGCTGGCAGTGTCCGTCGACAACAGTGTGGAGTTCTACGACACCTACACGGGCGCGCTGTATGACACCGTCGAAAACGTGTACTCAGGTACGTTAGTAATCAACAAACTTACTGCCATGTTCCTAACTAAGTTGTCTCTGTGTTGATGAATCAGTCAGGAAATCTGTTGTATATAAGCTTCGAAAAACCCAAGTACATTGAGTCTACATGTTAGCAAAGAATGTTCGTACAGAGCAAGATCAAGGCTTGTTAGCCTGTTGGCAAGAGTGTGGAGTTCTACGACACTTACACGGGCGCGTTGTATGACATCATTGACACCTTGTACTCGGTATACGATTGCTACAAGTTAACAAGGACTGTCCATACAGATTGCATATAAAAGAATGGGATTGGACAATCTGCTTGCTTTATGCTTGCTAAAGTGTAATATGGATAATCTTCATCCGTCTTTATGCCCTCAAAATTTTAAGACAATTGATTGGTAAAATTATTGGCACTTAGAGTGTTAGGTTAGGTATGAATGAAAACGTGAAAATGTTCACCAAAATTTAGTCTTTAAAATTGTTTTGTTATCTTTCATTTTATGATACTCCGACAAGAGTTTGTGATAAACAAGAAAGAAAAACAGTCATCACTCTAATGTCCACTGTCTCTTTTACCCTTCAAACGTGTTGTACATTAACTGTATTGTTTTGTGTCGTTGCTCTTGTATGATTTAAATGGCCAATTTACATAAAAAAAATCTGTAAATTTTAACAGGCGTTCGTTCTTGGAAATATTTCCTTAACTAGATTTATACATTACGTACTATCAACAGCACGTTATCCTACTAATTTAAGAGATCAACATAAATTGGTTTTGCATACATTTTATGAGAAAAACTATTTTAAGTCGCAAAAAAAATGAGTATCTGAATAAATGACAGCGTCGGCAGGGGATCGACCCAGGATCGCATAGCGTACAGCGTTCCGTCCCACTGCTCTGCCACTAAGATACCGCCGCCTGACCGACCCTGCCAAATTTTCAATTTCTTGATGTTCGTCGCTTCAAAAAACAACAGCACTGTGAGTACATACAGTATAGGTCGATCCAATATAGTAGGTAATCCCTTAGGTAGGTCGATGTGTTACTGATAGTATGTACCTAGTAGTAGGTACTAGAAGTAAGAATAGCTCATATAATGCCACACGCAATTGACATGTCCGTTGTTTATTGCCCGACGACAATTTAATGTTTCTAGTGGATACGCCACCCAAACTAGGTTGCAACTTATAGTATAAGAGGCTATACAAGAATGTATGAAATAATACAGTTATGGAATTTGCCCCTTAACGTACTTATAGGTATTTCTGTATCGCGAGTGTCTAAGAATCGCATGTTTAGCAGTGAACTAGGTAGGTAGGACTAGTAGGTAGATTTTAGATGAACATTCAAAAGTGTATCTCCAGAAAGGGTTATGAATTAATTGTATTGTGTATTGAGTTTTTTATGCACTAAAGTGCTTTATTATTCTCAGAAATAAATTCAGAATTGGTTGCGGCCACCGAGACTGGAACGGGACGGTACTGGGTTCAATTCCCGCCCATGGCAAATATTTTTAAAATTCTTAGTTTCTTTTACGAATAACTCTGTTATTGAATAGCGTGTTTTCCGTGACTTATTTTCTTATTTACTTATTTTCTTGTTGCCGTGTGATGCCGGCTTCGAATAGCATCACCCCATTTCGTCCCCGTGGGTGTCGTAAGAGGCGACTAAGGGACTCAAGGGTTTTACGTGTATTACAACTTTTAGGCGACAGGCTGACAACCTGTCACTATAGTGATACACAAATTACCTCAACCGGCCCTCAATATTTGTCAGACGTGGCGGTAGCGACCGTATTTTTGCGGTCGTTCACGCTCTGCCTACCCCGCAAGGGATAAAGGCGTGATATATGTATGTATGTATGTTATTTTCTTATCAAGCTAGTTAATTGTAATTCAAAGCCAATCCCGTAGCAAAGGTATAAAAAAAAAAACTTTTTAATTCTCATCTTCATTTGAAATCGACCGCGCTGCAGTTGATCAAAGAGTTCATGACAGCTCCATTTGTCGTGGTTGTTTTCCATTTATTAAACGAGTGTCGCATGGCTACATGTACCGTAGCATGTAGTGCATCTAATGAACACACATACCTAGTTTTCTTTGTTAATTTGTGGAACTGTAACAGTAACAACGGCCTACATTTGACTGCGCTGCGTTGGCAACAGACACCGCAGTTTACTATTGTATGGGAAACTTTCGATGCGGCATCGTGGATCACAGTTGGCGGAAAATCTTAGAGAAATTGTCATCTTACCGTTCATGAGAGTGTTCGTTTCTCTTTGTGATATTGTAGGTACGTTTGTTAGTGGAATTTACGTCATATCATAACGGGGTTTATAGTTAAACTACTAGGTATGTTATGTATGATAAAACATGGTTGCTGTTACCAATGTGAAAGTTAGATGGATAGTAAAGAACTACCACATAATTGGATGAACCATATTCATCATATTCTCTTACTCTTTAGCACAATCTTGACAAACGACCCAAATAACCTTTCTGTCAGGTTTATATTCTGTCCAAGATATTTTGAGGATATCGCCGAAATCTTCACACTCTACCAATATTCTAGTTTATTATAATGATAACTAGCGGCTGCCCCCCCTGCAATTCATTTTCCCGTGGGAATAAGATGTTTTCCCGGCGAGTATTATACATAAAAACCTTCCTCTTGCATCATTCTAACTATTAAAAATATGCATCAAAATCCGTTGTGTAGTTTTGAAGACTTCAGCAAACATACATATATACAGATGCGAAAAGTGGCTTTGCTTTATTCAATGTAGAGATAATATCTTGTTCCGACCTTTAAATCACTTCAAATTTTAAATACGATTAATTCCGTTTATAATTCAAACGTCCTGTAGGTAACAAAACTGTAATATACAAGTGTAAAGATCTATAAAGTTAACACGTGCTGCAATTTGAATATTCATTCTGACGGTGTTCATTCATTTACTTGTAGATTAGATACCGTTCGTAAGACTAGACAGAGACTGGCTACATTAATTTATTTTATTCCATAAAAATGAGAATTTAAATGCAGTTTTATTTTAATTTGAGTACTTAGCAGCTGGGTGTTAAAACCCATAAGACCGCAAAATATTATGGTTTCAAAATGACACTATGACAATAGTTACTAGTTTTCAAATGTCGTTTGGTCGAAACGTGAAATTCACGTAAAACACTAAGGCCTGTATTAATAAACCACATTTAATTCTGAGATCGTTCTTTAGTGCGATTTTGAGATGCCGTTAGTATTAACTGACATTTGTCAAAATCGCTGTTGCGATCGATCTTAGAGTTGATGAGTGTGATAAATACGGACTTTAGTCAATAAGCCGTATCGGTGTACCAGACGATACTTAAAGAAGTTATGTAGATACATAAGAGCACTCTAATTATTCCTCAATAAGACCAGTCGGATCGTATACAGAGTACAAACTCTATTTTATTACAATACATTGTTCTAAAGGTACTTATTTACTATTTTCGATGCTCACAAACTGCAACTTGGTTTTATTGTAGTTGATTCAAATGCGGCTCGTCTGTGTGGAGCCTAAGCGGCGCTCACGCATCGTGTCCAATTTGTCAAAGGTTTTCGCTGAGTCTTTATTGTTGGTCTTGAGCGCTGGGACGTCAAGCGTGGGTTTTCCGGTGCAGTTCCGTATTCGATAAACCCTGACCACTACTTTGACTACAACTTAAAAAAAAAAAGAATATGAAATATTTTTCTAGATTTAATAGTACATTATGGCAGTAGCCAAAAATATATCAATTTCTTGTTGAGTAATATTACGAGCTTCTGGTGGAGGACGAGACGAATTCGAGGCCTTCCCAAGTGAACGAGACCAGAAAATGGTAAGTATATTTTTGGTTGCGTCATAATGTACTATTAAATCTAGAAAAATATTTCCAATATTTGAAAGGAGTAAAAGTTAGAAAATTAAGGCATAATGTAGGTAGTACATAGGAAAACCAGATTATAGGTATAACATACCAAACACGAGTTCAGTGGCCCATTAACCTTATTGAGTACTAATAAATAAACTTGCTTATAGCTTGCTTATAGCTACTGTCTTCTAATCCTTGATGGATAAGATCATTGTTCAATAGATGAGTGTGAATGTTTTGCTAAATACAGAAATTGAATGAATATTAAAAGTACGTACGTACTTTAAATACATATAGATGGCATGGCGAAATAATCTGCAAAAGATAGCTTAAAAAATCTCCAAACATACCTAAATAAGGTAGGTAAGGTAAGTAAATCAAGAATTGTATTACAAATGCAAGAAAAAGTAAGCAAGGTGGAAAGAACAACGACCCCAAAAAGACATCAACCAAGTTATTTATTTTAGCCATGTCTGCACGCAAGCACAACAACAATCTTAAGTTAGCTCGCAATGCGATGCCCATTTTTAAAAGCCTCGGTTGTGAAATTACATACAAATACGTATCACGCCTTTGTCCCTTACGAGGTAGGCAGAGCCTCAACAACCATTAAATACGGTCGCTATCGTCACGTCCTGGAGTCGTTTCAGAAAAATTATGTATCTATAGTATGAGGCTATCACTGTCGCTATGTCGCCTAAAAAGTGTAATACACATGAAACCTTCGAATCCCTAGGTCGGCTGTTTCTTACAACACTCCTAAAATATGGGGTGATGCTATTCTAAGTTCGCATGACACGGCACGGCACGGCCGGTTGTGAAATTGCTTTGTAAAATTTTCACAATATTTGATATTCCATCAATGCCACCATAGCTAGCTGGCCGAGCCAAGGCTGTCTGATCTTTGAATTATTGAATAGAGCAGTCTTGATGGCGACTTTATTGATCGCCGTCTGCATAGGATAGATGTTTGGAATGAATACGAATAAATAGAACGCTATAAAGTTCACTTTGTAACTATCTAGACAGACAAACAGATCGTTAAGTGATAGCGTAGGTGGCTATTATCCTCTTTCTTAGAATAGGACCAATTATTTTATAAAAAACAAAATAGAATTCATAAAATTAATATTTTTTCTCTCTTAATCTTTTTCCATCGTAATTGGTTCTTAATTTTCATGGAAAACATTATTTTTCTCACTAATCAGTCTTCTCTAAATAGGTACTTTAGGTACTTTACTCCTCTGTGAATCTCCCGATATTTTTTCAGCGACTACCGATAAATACATATACTTTTATGTATATGTATAAATAAATTTCACCCACCATTTCAGTCACCAGAAGGAAGGTAAGAAAGTACATTCTAAGAAACATTTTTTATGGACAGGAGATTATGGGGAAAGCATGTTCTGGATTTAAACATAATTAAAATATTTTCAAGTTTACTATTTTACTCTTATACACATACACCACACGACCTTCGTATATTGAACTAGATAGATACCCAATTACCTTCCAATGCAATCGATAGGATGTACAAGGTGTCCTGAATTATTGATCGGCGCCAACCGAAGGTCTTTTTATCGACCGCTGCATTTACAAGAACAGAACCGACTTTCAGAATATATTTGCACATACAAACACAACACAATATATCACGTCTACCTCTTCATTCCTTGTGGGGTAGACACTGCACATAGGTACAGCGAAAACCAAAAAGCAGTTATCATGGCCACAAATACAGGTGTGAGGCGAAAAGTCGAGCTATAGTGTTTGTACTTTTGATGTTTCCTTTAACAGAGAACGCTGTAGCCCATACCCTGGCTGAAGCTATATTTTAGTCGCTTTTTGCAACACCCACGGGTAGTATTGGGGTGTCGCTATTAACCCTGTACCTATCTAAGTAACCTTTGAAATTGTAAAATAGGTGTAACTTTACATTCAAGGTATATGATTCACTCCTCAAGGCACATCCTTACACCCAAGTTGGCTAGTTCTAATATTACATTATATTCTTAGGTCCTGTAATTCAATAAAATATTAGGTACATTTTTAAGTCCTAATTGTATCACGTTCTAAATTATACACCTACCTAGTTATTCTAATTGTCTGGCCATCAAACACATTCGGTCTTGAAACTAGGGTCATGCAGTAAAGTGCAAGAACTATTCATTCACAAGTATTTTTTAACCTTCAGTACGTAATTGTTTGAAATGTTTAGCTTCCTGTATGCATCTATGTAATAAATTGGATTTAATGGCGAAATAAGATGTCATACTCACGAATGTGCAATTGTGCACCATAGTCAACATGGTTTGATACAGGTGTAGTGTTGGTCCTAATAAAGGTAAAAATAGCTGAACTATTAAAGTACGCAAATGGTACGTCTTAACACGTTCGCTGCCGACTACGAGTATACCTATTCGTAGTGACACAAGAACATTAATTTCGAGTATAGTCTGGCACTCAACATCTAAAATGAAAACGAAAAATATCCTAAATTTAATTTTAGTCTCTTGTAAATAACGGAACCAATAATAAATTAAATTTATTAAGCCTAATGATACGAGTAGGTGGATCTCTCGTTTTGCATACTTACTTCGAATTTTAGGCCAATCGTACTTTGCAAATGTTGATTGTTTTTAAGGCCTTGATTCTGCGTATGACTTTTCCAAACATCCGAAAAAAGCTTCTGTAGATACATTGCGTCGTGGCCATACACTTTTTACTAGATTTGTTTTATGCAAACCAATGAAGAGCACTGTTTTCATCAAATGTTTGGAAACACACGCTATTTTATCATGATGACATACGATGATTTTCTTGTCACCTTTGCAGATACAGCCTGTTTTTATTTACATATTTACCATGATACATTGTCTTACTTATATTATAAAAGCGAAAAAATGCGTTTGTTTGTTTGTTACTCTTCACGTAAAAACGACTGAACCGATTTTCATGAAATTTGCCACACAGATAGAGGGTAACTTGGATTAGCACATAAGATAGTTGTTATCCCGAAAAAATGATCCTGTGGGATACTAGGGAATCAAAACCGACTTCCACGTAGGCGGAGCCACGGGCGCCCACTAGTTTACCATATTGCGGTACGCACTTCCTACATCTGCTACGTTTAAAGCCAGCGCCGCATGCCGATTAATGACTGTACTTGAAAACGTCTTTATTACTTCCAGGGTTAATAAACTACTTGAAGTTCGACGCCAGCGGGAAGTATCTGTTCGTCTGCGGAGAGAGAGCTGTAAGGATCCTCCACAATGTGTGCGGATACCACACCACCATCGCCAGCTGCAACCGCTTGCTCGCCACCAAACAGACTTCGGCCACTGTGGAACGGCTCAACAAGACCATACAGGAATGCAAGGAAACCCTTGCCAAATTCGGCAAGTAGATGACCGATCGCAACAGTGAGATTAAGAATAAGACCGTATTTGATTATGAGATTCGTCACATGCATTTATTTTCCAAGTCATAACCGCATTTATTTTTTGATACTTCTTACGAGCTTTTAAAATAAGATTTCAGATTATTTTTGGGTCAGTCTTAACCATTGATAGTCTTAAGTGATTATATTACAACTACTTACTATGATAAAATGTGTCCATTTATTTTAGTATATAAATCTAAAATTGTGAACTGTATTCGTAATCTTAAAAAGAAATCTCCTAAAGTATTATTCTCTTGACATGACTGATAATTTAGGCAATTACAGTAATGATACGAATTAAATGTTTTAAACCAATTCTTCTAGCATTTATTGAAATTATATTTCGATGTTGTTCCTATACTACGTATACATTTGAATTGATGTTAGGTATTATGGATTATGGAATAAGTGTGAGTATAAATAAAGATGGATTTAAAAAATCTAGTCTTGCGTTTGAATTTAAACTGTAATAGTTCACATGAAACCCTAAAATTAGTAGGTTGTTGTTGAATAAAAAACTAAAATTGTAATATTTTTATCTTTATTGTGTTTTCACAAAAGTGACATTATCGACAATACACTGAGATACTCCGTGATTATGATTTAAGTACAGTTTCACAGCTTCTAACGAATAATTTAGCATTTACAAATAAATATGAAATAAGTTAATTTCAGTGTCAATTCCATGAATTTTATAAATGCAAAAATAGTGATTTTGATGCCAAAATACGTTTATGGAAATAATTTGCTTTGAGTACGATACGAAATATAATTATTAACTAGATTTTTAATTTTTTCTACACAAAGTATTTTGTACCAATATGCTGTTGTAACTGAGTTATTAGTATTTAGCTAACATTAACATTACCTTTACAAACAAATTCATATTACTTGTGGGTTTGCAACTAAACTTTGTGACGAGACGGACGACCCCAACTTCTATTTCACACAAGTGCAGTCAGAATCAAGCGAAGAGCAAACCTTTTCAAACTATTTTATTACGATTTACTAATAAACTCTTCCTTTTCTTTTCGTGTGGGACACCGACTTATCCAACGACCCAGTGAATACACTTTAAAAACGTAATTTTTCGTACAGATTAATTGTAGACTAGAGTTTTTGCGGTCACACATAATGTCTAAATTATTAAAACTGAGTTCTTATCGTCACTATTTTGTATGAATTGTCCGATATTTCCGCCTAGTTCCTACCAAATAGAGTTTCGCGGTAAGAACCCCGTTCTAATATTTTAGTCATTAATTCTAGACTATCAAAAGGTAGACGGTTCGTCCATGTTTCCTGTGTATAAGACAAGCTCTTGTGTAGAAACTACCCTTGTGTGAAACAGGTGGTAAAATGCTTTCTATGTTCAAGGCAGTGGTGGCGTGCAGGTATTTTGTGACAATATACTTAAACCGACATAAGCTGACAGCGAAAATTATAAGAAATATTACACCAGTAGGTGTTATATTTCACAGTAAATCTTGTCCATCCCTGTCAGTTTATGCTGGCTTGTTTTGTAAATACATGTTTAAAGTAGGAAACATAACTGTTTCTGGGACCAACGAAAGTATACACCTACACATACAACATGTAACACAAGTTTCAAGTTATAAGCTAAAGTTTTTCACAGAACGACTTTTCCAAAAATACACAGCTTTTCTTTTTCTTTCATTCTAGTCTTTCTAACTGTTCTTCTTCTTTTCGTGTGGGACACCGAGTCGTCCAACTGTTGATCTTATAACATACAGACAGGTCAGACAGACAAACCAATCATCAGATATGTGTAGCTTACAAACAGTTTATGTAACAGAAGAGTCGTGGTAACATCAATAATGGACAAATGGGAACATTCTCTAGCGATTCATATGTCTAGTTTTTACAATGGACAGACAAAAATAAAGGAACTTTGAATAACACGTGACATTACATTACCAACTATTGAAAATTTTGAATAACGAAGTCTACTTTCAAACGTTGGTATAATGCCATTTCATTAGCTAAGCAAAAATATGCGCTGATTTTCCGCTTATTAAAAATACAGTTATTTATTTATACTTAATACTAAAAATATTCGAGTTTTAACGGTTGCCGTACTGCTTATGTTAAAGTGTAGTTATTTATAAGTCACAAGGTATGATAAAATTAGTTTTCAGTGACGTATAAATAAGCAATTATTTCTGCAGTGATCGGTATCTTCAAGATACGTACTAAAGAGTCAACATTTCTCAACATACTAAATAATCTAGGCTCACTAGATATCTACACCCGACTAGATCTATGCCTACGTTTCGACATCGTTATCAAACTCTCACGCCGACGGATATTATGAAGAAACCTTTCCATTTTTATTATGAAATAAAACTTAAAGCTACTGGATATTAGCTAACAGCCTCGTAAAATGATACTGTTCTTTTACAAGTATTAATTTTTTATGGAAATTGAATAACATATTTCTCGATTTGAAACTGTTTTAACTTTTTGCGGTGGGTAATACAATACATTTCTTTTTTCGGCTCTACTAGGCACTTAATTTGGATTTCTTAATTTGACTTAGAAATTATTGATTTAGACTTATATACCTTACCTCAAAAAAAAAAACTCGCGGTGAACGCGCGTCAAGTTTTTGCGATAAGACCCATAGTTTCGAATGTTAATTATTTAACTTATGGTTAGGTAAATTTTAAAGTTTAAATGACAGAACAACTGAACTTCTATATATGGGATTAGTAATTATGATATTATTTACAAAAATATAGACCAGTAAGTATGTACAAAAGTTTGGTAAATAGCCAAATTACAACATTCTGATTGTATACGTTGGATTTATACAGCTTTACGCAACTTTACGGATAGAGAACAAAATCCCTGATTGTGGTTTTGCGGCTAGGATCGCAGAATCATGAATTTATGACCACAAAACTAACCATACATGACAAGAGACAATTCGTATGAACACAGGAATATGAAAACAGTTGCAATTTCAACAAAACAAAGATAATATCGATGTTAGTTTCTATTACCAATGTAAGTTATAATGATAATTATACTTTCAATTAGATTGTTGTAGACAAGACAGATTTATTACAAGAATAGATTTATTTAATTATTACTTCTACTTGAATCCCATATATGAACGATTGAGTTAATAATAATTTTCTACGTTTTTCTACTGATCAAAGGCTTTTATTAGTCTGAACGCTAAAGCTTAGATATCTACCGTTTAAAATAATTCGGTTAGTCAAAAACGTCTTCATATTAAGAAACGGCCTTGTTTAGTAGTTTTAGTTGTCTAGTTTGATGACTAAAATATGTGACTACGAAACCAGACTAAGTCCTAAGAATAGGCAATGGAAAAACTAAAAACGAAAAACGCAAAACCTAATCATTGGTAGGTACTATAGTCTAAGTAGTCTAATATAGTTGATAGGTATCAAGAGCGCTAAATTGATACTTTATTCGGCTGAGTGCATCACCGTGCATCGCGTGTTTTAGACCACTTTGCACATGCTCTTGGGTTTTACAACATCTGGTAATGCAACTGTAACCATTATGCCATTTTCAGGCATTAGTGTGGCCACGCCTTAGTGCCGCTTGTTTAGTTTTCGTTACTATATAGATCTAGATATTAGTTATTGAATTTTACGTATTATTCATGATAAATGCTCAGTTTTAACATCTATTCTAGCAAAATGGAAGCTTCCTCAATGTGATATGGTGTTATCGATTTTTATTGAGCAATTACACTTATTCGAGATATTGAGAGAATGCGATTTTACTAAATTAGTAGGCGATTTGTTCTTATAATTATTAGATGAGGCTTTTATGAAAAATCACAATTTTGTTGATGAGGTTAAATTACTCCTAAGAATTTAACTTGTTTAAATGAAGTAAGCGAGGCATTTTGGTCTAGTTTAAAATTCTAGACGAAACATTCACAACAAGCAGAATATACTATAATTTTAAATATTGTCAGAGTCATTTCTCTCAATCGCACAAGATTTTTGCCGATGTGGCAACACAAGAAAGTTAAAACTAAGTGAACCACACACTGTGCGAAATTTCCGATATAAGCCTTTAGAATTTTAAGTTATTATCAAATAGTGAAAATAAATGCCACTCTCACACGACTAGTCGAATTAAGTTAGTAAACTTTTAGTAGTAAAGGTGAAATTATAATTACCTATCAATGTGATCAATCACAAAAATTTATGTAATGGCGGAATTGCTATAAACTGTGCAGTTACAGAAAAACAAGTGACGTAACGCTAAAGATTCAAGTGTATGCCAATAATAGGTGTCCATTTTAAAATTTGTTCCGATGGGAATGTATCCCAAATAATCCCAACGGGAATGTATATCGAATATCTCGATATAACTAAACAAATAAGAAATTTAAAAAAATATACAATCGTCGACTGCGAATCGAACCCGGTACATGTGGGGTTCCGTGCCAGTGCTCTGCCACTGAGCTATTGACGCACCGATCGACCTTCGGCAATTTATCATAAGTATATTGTGGGTGGTTCTTTCTAAATGTTATGGCTAATCAATAACTGCACAGATTATATAAATAAAAAATAATTTACAAAAAATTGCCGATAAGTTCAAAGTTTGCAGCAAATAAAAAATTTACACAAAATTATAGCCTAATCCACTTATTACTAAATAAATACTGTAAGTACTAAGAATATCGTAAAAGATAAAATTGCAGTCGCGGGAGACACACAAACACGTATTCATTTAAGAGGCCAGCTTAAACAGGTTTTTCATAGTAATTCAGATTGACCACTATAAGCTGGCCTAATGGTTACTTGATGGACACACTACTTAAAAGCAGTGGTTCGTTTTTAAAAGAACACTACAATCTCATACAAGAAAACTATTTTCACACACCATAATTTAAGCACAATAAATATTTTAAGTCAGTCAAATTTTTGCGCGACTATTTTTATATTCGAGAAGTATAATTTCAATCAAAACAATCCTCAAAAATGTCAGACGTGGCGATAGCGACCGTATTCTTACGACTGTTAACGCTCTGCCTACCCTGCAAAGGATAAAGGCGTGATATATGTATGTATGTATAATTTCATATTTATCGAATTGTTTTGTGTATGACTTTCTCTAAAATCTCAGCTAATCAGGATATGCCTCTGTGTGCAATTTTATTATTTATTTTGTATTTGTGCCGTGTGATGCCGGCTGTGCCGTGTGATGCCGGCTTAGAATAGCATCACCCCACATCCTTCCCGTGGGTGTCGTAAGAGGCGACTAAGGGACTCGAGAGTATTTATTGGTGTATTACAATTTTTAGGCGACAGGCTGACAACCTGTCACTATAGTAATACACATGTTTCCTGAAACAACCTTGGAAAACAATCCTCAAAAATGTCAGACGTGGCGATAGTTGCTGTATTCTTACGGCCACTATCGCTCTGCCTACCCCACAAGGGATAAAGGCGTGATGTATGTATGTATGTGTGTATTTTGTATTTAACTTTATTCGTATAAATGTAAAAGTGCGTACTTATATTGTGGACTTGTATCTTTTAAATAGATGTAATATAGAAATGTGATAGGCAAATATTTAGAAACACCCAATTTCACTCGAACAGAAACACATTTGTAAGTGTGAGAAAAAATGAAAATCAATACCGATCTTATCTATGTGTGTGTGTTCCCGCGTCCGCTGACTTTGGTAGTGTGCTCCTTTCCCCTGCGCCCGCGCAACGCGGTACGCGGTATACCCGCGCGGTTCGCGGTATGGTCCCGCAAAGTGTGCGGTATGGCCAACGTTCGATTCTCCGTTACATTACAAGACTAGCATGAAATTCGATACGACACGCCCGTCGGCGCTTTCTTCAGTCAACCTCTGCTGCTCGCATACTAAAAAGAAAAAATCGCAACTTGAACATGATTCATTACGCGAAACAGTCCAATAATAATAATAGCGGACGCAGCTATTCTCTTTCTTGACTTCGCTCTTTTTGAAAGTAAAGCAAAAATAAAATCATTAAAATAATAATTCTTAGTAGTAGAGCCATCACTTTCGTGAGCTACAGGGAGGAAAACCTTTCCTAGCGTTCAATTTGTTCTTTATCATTCTGTTAGCAATGGCTATAGTTTCGCCCGCTTTCTTAATTTACTAGGAAATCACTTACCATTCACCAGTAAGTGTGCAATCTCAAGCAATCTCCCGCCAGATCCGCCAGTAAAACCTTCTTATTAGGCAGTAGGGTGATGCCGGCGATGCGTCTAGGTTTCTTATCGGCCAGTTCGCAGGCCGCTAATATCCTGCCCGCCTCTTTGGCCTCCACAACGATGAGTGCGGGGCGGCCCTTCACGGAGCGCGCGCAGACCACCCGCCACCCGTTCTCGGTTGACTCTAGGGCTATGCCCCCGTAGCCGCCGCGACCTGGAAAGAATTATTGAAGTGAAATACTTGACTTTTTTAAAACGTAAAATGATTGTCCAAACTGTCGTCTGACAAATTTTGACACATACGTACATACATACACATACCACGCCTTTATCTCTTGCGGGGTATGCATAGCGTTAACGGCAGTAAAAATACGGTCGTTATGGCCACGTCTGACAAAATATTGAGAGCTCTTTGAGATGATTCGTGTATCACCGTAGTGGCAGGTTGCCACCCTGTCGCCTAAAGTTGGAATACACATAAAGCTCGAGTCCCTTAGTCGCCTCTTACGACACCCGTGCGAAGAAATGGGGTGATGCTATTCTAAGCCAGCATCACACGGTCAACAGATGACTATTCATATTTCACCGCCAATATAGTTTAAGTTACGTTAAGTCTACGAACTAGCTATGGAAGTATCAATATGGACTTTCTGTAGTAACTAGGAGGACACAAACCTTTAGGTACGGGCGCTAGTGTGGTTTTAAGGTTCCCCTCGCTGTCATATATCCGTACAGCTACATCCGCTACCACTATCATGTCTTCAGCAAGCGCCAACCCTCCCACTAGACCGAGATCACCGGTGCCGATCTGAAAAAAATAAATATTAACCTGAATTTAGAATGAAGTTTTAAAATGAGTTTGCGTGGAGTATCTAAAGTAAAAGTAATAAATTGTGGATTTCACAAAATTCTTGTGGCGTCAGCAGGTCGGCAGAATTCGACAGTGCAACATACTAATTACAACTTTGACGGTTGACTGGAAGAGATCTCTCAATAGGACAAGTCCGCCTTAGTGCCATATCTTGTTTGTGTTTTGGTGTATTATTTTTTTGTACTAGTTTTAAGAAGGTGCAATACGGTGATTATTTATACATACAACGCCGCAGTAGACTGAGAAACACCATAAATCGATAAATCGATGTAGCTAGGTTTTATTTTCCAAACATTTACAAGTTGCACCTTGCTTTGCCCACATTACCTCCAGTTCGATGTTCCCTCGGCTGTCAAACACGAACACGGTCCTAGCTCCGTTGTCGGCGACCGCTAGCCTCCGGGAGCGGATGTCGGCCGCCACACACACCGGCTCTACCAGCCGGTCCGACCTGATCGTGCGTAAGGTATTGCCGTCGCAGTTCACCTGCAATTGTAACCAGTGAGGTTTAGAAACCTACCTTAAACCTTAACAGCCACAACGGACCACTGCTGCCAGGCTAACATGCGTGCCACGACATATTTTGTCGTTTCATATATGCATAATGTCACTACGGAAGAATGCGTAACTGATTCGCAGTGAAGTTAGCCGCAGAAGACATATTGCGGTGACAAAATTTTATGGTGGCACGCATGTTAGCCATGCTGGACATAGCCTCCATTTTCGGAGGTATTGCCATACTCAGCACGATTAGAAGGCGAATTAGCGAGAGCAGTGCAAGCTGTGGTAGCATTGTGTCCAAATCTCAACGTCCAGTGCGTCAAAAACTACTAATTCGCAAACGGACCCGTTAACATTATACCCACGGGTAGATTTAGAGTGATGCTATTCTAAGCCGGCACCACACGGCAAATCTTTATTACGATGAAAAAAAAAACAATCGATGCTAGCCAAATTTGAGTGTGGGCTCTATAGAACTCCGATCCATCGCTCTGCCGACAGAGTTACTCCGCAAATGAATTAATAACCTCTTAGTAATACTATGCAAAAAAAATAGATTAAATTTCGCTGCCAGTACGTTTGCTCGACGTTTCATTATTCGCAACCAAGTTCGCAACTAATAAGATCATTAATATGACTTTAGTTCGAAACAACCTGTCAAATCATGAATGTAAGGACACAAGCATGGTGTAAATCGAGTGTTACAATGACCTCTGTGAGTGTTTTGGTTCTCCAGTTGACGGCGACGACGCCTTCTGCCGTGGCCGCGATTCCAGTACAACTGCGACCAGCTAAACCTGGAATTTATTCAATTCAGTTTTTAGTATAACTTGATGTTTTAAAGAAAAGATCTCGAATTGGCAAGATTATTGTATGTCTCTATGAAAATCTATGACATATGAGCGGGATGTTAACAATAATGTTGCCCTTTCGGGGTCATTTCTTTAAAAAATCAAGTTATAAATCGTATCTGTATACAGGGAAAATTCGGTAGATGACAGGGTTTATTAATAAAATACAAAAGTTGTATGCTTAAAACTATTCTCCAAAAATACTACAGAGTCAATTTATAGTTTTTCGAAATATTCAAAGTTTGAATTAATAAACAGAGAAATAATATAAGAGTAAGTGTTTTGACGACATCCAAAATAGCGAGACTTGACGTCATTTATCAGTATTCTCATACAAAATGTCGGTTTAAAATATATACGTAGCTCATTTGACCTGCCAGTGAACAAGCCTATTCTGCCAGTGTCGAGGTTGGATAAACTAAGGCCCATATAAATCGCACTCAACTCTGAGATCGATCTCAAGAGAGATTTTCACAAATGTCAGTCAATACTAAAAGCATCTTAAAGTTGCACTCAAGATCTTTCTAAGAGTTAAGTGAGGTTTATTAATATAGGATTTAGTCTTAATTGTCACTTTTCAAAATCGCCCTTGAGATCGATCTTAGAGTTGAGTGCGATTTAAACAAAGTGTACAACTTAACAGAGAGTGTCTAAGTATTTTCAACAACGGTATTTAGCCCTCATAGTAACAAAGTACAAATAAATAGTAGATTACGTACTGAGGTATGTAAGCTATCAATAACAACCGAGGTACCTTTCCGAGGTTGTTATTGATGTTACATCCGTGGTACGTATACTACTTTACATATCGAATGAAAAAAGAGTAAAATAAAGCGATAAATACAAGAAAACGATCCATAAATGATGATTGTATCGTCTGCTATTCAAATTGCACCACTAAACTTTTTTTTCTATGATTGAAAAATATTGAATTAATATGAAAGAAAAGTATCCTAACATAAAGTAGACATTTTTCTGATCGTAGGGATATTAGTCATTTTTACTTTTGTCATTGTAATATTGAGTAATAATTCGACAAACTCATTTATTGAGGTTATAAAAATACAGATTAAAAATATAATTCCTGCGTTCAAGCAACACAATTCGTAGCGGCCAGTTCGAAATTTAAAATCGTTTACAACCAATTGGATGCAACTCCTATTAAAAAGAAGAAGAAATTGATTTTAACTTTTTAATTGCCGCGATTCTATTGGTTCTTTTTCTTGTTCCATATTTAAAATTACTTACAGGCTTAGTTTTAAAACCTCGCCTGTAAGTTGAACTTACAGGTCGTGTTTTTTGTCAGTAATGACCTACTTTCAGAGCATGAGATATGTAAATTAATATTAAAATACCTTCGTTCACGATATGGTTTTTGAATGCAAACGTTTCTTCGTCCAGCACTTTGATCCGCGAGTTCCCTGCATCCAGCACATAGATTTCTCGCCGTTTTGCACATCTGAAATATAAAATATGAGTCATGTTAATACAAATTATAATGTATGTACATTCAACAAAATTTTTGATAAAAGCAGTGGACTTTTGTGGCTGTTGTAGTAGTGACGAGCATAAGGCATTGAGTGAGATTTTGTACTCATATGGTGTGTTGGTACGCTGACGTGGGTAACTTCGCCGTATTTCAGTTATATTGTAGTCATTATTACCTAGCCGTTGCCACGGGCTGATTCAGTTGCTCTTTCCCCGTCCCCCGGCCCCCCCACACGAGCAGGGGGCTGGCGGTGGGCGCCACTTCAGCTCTCAGCGGCGAGTCGCGAACTGAACGAGAGAACACGCACACGCGGACTAGGATCGACCCGGGGGCCCAGGGCCGCATTGTTATTCTGAAAGGAAAGAGAAATACTCGGGTAATAAATGAGGAAGTAAGATAGAACAAATGGTTCGACAAAGTAGCGTTTCATTTTGAATATCATACTAGTTCAAATTTCAAATTTCAAATTTCAATCGTTTATTTCCAAGTAGATTCACAACGAACGCTTTCAGAAAGTCAAAAATTTACAATACAATACTGTCGCTAAAAATAAATTAGTCATTGTAAAAAAGAGAAAATTGTCAGACACAATTTTCTCTTTTTTATAACAATTTTATGTTCCTAGTAGAAACGCGGCACAAGTAGAGTTCGACAAAGTAGCACTTCATGTGGCCTTTGAAGATCTTGGATAAATCGCGCGTGGTTCGGCTTGCAATTCTGATGGTGATAGCTGTAATTGCAGGTGGAGCAGGAATTGCAACAGTTGTAAGCATGATATAAAGACCACCTCTTTCACTTAATCTGATTGACAAAGTAATGTAACAAATTTACATAGATACAATGTTCGTGTTAGTCTAATCTAACAGCCTAGGATAAACACATTAGGTTGGAAAATCGGACAAAACAACCCTCATAATCTGATCTGCTTTCAGGGTGTCCATTGTGGGGCGCCAGATTGGACTAGCCCGAATGTCAATACAATTTTACAAATATGTTTTATTGCACAAAAGAACAACATATGACAGATAAATGTACAATGGGCTACCTTATAGCACCGGTAGCAATATCTTCCAGACAATCAGGTAGTAAGCAATAGATATTTACCTGTATAGTCCAGAGTCTAAATCCTGTACAGTGCAGGGTAGCGGCGCGTCATCCAGCGTGGCCGCGGCGCTGACGGGGTCGCCGCCCGTACTACGCGCCTCCCCGTGATAGTCCACTGTGCGTAACGTCACCACCACTTCTAGACCGCATACGCAGGTTGATTCTGTAACGAGAGCAAGCAGATTTTTGACTTATTCGGGACTTCGTTCTAAATGTCTGGAGCTTAGGAACAAGATATGTCATTTTATTTTATTGCAACATGGTATGTGGAAAAGCCTGACATTGAAATATAAAGAAAGGTGCACCATACCAGTTTCAACCTCGTCCCTCTGAAAAAAAAAACTGGTGAATTTGAACTGTCTATTAGACAGTCTCTAAATTATGTTCTGTACTGAATCGTACAGGTGAATAGACCATCAAAAAGAATACTCTGGACTTGGCAAAAGCATTCTATTGGTAAGCCCTTTAAAAATAAATTCTGTGAAGTCTTACCGAGGTTTAACGTGCATAGCCCGGGGAACGTGGTGCTAGTTCGTACTCGGCCCAACTCTGCCAGCGACTCCGCAAATCTTTGCTGGGCGTCATTATGCGCGAAGTCGACAGCTAGGAAAGCGTTTTCTCTCGGTTCAGCCAAAGCGGCCGCGTCGCCCAATCGCGCCCCTAGCGCAGCGGCCCGACTACTCACTTCACGCACTTCTACTTGCTGTTGGAGACCGGAACATTCTGCTTCCACCTAGAAAATAGGACGAAAATAATCCTTCAGCAGTTATCCATAGACATATTATTTCATCATCAACATGCCACAGCTAGAAATATGCCTCAGCCTACTTGAGTGTGCCATACTCATCATGGTTTGACCGAATGTAAGGCGTGTAAGAAAACACTGCTGTCTTTTCAACGACTTCATAATTTAGTCTCCTTTTACACCAACTACTGGGATGATGCTATTCGAAGCTAGCACAAGTCAGCACAACACGGCAAGCAAATTTCGCGGCACATACAGCAGATCTTTTTTAAAAACATTCGCTAAAAACAAATAGCATAAAATATCATAGTTCGTGAGCAAATATGAAGAATGACGTCAGTTCAGTACCCTCTCACGACCTTAGCATTGAACTATTTTGAGGAACTTGGCAATAGCTAACATAATGGCGAGTGGTGACAGACTTGCTCGGAAAGATAAAAAAGATTTTCGTAGAGTTGAAATAATTATTTATGATTATTTAGGTAGGAAGTTTTGACCCATTGAGGTATATGATCGAACAAAACAGGTACAAACTATGTAACAGTATTTTGTAACTTAGGTATTCAATTTGCAACGTAAATAAGTTAGTAGAGTAAACAAGGAATTGTAAATGACGTCTATAAACTATAAACATTGTTTTTATCTCGTAGGTCACTTCAAGGTGGAACTTAGATCATGGTCATGGCCAAAGAACTAATAGGAATAATTTACCTAATTTGGAAATACTTTGATTTGAATCGTTAAATCTGGCTTCCCATAAAATTTCTGAATGATTTAAAATATAAACGAAACTCATTTTCTAAGTTTCTATTTTTAAAAAGAAATAGTAGTGCATCTTTAAAGAAATTTATAATTAACCGAGTGACGGTCGAGCGAGACGAGTTATCGTGCGATAATGACCTTTGCTCGTGAAAGTGAACTTACTTTGGTTTTCTCCGCGTCGATTAGTTTCAATTGCTCTTCTAACAGCTTTCGTTTGTGAGTGGCCGCGGCCGCCGCTGCTGATTTCAACTCGCTATGCCGTTTGTCCAACGCCGATCTAAGCTCAGCGAAATGTCGGTCTATAGCTTCGTCTGCCGCCGTCGCCGCCGCTTCCAACCTCCTCAACTCACTCGCCACCGCCTCCCTCGCCGAACCCAACTTACTCAGGCATTCGTTCGCTCTATACAATAGTATTTCCGACATCCTTTTCAAAGCGATCGAGAAAGGTACAACGGTGTGGTCACACGGCGTGTCGCTGTGCGGATCGGCGCAATGCCGACAGAAAACGCAGTCGCAGGTTTCGCAAAATAATAGCTCTCGGCCTGGATGTGAGCTGCATTGGGGAATGACTTCTCTACGCTGCCTGGCCATTAGGTCTAGCAGCTGGTTGACGAGGAAGGAGGGCGGTAGAGCGGCGACACCGCCGCGTGGTATCGTTATAAGTTCCCGGCATATTGGACATCGGAAGCTGCCGGCGTCTCTGGTTTGCGAGGCGGCTATTCGCGTGAGACAGTGTAGGCAGACGGTATGCGAACACGGTAGAAGCTTAGGCGTGTGTTCTCCACCGTCGTAAGTGCCTGAAATTAAGGAGTATTACTTAGCCTAGACTTTAGCGATGACATTCCAGGAAATACTCGGCAGGAAAACGAATGAGGTTGACGGCAGTACACAGGTCACGTACGTATTATTATTACGAATCGTTTACGTCTGATGCATATACATTGATTTGTTTATGGATCCGGACAAAGGTATGAGGGTTATATTAAAAAGACTGATTTATAGATACGAAATTTTGGGCGTTTCTATTTCCTGGGTACACCCATAAACGTACGGTCAAAGACATATATCTCATTAATTAACTAAAGTTAGTTGTTAAAAAGTGCGTGTGCATAAAAACAAACTAGGCTATATCACAATAGCAAAACCAATAAAATAATTTAATTACCCTGTTATAAATAATCTCTATCAATAGGCTATCAGTTGCAGAAACAACTATTATTACATTATTGAATGGTATAATGGTATATTAATGAAGTTATTTTAACTATTATTGCTTTGAGACTGGTCCAGTTAAGTTTATTAGATGTTATAAGTTTTATAAAGGCCTTTGCGTTACGCTTTTTCTATCCCGCAAGAGGTATAGGCGTAATGGTGTAAGTATAAATGTGAAAGTTTTGGCTGCTCCTATGCCTTAGAAGAAAATATGTAGTAATATTAAAATGCATCTTTTTATTCACTATAACAGGAGAGCAGAAAAATAACTGGTATTAGTAATCTTTCTCTATATTTTTTAATTTACGACCTTTATAATAGCGGTAGCTACATTAAAATCAGTGAACAATGGAGCTTGTTGATTTCCCAATAGAAACAAAACAAACACGCCGCCTACGACCAACGCACGCACTTAGCCACTTACAAGAAACCTACGTTTTGCTATTGTAATAAAAACCTTCATAGAAAAAGTTGATGAGGATGGTCGAAAAGCAAACAGAAGGAATGAAGATGTTTTTTATACTAACAGAGACAGGTGCCGCATGTGAGGAAGCTCTCGTTGAAGTCCTCGTAGTTGATGGAGACGGTCTCGACGAGGGTTGAGCTCATGCTGGCCATCCCGACGCCCAGCCGCGAACTGCACGTCAAATTATAATAAGGAATCGAAAAATGACGACTGCCAGCCGGGACGGGACTGTGGAGTTACTTTTCACCGCTCAACCAACTCAGCTATCGGCATTGTGGCCATAGTCTCCAAATTATTGATCTTTTAATGCTTGTCAAGAAGCAACATCTAAGAAACAAGTATGGTGTAATAGAAGCAAGTTCATGAAGTTGAAACTTAATAAGGAATCAAATTCTATCTTTTTATTACAAAGTTTGTGGATAAAAAATTTAATGACTATGTTCATATGACATGAAAAAGTATCATTACAAGAATTCGAAACCAATGGATATATTAATTTATTGCAGTCAAACAGGCAGAGACATAAGAAGTTTCTATAGCTATTATTGTGAGTCAAGGATCCAAGAATGCTAAGTATTATAATGCTTTCTATCATACTAGCACATTACTTAGTGTACAGTGTAGGTGTATATTTACGATGCAAATACTTGCCATGATGTAATTTGCTAAAGAGAAACATGCTTAGTTTGTATGAAGTGGTAAAATTGCAACATGTTGAAGTAATTTAATATACTACATAGAACTAAAAACAAATAATAAAAATTATTGACTAAGATATGTATAAATGTTAAGTGAATAAAATATGTAAAGTTTATACTTCATAAAATCAGTATAATAAAATATTCATGCCTAAGGAAAATGTTTTAAATAATATTATGTTTGATTGTTTAATTTACATACTACACACTGTGACCATTATTGTTAGTTTATATACCTATCAATAATACAGTCCAAAACTAATAACAATTAATCATGCTTGCACACAATATTAAAAAGCAACTTAGAATCAAAGCAATAGTGCCATACAATCAAATTAGCTATATCAACACAAATGGCTAACTGACCACATGATTAGTGTGTTACGCTATGGTACTACGGGACAATAATTTGCTCTAACCTGCTGTCCTCTGCTAATGAAAGCTAATATGCCAGGCACTGTCATGAGTGTCCGTGATTCACCGATGCGCCCGATTTATTTCATTGCCTCCAATTGGATGATAAATGTAATTAGTTCTTATCATACATCATAATGTACCAGGGTGAATTAATGGTTGTTAAACTTTTTGGTTTGTTTATCAATGGTTGTGATGATTAAACTAGTTGATTAGATATGATCAATGAATTTGAAAGGGATTGAATTAAAGTTTAGCTAAATATCTTAAAATGATGAAGTATGAGAAGTGTTAATTTTTTTGTAAAGATAAAATGATGATTTTTAGTATTGAAACTTTATCATCACACAAATTTAAATGTTTACTTCAACACTTTTTATCACATAAGAACACATCTCGTTTCAAAGTTGAACCCGAACTGCAGTATTACTTCATGAGAGTATGAAGATTACAAACATGCCCTAAATAAGGGATATAGATAAGATAAAGATACCATTACTTAAGATGCGGCTTAAAATTGTCACACACTTGTGCAAAGTTCATTGACCCAGTATACCAGCAACTTAAGAAATTCCGATGACGAAGCTGTTTGGCAATGCAGCATTAAAATAACTGGATATAAATATGCTAAATATAGATTCATAGCTAATATATTTTTACCACTGCTAATATATTTTTGTGCTGTAATGTGTGTTTAAATAAATACAACTTATTGGAAAAGACCAGCGGAAAAATGTAAACGCTAAGGTAGCGTAAAGTAAAGAAGTAAAGTAACAAGAATACTTACAGAAAAGAACAACAATACATGGACGTGGCCTCAGGGACAAGTGAGAGACACACCTCCGGTCGTTTATCTCATTTTAGGCGTTGACTCAAGCTCAAGCACAGCTTTATTGCTCTTTTAAGTAAATGAAGCCGTGAATAGACTTGAAATGAACCGTGCGCGTAAACAAATTTAGTATATTCAACACGTTTGCACTTTCGCACGCACGGCGCTTTATCTGGTGTTTGAATGTTGTACTGACGCAAGCAAATATCACAGACGATCATTAAAAATGATTATTTACTTGCGATTTATTATACAACGCAAGGAAAACGCTATTTCGTAATCGATCGATAACTTATGGGAAACTATTCTCATCCATCACAAAGAAACATCGTACATTACACCGTTTTCAATTGAACATAACTAAAGGAGGGATTAACATAACACTGGATTTGGGAAGCGTATGAGAAAATGTATTTTTGCTTTTTACATTATATAAACGTATTTTCGTCCAAATATTTATCAAAACTATTTTGTGTAGATATCTGTCGACCATTAACCTCACCAAAACAACAACTGTCAAAAAACAGTTTCGCCAATAGCAGCGATAAAACTATGGTCGCGTTCAGAAAATAGAAGGGATGGAATCAACTCATCTGGACTGAATCATATTGAAATCGGTACATCACTAACAAAAGTTTTTATTGTTCGCGCGCGAACTTGAGAGTTTTTATTCATTCTTTCCTATTGTGGGGACACAGAGTCGTCCAATGACCCATGAACCCTAGAGTCAGAATTTTATTAACCACCTTCTTCAAGTAGCACACTTCTGACATGGTTTGCCTGCGTGCACTCTCGAAATGTGCTAGTAGGCACGTTTCTAGTCGATAATCCTTCCATCTGTATGAAGTATGAAAGTTCTGTGTAAACTTGTTGAACCAAAGTGGTAGGTACTTACCTAGGTATTATTTACCTACAACTTCGTTATCGTACTCATGAATCAAATCACAATGATAAGACGATACTCATACGGATTATTGCCCTTCTCTGTTTATACAAGGTCAAATTAAATTGAAGTCGCAATTTGCTATTTATATGACGATAGTCGTCGCTTATAGCAGCTGTGTGCCGCGTCATATTGTGTTTTTATTTACAACATCAAAATGAAAAGCCGGATATATACATTACCGGACGTGTTCAAAAATGTGAATAGGTAAGTTTATTAAGTATAGCTACCTATTTATCATCTTAAACTTTGATTTGTAGCAAGTCATATAAAAGCAGTGTTTCAAGCGATTTTGTCCGCATAATTTAGGCCCAACTACACTATTTTTTACCTACCTACTACAAGATTTGCAGAAAATCATCATTCATTCCTGGATTAATGTAAAATTTCTATTCATTTCTTTATTTTCTTTATGAGAGTAACAGGAAGGGATAAATACCTAAAAAGTTGCTAAGAAAGTGTCCTGACAGAATCGAGGCCAAAAAGTGTTGATTTGTGTTCTTGTTTCCAGATGTCAAATTCGGTTACTTACATCGGCTTCAGCTCAAACGACGCTAAACAATGAGATCAAGCCGTACGAGTCAATCCCGGGCCTCTCAGCGTTACCTGTGATAGGACCGCTTCATCACTTCTTGCCAATCATTGGTAAATAATAAGTTTAACCCATTCTTACAAAATATGACAGTTTTCCAAACTATACTACAAGAATTTTGAACAAAATAAAGTTCATATAACAGTAGAAATGGTGACCCCAGGCGCTGGTTCTATCCTGATGCAAAGGTTGGCCATAGCAATTCAACTCGGAAATGCAGCGAGTGTTATGGAGACCTTTGCACCGAGATCGATAAGAGTAAAGAGACAGACTGTTTGTTTAGCAGTAAAGTGTTTGAACATGTTTCAATGACTGCTGTGTCGTGTTGGCATGTAATTGCATCATCCCAATTCTATCCGTGGTGGGTGTCTCAAAGGCGACTAAGGGATATACTCAACACACACACACACACACCCACACACACACACCCACACACACACACACACACACACACACACACACACACACACACACACACACACACACACACAAACACACACACAGACATATCTCGGGTTTATCCCTTGCGGAGTAGACAGAGCATCAACGGCCGTAAAAATACGATCAGTGCCGCAACGTCTGACAATTATTAAGGGCCATTTTGGATAATACCTGTATCACTATAGTGACCGTTTGTCAGCCTGGCGCCTAATAAAATTTTACTTAATACACACGAAACCCTCGAGTCCCTTAGTTGCCGCTTACGACATCCGCGGAAAAGACATTGGGTGATGGTATTCTAAAACGGCAAGATAGTGGGGAACACTCACTCTGTGCACTCTCAATTTCCCTGTCAATGCAGTATCTTACTCTGCGCTCACCAAAACTGAGTATAGTCCATGTGGTGAATATGGCCCATTTCCAGCAGTGGACTGTTGTGTGTGGCTGGATGAAGTTGAAGAAAGACTTGTATTTTATAATGGCAATTAAACTGGGGCTATTGCATCAGATAACCTGATGATGAGTAATTACCTACTTGGGACTATAAGAAATGCGTCCGCGAGAATCGGCGTCTTAGGCTCGTACATACTTATAAACCGCACTCAGCTCTTGAGATCGATCTTGAGTGCGACTTTGTGATGCTGTATTGACTGACATTTGTCAAGATCGTTCTAGTGATCGATCTTAGAGTTGCGTGCGATTATAAATACGGTACTTAGTCACGGACCTACAGTCAAGCTCACTTTGGGCTTTGTTCTTTCTTTATCTTGCTTGTGTATGCTTTAATTGTTTTGATTGCACCCTGCAGGAAAAATTGGTCCACCGGAGAATTTCTCCTCCATGTTGGAAATATTCCACAAGGAGTTTGGATCCGTCGTCAGGCTGGCCGGCGTGTTCCGAAGAGCTGACATGGTCGTCTTATTTGAACCAGAACATTATAATCAGGTACGAAAATAATACGAAAGGCGACCTGGTGCTGGGTCAGAATAGCATCACTCTATTGTTATCCTCGAGAGTCGTCAGACGCTACTGGGGGATAAATCATACCTACATAGTCATTAGTGAATAAGTCATCTTGTACTACGCTCGCCAGTCCGCCTGCCTGCAGTAGTAATAGTTCGGAGTAGCAAACACCAAACAGGTCTGTAGAGAGAGATCCCTATCCAGCTGTGGATAGTTGTAATTATTGGTATGTCATCATTTAAATAAGGGCGTACTGGTATGTGCGTATATTTCTTTTAGAGAAAGTGGCGCCATCTTCTACGATTTGAAAGTAGTCTCGGTTTGCAGGTTTACAGATCTGAAGATATAACTCCGATGCGACCTGGTTTTGAGACACTAGTCTACTACCAGACAGAGTTAAGGAAAGACGTATATAATGGCGTTCATGGCCTAACAGCAGCGTAAGTAAAGTGAACTTATTTTCTCTTCAATGATCCTTTATACGAGGCCCGTAGTCGAAACATGGTCGAGACAATCCAGTAACAGACAGTAAAGTAGAACGATTTAAGTAATATACCATTGGTGATTGGACTGACTTGCACACATAAAGCAATATTTAATTATAATTCTAAATTTTTATAGCTTATCTCTTTGTGTAATATATCTATTATCAACACTTTCGTGTAATCCCGAGATTTTCATTAAATGCTCCTAATATTATAATTTACAGGCAGGGTTCTCAGTGGAGAGAATTCCGCACAAAAGTAAATCCAGCAATGCTGAAACCAAAGTTGGTAAAAGTCTACGCCCCGGGTCTGGAAGAAATCGCCAAAGATATGGTTGCAAGGTATATAACATTTCAAGAGCGCACAATGTACCAATTTTTAGCATCGGCTATTCATCTTGATGAAGTCTTTCATTTCCAGGTTGACAACATTATCACCAGAATACATCCAAAACAACTTCGATCTTGAAATGACCAAGTTTTCTCTAGAATCAGTCGGCTATGTGGGGCTCGGTGCTAGACTAGGGTGCTTACAAGACGACTTCACAAACGACCACCCTGGGAGAAAACTAATGCAGAGCGCTAAGGATATGCTCGAGCTAGGTTTCAAACTGGAACTACAACCTGTAAAGTTGTGGAAGATTTTACCTACTCCTGGTTTTAACAAGTTGGTGAATGCCATGGATACTCAGTGGAAGTAAGTATTTAATTTCTACATAATCTAAGAAGAAATGCTTAGTAAAAGGATGCTAAGAGTCATGTTACAGGCATAAAATGTACATTTCAAAATCGCTCAGTTTAGGCATCTACGATTACAAGTTAACACAGAGTGTCAAGACCCAATTCTTTTTTTAGCATAAGTGCTTCGTTTATTGAAGAAGCAAGAAAGAGAATCAATGAAAGGGATCACGAAGTACCAGAAGAGGAGAAAAGCATTATTGAAAAATTATTGGCGATTGATGAAAAAGTTGCGATTCTTATGGCAAACGAAATGCTAATGGCCGGAATAGACACGGTAACAATATCGTTAAGACTCTTTTAGATGTAATAGTTGGTTTTTGCATAAAATTGTCAATGATTTCTATTCCAACTTACGATAATTTCTTTCTTTATAAAGGTTGCATTCTCGACAACAGCACTGCTGTACCACTTGGCAAAGAATCCAAACATTCAAGACAAACTGCGGGAGGAAATTAAATCCGGAACTACAAACAGACGATACCTCAAGGCTTGTATCAAAGAGACGTTAAGACTGCATCCAGTCGTATCTTCCAACTTACGACGAACAACGAAAGAACATGTCGCAGCTGGATATCGTATTCCGATAGGTGTAAGTTAAATTGTAAAATTTTGAAAAAGGTTGTGAGTGAGTTCGTTTAGTTCCTAGTAGATGGCGCTCGAAAAGATTCAAACAATGCAATTTTTCATAGATAGGAGAAATAACTTTTGAAATTGTATAAAATCTAATTTTTATTTATGAGAATAATAAAGCATTGAAGGCATCCCATTAAATAGGGGTAATAGTTTTTATTTGGAATTAAATAGCGTCAGTAGCGCCACCTAGTTCAGACCAGTGTTGCTGTCAGGCCAAAAATAATTTCAATGGTATACATATGTGTATTCTCAAAAGGCAAATTTATTTTCCAGGTTGACGTAATAGCTCCAAATGAATACCTATCAAGATCAGAGACTTACTACCCGCGACCTAAAGAGTTTATCCCCGAGAGATGGATAGTAGAAAAGTCTGACCCGTTGTACTACGGAAATGCTCATCCCATGGTCACATTGCCATTTGGTTTCGGTGTGAGAATGTGCATCGGCAGAAGAATTGCCGAGTTAGAGATGAAAACTCTTGTGCATAATCTGATAAAAGATTATGTCGTTAAATGGGATGGACCATCTATTAAGTCTGTCCAACGAATTATGAATAAGTTTGAGAAGCCGTATCATTTCAAGTTTGAGAAAGCAAATTAAAAAAAACGTAAAATCATAAAATAATAATTTGATTTGTATTGTGCCATTTGTAAAGTAAAAATATACTAATATACCTTACTGCTATAATGGTTTTCTATATTTTGCCTGTATCCAAACTCTGTACATGGTCAACATTTTTCCTCTATTCACTTGCAATCTTCTGTCTATTAAATTTTGTTCTTCTACAAATCCTGCATCTTTGAAAAGTTTGGCTATTTCTTCTTGTGTGAAGAAATATACCATTGTATTATCCCCTCTGGCGTAAAAGTTGTCAGCGATACATCGGCCTTTCTTGAAGCGTAGTTGGGCTAGGTCGTATTTTCCATAATCTCGGAATACAACAAGCCCGCCTGGCTTTAGGTATTTGTGAATTTTGGTGATCACTGGAGGCATCCTGGAATGTGAAAAAAAAAGATTAATAAATAAATAGGTACTGTAAAACTATCTACCAGCCAACTGAAATCTGACTGTGGGCATTCCATCAATATGTAGCTGTCTTGGTAGGCAGCTCAAGGCCACTCGCGATTTCTATGTTGTTGTTGATGCCTTAGGCCTTAAGGCACCCCACTGGTATTTAGCATAAGGCCTTCACAAGATGTCGCCATTTCTCTTTGTCTTGAGCAGTATTTTTCTATGGTCATTCTAAATTAAATGCAAAATACTTACAGGACCTACTTGTAAAACTGAATATTTTGTTGAAATATGTAGGTCCCTCATACAAACTGACTCAAATGACAGCACTTAAAGCATTTTTGTATAAGAGGCCCTAATTATTATTTCAAATTGAAGTACTCACTTTGCTGGATCAATAGCTGACAATACAAATATCAACACAATGATATCTAAAGAATTTTCTTCGAACGGGACATCCCATTCAGATGCTGTAGCATCCAATACAAAAACTTTACATCGGTTTGTATCATAGAGTTCATTTTGCTGCATAATCTCTATGGCCTTTGATGAAAAGTCACATCCATAGATGAATAAATTCGGGTCTCTACTGTACTGTAGGATTGGGAATATGGTATTGCCAACACCGCAACCTATTTCAAATATGAAACGCTTCTCATTGCTTTCTGTGGCTCTTGTTTCAGTAGTATTAGAACTAGATTCTTGTTCGGGATATACTCTGACTGGGGCTGATGTATTATCTGGTGCTAGTTCCGGAAATTCGGTGAATAGCCAGTGACGGTCTTTGAAGAACCTGGAAAAATAGAAAAGTCTTTGAATTGTCTCTTTTAATGTGCAGTCAATAATAGAATAACTCAATTAAGCTTTAATTCTTGGAATAGAAAATATAGGTATAAACTTTAAACATAAGCTTCCCCCCCCCACCCTCTTTAAAGGAAAAGTGAGGTAAGTATTTAAAATTTTCATACATTTTCAGTTTAGTTTTTCATGCTCTGTGTAGTTTCTGGCAAATTGCCGACCACTGAACGGAACAGGGCAGTTCACTCTGCGTAATGCTCTGCTCATGCAATGTAGTCAAATTACTTACCTGATCTGCTATACCTACATAACAAATGCACAAACTTCTTCATGAGGGGGAGGGTTGACCAACCCCAATATGACACAACCATTGATACAACCCTCACACTACAAATACCTACCTACCGGTTTTCTTAAATTGTATATTTATAGATAACACATGCAGTGTTTTAAAAATTTGGTATTCAATAGTAGTAATAGAGGATCAGTTTATACTTTACTTGAAAAATTGAGTTTATATTTCAGTACCTGTTTTGATGAATGTCATAGAAAGCATCCCAGTGTTTATCAGCATTTTCCTCCAAATCCTTCAGGCGATCTTCTGAAAATGTCACCTGCGAGTTCTGTTGCACTTTCTCTTTAGCAGCATTCTCTTGGTTTTCATCCCACTGCACATTATCCCTGAAATTGAAGAATTAAGTATTCCACATAACTCAAAAGAACTTTATTCTTTAAAAACTTTTAAAAAGCTTTAAAGATATCAAAAGTATATAAAAAGTAGAAAAGCCGAGAACAGAGAGAAATGGGGAACTTTGACTTCGAACATGCTTGAAAAACTTTGTGGACACGACCTTCAGCAATGAAGAAGACGACTCAGAAGAAAGATAACAAGATAAAAAGGTTGACATCCACTTAGAAAGACTAGCCGCAGCATTAATATCAGCCCCATGTACTCCAACCTAGTCTAGCTAGAATTATTAGTATTACAACTAGAAAACTAAAGTTACCAAGCATTGAAAAGGTACACTTGTTTTTTATCTTCGAGAAATCTTGCACCACCCTGAGGCTTTTTCCTGTATCGTGTCTTTTCTAATTCATGGAATTTTGCCTCTGACAGCGGAGTTTTCTTACAATATCTAACAAAACTAGTGAATACGGTACCACGCATTGTGCTTGAAAACTTCGTCAGCATTTTCAAGGAATCTGTTACCGAATTGCGGTCTCTTCTCTGTACCACTCGTTTCTGTGTCTTCCATTTGAGTTTTCACAGATATGGATTACTTTTAAAAGCAGGGATAACACAAAATAACGATAAAAACTATAATCACTGAGTTTCCGAATTCAACATAACCTCGAATATTTGACAAACAGCTGGCTGATTCAGTTTTTTTTGTAGATTTGGCATACTGCTGTTTGCTACATTTTTATCAATCTGGCATCCGGCTCTTTGGCCAATGCTTTTTTTCCATTATTAGGATTACGAAAACAAGATGAACGAGCTAGCAGTTTAGATCTTTGGCGTGATCGTTTTGTATAGGTATCTATAGGTTTTTCCAACCATCTTGAACCACCTATATTATCTTATCCAGACGTTCAGCACCCTGAATCTGGAAATAACTTCACATCATGCACCATAAAGGCACCATGCTGTGGTTCAGCCTGCAACTGGCAGTATTTGAAATTAAATTTTACTAATTTTACCTAGTGTCACGACCAGCATTGAGGTCAAGTTACGCTGGTCGCGACACTAAGCGAATGAGCCTATACGATACAGTAAAACAGAGTATAGGTACCTACCTACAAATTTAAGAAGGCACACAACAGCTTTAGATTTTTAGATGTTTTTGAGTAGCAGTAGGTACCTTCTTAATCAGCCCAGCCCATGGCACTAAACAAGTTTACCCTTCAACTTGACTATTCATGGACAGTCAATGCCTTTAGACAGTCTGTCAGTGCGTGTGAATTTGTATGGATGGAAGGTTGATCTTTTCCTAAAGTGTGTTCCTAGTTGAAAGTTTTTCAGTTTTATTATCTACATGCACCTTTACATCCTGTATATTCTGTGACGTAGGTACATAAGCAAAATGTAATGTTGCAATCATAATGGTAATCATAGTATCAACAGAGGGCATCACCAAATTTTCTGTCGACCCCGAAGGTTATTGCCTATAAAAGTCGTTGTGATACTGTTCTCTGATCAGAGTAAACATCATAAAAACGATTCTGCGGATCATTAACGACTTCCCACAACACGAAATGGCTGTCTGTTCAAATTTATAGCGAATCTAAAGTCATATTGCGATTTTTTAGTGGTTGGAATTTTTTTTTTTTTAATATGTAATAGGCCCGCATTTGTCTGCCATCTCACCTGGTGGTAAGTGGAGGTGCAGACGAAGATGGTACATGCTTGCCTAGATAATGCCTATTCACTCTTGCCTTAAAAAGGCCCAAGTTATATTGTTCCGGAAAAAGATCCGCCGGCAGGGAATTCCATTCTTTAGCCGTACGCATGATAAAAGTTGAAGCGAAACGCTTAGTGCGGATCAGAGGTATATCTACAACATAAGGGTGGAACCCCAGTCGGCGCCTCGATCCCCGGAGATGGAATGGGGAAGGGGGTATCAGGTCGTGGAGTGATTGAGCACACTCTCCGAAATGTATCCTACACGAAATCCGTATTGGTGATCGCTCAGAAGATCGTTGTCCTCGAGGTAGCCCAGGAGTCTGTTATTTAGTACACGCTCCATAGTCTTGCAGAGTATGGAGGTGACCGATATGGGTCTATAATTCGCAGGGTCAGCTCGGCTTTCTTTTTTGGGCACAGGTTGCACGTTTGCAAGCTTCCACGATTCGGGAACCACGCCAGTCTCTAGTGACAGTCGGAACAGACGTGTTAATATCGGAGACAACTCAGGGGCACAGTTTCGCAGAACAATTGCAGGGATACCGTCAGGGCCGCTTGCTTTGTTAACATCTAGATTCCGCAGGACTTTAAGTACCTCTTTTTGGTGAATACAGACGGCCGGCATAGAGCAGTCTACTCGAGGTAAAGTTGGTGGAATAGTACCTGCGGCGTCAAGACGCGAGTTTTCTGCAAAGAGGTAGGCAAAGAGATTCGCTTTTTCCTCTGCAGTGTGGGCAAGTGAAACGTCAGGTTTCTGCAGCGGCGGTAAAGTAGGCTGACAGAAATTGGTCTCAACTGCCTTTGCAAGAGACCAGAATGCCTTACTTCCAGCTGGATATGAGGCAAGCTTAGCGCCTACGCTACTGATGTGCCTGAAGCGTGTTCTGCGTAACTCCTTCTTGCTTAATTTAGAGGCCTTGTTATAGGCTTTCTTCAGGTCTCGAGTATTCGGAGCTTTGCGCAGTCGAGCATCAGCCCAGGCTAGGAAAGCAGTCTGTTTAGACGCTTCTGCGCGGTTACAGTCTGCATTGAACCATGGGCGAGCTTTGCTACCGGTAGGAATGTCGGAGTACGGTATAAAATACTCCATACCTTGACGCAAAACTTCCGTTATAGCAACTGCGCAGCTCGACGATTCTCCTGTAGAAAAGCAGGCCTTCCAAGGATACGAAGCAAAGAAGTGGCGCATTTCATCCCAATCTGCTGACTTGTATCGCCACACCCGTCTCTTACCACAAGGGCCCTGATCGGGTGGGGAATATACGGATACGGATTTCACCAGACAGTGGTCAGATGAGCCTAGTGGAGCAACAACTGACACTGAGCATCGGTCTGGATCGGTAGTCAGCAGAAGGTCTAAGCAGTTGGCTGTATGTGACTCCACATCTGGAACCCTAGTCGCACAGCTAACAAGCTGGGAGAGATTTAGAGAAAGTGCAAATTTGCGCGCTTCTCGCCCAGCATGATCGGTCTCCTGGAATGGGAATAACCACTCTTTGTGGCGGGCATTAAAATCCCCCAGGATGACTAGCTGCGCCGACGGGTATCTTTGCAGAGCCTCATCAGCAGCTTCACTAAGGTGTTGAAAAAGTTTGGTTGTCTCCGTATCTCCACTATGTGAACGATAGACACATGCGTAAATGTTTTTGGCTACTCCAGTGTCGACCAGTACCCACAAAACGGAAAAACTAGGTGCCTCGAGATTTTTGAGGCGCTTGACGCAGATGTCGTCGCGAACATACACGCAGACTCCAGCCCGGGACATAAACTTGTGTTCCAATGTGTAGCCAGGATAGCTGAGGTATGCCGCGTCAGTCGGACATCTGATCTGCGTCTCAGTGAGGAACAGCAGATGCGGTTTATCGGTCTCAAGATGATGGTGGACAGGATTGATATTTGAGTGCAGACCTCGAATATTTGAGAAGTGCACTTTCAGTGGGAGGACGTGCAACCGCTGTTTTATTTTTTTCCGTTTCGTACTTTTCATTGTTATTGGTGTAGGGGAATAGGCAGGAGGAAGGCAGTTGTACGAGGTACTGCAATGCTTTATGCTAGGGAAGAGAGCTGATCACGACCACACGCTAAGTTGGTTGACTTGGAGACCGCGGGGACGCCCGAACCCCCCCGGGGTCGCCACCTTTTCCTCCCATCCGGTTGCCAACCGGCAAGGTGGAGCCTCCCGGGATTTTTCGTCAGGCGGCGGGGCAGCCTTTCACGGGTGGCTTTCCCGCTACTTGGGCCCCCAACTTCCTACGGTCAGCCAGCGGTGCACCGTGCTTCGGATCCCGCTACCCTCCAGAGCCAACCACTCGGTGTGGCAACAATCAGCCTCCACAAAAACTGCTACAGCTGCAAGGTACTACTGTACAGACCCAACCTCCAAGATGGCTACTCCTAACTTCATGTCGGAACACGGTGGGACCGCTTGGCGACATGGCTTAGTTAAGAGGGTGGTGACCAGCCACGGCCGAAGCCTACCACCGGAGAGTGCTGTCCATTTCGCACTACCCAGGGATCACGTGTAGGGTATCTAGAGTCTAAGCACTATGAAGGGCTTGGCCTACGGACGCGGACAGCATTGATCCCCATAAACGGATAATAATTCTTTACCTGTCTATACCTAAATACTATAAATACCTACCTACCTACTGTTTGCAAGAGCAAGATAGAGCAAGTAAACGGAAAATCACTGCGTTCTTTTCCAAGTATAAACCTGAACAACCTTATTCATTATGTGGTTCTGTTTTGCGGGAAGATCACCCCTTGAGAGGAGTTTTTTAAACACCTGTATGTATCTTGCTATAGCATCACCCCATTTCTACCCGTGGGTGTCCTATAAGGCGACGGGTTGAACCCAGAAAACGGGCAGCAGCGTTCACTGTGAAAATCTACAATGTATCATGTATGCACAGCGCTCGCCAATCCGGCTGCCATGCGTGGTAAGGGCCATGTCTTTTTTGGGAAGGACAATGTTCAGCAGTGTACTTTTGTAGCTGTAGGAAGTAAAATATCTCTATACAGTATGGTGCGTGCTTGTGGTTCTTATTGCTAGGGCCATTACCTTACCTACCTGTACCTTACATTACCCTATCCTATACAAACAAGGATCGGAATTTCCATAAACCGAGCTTTGACGATAAATTCCTAGCTAAATCAAGCTTCCATGTTCTAAGTGCGACTACGTAGCTTTACCTACATAAATAATTTAGTGCCCCAAACTGCAAGTTTAGTTCTCCGAGAACGCTGCTCTTAATAATTTGCCGTGAGCAAGTTACTAGCCGCATACTCATATGAGTAGGAAGTCTGCGGGCGAGCAAGTAGCAAGTCTGCTTGCGAGTAGGCATGGTGACAGTTTCTCAAATCGGCTGTGTAACTTGCCCGAACCGAGTTCCGTGTTTGCCCGCCAGATAGAGCCGGCTTGCTTGACAGAGTTGCATGAGGTCTATTCTAGATTCCCAAAATTTTCAGTTTCTAAAGTTGACTTGTGTCAGTAGCGCGTCATCCAACGAGATATACCCACCTATTAGTATATTCTAAGTTTATGTATTTAGTTATATACCCGCTGAATGTAAATGACTTATTTTCAGAGCTCTACCGACTGGGTAGGCTTGTTTCTGGTATCCGAAAACTTCGGTCTACCTCACGGCATGGTAAAAGACGCGGCTACGCCACGGCGCCCATAACTTTTAAACGTTATTCGTTTCAATATTGTCCACAAAACGAAATTTTCTGCAAAAAAATACATATCATGATAAAAAAACAGTTTTAGGTCCTATGTTTCGAGGTCGGCAGTGCTTTAACGGGCGTAAAAATACGGTCGCTTTATATTTGAAGAACATTAATTTGACGGGTTTATTGTCTATAAAACTATCCCGATCCTCTATCCCTTATTTGCCTTTGTACAGAATACCCCTATCGCTTGTAGATTTCGTGCAATGAACAGAGCACGGGCTCACACAACTCCGCCGATTCATATTGAGTTGGCAGCGACACTTAGTTTGCTATATTAACTGGGACTGAGTTATTATCGAGTTGTCGACCTGCCGCTTGTACTGCGCTACTCGCTAAGCAAGTTAGTTTAATTCCATTAGAAGTAGCTTTTTGGTAGTTTGTGCCTAGAGGTGTTGTCGGCCGATGACATTCATGAAGAAATAAGGCGTAAAGAAATCATATATCGAAACTGAACATCTGAAGAATCAGCACATGATGCTGAACAACCTCCCCCAAGGAACATAGGTCGATATGATAAATTTTTTGGACCTCTCATACATCAACTGACTGAGTCAGTTTTTATCTGAAGAGAGTTGAGAGAGTTCCTTGGAGAGAGTTGTTCAGTTTCACGGGCTAGTTTATCCCTTGAAAGGAAGTTAGTTACTTTCTCCTAAGTTTCTTTTCCCAACACCCTGTATAAATATAATAAAAACGTAGACGAAACATAACCAGCATAAACAGCGACATAAACCTTATTATTGAATTCAAAACTATTACAACTTTGTCTCAGTTCTACCTGTTCAAAAACGCGAACTATTCTAAACTCACACCGAAACATAAACTACCTGCACGTAGCGAACTAATACTTTTTCAAAACTAATATCAGTGCAGGCTTCAAAATTGAAATGTAATCTGAATACAAACGAGATGAAAATGAGGGCATTCATATCTTCGCGCATTGGTTCCCGCGTGGCAGCAGTGCAATGGAACGTGCAATACTATACAGGGTCATAGGAAATTAGAGGAAAATATTTTGAAGAAATCAAGGCGCTTTTTTTTGCCAGTAATATGTAGCCTAAGCTACGGCGTAGCATGCTCGTAGCAAGAGACTGTAGAAATAATTTTCGCTCTGCAATTCTTACGCAATGCACATGATCAAAGAAAATTTTGTGGAAAACAGTAACTTTTTGAGCAGCCGAGTCAAATAAAACGTAGCCTAGGCTACGGCGTAGCAATCCCGTAGCAAGAGAAATAGTTTCCGCTCCGCGAACATTACAACTACGGCGTAGCAACAGCGTAGTTAAAAAGAAAGACCTTAGAAAAAGACTGTGATGAACTCCTTGCCACAACCTTTGGTTGGTTTACCTAGTCTATAGCTGTAAGCTGACTCTGTCATCTACGAGTATCTTGTCTTTTTTAAGTTGAATAAGGCCTATATTCTTGGTTGTGTCTGCGTTTAAATGTATCAAAGACTGATTCCGCTCCGTGATTTTAGTATTACAAAAATTCCTAAAACTCCTTTTCATATCGAATATCTAGAAAACATAGCAAGGAAATTATCATTAAATACAAGTTTCTAATATTCTATTACTTTGAATACGAATATCCAGCCTGTGGTGGTAAAATTTGCAAGTTTTTCAAATAATTCCATTACCTAATATGAGTTATTTTTTGTTCCTGTATAATGTCCTATGTTTTAAGTAATAAATATATAAAATCTAATACTTAATGTTTATTTATTTAGTACTTACCTGAAAAAAGACTCGATATACAAAAATGTATGGCCGCTCGCGTTCGTCGTTCCGCTGCACGCAGCCGACAGCCAGCAGCCGGCGGCGCTGCATTTCCCAACGCATCCGTTCAATATCCGCGGGATTGTTTGTAGATCCACCCCCCCCCCTCAGCCCCCCCCCCCCCCCGGCCGCAACCCCCGCCGATACCGCCTCTAATGGAGCTACGGTGTCTAGAAATAGACTTTCTTTCCAAAGTTCAAAGTTGAAGGCGTTTTTTTTTCATAAGAAAGAATTTTGGTTGACGTTTTGCGGTTAGCGCGGTCTATCCGAAATTGTTATTAGGTCTAGTGACTAACTTTGAGAATACAGTCATAAAGGCGTCATTGTACATAGATACTTTAAAGTATTTAGTCACCACAGACTGAGGGATAGAAGGTATAAATAATTTTATAGTCCTTTTTGGGGCTGTAGCTATTGCTATAGCAACACTCCTCTGAACTGTGACGCTGTTAATATTTTTGTAGTTTGAGGGATTATCTGTCAAGTTCAGTGATTCTTATCTTATCTATGGGAAAAGCTTTCATTCGCAACGCCACCTATTAGGAACTAAACGAACAGATGAAAAAATTCCTATTGATAATACAGGGTCTTTGTGGGCGGTAGATTCTTGGGTTGATCATCATAAGTATGATTGAGTTGAATTTATTCTGAAAGTTCTTAAACTCGACCTCGAAATCAATGAATTATAAAAAAACTGATAGTACCTACAGTAAAGTAAAGATATAAAACCTGCGTCTAGTCCAAAGTAGATTATTGTACCTCGTGGCCGGTGTTCGCAATAGGCAATGAAGGCAAGTCGGTCCGAACTTGAAACAAAGTTTTAATTACATTTCTATAGGTAGAGGTCGCACCAGGATTTAAGCCAAGTTAGGGCCGGCACAGATCCAGAGTTGATTTCTTCTTCTTTTCAGCATGATTGTGTCCACTGTTGAATGTATGCCTCTTGAAGCTTTCCTAACTCTGTTCTATTAGCGACGATAGTTTGTTTAAAGCGTGAGCTGAAATAATCAGTCAATAAAATTGATGGTTGCTGAAATGTTTGGTGGACAGCTAATATCAACACTGTTTCCTAATATGATACAGTCGATTATGAATTCTCAATTGAAAACAGCCTGGGTTAAAAGCGTTATATATTATTTGTGCCAGCCCTTAAGGGTCACCGCACATTGATGAGCTTATAGTGTGTGGCGGTCCTAAGACGATCGTTTTAACTAGTAACCGTTAGTTATTCTAATAAAACTCTATCTCAATCAAATAGATCGAGAAATTAGGGCTTCATAGATTTGTAGTTTCGTAGGCGAAGGATTTGGACTATTTGAAGTTATTGATTGGAAGATATTAAACTATTTGGGAGATTTCGTATGTCTGAAAAGTTTGTAGATGAAATATTTATTAGTTTAAACAGATAAGCAATCGTAATAATCAAGAGATTACGAGATGAACCAACTGAAAAAGTGTATGAAATTATTTAGAAAAAACATGATACGCTTATGTTATTAATTTATAACAAACATGTTAAAAAATCCTTACCTGGAGTTAGGTAAGTTTATTTTCAAAGAGTTATCATCATTGGACTCATACGTTTTGGACGATTTACAAATCATTGCTGGATATGACACCTCTTTGATAGTGTACACTCTTTTTCCTTACTTTAAACTAGATAAAAATCCACTGTGTATAGTTTCACATCGGGTATAAAAGTACACAGCATAGCACTTTGTATCGTTTTACTGGGCTGAGGGATGGGCTCGCCGGAGGAGCTCTTGACCGCAACAGATGGGCTCTCTGTCTATACTTGCTTAGCTCTATGTAATGGATAGTGGGTTTTAAACTGGCTTTTAAAGTTAGGAAGAAATATTTAGTAGGTGCAGATACTATCAAAAGCACATCGACCTATTCATGCGAAGGGTTCAACTTAGTTGATTACTAATATACCTACTACATAATAGTTTTACGAGCATACGTTTGAGGTAATATGATTCTTAAAGAGTCGGATAGAGTAATGAAGAAGAAGAAGAAGGTACTTAATAAGGATAAAATGAAAATAGCATTACCAAAACTTTGTGTGTTAAATTAAAGGCAATATGAAGTAGTTTCACTTTACATAAACAAAGATAATTTTATCAGAACCATTTCAAATTTATTACAATCTAGAGCAATAAAGCTGTGCATGACGTAGAGTCATTTGGTGCTGGCTATTGGCCCTTGTCCAGCCTGGATACTGGTACAGTCGGCAGCAGCTGGAGCTACCAAGAGATCAAAGCAATACTGCCTTACATACACTTTTTAGGAATGTTTGAGCTGGCGCACCGTCAATAAATATGTAATGCGAGTAGTTTTAAGTAGCAAATCGAGCTGTGAAATATTAGGTGATAGATGAAAAAACTATTAGGAAATTAGAAGCACTCTCGGTGTGGCTACATCATGCTGCGGAATCCTGACTGACATTTTCAACTAATATTTTCAAAAAAATCTGTCAAGTAATATCATTTATCTAGCAATTATCAGTTATCAATTTTTTTTAAAGCATTTAGTTGGCAACTGTAGCAGCTGTCTATTGTACAGGGTAGGCGAACAGTAATCTTGGGAAGCCCGCGCCGACTGTACAGCACACCACTATTTGAATTTATGGCGTTCTTAAGCCGAAGCTGTGCAGCAATTGCAGAAACATGCTACAATGCCTCCAGATGCATAAATCTTCAGCTGAATTAATTGTATGTTTTTGAAATGCTGCAGTAGAGTCGAATACCACTTTTTACACGGATAACAAGATCAGTAGAATTGTAAAGTTGGGGAAAAAAAAACTGGGTGTATTGATGTATTTTGGCATGAAACTGGTCGTCCTTTGTCAAGGTACATAAATTATGGGAAAGAATGGAAAAATATTCGTGCATAAAACAGACGATTACATGCATAAGAAGTCAGTATTTTCCGTGTTGTTCGACCCCGACATAGGTACCTATAGTAGACGCATGTTCGGTTTCATAGACTGTATATTAGTGGTAGACTAAAGTTTTCTCCCGTACAACTTAAAAAAAATATATGCCCCTTTAAAATTAATTTGTAATATATGCACGCCTGCCTCAACAGAATGTCACAAGGGTTCCACACAGCGCCACATTGATCCCAAAACTTTGCCACGAACCAAGACATTAGCGCAAAAATAAGAATACTTATTCAATTGTTTCAATTAAACGTCATTAATTTATCTGGTAATTGAGATAATTACGGAAGAGTTGGTAGCAATTAGCGTCAGTCGGAGGCGGTGGAGGGCCCTCGCCCCTTCGAGGCCGAGAGCCATCTGGCGGCGTTCCAGTGCGGCTCTTCTTAACACGAGAAAATTCAGTCGCTCAACGAGCCGCCCGTGGATGATGAAATGCTGGTGACAAAGGACCGAGCAGATCACGGCCACATTAGATTAGGAGGAAAATGTCCTGCTTTGAGTTTGGTTAAACGATTGTGTTCCGCTTTAGGTGAATTTTCACGGATGCTCAATGAATTAAACGATGGATTTTTTCTATACGCATATCAACTGAGTTTAAATATAAAAGTACCAAAAATAATGCTTAATTCAAATTTAAAACAACTTATATACCATTTTCCATTAGGTACCTACTTATCTCGATATATCTTGAAAAGGAATAAGATTATGTAAGATTGTTCACTGCTAACAATACTCGTAGGTTTTATTCTCGAGAAATCAGAAGGCGTGGGCGTGGATAATCTGATTACGTTTAATAAAAACTCGTTGATATGAGGATTTGTATTTGACGAAAATGTCAAGCGTTCAATCTTCTATCAAGTGTCTTTAGATTGGAATGAAAGGTCAGAAGGAAAATTGATGGAAAAAAGTTATTGTCTGGGAAAAAAAGGTACTTTACTTACTTAAACAGTCGCTATAGTAGGCGGATCGCACACTTGACGCACGACAGGGCGCTAAAATATCGCTGCGTCAACAGCGGTTGAGCGTTTTTAGTATGGGAATTGACATTTCTAGTATGGATCTAACAGACTGCGATGTTTTAGCGCTCTGTCGTGCGTTATGTGTGCGATCCGCTAGTATTCCTTGCCTAAACTGAATCCAATAATAGTTTTGTATTTACGAGTAGATCTAGTGAAGGATGCAAATACTCATAGCTTCGGTGCAACATATGTTTTCGTTGGCAAACTTATTTATTTTATACACTGCATCTGAAAATATATAGATGTGGTAGGTAATATGCTGATTCTCATAACTATAGGAACCGAGTAGGTATAAAACGTATGTAAAAAAACTAAATAATAGGGAATACATAAGTACATTCTACGCTGTGACATTTAAGACCAGACAATAATAGCAGTCACTCAGCCGTACTATTAACATTCTTTACATTATTTTAAGTACATTCGTACTTGATTATAGCGTCTACTATCGTTTTTTTGTTGAACCACACCTACTATAGATTTATAAAATAGAAAATACTCAACTATTTCTACGACTATTCCGCAAATAGAACTCGCGATAAATACCGCCGCATCGCAGTCAGATCCAGCACAAATTGAATTTCCCAGTCAGTCCTATAAAGACTCAACTCCACGGGCATAACCGTTTCACAATGACAATTTCAGTCGAAAGGAATAAAATCTGGAAACGCTCGTGTGAACTGCAATGTACTAGAACGATCATTATGCGAAAATTCTTGCGCAAACCGTAAAAGTTGCTCCTAGTTATTGCGTTGGGAAGCGTGCATTGACACGAGGAGACGAAGAAGTTAGGTCTTTATCACACTTCAGCGCAAAAATAACGCTGCGCTAACGTATGCGCCTGCCATACTAGAAACGTCACTCCCCATAAAATTACCGCTCTCGACGCAGGTCCAACGCTCGGCGCTGCGCTAGTCATAGTTGTATATACAATGTTACGCTAGTATATAATATCATTGTATACAATTAATATAGAACCATAGGTACCATAAAGTAGGTGTAGCTATTATCTATGGTATAGTATACCTTACTTAAATTCAGAATGGAAATGTACACACACTACACTGGACTGAAAAAATAACGCGAATAAAAAATTGCTCATCTAATCGACAAGCTATACCATAAGTACTAACTACTTATGTAAGAACTTGCAATAACTTAAACATGATAATAAATTATGTTCCTGTTTCTGTGCCGGACTTATCTTGTAGGTAAAACTTTTACCGTCTTCAGAAGTTTAAGCCTACCTGTAAGTTATGAAGATTTTCCTCTTCAAACTAGCTTTTATTTAAATTAATATTTTGCTTCTCTTCATTATTTACTCTCTACCACAAGTTTCTCTTCCTTTCTTTTCGTGGTGGACACAGAGACTGCTAGTTAGCAATAATTGTGGTCATACCCACCCACGCTGAGATAAAGGTTATAAAAATAAAAACAGCTTCACATAATGTTTGCTTATTTACCGACATGATTTTTTGTATGTAATTAAATAAATAAAGACACTTTCTTACCGACAAGATTAATTGATTCGATTCGATTCCATTTTCAGAATTTCTGCAGTCTCGGCTGTGTTTCTTTTTTATTCAATAATTTAAAGTCCTTTCTTTCTTTCTTTTTGTGTGGGACGCCGAGTCGTCCAACGACCTAATGAGCTCTAGTGTCACAATTTTTCAACCGCCTTCTACAAGTTGTACTTCTGACATGGTTGTGTAATTACCGCCGACCACAAGCTTATTCTTATTACAGAAATGTTACGTCCACGGCTGTCAAAATACTAAGACCAATTAGGCTTTTCGATCTCCAATAAATTGGGTAGAGTAAGGTCAAAGTAACAAGATAAAGAACTATGAGTAATTGGGTCGTTGAACGATTCGGCGTCCCACACGAAAAGAGAGACAGCTAGTAAACTAGATAGAAACAAGTCACATTATATCATAGGACAAAATAAGGACAAGAAAATATAGTTGTAAGTCAGCCAGCCATAAGTGGCTGTCAATTCGGTAGGTACTTTCCGTCGAACGGGTTTAGAAAAGGAGAAATATTTTAGTCATGTCGTGTTTAAAAACGTATTTACGACTGTTTTTTATGTCTATCTATATAAGGAATCCTTTGCCATTTCTAGTCATTTAGTCACAATTTTTTAAGCAGTTGTTAATAATGTTATTTTTTTATAATTTATAATTAAGTTAAGAGTAATTACCGAATGGACACCACGCAGTATTACAATCTATATTCTTTGTCTCTTTTCATTGTCTCACTGAAGTAAGACACTTCATTGTTGTATTTTGTATCATAAGTAAATATGTATTCGTTGTTTGTTGGCTAAACAGCAGACGGTATTTCATGTTAGGTCTTTACTACTAGCCTTCCGCCGTCCATATTTTATCCTTATACCGAGTTAGCTAAAAGAATGTAATCCGAAATGTTATTTCTTCCACAGTAATGTAGACAATGGCAATATTTTAGCCTAAGAATGTGGGTTACTGTATGAATAGTGTCCTGGATTAATAACTACCGTTTCGATGGGCTGGCGACGCCATAGTACAAAAAAATAGCAGTAGACCTAGAGCAGTAGCCATAAAAATAGTTTTCTATCTTAAGCTGTTATTTTCTTGCAATGTAAAGACTCAGGCGGGAGGTGTCTCGTAGCGAAGTAGCTACGAAGTATTTGCAATAAACACAAGACCTCATACATAGAAACATGTTGTTCAATGCTGGTAGCAACTAATGAAGCAGTCGTGTAGCTTAGTCGTTACGGAACCATGAAACAACGCGAGAGGTGTTATATTGCTGGAAAACTTCAGATTTACATGCTATCTTATCGGTACATTGGAAAACCAGGTGGCAGTTGGCGTAGCTGTCTCGTAGCAAATTGGCTACGCAGCCTTTGCCATAACGCTGCCTTGTTTGCCTTGCTCACTGACATGTACTGTGGCTGCATAGGCGGTGGCTGGCGTCGCTCCAGCGTAGCCGTCTCGTAGCGAAGTCGCTACGTAACCGTTAAACTACACGCGTTTAGTTTCTTTTATTTCTTAACTGAGTTCGACAAAGAGGTTTTACCAGTAGATAATAATTACAGAATAATAAAATATTTTAATGTAAAGCCTTTTCAGCAAGTATCAATTTTATAGTCAGAAGTCATAACACTTAAAAAACAATTTATAACTATGATGTTTTTTGTTTGAGAACTTTTTACTTTAATAATTACAACCAAAACACCACCAAACAGGCCTTTCTCACACAGCAGCGTAAAAATAACGCTGTGGTAACGTATGTGACAGATTCATACCCAAAACGTCAATCACACACACAGGCACACACATATCACGCCTTCATCCCTTGCGGGGTAGGCAGAGCGATAACGATCGCAAAACCACGGTTGTTATCGTCACGTCTGACAACATTTGTCAAAACGTCAATCCCCATTCTAAAACCACTCTAGACGCACGACCCAACTCTAACGCAACGATAGCGCAGCGTCGTGTGGTGGGCTTGCTTCGAGAGCGCGGTTTTTGTACGGGGAATTATCGCTAGGTAGATTAGTTCATTATTTTAGCGCTAAAGTGTGATAGAGGCCAAAATCAGTTTAGTAACTAACTATAACAACAAACGTTAGTATAGTACAGCGGATGCAGAAATGACAGTTTGAGTTGTCAAATCGATAGTCTTGGAATGTGACGACGTGTGTAGTTTGGCCGGGAGCCAGGAACGGCCGAGAGCCATCTTCGGCACTCCTCCGGCAGCGCCTAGTAAACATTAGGCCTTATTCTTGTAATATTAGTTTGTACGAGGTTATTGGAACTAGGTAGGTGTTTCTATTCATAGGTATTTGACTATGATTTAATGGTTATTTGCCTGACAGGTCGAAGAGATACTTTAACGACATTGTATAGAAATATTGTAATATGTAGGTATATTATATTACGTCATTATTTCACTATTTTGGATGGCCTAGAAAATAGCTTTTATTTTAATTCAGTTTTAATGGTTTATTACACATTTCCACTTAATACACACTTCATATTATATTTATTATCTTGTAAGTTCCGAATTTTTAGAGCATTTAACAAACATATATGACAAGTATGCCAGTACTATGGAAAATAGTATTAACTGTTGTTCAACATGATAGCACAGACTAAATAATAGTACTAATGATAGACCGCTATGGTGGCACACAGGAGTTCAATAAATGATAAAACATACAAAAATGACAGTTTGTAAAATATTTCGACAAACCACCCAATGATCTATGGTTTGAGAAGCGTAAATTTTAGGATGCTGATGTAGAAAAGAGAGCTTTTATCAATTAAATTCTGTTAACAATAATATATCATTGGCTAAAGGTATAAAGATAGAAGCGAAAGGAAGTTCCGAGATACCAGCTAGTTCTTTAAAATACGACTGTTTGGTTTGGTCATTTCTCCATGGTTTGACTAATGCAGTTCCATGGATGTACACTTAGGTACTTAGGTATGTAGGTGATCGTAAACCAACCAGGAGTCCCCACTGGGCTACTAATGAAGCACTATAGTCCACAAATTGCCGATCCGAAGCACTACTTCGTCTACGTACACACATGTATCCTTGCATGCCACCTCTAAATAGTATGAAGAATAGTATTGTATCCATTGTATTGGAAGTAAATAAAATATAATTTGAAACCAAAAGGAACATTTTTGTTAATTGGATAATTTGAATAAAACAGATAAACTGTATGTGTGGTTCACAGGAAACGCAGCTGCTGATTCCCTGGAGTCATCCCTTCGTTAGGCGTCTTTTACGGTAACTAAGTTATCTATATAATATATAATAAGTTATTTCAGACAACAATCGAGACTTACGGTTAAACGTGCCCTCCGAAATACGGAACCATCTTTTTATTTGCATGCTTATGTTCGTTTATTTGTCAATGTGTTCTTTCGTATCTCTTTCATTCTAGTCTCCATTGCGAGTGTATTCACAACGGACAACCGCGGTCTCAACTTAAGTACAGAAAACATGAGTGGCCAATTCCTACCGTCTAACTTCTTTTTCGTCTTATTAATGTTCCTTGCATTGGTTTTTTAACGTTTTGTTCAAGAAAGCTCTACTTTAATGAATACTGTGTGCAGAGGAGGCGTCCTAAAAGTCGGTTTATGTTTAGTGTAATTTGATTTGAACAACATATTTATTTGACAAAAAAGTAAGGTATGTTGCGTTGTAGATGCATATTAAAATCCGTCTGCTATGGCTAGTTTTTATAGCTGTACATCCACAATGTCGGTTGTGGTCCCGACGTACGCGGGCTGCAAACTTGAGGGCCCAACTTCTCCCGGCCGCGGGCAAACTTCCTTTTTCATTTAATTCCCCGAAACGAGCACCGCTTACAATATTTCCAACAACTTTCGACTCGGCCTTCGTTATAAATTTGATAGTTAGTCGCTGTTTCTTATGGAGCTAGGTATTACTTGCAATAAAAAATATATATACAATAATTTATGTTCAATATTATACTTAGGTACTTAATGTACCCTGTCAGTAAGTACACGCTCAGGGTAGTGAGCGAGCATTTCTCCCTAAACATTTTTAGATCAAAGTAACACTGCAAGCCTTTATACTTACTAAACAAAACAAACAGAAAATAACAAAGAATTTTCTTTTAAAACAGTAAAGCGCTTTGGCTTCAATTCCAGATGGCGTGCGTGTTTAGAAGGAACTCGCAAAGCCTTTCGGTGGTCCGGAGGCGCGTTCCGCCTCACGATAAGGGCTGATCTGCGGAAGACAGCGGTGCAGCGTGCAGCAGACGCGATCGATACTGCAGCGGGGGGGGGGGGGCGGGGGCCCGGGGGGGCGACACCCCCCTGCCGGCTGAAACTTTCGCGATAAGTACGGAACTAGCGCGTGGTGTACGCAATGCAATATTGTTAGCCGGTTACGAGTCTGAAACAGCGGATATTAAGGCTACAGAGACTCTGGCGTACGGTTTTTACATTGTTTGCGAGTTTCAAATGAATATGGGGTGCGCTTTGTATTAATTAATACGTAGTAGTGCTGGCGGTGGCTGTGTATGCAAATGAAGGCACTCGGTAGATGTGGGCCCTCATTAATGTTGGGGTAGGTCTGTACTCTGTAACTAACCTTGCACATTGAAACTGTAATGAGCGCTCGTCTATCGGTCGTTTCGTACTAAAACTATCCACAAGTTAAAGGGTATGTTTAAGTAGAATGGGTCCATCGGAACGTTCTTCGACTCGGTGTTCCACACAGTAGAAGTAGAATTAGAAAGATACATGAAAAAACAAGAAATGGAAGTTTAAATTGTGTCTGGATATTACCGTCACTGGCAGGAAAGGTAACTTCGCGAGCATTTATTCAGACACCAATAAATAACTCGCGTTATCTGAAAACTTGTTGCGCAGAAGCATCGTTCGGAAATTTTCTTTCGGAACGGTGAAAATTGTACCAAATTGTACCAATAAAGCGTTCTCAGTGTGAAATTAGTCTCAGAACTTGTGTGGAGCGACCGAGCAAGTTTGGACCCGCCGTAGTTCGCGCCCCGCACATCTGTGACGGTTTTTATTTATCTCCCAATAAGATTTGCCAAGTTCAACTGGTATAACAAAGTTCCCCGGAACTGCAGATGTACTTGTTTTTCCCGCTGCGGCTGAGGTATAAGGCAGATGGAGTATTGAGATTAAAACTGATAAGGTACTATCTCTAGAATACCTAATCCCACAGTACTCTCAGAGAAACTGACCTACCTATAATAGAATTAGATATTTAACGAATTGGAAGTAGTAATTTGGTAAACTGACCATTATTTTAGGAGCTTATTTTGTGTGGGAGTGTGCATGTATTATATGATAAAATATTGATTTCCAGCCCGTTATTTTCAATGATTTATTGACAGTGAAGTCGCACGCAAGTAAATTTGGTTTTTATTTCATAATTATTATTTAGATTTATTTCTTCCCGCGGGTGTTGTAAAAGGCAATTAAGGGACTCGAGGGTTTCATGTGTATTACAATTTTAGGCGGCAGGCTGACAACCTGTCACTACAGTGATACACGAATCATCTGAAAGGGCCCTCAATACTTGTCAGACGTGGCAATAACGACCGTAATTTTGCGATCGTTAACGCTCTGCCTACCCTTCAAGGGATAAAGGCGTGATATGTGTGTGTATTTCATAAATTTAATTATGATTTGATATCAAAATATTCTCGTAGCGCGCATGCTAGACAGAATGAATTAAACCGCGAAATAGGATGGTTTGCCGATAACGCTCAACCTCGTATGATTGTACCTACATCCTAATTTCCAGATAATGCGTTATTGTTTTAGGAGCTACGCGTCGCTGTAAAAACAGCGCGGGCGAAAGTATGTAGCCTTTGTCTAACTTTGTAGAATAGTGGCTTCTCTTTTTGGTAAAGTGCGCTCATTCTACCATTATGCCTAGTTTGAAGTTTCCAGATACTGTGTTATTGTTTCAGGATAAAACAACGCGTCGCTGTATAAACACGCGGGCGGAAGTTTGCGCTACGTAATGGTGTTTATGTCTCGTTTTCAGTCCAACAATGCATTTTGCAGCGTTACCTACGTAGTTCAAACAATGGAAGTTTTTAGTAGTCATTTATTTGAAACATTGAAATAAGTAAGACTTCTGATTTCGTGTGGGTCGAACGACCCGATAAACCTTGGCATCAGACTTTTAAACCGCCTACTTGTGTGAAAGTCCGCCGTGTAAGTAATCAAATATATCAAATGGAACCGACTTAACGTTCCTCTTCGAAGCACGGAATCGTCTTTCTTTTCGAACCATCAGAAGAATCACAATGATGGCTGTTGATGATGCGTACCTATGTGAAAGAAAGAGAAACTATATAGTTTCTGAGCGATGTAATTGAAAGAAGAGGATACTTTTGTATCTATGCAATAGTATGATTTATGTACGTATGAATTTCACAGCATTCCACGGCCATATTTGCTAAAATAGTTATATAATCAGGTTCATTCGGCCACAATGGTCGTAGTGCGCTATGAGAGCCGTACACAGCGAAATATTATTTTGTGCAGCGGCAGATGGGCGCAATTACACACGAGAACACGTTTAATGCTGCACTTAAAAACGTTTTAGTGTACCTACCTTGTGTAGAGTCCCAGAACAAGGAAGTGTTTCAGAGTAAACCCTGTGAACAACCACGGCTCCATATATAGAAATACTGGGAATCGGAACGAATGGCCGTCACTTTTACCTGAGTATATTTCCGTGATTGTTCAAAAATGTGGATTCTGTTACTTTTTATCCGTTCATTTAGGCGTAGTCACATCACACCTGCTGCCATCTGTAGTCTATTGCCAGTCGCCATTATAATTTTATTATGTATTACTCAAACTTTCAGCGACCTAAGAAACAGATGAAACAATCCAACCGACACTATATCGAGAAGGGCACTTAGTTTAACATCAAAAACTCATTAAATTAGATTTTCATTGCGTACTCTGTTCGTTAGATTTCTTTTTAACATTCCCTAGTACTAAAGTATACACACATTTAACTCGAAGGTATGTTGTCAAAGACTCACGGAAATGCAAAAATTCCAGCCAGCGTATGATTGCGGCGACGTTTTATGGCTTCGCCCTGTCCCTCTAAAACATCTTCCACTGCCCTGAGGTGTAGTGTAGTACGCGCATTGTTGTCTCGATGTCGTGCTGTCCCGGAGACACGGAAATGCGAAAAGCCAAGGTAAACCGTTTTTATAGCACCACTACGCGTTTTAATGGCGTAGTGTAGCGCGTTCAGTGAAGCTAATCCCACCGAAAATATTTTCATGTAAAAACTGCCAACACGAGCACCAACAACAGAGAAAAAGATATCAGGTATCATGGAGGAGGAGGGCCAAGCCTCTGAATCTACACGCCCTAACTGCACCATCCCAAATTATTACAAACTTTACATCTTAGCCAAAATGTGCGGCTTGTCTCGTCTTCCTCAACCTGTCACTATAGTGATACACATGTTTTCCGAAACAACCTTAGAAAACAATACTCAAAAATGTCAGACGTGGCGATGGCGACCGTATTCTTGCGGCTGTTAACGCTGTGCCTACCCCGCAAGGGATAAAGGCGTGATATATGTAAGTATATATGTATGTATGTCTCGTCTTGGCGGTAGGGCAAACGTAGGGTACGACCGTTACTCCAGATAGGTAGGTGCTAATTGTAAAATTTTTTGCTCCCTAAACGGGATAATACCTGCTACGAGCAGCGGGTAAATAGATTTCACATAGATAGAGATAATTGCATCGTCGCTTCCAAACTTTGTATCTAATCTAGAAAACCTACGGCGCATCGCACCCTTAACGCACGACGGAGCGGAAAAATATCGCAACGGTCTGTCAGATCAATATTAGAAACGTCATTCCCCATGCTAAATCCTATTGGATGGACAACGCTGCGATTTAGCTGCGTCAACAGCGGTTGAGCGGTTTTAGTATGGGGAATTGGGGATTGTCATTTTTTGTATGTATCTGACAGAACGCTGCGATATTTTAGCGGTCCGTCGTGCGATAAGTGTGCTATCTACCGCTACGCAGGTCGAGGGCCCTACTAAGCAGGTACCTACCTACCCACTAAATTGAAGAAGCGCATCTCGTGTTTCAGAATTTTTAGAATGAAGGTGCCATAGTGTAAGCTTTTTAAGAATCAAAGCGTAAAAGAGATGAAGATGTTTTTCAACAACAACACTTTCAAACATCGCGTGCGAGGTGGCCTTATAAAATCTCCTTCATGATCCAAAAAGCCATGTTATCGTCAAAGGAAAGGCAGGAGACCGCAGTAAGGCCGAGATCGTGATTTCTTTGACGAGATGTTAATAAATGGCGCGCTTACACGTTATAATTGGGAAAAACTGTCGCGTCGCGCTCTCCGTTACAGATGGGAATAAATCTTTATGTAGACGGAGATCGCTTGCCAGGAGTGGACTTAGAAACGTTCGAGCATACTGAAAAGAAACAGAGTTAAAAGAATTAAACCTAGCACTTGCCTATTTCTTGAACCCTTAAAATACAATCAAACAGAGAGGCTAAGTAAAAATGTTAATAGTTTACAATTAATGCGAAGATACTTTACTTAAGCTGCTTACGGAAGATCATTAGCAAAAATACGATACCGCATTTACATCTGCTTATAAGCAGTTTAAGAATAGTCTGAAAGGTGCAGATTGAGCCATCCAATTTAAGGAATAATATATATCTAAAAGGAAACTGCATAATCGTTAAAGATTAGATCTATTTTCTCTTAAGACAGCATGGCATGCAGCATAAAACTCTACTGGGGGTCCAGAATACGTCTCTGTGCGGTAGCTCTTCTCGCCAGAAACTTATTCAAGGCACGCGCCCACTCTGTCCCCTGAATATAAGGAATATAAGGCGTCGCGTCGCGGCCCATTTATTGCACGTCGCACGAGAGTCTTACTGAACTAAACATTAAAATATCGGTAGTTCGAGAGCAACCGGTAGATTCCTCATCGTCAAATATAAGAGCCATGCTTTCGGCGAAGCAATTTCCATTCTTGTCTGTTTCCGGCCAATGTTTTGACCTCTATATACGATACGACGCAAGCCCTTTCTTTCATTTGGTTGATTAATTCCCATTTTGCTCTAAATTAATATTACGAGGATACTAAGCCTTTCATTCGTCATCACTTTGATTACCTATTTGGCGGTTGAGAACTCTGAGAAGAAGAAGCTAAAAAAGTATGTAAACTAGGCAATTTATAGGGATTTTCATTTGGAATCGGTAGATAATTTGAAATTAGGTATATCGGTAGAAATACCGATTATCCGGTAAGTTCAGTAACCCTGCCATCGCCCGTCGCCAGGACGTTCGAACTACGCTAAATAATGAACGGGACGAACGCGCAAATTTTAATTATGGCTTCAGGAATATGCCAGAATACTAATAACGGCAACCTGAATACCTATCTGGGAGCGAAATTGCTGAAGCGACAGAAACTTGACATCGCATTTTTATACAGGGTGTTGAAAATTACTGCGTTCCTTTTCAGTGGTGAAGTAGCCCATAATAAACAGAACTAGCGGTCCACCCAGTTTCAACCGCTGCTTGTCGTTTTCGTGATATAGAATAGAATAGAAAAGAAAACGTTTATTTAAAAAAAACAGTTACATTTGTTCCTTAATCTAAAATACGCCAAACTGTAACAACAGTTTGTTGGCGTTAGCGCTCAATCACAGTAGTCTATAACAAGTAACTGCCACTTTAAATTTAAGACTTACAATGGTAATACTAGTTACATTTATTTAATTTTAATTAGTACATATTCATATATGAAATTATTACATACATATTCGTATTTTGCAACGTACAGAATAATACAGAAGCAGAGCCTTGTAGTCTCTACCCGACATTCAAAATTTCGTTACTACACTGAAAGCCAATCTTTGAATCTCAAACAAAATCACTCTCGTCATCTGCAAAATTTAGATTGTAGCGCGATTAGACTGCGCGTGCGGCGGTTGTGGGTATGCCGTGTTTTTCTGGTGACGTCACTCGCGCAAATTGTAATCATCCCCCGCCATCGTCCGCCCTGACGAACGCCAGAAATACGGACAAACGGACGGGCAGCCAGCTGTGCTCATTATCGACATTAATTGCGTTTTGTTTGCAGAGATGCGCCGAGACTTCAAATTGCAGTCGAAACAAAACTAATGACGCGTAATGAACAGTTCAAACGCTCGCCCCGGGCTGCGCGCCAGCGGAATTCTTAGTTTTAATAGGAATTAATAGCGGAGTTTTCGTTTTCATAGTTTAATTTACCTTTCTTGCTGTAATGAAATCATTTAAGAGTCTTTAGTTTTGCATGCTCTTGCAGACGAAATCTACGACAGCATGTACGATTCACGACGCTGCACTGACATTTTGTAAAGTTGTCATAAAGCTATAGTTAGTATTCATAAGTAATAAGGTTTTTTAAGACGCTGTTATGAAGGAAGGCCAACGAAAAGCGTTACTTTCGATTCATTTTTTAAGCCTGTTACTGATGCTACCAAGACCTCAAAAAAATATATGACATACTCGAAGATATTATCTAGTAGTAACACTATCGTATGACTCGATTGGTTTGACATATTTTAATTAAAAAATATATCAAAAAGAGCATTAAAAATATTTTCAAACCAATTTTATCGTTATTTGGACTACTATTTTGATATAGTTTCTTGATGTAGAATATTCATATTTCAATGTCCTATAAATTATACTATTAGGTTTTAGTGAATGAACAGATTTTAATTCAACAAATCATTTTTTTCCAAAAATTAGAACGGTTCTCGCCGACAAACCAAGCTCCCGATGACATCCCGCACCGCCCGCTACCCCGCCAGTACCCAAATGGCTCTTGCCAGCGCCGGTACTGTGTCAAAATTTCCCGCAAAATTGACAAATATTTTTTCGTAATTATTACGTCGCTCATTTTACTTATGACGTTAGTGACATGGACAGATTGCTTGATAAAATACTTTATGGCTGACACCAAAAGGCGTAATTTAAGTATGCGCTTATTATTACGTCGGTTACGTCTTTTGGCGAGACGAGCAAAAATTTATCGTAGCTGTCGCTTCAGCTAGCCTTGATGAGAGACGATATTTTATCTATAAGATAATAAAAAGCAAAAGTCTAACCAAGCCTTTTTACTTATAATAAGAAAGGAATGATACATAACTAGTAATTCACTTTAAATATTTACAGTGTGCATTCTGAACATGAGTAACGTTTGTACAGTAGGTACCAAGTAATTTTTAATACCTATTATCTTTTCAAGATAACTCTTGGTTGACAGGTTATCTAAACAATTTTCCCCCAAGAATTTATTACAGAAACCGACACAGCGGTGCCAAATTAGATCCAGTCGGTGGTCATTCAACCACAGACCAGAGATGTCTTGTGCGCGCACGCAAATATATTGTTTTCTTTGTGTAACGCACAAATCCGCTCTTCGGACGGAGCGAATAGTGATATTTTTAAAGTCTGAAGACGATATTGCTTACGTACGCCATAATCTAGCCACGTATATATAATCTGTGATACCCATACGCTGTTCTGTGGTCGGGATGGTATGGGATTCAGACATACAAACAAAACTACATCAGAGAGCAGTCTTACCAGCTTCTTCACAATTACAAAATTTTTGCGCTGCTCTTATAACAAGAAAAGTAGGAATTCAATAAAGCGCATGTGAGTGAGGCTAGGCTTAGGACAATTGTGGACTAAATAGGGGCCCAATTTTAATTTTAATATTATCAAACAAGTCCTAAAATATGAGTACCGAAACTGAGTAATTTTTGCTCTACTTTGCACCGTTTTTGAGGTATTTTCACTTGTTTGCACTCTTTTTAATTTTCGCAAAAGTTATTTTTTTGAAATGTTTAATGGCGTTTGCGAATGGCAATTATCTGTCACGCGTACTTTTTTCTATTCTTTATTGCATCTTTTTTTTTTTTATCCGACCAGCTTGGAAAAAGGGTTATGTTTTATATGAGATGGGGCACTTAACTAAAATCTTTTGTAAGCTTTTTAGTTTTATTTTCGCTGTAATAACATAGACCCATGTTATTACAGCGAAGTTTTAAGTTCTCTGTGGCTGTGGATGTAGAAGAAAGAATAAGTTAATTTTCGAATTTTCTTCAGATTACCCCGGGTTTTTTCGCCCGTGATCCTATTTAAAAAGTATCTGTTCACCCTCTCTTTCACGCTCGTTTACTCACCTACATTGCTTTTCCGTTCTAGCATCATACTTCAGAAATTCATCTAACATCCGGCTTACGTTAAAAAATTATCGTTCAGTTGTCCATTCGTTTCATCTTACAGTTGTTCGTCTCATCTTACAAATCATCCCACATACATGATGTAAATTCTAGTATTTCACGGGCTACAGCTCAAGTCGACGGTTGTTGGCACTTAAGCCGGCGGCATTAACAAAAGAAAACAATGAAGTACCTACCTATAGCAAGAAGCAGGCGTGACTGAGGACTCCAATGTAAAACGCCATTTAACATTTTAGTAAAATATCATTTTTGAATATTAAAAACGAATGGAAACTAAAAGTGCATATATCTTGAGAACAGTACATCGTATAGCAAATATAACTGAAATTTCGTACTCAATTTTTTGGACTTGGGACATTTTCCAACTTTCGACCATTTTCTATCAAAATTGAAATAATTGTTTACACCTTTTGATTCATAATCATCTTTTTTACAATCTATTCGTACTTTTTCAACTTTACAGAATCTGAATTGGGTCGGCTAGATTTTTTTTCATATTTCGACCTATGTTCCAGGGGGAAAGTTGTTCAGTTTCAAGGACAGGTTCATAAAAGGAGCTTAGTACTTATCCTAACATCGTTTGTAATTAAATTTGTGTGTTTTAACTATCCATTACGTTATTTTAAGGCCTTCCTCCTCTTCTGCGTCCATCCATCTACCCACATTCATATTTCGTTTCGTCGCATTATCACAAAAAAAAAAAATTCACGGTAGAAGTAAAAGTTCCATGGCCGGGATAAAGCTCAAATATATTTAAAAGGTGGTCGGACTGCGGTCATGTCCATAAGACACACGACGTACGGGTGCGTAGTGTGCGAGCGCCAGATGATGTGTCTGAGCGCGGGGAGCGCGGGCGGCCCCCCCGGCCTCACCCCCTGAAATCGTGATTTGAGCAGCAACTCCTCGCCTTAAGGCGGATCGCATACTTGACGCACGACGGAGCGCTAAACAGATCCTAGTAAAAGTTTCCATTACTTATTCATACTTGTGCGCAGTGCAGCGTACATAGCGAACTATTACAGCAAGCGTAAGGCATTTAAAGTGATTTGTTTGTATCGCAAACAGCATAATTGCCACGCTCCTGCCTCCTTCCAAACTGGTCGGGAAACTATAAATGTTGCCGGGTACAACCTACACCACATTTGTAGGGAAATTTTAAACAAATTAGTCTACAGGTTGCCTTAATAGTGCCCGGAATGGGAAAGGTGAAAGGAAATGGCGGTGCGAGTAATTTAAAAGTTGTCACATGTCTATACTGCGTTTTAGGTGCTGTTAGGTATGTTTTATGTATTCAGAGTTCAAGTTACCCATAGAAACATGAACTTTAGCTGCTTTTGTATCTACCACTACAGTAGTAAAAATTTATTTTAAAAGATTTATGATAGCATTAAAAAATTTACCTACCACAAAAAGAATACTCTATCATAGAGTATTTGTAATGCATACCTACGTGCATTTTAGTTTGTTGTAACTTATTTCACAGATTCAAAATATCTCCCGAAAAACTGAAATTTTAAAAGTTTTCTTATTTACTACTTTACACTCTAACTTTTAGAGGTAATAAAATGTAAAGATTGTTTTAGAAACTTCTGAAATATTTTTTTATATAGGTACGTACATTTTACGTCTAATACACAAAAGTCAAACTTTAAAGTGTTGAGAAATTTTTTAAATTTTAAAGTCGGTTTTAAATTGTAATAAATGCATGTTTAAGGCAGGCACTTGAAGGAAAGCCATCTAATTTATTTTCATTTTGACTGAGTGCACAAGAAGCAAGCATTGTACTTATTCTAATATTTACAAAGTGCAGCCAACCTTTTTGGGATCCCTGTTTTTTATCAAAGATTTTAATGCCTACGAACATATTTGTTTTAGATGTAATAAAGCGTAATAAATCGAAAGAACGTTATCTATCGCATTTGTTATACGGTAAAATGAGGACCTGATCACGTATTCTACGCACATATGACACTCTCCGGAAAATGAGACGCGTTTGTATACAAAAGCAAATATAACCATAGTATCTATTCTATAAGGTGGCCGGGGTCCCACATAATGGATCAACTTATAATGGTTTACCATACACTTACTAGTAATAACCAGTGTAACTTGAATTCTTAAATGAGTAGGTAGATGTGCTTTGAAAACCATAAGAACTCGCGTTAATTTTGAAGAATACGTTATTAGAATACCTAAGTAAACCTAGGAAGAAGTAGGTAATGGATATTTGTGTATGTGAAATAGATACCGCGCATCTAACTTAATATGTTGGTCCAAAACTTTTCGTCTCGTGTGATCATTTTCATAAGTAGATTGTAAAAACTTGAAAGTTCGACCCCTTAAACTTTGTGGCTTATCGAATCCCCTGACTAGTGTTCATTTTATTTTGGTAGTAAGAAGTGATGTACGAAACATCTTGTATATTTCCAAGTGTGGTGTAGTGTATGTAGGGAACCGGCGGCAGTCTGAAGACAACTTTTATTTTTACAGGAAACGGGAACCCGTCCGCTGCTTACTTATGCATAGTTCCAGATAAGTTTGCATCATGTTGCCTATTCCGTGTGTTCCTCTCAGAGCTCCATATTTATGGCACGCAAAATAAAATGTAGCCTGTCGTCGAAGCTTGATAAAAATGCAAACCGTAGCCGCCGGCTCGTCGGCTCCGACGCCCACGGAATATGGGTATCATGTATCGAGACAAGATTACGTAGTAGCAGCATCAAGACTACAAACAATTTGTTTAAATAAGGCCGGTAGTCTGTGCTGTGGGGTGAGCGGGGTGAGCGCTCGGCTCGAGCGGGGGAGAAGGTAGTAGCGCTCACCTGGCCGTCAGGCGGTCGCAGGTAAACATTGTAACGTGACCCGACCACGTGCGGAGCACATGATCCTCTCTCCACCCGGAGCCGGACTCCACCGTCTCCCTCGCATTGTACGAGCCGCTGGAAATACGATAACTGGCTCCTCCGAGATACTATTTCCTAGCCTAACACCGACACGCAGTTTAATGATTTTTATTTTACCCAGTTTTATTTTATCGAATTTCCAGTGAGGAAGCGCAGTTGCCGAGTTGAACCGGGGGGCGTGTTCCAGACAGTATTGATTTTGTTTTGTTGTTTCGTTCTGTGAGTAGTTGGGTGCGGGCGTGCGAGTAGGAGCGCGCTAGTGCGGAGGCTGTCGGCAGCGTAGAGTTTCCGCGCGAGCCGCCGCCCGGTGGCAGAAGGGCGTACGTACGGGATGAATGAAACGTGGTGCGATCCTGAAACGACGGCCGCTGTCGACGCATCCGCTTCCGGTAAATCCGCTCTACAACTTCATGCACTTAGGTTTGTTTAAAACTGTTCCCTTGTATTACTGTTTTCAAAAACTGAGGTAGAGTTTTACGTATCGGCAACTATGCGTCAGTTTGCACATTTTTATTAGGTAGGAAATATATGAGGTATTGTTCAAGTGCCAACCACCAAGTGCAGTCAACAAAACACTCATAGGTATTACTCTCAAAAAGTTTCATAAACTTCAAGAAAGTTCTGCAAAAATTACGAGCTCTTTTCAAACAACATTAAAAGTTTACGCTCCAAGTTGACAACTTATAAAAAGCGTGAGAATTATGCATATTGTTATATCTAGGTAAATTTATGGTTGCCAAAGGAAAATTTTTCGCAGTTGATCCTGCAAAAGTTGGTGGCTGTACTCTGCTGAATATCGGCGGCCCGCAGGGAGGCCCAACTTTTCTCAATACTCGTGTGTATGTAGCGTCGGTATACTCTGTGTAAAAATATTCATTTTGTCGTTTTGCTCGTTTTACCCTCTTCGCAACTACACAGACGATTCCTTTATGAACACCTACATATTGTAGCTACTCGTAGCAACGGCGTATAAAAACGTTTACTTTGTTAAAGGAAAATGTTACCTTCTCTGCTCTACCTGTGCAAATATTTCGGGGAACTTTCGTATGTGTTTGCGAACACAACTTTGCCGAGGCAAATTAGAAATTGCAATAGGTTCGTACCAACTTTGGGTAGCCGCAGGAATGGCCACAATTCAAATGAAATAGAATTGCTTAAATAGTTAGAAAGCTCATTAACATACGTAACATTAATCAGAAAAGCTATGCAGACAGTATGAAAACTCCATGAAAACTCTCTCTGCGCTCTACCTGTTCTCATAATTTAGCGCGCGAAGTTAGCTGCAAATAGCCAAAAGAGTAGAATAGAAGTGGTTAGCTCGTGAGCTGGCTACGTCAGAGGGCGTACAGTTTGACGGGCGTATTTAGTTCGATGCGCCAGACAGATTTTCAGTTTATGGTCTAAAATCAAGCAAGATCAACATAGGAAAAAACAACAACGAAATTATACAGGTGGAAATGGCAGGAAAAGAGTAGCAGAATACCTACTATCTAAGTTCTCAATTAATTGTAATTCAAATTATGTCTCCCTCAGCTTTCGCACGATCTGATAGATATTTTACATAGGCATCTCAACCTTAAAATACATTAAAATGGCTCACAAATTTCCTACCAACCAAGTTCCATTGTACGACCAGTTGTAGTAGAATAACGGTAGTTCAGTTTCACGTAACAAGAGGATGTTTAGGTCAGTCACTGCCAGTCAAGTTTCGTGCTTGTCAAATCCTATGCCGTCTGACGTACCCAGACCTCCGGCAATAGTAAGAATATTAAATTAACAGTAATATATAATTTTCAGATAACAAAGGAGCCGTTGAGGTAAGTGTTCACGAATCTAGTTTCGTGGCTTGTCAATCCTTATGCCGTCTGGTGTTGCCAGCTCTCGGGCAATAGTTAGAATAATAGACTAGACGGTAATAGCTAATTTTCAGATAATAAGGGTGGTAAGTCACTGCCAACCATCTTTCGTGGCTTGTCAAATCCTATGCCTTCTGACGTAGCCAGCTCTCCGAAAATAGTAAGAATAATCGAATAGACGGTAATAGCTCATTTTCAGATAACAAAAGAGCCGTTGGGGCGGACTGGAATCGGTAAATTGCTCGCACTTGCTCCAGAGAGGTCATTATTGTTAAATTAATAGCTAATCGTATTTCCGCTCTTTCGATACAAGCACTTTCATGAAACTTTTGTTTTAAAAACGGCTTTAAAAATTGTTCATCTTGTTTTTTCAGTAACAGCAACAAAAGTTTCAGAAAGTTTTTGTAGGAAAATAAAAATAATATCTAACTAAAACCATTTCCTACTAACGAAAAACAATAGTCGTAATGTTTTTTTTATGTTTTGGCGAAAAGAAATAGAAACATTCATTATTTATGCGGCGAAAATATTATTACAAGTACTTACAACAATGTTTCCAAACAACACTTCAAGAGACTTATCGTCGGAAAGTTTCCAGAAGTTTCCGAAACTCGAACAACATGTAATCCGATCAATCCCAGTATTTTTCAACTTTCAAACCAGCCGCAAGATAGGTTTTTAGAACTTTTGGCAGAAAAAATTGTTGTAGAATTAAACTTTTTATACAAAAGTGTTTTATGCTTTTACATGACTTACTATCTTTTTTAAATAAGTGTTAAACACTAAGTAAATCCACAAATAAACACGTTCAATCCATATAGTGAAAAAATATGATTGCGTAGCTCTGTTGATACCAACTTTAGTTTGACAAAGAACTTTGACACTCACTGTAAAGTTTTATAAAAGAAAAATTGCCAGAAAAATCATATCAAAACTACAGATAGAAGAAAAGTACAGTTCTGAAAAGCTTTTTACTCCAACAACAGATAGATAACTCAATATCTCAGTGTCGAAACTAAATTATTAACTTGCAACAAGTTTTTCCCAGCGAGGAGAAAGGGAGAGGAAATATGATTTCGTGTTTAGTGTTATCTTAGTTTAATTCGAGTTGATAACTCTATTTAATCCTGCAGTTTTCGACAATGAGGGTGGTACTGAAAGAGCATTTAATTAGAGTTATAAACTTGTCCTGCCTGGCCAACTAGCAGCTTTCATATTTATCGTAGCGGGTAAAGCGATTAGCTCATTTTGAATCGCATCATGTCGCAGAGTGTGTTTCTAGCCACCCTAAAACGCGTTCGCATTTTCGACATTTCGTGAAACCAGTTCCAACAACGTCACACACCCCAAAGGCTATTAAATTGAAAACGGCGCCTAACAACACACCAGTCGTATTTTCAATCCGGCACGGAGCTCTTATTTCAGTGCTCTCAATACAAGCTCGTATACGCTACGTACTCGGCACGCCATGTGGGCCCCAATTTGAATTTTTATAGGAAGCCGCGAATTTGTTGAATAGCAAGTGAATACCAAACACACAATACAATCTAAGTTTACGTCCTGCTGAGCACTTGACGCCTCCATGAAATATTGTCGAGTGATTTCTTTGATTGAAAAAAGAAATACACTTTTCCCGTTCGCTTTTCTTTTGAATCCGCCAATTTCCAAATAACTTTGTTCACATCTGAAACCAAAAGCTTCGACAGTACAATGGCCTTTTATTAAACTTTTTGAATGTTTTGCTTTGATTAACGATTACGTTTTTAGTCGAAGTTTACAAGACAATAAACAACACGATTCAGCACTTCCTTGGAAATGAGGTTGAATAAAAATAAAGAAGGAACATAAACTGGGTTATTTCTAGCTTGTATTTTCTAGAATATCTAGCTTTGTCCTTACTATACCAAGGATATAGAGCAAGGCTGCTCGGCATGAAAAGGAAAAAGCTTCGTACCACAATTGAGTATTAGAGTTGAATATTTTCTGTGACAATGGCTGTACCTACTGCATACCGTCGCAATTAGTGGAATAGCCACTGAGAACAAGCGCGGCCCAACAAAGGAGTCAGCCTTCGAGGGCTCTTTCATTTCTTCCAAATGAGCAAACTACAGACGCGAAGGGTAGATTTGCTGTTGAAGAATGGCACGCATAACTTTGGCACGCCTTCACAGTTTAGCGTTTATTAAGGGTGTTATCGACATCCAGTAAAAGCAGTAGGTACATCAGATTATTTTTAAGAAATAGAGATTGTGGGCATAATCTTTATACAATGAGAGTACTTAATACCTAGCGGAAATACCAAAACACGTATTCCGAAATTGTTGTCTTAGAAGGTATAATGTTTTTGGTTGGTTTATTTACTTGCAACAAATGACAAAAACTTAGTAAATCAATGATTTATCAGTATCTGCGTCTTTCATGTAAAAGCCGTTGCGTAATACGCCTACAAGCATTAAAGTTTCCTGTAATTTTCCTACAACTCTTTACTTACCTATAATTAATAGATCAACGACCCAACGTTTTAGAATTTTTATCATCAGTCGTAAAATACTATAGGCCAACCAAAGCCATTATTTATGAAGGGTGAGGCGGGAGGAGTGTGTGCATTGTTCTTTCCTCTGCCGTTTGGAAAACACTTGTGTACCGTTGTTCTAATCAAGATAACGCAAGGGGGGAATATTTAGTTTTCTGTCACTTATTGTTTAATACAACAATGCGCGGAAAAGCCTGATGAAGTGGTTATAGCAATATTTGTCGGTATTTTTTTTCAGGATGATCTGCCGCCAATGGTCCTTTCATTTTCTTTTTTCGTAGAAGAAGTGTAATGTGTTTTTAAATTAAACGTCAAACTTGAGACGTACATACGAAAAACTTCGGACTCATTGTATCTTTAAGATAGTAACGAGTCGGTGTTCAATAACCCTGTACGAGTATATTTTTAATAACAAAGAACATACCGATAGCGTGTTTTAGAAAACTAACAGCGACATCTCTGAACAAGTTACGGCAGTTTTTTGTTCACGTTAATTTCCCGAATCATCCGAAAAAATTCTACTTTGTAACAATAAGTTAAAGCAATATAAAAATTCATAGAATTTATTTATTAAGTAATTGAAACTTTTTGTTGTATGACGCGTTATTATAGGTAACTAAATTAACCTCTCTCCTTCAGTGACCCGATAGGTAAGGATAGATTAGCTATAAATTTTGAATAAGCTGTGACTGTTGTATAGAAATAAACACTCTGCTTCTGTTGGCACATAAACATCTCTTGGCGAGACGAAGTTCGCGGGCACCAACTAGTATGACATAAACACCCAAATTGTCGTATCTCATACACGCATGCATTCAAACATAACACACTATATTATGGCACAGCTTAAAAACAATGATTGAAGGATATGACGAGATCACACTCACTCACAAATCACGCCTTTATCCCTGGCGGGGTAGGCAGAGCGTTAACAACCGTAATATTACGGTCGTGATCGCTACGTCTGACAAATGTTTGAGGGTCGTTTCAGATAAGTCCTGTATCACTATAGTGACAGATTGTCAGACTGTCGCCTACTATTGCAATACACATGAAACCCTCGAGTACCTTAGTCGGCCTTTACGACACGCACGGGATAGAAAAGGGAGGTCACAAAAATTCTAAAACGTCTAATTATAAGTAAACCTTCGTGTAGCTGAGTATTGGTCCAAATATATTTGAGCGTCAGAATCGATTCGCTAAGAAGAAGTAAACCTACGATATTAACTGTATTCTTACAAATAGGTAGCGTAGGTACTAAGAAAGTCTGCTGTAGATACTTCATTTACATAATACACAATAAAAGTGTCGAAGAAGGGGTGCAATAAAACAGTGAACAAAATACGTTATTTCAGAGGAGTTTGCGTATTGCAAAAGCAATTGGTAGAGGCATAAATCCCTAAGTTGGACGTGCATGCAATTTAGTCAGTCAGTAGTCTCGATTCCATGCAACAGTCTAATATCTTTAACAAAAAATCATGCTGTTACATTCAAGTAACTTAGAAAAGGTGAATGGATTCTAGACACAATTCTATGCTAGAGACCGTATTAGCAAAGGTTTAGTCATGTCATGTAAACAAATGTCTATTTCTTCGATATTTCGCGCACTTACTTCTACTTATGTTTAGCTGCCTCTTTTTAAGTTTTTTTGACCGACTTCAAAAAAAGAAAGAATGTTCTCAGTTTGACCTGTGTCCGCGATTATCTCGCATTTGGCTGAACCAATTTTGATGCCGTTTTCAGCAAAGTTTGTTAAACTTGGAGGTTTTAGTAATATTAACCCACAAAAATGTAGGTTACCTTAAAACAAGTTATTCTTAAATACATACCATTACCACCATAGACAATTTTAGTTGCGATCATTTCCTATCCTTGTCTATGTCTAAGTCTATTGAAATGAAAGCTACAGTGCTATTTTTAGTAGGCTAGGTATTTTTTTTGTCAGGACACACAGTCACACACTTTGTAAGGTGTTTTTTCACTCGACAAAAATGTATGGAACACCCAATTTTATTTTTGCGATATCGCAGCTGGCCACATAATAAACATACATACATACATAAATCACGCCTTTATCCCTTAAGGGGTAGGCAGAGCGTTAACGGCCGTAAAAATACTATCGCTATCGCCACCTCTGACAAATATAGTGAGCCGTTTGAGATAATTTGTGTATCACTATAGTGACAGGTTGTCAGCCTGTCGCCTAAAAGTTGTAATACATCTGAAACCCTCAAGTCCCTTAGTCGCCTCTTACGAAACCCACGGGTAGGAAATGGGGTGTTGCTATTCTAAGCTGGCATCACACGGCAAAAAAAAAAAAAAAATTCAAAATCATGAGTAGAAAGACCCTACGTAGTGTGTACTAAAAAATTACCCAGTATAAGACGGTATTGTGGAATCGAGACCAGTAATTGTGCACATTATTACTCCCCCGACTGCAATGCTAACTTCACGTGTTCCAACTCACTCTACGCAATGTTTATGTACTTAATTATACAACTACTTGTACAAGATAGGTTCACATGGTGAAAATGCTAAAGTAGATGTTAGTAAATACTAGACTAGCGGCCCGTTCAGCAGCTGCACCCGCTGTAACTCATTTTCCCGTGGGAATAAGTACTTTTCCCGGCAAGTATTACACATTATAAACATTCCTCTTGAATCGCACGCACGCACGCACCCACGTACTCACGCACATATACATACACACACACACACTCACACAAATCACGCCTTTATCCCTTGCAGGGTAGGGAGAGCGTTAATGATCGTAAAATTCCTTATCGCTACGTCTGACAAGTATGAATTGGTATCGTCTCTTGAATCACTCTATCTATTAAACTGCATCAAATCTGTTGTGTAATTTTAAAGATTTAGGCATCCATACATACAGACAGGCGAAAAGCAACTTTGCTTGCTATGTAATGATTTAGGCGTGTGGTGTCTGCTTAGAATAGCATCACCCCAATTCTACTCGTGAGTGTCGTAAAAACCGACATTTGGATAATCATTAAGGGAATTAGCAGCAGCGTTCCCTGCGAATGCAACTCTTACACTGCGCTCGCCAATCATAGCAAGCGTGGTAATTATAACAATACCCGCCAATAGGGGAAGGTCCATGTCCATCAGTGAACTGTTGTGGCTGTTAAGGTAGTTTAATACCACTGGGAAAAGCGTAATTTTATAGTATGCTAATAAACGTGCGCCAACGATAACGTTCGTATGACCTCATAAATTATTCACAGAATAGTATCCCATAAAAATACCGAACACCCCCTAAATAAAGCAGGAACTCTCTAGAAAGGTATTGTGGCGATCGACCGCCATGGTCAGAAACTTTTCGTGGTGGATCGCACACTTCACGCACGACGGACCGCTAAAATATCGCAACGTTCTGTCAGATCCATACTAGAAAGGCCAATCCCATACTAAAACCGCTCAACCGCTGTCGACGCAGCGCTATTGCAGCTTCGTCTGTCGAGTGCGGTTTCATTATGGTGAGTGACGTTTCTAGTACGGATCTGACAGACGCACTGCGATATTTTAGCGGTCCGTCGTGCGTTTAGCGATTCAATTCAATTCAATTCAATTATTAGATACGAAACGTTCGCGATGCGCCGCTTAGTAGCTGGTTAGGCAAAAGGTGTCAAGTTTTTCAAAAGAAATTCATATTTTGATTTGTTAGAGAACGTCAATCTTTCTAGCTTGACGGTCGAAGGTGCACGTTTTGTACTTTTAATTTTATACAATATAACCAAATATAAGTGTATGTAATATTTTATTCAAAACCTCCACCAGAGCTGTGTCCTCACAGTACCTAAGTACGGTAGATCAAAGACTCAAACCCTCCCCGGTTATAGACGGATCTCAGCAACTGGACTAGTGTAACCATCCCTAATCCTTTAAGTGCTTTCTGCTGAACCTTAGCTAGGACCTGTAGAGAGCGACAAAGATCTCTTTAAGCCGAGCTTTTAGTACATGCCGGCTACGAGATCCCGGCGAATGCTGGATGTCTGGGAAATAACGTTGATACTTAGGTATTGCAGTGAAGCGGTGAAACGAAATGTTTGATGTGGGCAAAGGATATTAAACAGATTGGTTGCACAGACTAAATATGGTATCCAAAACGTGATAAAAAGTGAGGAATCCAATGTGGTATGATGATTATGACGCGACAAGTACAAAGACATCTATGACAAAGACGACCTAAACAAAAATAGATAGCTATATTATTCAGGGTAGAATTGGTGTATTGGTGTATGTAATCACAGTAAAGTAGGTTCATCTGTCGTGTCGAAGGCATGCTCATTTATATACGCAGTATTCATTTAGCCTCACCGCATTATATGTCACCCTGATAGGGTGATGTTATTCTAAACCGGCATCACCAGCTTTATGGGAATTATGTATCTCTATCTGTGTGACACGTGACGATAGCTACCAACACGTGGCGATTTTGTCGGACGATACGGACGTTAATGATCTGGATACTTCACAAGAGGTAAAGCGCGATGTGTGTGTATGTGTCTGTGTGAAATGAGTAGAGGCAGCGTCGCTCCAGGCACTTTACATGCTGTTCCCGAGTTCCGTTTGCATAGACATCGCTGCACGAGATAAACTTCCGACTAAGAAGCCTACTCCTACTCTATACTTTCTTTCTATTTATAGTTACTTGTGGTATGTTTAAATCTTTCCCAACATACAGCTAAAGGAACTAATTAACCTGCCCATAAGTAGCTCTGAATAGAGATACAGTGAGATTATTTGTACCTTAATGATAATTATATGTCAAAATGTTATGTTGTAAATAGGTGGTACGTAGGTAGGTACATAATTACTAAACTTTTTGTGGTCAATAACTTACTAGTAAAAGTAGTCGTAGGCCAAAGGACAAATAAATATAAATTGTAAATAGGTGGTACGTAGGTAGGTACGCAATTACTAAACTTTTTGTGGTCAAAAATTTACTAGTAAAAGTGGTCGCGCGCCCAAAGACAAATAAATATATTAGGTAGAATTTGTCCATTAGGTAGATATAAAAGCCAAGCAAAGTCATTATAGACCACCTTCCATAGCTCCTATTTGTATGTTGTTTTTATTTTTATACTAAAGCCAAGTAATTTTAATATTAATTATTACAAACAAAATATTCACCGGTATAAAAAAAATACATTTTTCCTTTATAACCACAACTGTCCACTGGCTGGATAACGTAAATCTATCTAAAAGATAATATTAAAAGGTTGTTTTATACTAAAATAAGATTCATCAAAACTTTATTTTAATTGATAAAGTTTAATATCTAAACTCCTAGGACAATGTATATTTTAGTTAGGTATAGGCCCATAAAATAAACTTGTTTAGATATTATACTTTATCACTTAAAATAAGATATAAGCTAAAATAAATCCTTCGCTACAGCTGTCGGTCATGAATAAAATAGAGTTCACTCTTCACACAGAATTCCCGAATTTGATGAAATCATTTCTGCACGCGTCGTATTATAAACCGATCGAGTTGGTGATCAAATAAACCCGTTCCATTTACACGGTTAACTTTTGAATGCTTCTGACGAGGTACATCATTGAATTTTACGGTCGACAGTCATCATTGATTTTACGAACACGAACCTGTAATTTGTTTTTTGGTCTGTCGTGTCATATACATAGGTGCAGCGTATTTATTTCATGTATTGAAAATATGTTCATCCATATGAGATAAAAAAATGCCAACTTCTATGTTCAAACATTTAGCATTATAATGTTATTTATATATACGTACATACATACACAAATCACGCCTTCATCGCGGGGCAGGCAGAACGAAATAAAGCTGCGCTTACGTACGCGCTTGTCAATCAGATCCATACTAGAAACGTCATACCTACTAAAACCGCTTTCGACGCACGAGCCAGCGCTAACGCAGCTCTAGAACAGTGTCGTGCGTTGGACCTGCATCGAGAGCGGTTTTTGTATGGGAAGTGACGTTTCTACTATGTAACTGACAGGCGTATACGTTAACGCAGCTTTATTTTTGCGCTAAAGTGAGATAGAGGCCATAACGTGTAGATATATACCTCTATAATTCAATAACAAGATCCACCTCATCATAGTCACGTCCGCGCAGTTGATAAGTCTGAACTGAGTCAACTGCTCAAGTAATTCCTTTTTGATGTCTCCTGTGTAATGTATGGCGCGCTAATCAAAATATACTGCCCAAAGCCTTTATACGGCGCGTGGAGATGAGTGGCGTCCATTCCCAGTCAACCACTTTGAAAATAATTACGCTTTTAGCACTGTTGGAGCCTAAGATGCATGGACGAGAGCGGGCGGTGTGCGGTGCGCGGGCGCGGGGCGTTCGCCGACACATTCATTCCATCGACTGATCAAGACGCATCATTTTCTTTCTATGCGAACCTAATTTGTAAATTTAATCGCTATCTTCATTAAAAGGTCTTCATACTGAACACCAAACTGCATTTCATCATTTAGAAAACCAATTGGAGTCAGATAACTACAAAATACCACACAAGTTTTGGTGACCCCGACGTGATATTGGACTTCGCTGGAAGACGATATTTCTCGAAGAAAGAGGTGAAACAATCCGAAATCAAGGGAAGTACGCTCATTCCTATCCATATTCCGTCATTTTCTATAAGAATTTCATTCGATTTGTGCTAATTGAGTCGATTTAATTCTCGTTGTTAAGTTAACTCACGCCGTTAAATGCGAGTTAACAACTTACCTACATTATTTTTACAATCGAAGTAAATTGCGTCATATTTGCGATATTTTTGGTGTTTAAGCCTTGATTTCATTATATTTCCTCAGATTAGTAAATATTTCATACATTTCATAACATTTTCCACAGAAATAGTGTATAATTACGTCATATTTTACATAGCAAATACGTGGGTGTGTCCTTACCTACCTACACGTAAGTTACTTTCACACTATTTCCACTTTTTCCAAAGTATTTTCAAGGAAATTTCCTTACTTTCTCAAAGTTTTCCTTTAGGTATAAACTTAAGTAATTACAAGTTAATCAGTCGTCCTTTTTTCTGCTGCCAATTTCAGGATAATCCGTGGGAAAACCGGCGAGAATAATCATAGGACAAAAGTGCATTTCCTATAAATAAAACGTATCGGATAAGCTGTACTGTGATTTTACCTACCGGCGGCCGAGATAACGGTACACTGATAAGGATAAAGGCCTACTGATACTTGTGGAAGGTTCGTGCGGTGTAACCAAGGTTGTATTCTTTGCATTTACCTATTTTTACGTATTGGTTACATTATTACGATCGCATTTATTGGATTATTGTTTGCGCTTTCATTATGACCGAGTTAGCAAATTTAATCGCCGAAAGGGGACGTTTAAAATCACGCCTTACTTTATTTCAAAAATTCTTAAATCCGCTACTGGATACAAAATTAAAGAAAACTCAATTTCATGAATTATCTTTGAGACTTAGTAAAATACAAGAATTGAATTTTACTTTTGAGGAAATACAAAGCAAAATTGAATCTTTGGATGCAAACGAGGATGTTCAGTTGACTGAGAGGGAGGAGTTCGAAAATAGATATTTCAGTTTGCTCGCTCAAGCGCAAGAATTACTTCAAAATTATGAAAATCAAAATCGCCGTACTTCTGAGAGTGGCTCCGCCTCCTCAGCATCAACTGTTATTCATCATCGTAGCAATATAAAATTGCCGCCTCTTAGGATTCCTTCTTTCAATGGAGATGCCAACAAATGGTTGGAATTTCGCGATATGTACATGTCTCTAGTCCATAACAGCGATAGTCTAGAGGACGTGAGTAAATTTCATTACCTAAAATCATACTTAGAAGGTTCTGCTAAATCAGTCATAGATTCTGTAACCGTTACATCTGATCATTATTCAGTCGCTTGGTCCCTTCTCTGCGATAGGTACGATAATAAGCGTATTTTAATAAATGAACACATCAAGTGCCTATTTTCCTTAGAAAATATGTCGAGGGAATCGGAAAAGGATTTACGATATTTAGTTGATACAATCTCTAAAAATCTGAGCGCGTTGAATTCACTTGGTGAACCTACACAGCACTGGGATTCGTTAATTATTTTCATGGCTTCTGCTAAATTAGATCAGAAAACTGCGCGAGATTGGGAGCAATTTAGGAGCACTTTAAAATCAACAACATTAAAAGATTTTTTCGATTTTCTTCGTCAACGGGCGACTGTATTGGAAACGGTACATGCAAGCAAATCTGAAAAACCAGATAAACGTCACAGCTTAATAAAATCAAAATCATTTACTTCGTCTTCATCTCCCGCCAACAATTTCGTAACACATAGTACTTGTTTAAATTGCAAACAAAATCATAAATTGTATGAATGTCACAAATTCAAGTCTTTGCCTGTAGATGAACGCATTGCAAAGATATCTCAGTGGCAAATATGCGCGAACTGTCTAAGGGGGGGACACAGAACTTCCCAGTGTAGCCTGGGTGGCTGCCGCATTTGTAGAAGGAAACATAATACCTTACTTCATAAACAATCTTCTTTTAATGGCAACATGTCTACTCCACAAACCCCACAGCAGAACGCAGAACATGCTTCCTCTTCTTTCGTTAATGCGTCTTCAGGGAGCTCTGCGAACGTTGAAACGCCATCCTCTGGAGCGGGTCAACCTGCTGGGGTAGTTGGGGATTCTTCTTGCGTCGTGAGTATGTCTGCTGTCGCCCAGGGTCAGGCTCTTCTGTCTACGGCTTTGATCAAGGTGGCAAACAATGGCAAAACTTTTACGCTACGAGCGCTACTGGACCCTTGCAGCCAGTCTTCTTTTATAACCGAAAAGGCTGCGGCTAAAATCGGTGTAATCAAAACCAAAAATCTACCTCGATCTGTCTTCGGTCTTAACAATGCCGTCATCAATATTACAGAACATTGCGATGTTGCAATAAAGTCTTCTTATACTTCGTATTCAACATCCGTCCAATGTTTCGTAGTTCCTTTAATTACGGACGAGGTTCCTCTAATGAGAATTCGAGTGGACGACTTAGACATTCCCCAAAATATTCAACTTGCTGATCCTCAATTCTTCTCTCCTTCTCAAGTTGATATGCTTCTTGGTGTCGACGTCGTATGGGACATGATTAGTTTGAATAAATTCAAGCTAGGCCCAAACAAGCCTTACCTCATCGAAACCCAACTTGGGTGGATTGTTGCAGGTCCACTGGGGTGGGAATATTACGTCACCTCCCCACCGTCAAATCGTACATTCTGTAACTTCAGCAAAAACATTCAACAACAGTTGTCAAAATTCTTCGAGCTAGAGGAAATACCTTCAGAAAAGACTCCCCCTTTCGATGAACATTATTGCGAGAAGCTCTTCAATGAAACTACTTACCGTGATGAAGATGGTAGATTCAACGTACAAATTCCTCTTCAGGAATCACCAAACGTTCTAGGGAATTCTTATCATCAGGCTGAAAGAAGATTTATTCAATTAGAAAAAAGAATGAAGAAGAATCCGAAGCTTGCTCATGACTATACTCAATTCATGCACGAGTATCAGGACCTGGGGCATATGAGTGAAGTCACGAATCCATCGCGTGGTTGCATTTTGCCACATCATGCTGTCATCCGTGAGAGCAGCGAGACAACCAAAATCAGAGTTGTGTTCGACGCAGCAGCTGAAACGTCTTCAGGCAAATCGCTGAACGACATTCAATACGTGGGTCCAGTAGTTCAGGATGATCTGTTTTCCATCCTTTTAAGGTTTAGGCAACATCAGTACGTTGTGTCAGCCGACGTGGAGAAGATGTACCGTCAGGTACTAGTTCAACCTCAGCATCGTCCTCTTCAGATGATATTGTGGCGCGATAGCAGTGATCTTCCTATAAAAATATATCAGTTGAACACAGTTACCTACGGTACAGCTTCTGCGCCTTTTCTTAGCACACGTTGCTTGCTTCAATTATCAAAGGAATGTATAGACGAAACCATAGCTCAGCTAAATAAATCTGATTTTTACGTTGATGACTTTCTTTCAGGAAGCAACTCTAAATCAGAACTGAGTCGCATCATTACTTCAGTTACTGAAATTCTTCATTCCGCATGCTTTCCATTACGAAAGTTTCGCACAAATGTACCTTCTATCTTTGAAAATAATCCAAGTACCCTCATACCCAAAGATTTGGATTTTACTTCACAATCCAGTGCACTGGGTCTCAAGTGGGATCCAGCCGCTGACGTCTTGATTTTTCCAACGGACTTTCAATCCCCTTCTGTAGCAACGAAGAGATCGATATTGTCCAATTCTGCAAAACTCTTCGATCCCCTGGGTTTGCTTAGCCTTTGCACAATCACTCCAAAGATGATTCTTCAGCAACTGTGGCTAACAAAACTGGATTGGGACGACGCAATTCCTTCTGACACAGAGAAAATGTGGTTGAACTTTGTTTCAGGGTTAAACAATTTATCATCTGTTCGAATACCCAGATGCGTCCTCAGTGAAGAACCGGATGACATCGAGCTCCATGCGTTTTGTGACGCTTCTCAAAATGCATTCGCAGCTTGCATCTACTTGCGTTCAGTGGACAAATCTGGAAAGGTTGACGTTCATCTTCTATGCGCCAAAGCTAAGGTTGCTCCAGTAAAACCGCAGACCATTCCACGCTTGGAGCTCTGTGGTGCTTTATTGGCAGCACGTCTAGCATCCAAAGTCCTCAAGGCACTTCGACTAGATATTTCAAAACAATTTTACTGGACTGACTCTTCTGTGGTTCTTGGCTGGTTGTTCTCTACGGCCCGTGACCTGAAAACATTCGTCTCAAGTCGAGTCGCTGAAATTCAGCAGCTGACGTCTTCTGGCACCTGGCGCCATGTCCCAGGTGTTGATAATCCAGCTGACCTTGCTTCTCGCGGTCTTGACCCGAAGCTCATTCACAAGGCCTCGATTTGGTGGCAAGGACCTTCATTTTTACTTGAAAACGAGTCTGATTGGCCAGCTAATATCAAACCCGTTAATGAACTTCCTGAAACAAAAACTAAGGCTATACATCAAAATTCTAATTCTAATATCAAAGCATTCACTACAACTACTCCTAAAGAGACTTACCTCAGCTGCACGGTGAATTTTCAGAAACATTCAAAGTTCACTATCATGCTACGTTCCACAGCATATGTACTACGATTCATTCATAATTTAAGAAATAAAAATTCAAAACATACCGGCACCCTTAAGGCCGATGAGTTAGAAGCTTCATTAAATCATTTAATCAAAGAGCATCAAGCTGAATGTTTTGAACATGAAATGAATCTCATCAAAAATAAAAAATCCTTACCTTTAAGGTCTCGATTGCTTTCTTTGCATCCTTTCATTGGAGAAGATGACTTCCTTCGATTAGGTGGTCGAATCCAAAAGGCTTCGGAAGCCTACAGCCGAAAGCATCCCATTCTTCTTGATTCAAATCATACTTTCACAAAGTTATTACTTGGTCATGAGCACAAAAATCTTCTTCACGGCGGGCCGCAGTTACTTCTCGCTAACATTCGTCAAACTTACTGGCCTATCAGTGGCCGTCGCTTGGCTAGAAGCATTGTCAATAACTGCAGGCTGTGTAGAATCATGAAGGCAAAAACTGTTAACCCTGTAATGGGAAATTTACCATTATCTCGCGTGACGCCTAATTATCCTTTTCAAGTTTGTGGCTGCGATATGGCTGGGCCATTTCCTATTAGAGACCGTTTAGGACGCGGATGTCGAATCATCAAAGCTTACCTTTGCCTCTTCGTTTGTTTTAGCACAAGGGCATTGCATCTCGAACTCGCATCCGACCTCAGCACTGATGCGTTTATTTTGTGTTTGAGACGTCTTATTTCGCGGAGAGGGAAACCAAGAGAGATTCACTGCGACAATGGTCGAAATTTTGTTGGCGCAAACAATGAACTTAGTAATTTCTTAGAATCATGCAACGAATCCATATCTTCTTACGCCGCCACCGAAGGCATTACTTTTAAATTCTCGCCGGCTTACTCACCCCACTTCGGTGGGCTTTGGGAGGCAGGTGTCAAATCTGCCAAACATCACTTCTACAGAACGATAAGTAGTAGTACTCACTTAACATACGAGGAGTTATCGACGCTTTTCGTGCAGATTGAATCAATTCTCAACTCGAGACCCCTAACTCCTCTTTCATCGGATCCTACCGACCTTCTTCCTTTAACTCCAGGGCACTTCTTAATTGGAAGACCTCTAACCTCGTTACCATCACCGAGAATGACTGATGTCAAGATAACCAGACTCGACAGATTCCAGCAAATAGAGCAAATGCGTCAACATTTCTGGGAGAGATGGCGTAACGAGTTCCTCTCTGAACTACAAGAGCGATCCAAATGGCGTATGAACAAAGGCGAGCTACTTCAAGGCGATATGGTCATCCTGAAGGAGCCAAATCTACCACCACTCAAATGGCGAATGGGTCGCATACATCAGCTTTACCCTGGAGCAGACGGCATCGCGCGTGTGGCAGATGTCATGACATCGAAGGGCATTGTACGTCGTGCAGTTAGAAACCTCTGTCCTCTGCCATTAGAGAGGCCAGAAGAAGAAGCATCTCCTCGAAATCCCATGGTCTTCGAGGGGGGGGAATCTGTTGGAGCCTAAGATGCATGGACGAGAGCGGGCGGTGTGCGGTGCGCGGGCGCGGGGCGTTCGCCGACACATTCATTCCATCGACTGATCAAGACGCATCATTTTCTTTCTATGCGAACCTAATTTGTAAATTTAATCGCTATCTTCATTAAAAGGTCTTCATACTGAAAACCAAACTGCATTTCATCATTTAGAAAACCAATTGGAGTCAGATAACTACAAAATACCACACAAGCACAATTTTGTCAAAGAATTATTAAGATCAGATTTTATCTGCGTACATTTTGTCGCGGATAGGTTACTAATAAGAGTTGTCCGCGTATGCTGGTATATAAAAAAATCCTATCGAAAATTTAAATGCAAATACACACCTATATTCAGGTATCTATGCAGCAGCAAATACAATAAGCCGCTTTTCCCTATTGTGAGGTATTTGGCGTACTATCGCGCTTGGTGGGCGAGTTGGTGAGCGCAGTGTAAAATGTTACGTTCAGATTCGGCCCAATCTCTGATTTATCCCTTACTACACCAATGCTTATTCTACAGGTTAAAATGGGAAAATCTTGTAGATTATCATTATAGGTATCTGTTTACCTTTCACGACCGATCTGGCGCAGTGGTAGTGCGACTGCCTGTACGCAAAAGGTTCTGGGCTCGATTTTCGGTAGGTCATTTGCAGGCTGAACCATCCGATCGTCCGTAAGAAAGATGGTCCGTGTTACTGGGTTACTCAACCATGTCAGAAGCCTGCTCCTTGAACAAGGTGGTTAAAAATTCTGACACTAGGGTTCATTGGGTTGTTGGACGACTCTGTGTCCCATTCAAAAAGAGATTACATTTGTTTCATATTACAATTCCAATAATAAAATTGCTCAGATCGGGAAGAAAGTGGCTAGGCATTTCGTAAGTAACTGCCGAGACGCGTGCGAAATACAGTAACATTCCCAACTATAGCAGTAGGCAGCTGCAAATTTCCCTGGTGCATAATGATTTACCTAAGTATACGATTGGACTGCGACATTTGTATTACATGGATTTCTTATAGAATATTTGTCAAAGGAGGTATATTTTTAAAAATATGTTCTATGTATGTAAGTACCTAGGCTTTATACCACTGGGAAATTTATAAAAAAAAATTCGGTGCTTTACTCAGTGTTTTTTTTTACATAGAAACATAATTGACAACAAGTTTTACTAAATCAAACCAGATTTTTCCAAAAGTTTATGAAAACTGCTACGGTTGCTACGGCGTAGCGGCCAAAGGTACATACATTATTATGCGTTAAGTAATTTTCACACGACCGTTAACTATATTAGTATCTTCACTATCTTAAACAATAAATAAAAATAGGATCCTCACATCTATTTCAATAAATGATTTTCCAGTTGTTACATACACACAGAAAGTACCTCTGTTTGTAGAGTAAGTAAAGTCGAGCCGGGGGACTTACTCCGGCTTTCCATGTGTTTAGCCAAGACCCAGGAGTCGCGCCTGCAACTTCCCTACTTTGTCCCACCAACAGAATTTTGAACGTTTTTGCTCCAAACTTAGATTGGTTGAAACTCTACGCTCCTTTAGTGAAATTTACATGACGCAAACTTTGTAATGCTAGACTTTTCGGTAAATAAATTGTGTTAATTGCGACGTTGTACGGGTGGGGTGGTTTTCAAACTCTTGTTTGTAAAAAAGGAATGATTCCTTTGATCTACGGCACGCACACTTTTGTAATTTGCTTCAACATAAAACTGGTAATTGAAATCGTTAATAAACTCGTTATCTATATGAAAGTGTTTGCCTATATTTAAACATTTTCCATGGTATCAAAAATTCGATATCAAAACCAATATTTTCCGACTTCGCAATGTGATTTGAAATAAAAACAAGTAGGCATGTTGCAAAGTGTAACTTTAATCTCATTACAAGTTTGGCTATAAATCAATTGGCGTTGGAAAATCTCGTGGCGTGGTGTGCACACAAGTCGCAACCACTGCTAACTCGACTCGGGCGAAGCGTTTACTTACCACTGCTGGTTTTGTAGGGGATCATGTTTCAGGAGAGCGGTTTGAGCAAGTAGTGGATAGAGCCGTCTGCAAGTGCACCGCGCTGCGTCTGTTTACCTCCCCCCGCGCCCCGCTACCTGCGCCGCGCCCCCGCTCACCCTCGTCTACGTACGCTGGGTTTGTTCCCGTTTTGTGTATGAATTGATCTATTGGAATTATTTAAATGAAAAATTCTGACACTAGGGCTCACTGGGTCGTTAGACGACTCGGTGTTCCACACGAAAGGAGAGGGAATGAAAAATATCGAAAGTCTTACCTTAATTTTTACCTGCTTATTTAATTACATTAACGTCACATTCACAATCACAATCACATTACGCACTAAGCGCTTCAAATCATCTTTCACTATGCGCACGGCTAAAAAATGGAACTCCCTGCCTGCGTCTGTATTTCCGAGTGCATATAACCTGAATCTCTTTAAGTCTAGAGTGAATAGGCATCTTCTGGGCAAGCTCGCTCCACCGTAGATCCCATCTCTGCTTTAGGGTAAGATTGGGGTCAAGAATAAGCCCATCATAGACTAAAAAAAAAAAAAAAACATTAAGTATGTACTTATCAGATTTTTATTGTACGCCTTTTAACAACTGACAAAAAAAACATTCATAAAAAAGGGTCCGAATCATATATTTTTTTTTTATGTCATTAAACAGAACTTTTAGAAAGAAAAATACCTACTTTTCTCCTTTATACGTGGGACACCGAATTGTCGTCTTAAGATCCCAGACGGATCAGAATTGGACTGAGTCGCAAGAGATTGGTGGCTCTTGACTCACCCCTATTTAAGTAGATAAGTAAGTTTACATTTTGCACTATAGTATATGCAGTTATTATAGAATAATGTGATGGAGACAATAGGTGCAACCCTGACGCCGTACGGTTATTTGCGCGCAGTCGTAACGATTCCCGACGGTGGCGCCGCGCGGCGCGAACCCTCAACATTTTGACAGGAGACTAAAATGGCCGCGTGAACACGCGACTTGCCACGCGGAGTCACTACGTCACTACACCGCGAATTTCTCACCTCACGCATCTGCACCGAGCTATGTTATAGTGCTTTTCTTGGCTCGCGTACTCCGTTCGTGCTAGCTGTATAAATGGCGCTTCACCTCGAGACTGCGTTGCAGCGCAAGTTGAACTTCAAGATGACCACGGTAAGTGCATGCCGAGCCGCCCGCCTACGCGTATCGATCGGTTACCGCGTGGTCGGAACATATGGTCCGCTACGAGAAGCGTAGCTGTCTGGCTGCTACTTCAAGTATTTAACCCTTCCTGTACATGAAGCATTGGCTTGTCTACAGGTTTGTTAAGAAGTTTCATCGTTACTTAAGAATGTTTACAAGCGGCGTTCACGTAGACATGTAAATAAACACTTGTTACGGGCACGCTACGCCGGCTCGTAGTAATTTCGTAATATTTCGTCCAGGTGTTGAGGCACAGGCTTCTCTGCGTAACACCGGACGTAAACAAATACTGTGCGGAAATCGGAGGCTGAGGCTTTTTGCGTAATATTATTCGTATCGTGGTTGATTAATGCGTAGGTGGAGTTGTGATTCAGATATATTTTTATGTTATGACGTAGGTTGTCGTTTTCTATCTATAGGCCTTAGGTACAGTTCGTGTGTGTATGTTTAGACTCCTTACGTGATTGAGTGGGACTTTCGGAGCAAACCATTTAAAAGGGTGACTTTGTCTGTTAGTAGCAAAGTACCTAACTAAGTTATGACTTATAATGTGTAGAGGCTTTGTTGTAAAATTTTTGCAACTTTAAAGTACCTGCCTAGGCAACTTAGGTGTCTGCATAGAAAATGCGAACACGCGATTTATTTCACAGTATTTTCATATTGCACTAATGATCACGTTCCTCCTAATACTAGTTTGATTGAAAGCTTGAACACATGTAGGTCGACAGTCTATGTCCTACATGAATTACGAGCCTAATTTCAGCGTATAAATCATCTGGATATGTGCGTCACTGCGTAGGCCGGTGATGAATGTTCAGTAGTCTACCATAGTAGTCCTATTGTCCTAGTATATATATACCTATTCGGTGCCACTATAGCAAAGTATACAGGGTGAATCTGCAATGGTGTCTGTAGATGGTACCTACTCAGGATACTGAAAAACTTTTCCGAGGAATATAAGTGCAGAAAAAAATACTTCGCTCAGTGCAGCCGTATGCTAAGCAACATCAGGGCTTACGAGTATCCAAGATTGAAAGGCTAAATGTGTAGCACGGTACTATCGTGGTTTTTTTTTTTTTTAATTCTGGCGTCACATCTTCATGGGTGGAGACGTATTTTGCCAATGTCAAAGTAGTCAGGTCGTCGGTAAGGTTAGAGTGATGTAAAGTTAAGTGGCATTACGCCGAGGGAGAGTCCACAACACAGTGATCCTAGTCTGACGACTAGGGGCTGTGTTGCGCAAAATTATGTAGTACAAAAAACTCGATAGTAAAATTTTCTGCACCACGTGGAGACCGCTCGTCACTATTGCACAATGCCGAATATATGCATTAATTACAATTTCCTATTTAATGAACACTTTCAGAATAGTTTGTTGCTTAATACACTATCAGAATTATTCACCAAACACTCAAATGAACAAGAAATATCAAATTATAACCAATACACGACCCGCCATGATGGAATACCAACGAGCGACCCCTACTATCGTGGTTTATAATACGATCCCCAATTTAAACTACTGATATGGATTATGGACTGGCAGGTCAAAGAAGCTACTTTTTGAAACTATCTAATACGATATTTTGGATGAAAATATGAACGTGTGACGTCACAATTTCCTAATTTGGATGGCGTCCGAACACTTACTTTTTATAATTTTTCTGTTTATATAAACTTTGAATATTTCGAAAAATTATGAACGAAGTCCATACTATCAATAGACAATAGTTTTAAGCGTACAACTTATATATTTTATTAATGACCCAATCAACTAGCTTGTTTTAGGTACCGTCTTTGAGTCCATAGCAAAAAGAATTTCCTTTTCTTAGATACTTTAGCGACAAGTCTGTCGAAAGTCGTTACGAGATTTAGTGAAATTTCTGTTGGTATATCTATACAACGATGTCTTGCTTATTTACCTACACATACATGCTCATGTCATTTCGGCAAAGACATAGTACAAGACATGGTCAAACAATGAAACCAATCTTAGTTCAATGTGATTTACAGTTTTACAGATAGGTACAGCCTGTATTTATTCACCGCCGCCTCCGCCCAGAAAAGGTCACCGAGAGGTCAAAGTTTAAGCGCTGTATTTTAAAATGTCGTCTCTACAGGTAGAATTTACGACTGTTTCTCGTCTGTAAAGTGTGAACAACGAAGACTGAGTTAAAAGTTTAGTATTGTCGTAGGCAAAGTGGAAAACTTTAATGAAAAATATCGAGTAATCTAAAATTTTCTGGCAATAAGACTACATTATGTTACATTGTATCGTTTAGAAAAGTTACATTAAAGTAATGATGATCAAAATTCAGTTCTAACATGAAGGCCTAATTCGTTGAAAAATAATTTACGTCATGGTAAAATTAACTTCTCAATTTACAAGTACCTATGTGTTTTTAACGTAACATTACCGACTCATACCAACTAAGTAAGTACCTATCTAATATAATAGTGACAAATAGTGATTCAGTAAAAACCGATGAAGGTAGGTATGTATACATTTTACATCGTGCGTGATTCACTTAAGAATCGACAACCGGCTGATGACACCTACATCGCGAAGACCTTTGGACCCCCATTGACCTACGATATTGACGCGAGCTATAGAATAACAGGAAGCATCGTTGCGGTAACTAATATTGTGACAATACGACGTGCACACAGATAGGTAGAAACCTGGTAGAAACAGTTTTCTCAAGATACCGTCCTTGTCGCGTGAGAGTAACGGGGACTTTTGCATTTGCACTTTCCGTGCAACTTTTAATCTGAGTTCTACTGTACGTACCCTACCTACATATTTTTAAGCGATAGAGATAATGCGGTTTTATTTGGCTTTCAAGCGTTACTAACAATGTAAGTAGATGCTACATTGTTTAAGTGATTTGATGTTCTGGAGACGAGCAGAAAAAATGACAGCTAAGGCGGATTGCGCTCTTAACGCTCGACGGAGCGCTAAAATATCGCAGTGGTCTGTCAGACCCATACTAGAAACGTCACTCCCCATACTAAAACCGCTCTCGACGGATGACCCTGCGCTAGCGCTGCGTCGACAGCGGTTGAGCCGGTTGAGCGGTTTTAGTATGGTGATTGAGATTTCTAGTATGGATCTGGCAGACCGCTGCCATATTTTAGCTCTCCGTCGTGCGTTAAGTGTGCGATCCGCAGCGACACAAAAAGTTACAGGTTGTGAGGATAAAATAAACTTTTATACATGAACGAATGTTGCCTTATAACCATTATGCCTTGTAGTCTTTCTAACTTCTGGGTGAAAAGTTCTCCAAGTTTTATCCATGCCCATTTATTTCGCGGGACAAGTCGATGTGGACAGAAGCGGACTAGCGCCATTTAATGCGAGGTCTCAGCTGTTCCGAACCACTGCACATGAGTACACTCCTTTACATACACTTACTTACTCTGTGATTGTAAGGATTCGCTTAGTCATTGCAACTGCTATAGTACTACAGCAAGTTGAGTATTGCTTTCAGGAGAAAGAAATAACAACATGGTTAATACTGAAAGTCGGCATTTAGATAATCAATCACACAGACTTAATAAGTACCACGCAATATTTTATTTACACGAAATATTATCACACTTTAATGGAATTCGCCAGATGACTGGGTCATTAATAAAATATAACGCTTAAAACTATTATCCAAAACACTACATACTGCATTTTAAAAAAATTATAATATTCAAAGTTCGAATTATAATCAAAGAAATAATAAAAAGGCAAGTATTTTGAAGTCATCCAAAATAGAGAGACATGACGTCATCTCTTCGTATTTTCATATAAAATATTGAAAAAAGTATCACATTCGACCTGCCAGTCATCATGCCCAATTAATTAAAAAAAGATGAGCACTTTTTGTTAGGTACTACTTATAATCTGTTGTAGGATATGCGTGATCTAAATTTACATTGTGTAAAAAAAGACCAAATCGTACTGCTCTCTAAAGTTAATTAGGCAGAAGATTGTTTGCGGAAAACTCGCATCCCCTATGGGGTCCATTTATCCTGTGGTCACCTGGTGGAGACAGCAGGAAAGGCCTCATTTAATGTAAAGCTCGACCCTTCTGCTCCATCTAAAGGTGCTCTCACATGTTGGCAGCAATCAAAGTGGTTCGACGCGATTTGATAGCTAATACTTCCTGATACTTTGAGCTACAGGGCAATTTTTTTTTTATAACTTTTAGATACCAATTGCCCACGCGCTATGAACAACTAAAAGATACCAATGTCCGTTAGGCGGATCGCACACTTAACGCACGACGGAGCGCTAAAATATCGGAGCGGTCTGTCAGATCGATACTAGAAACGTCACTCCCATACTAAAACCGCACTCGACGGATGACGCTGCGCTAGCGCTGCGCTGTCGTAATAATACCGTAAAACACTTTACCCTCATAAATTTATGACCAATTCGAAACTAACTAAAGAAGGGTCTAAATTTTAGACCCACGTCTTTGCTGAAAAGCCCTGTCAGTATTTACCTCCCTTTATCTTGTTAAAGAATAAACTTCTATTCACTTTTGTTTCTCGTAAAATACCCTCCCGGCCAATCATTTGTTTTGCTGACAAAACTTTCAGGCAGCGGACTAGGACCATTTAATGTGACGTTCCGGACCGGACCCTCCGCCCTGGTCATTGATATGAAGTTATCTACGCACTGGATAGGTTGTTCCATACAAATGACAGCTAGTTTTGCGGCCCTGATTGAACCGCCAGCTACGAGAGTATCGCGTAGGTACTTTCGTATTTGCTTTCCTTGACTGCCAGCGCCACAGTTGCGACTTCGGAATTAAATTATTTAGTTCTGGGTACTTTCGTATTTGCTTTCCTTGACTGCCAGCGCCAAAATGGCGATTTTCAATGAGCGCCACCAATATTGTAACAACACCCAGTCCACTACTACTTTTAGGTCAGTGGTCCTGGTACACATGAGTACACTTCTTTACTGTGCTCTTCAGTGTTTGGATACACGCTGACAAAAGTTTTGCTTCTGAAACTTGTTGAAGATGGAAGCAGGTAGTACAATCGATTCCTTTCAAACATTAATATGGTTATATAGCGCCAAACTACTTTTAATTTCGTACAATGGAATAATCATAATTTAGTTACATAAAGAAGATATTTCTAATTTTAAGTGATTCACTGTCTTTGATAGTTAGTCCTCATGCAGTCAACAGAACATAGGTATACTTTTAGGCACAAAGCATCAATCAAATCCCAATTATGAGATGATGGCTATTAGCTCGATTGACAGGTTAAATGCCGTGCTCATACATCAGACATCGATAGACGTTTTGCCAATATAGTTTCATGTGAAAAAGGATACTAGAAGTGTGACGGCACGTTTTGATTAAATTATCGTATTTCAGGGACGCCAAAGTTTACACAGACCTAGTACACTTATATAGTTTTCTTTTGAGAAAGACTTAAGTGGACCAAATCGTTTATAAAATTGAGGATAAAGGCGAGATCACAAGAGTAGGAGAAAACCTAGTATCCCTAGAAACTTTTTTATATTGTTTACCTGAAAAAATTAATACAGTATACCTACTGCTGAATTACCTGCCTACAAAATTTTACAGCCTCTAAACCCTGCGTAGGTGGATATTACACTAACATCCTATTACAACAGATTAATGTTTTATTCCGCACAGCCTCAAAACGGTACGATACGAGTCCCGGAATGTGTAATTTACTAAGAATTTACTGCCACGTATGTACCTCGTAGCTAAGAATAAGAAAGAGGGAGCTATGGAAACTGCGACCAAATAAAGTGAAGACAAATTATAATAATCCCTCTGAAAAGGGAACGCGCTATATAATTAACTGTGTTGATTATCACAGGGTTTCAAGTGTATTGCAATTTTAGGCTGACAACCTGTCACTATAGTGATACATGACTTAATTTGAAACGACCCTCAAAAATTTTCAGAGGTGGCGATAAACAGCGTAATTTTACGGTCGTTAACGCTCTGCCTACCCCGCCAGGGATATAGGCGGGATTTGTGTGTGTGTGTGATAATAATAGAGATTATTACTCTAGATAATGTACCTACTCAGTTACTGTGAGCGTGTGCAATATAGTATAATAAAACATAAAAAGGGACTACATATAACTGACTGTAAAAAAAAAGAGTTTTTAAGTAAATGAGTAAATATAAGTCTGTGAGTTTCATTATTTCTGATTTGACGTCGAATTTTCCCTTGTTTAAGTTTGGCAGGTTCCCTCTCCTCTAACTTATTCTAAACTCTGCGGAGTATAACACGCGTACAGTCAGCCACGGATCACCGGCAGCCGTTCCAAATAACGCGTCAGCTGCCACGAAATACGGTTAATACGAAACGTTAACGTTGACATACGGTCGACTGTAGCCGACTTACGCGCGCGTTCGTTACGTGTAAATGCTCAAATTATTGCTTTGTGATCTAGCTGGCATTTTCAGTGAAGGTAGCAAGCATAACAAACTGGTTACATAATGCTTATTTAAAAAGTTCCATAAGTACATTATTATTAGAACTTACATACATACATACATACATATATATATCACGCCTTTATCCCTTGCGGGGTAGGCAGAGAGTTAACGGCCGCCGTAAGAATACAGCCGCTATCGCCACGTCTGACATTTTTGAGGATTGTTTTCCAAGGTTTTTTCAGAAAACATGTGTATCACTATAGTGACAGGTTGTCAGCCTGTCGCCTAAAAATTGTAATACACCAATACCCTCGAGTCCCTTAGTCGCCTCTTACGACACCCGCGGGAAGGATGTGGGGTGATGCTATTCTAAGCCGGCATCACACGGCATAACTTACTTTCGTTTAAAAGTCTGTCATATTCATTTATACCTGACATTTCCATTACAAAATTAGAAAGACGGTTCGCGGGGCGGTCTATTAGTTTTTCTTTATAAAAAAAACTTCCTCGATGGAAAGTGAAAAAACCTCTATAATTTCATCGGAATATAAGATTTGCTTAAAAAAATTACAACTTGCATGTAAAATCCTCGAAAATTACTAATTGTGTCAATTTTGCGTGATTGCCATACACAGGCATTCTAAATGTATAGGCATCTGCCTAAAATACAGCGTATCTTCATATCGGTATGTCTACGTACTTTGTGGGTACGGGAATGTCAGAACATCTCTGAAGTAAAATTCCAATCGGTTCGATCGAAACTTCGCTTCCTCGTGAACAAATTCCAAATTCCGTGCATGTGTGTTTGTCTGTGACATGACATGCCCGGCACAAACTTTGTGCCCTCCGGCGGGTTAGGAAACTCTGGAGTGGAGTACCTATTGAAGTGTTACTGGGAAATAGACGTTAACTTTAGAATAATAACAATTTGTTGCTCTGGATCTCTTCAGAATATTCACAACAGACGCGAATAAAGCCTTTATCCCTTGCGGGGTAGGCAGAGCAATAACGATCGTAAAATTACGCTCGTTATCGCCACGTCTGACAAGTATTAAAGGCCCTTTCAGATTATTCGTGCCTCACTGTGGTGACAGCTTGTTAGCCTGTCGCCGAAAATTGTAATACACATGAAACCCTTGAGTCCCTTAGGTGCCTCTTACAACACCCGCGGGAAGAAATGGGGTGATGCTATTCTAAGCCGGCATCATAGGATGAAATAACCCATAAAACTTAAGAAAGATAAATTTCATACAAATTGCACCAGCTGACCGAGTAAGTTTGTATGGGAGGCTTCTGACCCATGATCCTCACAGAAAGTTGGTCATTTTGATGCGTACTTTCGTACGTATATATTCTGTAAGTATTGATTTTCAATACTTACAGAATATTAGGCATGTTTGATCCTATACATTATTCCGTCCCCCTGCCTGCCCTGAGGCCCTGACCCACACATTAATATGATAAAGGTTCAGTGACCCAGATCCCTAAGCCAACATTCTAAGTGTTTGATCTGAGCACAAAACGTGCCGCAAACTATGTAAGAAAATGTAAGTAGGTATATGCTTTCATACGACTGATATTATACGATACCAGAATTTAAAGAAACCCACACCTCCCAAATTTTGTCTATTCAATAACAACCTTAATAGTTTTAGACTAGACCATTTTAGTTACTATACTTCCTTACATCTATATGACAAATTATTGATAGTTAAATATGAGGTTTACGTCTTTTACAGGTTATACATCCTTGATCTAGGACCTTGATTATTTACTTGGTTCATTTGAGACAAATCGTATAAGTAGATACTCTACGTAAGTCAGAGAGCAATCGCACATACTAAGCACACAATCTCTTCCATTCAAAAGCTACATCGCACGTGAAAGGAAAATAATCAGTATTCAGGAACGTTCATAAATATTTTCCCTAACACCATTGTATAGACATACGTGTATAAATGGAGCGTTTTAGCATTCCATCGTATGCCTCTAACAAAAGAAAGCTACACATAAATCACCGTACCTTTTCCAGAAATGCTACCTACTTGCTTAGAGGTTGGGGGTCGAAAAGATTTCCTTTCATAACAGTTGTTCGTGCACCCACGCAACTTACAACTTTTTTATATCCGAAAAGTATTTTTTTAGACGTTAATGGCATCCATTTCTTCATGTTTCCGACAGGACATTATATCACCGGGAACTTACTATTTTCTTGTTCCACCAGATCAATTTACTTTAGCTACCTATATATCTTCTCATACCGATATGGTCTTTTTTTGTAGTTTTTAAGAGCTTTTTGTCAATTTTGCGTGGAAAGTCTAATACAAAAAACTATGTTTTTCCTGGAGAAAGTGTCTCATTGTTTACACCTAAAATAAAATAAAAACTTTAGGGATTCGCGACTACTGCCGGTTCTTTTATACACATTTTAATCTAATATATCTAAGAAGCTCAAAAATGCGGCGAATAGACACTTACTCAAGTGTATGCGCAGTTGATAAATCGTCGACACGTTTTACGCGAAACGAAAATCTGAGGAAGCTCGCCGTAACTAACGGAAATATCGTAGAAAAATTGCCCTATGAACTTTGAATGCCAATGAAGGCCATAAAGCCTAGTACTTGACTCTCATATTCGTTTTACGTAACCCATTCCTAAGGCACCGCCGACACCAATGTATATTAAGCAGACTTTAGTCTAGGAAGAAACTAAGCACAGCTCAGAGGCGCAAATTCTACTTACTTCTAGTCATGTCTGTTTAGTTACACACGTCCATTTTCAGTCGTGGAACTGAAGCCGTAGAAATGTGTATGACAAATTGGCCTGAAAATCTTTGATGTCTTGTTCAAACAATCCGGAGTGGAACCAACCATAAGAATTTTACATAGACAACACACACACACATATCACGCCTTTATCCCATGCGAGGTAGACCTAGACCCATATTTATACCAACCTATAGTTCCACTTAGAAGAATTTAGTCCATATCGAACCGAAATTGACACAAACCTAAATTCACTGTATGTATTTGACACTGATGGGAGCCCGAAACTTAAGAACTATTGAGTCGAGCACACTTGCATTCTAGCTCAGAGGAAATCCTTCGAATAGTTTGAAAATTATTGCACACCAATAGCTAGTACATGTTGGAGTGTTTGGCAGACCAAATTACTCCTGGTAGCAATCTAACTATGAGTAAATTTAGCGCAGCGTTATTTATGCGCTGCGTTGGACGTTGAGTGTGAAAGAGGCCTTACTCAATCAGCCTTGCAACGGTTCCTTTACGTCAGAAGCTGCTTAGCATCGTCCACGACGTACTTAACCAGTTGTTTGCTGTTAATGAGCAGAAGCAGCCAACTTCTTTAATTATTACAGCACATACGACAATCAGTATGATTTCAGCTTCTGATAGCTACAGAATGTCTGTTTTTGCTACAAACTTCAAAAGGAAGAACCACAGCACTATATGAAGTAGATTTTTCTGGCTTAAGCTTACGGTTATCCCATCCTGTAAACGACTGCCCTGTCCAAACAAGAACATTTTAGAAAATATGTATAACATCCAAATTTGAATTCCATAAAATAAAGAACAGTAGAACATTTTGGGTCGCTGAGCCAGCGGAGGTTAGTAAGTTAGAACATTTTAGAAAATATGTACATTACCCAATTTTAAATAAAGAACAGTATAACCCCTACTTTTATAGATCCTGTGGTACACCATCTCTTATGTATGGTCGGTAACAGTAGAAGCAGCTTAACAGGCTCGCGATGGTACTTAGCCACTTGTACTTTGGTAACGAGCGCCGGCAGCCAAGTTGGGTCTCGCCTCAATTAAGACTGCGAACATGACCGACTGTGGCTGTCTTGTACTTTTATGTTGGTACAATTGTTTACTTCTGGCCAATCTATTACATACAATCGCAGATCTGTCCATTGGTGGATCCATAATATAAATTTTATTTTATAGTGACTGCAAAATTAAAGAGTATGTTCACACTTTCTTTACATGTTTTATGATCACTTTACTTGTTACCTAAGGCGGATCGCACACTTAACGCACGACGGAGCGCTAAAATATCGCAGTGTTCTGTCAGATCCATACTAGTAATCTCAATCCCACTAAAACCGCTCAATCGCTGTCGTACGTCGAGTATTGACCCGCCTAAGCATTTAACGACATACAATACATAATTACTACATTTACTTTTGATCGAAAAAAGTTTACGTGAAATAGAAATTTGTTCTACCAACAATCAATAAATGAAGGATTGATCAGATGATCAGAAGACCTGCATACCTCTCCCATAGTCTCCCAGTTCCAGAAGCCCGAAGAGTAACTCCCAGAAGAGTAATGCACAATGCCTTGCCACCTTCAGAAGTAAACATTAGCGCGCTGTCGCTGGTTTGTTACTCTTGAGCTCTCGCTACTCGTGTTTCCGGAGTGTTTGTGACGTAAGCAGCTTTTACGGTCAGCGCCGAGGGGCTTGCCGGCACTACTGCAGCTGCAGTCTCGAGATATTTGCCAATAAGTGTTACTTTTGACGCACAGTGTGCTGGAGTCGGTTGTGTATCTTAGTTGCATATAGTTTCTGTTACTTTAGTTAGATTTTTCAGACAGTGAGTAGGTACGCTTCAAAAGACACTCTCTCTCTTTTCAGTTGTATTGATGTTCTTACTTTGTATTAATTTATAGGTAAACGTTACCTACAGTAAGCAATCGATCTAGTGAAGCTTACATCCGGAATTCCCATTGTATCAATCGTATACCTAATATAAAAAGGTATTTTGATTCAATGACCAAAACTTTATCTACTTAACCAAATAGCTGACAAACAAGTCGTCTTAAAGTTTAAGAACATCGATTGTTCACGCTTTCCACGCAAGTTCGTATAAAATCAATCAGGTTTGTTTAGTAATACCTAGTTGATTAGACACGGTGGGTGCGGCTACTTGTGTGGTCCAGTCTACAGGGTCTATGGCCTCTGGCAAAGAACAATTATTCAAAGACTGAGCTGGACAATGTAAATTTTCTGAACTTTGCCTCGTTACAATGTTTTTATATAATATAGAAAGCTGAATTGTATCATCCTTTTTTTACTTGTATGTAAAGGTTTTTGTTAGTACATGGCATTTGGAATTGAATTATGGATATAAACTGACGATTATACTGAAATTTTTAGCAAGTCGTAGTCAGTAACAAAAATTATGGAATCAATCAATTCCAGGATCAATCAATAAACAAAGATGATGATTTATTCTTTACGGGGAGGCCCATGCCCAACAGTATAGATTGCTAAAGTTGTGAAGGTTAAGGATTTATTCCAATTCCAATGCTTGGATAAATATCAAGTCAAGTTACGAATGTGTATGTAATTATGTATTAAGCATTGGTCTTATTTTTATTTATGGCCGTTATTGCTCTGCCTACCTCGCACGGGATAAGGGCGTGATATATGTATTCAAGCGAATGTATGTATTAAGTAAGCCTGGTCTATGAAATGACAGATCTCTGATATCTGGACAGCATGTGCGAATAGCCGCGCCTGATAACGGTACACCCGCTCATAGTTCCACATCTTCCATGCCCACTTCCATCTTACCATGTGTACCAGCATCTACTTACTACGCACGCAACACGCGTGAAATGTTTTTTGCTCATACACGCTCGTAATTATATTTGTTTCCATTCATTGTGGGCTATTGAGGTCGTTAGTACCTGTTACAAAGCATTTCATCATCATAAATTATACTTCTCGGACGAGTGTTGTCTACGAAATGCTGTTCTAAGACACAGTTTACATCGCTAACTAACTTACTTGGTAACTAACTAATCGCTAAGTAACGTGGGTAACTAAAAAACATGTTAACAATCAGCAGGCTAAATTCCTGACAGGTCAAATGAGCTACTAGTTTTTCATACAAAACGATATTTTGTATGAAAAACTGAAAGTATGACGTCACGCCTTAAGTATTTGGGTGGCGTCAAAACACTTACTTTTATATAATTTTTTCTGTTTACAAATTCAAAATTTGAATATTTCGAAACATTTTAATGAAGTCCGTATATTTTTGGACATATTGTCATTTAAAGCGTAAAACTTTTATATTTTACTAGCGAATTGACAGGTAGCGAAATCACAAATTCACAAAACGATTTGTAGGTATGTAATGTACCTACCTAACCTAGTTGTGAGTAAAAACTGGATCACACAAATTTGAAATAGGTACCAAAAGGTATGTATGTCTGAGGAGATCCCCATTTGTGATCCATTCTTGTTTCATTAATATTCTATTCAGACACTAGGGTACATTGGGTCGTTGGACGACTCGGTGTTCCACACGAAAAGAAAGAATATTCCATACTAAAAGACCTGCTATACCTACGAATAGAATCGCCGCCTCTCAGTATTTGAAACTATGTTGTTAGTTTATACTTATTCTTAAAAAGAAAGCTTCGCTTGACTATACCTTTTTAAACTTAACGGCACTGGCAACAAACAACAAATAAAGTAGAATAGAAAGTTTGCACACATTGTAAACGCCAAGTTATGATGTAAACATGATTTTCGTTCCCCATTTTACACCGCACACAGCAAACACCAAACACGCTTGTTTACAGATAAGCCTGCGATGATGTGTTTACGAACACATAACCCGCCGCTACAATACATAAAGGAATAAATATGTCAAACAAATGTCATAAAAATACACTCTCCAAGGTTGTAGTTTTTATCTCTGTTTTTATAGTGATCCAAGCTTTATGTCACGTAAGATTTCCGTAACTATATTTTGATGGGATGCTGCTGGAAGCCTGCTCTTGGTAATCGGCAGAAGGGTGATACTAAAATTGTTTGAATGCCTCAGCAAACAATTTTCGCGCATTCCTTTTTAAATAATTATTTCACTCTTGACAGGTACCGGTAAATATAAAGCCTTTAACAAATTTAACGCACAACGTTGCGCTAAAATAACGCTGCGGAACGCATGCGTTTTTTACATCAATACTAGAGAACGGCCTAACTGAGACAAAAGAAAGTGCAAAATGCAGCCATCATTTATGTCTCTTTTCAGTATCTTGATAAAATCCACGTGTATTTTACAAATCCTTATAAAAAGGAAACTGAACGGTAGGTAGTTACAAGTTGCGTTCCATTGCTGTGTTATAGTGCAGCAGTAGGTGATAGCTGTCAAGGAAACATACTGCGAAGCTTATTGGACTGTGAAAATGTGCATACTCTTTGAATGTTATTACGACCCGGTATAGATTTATGAATATGTATCGCAATGCAGATATTGTTAGTGCAGATTGAAAATGGTAATAGGGAATGTATTTTATGAGGTTTTTCAAACGGACATTTACGGATAAATGAACGGTTAGCTAAGTTTAAACACTCAAAGAGGGCGACTGGTAGCGACTGATTGTGCAACGGGTATCGTGCTATGTAGCGCACTGGGGGAGGCCTGCTATCTACGTCCAGCAGTGGACTGCTATATGTTGATGTTATAATGATTACGAAACGGCTATATCCCTTTATTTAGGTATTATTCGCCAACCTATACCCAATTTTACTTCCGGTCTTTTGTCTCTACAGCTTGCTACAGCTAAATTAGTTTACTATGCATAAAATTTACGATAATCATTATTATTATAAACAAAAATATTCTAAACCTATTTAGGCATTAACCTACACCTAACATATTTTGGTGCAAAAGAAGTCTAACAGAGCGAGTGCCAAGGTAAGTTCTTGCGTTGCTCTTGCATCAACGTCGATTTCTTGTATGGGGAATTCACAAGTTCCTTGCATCTGACCGAGACGCGTTCATTACGAATGCTCTAAATATGCGCAACTACGAACGTCAAGTAATGGAACCGCCTTTATAATAATAATTTATTATTCTTTATTGTACACACGTAATTGTTTATATCTGCCTTTATATGCAGTGTTGATAGAAAAGAAATTATTGTTACGGCGTCTGGCTTTCCTTAAGCAGCTACAAGACTGCATCCCACCCAGCTTTCGCACCGTCTGCGTCGTTCGATGCATCACTGTACAGTACACGTTACACACCGCACAGACTACTTACGCGAAGGTGGCATGAGCCGGCGAGTGGGTATTTAAATTCGCCTATAAATAGCGATATTAAAATCCGATCGGGTGTTGAACCGCGAGGCGCCACGAGGAGCGTCGGCGCACTATAATTGCCTGGTTAATGTACGTGGCAAAAAATACTACCGGTACTCACTTACCCAAAGGTACGTTTATTAAGTGGGTAGGTATATATCTTAAGCACGTGGATATATATTTGCTCAGGAGAAGAGTTCGATGAACGGTGAGCAAACAATACAAACAAACGCCGTCACTTTTGTATTCTCGCATATATAATTCCATGTCTTTACAACATCTTATTGACATTAACAAATTTTTATTTATATGCTCGCTACATTTGCGGCATATTTTTAACTATTTTTCGCAATATTCCATTATAAATATGCAACAGTCCATTGAAATTATCTTAGCAATTTCTTCAACTTTAACAGTCACAATAGTCCACTGCTGGACATGGGCCTCCCCCTAGTGGAAAGTGTCTACCGGACTTGCCACGCTTGGCAGGCGGATTGGCGAGCGCAGTGTTGTATTCTCAGAGAACGCTGCTGCCAATGAACGAATACATTCATGCCCAGGGATAAATGCATTCAACCCTTTGTTGCCTTTTACGACACCCATAGGTAAAAATGAAGTGATGTTATTCTAACTCCACACGTCAATATTAAGTCATAATACCCGATAAGTTTTATCTGATTCCCATTCAAGGAGTGAACTTCCTGTATCTAGTGTCAGTATCCTGGCCGATACGTTACACGAATAGAACCGTCCTTTATGTAGCTTAATAGCTGTCAACACTTTATATTGTTCCTTTATAGTTGGCAATTAGGTTTGAGTGCCTGTTTGACATGAGAAAAGTTGATAAAAGAAAATCTTATAATAGGCATCAGCTCACATTTTCTGTTGAAACATTTGAAGATTTTTTCTGTGGATATGTAAAGTTACATTCAATGAAGTACAAATATTTTCAGGGTGTGATCTACTCATAAAACTGAACAATTTTATTTGAAACATATTTTCGAAACATGAAAAGAAAGTTTTGACCTCCCATAAAAAGTGATTCGGTCGACTGTTACATTCTTATGTAGTACACCCTTATTTGTACTGTAGTTATGAGCGAAGAGACCGAGTCGATCGCAGAGTCCAAGTTTACTTAGGTAGTTCTCCCAATCAGTGTAAGCAAACCATAAATTATTATCATTGAATAACTGCGGCATGCCGGCGACAGAAATCGATTGGATATCAACAAATAGACGATGCTCATACATACGTGTACGGGCACAGACGTGTGAGGATCAGGACAAGATAACAGAAATACCTATAAAAGCATAGTAATCATCAGCCTTACTTATAGTAGGTATCATAATCGCCAAAAATGCTCCTATTTACTCGTGATTTGAGGGCTTTAGATCAGGATATTTCCGGAAAACAAATTCTCTCTAGGGCCTGTTGAAAATTTACCTTCCTTTTCTGACCTACGAATAAGCGAATCTTGCAAAATTTTGTTCTGTTAAAGATTGGAAAAATCTTTCTGCCGTATTTTAGGATAAATGACCTATTCTAAGTAAGGCAGCGTTAATTCTCGAACCTAAAACTTGTAATTAGGATTGCTTCTCACAAGGCTGTTTCGCGCTCCGTCATCTCATTTCTCCAAATGGCCTGCCACTTAAGGCCTTTAAGGCTTCCAGAATGACAGGTGCAAGTGCCTACGCGAAGTCAAAAGGTATTACCAGTCTGTGTTCGTACATAAATAATGCAGATTGTATTTGTGTACTATGATTATGTTGCTTCGACGTCCGACAGTCGTGTTTACCTCATGTCACCGTTAATGGTTCCAAAGTTTCTTATTGTTTTTGTTTGATACCGTTTTAGTTTGAGAATATTACATCCTTGTCAGTGTTTGTATCAAGGCCCTAATCGATATATCAGTCTAGACTACGTTAATAATCAATTATTACAACGATATGAATTATTTGAAACCTAAGCCCATGTATCTAATATAGGCACGAGAATGGATTCTATAACGGGCTTCATGCTATAATAAACAGTATAACCGATGAATATTTTGTAGTTTAAGTTAAGACGGGGTGTCAGGGGCGATCTAACGAAAACTTTATAGGTGTGATCAGACCATGAAACTGAACAACTTTTTCTATACTATAACTTCAAAATACTACAAAATCCTGCGACATGTGATAAATGCACACAAAAAAGTTAAAATGCGCGCGCAGCGAGGGACGCAAATTAAAATTTTGCTCTGTGGAAAAATTACATTTCTTTTTTCTGAGAAAAATAGCACACAGCTAGGTCACAATTTAGAAATCCTAATCCTAGTTAATCACGCGACATTGTATCAATGAATTGAGCAGTAATCCAGACAGATGGATCGTCCGACGGTACGGCGCTGCTCCCGGCGGACAAATGTCGACAGGGTTGCACGGTACAAACAGTTTATTGGAAAATTCCCACTTATAATACAAAAACTTAAATGTCCGATCACGGTTTGTAGCATTCGAAAACTTTTTAAATAAACTCGGGTATCTAATGTTCGCAACGCAACCACAAAAAGCGGACGGTGGCACATTTGGGCCTTTTTCACACTAAACGCACAACGCAGCGGTAAAAAACGTTACGGTCTGTCAGATACATACTAGAAACTACTTACAACCTTAAAACCGCTGTCAACGCGGCTGCGTCAAAACAACGCGCTCTGTCTTGCCACCGTCAACAGTTTGTAATCCTCTCTTTAAACCTAGGTACCTAAACCTAAAGAGGTTTACGGTGGCAGCCCTAGACAAGTGTAGGTACAGACTGTGCCCGATGATTGCGAGTGCACATCTGAATGTCGCTGTAACATCCAACATCCATCACGCATGAGCTGTTGCCTGCTCTGCCTACCCCGAAAACCTATCATACTTACTCGTAGCTATATCTTCTGTAAACCTCTTTATATGTATTTGGAAAACATGTAGGCGACTGTTTCGCTTCCGCCTCAACCCTTCATGTAAAGAAGTTACAGATGCCGGCTCCTACATCCAGAATATTCAATCATTCAATCAAGTCTTTGTTCGATGTATCCGGCTTAATCCTGTCTTCTCTACCAACCCTATAGGAACAGTGGCACGGTGTCGCGATGATTGCGAGGCACATCTGCGATGTCGCTGCAACATTCATCACGCATGAGCTATGGCGGCGGTTCGGTTTCATTTCGGTATTTTAATGAACTCTCTGGTGGAGCTTTTGCGGCGTCACGTCATTTATTTATTTATTTACTTTTACTACTACTCGAACATACGGCTTTTCTGTTGATATGAAGACAGATAAACGTGTTACTAAAACCTTTAGTTATAAAGAATACATGAAAGCGAAATTGTAGTTAATTTTTTTAAATGTAGTATACATTTTGGTTTTGGACTATTTAAATTATTATCTGAGTAGGTACTCGTACATACCTACGTATACCTTGCTTGCCTTTTTAGTATAAATTTAAGTTACCTCACAAGAGAACTATAGGTAGTACTTAATTAAAATCAAAGCTTACCCGAATTTGTTGTTGTTTTAGATAGGCTAATAAAAGTTTATTTCCTTGAAGTAGGAAAACTACTTGTTTCGTAGAAATTGCCTTAAATTGTTCAATTACCAAACTTAAGTCAATTAAAGCAAAACTTTGGCTCGTTTAGAATCAAGCTAGTGTTTCCGCTCAGATATGTTTTGTTGCTAAGTAATTAAATAGCTACATAAAAAAGTACATACTTAGATGAGTCCGTATTTTGACGGGTGTGGGGATAATTTAAACTGTCCATTGCAAGAGACCTTATCACAGAGCACAGATGTCATCCACGCGCCGCTACTAGAAAGGCCTTAAAAATCATACAAAACAATCATGTTATGTGGCAGGCTTAATTATAAGGCTCAGGCCGTGTTCTGTGCATATGCCACGATGACAAAGCTACGTAGTAGGTACACGTAGTGATTGTTATAAAAAATGTTTTCTGCAAACCTCTGTAGCTTAAAATAAAGTTCATAGAATCAATATCCTTAAACGCCTACCCAACCCTTTATCAGTTTATCGTTCGATTAATAAGCCCAAACGATGCACTTCGCTCGAATCACGAGGAAACAGGCTTAGCGCAGATTAAGCAAGGATAACAACCATCCAATGCTCGGATCTCTGTTATCCAATATGCCGATATCTGTCATTGAGGCCAACTCCAAAATCAGTTTCCTGCTGTAGATAAGCCCCTGAACACAATTATGCCTTCAAATGACATGAAAAATTTAGAAAAAAAATTGACGTTTCAGCTATTTTACTATGACTACATTATACAAATTCTATGTTCCAATAATACTTCTTCTTCTTTCGTGTCGATGACTCAAATATATTTTGGCCAGAAGTTTGCCACGGCTACGGCACTCTCAGTGGCTTCATATACATATGTCGGAAAAGGTGCAGGTGGTAGGACACTGACTGCAAGACATCAAGTGTGTCATTTTTGGGTTCGAGCTACGAGTATATCCCCAATTATTTGCATTTAAACCGGCGTCGGCTGCCTGTGTTCGCAGACGATTTAGAGTTTTCCAGGTTGACCATGGGGGTTTATACTTATGTTCCCAACATTGGCTCTATAGTAAAATAAGTAAAAAGCAAACTACAAAAATGACACGATTACACCAACACCTGTTTGATTGAAGGCCACACTAATACCTGGTTGATTGGTAATTGTGTCGCTTGCGGCTTTCAATCATGTTATGTTCAAACGTGTAACAATATTGAATTACTATGAAATCCTGTTTTGTGAAATTATGTTAACGATGTAGTAATACAATTTCACCAGTGTCCGATTGTCGATTGTGTTCCATTGACCAGATGGCGGGCTTAACAGCTGTGTTGTATCCTGTTTGTTGTCTATAACCATAATTTCGTAGATGATTGCAGATTTTCCATCTAAAACTGTTGCCTAAACAATTCTAGATCATAGTTTGATACACGGAACATTTGTTCAAAACTTATTGCCTTTGGAATATTTTTATGTTGATTATTTATTGATAACTAGTTCAACAAATGTAAGTTTTATTTATTTACCTCTTTTATAAAATGCATAATCTCTCCTGACCCGTAGACTCAACAGTTCTGCAGATACTATTGAATAATTTGAATGCTTGTAAGTGCAGTTTATTAGATTTCTGTGAAATTATGGAGGTTCTCATTTCATCACTAACTTTTATTATAATTTTTACTTATCACCGCTTACTCAAAGATGCCTAAACCAACATGAAAAAACCTTTTTAATGCAATTTGAAAGGAACCTTTTGAAACAAGGCAAATCTTTCAAACTCTCAAATTTATTTTTGATAATCTATATCTAACTAATAACCCTACTTTTGAAGCAATTGAATAAAAACGTATCACAGAAAAAACAAGATGCATATTGCGGCAATGCGGCTGTTAATTTGTGTCGAATATGCGACGATCATTTTAAATCTTCGGCACGAATTTATTTCATGCAATTGTAAACTGATTGCGGCCACCCAAATATGGCAACGAATACTTTTATCATTCACTCGCGAAATGAACATTAAAAATAACTAGTGAAATATGATATTAATATCTAGATGAAGTTGGGGAATAAAATATTTATGCATGGTAAAGAATGATTGACGCAGATATATTCCTCTAACTTTGAAAAAAATGCTTTGTAGCGCTAACTTTTAATTAGAAATGCCTCAAGCGGGCTCACACGTTCTGAATACGGATAGAGCTGTCTACCACGCAGAGTCAGTACTGTAATTTCTACACAGGGAAGCCTATTCAGCCGTAGATACGAGCGAGCCTAGCTTTAGAAAATACTCAAACCAAAGCAAAATATCGGCGTTTGCATTCAGAAACATTTCTCATTTGCTTAACATTTTTACCGTCGGCGCATTGTTTGTTTGAGAGTTGAATCGAAACTTTTATTTAAAACGAATGAAGTTTCCATCGGTATTGAATGCGAGGCTGCAGGCGCATCCACAATGGTTCGCCCTTAACCTTTGGCGTGCGGGGGCGGCTGCGGACGGCAGCGGGGGCGGCAGGCGGCAGGGGCGCCGGGGGGCGACCATCTGCCTCGGGCTGTGTTTAACTAACGAGATCCCAGTAAACGCTCTATTGTATTTCATATTCAGTTTACTTATCTCTTTCATTGCGAGGTTTGAAGGCGACTCACATTTAGCTACAGCTGCAATCCGCAAAACTAAATTAAAATGACGCTATTGGGATTAACTCCTGAAGTTTTCTTTCAGATCTGTAGTATTTTTTTAAAAGTTTTATGACTATCATTTTTATGAAACGGAGAGAAGAGAAAATCTGCCAAATACAGTAAAATAAACGGATTGAGGAATACTTATTTGGTTGAGAGTTGATTCTGAGCCAAGTACGCTTTGTATTGTTTTTATCATTGCGTAACACTCCGTCGATATGAATGTAACACTTTGAAGAAAGGCCAAGAGGCATTCTTACAAAACTTCATGAAAACACAGCCTTTAATTATTATTGCAGTATCACAGTTTCGGTTTACACTAGTTGTGATACATTTCGGTATAAATAAATTATACGTCGGCGGCAGCGTCACGGTGACGCGGATATCCCGCAGTCTAACCGCAATGTTAATTCAACCTGAAAATAAACACGCGGACCTACAAATTATTTATCAGCGAGCTATGTTTGTATGAGACGTGTCCTGTCACCGCTGCGAGACAAAGAGTTATTATTTTTGTGCTACCTTTGACCCCTGTCTGCGTCTGGCTGAATCCAGATATCTGACGATATTTTATGAAGGCGCTCCTGTTAAAATTGTAATTTTCGCTCCAAGCGACACTCACTCAAACCTCTTTAAACTTCTCCATCTTAGCATAAAAAGCACAATTTCTAAATACCACAATTTGTCACTGACATTTTCCGGTTACACTTTTAACAAAGTTTTCGGAGGCGTGGGTCTCCGTCACGATTTTTCCGAGATAACCGATGTGACCGATGTCGGGGACCACTTATACTTACGCCGGGGGCGGCGCTCGTACCGTGATTTTAATGGAGGAAAACATTAATTACAAAAGTTTTCGGACGTCCTGCACATGTTTCTGCTCCCGAGACTTCGTTAATACAATGATTTAACGCTTCTTCCTTCCAAACTATGTAACTATCTGCGCACGATATAAGGTACAAAAAGTTCAGCCACCACAATCGGATTTAACATGTATAGGAAACTTATTCTGCCCCGTATTTACTTAAGGTGACAATATCTAACCTTTATATAAAACAGCTCGGGTACGAAATAGGGTTTTGTGACAAATGTGTTTACCAGCGGCGACGGTTATAATACATCCCACAAAGCTCGCAGCACTTAGAATATTCCGTGGAGCTTTTTTCCTCCGGGGTATATTTGATAGCTTTTTTCTGACCTTTCTTTTACATAAATGTATTAACCAAATTGCGATGACACAAATAAAGTATTTCAGTCTTATTTTCCTTCCGACTTTGACGTGCCTTTTGTGATTCCAAGAGAAGACGATAGCATTATTCTTGAATTTGTAATCGTATAATTTTTATTCATGAATTCGTGTTTGGGGCTTACGAAAGAATTGCTTCCCTTTGAATAGGTACCAACACTTATTGCTTTGGCAAACCTCCCCGTCAAGCAAATATTTAGGCCTTGAATATTTGGGATTATGCTTGACTGAATTGCTCTATGAATAGGAATTTATGTAATGTTGGATGGCGAAAAATAAAAAAGGTCGAATATTTTATTTGCGGCACAAAATTGTTCTGTGTCTCTTACACATTGTATAAGAATTAAAAGCTTCTCATTCCTTTTGCCAACATTTTACAATCAACTTCATTTGTAGTGAAGTCATGTTGGACTGAAAATAAAATAAAGACTCGTTTAGGCTCCTTCTGAGTGTAGCTATGGTCGGCATTGATTGCGCCCCATAGCTTTGTGCTTGAATAAAAAGTCACTTGGTAAAATGCCAGCGTTGAAGAGAATAGCAGACTTCTATAGAGGCTCGCTATTATGAGAGCTTGCACACTACTAAAGTTGAAATCAAAAGGATTTTGAATATCATTGCGCTTTCATATACTCGATTTTTTTATATTGTGCTCATGTATTACTTTCGTTTCATTGTAAAAACGTTGTGCAGATAACCTCCTATCATAAATACGTGTCAACATATTTGCCATGGTCATATGGACAGACTTCGGAGCTTCGGCGGAGCATATATTAGTTTATAAGAATGAAAATAAGAGAGTGGTTATAGCTTTAGGATTCAAATTACGTCTTTCCTTACAGATAAATCAATGTTCGCCTACTCGCACTGTATAACTGTGCATGTAAACAGACATTTTGTAGACGACATTCTGTTCGAAAAATGCCTATTACACTCACCCTGCCCTGGGACCCAATTTGGCCTACTACCATTACTCCAACGGAACAGTCCGCCGCTGGACATGGTTGGGTAGAAACGGGGTGACGCTATTTTAAGTCACACGACACAATACGACAATAAATAGTTTAGAATACATTGTTGGGTATCTAGAGTTTTTATAGTGACGTTCATGCATTAACCAGCAGTGTATGCCAAATCGTGTCCCGTCGACAGGGTATTGTATAAGCCACTATTAACTGTTCCGTAGGCGGGCAAGGCAGTGTGCAAACGGTTCGCGGATGACGAGTATATTTATTTGTCCGGAGGCAGAGGGCGCCCGTCTGGTCGCCGGCCCGCGGGTCAAGGATCGCACGTGTAAACGACTCCTTATATTGCTGTAGCACATATGTATACTCTGCGCCTGGGCAGATTTTTTAACAATAGGAGGTTCTCTTTTTGAGAATTAAAAAAAACAACTATTATTCCAAAAACTCTATAGATGGCATTGAACTGACTATGTTACTAGATTCCAGTGTAGATTCCAAAGCCAAAAGACTAAAAAACATTGCAATACTAACTAACAGTCCGGCATGCACTGACACTTTCGTTCCAAATGTGTCCAATTCCAAGTTTAAAAAAAAAAAACTAATTAAATATTACGTTGCGTTCCTTGCGGTAATACATCAAGCACAGCGCCATCTATCCAGCGAGTAGAATAATAATAATATAGAAACCTTATTCCATTTTCAGTTTTTGAGCATTAACTGAAATTTTCTGTTCTGCAGGTAAGTCAATCATCATAACCATGTCCATAGAAATGACCTCAGCTAGATCTTCGGAGGCCTGAGAGTGAGTCAATTACAGATCATTGTACCATGCTTGTAGATACTGAGCCCTCATGAATATGCTTCGTGGCTATTGACTTATATGTAGGTGGTTTTAAAGCGAATTATTTAAATAAGTATTTAGGCTTGGAATACAACATATAAACCTTAAGGTAGTATGAATTTTGCATGTCTTAAGACCATATATAAAATAAATAAGTAAGTAAGTAGTAGTGCCGATATAAGCAGTGTAATAACATACTCCTACATTTTAATGTACCTAGGTATCTACATAGGTGCAAGTAATATCCCTATTTAAAGATTCAGTTATAATCGGCACTATACAGGGTGATTGGAAAATTGATGCATTCCTTTCAAGGGATGAACCAGCTCATGAAACTGAATAACTTTTTCCAAGGAACATGGGTCGAAAAATAAAAAAAATAAAATTGCCCACCCATACAAAATTACCGACTGACTAAGTCAATTTGTATGGGAGGGCCAAATTTTTTTTTCATATTTCGACGTATGTTCCATGGGGAAAGTTGTTCAGTTTCATGAGCTGGTTCATCCCTTGAAAGGAATGCATCAATTTTCCAATCACCCTGTATATCATCATATATCGGCACTATATTATGCACATATTATGTCATGCATCTATCCATAACTTTTATGCAATAAATTGGACGGATTGGAATTGCAAGAGGCACAAGGAATGATAGTTTCATTTATGGCGGTAAAATTATTGTAGCATAGACATGATTACTGCATTTATTTTAGTTGTAACTTTTTACTTGAAATTAAAATCATCGTTAATATCACACGAACGCTTTATAGGGAAATAATTACATAGCAACAAGCAAAATCGTTATGGACTGCTAGTATGCAATAATTGTTATTGCACCCACGCTGAGATAAAGGTTAAAAATAAAAACAGCTCCATATTGTAATGTTTGCTTATTACCGACAGGATTAATAGATTAGACTCTATTTCTAGAATTTCTGAAGTCACGGCTGTTAATTTTTCATAACATAATTTAAAGTCCTAGAGGTACATTATTTAATGTCATAGAAGTAGTATCCTAGTATTACGACCCTAATTATGATTAGGTATTTATTACTGATGAATAAAGTTTACAATATTAACATGGTAAAACTGATACTCTGAACTGATATACTGATAAAGTTCAGCCGCAAGTTTCATTGTAAGTAACATTCAACTTCTCCGCCACAATCCCATTTCTTTCAGACACATAAAAAAGAAATGTAGGTTGGCCTGTATTTTCCTGAGTAGAGTTGTAACCTATATCGGCATAACCCTCATATTAGGTAACCTAAATATGGCATATCATGGCTTGACCTATGGAAGGTATGACCCATGGCTCGAGGTATTATGATTATGAACAAGTACATGGGATGTTGTAACTTTGTAAACATATATAATAGCCAGCACATAAAAAGTATCGCCTCCATAAAGTTTTTATTCTTTGGCCGGGGTGACGTCACTGGAGGGCGCTATCAAATTACGATTTATTTTCCGGGGTGAGGTAGGGGGCGCGGTGGAGGGGCACCGTGGTTATCGCCTCAATCGAGCTCGCTGATGGATTCCACTGTCACCCAGATACGACTATTTAATTCGAGTTTGCATCGACTTTTTTCTAGACATTTTCCTCGTTTTAGAATTTTGCGGCTGCGTTTTGCGAGAGTTTTTGGATTGGAAAACTTTTTTCATGACACGTTCTATCAAACAGATCAGACGCGACCCATATTTTGCGATAAAGTATGAAACCACCTACGCAATGTGCTTGAACCAACCCACGCATGTCATATCGAGGGAAGACACGTGCGAAAATATTTTCCAAACTAGAGTACTTCACAGTTTTCTTAAAATCTGAGCAAAGCTCTCGAGTTTTGTTTAGTGATGTTCATGCCGAAACTTATGACGATACGTTGATCCCTGTGTAGGCAACAATGAAAAGGGTAGTATCAGACAACACGATGTTGTTTTTCAAGTTTGTTTCCCCCTTGTCGGTCGTAAGTAATTCCCTTCTCGAGAAAGTTACAAGGGATCCCTACTTTACACAACAGCGTAGTTTTTTTCTCTATTTTCTTTATTTTTTCGAACGTATAATTCTCACTTTACCAAACAGAAAGTCCGCTATTATTGAATTCCAGGGCTGGAGGAAGTTTGTAGTGTTCCCTAACTACATTCCCGAAATTCCCGACGCCTAATGTTATTGTGTTTTCGTATAAAACATTTTCAACATGCGTCCATATGTAATTCGTTTACCTTTCAGCTGCAGTAGGATAAGTTATGACAAATGATAATATTATACATTTTGAAATTATAATACCGCGGGTGAAACAAATCCTCATCGGAGTAGCACTTGTATAGAATTATTTTGTCAAATATTTTTCCTTTTGTTACCGAACTTTGCTATAAATACGATTTGTTTTGCGGAAAATGATAGCGGAAATCTCTTTCATAATATCTCGACTAAAGATTTATGAATAAAATGGCACTCTTTACAGCTGAAATAAAGAATTCCAATGAACCAACGGTTCCTTGGAAAACAAGTGGTGCTTGCAAATGACGTTTACTTTGTGTGATATCCGTGCCAGGCCGTCAGACGTCGTGGGACTATGGAAGAAAGTCCTCGCAGTGCGTCGTCGTGGCTGCATTGTTCTACACTCATGGTGTGGTATGAGAAGAAGCTGATAGCGGGTTACTACAACTTGTGCGCGTGTCAGGCCGTCAGTTGTAGGATGGTAGAAGATAGTCCTCGCAGCGCGTCGTGGCTGCATTGTTCTACATTCTCGTGGTGTGGTCTGGCCTGGACTGGAAACTGTTAGCGTTTTCATCACATGCGTCCAAGGCTACGCTTGCCGAAGCTTGGCCTTTCACTTCCCTATCCGTCGGTCCTTCGACAAATGCATTCAGCACATTTCCATTTTGCTAGATTTCCAGGCTATGTCCGTTACTTTGGTCTTCTGACGTTCCAGATTTTATCCATTAGAGAGCATCCTAGCATATTATCTTATTACTTATAAAGACGTCCGCGTCTTATATTATATTAGGTACTTCGTAACAGTGTTCTAAATGTTACTAACTGAGACTTGGCTCACAGGCGTCTACGAATGCTATTCAGATCAACAAACTTGCAGGATGTCAAGCGAAGGACGACGCGACAGGCTATTTTTACTTACATTCGACGATAGCGCCATATCGGACAAGTAGGTTATCAGTCTGCACTATCTTATCAATCTAGATTCAGTGCACATATGAACTAGTGCATACATAAGGTGAGACACATTTTCAAGGGTAAAAGTCGAGTGTTTCGTTATTTTCCTGCTCCAGAATAAAATGATTTTATATCGTATCTTAAAAAAACGAACCCCACCTGCATTCTATGGCGAATCCAAATCCTACAATCTATGGACAAGAGAGAAAGGTATATAGCATGTAACATAATAAGCGTCACAAGACACACATACCAACGCAAGCTTCTGCGTTGTTTTGTTCCTAAGTGAACGTCGGTTTTCTGTATGGGGAATTTGACCTTGTATCTTACAGACTGTGTTACGGATGCGCTAAAAATGTTCAGTGTCTTGCGTTAGATGTGGGAATGAATCACCTATAATATAGGTTTATTTATTATTATTTTTAAAGTCCGTCTATAACTTACACCATTCTGGCTTGCAATAGAAGATACACGAGGAGTTACCCTAGTTAAGTACCTTACATCCTTTCTGTGGCAATCAGAACAGATGTAAGCACAAAACGTCAAACAAAATAGGTTTACCAATTGTCCTTACAAATAATTATGCTACTCGCAGTATATAGAACTCAAAAGAAAGTTTCGTCGTGCTTAGATTCGATTTAGGTATGACGGTACGACAAGAAGAGATGTAAGTACCTATTGCAATTTTTATAACGATGGATTGAAAAACTGGCAGTACAGTGATACCACAAAGTTTTTCCTTTATTGGTATAGCTATTTTATTTAAATATGAGGCGAACGTTTTACTCTTTAGTTGACATTATTTTGTGCGTAATTTTGCAAATTTTCTTGTTGTCTCGTGTCGTTACGAGACATTCCATGATGAAATTTGCCCTGACAAAAATATTCCCACATAATGATCACTTTTTGGATTACCTATTATTTTGTATTTAGTAATCTACCCGAGATTCACTAATGGATTTATTATTTTAAGGCATTAGAGATAATTGGCTCCGCCTTGAATGATTTCTCAGAATTTAGTTCTCAAATTAATAATATCTTACGTAGGTACCTATTATTTCTGTGGTAGCTAAAATAACATTACGAAATTGAATTTGAGACACAAAAGTTCCAGAATTCAAAATGTGAAGGGTGCATGAACTGGATTTGTTTAATCCTCGGCACAATAAATTTGAGTCAAAAATCAAACATGTTTTATTTGATAATTTTCGTTTAGAAACATAGTGAAATCTTTCGTAAGTTGAATACTCTTTCTACTTTTTGAAGTGTTCCCTGCCCGTACCCCACCTAGTAGCACCTACGGTTACCGGACGATATTGTGACTCGAGACAGCCACGTCAGCCTATGGATTTAGTAATTTCCTTTTTTTGACAACCGGATCTGGCGAAATACAGAAAAAAAGCATGCGAACCGCTTTAAACTCAAACATTGTCCTGTGTGTTGTCCTGTTAGCTATATAGTGCCTGTTCTCTCCCAAAATGCTACCAACGTCTACAACTTAGTGACTTTCCATTCACTGGTAGTAGACCGTGCCACAATTTTGACCTTATCAACCCCAAACTGCTTCGGACGAGCGCAGTTATTCACGGTTATTTATAAGAGTGGTTATTTCGGTCGCCGTCGGAATAGAAATAGAGTGGCTGAGGATCGATTGTCTCCATCTAGGAGTAATGAGTCAGACTACATGGCACTGCACTTGGCGGGAGCGCGCTTGATGGATGACAAATCGGTTTTATATCCCGCCGCCCGCGCCGCCGCCGCCGGTACTAGGGGACCAATTGCCTGCCGTTTTAGGCACGTAGTTTTAGATGTTATTTACGTTTTAGTTCCGTTTATGGTCATACCCTTGCCATATTTTTCACATGAACCTATATCAGCAGCCTGAAAAAAGTCTGTTTCAGCTGCACATGGATCCTATGTAATAATCGTGTCATATATATGCATGCATGACCCAATATAAACTACCGAGAGTTTTTTGGACCACCTTTTGAAAGCCTATTGACCCAAACTCTGACCTAGTTCTAACTAAAAAGATAGATATTCACAGGAAATTTAGAATGTCGCTAGTTACAGCGCTGCAAGCGAGTGTGTTCTAGCTTCAGTTCCAAACGAATACCTATTCTTCACTCACTTTTTTGTAACTTCTGCCGATATGTGTAGGTATTGCTTTGATTCTCCGTGAATTGAAAGCGTACAATTGAGTGAGTCGGTTCCGTCGGCGGCCAAGTTAAGCCGGCGGCTGTTAACGCAATTGAACAAAATTTGAGCCAAAGGTTAACGCCTCTGCTGGGTTTGCTGTCTACAGCACCGAAATTATAGAAGCAAAACTGACACGAAAAAAAAACACCCTTACCTTAAACAATGCAAAAGTTTCTAGGGATAAATTAGCCCATACAACAGATTTCACTTTCCACAAAAGCCACGGGAGAAAAAAGATTGTGCAGTTTCAAAATAATCTAAACGGCTTCACTGATACGGGAGATTGGAAATAGCTTATAATATTATTTTAGAGTACTTTTTAAAGTAAGCAATCTTACGCCTTCAGCTTCAGCCTCATAGAATGAAGCATTTAATAAAACGGTTGTCCAATACGTAATGAATATAACATGTTGTTCGTATGAAAACATCTTGGCCCGTGTGTCTACGAGTGAAGTTATCAATATATCAGTCTTAAGTGGCGTCTTGAGGCTTGGGATTGAAGCGATCCCCTCTCGAGCTTTCCCACAAGTAAAATGATCCTGCGCACCCATACTGGCTTGATACTTCTTAGTTCATTGACATTGTTGTTGTAATGCAACTGCATTATTCGTTTGACTAGACTTTGAGCTAGCTGTGATCTATTTTGGTAGCAAGATTTATAAAAAAACAGTATAAGGAGAAAGGGGCTTAAAACCCTAGGCTAGTATTTTAGGCTATTGAATAGGTATTCTTCTATAAAGTATGGCCGTTCGAATAGGCCGTCAGCTGTCAAACCCATACTAAAGGATATATGTCAAAGAACAAAGAGAAATAGACCTTATCATTAACATGATTTTGACAGCTGTCAAATTTATGGCCTATTAGAACGGCCATACTTTAACCACAGTAAATACAGCGAAAGCAATATCTTGAAAAGCATTTGCAGTAGGAGCTTTTTATTTATCATAGTAATACGTAGTTGGTAGAGATGAATTTAAGCCATTAAAAATTATGCTGCCACAGGAAAACGAGTAATATTGAGTGTAAACACTATTCTACGATATCATTAATTATGTCATAGTTTAGGTAGGTATGTATGATTCCGTGTTAGTAAAAATGTGACTCATCATGCTAAGGGAAAATTCCATTTACTTTTACGTAGACGAGGATCCTGTTTAGGTTTAGTCACTGGCGCCTAACGCCTTACCAAATGTAAACAATTTTCCCTAAAGCCTAGGCTAGACGCATTAGCCATCGCCTGGGTTATACCTATGAATAATACCAAAGTTAGACGTTATGCGATAGCATTTTAGCTCTTTTTCTAAAATTGTAAAATGCAATTCCTTTTTTGATATTGGATTTTAGCCACGATCAATCAAATAATAATATAACTTTTGGACACTCGCGATTACTTTTCGACGTTTTTATAATCGAACCGGGTCTATCGTACCTGATAGTACTCTGGTCATCAATAATATTTGAATTTAGACTGATAGGGTTGGAAATAATATTTATTTCGACTAAAATACTAGTTAATAATACAGTAATGGACCTTGTTCAAGATAAAACTCGCTCTATGTATCACAAAGAAACGAAAATAATTTCAAAGTCCGTTAGATCTGTTTAATTCCTGTTATCTGAGTATTTAAAATCTTTCTCAAACAATAGCTAACGAGGTTTACACACGATTTAGCAATTAGCTTCCGCTGATAAGACTATACGTATATTGCATAATAATGTATCTACTTACTAAGAAAGAAAATGAGATCTATTGGTAGTACTTCCAAGGTATTCAAACGTTCACAAGTTCACAGCACAATTCTACATTTTATACAAAATGTGTATTTTTCAATTGCTTAATTTGTAAGTACAAGCACGAAGATGCTGTATCTAATACGCAGCCACCATGTATCTAAATGGTTTTTTAAAAACTTTTGAAATAGGGTTCATCAAGTCGTTCGATAACTCGTCCCACACGACAAGGTATTTCCCGACCAAGAAAACGCTGAGGAATACATTCTATTCAAGTTTTCAAGTTCCAAGTTGTGCTGAATCCCTCATAGCGTCATGCGGGGCTTTGTCCGCGCACAATGGCTCTGCATGTGTGGAATTGTGCAGAAATTGCAGAATGGCCAGCACACCAGGCACGGATCTAGCTTCTTAAGGAAGCTTAAAGTCGTAAACTACGGCGGAGTTTCGAAATTACTTCGCGGAACGGGTAGCGCCGGCGACGTTATTAGTTTTAGCCACTAGTTTACTATCAATCATCGGTTGTGAAAATAATAAAGGTTTTTAGGTCAGTAGTTTTACTATCAGCGTCCGTACCGCCGTTCCTTATCAGTCTTTCAGACGTCAATAATATTTTACAGCACGCTTTGCTTCATTTTTAGTACATTACATTCTTTGTCTTTTTAGGGATAAAGGCGTGATATGTGTGTGTGTGTGTGTCTTTCTAACTACCTAGTACTATCTAACCCATACTAGAAAGCTGTTAACAAAAGACAGTGGAACCTGTGCCTTACTTAGCATTATCAATAATGTCATACGAGATTCTCAAATCAGCTCAATTTTAGTACCTCCGCCTCGCATCGTACGTAATTTGTAACTATGTACGAATTCCTCAGTGCAGCCGAGACCTCTTTTCTCTACTAAGGATATTTGTCATGAGTGCATAGTTGCCTACCACCTACCCAGTACCCGGGCTGCTTGCGTCGGTATGCCGCGCGCGTTTGCACTCTTTTCTTTTCAACGAGCACTACTTGAGCCAAATTACTTGCAGTTTCTCGCTCAGCCGCTTTACTTCATATCATTTCGTATATGTAGCTTTGCGCACGTAAATGAGTGCCAGGTCATGGTTCTGTCTGCAGTTCTGCAAAACACGGAATTCTGTTTGAATACAATGCCAAATCAAATTGAATACAATATAAATCTGGTGTCATATCAAGGAAGGGGTATACATGAGCGAATAGCCTTTCTTAAGGAAATAATGTTGAATCTTTGCTCCAATACAAAATGTGGCTATCTGTGGAGTTAATGTGCGTGATAAAAATTTTATACTTTGCCCTACGTTATTTGGGAAAGAATTCTCTGTTTAATACCTCAAAATCTTACAAGTATTTATGCCGTGTGATGCCGGCTTAGAATAGCACCACCCCATGTCCTTCCCGTGGGTGTCGTAGAATCCGATTAAGGGACTCGAGGGCTTCATGTGTATTGCAATTTTAGGCGACAGGCTGACAACCTGTCACTATAGTGATGCACGACTTGACTGAAACTGCCCTTAAAAAATTGTCAGACGTGGCGATAACGGCCGTAATTTTACGGTCGTTGAAGCTCTGCCTACCCCGTCAGGGATACAGGCGTGATTTGTGTGTGTGTGTTTTTACACTTTATAGGTTCTCTTTGTCTACCTATAGATAAGTTAAAGCAGGATCAATCATGTAGATTATAGGAAGAAGCATAAAATATGCGGAGGCGGTGCAGATGAGCGTTTGAGATAAGCATGTGCAGGCCGAGCGATAAGGCCGGAACGCAGCCGCTAAATACATACCGATAAATCCAAGCACGATGTACGACCGCATGTAATCGGGGAAACTAGAGATGGGCAATATGGGCATATCCAAATTCATGTTGCGGTATTTGCTTGATGTTTGCATGAAAATAAGAAAGTGCAAGTGTTAGCGGCGGCCGAATCTGGAACCCGGGACACGCTATTTTCAATTCTCGTTTTTATTTATGTCTCTCTCTCTTTTCGTGTGGGACACAGAATCGTACAACGTTCCGATGAACCCTAGTGTCAGATTTTTTTAACGACCTTCTACAAATGTCATACTTGCTCATTCTAACTTCAGTCTCAACTACACAATAATCTACAAAATTTTGAAATTTAAAAACTACGTCATATTACTCTACAATTTTGTAGAGTCATATTTGTAGCCGTCTTTTACACCAATGTAATTGTAATGAACGAGTAGTATCTGAAACACAATCAAATTCAAATTATTTGCTAATTATGAGAAAAATATTCTCGAATACGAATGCTCAATTGGAATAATCCTCGATAGAAGCTCTATTAATTATCGAGTGGTTAATAAATCGTCGGTATTGAGGGTATGACGTTGGAATCCCAATTATCGCGCCACGAGCTGCGCGCGCGCACTTAAGTAGGCGTACAAGTTTTCAGTTATGCCTGCCTGCTAACTATGAAATGCTTAAGTTCGATTCTGAATGGTGGTAACAGCTAATTTTAATTTTGGCTTTATCTCAGCATTTTTAGAGTATTGTAGAGTAGAGAGAAACTGAAGGACAGCGAAAAGTAATCAGTGCCATTTTTCTGTTATTTTTTGGCAAGTAGTTTAAGTCATTTAGTTATTTCTGATCTCTTTGCACAAAAAGAGTTATCTCTCTTTTCATTAAAATTTTAACCTTAAAAAGGACTAGTTTTACTTACATAAGTAGCATGCAGAATCGAGGCCCGCAGTATGCCTACAGTAACGAGGCGATGTTAATACAGGAAATAACTAGTGCGAAAAGTCGGCAAATGACTTCCTTAATTGCCCATTTGGTGGAAATTTCAGGCTAATCGTAATATTTAGTTTCCATGAGGCAAATAACCGTGCATGGTTAAATTATGTCTGTAATTTGTTTGCATATTTAAAATGACATCTGTATTAATCACTTTGTTTGTAAGATACAAACAAGACAGTATGATAAAGTTTTCGCGTTGGATTTTAAAGTAAAAAGTCAATGCCTTATGAGCCTGCGTATTCTCAGGTGAGACATAGGTCATATTTATCGGAGGCCACACCTCAGCTATCCTTGCTCTACGTATATTAGCTATATATTAACAACCGATGTGGCGCAGTGGTAGTGCGACTGCCTTAGACGCAGAAGGTTCCGAGTTCGATTCTCGGTGGGTCACTCACAAAGTATTTTCACTTTGTGAATTTGTTCCCAGTCTGGTTAGGACATTGCGGGCTGAACCACCCGATTGTCCGTAAGTAAGATGGTTCCGTGTTTCGGATGGCACGTTAAGCCGTAGGTCCCGGTTGCTGTCTATGATCACTTAGACGGCGGTCGTTACACAACCATGTCAGAAGCCTGCTACTTGTAGAAGGCGGTTGAAAAATTCTGACACTAGGGTTCATCAGGTCGTTGGACGACTCGGTGTCCCACAAGAAAAGAAAGAAGAAAGAAGCTAGCGTAGGCTCCCGGGGCTGTGCTGAGGGCCGATCGAGTATTAGCTCTTGAGACGAGCGCCCTGCACCCAAGAGCCTACCAGAGTACACCCCCTTTGTAATCGCCCTCATTCAAACCGTAGCGCCTTTGAGAAAACACCCATTGTTAATAATTTCCGCGTCAAAATTATGAAAACGTTTGATATTGTAATGATCTACGCTCGAACGACCCCCGAGCCGATCTGAATAAGCATTCTACTTATTGTATTTTTTTGCAATTTCTTATTCAAAATATTGCGTTTTTTTTTCAATGGCGGTTTACGGTATGAATATATTGGGATCGGATCACGAATACATGAATGTAAAATATGGATATCGATTTAAAGAAAAACACGCAATTTATGCAAAGGCACAGTTAGTTTTTTTAGCTCTTCGGTAATAAAATCCAAAAATATCTAAGTAGGCACCTAAGAAACACATCTGTTTATTTTTCATTAGCGTTTCGGCACGTGTAAGGTCAAGGACCCACTAGCACAGTAAAACCAACCAGTCTACAATGTAGCACCTCCAGCTTTTGCTAGCTAAATGCCGACCAGAGTTTCACCCAAGAGTCTAAACTATCTGCTAAGGGAGCCATAAACACCAAAGGGAATATAAAACAACTTGCACTCAAACTTTAGATTGCATTTTAAATTTTCTTCGCTAACATACTTAGTCTATTTTCTCCAGAAATTAGTTTCGGATTTTCTTCGAGTATTTCTAATTCTCCTTTTAAACTTTCGAATTCTACAACGCTCAAACTAACAAGTACTAAAGATATCTAGATTAAAATCTCTGTTGGTCATCGTCTAGCACCTTGCTCTATCGTGTATCTCAAGTTTACACTGGTTAAGTAAGCGAATCATTATGCAAATGTATTAACGAGAACGTTGCTTTGAGAAATGTTTGGAATGCCGGAGGAAAAAATCGAGTTTTAACGGGACTGAATCATATGTATGGACGATTGGTGTGGCCTAGGCAGGCTGGTGCTTGTGTGGTAATTGTGGCGTGCTGCTGACGTAACGGGCCCGGCAGAGACGTACGGGGTCGGCTGGGAAGGTGACGTCCACTCGCCCCAGATAGATGAGCCCGTAATTGAAGCAATTGTATTCTGATAAAGCTAACGTATCAAATGTCAATGTGGGTTTTCTATTTTGTTAGATACGGAGCTGTTTACGGAAGAAACAATCCTCTTTGCTGAGACGAAACTAGATATCTTATTTCAAGTCTGTTTATAAATTAAGCTTGCTAAAAGCATTTCTATTTGCAGCTAAACTAGACGGACCTCTTCGGCCGTAGCTAACTACGTGCCTGTATTAAGAGCCGGTTGAGTGACCGCATCGCATGCTACCAAACGGCATCCCGAACGAACTAAATCTCCTCCCGTTTAATACTAGTCGTAGTACGTCAAGTCTATCCTCTTAATTTTGCAAGATAGCATGTGATAGCTTGACCAGAGCACACGGAAATAGGCGTGCAAGATATGGCTCGCTCCACGGAGATTAGTTTCAAAGCTGCATGTGTAGGGTTCGGAGTTGGGATGGACTTCTCAATTTGACGATGAAATGTAGGGCAATTGAATTTTGCTTTGCTCCGTGTTTCATTTTGGTTGTGTAGCTCGTGAAACTGAAACGAAATCCGAAATTGACGCTGAAAACGGTAAAGATCTGAGAGATTGAATCGATCGGACTTTCTTCATTCATTGATGATGGATGACTTCAGAGCCTTTGTTCAGTATTATCTCATTTTAACCTTTTTATGAGACTAACGACGTCTCAAGGTACTAATTGTGGTTTGGTATTAGTCATAAAGCCCGACATTTACTCTCGGAATTCTGTAAATTGCGTTCTTCATTTAGATGGGGAACGAAGATAGGAACATTCTTTGTCTTTCTTGATTGTTAATGGTAAACAAATTATAAGATAAAAATGAGTTCAACCGTTCATGAACAAGCCGGTTAGGAGGTTTCTTTTATAACTCTTGCTTTTATTTATTGAGAAAACCAACAGCTGTTTAGATAAGAATTAGTCTAGATACTTATATATGCAATACTTTTGACCTATAATCACATTTGACATATAATAAATAAAAAACCCATCATATGATAATTCAGTTTCATTGATGAGATCATCACACTCTCTAAACTAGATTAATGATCCTACTTCTTCTCGATTTATATATTTCTATTATTTTTTGTAAGAAACCATCGGGAACAGTAAGTTAGCTTAGTGTCAACTAGTTATAAAACATCTTGGATTGTCAATGGATAAGTCAAAGATATTCCAGATATTTTTTTTATATATCACTTGGATGACAAATTCCATTTAAATATTGACCTTTCAGGAACTCGAACCAAACAAAATATAAGTAAAGGGATAGTGCTTAGAAAGATTGGTTTTTCATATAAAATTAGATGTACTTTACTACTAAGAATAAGCAGAAGCAACCTGTGTAGCTCGTCATTTATTTTAGCGTTTATGTTGTACGCGTTTGCAGGCAGATAATAAAATTAATTACGAGTTACGGCACTTAGCGCCTATCTTAAAAATATAATGGAAGGTATATAAACTAGTTCGATCTAGTATTATCAATATCAACCTCACTTAGGTTTGTGATAAGTAAAGTGCAATAGAGTAACGCACTCAACTACTCGCTAGTTCAAGGAATCTAGGCAATATGCGCATGATTTACAATTACAATGATAGAGTCAGTTCCTTTTTGCCACAGTCCCAGTTCGTCACAAAAATTGAATATATATTATGGGTAGGTACATGACTCTCATAATAATAACAATACAAGATTACATTTTAAGGCCCTGTTCGTACTAGCCTTAATATTTGCTTAGTATGTTAATTTTAAATAATAAGTATGGTAATTTTTTTCAGACTGTCTTTAGGTTCTTTTCAGTGAATTTTTCATGAGTACAAGTTTGATATTGTAATGAGTTTTTTGCCTTAGTCTGGCTGGACAAGAATGTGCCATACCGGGTCTAAGATTTTTTTTTTATATTAGTTCCTAGACTGGTTTTTTGTAAGACGAAGTAGTCTCTCGACAATGGCAAACCGGGCGTAATTACAAGACTACAATGATGATATTGCGTGCCTTTCTTCGAACGCCGCCTATAAGGTGCTCAAGCAAATAACTTCATTATAAAATGTAATGTGCCTTTTTCAAGTGAATATTCAAGTGTGGAAATAATGCGCGTAATGCCCTCTGTATCATATAACTGTATGCCTTACAAGCCGTGAAGCGAGTTTTTATTGGCCATATGAATGTAGGGATTCGTTAACTACTCATCATTTGAATGCTGACAAATAGCCGCAAATAGACATGCAATGAAACGTGTTCTATTTACTGCTTTTTATAAGTCTGTGTTTGATGATAATATATTACTTAAAGAGACTATAGGTACATATACATAGAGCGACTTGAAAGTTCACGTAAAATGAGTCATCGTATCTACTTACAAAGAAACGCAATTCCCTTAGCAGAAACATTTCTCGTCATCTATTCTACTCACTTACTCGAATCCCCGTATTTTTGCATTGTGTGATTTGGGTAAGCCAAACCGTGTTTCAGTGAGTTTTTCACCGGCCTTAATCCGGGTTTAATTTGGCGGCCGTTTGTGTGCTTGTCGCCGGTCGCATTTGGTCGCAGTCCGTCGACCGGGTCGCCGCTGGTCGCCCCTGGTCGCCAGTGGTCGCCCGTGGCCCGCCCGACGCCGGGTTAATCTTAATGAAGTTATCAACTTACACCGACTGCGCTCTACCGGCTTTGCCCGCTAGGATCATATCAATTTCCACTTTGTACAATGGGATTTTGAAAGCTATCTGCCGGCGCCGCAATGTATTTAACGGTTAAGGAACTCTTCGCAACTCTGTTGCAATAAGCTGCTTTTTGTAGGTACCTACCCCACAAAGAGAGCTGTCGAGCAGTACATTAATTAAATTTAATATTCAATTAGCCAGTTCATTTTAACTGAATATATATATGAACTCTGGACTTTATGACGTGATTACAGTTTGCAATTTCGCTAGCTTGCTAAATTGCAGCCAGTTGTGGCGTAGTCAATAGAGTGTACCTACTTAATAAGATACACAAGATGCATCGCTGCGTTCCGTTTTAGCGGGGGTACCGCTACCGCTAGCTGCCGTAACGAGCGTTCCGAGAAAAATGCCACCTCGTTTACCTCGGCTTCCGTTCCACCTTCGGCCGCCAGTGGAATGCCACCGCCACCGCCAACCGGGCCAGAACACAGCTCTAGAATTACCTACTGACGATGATGGTTCAATTCCTGCTTTGCTTGGAGCTTGGGAATACGATAATTAGCAGCAACCTGCAACTTGACGTCTCTATGCCAGCTATCGTGCAGAAAAAACCGCGAATTTCCGTTCTATCTGCATTCTATTACTTGCCTACACTAGCACACAGCCCCTTCTGACATGCAATGGTTAATTAAATAACTGTTTCATTGGAAATACATGTTGTTAAAAAAGAATGCAGCTAGCTATTTTCAGTTTCAATCTTGACTAAAATGCAAGCAGATCTTAACAAGCAAAAGCTTAAGAAACAAGACTCCTGTCCGGTTTCTGCTTAAATTTTTTAGCCTAAGCTCTGTTTTCGGAATAAGAAAAGACTAAATCGGACTCTTATTTATTTACAAATCCGAATACAGCTTCTAGAATATCCGAGATTCACTCGTTTTCCATCTAGGTAGGTACTTTATTCGTCATGTTTGTAGTTAAATTATGATTCATTCTTGTTTTACGTCAAGATTAAGTCCATTATACGTAAATTACTTATTGATTTATACGTATTTTGAGTACAAATCTGGAGCTTCATTTTTTCTATAAAAAGCTTTTTTAGAAAAAATCGAATGTGATAACGGATAAAACTTTCGGTAAAGAGTTCTTAGTCAACCATTCGATTTCACTGATCGAAATGTCTGATATAGATTCCTGATCAAAGTTTTAAAGATAGTAGTTTAATAGTTTTGTCGAACAATGCGGTATAATTGAATCTGCCGTGATAGTTAATCGGAAGTCTGCCTTGGAGTCTGGCAAGTATTCTCCGAGTGGTGTTGTCGCTAACTGCTTGGGGTGGTTTCGTTTGCCTACCTTTAGCTATCTAAAAACTTGTTCTAAGTTGTTTTTCTATCGAGTGTACTTTGGTGTCGGAGTTTTTTAGCCGCATACTACCGTTAGTTAATAAGGAAGCTTCAGTGTACTTAACGAGCGGATTTTTGATAAATGAGCTCTCATATGAGTTTTTAGGGACTTGGGGGTACATATATTGAAACACTAAAGGGGGTAAAGGTTTGTCTAATATAAAACTTATGCCTATGTAGTTAGACAACTATAGTTAAGTTCGTGAGCATAATGCTTACAAGACTGATATATACGTTATATTATTTAGGGAAAGTTCGTGTCGTGCTACGAAAACTACCGTCGACCAATCAAACTTGGTAACTTTTTAATTCAAGCATTGTGCACGATAACTATTTAGTTGGAAAAGAGCTTCATAATCTACCCGTTACTACCCGACTGCCTCAAAAGGAGGGTGATGTTTTTCGTGTCATGTTATTCTGTTTCGCGGGCTACAGCCCAAACACCTAGGCGGATGTTGACATATAGGGTGTCGTAGGATTAGTTTCAGCAGCACGAAGTAAACCGGCTAAGACTGTTTAATTTTGATAAAGTCAAAGATGAGCATTTTCATAAAAAAAGTAATTTTATTATAATTGCAGTAGCGTTCACATTGACAGTATTGTAGAGATATACGGTTCAAGTTCAATAAGTTGGAAATTATGAAAAATATAGTTAGTATCCAGCGATATCTAAAAATATCACAACATGCAATAAAGAGCAAGATCGCAATAGTTTATGCTCAGAGTTTTTAATATCGGCAAAGGAAAATTTAATTATTACCATCGCAACGTAGCCTCTCGTTCTTCCAGCAGAAAGATTATTGCCCATTCAGGAATTCCCGGTTGGACAACTTCGGATTTTTCGTATATTTTACTAACTCTCCTATTTTGTTGAAGCGCTCTCTAGGCGATTGTAAGCGTAATCATATCCGCCTGTTCTGGTGTTTAAATTATTCAGTTAAACAGAAACTTTTCAGATTTGCCTCTTCAGACAATGTTGGCGTGGATAGATCACAAAAGTGAATTCAGCTGTCTATTACCGCCTTAGGTTAAAGACTTCCTTAAAATCTCAACAAGTATGATCCGAAACGGGAGCAGGCCGTGGTAATACCGCAACTTGGATAATTGGAATCCATCGAGCGGGACGAAACGATCGCTTTTAGCCGACCGCTCCCCTACGTACATCACCAACCACAGTTACACCACAAAACCAACCTTAAAACCACGTGATAAGGCATAAGATCAAAGTGATATAACTGTGAGTGACCGTACCTAGTGATACTCAGTATGGTACTTATCATAATTTATAACAGCCTCAGTTAGAACAACGAGGTATTTCTAGTAATGAGATCTCGGTTGAAGATGATTTTTGCAGGTTCTGTCGATTGCTACTGCATGCAACATAGAAGGTAATGGTCAGTAACTCTATAGTATAATGTAATTGCAGCCAGATGCTATGCTTGCTTGTAAGCTTTTTTAGGGAAAATATTTGGTAAATGAGAAAAAAATGAACTCTCATACAGAATTCCTCATCACCTGGCAATTTTCGGTACATGTTCCCTTTCTCCTATAAATAGAAATACCTAAACATAACATTTGTTATTTCCTGCTCACTTGATAGATATGCCGAGACAATTTAATAAAACAAGGCAGCAACATTTTAGCATTTTTGACTATTCCATTAAGTCTCTTTTCTTTATGATAAAACATGTCCACAACATTGCAAAAATAATCTCCACGAACGTAAAATTCTATAGGGATACAGGAAAATTCATCGCTTTGCAGAACACTGTAACATTTGACAAATGGCAGGAGATTCAGCATAACGGGCCCAATGATTCAAAACAACGTGCTACGGGCTACGGTGGTACCCCCAACTTTTCCATTACACAAAATTTTACCGGAGCATGCAAACTTTTTGGTCACAAAAAAGTAAAAAAATGTACTGGTTGAAACGGCCGCAAAGAATATTTTTAAAAGCCGTATGAGAGAGGAAAGAAAAAGTTATCTTTTTTATATTATAGTACATGGTTGACCGAGCATTACTCGGCTCTTTCTGCCGTTCAGTCAGTGTAAGTGCGAAAAATTTAACTTAGCTAGATCGATTTATTTCATTTATCGCCCCCAAATCCTATATACAAATTTTAATAAAAATCGTTGGCACCGTTTGAAAGATCTCAAGTATACGTATATATAAATATATTTATTTATAATTATATAAATACATTTATATAACCCAAACTGACCCTGGCTACGTTCAATGGACGCACGTTACGACTGGACGAACACCTGGCGCAATTAGAAGAGGAGCTGAAGCACATAAGGTGGCACATTCTAGGGTTATGTGAAGTCCGAAGAGAGGGGGAGGACACCATAACTCTGGGATCGGGCCATCTTCTGTATTACCGAGAAGGAGATCAGCCCTCCCAAGGTGGCGTCGGATTTCTGGTTAATAAGGTTCTCTGTGCCAACGTTGTAGAGATATCAAGTGTGTCGAACAGGGTTGCGTACCTCATAATTAAGTTAACCGAGAGGTACAGCCTCAAGGTTATCCAGGTTTACGCACCGACCTCGACACACTTGGACGAGGAGGTGGAAAGCATGTATGAAGATATTTCCAGAGCCTTACATACCACCTCCAAAGCTCACTATAACGTTGTTATGGGGGACTTTAACGCTAAAGTGGGAGTACAGACTTGCGGCGAATCGAGTATGGGCAACTACGGTTTTGGAAGTAGAAATCACAGGGGGCAAATGCTCGTCAACTTCCTCGAAAAAGAGGGCCTCTTTTTGATGAATTCATTCTACAAAAAGAAGCCCAAAAGGAAGTGGACGTGGCAAAGCCCCGATACTGTGACGAAAAATGAGATAGACTTCATCATCGCGGACAAACGGCGCATATTCAGGGATGTCACAGTGGTCACCAGGTTTAATACCGGAAGCGACCACCGACTTGTTCAGGGCACTCTGGATATTAACTACAAAGCTGAAAGAGCCCGCCTGGTGAAGTCCACGCTCCGACCGAATCTGCTCCAAACCGTGGTAGGGTCCGAAACTTTCCAATTAAAATTGGAAAATCGATTCGCTGCCTTGGAAACCACAGATGACGTTGACCAGAAACTCGAAGAGGTGGTGGAAATTCTCAGGGATGAAGGGACGAAGTTCTGCGAGATTAGACGTAAGAGCAAAAAGTCCAAACTTTCGACGGAAACTCTCAGCTTAATGGAAGAGAGACGTACAGACCCATTGTCAGCTTCGACGAAAAGTCAAGAGCGCAACAAAACCATCCAGAGGCTCGTGCGACGTGATCTCCGATCCGCAAACACGCTCTTGATTGAAAAATCAATTGAGCAGAATCGGGGACCAAAGGTGTTCGCACGGCCTTTGGGTAGGAGCCACCTGACGAAGCTGACAACTGAATCTGGGGAAGTCGTCGCATCCAAGCCGGAGGTTCTGTCGGAAGTGGAAGACTTCTATGGCAAGCTCTACGCCTCGCAAGCTTCAAAGCCCGTACCCGATACTGAGGATTGCAGAGCCACCCTCACACGCCACTTCACCGAGGACCTGCCCGAGATCAGCCGAGACGAGATCGAAATGGCCCTGAAACAGTTAAAAAATGGAAAAGCCCCAGGGGAGGACGGGATCACGACAGAGCTCCTAAAAGCTGGAGGAACTCCCTTATTGGATCAGCTCCAACAGCTCTTTAACTCCGTTCTCTTCCATGGGAGAACTCCGCAGGCATGGCACAGAAGCATGGTGGTACTGTTCTTCAAAAAAGGAGACAAAACCCTATTGAAGAACTACCGCCCGATTTCGCTTTTGAGCCATGTTTACAAACTGTTCTCCAGGGTCATCACGAACCGTCTTGCGCGAAGACTCGATGAGTTTCAGCCTCCCGAGCAGGCCGGGTTTCGAAGGGGTTATAGCACCATAGACCACATTCACACGGTACGGCAGATTGTACAGAAGTCTCAAGAGTACAATCGGCCCCTGTGCTTAGCGTTTGTGGACTATGAGAAAGCTTTCGACTCCATCGAAACCTGGTCTGTTCTGGAGTCTTTGCAGCGTTGCCAAGTCGACTGGCGATACATCGAAGTGATGAGATGTCTGTATGAAGCCGCCACAATGACCGTACAAGTACAGGACCAGCGGACTAAGCCTATCCATCTCCATCGAGGAGTGAGACAGGGGGACGTCATATCCCCGAAACTGTTCACTAACGCTCTGGAGGATATGTTTAAGACGCTGGACTGGAAAGGTCGTGGTATTAATATAAACGGCAAGTACATCTCTCACTTACGATTTGCAGACGACATCGTCATTATGGCAGAAACGCTGCAAGACCTACAACGAATGGTGGATGACCTAGCTGATTCTTCTCGCCGCATCGGTCTCCGGATGAATTTGGATAAAACCAAAGTCATGTTCAACGAACACGTTGATCCGGAACCGATTGCCGTAAATGGAATCCAACTCGAAGTTGTTCAACAGTATGTCTACCTAGGGCAAACGCTCCAACTAGGTAGAAACAACCTTGAGAAGGAAGTCCAGAGAAGAATACAGCTGGGTTGGGCAGCATTCGGAAAACTCCGTCGAGTCTTTTCGTCGCCAATACCGCAATGCCTTAAGACGAAAGTCTTCAACCAGTGCGTCCTACCTGTCATGACATACGGAGCCGAAACGTGGACACTCACGGTACGACTGGTCCACCAACTGAAAGTCGCTCAGCGAGCTATGGAGAGAGCTATGCTCGGGGTTTCTCTAAGGGATCGTATCCGAAACGAAGTAATTCGACAGAGAACTAGAGTGACCGACATAGCTCAACGTATTAGCAAGCTGAAGTGGCAGTGGGCTGGTCATATCTGCCGAAGGACCGATAACCGCTGGGGTAAGCTGGTCCTTGAGTGGAGACCGCGTATCGGCAAACGTAGCGCAGGACGCCCTGTGGCAAGGTGGAGCGACGACATACGCAAAGCTGCGGGCAGTGACTGGAGGAGTAAAGCCGAAGACCGGGTTCAGTGGCGTGCTTTAGGAGAGGCCTATGTCCAGCAGTGGACTACAATAGGCTGTTGATGATGATGATGATGATTTATATATACAATTCATGCTCGTTTAAAGATATTAGACTAGATAGATTAGATATACCTACTAAAGAAGTTATAAATATGCTATCGTTGAAAATCTTGAGCAATTGGAGATTCCAAAAGTACCTACACATTTAAATTGCGTTGCCTTTTCATTTGTACTGTGTTGATGTTAAGTGTAGACGAAGAGAAGGTATGTACATGTTCGTTGTATTTAATTAGTGTATGTCTAGTAGGAATCGATTCGTCAAAGTATGAGTAGGTTGGAAATTTTATAATATTTTCTGCCATATTAGCAATGAAGCAATTCATCTACGCAGAAAAAAGAAAATTGCCCCGGTCACAGTTACGCGCACATCGCGTCCACAAGAAAATTCCTTCCTGATTGCGGCTTATTTATTCCTCATAATAACCCTACAGAGCTCCGGAGCTGGCGATCACGTGGCTCGATCTGAGCAAGAGAGTTCAGACCTAAAAAGCTCTAGAAAGAGCCTCATGAAATACTATGAGCCATGAAACTCTTGTTTAAGACGTGACGAGCTCTAAACACAATCAAAACACTAAATACAAATAAAAAACTCCAAGAATGGAATAAAAAATAAGCGTTTTAATTTTGTAGGCCTAGCTAGAGCATTGCATAATTTGAAGTAGGTTTTAAATTTTATTTTCAGACACACTGGCAAGGTGGAGCGATGAACTGCACAGGATATCTGAAAAAAAATGAGGCGCTTACGATACGATAATTGTTTTTTTTATAATCTTAATGACGAGTACTTACAAACGTATAGACAGGCGTTTCATCAAGGCGTTACAACTGTACAACATATATTTCTGTCTATCAGTGAACATATTTGATCAACCTGTATACATATATGATATACTTAATTGGCTTTGAGCGCAAGCTATTTATGTCGGATAAGTTTCACATGGTTATATCGTAAGGTTCTCTCTGAAAATTTCTTTGGTCCGAAGCGGGGACAAAAAACGTCGTCTGCCCGAGACCGAGCCTTGCCTTCCCCTGTCACTACCAACGGTATCAGATTATATCGCAAAATCCAATTTCGTGGTTTTGTTATCGCTCTCTACAGGAAAGTCACAAGATTATTTCTCTCCTAATCACTTAAGTTTAATGTAAAGAGGTGAGAGATAAAGTTATTGGAGATTTTTAATGGGGTTCGGGGGTTCGCCGCGCTGACCCCTGATTGAAACGAGAGGTAGGAACCGGGAACTAAAACCGTCTTCAAGAGTAATTAAAACGGCGCGGGGAAATTCTTTTTCGTATTTTTTTCTGTCCGATTAAGTTGCCTCATTTTTAAGTATAAAGGTAAAATCAAGACAATTACTCTTGGGTTTCCATCATAAACCCGCTTCGTTGTATAAATAAACACTCCAGACATGAAAGTTCATGCTTCCCTAAATAGGTAGATTTATTAGAGGACAGGAATAAAAGCGTAGGAATGACGTAGTAATAAGATTTGAGAAATGAACGTTACGTCAACGGCATGCGACCGGGCTTAGGGCAAGATGAATGGGCCCGTAATGCAGCGGATCATACTTTTAATAAAAACATAAGGAAAACTTCAGGAAATTACGGCTCCTAATTCTAAGATTAATTTATTAGAAGCTCCAGGTGCAAGTTTCTTTAATTCGGTCTGAGATTTGATATTTCATAACAAAATTGGGTTTGGTTTCCGAAAGTTTGGTAACGAAGGGTCATTTCCGTGAACGTACGAAATTATATTTCTAATCAACTAATAAAATTTTATCATTTTGCATTGTCTTCCTTATGCAAGTATAGCGTCCATTAGCGCTTCCTGAATTGTAATTTGAACCTTTATAATTATCGACCAACGTGTATACCTACACGGAATCACAAGCGTCATACATAAAGAAGGCTTGAAATCGAAGAGAAAATAATATGGTAGAGATAGAGATAGCGAGTAGCATCAAAGTATCTACAAAGCAATGCTTACTAGGTACTGACTTCAAATACATACATACATATATCACGCCTTTATCCCTTGCGGGTTAGGCAGAGCGTTAACGGCCGTAAGAATACGGTCGCTATAGCCACGTCTGACATTGTTGAGGGTTGTTATCCAAGGTAATTTCAGAAAACATGTGTATCATTATAGTGACAGGTTGTCAGCCTGTCGCCTAAAAATTGTAATACACCAATACTCTCGAGTCCCTTAGTCGCCTCTTACAACACCCGTGGGAAGGATGTGGGGTGATGCTATTCTAAGCCGGCATCACACGGCTTCAAATACATAATAACATTAAAGAAGGAACAAAAAATATTAAAAATCGGGACTCTTGTTAGGAAAGCAATAGGAGTGGAGGTGGAGGTTAGTAGTGAATTAGCTCAATCTTTAGCTGTAGATACATCAGCCGAGCGTGCATGATACATCCATACGATTAAGTAGAATATTTTTTATTTGCTTCACTACATTTGTGCAAAGGTGCCTCTACATTATTGTTCAAGGCTTAAAGCGTCGTGCTAGATCGTGAATAAAGGCATTATTTAGGAGTATTCTTGGTGCAGGGCGCACAAAGCGACAGCCATTCTTCTGCGGATTAAAATGAGTTACTTTGTCGTGTACCTGCCGCACCCGCACTGCTGGGACCTTCGTACAGTCGGCAGCAACAAGACTTACAAATGTTACATTGCACATTTATGGGATGAAACTATGGGGTGTAGATATTTCTTAGACCAGTAATTTTTTTAAGTCCCTGTAACAGAATAAAGTCTTATGGACAATTCGCTAGTTTTCTGGGTCATTTATAAAATACAAAAGTTGTAAAAATACTTCATTCATAGTTTTTCGAAATATTCAAAGTTTGAATTAACAAACAGAAATATAATGTGAAAGTACCTATCAGTCTAGACACCATCCAAAATGTGTTTTTTTTTCATATACTTACAGAATATCGTTTTAGATCATGTATCGTTTTAGATATGAAAATACAAACCATAATATTTCATATCTCGTAAGAGTACGAGGGAAAGCTGTTTAGTTGCATATTTGTATCATTCTTTTACAGCTATACATGTTTTTAATGGCACATACAAATACTTACTAAGAATAAGCAGTATGGAAAGAACACTTTCATGGTACGTCGAGATGCTGCTGATAATACTAACATGTGAGACGAATACATGGATTTTGTATGGGTTTACTCAATAAATTGCACGTTTTATGGCAAGCCAGTAAAATAAAGTTTGTAGTTCTTAAAGTAACAAACACAAGAGAAACTGTATTTTTGAACATAATGTAGAGCTGATGTGGTGCCTGCAAAACAATGACGTAGTTATTATAATACATCACGCGTATCCCTTGTGGGGTAGGCAGAGCAAAAGCGGCCGTAAAATAGACATTTGCGCTACGATACAACCGGATGTGTAGATTGGTATTGATCCTATGATGTATTAAGTTTGTATCTTTTGCACGTGTCAAAGTATACAAAGTAGAAATAAAGCTTATTTCATACATAAACTTTTGTAGTAAAAGATTTTATTTCTCGACTATAGGATGAGATACTGTAATCTCTTATCGACCAATCCCGAAGTCCTGAAACTTCTTTATCTAAGACGGATTATTACTGCGAACCTTTTAACAGAGTTGCCCAATTTCTCTATGTAAGTATGCTATATGTGCTTACCTTTTACCTTGTAGAGATACTAATCAGCACCACCCCGTGTTCCCATTAAGGGATAAACATACTGATAAATGAAAGTAAGAGATTAAATAAATGTAAGCATTGCTTCCAGAAGTCATCACATAAGTTTAAAAAATTGGTAAGGGTCGGTCGAGGCATCGGTGCCTCAGTAGCAGAGCAGTAAGACAGTAGTGAGTGCGTTAAGAATCGCAATACAACTTACACTTGTTTCTCATTATAAGTACCTAATTCTATAGGTTTTCTTAACACTGAGAGTAAACGCTGGGTCCCATAGAAGAGTTTCATCTTTGTTTGTCACATTCTACTAAGTCGATGTTAAAGTGACTATATATATGCTTAGCTTCTTTTAAATTTCCTCCTAGAAAATATAAAACTCCTTATTGTAATGGTGTGTGCAATAAGGCATATAAGGTGTCCTTGTTGTACCTCTAGATAGCGTATCAGGAAAAGCTTGCTGAGTTCATAGTTATCAAAGAAGGCAGTATCCTTTTTTGATCGCAGACATTGCCTTCTCATTGCGTAATAAAATCACGTAGGTAGGTACCTAGCCGAGAGCCAACGACTCTACTTAGAAATCTTTTTTGTAATAATGGACATTATATGGCTAGACATGCAGTCTATTTATCATTGCACATGGTGTACACATCTGTACTGTATTTTGAACACCTTATTCAGACAGACTGCTTGATAGACTGCAGTGTGATTCAAAACCGTTTGCTTGGAAATAAAACGTATCAATACGTGTGTTTCTGATAAAAACTTGTAAGCAAAGTTTTTCTATTTACAAAAATGTAAACGAACGGAAATGTGGATTCCCAGGCAATAATATTTTTATTTCTAAGTATTGGCAAAGAATACTAACTATAGCACTATTGGTCTGCAGAGTATGTTCGATTAGGATTCAATATTCAAACCTATTTAGTTTCCGAGTATCTTCCGATATTAGCTATTGAAATAAAATTTGAATCTAGATGATATTTGAATGTGACCTAACCTAGGATTCGGGCCAGGTTAGCCTTCGGGTTGCAGAGGTCATATAGCTCTGTGTAAAAACTTGGTTCCACGTCAAATCCTCAGACCGGATACAGAATAAGGAAAGGAGAATGATGATTGGCTAATGAAAGATAAAAAATCTATGTTTTTACCATGCATTCCAAATACTGCAGATCTTGAATATTATTCGCACAAGCAAATTAAAAAAATATAATCTTTATCATGAAATTATGAAAACAAATGACATCAACTATACCAGTAGTAGGTACCACTCCTCATAATCTTTAATCTAATGAAAGTTTTTGTGGTTAGACATTATTATTTAAAAGGAAAACTATAAATAACCAATGTTAAAATATCATAGGGATATATACATTGTAGGCGGATCACTCGCCATACTAAAATCGCTCTCGATGGACGACTGTGTCGACAGCGATTGAGCATAGCAAGAAAATAGGTAGATACACACTATGTTTTTTACGAGGTCTTTGGTATACATTTCGATTCGAAGTAAGTTCTGCCTAGTTGTAACATCGAACTTCATTTTTTAAAGTTAACTTTAATTTGAAGCACTAACTTGGTGACTTCTACAATCAAATACTACCAGTACCTATTTTTTGATAAAACCATCATTAGTACCTACACTTGATTGCATTTAACCTTTTTATCGATTCCTTTTCTCATCCCATTAAAAAATTCAAGAGTTTATGCACCATGTCCAGAGCACTAGAAATGGCAACACTAAAACCCCATGGTAGTGAAAAGTTTTTACATCATCATTGTGTATTCTACATAGTAGGTAGTTACTTTTATACATATTTTGTGGTAGAGTACTCGTAGCGGAAACGAGCGTCGTAATGTCGTCATTTGGTGCTGATAATGTTACGACTGCGCGGAAAATAAAATAACTCTCTTTTCATGCACGACGTCCAACAACCTGATGAACCCTGGTCTCAAGAGTTGTTCAACGCCTACTATTATAGAGTTCAACTATAATACAACTATATAAAAAACGTGTATCTATGTATCAAAGTTGAAATCTAGTCCACAGGTCGAACATGATGCACAGATTTTTACGGTAAAAGAAATATAGATTTTTTTAAATAAAGCCCAAGCGTTTTAATTATTTGTTCCTCATTGGATCAAGAAATTTATATGTTAGGTAAGTATTTATAGGTTAGGCTTGTTTTCGCCAGAATTGATTATTTACAATAACAATAATAATAAAAATACTTAGGCACTACTCCTTATCCTAACTATTTTATTCTAAAATGTAGAGTTTATAATATTTTTTACAACAAGAACACGTGACAACATTTACGACAGAACACGACGATGCTTCAATAAAAATAAACAAGGACCTTTCTTTAAATTAAATACATTGTAGAGACTGTAATCTGGTTCACAGTAACAATTTCCTGGCACTTTATAAAGTTTTATGATTTTAGCAGTTTAATATATTTATCGGGTATTAAGAATTACTAAGTAATGTAATGAGATACATTAGGTTTATGCGGGAGGCAAGTCTCGCACGAAATCAATAATTTTAAATTAATGCAGCGAGCGTAGAGGGGCCGCGGTTGACTTGCAGCGCCGCCGTCCTACTCGACCCAGGGAATTATATCTACAGCCACCTTACCTTTACACGGATCGTTTCACTATTAACGCTACGGAGAGGCCAATATCTCGTATTGTAAAAGAAAAAAGGGAAATAAAGTAACTTGTATGGCGGGTCGTCGGTTGCAAGATGCAGAAATCTGTGCGGCGTGGGCGTGCGGAACCGGTCTAGACCAGATGAACTTTAAGGATCGTGCAAAATGAAATAAAAGCCTGCGTCAGCCGACGAGGAACGTCGCTCTTAATGTCCAATTTTCGTCGCAGGCTCACATAATAGCCACCCATTATACTTACGTACCTACCTAATACATACTCGTACGTCTACACCAGCGTCCCAGCCGTCGTGAAAAAGATTACGTTTGACCATAATAAAACCCTGCTCGTTAAATGCATAATAAGGGACTCTACATAAAAGTGTGCTAAAAGAACGTTTTATCTAAATCGCTACACGACGTCCTTCAGCAAATAAACAATTCATCAGAATTTGCTGTTGCAGGCTTTTATCTGATCAGCTTGGCCATAAAGTTTAATCACTGTCCGCCGCATAGGCCGCATGCCGCATGTATTAGTTCGTTACGTAGTCTCTTATCGCACTCAAAGCGGGTATTAGTTTGTATTCATCGGGCAAAAATACCGCGCATTGAGAGCTCTACAAACAGAGCCAGACGAACCGAGCAGCGAGCAGGCGCATCAGGGAAGTTATGTACCTACTCGTAATACTCGTAATACGTATCTACTTATTACAACTGGGGCGCAAAAGGCAATTTAATTTAATGAGATTTTTCCGAAGGCACAATGAACCCCGTCAGAGTTCGTTGCGAACTCTCGGGAGAAAACCTCTAATTTACCTTGAGTGGACACAATTGGAAGAAAACACAAGAGAGGGCGTCGCGCTGGATTAGATTAGTGCAGATAAGATTAGTGGCGTCGCGGTGCCGCGAGCCGCCGCAGCAGTCTGCCATGTGAACTTGTTAATTGTGCGCCCCCGTGCCGCCCCCGCGCTGCCCCAGCGCCGCCCTTCTGCAACGCACCCCGCCGCGTGCCTGCTGATTCCTACTCGCTTCACAACACAAGACCTCTTAAGAACATTAGAACTCTAATGATTGTCTCATAAAAAATGACTCTAGCGGACGTTTCGCGGGGTTGTCATCGCTCCGCGTCGCGTAAGCGTTCAGGAGCATACCTTTCTTACTCCATGAATATTTATCAGGCGCGGACCGGGTTTCGCGGGCTGGACTCGGGCGGGGCTGCACCCTAATGCAATGATTCATATTATTCGGTTTGCGGGCGAGTTGAACGTCTTCCATTATTGTCATTCATCGGAGGAAGTGGGCGGCGAGGGGCGGCGCGGGTGGCGGCGGCGCCCCCCGCGCGGCCTCAGTCGCTCGCCGACACTCTCGCCGCCAGCACGCGAGAGCCGCGATGCACGTTGCCCTCGCTTGACGCATTCAGTCGCGGTCCGTGTGTGAGTGCCCTCCGTGCTCCGTGTGCCCAAGTCGAAGTTGGACCGAGCCAGTGCCCCGCAGCCGGTGCTAATACCGCGACCCCTGTGCCCTCGCTCGACGTCCGTCGTGTGACGGTCCCGGAGCCCAGCAGCAGTTGGTGCGAGTGTCCCTCACGCCGACCGACGGCTCAGCTGACCGGCCTGTCGCCTGCCGCCTGCGAGCGCACGGTGAGTGCGATCGATCACTGCATGCACGCGCCCGACAACACTTTACGTGTCTATTTCGAGTCGCTCGCAAAATACGGTTCCCGATGGAACGCATGTACGCGTTTCGCAGATCACCATCAGCTGTGAAGCTGCCAAAGGTTGATGATTTTACGAAGGAATTGCGTCGATTTTTCAAGTGTCGCCGGGTCGGTGGCGAGCGTGTTGATAAACAGTGTCAGCTTGCGAAGATGGGCTACGAGTCCACCGTGAACAGAAGTTTTATGTTGTTATGACTCGAGGAATCGGCTGTCAGGCATGAATGTGTTTTTGAAATCAAAACATAATTGTTGGAGGTAGCGTGGTCGTGTTTCTGGTGCAAGTGAGTGCAGCCCCTCCATTGCCACTGCCTCCCTCCCCCTCGTGTCAGCTGACTGGCCGCACTCTTGCGCACAACACACTGCACGCGCGGCGACCGCCCGCCGCCTCCGCCCCGCCGCCCGCCCGCTTCCGCCCCTCACTTGATCGCATTATGAAAAAAAAAACCCTTTTCCCAAATTTCATAACATGGCAATTTTAGTTGACTGTCCTATCGGTAATCCCGGGACTGAAAAGGGTTGGGCGCATGTTGGATGCCTGATATCGGCGACGTTATGGTACCTACCCGTACAAAGATCTGATCTGAGGGTTTGTATCCAGCTGCAATAAATAGAGGTAAAATGTTTTGATAACGGAGATTGAAAGTTAAGCAACCTGTTATCTCTTATCAGCTTGCTCTTGGCAAGGTCGTACTGATAAGTTGCGGTAGAGAGCCGCCGCCGCTAAGTATCTTGACAAACATGGCCACTGAAAGTTTATTAAAATAAAAATGGGACGCCACATTGTAAATATAGTGATGCGGATTTATAATTTGCTAGTAAACTTATGTCTACAGGATACCAAAGAATACTAACTAATGTAACTATAGCTACTTGCTCTTATTCCTTTGCTTATATTTGGTTGTTTGTATTTGTAGGTATTATTTCTAGCTTTTTTCATACAAGTAGGTATTTTACATTTCATAACTATAATTTACCTAACTACTCATAGTTTTTGTGATCGGTTACATTTTGGCATAAACTTTCAAAATTTCCTTTAACAAAAGTTATTTTCATAAATAGGTATAAGGCAAACGCAGTATGTTTTCCTGAATCTATTTTAATTATGTTACTAGATGTGATATCATTCCTATAAAAAAGAACGAAATTTACGTACTTAAGTATGATTTTTCTTTTGGGTTCCGTTAAACACAATTCTTACTTAAATCTGTTTTATTGATGTTTTTACATTTTTTATGTAAAACAAAAAACATCAGTATAAAATAGGCCCTAGGGCTGCTCCCTAGGGAAGCCCGAGCTTGGTTTCAAAGAATTGATGCCTTATCTTGTTCTGTTGGAAAGATTCCTGTTCAAACCATTAAGGTAATCTTTATTCAGAAGAATTTCAATCGAAATAAGAAATACTTAAATCAATGCAAGAGCCAATAAAATTGCATAACTAACACTCTTTTGTTGAAAGATAGTATGGAAATTCCTAATCAGTTTCGTTTATGTAACAACAAAACTGATATCATACCAGGCATTTGTCCGCCAGATATTGCGTGCCTCGTAATTTGTTTTCGTTTTAAAAGATAACAATGTTAAATCGGTTAACAAAACTAACAAATTGCTGGCTAATGGGTCAGCTCATTCCCGCTGGTTATTCAGCGCTGGAGAATGCGTTCAAAGCATTAAGGCAAATAGACTCCCGTATCTTCGGTACAAAAGAGTATTGACACGAGATAAGCGTATCTTCCACTAATGTACACGTATGTACGAGCGACTGGTTTACACTCATTGTTCCGTTATCTCTGTTAGCGCATTAACGTCCGATAAGCAAATAAATGTCCGCTCTCTGATGGCTGACGGCTGACATATCGCCCGCCAACCTCATCCAATGACACCCCAGACATTCTTTTTTGGTCACAATCACAATACAAAAAAGAATACGTACTTTGTCCATGACGCGGGTGCAGGGTTGCGCACTTGGCCACAGATGTTTGCATACAATCGTTTCGCCATGAAGAGGAAAGGATATGCCTCCATAAAGTATAATTCAAAATGGCCAGACTTTTCAAAGCCGAAACGTTTCGTTTTCTTACGTTTTGAATCATATTGTCAGGTTTCAGAACGCTAAATATGGAATACCTACGTGCGTTCGTCTGTTAACCCGGCTGCTGAGACTCCTCAATAGGGCGTTTTAAAAGGCGCAGACATAAAAGGAATGCCACAAAGCATAAGCCAGAGATTGAAGTTTGGTGAACTGTCTGCAGTTTCCCCTTGTTCAAAGCGAATATCGCAGTGTGCCGGCGACGATGCGGCGGCGGGCGGCGGCAGCGCGGCGTGTCGCGTTCGTTCACTTCGCGAGGCTATATTTAGTGGGAGCGCGTCTCGGGTACGGGTGCATGCGGAATGCAGTCCGAGCGCCGGCCCGCCAGGTTGCGCGCTGACCTACCGCAACTCCGCTGTCACAGTTTCGGCGCACGCACAGCCTCTCACCAGCGGGATGAGATGAGGCCGCACGTACTCACCATGACCACAGCTAAACCACACAATGCCGTTGTTGCAGAGTGCACTCGAGTGCCCCTGCATTAGTTTAACAGTCACAGTCTCGCAATCTCAAAGAGCTCCTTGAATCGATTCATTGCACCCGACCCTCTCAATCTCTACGCTATTCAAACATTTTTACAATTCATAAGATAGGACATGTCAAACTTCTCCGATTCGTCCAGTAGTTTCGTATTCTCGGACACAACATTTTGGTCGCTATAACATTGTTTTCGGCATTTTATGTAGTAAAATTCCTAGAAAGGAATTTCTGTTGGTACTGCATAAGTACGAAGCAGTCATTCCTCCACAATATACCCTGGCTATAAATCTACAATGCATACCTCGACGCGATTGCGGTTAAACCTCTATTTACGAGATCCCTCAGTTCATAAATACTTGACACAGATCTCGGTTCTCACGGTTTGTGTTTAGACACGGTTCATTATGTGAACTTTGCATCCTTCTTGTCTAACGATCAAGAGACGGGCATTTCAGTTGAAATCTTCAATTTAGTTTGACTAGTTAAAGCATAGTTGAATCGGAATTAATTGAGATTTCCTTCTCGTTGTCACCGGAGGCTGCGGTCGGAGGAGCCTTAATTAGCCGCAAACGTAGTCAGAGGCTTCCGAGTGGATTTAGCTGAGTTAGGATTGGAAGAGGGCTGGCCTGGGCCTGCCGTCTGCCGTCTGCCGCCCGCCGGCCGAGCGGCGCCGGCTAGGTCAGACGCCGCTATTACTTCCCAGATTGATCGCTCCTCCGACGCTTTGCCTCTGTTCACGTCTCATTTTATTGGCACCAGTGACGTAATACTAACATCGCTTATTCTAGACTACTATGAATTCTTATGCTGACTTTCTCCCGTTATCTCGCTTGTAGAGTCGTACAATTCCAACTTTCATTTTTGGTTCTTGCATTTCTCTACACGGCATTTGAGAATATAAGCATCGATTTTCAATTCAGCGTTCTTGTTCTACTTATGCGAAATTCCGGGGACCAATTTATGTGTGCAAAGAAATAAAAAAGGACGGTAATGTAAAACAATGGAGCTGAATATTAGACGTAACAAAACGCTCACGTAACGCTTTATCATTCGTTATCGCAATATTTGCTGCAGCCCGCGATAAAATAAGAGCTGATTCGCGAAGCGTGCAGATAACAACTTTTATATATTGGTTACCAACTCACACTTGTTGCCCCTTTCTATTTTTGCACGCGATTTATCTCGATCAAGATTTTGGAATGAGGTCTACGTTTTCGTAGCGCGCTGCTACAGGAAACAGACCTACGCGAGATTGAGCACTAAACCATTTATCTCCTATCCAAGGAATCAATCAAAATGATTTGTAAGGATGAGGCTGAGTTACCTGTCTATTGAAATAGGAGAGATTTGTTTTAAAAGCAGTGCCAAGGAGCTTAAGCTACCTTCCTCTAATCCGGCGTATTGTTGAGCACTCGCCTGGCAACGTTAATCCGTATCGGGTGCTATTCATATCTCTTTACACGATTAACATACTGGCTGGCACATAATAACAAGACTGTACTTTGTACTATCTAAAGGATTAAACCGGTATATCACTAATTTGTTTGTGTAGAACTGAAATTTTCGTGTATATTCGATAATGTAACCTAACCTATGCAAATTAATGTCAGATATTCTACTTATATGGTGATATATGTGCATATTGTACAAATTTATTCGATTTACAGATGTTTAAGTCGAAGTCAAAGATTTTTTTAAGACTTATTTTCATAAAATATCGTACCATTCCTTATATCCACATCGAGCGCAGGTGGTCTCTGGACGAGTAGGTATCTATCTACTCGTCCAATTCTATAGCGTTACTACAATATTAAAAATGTTTGATTTAAAATTCTAATTTATCTAATAGATTCAAAATAGATATAAGATTCTTTCCTAAGACAAGTAGTAACCGATATAAGTATCTTTATGGATACCAAAAGCAACTGAAAATCAAAACTTTATTCAGTATTATTTTGTTTGTTATGTAACCCAATTTCAGCACATCTGATGATCGCATGAAAATATCATGCAAACTAAGCTAACAAATTCTATCAGTACTTATTATAATAATATACCCTGATTTGATAAAAACTAGAAAGATCTAATGATGGAATGGCTCTAGAAATTCTCTAATTAATGCAAAATCTTAACAGTTGGCGGAGATGTAACGCAATTTTGACACTTGTCTGTGAAGGCACAAGTCCAAAGGGCAAAATACAAAGATCCGACGACGCAAGTTTCAGGTTATGCAACTAACTAGATTAACACAACGCTGTGACGTCGTTTCTACGAGCAAAAACTACTGTAGCCGAGCGTACAACAGTCACTTCCTTACCAAAAACATCATGGCACTAGCAAGACAAGTAGAGGCTTGAGGAGTTGCTTTACGAGCACTAAATTGTACTTCGTACGGCTTTACACCAGCTATTATGTGCGAATGGAGTCCTAGTTACTGCTGCATTCAAATCTGGAGCACCTCGTAATGTCAGCTCCTCAGCAATTTGGAGTTTCGCGACTTTATTTTCCTTTGGAGGGAATAAACAGGCTATGTCTACGGAATTTGCAACCATATCGGCTCATGACATGACCATTTGAGATGTCATACGTATTGGATCCATACGTATCTCAAATAATAGCCATAGGCATAGTATTATTTTATTAGCCTGCTTAAAAAGGCCTTCCCTTCCTGTTTCCAGCGTTTGCGGTCTTGCGCGGCTTCCACCTAACTTGTTTCATACTCAACCAAGCTTATAGGTAACCTAAATAAAACTGACAGAGTTACGACAGGAAATTTCTACATCGCGAAGTATATATGTAAGTGATATGATTTGACACGGAGACGTAGTAAAGTCATAAGTACCTGAGCAAGCAGTTAACATAAATACTCCGTCGAACGCGTATTTAAACTATATCTGCATACATACAAAAAAAATACTAGACACTCATATTTTTGTGACAAGGACCTAGTAGATCCATAGCAATGTATTAATGTAGAACTGTGATGACTTATAAATCATTGTGGTTTCCTTATTGATGTGCAATCGGTCATCATTCTTGAATTATGGAGCAAAGCAGACTTGTACATGACAGACGTTATTCACACAAGTGAGTAATATGTTTTAATATCTAAAACATGTGTGCAAACTGCATCATTTATCTGCAATGGAAGTCTGTCAAGGCTGATGCTGTAGGATGGCCATGATAGTATAAAATTACCTGCAACTCCGTTCACACTTACAAACGTTTCACAAATGCATAATAATCCCGCATAGTACGTACCTACATGTACGATTATATATTATACAAGACTTGAATAGGTAGATACTTAGTTGTCATCGAGCCAAAAGATTCTCCTTTGTTTCCGAGAGTGCTAAAATAATTCATAGAGTAACTAGTATACTACCAATAAAATAACCATAAAAATATTGAACACAATAAATTGTGAGTGTTTATTTTACGAGCATAATATTATTTAACTCTTGGACCACTTATCAGCAAGGGCAAAGGTTGGTTGACCGAACACAGGGATTTCGACCTAAAGTTATTATTTGCCGATAAAAGTTTCGTTAATAGTTATTAATTTATTATTCAGTGGGTAAGTAATTTAAAATGGTCATATAATAATTCGCTATTAATTGAAGTGGGCGTTTCGAACGATAAGCAAAAATTTAATATGAGTAGGCAGGAAATAAATGAACTGAACATTAACATTATTGAGATCTCCACAAAGCCTCGATCAATCAAATCCTGTTTATCGAGAATGAAAGGAAATGTAGGTAGGCCACAGAATATGTACTTAGGCCCATTTATGTGTCCACTTCTAAAGGTCCCACACACTCCTTGCGGGCCTATTCAATCAAATATGGAGTAAAATGTGGTCTTACAGTAGACCCAACAGTGACCGCTTTGGAATCAATACCAAACTACTAGTTACCGTGAAATCGAATTTTTCGGCGTAAATAAGGCTTTCAAGGCTTGTTTAGTTAGGTAGGTAACCTATTATTTGCTCTGAGAGCTAATAGTTACCTTCGACACCTTTCTTGCCTTCGTATAGGCTAATCACGGCCATGCAGGGCCGATCAACCATAAAGTTAATATTGAGTATTTCAACCTCCTGTAAAAACTACTTATCTAGATGATACCAGTAAAGCTACCAAAGAAATCTTCGTTGTATTTACAGTTTAGCATCTACGTATCTAGCTTCCGTCAGTCGCCGGCAGGCTAGGATTGTTTCCGTCATGCAGGTTGCCAACTCTCTGTTCTACGGTGACACGTCTTCAAGTGACTAATCAGAGGGTGAGAATGGTTCTGTGTATTCTTCCTGGTCCCTACCGCCAATAAACAGAGAACCGGACGGTCACACGGATAATGTGTGATAGATTCCTTTCTGTGCTACTAGCTAGCTACCGGCCCTCATCACGCGGCGCGTGGCTGCTCTATGCTTGATAAGGCGGCGCCGTTGTCCTGCTGTCACGACTGCTCACGCCCGCCGTGCCGCCGTGCGACAATATACACGTTCTTACCTCACTCAAGTCTGCGATAACACAATCGGATGCCATCATAATAACGAGAACAGACGCCTCGTGCCCTATTCTAAACTTATGAGATACATGATCGAGGTTTGTAGCGTAGGGGACATCGAAGAAATTTAGGCGCTCCCATTTACGTAGTGATAAATCGGTGTCAGTCAGTGTGTTTGTCTCCGACGACCACTATCATCAATATCAGAATCATATCTAAATAGACAACAAGCATGAACATTAAGGTTTCAATATTAATAATCAGAAGAAATTATCCACGTTACTTGGGAATTTGAGCCGCTAAACATTCCTTTTGAGCAAGAAATCCAATTTCTGAGCGCTTCCAAAAAATGTTCTCATAATCCGCCAACCACCCTCTTTGGCGAACGTTTCGCATACATCAAATTGCATTTCCAGTTTTTATTGCCTATCGTAAATCACACCGATAGGTGTTAGGGAGGTAATTTAAAGTTCTTGTAACAATTTTTCATTTAAGAGAGTTGGAGATACGAGCATGACTCACAGGGCGTTGACTATAGACAAATAAGTTATCAAGGAAAAAGCATACAGAAATCTTAAATGTAATTGAAAATATATATTTTTCATTCGCCCAAATTACTGGTAAATTACAAGCTAAAAAGTAAAGTATTAGAATTCCATTCAGCCCAGAAATTCTTACCTGCAAATTTCATTTTGAAATACGGGATCCAGAAGACAAATAACTTTCCCTTGCCCGTTATCGACGACGACGGAATCAGAGGATTTTCTTTCAGGAACTCCCTTAAAGACGTCCCCTTATCTATCATTAACGCGGGAAACGGAATTCCGAATTTATGTTTCAAGTAGAAATTTCTAATTCGTAACAGTCGGCGGGCCCGATAACTTTGCGGTTCCAACTCGGCTCGCAACTTGGAAGTATAACTTAAGAATCATTACTTAATTACTTTTTGGACTTTGTTATGGAGAGGCCGCAATTTTTCTCTAGCTATTGTTGAAGTTGCTAGCAAAACTCGTTACAACGATAAATACTTATACTTACCCAGTTTCTTATTAAGGCTCATTTCAGAAATACTTACAGCCGCAAGACCGTACCCTTACATTTTCAGGCTATTTTTATAACTTTCTTCAAACCTATCAAAAACCAGTCACCCGTAAAAATCATTTAGAGGGCCCTTTCTTATCAAAGGAATAAGTGCAAAAGAAGACAAAAGCGTAGTGCTGCCACCTTCTATCCTATTTCAAACGTCTATAGTAAGTGTCCGGGGTATTTCATCAGGAGGCGCGGGTCAGGGAGGGGTAATGGCCTACTCTGGCTCCTCAATAATTGGGCCCATTAGCCGTCGCCTGCAGGTGCCCGCCCGCCACTGTAACAGTTCAACCCTGGGCTATTGGCGGCCCGTGGGACCTATAGAAGGCCTATAGAAGGTCTATAGAAAGTCTAGACCTCACATAGAAGTCTAGATGAATGGCTCGTGATATAAACATTAGTTGTGATCGTCTAGATAATAGTTAGGACCCTTATATACGTTGTGTTTTATAAGATATAGTAAACCAATAGTTCTTTTAAGCTGGTATATGGAATTCTTGGACTATGATAACTATTAGGTAGGCATTCGTTAGACAGGACAAGGTTGGACAACAGGGACGGACAAACGAGACCGATTAGAGCCCCCAATCCTCGCTCAACCGAATGGACCTCCGACCCAGCAACATCCAATATTTGACAAAATGCCTGCCCATGGATATTCTTACACAATCATGAATTATGCAAAAACATCCACAAGGAAGGAGTCAATTATCAAAACTGAACGCTGCCCAACAGGTCCCCTTGAAGATTTGGATTTGGATTTGGAGATTATTCTCCTGCTAAAAGATGTGTCATAACACTGACACTGTAGCGCTGAAGCAGCGCTACGGAAAAATGATCAGGATTTTGAACAGATTCAGATGTTCTTTAAGAACAAATATTAGATTTTGTATTAGTATAACCAGTCTTCATGACCAGCCAGAAGACACCAATGTGTCAGATGTATTATTATCAGTTGAATAATATAATTCCAACTGGAATCATTCAGTAGTAGTTTGTTGTTATTTTGACCTTTCAGGCCAGTATTCAATATAAAGACTGTACCAAACTTGCCCATACATTTATATGATTTCCATACGGAAGCTAAGGGTATGCATTTAGCAAATTAGTCCCTTTATAATGAGATCATTCCGCGAGCCAATAGTAGGTTGAGACGCTAATGCTAATCCCATTGTAAGATATAGATAGATGTGGCTAGTGCGAATATGAAACCCATAATTACCTCCTTTGGTCATATAAATGATTATAGGAACAGGATATCGTTACAGCCATATAGAATACTATAGGTAAGTATATTATATCAGGAGAGTTGGATAGCAGTTGTCATACATCATTCAATGACAATTAATTTGGTATGTGTTAACACACCGGTATTCTCAGGCAAGCCATGAGAGATTTTATAAAACAATAAAATAATTTAAGATGCATAATAACATCTGAAACCTGTTCTTAGACAGGAAACAAAGGATGGGAGATTTCTAATCTACCAGCCATATTTTTAGTATGATGAAAGTACTTAACTATAAAATAGTAAGCACAAGTAGGTGATAAATATAGTAGATTTTTAATCCACTGATGAACAAAGCCACTTTCAGCCTTGTGAACATATTTTGCTTATAAAGCAAAACAATAGGTAAGTATTAGTTGTAAATATTATTAATAGATACCACTGAGCAAAGCCCATGTAAGTAAAAGACACAAAGAGTATTTTCTCCTCAGTCGCCTTAGCAGCAAAGTTTTAATATGATAGTCCCAACAGGAACAAATCAAAACTGTAGATATAAAATAGTCCAGTGCAGGCACAGACCTTATATATTCTGGTAGAATAGAAGAGGTTAGGATAGGATCAGATTTAGGGTATGCCTACCTATATACCTATATTGAAACATCAGCAATTGCTTAGGCAGATTAATAAAAAAGATTTTGAAATATTTAGAAATTATGGTTGTTGGTTGCAGAATTAAGAAATGATAAGGTTTGCATGAAGAACTCAAACGGAACCGACAACAAAACAAAAGACAAAGTTCAACAAGAATAAATCTAGGTATAGCCTAAGAAAAAGAAGCCTAACATTTCCAAATCTTGTCAATTTCTATAAAAATATAAAATAGGTTGAACTAGTCTATTCTGTATAACCTAGACCTAGATATTTAGTCTAAACTATTTTCTTGCCTAAAAATCTATGATTCATTAGCTACAATTGACAAGATTTAGAATAGCAAAACTTGTACTTATCTGGCGAGTCCCAGGAAACAGTATCTCTCGACAAAACTATCCAGAACAAACAGCTTCCACCCTCGCTGAATAGACCGGCAGCATCAGCACCCTCCAGCGACACAGCTGCTCCTCTTTCCTCATAACAAGACACCAGCACTAGGTACACCAAACTTCACCCGCGGATCAATCAGATGACACGGCACGAACAGCTGATTGCGGACGAAGACCTTTCAGACTCACAGCACACTCACTAACTTTCTCACTTTACTTCGAAACCTTCTCACTTTATCCAGCGAGTTGTCTCGGTAAAATTAAACTTGCCTCCGACGGCCGTGCGACCGGCTTATATAGTCCTAAAATCGATCAATCTCGAAACATTTTCTCGAAAATTGTTTTTCTTGAATTCTCCGGAACCTTCGCACACACACACATACTTATAGAATTTTCTAAAATAATTCTCCTACTCGACACCAGGCGTCGCTACTTTATATAATTTTCATTCATAAATACACACACATGCACACACACACACACACACACACACACGAATCCCACCTTTACAAACAATCGACCTAAATATGACTCCCAGCGCCATCTCTTATCCAGTTACCGAACCAATCCTGCTCCAATCAAAGACTAGGGTTGAGCCACTGTAGTATACTGGTACCATCTTTGGTACCAATTGACTTAATAGTATTAAGGTCAACAGATGTCGCTATATTTAAATTATAAGGGCCCAGATATCGTTTGTTATACCACGTCAAATTATTTAGAAGCATCTACACAACCTACTTTGCTCACGGAAGGAAATTGATTGCGCGTGATGAAACAATTTTCAAAGTCCAACTTAGAAACTGCAGCATTCCTTTAGACGAGGCACTTCATATTGAAAATATCAAAGTTTAAAAGCATCTCTTAAATAAAGGAGGAAATCGATGAGAGTGCAGTTCTCATGGTAAGACGTTCCTGCGGGCGGCGTGAGTGGTGTGACAGTGTCGCAAGTAGCAAGTCGCGATGTCGACTACCCCAACTTTTAACACCCCGAATTCCCTCCCAACTTTCCGCGCCGTCGCTGCAATGTTAACACTTTAAAAGATTTTAAAATTCTCTTTCAGCGACTTTTATTAGAAAAAGCTCCCGAGCTTTTCCTCCTTGATTTTCCACCTCTTCGCGTGGACTCTAGACGCTCTACCTTGCGAAATTAACTAACTAAATAGACGTCTAAACTTTCTTCCCTTTCAATGCATACAACTAACTTCAATTATATTTTCTTTTCCAGGTACGTTCATTTGCACGCTACAAGTTGTTATAAAGCACTGAAGTTGTGAGTATAAGTACTGCACCAGAAATAATTTACTGATAAAATAAGTAACAAGCGCCCGAAGCAAAAACACCGACTGACAAAATTTCTGTATAGATAATTTATTAGCATTTTAATAGCCAATATTATGCCATCCAAATTAGATTTCCAATTTATTGGAAAATGTGTGAGAATGAATAGAGTTCACCACATACCTACAAGCAAGCTAAAGGGTACATTTTGTAACGTGGTGGGCACTGCGACGAAAGGTCGGGTTCGCATCAAAATCATATTTGGGGTGTAATAAATTGGATGAGTATTCGGGGCTAGTGGGCCCGTGTTCCCATTCCCATCAAGGGTCAAACAATGCAGTCATCTGTTGATGTCGGCCTGGACGTGGAATCTTCAATTAAATCGGAGGGTCCATAACCTCGCCCGCATTACCGAGACACGGAGCCAATCACGTCCGACGCCCGACACCCGACGACCAATCTCCACAACACACACAATTTGGCTATTGACATGATCCTGCGTGTGACTATCTGCGCTTAATATACTCCTTCATAACAATAGAGTACTCCAACCAATTTAGAAATTATTAGGCTGTTAATAAATCCATTCTCCCGATTTAACAGCCCTCTTTATATCTAAATTTAAACATCCTTAAGCTTTGTCCACAGCTTGCAGTCTCCGGCAGTGATTTACTGCATAGTAGAGTCTAGTGTCCCTTGGTGTATTGCAAAGCCTTGGGCAAAGCCTTGTCCTCGTTGCAGTGGGGTGTAAAAGGGCGTATATTGACATTTATTTAACTCTATCTCGGAAAGCAATTGCTCATTTACAAGCGGTCCCGAAGAATGAGTCAATAATTTGTCTGAACGTGCCAACGTCCTGAAGTTATGCTAATAAATCGGCCGAAGGTCAGGAGGAGATTAAACAGTTGAATGTTTGCAGATCCCTTTAATCCGCTCTATCGAATATCGCGCTCGACTGAGTGCTCACGCTGTGCATTTTTGTTGGTTTTATTGACGAATCACATTTTCGCTCTATTCGCTTAGATTGGATGCATGCAGCAATAAAGTTCAAGATAAGAAAATTGCGAGTAACATAAACAGACCGCGCCTTGTTTTTTATTTGCTGTGATAAATCCGATACACACAGTGGTTTGTTGTCATTGACTTAACAAGTAGTTAGTCAATCTCGCGACGAAATGTTCAACAGCGAGATCTTTCATGACATAAAAAGTAATAAAACAAGAGTCGTTGACTGTATAGAATAAAATATCGGCGTAGTGAGCTGAGAGGAGGGTGGGTGCACCAAGTGGGCGCCATACTCGGGTGTCGTATATTTGTGTTGACCGCAACATGCTTTACCCACTCAATCTTGCGAAGCAAATATTTGTGCAGTAACCGATCGGCGACCCTATCGATTACAAGATAGCCTTTGCAAAACACCAGATACTTTATCCAGTCCATATTGAAGTGCAGTCGCCCGTTCACACTGTTTATAATATCGCTATTCATACTCCCGGCGGGTATCGACGTCGCTTTGTACGTAATGGAAGTCGATTTGGCGGAAAATAAATTGTTATTGATACAACTCTGTGAATACGACAGGAACTTTCTTTTCTAAATATAAAATTATCGTTTATTTCCTTAAAGCTTTCAAGTTGCCACCGCTGTGATAAGTGCACGTATGGCAGCGAAATGAAAGTTTTCCGTTCCTTTTATTAAATCTACAGTCACGTGCATACAAAATTACAAATATTTTTTAAAGTAATAGTTAATTACGACACATTCTATCCAAGTTTTACCTTCGGCGAGGCAGGCCGGGGTGGTTGCACCGGAAAGCAGCAAAAACAGTCGCGTGTGCCCCCGCGACCCCGACTCACCCCTCACCCCCACTAATTAAGAACTTTGCCGCGTGATGTAAATTAAAATGTCAGCAAATAAATTCTGCTGTAAAATCGCAAGACTCATTTGTAACGATAATCACAAGAATGTTGCAAAATTATGTAGACGATTGTTATTTTGCCGTGCACCGTAAAGTATTGCCGTAGGGGCAACAATATCACCGTAAAGGGGAGCTGAGTAGGAACCTGCTGCTTTAGCAAAAAGGTAAATTTAGTCCTCTGTCAGAGTTTATATTGTAGGATTCGTCAATCAACGCAGATTACAGTCAAATGCAGCAATTCCCACAATTCAGCCGCAGCCCACACAGCGCCGCCGCATCCCAAAATTAGCGTGAATCAAGCGACCAAACTCAAACACGTAATTTTAACCGGCATCTACAATAGCAACTACATCATCTGGTAACTAATGTTTATTCATGTTGAATGAATCAGCACGAGGAACGGTATAAATGAAACGGTCCGTGATCGATTCCGACTAGCTGGCGAGCCCGTGCGCGCGCGCAGCGTCCGCGAAAGCCGCGCGCCTTGCTCCGTCGTACCACCGCGCATGCTGATTTGTAAAACGGAATCTCAATTGAAACTGCAACATTCTTGCGGTGACAAGGCTCTGAATGAAATCCAAGCATTCGTTGCTATGTAACTCTGAAACTGTTTATGATGTCCATTAACATTGTTTTGGAAAGGAGAAGTTTCGCGGACCGACTCGCTCGCCTGAAGCACGCATATTTCATGTCTTCAATCGCAAAGAATAATTCATACAACGTTTCACCAGTTCTGCTTACTGTCGCAATTTCAAATGCGAGCGGCGAAATTTATGATGGTTTAATTTCTCTGCAGCTTCTCTCGTTCAAAGCATAGGTCGCAGGTGAATATTGCTTAGCACGAACAGAGCAAGCTCAAAGTTATTAGCATAGCATTAACAAATTTATTGCGATGTGGCATTTCCTATTAGCTATGCGGCCGGGGCCGGAATGCGGCGAGCGGTGAATCATGGCAGCAGGCGGCTACAGGCGGTCCCTCAGGTCACGTGGCGAGCTGACGCCGTCACTCCGGCATTCTTGCATACCTGCGCAGCCTACTGTATCTAGCGCCTGCCGCCTGCTTCCCCAGACATGCATTCAGTCAGATAAGCTCTAAAGCTTCTCGCCTAAAGTGTGCAGATTGTGATAAACATTTAAGCCTTCCTTTTGTGCTGTTTAGCAAAACGACACGATAACAATCTTCGAGCGAACAGGAAAGTTTGCAAAATTAATGCGAAGAATTTATTAATTCTGAGAGCGTCCTATCGGTGCGCTATCTTTGAAGTAAATTTTGAAATTCAACCTTCTTTCCTGAAAACCGTAAATATCTCATTCACAGAATATAAAGTACCTACACGAATAAGTTGCAAGTAACCTGAAAAATCTCCCAATTGCGCATGAATAAGTCAAACAGTGTGCGTTCACGTCTGAAACCGTAGGAATTTATTTAGAGGCCGCCCATCTTGAACATCTGAATCGAACATCCATATTTAATGGCCCTGCCATCAATCGACGGCGTAACTCGCGGAATGAGCGGTATGTGCCTCAACAGAAACGCTGGTCAATTCAAAACCTATTCATCATGAGACGTGGTAAACGTCACGGTATAAAAACCGATTTTCCTCTTTAGTAGAGTAACTATAGAGGTGTCGATTCAGTGCGTGTAGAAGAGGGCCCTACGTTGAGGTCGATATATCTCGGGGGCGTTTATTGGCGAGAATTGGGCGCATCCCGGTTGTTCGACGAAATCGCTATCCGACCTACGGCGCGCTGGATAGGACTCCGCACAAACCGCCACGTTCAGGGCGACGTTAATGTAATAACAGCGCTACTTCCGCCCCCCGCCGAACTTCGAAATCGCCAGCGGTCTGGCATAAATTGGTTTTGTTGTCCGTTTATTGAAGCTTACAAAGATAATTTTAGAGGCAAATAACGTGTTGCTATTAAACTAGTAGGGTCGTAAAGCGTAGTATTAATAAAGGGGCGGTCGTAATCGTAATATTTTTCTACGGTGATGAGAGAGTTGTAAAGTCGGCGGTGGGTATACAGACAGGCACGGTAGTGGCATCAGCAATGCCGAGTGGGGCTCCCGGCTCGCGTGAGCATCTCGTTAATGGTTTCATTCATCGGTGGCCATCTGCTCGTGTGAACATGCCCTCCGTACTCCACACTCCGACTGACGAACCCACACCAAACACAATCAACAGCTACTTCAGAGTGCACGTTGCATCTCTGTCAGTGCTATCTCATAGTTAGGTACATAATTTTGGTCGTCATGTCACGGTAATAGAAAATATAAGATAACATTACATTAATATGACACTGACCGACACACGAACGGATGGTCGTTGTCCTAGAACTTTTACTACAGGGACATTACTGAGTCTACCATACGGTTTAAGCTATTTAAATAACCTTATTGTCCGCAATGTAGGTACACGTGTAAGTACGAGTATATACTTATTATCACTGAGAACAGTCTTCAATCTTAATAATTTATTGCTTTAATAAATGTTTTTCTTTGGATATCGTAAAATTTATCGTTCGATTTCTTTACCAACAAGAATTGGATAGTGGTTAATTTTACTGCATCTCATTAAACGATGGTTTCAATATTAAATAGGTATATAAATATGTAATCTCATATTTGTCATTTCATCATTCATTGGACATAGACTTCATGTGATTTTAAAATTGGCAATTCTACTCTTGAAAGCAAACGAATCAACACTACTAATTTTCTATCGTCTGTGCGGCCTGAATAGTTTATGGTATGGCTTGAAGACTGGTAAGTTTTATGTTACGCGGAATATGTATGTTGTATTGGAACTCCGAACGTTGATTTACCATTATTAGATCAACATACGCAGATTTCCCACAAAGTTATTACGTATAACCAGCATAAATTGGTCTTTTACTCGTGTTACTGCTTATAATACAAGCTTGGCCACATCGCATTCTATTGCTCGTTAATTGGTCCTTTGTGAGTCCGCGTGCGCGTACGCCCCCGGACCGCCACCGACGCCACTTCCCTACAATCCATTGAACGAACTATAAATAGACATCACGCCACGTCCAATATCATCGATTCATACTAAATTGGTTTTTAATTCATCTTGTTACATCTTCAACTCTTGTTCGACATTGCTGAAGGGCATGGTAGTTTTGGATAGTTTCTAAAGCTACGGTGCTAAATAAAGGCAAGTTTTCGACAAATCACCAATGTAATAAAAAGTTTTACATGATCATCTCTTGTTTCCCTTTCCCCGTCGTAGCAGTTTGGTTTGCTCAATTCCTAGGCAGTTTGTATCGAATATTCGATATGGGAACATGCAGTAACATACGTATGTAAATGTTTATCACACCGGCGGACCACCGCTTTCCGGGATTAATTCAATCGGATGCGCCGGCCGGGTATATCGGCCCATCTCGGGCCTTTTGGGAAATAGTCTCGGCGGCCGCTTTCATTTGCAAGTAGGGTAAACTTAGTGGATGCTGCCACTGTTTCGATGTCCTAGGCCATAGCATGAAGCATTCTGATGCCAAACTTATTAAGTAGGTAATTACTTTACGCCTCTACTATCAGATAACTGAAATAACATTTAGGTACTAAGTCCTGAGTTTATCGATGTTATTTTAGTTACCAGCAAATCCCTATTTTGTTTTTACTTGTTCGCACAAGCAAACAATTCATTACAATGCTGCTGCTTCAAGCAGATTTACTTTGATGTCATTATTTTCTTGTAATACACTTGCGAAGATAAATCTGTTCCATCATTTTTAAAGTCTCTCAAAGCGGGGAGATTTTACTGAGCGTTATGATTGGGAGGAACAATTTCCCGACGGGACAGAGAGCCTCATTTCCTGAGTTCGCGAGCCGGCAGCCGGTGCCGCGCCGTGCCGTGCCGTGCCGTGCCGGCGTCGCGCCGGAGCCACACGACACTCTCCAAAATATTATTTAAGCTTCCGCGAACATTTCTCAACGCACGACACCCGCCCGTTTACTCTCATCTCTATTCAAATTTTCGTTTTACTTTGTTCACAAATTTTTCAAAGGTATGATAATGTTTTATTTCAAGAGTGGGTATTTTAAGGGAACATCTGATTTTATGTTCTAGCCACATGTTAGACATGACAATTTTTTGCTTTTAGTATTCTCAAGTTTCTTTTTAGGTTGTGATGTGTTAGAAGTTTATAATTAAAGTAGAGTTTTTGCACAACATCCTATTTTTAACATGCCCACATTAAATGTACAAAGTTAACGTTCAGAATGCGTTTTGCAGCGCTGGCACAGTACATACACGAATGCAAGTAGGTAGTTAAGCGAGCCGTTCAAAATGGACTGAAGAATTATTGCATTGTTTCAGCTTCCGTATGCGTGCCTCGAACTCGCCTCGAGCCAAAAACATGAAAGTGCGATTCAGTCGGAGCACCGTCTTTATGTCCCCCGCTACTTTAAAATGCGAGACCCGTCTAAAAATAAGATATGTACTCCAGACAGTGTTTTTATCAAAGCGTCTCGAGTTTGAGATGCAAAACGCGAATCAAAGGTTTTGTGTAAATCTCTTTACCCGTTGTTGTTGTAAAGACAACGGCGGGAATGCCACGCGCGCTAGTGGGAACCGGTAAAAGCGTTTAGATGGTGTTAAAGGAAATTCTTTGGTGGCGAGCAGTTCCGTGAGCTATATTTATGTAGTTCGGGGAGCGCAACCCGGAAGCATTCAATTAAGGCTGGTATTTAAGGTTACCATCCACGGCGAGCTCTGATTGCGCCCCCCTCCCGACGCGGCTCCCACCTCCCAAGAGGCTCCCTATCCTCCTTTTAATTTTCGAATACAATAAATACCTACCTGCGCTATAAAAACGCCTTTGCTTTGATTAAAAGCGAGTGCAACAATGATACCAGATGAGGTTTCCTTTAAACACATTTTTCTTTCTTTTTCCTGTTGAGAGCTGGTCCCATTACTTTAAAGTATTACCTACTTTAGTTTTCTAAGTAGGTAGGTAAGTACGTATATTTCTCGACTTCTTTTGACTTGTCGCAATCCATTAGGCGTGATGTGTTAATTTGTTAAAAAGCTTTCGGTATTTCTGTAGAGTCGATTGAAAAAAGTTTATCTCTTCAAATCTCTTTGGTTAAGGTACTTTACTGTAAATCCGTTGTTAAAATTTTATCAATAATCTGACTAGATTGAGAAAATTGATAGTAAATGACCTTTTTTTGACAACGTTAAAAACAGTTTGAATTTACCAAAGTTTCAATAGCGAAAAACACCTTATTTTCTCAAATAATAAAGGTAAGAAATTTACAATTGTCAAGCGGCAGCCGGAACTAAACCCGGGACAAGTGAGGTATCGTCCCACTGCGCTGCTACTGAGCTATCGACTTTTTTACTGACCCTTGCCAAACTCCAATTACTTTTTTCTTTTTTGAGAATAATATAGTACTCTAATGTATTAAAATCCCATACCTTATTTTCTGTAGGTATAGATAATTATAGGCATTTTCAAGATATGCTTTTGCCACGGAGTATCGTACTCCTTGATTTTTGCTGATAGGTTAAGCATGCCAAACGCCAATATCTAACATGTAGTTGCCCACCATGGTACGCGATGACGGATGTGACGCGAGGTACCATCATCTCCGGCACGGTTTCACTTAGCGCACCCATTCCACAGCGGACACACTTCAATACCCCCCAGGCGTGGGCACGCCCTCTACCATCATTGCCTGCCATCCTGACCAGATAGTGAGGAAATAGGAATGATACTTCTGTATTGCAGATGTAAATTTTTCAAAGATTGGTGTACTCCTTATGTCCGACTATCCCGCTGCAAGAAAATTTTCTTAAAAAGCTCTTGCAGAAGCCAAAATATATTTTGCTAAACACACTCCATCTACATAATTAAAAAGTATATAATAGAACTCTTATCTGGTTTATAATTTAATTTGGCTTAGGTGACGATATCAGCAAATTAAAAAAAAACTCACGAATGATAGCTATAGCAGACGATGTCGCATGCATATGCTAAGATTACCACCTAAATCAAAGAATTCCAGTCCATAAAAGTCGGGTTTAGCATAGTCAGCTTATCGTATTCGTAGTCAGTACTCAGTTGATTAGCATTCATATTGCACTCTATTTTATACATCTCTACATCAGCCCGATACTTAACTTTATAGTCATGCATCATTCGAACTTTTTTACATTTTGCAATAAATTTTATGGTATCCGTTCAAAACATTATTCAATATGTAATTTTGCAAATTTTCATTCTGCTGGATAACCATAATGTTTATTTTGGAACTTAAGTTTTGAAGTACTATTTGCCCGACTGCATGGTTATTGATTTTAAATATTTTGGCCTACTACCGGTTTTGTTTTAGTAATGAATTGCATTTTATTTGTCTTGAGTAAAAGCGTAAACATGGTTTCTTATTTCAGCGATACTCTGTTATTTCTTGCTCTCTTCGAGACAGTTCATTTGAGCTGTTAGTAGATAAGGTTCTGTTTCTCGGTTCAAATTTATTGCGCAGTAAATCCGCGGGCCCGATGACTTGCAATCCCGTGTTGCCCTGCTCCTCCGCCCGACGCCTCCTAGTGCTGCTTTTAAAACATTTCCACTCTCTGGGGGGACATTAATTAATTTCGGAACATTGCCTGTGTTCTCGGTCTCTACGTCAGCCCTTCTAGTTTCATACACCTCTCAAGTTTCCACACTTTCATCATTGCCCTTAATGTAAATATTAGTTTCAAATTTCTATACGTGATGTTGACATCACTACATATTTCATTTAATTATTTACTTACTAGCTGGTGCCCGCGAACTTCGTTTCGCCATATATCATCCATCCTATAAGCTATATAAAGGAAGCTCACTGATAAACATAGGCCCCCCCATAGACTCTAAGAACCATAAAATAATATATTATAAGCTTATATTAAATTGTTGGTAGATAGGGACCCAAAACTTGGTTTCGCCGACTATACAGTGTGTAAAAATATTAGCTGCAAATATTTAAATGGGTGAATCAGTCCATGAAACTGAACAACTTTCCCCAAGCAACATAGGTCGAAATATGAAAAAAACATTTGGGCCTCCCATACAGTTGACTTGCTCGGCTGCTACATTTTGTATGGGAGGTCCAAAAATTTGCAGCTAATTTTTTTACACTTTATATGTAATTTAAAAAAACTGTTAAATCCTAAATTTACAATTTCCACATGCAAAAAAGAGTAAGAAAACGGTGATTCTTTTATATATGTTTGGTCTTTTTGAATCCTGTAGGTTGAATTTGCTGAATCAGGTTACAGATTAGTCACGCCCTGTTCCAAATCCTGGCTTTCCAGTTCATTTTAGCAGATTTTTTAAAACCGTGCGTTTACTTCCAAAGGTATCAATTCCGTGAAGTAGACTGATGCCACATTTCTTAACATTGTGATGGATGAATAAAGACCGAGTTCATGAGTGTGAATAAATAAAACATAAGCTTATTAAAAACCAAGTAATCCTACTACAAATCCTATCCTATCCTACTTCCTTCTAATAAATTAATACAAAAGATTTGTTTGTTTGTTACTCCTTCACGCAAAAATTGCTGAACTGATTTTCATGAAATTGGGCACAGCTGATGTGTGATGCCGGCTTAGAATAGCATCACCCCACATCCTTCTCGCGGGTGTCGTAAGAGGCGACTAAGGGACTCGAGGGTATTGGTGTATTACAATTTTTAGGCGACAGGCTGACAACCTGTCACTATAGTGATACACATGTTTTCTTGAACAACCTTGGAGAACAATCCTCAAAAATGTCAGACGTGGCGATAGCAACCGTATTCTTACGGCCGTTAACGCTCTGCCTACCCCGCAAGGGATAAAGGCGTGATATATGTATGGATGTATGTATGGGAACAGACATAAAAGGGGTAACTTGTACTAACACATAGGAAATTTTTTATCGTAATAAAAGTTTCTGTGCGATGCCACGGGATAACCGATTTCCATACGGGCGGAGCCGCGGCTAGGGTTACATTTAATTAAGTACCTAAGGCTATTTAATTAAGACCGTGTGCTGCCGGCAGAGTAGAATAATTCCTCTTTTCCCGTGGGGGTCGCGGCGTGAGAATCAACCGAGGGAGAAACCCGACCCAAGACCGGCCCTGGAGAAGGACAACAGAGTCTACATTCAAACCCGGAAAGGGGTCTCTGTCAGGCGCGTGTGACAGAGGTCTATCCTGCAGCCAACTTGGCTCCTCATGTATCGACTCGTCGTTCCTGTGGAGGTAGCCAAGGAGACCGAGAGAGTGGCCTTGTTTTGGGCAATCCGGCGTTTTCCAAATCGATTTATACCTATAGCCACGAAAAGTCTTATCTGAGACACTGATTGGATCGTCTGGCACAGACATATGAGGCTTTGAGACCGATGATAATGACTCATAAAACTGAACAACTTTCGTAAGGAAAACTTTACAGAACATATGGAAAAAAAATATCTTCCATAGAAAATGTACCAGCCGATCGAGCCAATTTGTATGAGTAGTCCAATTTTTATTCATATTTCGAATTAATGTTTCAGAAAAAAGTTTGTGCACCCTGAAAATAATGTTGGTATTGTCGGCTAAACATATAATAACAGTATGTTACAGACCAACATTGGCTAGTAACGTAGATATAAAGAATAGCCTTATCAAAATTAGCAAGAAAAATTAAAAACAAAAAATTGTGGAACTTCGCTGGTCGACTTACATCATAAGCAGATCCACTTCCGCTGAGCCATTTTAACCATGGTTGGAGCGGTAAAAATAAGGATATCCCTTCACACAAACTTTTGCTTTGAAGCTATTGCAATTTTCCCGCGGTAAATAGTAAATTACGCACCAAGAAAACGATCCATAAATAAAGATTGTATCGTCTGGTACGCAACTTACACGTCTTGTACCACGGAACTTTTGTTTTCGAGTGTAAAAAATATTGAATTATTAAAAGTTAAAATTATTCCAATATTAAAGAGATATTTTTGTAGTCGTAGACATATTCGTAGACTTTACTTTTCTTGTCGTAATATTGGGTAATAATTCGACAAACTCATTTATTGAGGTTATAAAAATATAGATTAAAAATATAAGTACGGCCTCATGTTATTTTTCTTTCTGCGCGCTTATTCAAAGTGGCACAATTCGTGCTGGCCAGTTCGAAATTTGAAATCAATCTCGGGTCCAATAAGCCCATACACATCTTTTTACTACGCGGCACTATGAAATTTACGTGATTTACAAACTTATTTTATGTGTAGCAGCCAACCCCCCTTTTAGGGGTATGTTTTTTTTAGCCTATAACCTGGTCGGTGATTTACTTGACATTTTGGTACAAATTGCATCAAAAACCGTTCGGTCGTTTTCGCGTGATGCTTCCGCATATCCACAAACAAACACACAAACATCTAAACATCTAAACATCTAAACATCTAAACATCCAAACAGACAAAAATTAAAAAAATTGCAGAAACGTGTTTTGTTATCAATATTAAGTATCACGAAACAATTTTTTTTTTGATATCTTGTATGTACAGACTTTGGGTCCTCTTGAGCTTTATTATATGTATAGATTACAATAACAATGATTATATCGTGTCTGAAAATATTATTGGTAAAATACAAAATAAATTATACTGCAATAAAATGCAAATAATAAAAGATTCAAATAATTAAAAATAATCTAATCACAATAAATAAAAATTTAGTTATCGTAGAGATCTCAAAAAAAAAACAAAGTCGGCAAAGATGAAACGTATGTAAATGAAAGATCAACACGTGGCCCCGTAACTTCGCATATTGAAAGTCAACAGATTAGTTAGTTCTTCAACCCACACAAGCTACATATACTTCACAACTAATGTCGTAGATGGCGCTGGTTTGAGATCAGCGACCGCCGGTAGGTATATTTTTTCCTGCTAATGTCCCCAGTCCGCTTAGTCGTCCAATATGTCCTCCCCCAATGCTTTTGTGCTGAAATCCGAGCGTAGCACCGATTGGTGATGACTTGCAGTTCACGAGCGGGGTTAATTGTGTCCGCTTCTACCCGCTACCCGCCACTATACATCTACCAATCTATCTACACTATAGTTCTACCAAACTTAAATGTACTAAAACCTCAGCTAATGCACTGTACGCGCCGGCGACGTGTATTAATGGCTTATCTTAATTTATTGGCGCTTTCATATTGTCATTATCAGTGAGCGTTACAGCGACATAATGGAGTCTTGCCCAGCTTCATTAAAAACAGTTATGATAATGTGTCGCAAATAAACATTGATGGGGCATTTAAATATAAAAGGATATAAAATGTTACGATTAATTTTACGCATGCATTGTAAGTAACTGCACACCGCGACCGCACTGTTACTAAGTCGTTAACGATACGTGGAAAAAACGATGAAGAAACACGAGGCATCTTTTATTAATTCTCTGTACACACGGCCGGCCGGGCGCGGAATGGAGCCGACCGGCCCGACCGCCATTTTTCTGCGGACGAGATTTAAATATGGAATTCCGGTGTGCGAGCGGGAGAGGCGCGTGCCATTGACCTTGCGCCAGGGCCGCGCACGCGCCGCCCGCCCGCCTGCGCTACGCCCGCGCATGCTGCTGCTGCATTGCCAGCTCTACCAAAAACAAATGCAACTATGAATTAATACTCTATTTCAATTTCAAATACTCAACATAATAAACCCTACCAATCAACGTGTTTCTGTTGACGCTGAAATGCAACCGCATTTAACATTTCAGCTGTACAAATGACGCGTAAACTGAACCGCGCGCGGAGTAGCGATGCGCGAATCGAAACCTCGCTCGTTAGAAGCGCGTGAGTGGCACCGGTAACACAAACATTCGATCGACGCTACTCGCGCAGAGTGCTTAATTAGGGAAATTGCTCAGTTTACATACCAGCTGGAAACTTGCCTAAACCAGCGCCACGTAGTCGAGCCTAATTGTGAGCGGGGCCAAGTAACGATAGAGCGTACGAGCTAACGAGCTATTCTACCCATTCCATTCTAAATATTTAGCCAGCATGTGGTGGGAGCTATCCAATTTGCAAATCCAGGCGACGTCTTACTTTTCCAGATTCCGCCCGAAGTAACGTGACCGCTCCTTTGACAAATAACACCGAACACGTGAACAATTTCAACTCTATTTAGACTTGTAGTCGTAAAATGTAAATTCCACGAAGTTGTCTGACCACCGTAATAGCGGGATAATTATTATGGACCTGTTTTAAGTATTGTGTCATCCGAGATGGCGTCGCCAAAGCATCTGGTTGCAACTCCTTGCTCCAAATACGTAGCAGCGTACAAATACATTTGCCGTTCGTTTTGCATTTCCTAGACCACAAGCAAAACCCTTGCGAATTCTTCACCAAGAGAAATATTTGAATTATAAGAAAATGTTCCTTAAGATTTAGCGGAAAAATAAACATGAATTTCATTCTAACCTGTTTTCCCCAAACACGCTTAAATTAATGAAATCAATTTGTGCTCGTGACGATCATTTCTTTGAATAAAAGGATGAAAAGGGGGAAAAATGCGCGAAAGCAGGAATTATAATGACGGTGAGATTTTAAAGCTTTTAAAGCCATTCATCGTGAGTCTGCAACACTTTAGAACTTGAACTGAAAAATATTATGTTGGCTGAAACAATAATCATCATCACTGTCTACGAAATTTTTGGTATTCCAATATGAACTTTAACCCATACAACTAAGTTACAATATTAGTACTACCAACTTGCCTATTCAAAGTAGAATAAATTTTTATTGATCCCGTCCCCAAGCAGGGGACTGCTAGTCATATAACTATTTGTGGTACTAGTAGACTCTCCATTTAACCTTTATTTCTATGAGTTTCTGTTTTCCTTGTAGTTCTGTAATTGTTATGACGGTCGTTAAGTTAGGCAGTGTGACAGATATATAGTTTGCATCCTAGAATGTACCCTTCACATAGGCGGGTGGTGCTCAAAGGTAGACCCTGAGCTGAGACCGTTTCAGGCAGTTATCCCCGAGGTCTGCCGTAAAACGACCCTTCTTCACTTAATTAAAAAGGCTCTTAAGGTAAACCTATTTCCGGAGTAAGGCCCGTGATAAGAACTATTCACTCGTTTTACGATTATGTATTCGTACCTTGGGTCTAAAGAGACGTTGATTTCGTGTATTGAGACCGTAATTAATTGACCCTTTAGGTAGGCGTACAAAGGATACCAAGTATTACTTTGTTGATGTAAATTAATGTTCAGATTGGAAGAAAATGCCAAAGGGTAAAAAACAATACATCAACAGAAGCACCTTACTGATAAATACAGCTACTTTACATCATCCTCATATCATTATGTTCAATTACCAGTTCTTTTAAGATCCAATTGACGACGCATAAAAAGCTCGTTGTTGAATATTCATTGGTACATATTGATTTTTCATCAGCATTCCCATTTGGTGCGGGCACGTATTCTATTGCCCAGGCGCACGTCAGCACAGTTATCTTTCATATAAATTATTTATAACTTCGCAGCCCCCTCAACTCCCTGCGCAAGCGCATACGGGCCCCGCAATGCAGGAAATGAAACAATTAATTTACACTGATTGCATCGTCTATTGTCATAGCTTTTTCTTCCATGCTTTGAAGCTCACTAGGTACAAATTGTGGCTTTATTAATTTTATTTTAACATAAATTATGATTTACGACCTAGGACAAAATACATTTTATGTTCTAAAAATAAAAACACGAACACCGTTTGACCTCGTAATTTATAAAGAAAATAAAAGTCCATTCATGAGAACGTATCGCGATGGAGATGACAAGTGTGATAGCTGGTAATTAAAAGCTGAATTCTCACGCAACGATTCAAAAGAAATACCGCTTTGCAGAAATTACCGAATTAGTTATTCATACCGTAGCAGTATTATGTTATCTTGCTCTCAGGGGACAAACGCTCATTATAGGTTATTTGCATGTGCCTCCTACTGAGGTGCACGTAGAATGAACGGGTAACGAACATTGGGGCTTCGCTTTGCCAAATTAGTTACGGCAAAATTATTATTCAGCTCAGCCCAAAAATTCTGCTTCTGTTGGCAAAAATATACAGTTTTATGGTGAATCAGACATAATGCCTAATTAATTGCTATCTTCAACACGAATCCATCAATCAGAATCGACCACCCAAATTAAAAACTAAACAGCATTCGTAATGTTTGTTCCAACTACAGTGTAAACTCCATGTAACGTCACTCGATTTAACGACAAACTCTCTAAAGCGTCGAAATTAATTGTATTTGGTTGGTTTAGCTAGTCTTCCATACAATGGTACACTCTACATAGCGTTACACCCACTAGTAACGGCAAAAATTGAGTAATAAAAAGTACCTTTTCAGTTAAAATTAGTAAAAAAAGCGCAGATGTGTAAGTTCTTTTGTCGCTTTATTATCCTAGCCTGCAATAAACTCGACTGTCGGCATCACGCATACCGAACTTTCAAAGAAATGTGTTCTTTTGTTTACAAATTGGGCTTGCACGTGTAGACTTCTTCTGGACCAGGACTAATACGAAAGTAGGAGTCATAGATTGTCTATACGTTATCATATTATTAGTTGTTTAAACTGTAATATACTTTAAGTCTGAAATTTTATCAGATTCTTCTTCTCTCTATTTAACGCCAACTCTCAATAACACTATAAAATGTACAGTCCCTTCAGTGTCGTCATATGGAGTTTACACTGTATTTTCTTATTCAGCCCCCGTTTAAGTCTACTGTAAAGCGGATGGGGCTTAGCCATTGAAAGATGACTTCCTTGTCAGTGAGTGAATGATATACCGTGGCGTATCGTACGAGCGACGAGCACGTTACGCGTGCATGAGGTGATGATGCGGCAAGCGGGCGCGGCGCGGGCGCGGCGCGGGCGCGGGCGGTGTGCTGCGTGGCGTAGCGCGTGTGCCGTATACAGCGGCGACAGTTCCGGCGGATCGCCTCCGGGGCCCGCAACCCGTTCCGAGCCCGAGACTGATGACCGCAACATAACGGAACGCGGTACCACTAGAGGCCCGCCCCGCGCACACGCACCCGCTTGGGAACACCATTCATTTTCGCAATCCCACATTAGGTTACGCAAAGGGCCAATTTGATACTGCGTTGTGAGACATCATGAACCTGTTCTAGAGGAAATAATGACAGCACAATCTTTACCCTGATTGAGATGAAAGTCTACTGACCATACCACTTGTAGCTCACATAATATTATTTGAAGAATTTGTAAACCAAACACTTCGAGGCACACAACCAGAAAATGGATCTTTACCTTTGGGGATCATCAAAAACCGGATAACGAAAATACCCAATTCTCCAAACCTCGTGACGTAAATCAGGTTTACCTTAAATAACTAAAGTTGACGGGTCGTGGTCTAACCCTTTTTGTACCTGTTATCCATAACTAAAAAACGTAAAGAAATCATTATCAGAAGATGTAAGCCGTAAAGTAAAGATCATAAGTCTGGAAAGGATGAAGTGTAAAAAACAAGCAAAACAAACAATGAATACGAACGGAGGAGGTCGAAGGCTATTGGGAAAAAATAAAGAGACGAGCGAGCCGCTCGGAGACACCTGCGCGCCAGAGCCAGACGGACAAAAAATTCACGCAAAGCTATCTCGGCGGCGCGAATACCGACTTGACTGCGATTTCAACAGGAAAAGAATTGCAGACCTTCATTCCCGTCCCGTTACAATGTATCCCACCGTAATACGGGGGAACTTGTTCCGACGTCGTGTTGTTCTCTTTTTGGTGTTATTATCGAAGTTAATTTTAGCAGCTGTGGTTTACGACTACGGGTAATATTTTAAAACAAGTTCTTTCGTTTTCAATATAGCCTCGTAACGACATACGAATTCTGTTGCATCTCTACAGCTTGTAGGTAATAAAAAAGCTCTCAGCAACCCTCATCATTCGGCTGGCTCGTCGAAATTGCTTTCAGCGTCGTCAGCTGTGCATTGAAAAACGTTGAGATTTGAATCGAACGCACCTGCTGCCTGTTTCGTTGCAGATACGCCTTTTGTATCATAGTACGAAACGAGTAAATCGTCAGCATATAAGGCATAGAAAACGAGTAATACTCCGTTTTACTGCCTACCGCAGTCAATTTTAGAAATCACCGTCAATGTAACAATTGGTCAACATAATGCACTGTTACTCTACATACGTACCTATACTTACTCAATAGGTATAATAGTATAAAATATAATTATATTACATCATAAGGGAAAGGGAATCACCTACGCAGGTGTGCAAAATGTTCTCACGCAAAAAGTCGACTGTATGTAGTAATAAAACTAACATTACAGAAGATTTCTTCTCAAAATACAATAATTTGTAGTTGACAAAACCTAATGATAGTAATAGTGCTATGAACCTCAATCATCAAATTAAAGTGAAGCTGTTTATCTTTATACTGTTGCTGTGGATGACCATCATTTATTCAAAGAGCTCTCGCAAGGGCAAAAAATAAACAGGGGAGTACACTACTGTACATACACAGTACATCTACCATTCCACTCTGCTACTTGCTTTATAAGTACTACCTAGGTAAACGCCACGTGAATAAAAACAGCGCAACTGGTTTGAGGTGAATAAACTTGTGATAAATAAGTAGTACATAATCCTTAGTATTATGACGATACATATCTTCATTGAAAATATCATGACATCGATCTTTGCGTTGGGGAGCAATCGTGCGCACACTGCAAACTTGTCAGGCGTTCTGTGGCGCAATTCTGCTTCTAATAAAGACTACTTAAAATCGATAGGCTGGTGGTTTGATAGCGATTGCACTAGACGTTACGTGTGTGGTACAAGGCGGAGTATCGCGTGGCAGCGGGACGGTAGAGGCGGTAATTTTTCGCAGCCGGATACCGTGTTACTTTCAACTATGAGGAATGCGGCCACTGACCAGCTTCTCATGCGCCCGCGCTGCCCGCCGCACCCGTCTGCTTCGGCAGTCTGCAACTACTCCCTCGGACACGTAATATTGTTTATTTTACTACTAAATTCCATGCAATAGCCACTTATGGTAGCTGTTTTAATGTGCTCTATAACTATGCTTTATCTATGAGGATCAAATCAAAAAGTTATGTTTTCTACAATTGCTGGCATCGGCAGTTTTCATTTACCATTTTTGTGATGTCAGTCAAAACAACCGGTTTCCATTCCGTGTTTCATTGTTTGCTATCGCCTTCAAAAAGTTTTAGCAATGTGTGATGTGAATATTTATTAGTTAAGTATTGGTATAACCACCATCGACCTTATGTACACAAACATTTCTATACTTATCCTTGTAGTAAACATTTATTATCTCCAGTTCGATAGATCACGTCTTTGTTCAGTGAAAGACGTCTGACGGGTAGATAAGTTATAGCCAGTACAATTTGCGGCTTCAGAGTTTGACCGATTGTTTCTCTAGATTTGCGCATTAATTTCACAAATGTTTCGCCTTGAAGGTAAAGCGTAAATTTTGGTTACCTTTGCATTTGTGAATCATGCCGTGTTTGCATTCTGTCTGGCCTTGTGTGACGTCACCACGCAAGCTGTAATAGATTGGGTCAACACACGATCCGTTGGCGTCGGTCGATGCCATATTATCGTGGAGCTCTTTTGGTCGTAATTTCAGCGTTTTGATGTCCATCACGCGGGATGAGGACGCGCCACTTATCTCGTCGCCGGCCCTCGAGCCTTGGGACGCCTGTTATGACGTTTGCCAAGCAAACATAATAAGCTGGAGTATTCGCAATAATAATATGTACCTACAGAATGTACCGCAGCCACTCAAGATAATCATGTCCATATCACAGCTAAACATCAGGTTATTTTCGTTCTATTTTTATTTTAGGCTAGCAGCCCGCTCAGCGTTTGTTTGCACCCGCTGCTAATCACTTTCCCGTGGAAATAAGACATTTACCCGTCGTGTATTATACATACCTATTCAAAAGACGGCATCATAATATGGTGTGTAGTTATAAAGATCTAAGCATAGGTATACTCATACGCACATAGGGACAGGCTTGGAAAGCCACTTTGCTTTATACTATGAAGACACTGTGATGTGAAGACACTTCGATTTATAGGAATAAATAGTAAAATAATAATAATAGAACTTCGTGACACTAAGTAGGTAACCTATCTTGAAGGCCGCAGCTAGCGGCTAGCGATGCAAATGTCATTCTAATTCAGAGAAGGATTTGCAGAATTTGCATATTGTCCGTTTGTTTGCGGACGGCGGCGTCTAGCACTTTGCGCTTGTCCAAATTCGCAATGCTAATAATACAATGGATGGACCAGACGCACCTCCTGTTAGCGGCGCATCTGTCGGCGGAAGGGCGCAAATCAAGCAACAATCAGCTTTATCGTCGGGTCCTAAGTCTGCATTTGTTAGGGAAAGTCGGAATTCAATAAGGAAGTGAACTAGACACATAATTCAGTGTCCTCCTTTGGTCCGGTTGAACGATCGCAAGGTAAGATCGCTTTATTTATGTGCTGCTTTAAAACTATATTCGCGTGGAGTGCGAGGGGCCTGTGTAGGCTGCAAGGCGTATTCACGGGTAACTTTCGACAGTCATTGAGTGAGGGGTCGTCGACCGGCGAGGCGCTGTTCGAATTTGCATGTGTCATTGACACGTGCACGCCGCCGCCTATACTTTTCCTTTCAGCCGTCTCGCGCGCAGATACGCTTTTCGGTGCGACCTTGTAAACCGCTGCACCGATTAGTTGTCCCACTTTTTATGATTCAGCCGTATTCTTCGTAGAATGTATTTGTGGTCTTTTGTTTTAAGTGCGCAAAGCTTTTCAATTCAGCAAGAAATAGCCTTGAGAATGGCATTTAACTGTAGACAAAATAAATGAAATTCTTGAGTGTCCTGAGGACAATTTCCCAATCTTCGGTCAACTATCTCTTACGGTTAACAAAATAAATAAAAACGCCGTCGATCGATACGGCGACGTCTAGACAGCGCCGCAAACGGCTTTAAAGTCTTTGTCAAACACGATCTTCAGACGATCTCCGAAATTAAAACGGAGTTAGAGAAAGAAGCACTGTTCTACAATCTCATCGGCACATCTTTCGTGGGTTTGTCAGGAACTGAACTAATTACTAAACTCTTCGAACAATTTTGCAAGCAAATCGAAAGATCGTTTAGATCGGCGATTAATAGCTGGCAAAGAGTTTGGCAAGAATCTTCCGGCCATCAAACACGTCGAGGCGGAACGTGCGAAATCCAATAAAGAACTTGGAGCACCTGTGCCTTATTACATTCTTTTGGTGATGCGCGGTCGACGGTCGACGGCCGCTCGCTGGTCGGGGCCTGAAATTCGCCCCAACTTTCCATGAGATTGCTTGTTCAACTTTTACTTCGAAATTACGTTCAATTAGTAGCGTTACGTTTTTTTGTCGGAATGCTGGTGGTGTTTAAATGTTTGTTTTTTTATGCGAGTACATTTGATAATAGGCCAAAAATGTGTATGATCAAGCTTTCGCTAATTAATGACGCTCGGCGGTCGGTGGCAATGATCGTCGTATTACTAGCAAACTGACTGACTGGCCTACTAGCTTTTGGTTTTTGGCAACAGCGCGACTAGGCAAGAGTATAATAGTCTTTGAACTTTTATGACCGGCGACAATTGAAAATGTAGGTTAAAAATAAGACGGTTTTATATTCCCGGTTTCCGGCTGTAGAGCATGTTCCCTGGAGCATAACGCGCCGCCGTATTGTCGATTAAATGATATGGTATCTGGATGAAAAGGACGATGTTTCGCGAGGACAGAAGACTATTGTCGTTTTATTAATATAAATGATAGCAGAACGTGAGTGCGGGCGAGACAATGGCGTCCCGTGGTGGGTGTCGATCTTAATTGCAAATGCGGTATTAACATATGCGCCTGCGCTTTGTGAGTGCTGGAAAGGTGCGAGCCCAAGGCGATGTGGTGTCCTTATGCTTATGAGCAATCGCTCTGACGACAGGCTTTAGAATTTAGATATATTAAAACACAAATTTCTAAACTTGTTTTTCTTTTCAAGTTACAATACGGAACTAGTCAAAAGAACATTGAAGCATTTCTGAAAGTTCATTGTGATTATTTTACAAAAATAATATATAAGGATAGATAAGGTAGATACTGTTATTTAGTGTCGGGTTATCAATCATTATTGATTACATAAATGGTGGTGTGATAAGGTAAAGATAAGCCTACAATCAGTATGCAAAACGGCTGTAACTATAGCTCTAAATTTCACAGTACAAACTACAAAGCGCAGACTTGTGTTTTGATTCTATGATATTATGTAGAAATAAAGGTGTATGCACACTAAATTAATGGTGCACCATCACAAATGAGTAGCGCCAGGTAATCTAGCCCCTGCAGTAAAGTAAAACAGCTAATGGCGTAATAATGACCGTGATTTATCCGCGTAGAGTTTCCGACTGCCGTCAGCCCGACACAAGACGGAGATGAACTACTTAATCTTGTGCCAAACTGAGGAGCCCTTAGGGTGCAGGTACGCTCAGACAATACTAGAGCTATACCTATCCTACTCTCTGCCCTTGTGTTTAAGTTCAGCTTTATTCAGCAGAAAATGTAGCGTCCTGTACAGGTGCAGTATGTACAAGATTTCTGAAAGGCCATTAGTTTGTAGGAAACACTTTATACCTACAAACTTACAGTAAGGTAATAAATCCTGTTTGTATAGAAACTAATTTGTATGCGGCAAGCTCAGACTATATTCAAATTATCTGACACTGGTGCCTAAATAAAAATAGTCTTTACTTTGCTCGTAAAACTCACAAAATATTCAAATGACAAACATGGCGGTCCGTGCGTGCTTTACCGTTTTAATTAACTTGTCGGACTTCTTTACTACAGTAACGGGATAAATGTTGAGCTTTTTTATAATGTAAAACACTCCACCTATCTTAGAGTTTTGGGTGAGTAACACCTGGCGATTAGTAGGTATATCGGATTTACCTTGCGGCATATTTTCTGCGTTTTATAGATAACATTATGACACATTTAAACACGGAATCATATGTTATGATACGAATCTATAGGTAAGTACTTACCTATCTATATTGCATGATACGATTAGAATATTTATTTATCCTAATCGTTTTTGATCTAATGTGTCAAAGAAATGTACCAGTTCGTTTGTACAAGACACTAAAGTCTTCTAGTAAATAAATTGCGAAATAATTATGACTCTATTCCATATAAAAAATCAAGCATTACTTCTAAAGGGCAGTCTGGCAGCCAGCGGCTATCAAGTTAATGTAACAATTTGTGCTTCAATCATTATTACTCGCTCAATAGATAGAGGCTCCGGGATTTAGATTAAACGGGGCGAGTAAGGCGAGCCCGCATCATTCTCTCTTCCACGATTGACGTACAAGTTGGTACATTTCATCTAGGGCTGGATTTCTTGCTGTGGTTTTCCTCAATTCAATAGGCCTTTTATGGGGATAAAAAAATATATAATAATATCGAAAACTTTTGATCAGAAGCTCAATTTCTGAAACAATCGTTTTGAGTTCTGTGCGCGAAAGTGTAAAACGACTGGCCTAACCACACGTTAAATTTCTTTTACTTGATGTTTTTAAAGTCAAAAATAAGTGTAAATTTTTAAAGGTATGTGGAAATTCATAAGTAAAGTTGGTCATGTGATCCAAGCATAATAAGTAGCAGATTTTCGCATGAAATGAAAACGAACGTTTCAGAAATTGAGCTCTAAATCGAAGCAATATTTCTTCTGATAGTAGAAATTCTGGAAATTTCAGGTCGAAATTTTTAATAGTCAAGTAATTTAATTAAATTTTTTCCTTGAACAATATGGGGCAAGTCCATTACCCTGCACATAATAAATCATGTTCGATGCAAGACGATACGCAAAGTAGAAAATAAAAAATCGTTTAAGTATACTTCCTTGTTTGGGGCGTGCTTTTCGAAAATTACTTATTTGACACATCACAAATTAAATATCTGTACCCCTGATTTGAATAATACTAGTCGTAAATGAAATAAAATATATCGGAACTCCAAAAACTTGTAATTTTCCATTTAAATGTCACTCGAACAAGGCTTATCCAAACAAAAGTGATATATTTCTTCAAGCATTATTATTTCTACTAAAGCCGTAGAGTTGAGTGAAATACAGCTCTTTACGAACATTTTTCTTGCAATTTCAAGGCACTGCAAACTCTGAGAGATAAAGGACGCCCACGTTGGCCTAATTAGAGTTTATTCAAAAATATTAAAAAACATTCTCGTCCCGCAACGCTTTGACGACGCTACCGCTAGTCTGACGAGAGCTTTATATACCTACCTTGGTGAAACTTTGAACAAGTTTAATTAACCTTTGAAATAGTTCTATAGCAAGCTTTTGGGTCTTAAATTAAAATGTATAATGTTAGATTCCATTAAAAAACTAAATAAAACTTTAAAAAAGTTAATTGTGTATAATTGAGTCAAATTCGGTTCGTCAAATGTATGCTACACTGCTACGGCGTAGCACCTGAGGTCGAAGTTTAAAAATATTTCGCAATAAAGTTTAATATAATAAAATGTAAGTAAAGGAAAATCAAGTGTCAATAAACTATTACTACATGCAGAAGCATAGAGGGACTTTAATCATGAAACATTAAACTGATATTATTATCTATCCGCCAACCGTACCGTGTGATAAAGTTCAAGCCACGACATAAGGCGGCGGCGGCGGCGGTCTCGGTGGTATACCACTCTTGACAGACGGAGATTATATAAATACAAAGCAAGTCACCGCATTCACGGGGAACACTGTATCTATGTGAAACAGAGACGAATAATCTACCCCGTGTATTTGTCGCTGTAACAACTCTCAAAGGCGTCGTACAAATGATTAAGTTGTGCTGAGTCGCCCTCGCAATCGTGGACTGGACACTATGTCCATTTGTTTGGAAAGTATGGTCGCCATATAGCCTAAAGCTTCGAAATTGATGAAGGCAGGCGGCGCGCACGTGTGGAGTCCAATTAAATTTTAGTCGCTTACGATACGGTATGAGTTTATTTGAACAGGAATCTTTATGGAATCGATTGAAACTCGATATACTCCACGGTTTAACAGTTTCATGATTTAACATTTCGTTTTGAAACCAAATTAATTATTACTTTTATGATACGAGACTGTACAGTATTGGCTTGGGTTCTCATTCCAGCTTTGGATAATTGGGATTTGGGTTGAATTTGGTGAGCAAATAATGATTTTTATATTTGATCACATTAACCTCGAACTATGTAGGTATTCTTTTATTTTTCAATCAATGTCTTAAGAAAATATTTTATTGTTAACAGGTACGTACTTCTAACGCGTGATTGGAGACACTGAGCAGTTGGAGTCGCGCTGCGGTATGTTCCTAAGTTCTAATCAGTCGACGGGAACTTCAGCCCATAATGAACAATCGGCTTTATTTCCTCCGGCGGCTCAAGTCCTGACTCCCGAGTTCAACTTTACCTACCTAGAGTTGAGTTTCACAACTTTACTTTCAGGTTACCTGCAAACTTCCGAACAAATGCTTCAGATTTGTTGTTGTTGCTCAGTTACTTCTTCCCTGAATAATTTCAAGCGTTTCATACTAAACAGGCGCGCAAATATGCCTTTGAGGAAAGACTTTAGCTCGTATCTCAATAAAACATCTGGAGCGGTTGTAATGTTGAAACAAAAATAAGCATCTCTAGTAGCATTTTTAAATGTAATTTGTTGTTTTGTTCTGTAGTTGTACTTCATTACAATAAGACTGCCTTTCATCAGTGCAATGCTAACTAAAGCAACCACATTTATTCTGCAGCTCTACATTACAAAGCCTCGGAGCTTTGAGGTTTTCCCGTCCCCTTTTCGCAACCATTTTTCCGTACCTCTTAAACAAATGTTCGTAGCAAATGTATCATAATAAATTGAGTGAGTATAGCTTGTTGTTTATTGGCGGGATCCGATCGGGAGCGGAAGAAGAGCGGAATAAGATGATTCCTGTTATCACTGGGGTAAATGGACCGGCAGTTTCGACAAGTCGGAAATGCAATCAAGCGGCGATCGGCTCAGAAGCGCCTCGCCTTTTTGTTTCATGACGTTCAGCTGATGTCTACTATTTGGTTTGACTTGAACAATCACTTTTCGGTAACATTACTTTATAAATTTGAGAAATAATATGATAAACGATGAAGTAGTAAACATAAATGTTCAACATGATGCAGTACTTGTCTTCATTTTCGTTTTCTTTTACAAAATTCTTCTTGAACTGGTTTATTTCACTCCATTCCACTTTGCACACAACTTCAACCAACTCCACGTTACACAGCCTAATTTATCGATTCGTAGCAAGCAACCATCTTTGCCCTGGTTCCGCAATTTACGTTGCACCCACGAAGAGGGAAACGTAACGTACGTGGTGGTTTATGTTGCTCCCCGATTTCTTTACGACCTCATATCTTCTGAATAGATCTTGGAATTAAGCAGAGTAACTAAGGTCTTTAAAGACGTAGTAAAAGATGTACCTACCTTGGAGGAATAAAATATTAAGTTTGAGTTTGCAGAATTGGATCATAAAATATAGATTTACCTACACGCCATAAAATCGATGAATACAATTTTCTTCTTTATGAACATTACTATATTGAGTGCAAATAATGTAAACATAATCGACCTACATTTCTGAATGCACCCAAGTATCCAGTGAAGGTTTATACGACCCTTGGATCTCTTTATGACGTCGTATATTGCATTAGAGCAGCAGTGCGGATGTGGAGAGCTGTAAAACCATCTTAAGACGGTTATTCGCAACATTCCTTTTTTGCAGGTCATATTTTTCTTTATAATCTTTATCTCTAATTGACTCAAATATTTGTCATGTGTGGCTATAGCGACTTTTACGGGCGTTCATGCTCTGCCTACCCCGTAAGGGAAAAATGAATGATGTGTGTAGTTATGAATTTACCTTTATTGAACATCAATCTTATTGTAGGTTTATATATCACGTATCTTTAATATTATTATTTCAGTTCAGCTAAACTGGTCATCCTCGTAGAACTATGTTTTTGCTTAGTCCAATTACCGTTTTGATTACAAAACTTTGTTATTGCAAACTTTTGTCCACGAAATAAAGATCTGACATAACCTGTACTTCCATTTATATCCAACAAAATTCATGCTGATAATAATGATTCTTTTCTAACTATACGCTTAGGATATTTTGCAGTTCAAGTTTTCAAATAAAGCGTTAAATGCTCACACTTTTTGACTGTTGTCAATCTGGCCAATGTAGCGCGAAACATGTGAAGCCTTCCTTACAACTGTGTAAGATGAAGGCTCACTTGTCCGGGGTCTCTTTACGAGCTCGTATAGGGCGGTCGACTGCGATGTGCGTAGGTAATTGAGGGCAGCAGCGCGTGGCTCGTTTGTGCGTCCCCGCACATCGCGCGCGGCGGTTACGCGGCTCGTGTGAATTGTACCTAAATCTGTGCCGCGCCACTGATTGCTCATAATCTTAATAAGGTTGTTTTTACACGAAGCGTTGTTTCGCCACATGGATTTTATATGCGTTAGATCGATTTATTTATTTATTATTACTATTTTATTGTCTGTAAATTTTACGGCTGTTTAATTTTGCGCTCTGGCAGAAAAAGGCGTGATGTGATGTGTGTGACTCCGTCAATGAAAATAAACCACACTCCCTTTCGTTATCATACAAATAGACATTCCAACCGATACATAATATGAAGTAAAAACAAATGAATTATTTTGACCATATCTTTTGTAGGTATGAAGTAATTCAGGTAACCCTAATAAAATAATGTTTTTTTTTTGTGGGTTCACATTCATAATATACCCAGGTATAAAATTTTGTGCACGAGATACCAAGATACATGCTTACGTTAGCTACTATGTTAGTTTGCTATCTTATCATAATAGTAGGTTAGGTACGTATAGGTACTTACAGATATGAAAAGTTGGCAGAATTTCTTCGGTTTGTACTTGGCAACGTTTGCGTTATGGTAATGGCTATACTGATGTATCACAATGACCTATTGATTAATGTTAATGATAATAGCCCGTAACATATTATTGAACACCGTATTACCATCCGTCATATAACCTATCGCAATTGGATGACAATAATTTAGCTATACTGGCAAAAAAAAAACTGGTATAGTTCCATAATACTACAGTATCGGTAACTTGTGCAGTAACAATATTTTGCAGATTTGTACCATTTTATCATTGCTAAATAAATATATTTTCATTTATTAAATGAATGTAAAGGATATATCTGTACAAAAACAATCTACAGTACACTGCAGTGGTTTACAAAATTAACAAGATTAAAATTTAATACAGCAAATAAACTAAAGGTTCTGATCTCGTAAAACCATTTGCTAAATATTTAGTGAAACGTTCCTTGCATTGCGCTCACCACTCACTGCACAAGGCGTATTTTTGAATCAATAGAAATCCGATTTCGCATGCGTCAGTCATGCAAATAGTGGTCTTACCACAAGAATCACATGTTCTATGGTCACTCGAATTCATTCACAAGAGTGTGTATGGTTTCGTTTAGCAAATCGTGTCATACGAGAGGCCGTATAAAATTTGTAGCGGACTAGAGCAAGCATAATCAAACTCCTGTTTCAAAAATACGTCTACCATGTTTATAAACGCCAGTTTTGTATCTAAATCAGACGGATCGTTACATCTTGGTTTTTTTTGTGCCAATCTATGATTCATAGATTGTTTAACCACCGTGAACGATAGATAGACGATCCCGTTTTCACGCGGGCTATTAAAAAAAGCTCCCGTACGAGATTTTTCTTTGCTTTATATCTCTAGAACGTGCGAGGGGTTTGATTGAATCACCATAAAACTATGACCATAACCTTATGTCATTGTTATTTGTTATGGGTTATTATTATAACACATGTCATGAGCTTGAACTTATAAAAATGTTTTGTTATACATGTACCCACATTTTTTTCATCGCAGTATACCAGTTATTATATAAACAAACAGTTAACACCTCCAAGAATTTAGCGGCGTGTTGTGTAATTCTATCTATAGACATTCGCATATTTTATGCTCCATAGAATATAGGTTAGTACATCAGTTCATAGTTATTCAGTAAAGTAAAGTGGGTCAAGATATGAAATCGTAGAATAAAAAAGTTTATAAAAGAACATTATACCTAATAGAAGTAGGTTTAGATCATTATTTCCCAGGCAAGTAGCGCGTGGGCGGTGAGATCCTGTGGGTGCAGTGCAACAGGGGCAGATGTCAAACGGCAGGAGGGGATCCAGGCCAGACGGATCCGGATATATTAATTGCTGGATGAGTGTACGCGCATCCGTGCGGAAATTAGATTCAGCCGACTGTACCGTCGCGCCGCCGCCGCTCACTGAATCAGCGAATATTGCGGAATCTGTATCAATGCATCTATATTTTTACCTACTTTTAAGAATAGCACATCTCCAGAGCACAATAAATCTTGATCAGAACAAAAAACTCGCTAAAATAAATTTGCTCTATACAATATTTTAGAGCTTGTTGTGCCAGCGACGACGGTGGATTTTAAATTCTTTTTCGGGCAAATACCGGAAGGAAGGCAGTTTTGTTTACTTTTCTTTCCATCGCAGGTAGCTTTGTTTCATTTTGCAGATTGTTAAACTCTGCGAAAAGCTGTATCGCAGAACCCTTACAATATTTCTTTTAAATCCGGAGAAAAACAACGGGATTTAGAGGTATTGCAACGTTTTTATGACGCCGTTGTGAACACATATAAAATTTATAGGCTTTAACGTCTCTAGGCGCGCAATAAACAGTTAGTCCGCTGAGTAAGCGCTAGGGGATGTTTTAATATTTTGTTGTGGCTCGTTCCGAGCCGGGGCCTGGCTGCGGGTAGCCGGCAGCCAGCTCGAGAGCCGGGAGTCACAGTGGACGCATCACTCCGCAATTAAGGGTCGGACAAAACGTCGACAACCGGGAGCGAGCGCTTCATAAAATATGAAACTCAGCTGCCTGCACCACTACACGAGAAATCCTACGGCGCATTTAATATTTTACTTAAAACGGTCTGCGGTGCTCGCCGGCGGAGTTTTCTTGCGGCTTTGCGCGCCGATTTAAGTTTCGTTTTAGTGCCCGAGAAGTAAGCGCCGCGCTCAGCAGATACACTTGCTAAATACTTGATGCGATGCCTATTATTACTACCCTTTCCTCTGATGTATTTTTATATACTTTCTGCTAAGTTTCATACTGAAGATTATCTCTTTCGAGGCAAATAACGTCTACTATGAAGATATTAATAATCAAAGAGCTTCTCTTTAAACCTCTACTACGCATCGAATCATCTCATAATCGATACCATTCTTTATTGTAGCAATATCAATTCATTACCACACGTCTCATCCATTACGACTGAGCTCAGCCCTTGCAGAAGTATCATAAGATTTATGATCGAGTTATTTCTTCGCCTTAAATGGCAACCGTAGAATACAGAAATATGTAGTAAAAAGAAAAACGCTGTTCATTGTTTAAATTCCTGAAAAAAGGAACACGGTTTATTGTTCCGTCCCGTTTTAATTGCATTAATTTGTTGAAAAACTCGTGAAATTAATTTAGCGCGTGTCACGAAAAAGCCATTTCAAGTCAGTCTACATGTTCCGACGTAAAGCACCCCTAAATGTGTCCGACAAAAACAAATCGCAGACTCGTGCCGCGACGACGACATTTTCGCGAACAGGGCTGGCCAAATTAAAAAGAGAATATTGCAAAAAACAAGGTAAAAATCTGCAAACTGTAATAAAAACTCGGGAAACCTGTAGCTGGAGCAATGTTGTTTTTCATTCGACGCTTTAAAGTCACTATAGCTTACGGGTGGAGTAATAATCACTGAGATTAAAAACTCAAATTGTTTTGGCTATAATATTACGTCGGTAAAAACATCTTTTGACTTTGCTACGAGAATGAAGAATTGAGAGCGACAGAAAGTTTGATAGTGATATTTAATTACTGTTATAGAGCGTCGGTGGCCAAGTGGTTAGGACACCGGTCTTACAATCGTGAGACCCGAGTTCGATCCTCGCCATGTACCAATGTGTATTTACTCACGTACATATACCGACTGCTTACGGTGAAGTAAAAACATTGTGATGAAACCCACATTCAAATACAATTTGAATTCAGATTATTGAATGTGACTTAATCTAGAATTGTCCAGGTTAGCCTTCGGGTTGCAGTGGTCAAATGGCAGTCGTTGTGTGTACTTGATTCCGCGTCATATTCCGTAGGTTAGATAGCCGAACCCGACAGAGAAACGGGATGGAGCAAGTAGAATAAACTTAATTACTGTTATGCCAGCCCTATTCAAAAAGATTTAGCGGAAAATATCAGAATTAATCGAATGCGGTATTAACTCCCCAACTTGAGGCTAATGAATATTCAGACAAAGTGACACCAGTTGTCTTAAATCTGCAAGAAATAATCCACGACATCCGACAACCATAAATCTTTCAAGAGTATGTATATTTCTGATTGTATGGCAGAGAATAATAAAATTTACTGCGATATTTGCATATAATTTCGAGTTATTTTAGGCACTTTATTGTGTTTCACATTATTTATGCGGAGTCCGTAAACCATTGTGGTTGTAGATTACCTTCTATGCACGTCAAACTTATACAAAAAAGGAATTCTACACATACTATGTCTAGTTTTTACATACACACGCTTTTGCAGGGTAGGCAGAGCGTTAACGCCTGTAAAAATAAGGTCTCTATCCTCACGTGTGACTAATATTAAAGAGCCCTTTCAGATGATTTGTGTATTACTGTAGTGACAGGCCTGTCGCCTAAGGCTATAAGACATTTATCAAAAACTTCATTAATATCTGGAACATTATTATTTCTATTAGACAACAAAATTATAATAACATTAACATTACGTATACGCGACCTGTCCTGCTTACTGGCATTTAATAAGTTATTATTTAAAAAAAAATACAAGTCGGATGTTTGCTACCTAAAGCCCTTCCTAAAAACTTAATAAAAATTTCAGTCATATATAAAAAACTTTTTTTTTGAAAATTATGGTCATACCTATTTCGCTGAACTGTAGAAGTTTTTTTTACAGTAGCAAACGTATCACGTACCTACTTAGTATAAAGAAATTGTTGGCTACAAACTATGAATTCTCCTGACACGAGAACACGCGTTCTGAATAATTTTCCCATCATACTCTTGCTACTTACAAGCGCTCCAAACATTTCCCTTTGAACATTATGTTTACATCTTAATACTAAATACATTCCTACAAAGTTATTTTCATGTGTTGTAAACAACAAAACAAATTATTTCTACAGACAGGAATGCTTAAACCGAGAAATCTTAAGAGTCGTACGAACAGAAAAAACAAGTCTGACTCGGGCACTAATCTGTCTCTCTTTTCGTGTGGGACACCGAATCATCCACTAAATTTATCTGTGATATTGAAAAAAAAAACCACTTTTCTTTCGTAGTGCAGCGTCCTAAAATATTTATTTTATTCTAATTTTACAGCGGCTATAGAAAACCATCTGTGAAGTTTTAACACTAAGATTGATACAGCCTGTTGACAGGAGTAATATCAGCGAAATAGGTTTTTCTCCTTTGGATACGGGCCCCTAAAATGTGATTCATGAACAAGAAATACGACACAACCCCAACAGTAGCGCAGATTTACAGCTTTTAGTCGCGTTTACCCCGCGGCCCATTACTGCCGTTATCGTACTCAATTAAGGACACAATGATGTTTCATTAAAAAATAAAGAAAGGCGGGTTCCCCCTTCTGAGGTGTAATGCATATTGAGGCTAATGTTAATGGCACACCGCGTGAAACCAACTTGTTTATACAATATTTATCGTTTCCTCGTTTGGAGTCCCGGACGTCCGAAAAATTGCGGCATTTCTTCCGAACTCATTAAAATTTCACAAGATGTGCTTGAAATCTGTAGAATAGACCATTTTTCATTACAACTTTGCATTTTAGTGGTTTTTCTGGTATTGATCTTTAATAAGTAGTACAGGAACTACACCTACTACAATGTATGTAGTTTCACCATAACCATTTTGCACGAAAGTTTATTAAAGACACGCGGCTTGGCGCGGCGCTGTGGCGTGGCGTGCTGCGGCGGCGTATCGCGAGGGAGACGCTTGTTTTCCTTACACCGCCGCTGTTTGGAATTCCTCCGTCAATTAACCGCTTGTTTGTAAACACGCCGATACGACTGACACCGGGAACGAACTCCACAAACGCCTTTTTCATGGAACGCGCCTTTCTGCGACCCTTGTCCTTTCTTTGAACGAGGCGACGCCTTTGAACGTGCAGGTACGGTCGTTTCACGGATACTCGGCCAATCGGCTGCTGCACAAAACCCATTCAGCACGTAGCCGCATTCACAGACGTACAACGTTAACCCTAATCAAATTAACCTTCCATTAACCCGTAGTCTCAAAGCCACTGACTTCTTGAGAAATTTTTACTTTTACTGCTCAATTTAAACCTTTTTAAAGATTATTAGGTGCAATAAAAGCTAGCGGCAACTGTGATGATGTTAACACCGGAACTTTTAATAAACATAAATTACTTTTAGGCAAAACATTTTGCAGTCGACGACGGCTGAAATCCTTGACAAATTGAATTCCCTAATTCCATTGAAAGTTTCTTGAATGACTGAAGTATTAGGAAGTTTAGGTTTGAAACTGTTAGGTGTCTCAGCCTGTACGTGTCTGGATTAAGGCGAACTGGCGAACACAAAGCGACGGAGCCGTTGTTTTGTTCCAGTGGTTATTCACCGAAAACCGTTTATTGTAAGTTTATTGTTGTGTCGGACAAAGGGTGCGGATGTCGACTGTCGGGCCATCGGCAGAACCGTAATCAGGGACTGCGGATTGGCTGATTTATATTTTTGCAGAAAAGAGATTTGAAGCGTAATATTTTTTAACGATGAACAGGTATTTACTGGCAGAGCTGTCGGGTATATTATGTCACCAAGTAAGTACTAATACGTAACCTGAAGTCTGCTAACACTAGGTTCTCTGATTCATTGCGATTATTAGCGGACATCCAGAAGAGTCACTCGTGTACATACGTATACATAGGTACACCATAAAAATGACTCGTATTGTTGTAACATTGTTTAAACGATTTATTGCCTAATTAAACGATTTTTGATTATTTCCTTAGATTACCGCAAGCTTTGACAATTTGTAAAGATCAAGAGACGTTAAAGATTTTAATTAAACGTGTGAAAACAGCACAATAGTCCTCTATGAAAGTTGATGTCCGTCCGGCCCCGCGGGCAGCCCGCGCTACCAGCGTGGCGCTGTCGGGAAAGCCGCTTCCGTCGGCCTACCCCCAGGCGCGATCGCCACAGATGCTTAATCCGACCCTGGCCCACGCTAATTACGGGAAATTTCTTAATTAATTGTTTTCCTTTTCTCTTAGATACTTTTCCCTTTTAAAAGCAGGCCGTTTAATCAGTAGAATTGATTTGGAAGATCGTGCACGGACTCCGATTGGCTCGTTTGTAACGTGCAGGAAATAAGCTACCGTTGCGTTTTTTAAAGCCAGTGGATTAGGTCTGTGGGAAAAGTCTGCAATTTGTTCGCTGCCTTCGCTGGCTCGTTCTAAACATAGACAATTTACTGCCGTATATTCGGTCTAGTCTAGAAATAACAATATGCTTGTTCAACGCGGAAAATAGAGCAACGCAGACGTGTAGACTTCAGACCAGACATAAACACAAATAAAATTACTTCGGTATCAAAATAAACTAACTCATGCAAGGCCTGCGAATAAACTTTTAGTATACAACGCTTACCTATTCGATTTGGTTTTACCTACAATCATATCGGCGCTATCTCCGCACAGACGAGCTAAAATTGCAAAACTTGTGCATACATTAAAATACGGGCCAGAGCGAGTGCATTTGTCTCGTCGATGTATTTATACTAGAATTGTGCAGTATTTATACCCGAGGGTGAGGCGGCGAGGCGGTGAGGCGGCGAGGCGGCCGCGGGCGTCGACCGAGGCAAGGCCGCCCGCCCTACCAGCCCTCCGCGGCGCCGACTATTTTCGCATGTTTCACCAGGATTTATGTAATGGTAATTCGCGCCTTATCGGGTTTCATGTCCAGGAAGAATATATTTTATAGTATCTTATTATTTATTTAAGAATTACGGTCCTCTGTCTCGAATAATAAGGAAAATCTACGGGAATCTCTGGACGGAATAGCCAAGGGAATCATCAACTTAGAGAAGAAATTCTTTCCTCATTTTTAGTTTAGTTCGGTCGGTATAATTTTTAGAACTCTGGAGTATATTTAATTATTTAGCAGCATGGTTACCTTATCTGTAGTTTTTCATTTCCCAAAATAATTAAATATTCATGCGGAATTGAACGCTTTACGATTTTCCATAGCAATAAAATTAGCAATATCATTAAAATTAATCGCGTTTCGTTATAAAATTTATTCATTCCATTATTATCTCCTGCCTCGTAAATTTTATGGTGAAAATTTGCGAAAGCACGTTACAAACTTTACCTATAGAAGTATGATGCTATAGGATCATCTTTCTGTCATAATTCAGCGTTAATTATGGTTAGTCCTGTAGTCACAGCTCCATAATTTGTATTTGAGTTTTACAGGATTAGCTGGAAATAATCAAAGGATTTTGTGGTGGAATTATTGTTTACATTTTGTTAATCGAGTCAGTAATTAATACCTGTACTGGCGTTATTAGCTTTTATTTCGAATTTGCTTATAAAATAATCGATATTATCGTCATTGTCATGATTATTGGCCACTGCTGGACACGGGCCACTTCGATTGCATATCACTGAACACAATCCTCGGTTAGCCCCTTTCAGTTTTTTAAGCAGCTCATCCGGCTCAGATCATCGTTCTAGCTAGCCCGGAGACGTCCTATCCTACACTACCAGAACGATCTAGATAAACTAGCACGCAACTTTAGCAGCATGTCGATTAAGCCTCATTTTCGAAGGAATAATCTTCATCATAACTCTACTCACTTTAAAATTATTCTCAAGCGCAATTTCCTTCTTCGAGACCTCACTGGTGATGGTAAATAAATTACCCTCATCTTGGTTCGGAGCGAGTGACATCTGTTCCGATTGCCCCCAAGATTAGTGTACACACCTCGCGGCTACGAAGAGCAAAGTGTGTACGAGTGGGAGGTATTCCGCGATATACCGGAGATTAAACTCTGGCTGGAAAACAAAAATAGAAGAGGTCGATAGATATGTCATAATGTACATATACTATCTATGCAGCGTAGCCATTGTACCCGTGATGTCGATTAAGCTTAAAGAAAACTATTTCCAATAAGTGAGCTTTTTTTTCTTGTAACATCTTATACCTTTATTGTGTAAGAATTTCTTGTTCCTGATTTTGAAGCCCATTTCCATTAATATGAGGCTTATACAATCAAACAAGGTTGAAAAAATTTAGCATTTGTTGAAAAGCAAATGAAAAGCTCGCACTTGTCCGAATTTCCGCTCTCAGTGGAAGAGCCATTGGTTTTACGACTTGCTCCTTTTTCACTTTTTAGCCATTGACTTTTGTGTCCCGCCATTTTTCCTTTATTCTTTCGGTCGGTCTAAATGTAAACAACATTTCTGTGAATAGCACTTCATTTTGATCAGTAGCACTGCTATCTACTATTGCTTTGCTTAAGGGTACACTAGTCAGTCAGTCAAGTTAGCTCTGTTTTGTATCGTGCAAAATGCTGTCCGTCATGTTATTATTTTACTCCCTTGGTAATGAAAACTACAATAGGAGCATTTAAATTGAAGAAGACATTAAATGTACTAAATTGTCGCACGAAAGTATTATGTCGTCAATTTTATTGAAGTCTATAAATTTAATGGCTTTTCTGACTATGCTCGATCGCTGTTTGCAGTTTTTGCAGATTAAAGCGATCCGAATAACGCCATTTATAGATTACTTTTGTGGTTCAAAGGAGCTATTAGTTGAGGTTTCGACATATCGAGCAATTTTACGTAATATTAAAGTACAGGTATTTTGCAAGTAAATTACTTCAAAGTTTATATCAAAAGCCTTGAGGCTTTGAACGTGGTTATACTTAATCTAGGGGCAGTCTACTTCTAAAATCTTGGGCCTTAAGTCCATTGATAATGGTTAAGTAATTTTAATAGGTTGAGACTTGAAACATCTAAAATTATAAAGAGAAAATGTTTAGTATTTTTCTTAATCATAAATCTGTCTGTTTAGGTCCCTAAATTAAATCCAATAGAGCATCGTCATGGATGTGTCATTTGGGACATTCCGTTGAGCATTTTGGGCACCAAACGGCGAACCCTTCTCCGAAATCAAAATCTAAGGTTTGTCACTAGTTAGACATTCAATATCCGACATGTTTGTTGGTTTGCTGGTTTAATTGACGCGTTGTCAGCGGCGAAGAGCCAGGCCCGGATTGCGGTCTAAACAGCCGTGTGATTACGCGCCCGTTTCCATATCGGATGATCGCCATTTGCAATTCAAATCCCGAGCTGGTGGTTACGTATAAATCGTTTAATAGGCTTATTAGATACCGTCTAGACATTCCGCGGTACCAATTAAGACGTTCAAATTGAAGATGTCGCCCTCAGCCAAATCGTTTATGTAACCGAACCGATTAAGTGACTCTCTCACTGGATTTTTGCCCCGTTTCGGCTGCGATCCCCGCGTTTGCTCAGCTCGGTAAACGAACTCCAAAATTCGGATTCAGAGTTGATTGAATCGCAGTCGTGCCCGCGGGAATGGAGTTATTTTCCGACCTATTTCATGCCACATCTCTCCGCGATCGACAAGTCGCGCACCTCCCGCCTGCCGCTTGCCGCCGTGTGTTGTGTACTGTGTACCCTCTCGAGAAATTCCTTCCAGTTCATTTATTTGTTTGGCGACTGTTGTTTCGACCCCTACAAGTATACCTATTGCAAGATTTTTATGAATTCTGTAAACATTGTCGCTGTTAAATGTTACTCTACATTGTGCCCTTACTTTCTGTTTGGACTTTTCGTAGGCAGTTAATTTCTGCGCACTGTTGCGTGCAATATTTGATATGAATCAGGAGATACGAACGAACAGCTATCCAGGCAAAAGCCGGCCGGAGTGCTATTCTGATCAAAAATCCTAGATTCGATAAGAATACAACGTTAATATTCATTTATTGCAATCAAAGCTTATAAAAGTTACAAATCATAGCCCTCTATTTGTTGTGGTGACCATTCAGCTGCCATTACACTGAACAAACAGACGGTGCGGACTAATCAGCGGAAAAACTTCGGAAGTTTCCGTATGAATCCCATGCGGGATAATCGTCAGCAATAAAAGAGCTCATTTGCTAGCACGTACAGTTGTTTCGTTCGACGTCGCTCGGACAATGGGCACGCGTACGCACAATAGCCCACGTCATCAATCAAAGGCACCCTTCCCACCGCGTGCGCCCCGCGCCCCGCACGCCCCCGCCCCGGACCACCCTTACATTACAGGTAAACGCACGTCTACAACGACTTAACCCTATCAGCTTGTTATATCGGGCCACGCGAACTCTACTACCCTCAGATTAACCGAGCTACATTTAAGTAGGCAGAAATCAGAAACGGAATAAATCGACTACGCTTACTAACGGTGCACAAAGAAATCTAATTACAGCAAAAAAGTTAAGCCAGGTCTTAATATATGGGGTAGAAAATACAGAAGCTAAAAATATAGATAAAAGTCTCAGAGCTAATTAACATGAAAAATGTTAAGCTCTTAATTCTACGCTCCTAATTAGTACGCTCACCGTCGACTTTACATACGCCTACATAATTATTTAAAACATTCGCCGGTAACGCGCTAAAGTAACAGAACAGGGAACTTTTCAAAACACGACCCATAACAAGCGCTTTGATGTGAAATTCAATACAAAGTCTGTATGTACGGTTCAAAGCTTAATTTCCATGTCTGTGGTCAGATGTCCAGCGGCCAGGCGGCCAGGGCCCCCGGTCGCGTGACTGTGCCACGGTTCCGCCATCAGATTACCAGATTACATTTGAATTGATATTTATTTCCACTACCTTTAATCACTATAATGTCTAAATGTTTATTTGATTATTTGGATTTTTGTTTGGGGGCCAAGTGATTAGTTTTGATGGCGCACAGTTGGATACACTGCGATCGATTCGTGGAAGACAAATCAGTCTTCATAATTTAGACATCTCAGCTCAGACTGAGCTATGCTTGGCTTCGTTCAGTAAATAAGTTTTCCGAGAACAGGAGACCATTAAGCTTGGGTTTTTTGCTCGATGAAAGACATTGAATGAGCAACGTTAGGGTCGAGCAGAACACGACGACCTTCATGTGCAAAAAGCAATTTAGTACTAGACTTGATAAAAACTGCAATCTAAGAAAGACTCTTTTTGTTGTTGGGGCTAAGAATTAATTTTCAGGATTTGTGTATTCATATTTGTCCTCGAGTGTATTCGTGTATTTACAACTAGGTATTGAAATGTTTAAATAGCCAAAACAAAGGAAGTTTTGTTCCTATACAATTTGTAGTCGATCCATTAAACCAATTCTTCAAAAGTCCACACGTTTTCAAAAGGTTCGACCATAAACAATGCGACATTTTCCAATTCAAATAATTACTTGCTGATCCCAGTTTATTTGAAAAGGATTCACCAACTGTTTCTCTCAACAATAAATAATGTAAATTTAATTTAAATTAAACAGCGTTTGTTCGAATATTTTATTTATGTGATTGGCATTCAAAGGATTTTTATATACTGATCTGAAGTTTTTTAATTTAAACTTAGCTGTCTGCAAAGTTACCTACTGTATGTGCCGTGTATTTATTCAAAACGAAATCTAAATTGAGTTAGATAAAAACATAATATAAAAAACGAAACAAAAATACGACTTGCAAATAAAACAACAAAAATAGCCACGCTGTTAGTGCTGGTATGAAAGCTTTTTCCGCAAAAGCGCGACGCAGCGCAAAAGTGTCGGTGAAAATGTTTGGGTTCCAGGTTCCAGGAAGCATATTTTTGAGTCAGTAGATATTAGTTGCGTATGCGGCAGAGTGAGACCAGTAGTATTATTACTCGTATCACAAGTTTACTCACATCCATTCATGTGAAGTGAGTATGGCAAATACCCCCAATGCAATAAAAGGGTGGCCGCTGTTCTAGTGATAATAGAATACAGATTCGTTCGTGTGGAGTAGGTAGAAGCATGCGAAATCAAACTTCTACTGACTCAAAAATATGGCTCCCGTACCGCGTTCGGTTCAAGCCTCGGGGGCTGATGTCGGTTTCTGACCAACGTGTCTAACATGGTTTGGGCATAGGCCAGCTTTTTTATTCCAATATTGGTGTAGGGATGACACATTATGCGGCAATTTCCGTAGCAAAGAAGAATGCTGTGCTATGGATGTTGTTGAATTTAGGGTTGTTCGCTGTGCGTGTTTTCCATACGCACTCAAACATCAAGCACACAAAATATTTCATTCGTTTCAAATACATTACATCTAATAAACGTTCCTAATAGGAATCTGATACGTGACACGAATAACAGATATATTTTATTTTAATTAAAAAAGCAATTACCAACTTTATATGCTTCATAAAATCATAACACAAACATAAAGTTTACAAAGCTATTGTAAGTACAACAGATCCAAGATAAAATCATATATTCAACGGGCGTCGCGTGCCAGCAACCTAACAATACTAACTTACAACGTTGTAAAACTTCATTTTTAAATAAAGGAACGTAGAATAAAATAACATAAAGAACATGATGGTTATTTCTATGCTAATGTAAATCCAGCATAAACGGATTGGAAGAGTGAAACAAATTGCAAGAACCAAAATTATTGCAAGAAAATATGCCTTTGACTAAAACTACATTAAGTTAAACTACTTGTAAATGATCTTTGACGAAAGTTTGCTTCAAATAATGCCATAATTAGGCCAAATTTTAGCATGAAAATACGGTAAGTAAAACTAAAGTGAGCCAAATTACATACTATAATACAAGAATTAGGCCAAATTTTAGCATGAAAATACGGTAAGTAATACTAAAGTAAGCCAAATTACTATAATACAAGATCTTTGACAAAGGTTACGTCAAATTCATTAAGCACGATAACGGGGGCTATGATGACATGTGTTTGACACAAATTGGCCTCACTCCCTGTATTTACTTCAGACAACATTTTAAATACAGTTTCACTTGGTTCGGTACAATCGTTCGTCGGAATACGACACCACCGACTCAGGGGCTGATGATTAAAAATCGATAATAATGCGTCACATTTCGGATACACTTACGTATTGTTATTCTAAGCTTATGGCTGACGTGTAGCAAAGGTTAGGTTCAAGGACAATATTGTCTCATATTCTTTGTAAAATATTTTGCAGCAACGTGATTTGATTTTATACCTACTAAAACTTTTAACCAAATAAGATTTATATACGTATCCATTCATCCATAGGTAGTGGTACGTAATGTGTTTTTATTGCCTACATATATAAACAGTAACACACACACACATATGACGGCTTAATCCCTTGCGGGGTAGGCAGAGCACTAACGGTCGTAAAAATACGGTCGCCAACACTACGTCTGACAAATTGAGCGCTGTTTCAGACGATTCGTGCTATTACTATAGTGAGATTGTCAGCCGTAACTAGGTGGGTTCATAATATACTACTATCCCTAACTATCGTTGAAATAATAATGTCATTGTATAAATAAGCACTGGTGACCGGTTTGTATCAATTAATTCGTACTCGAAACAATAAAGCAACTAGGTTACGATAATCCGTTGATTAAGCAAACAGATTTATCGGTACGTGACATCCGAGGCGAGTTCATCAAACCCACGACACCTATTATTATCAAGCCATAATTTCATCAAACATTTTCGGTGCAAAAATTACACCCACTGCTCTTCAAGTGCCGTTACTTCATCCTTTTAGAATCTCGATTTCTTTCGCCTACATACCCATTGTGATGCGACCCTACTTTTTTCTATTGTCCTGCTTTTAGGACTGCATTAATCCCGATGGTTGAGGATTACATCGGCACCTTCTACGGACCTTTTAAAAGGACATTTTAGACGACAATAATATCGGCTTTAGAAAAATACCCATCTGTACAGATAATCTGGTATCGAGGGCGAAAGGCCAGATGACTGTTGGCTGGCAAACTATTGTAGCTACAATGTGAGTTGTTTTTGATAGCAAAACCTATTCAAATAAAACTCGAATCAAACCAGCAGAGATTACGAAGATGTAAAATTACTAGGTAAACCAATTTTTTTTATTTTTGCAACTTTTTCACAATTTCTAGTGACAAGAATAAAACACAAAACGTAACCTTCGTTTAATTAAATTTCTTGTACTAACAAAGCCTCTCAGTAGACAGCATGAGTGTTATTTTGTAAGTTGGCACGAACTAATTAATCAGCCACACATGTAAGCGCTGTTTCTATTTGTCTTGGAAATTCATGACCTAGAAACTAAGGACAGGTTGAACAAAGGAAGATCTTGAATATCAATGTGAAACCCTTCAAGGCTGCGAAGACCGGTGAAGCGTAAATGTGATCAGTTTGACGCGTCATGTGTCAAAGTCATTTGCAGGGTTGATGCAGGGTCGGAAAAGTCAGAAAGGAATAAGAAGGAATATGATTGGGCTAAGAATAGAAGAATAGAAGTCAGTGGCCGCGCCGGTGTGCCATCGACACGTTTTTTTTAAAGCGGAGTCGCTAATACAAAGGAATATGATTTTGGATTCCAGAATGCACGGTTTTTGAGAAATTCATCTGTTGCATTTTATAAAGAATCAATAGAATATTAGTGCTACAAAAACATAAAACTTCAGATAGTCTATCCAGCTGATACAATACAAATTAACAGTATAAAAGGGTCGCCCATTTAAGCGCCCGCATCTAGCATCTACTTGTATGAGAAAATTGCACCGCATAATATACTGTGGCCAAGTTGCAATCTATTTCACACAGGCATCGCACGTTGCACTATTCTCTTTGTTCCGCCTGGCCATAATGCACTGTGCATGTGCATCTATGATTCACCGGCCATTACCCATCACTTCATTACTGGTTTTAACGACCGATAAAATCCATGTAAATAAACTTTGTAGGCCGAATCCCGACATGTTTTGTCTTCACTTTTGAAAGTAAAACTTGAATTGCCGTCGGTTTCTTGCGAAGTTTCAATGAGTAGGAAGCCTTTGCAAAACCGCACCGAAGAGATAATTATGTTATGTACCTACGTAACTTAACTACAGGGAAATGGTAATGTCGTTTGAGAATGAGTCACTCTGTTATGCTCTTACTTTGTTGACGGCGTTTTCATTTCAGCTACCTTTGCTCTTAATAGATTATTATACGAACAGATAAGCAAGGAAATGTATCTACATCAATACTTCTACGTCACAAGTGCGTGGTTCATCAAGCGAAATGTGGTATGTGATGTTATATTATGTTATGATGCACATTTTACAATCGTAGGTAGGTATGTGTGGAGGGTGTGACGTCAACGGGCACATACGACTGATTGTGAATCATAATCGCTCGCCCTTCATCGCGGCTGCAACAACAAACAACTTTTCCGAGAACTGATCAGTCTAGAATAATAGCTTTGTTTTTGTTTCATATTTTTCATTTCAATTCCTACCTAAGTGATTATAAAAGAGTGTAGAGGGTTTGTTTTTATAAATATCAGTAATATTGCAATCTGAAGTGAACGTATTGTTTTTATTCTTATTTTTACGAGTATTGATTTTAATCTAGCGTTTAATATTCTACACTGCACACTTCTCAGACTACAAAGGAGTAGGTAGAGCTGAGAAAACCCGGACAAATAACAAATTAGCTAACTGTACACAAACTGTGGGAATATGATAATAAAACAAATTGGCTGGGTACTATCGTTGCTTTAAGAAATAGTGTTAATACGTTGAATACAGCTTCATGTCTGATTAATGAGATTTACGGTCAGTTATTAAGCTAAGCTTAACAGTTATTTGTTATAATTATCTCTGTAATGTAATTAATTTGCCTCCGTGTAAAAGCAGTCTGCGGCAGTAGATTTGATAGATGTTATAACATTCGTCTAAGTGGGGGCCAAGTACGAGTCGGACTTAGAAGAGTCATATAGCAGAAAAATCACGTTTCTTGTATGGGGTACCTCATAGTATTTTTTTGTTATGGTATCAATAAAATATGAATGATTGAATGAACATAGCTGCAACAAAAATGCTACGTACCTACAGCTTGATGATGGACAGACAAGCGAAGTTTCGAGAATAGGGTCCCGTTTTGACCCAGCATTGGATTGCCATTGGGGTCCAGACCCTAAAAAGGGCACTCAAGGAAAAAGGATACAAGGGAAGAGAGTATTATGGACCATATATGCCTAGACCTCTGCAGTAATTAATAACGACTTGAAATACTATGGAATTTATATGTAGAGTCACGTACGTGGTAATAATCAAATTCTGCAGCAATGTCTAAGTGCGGAGAATATTCTCGAAGAATTTTTATTGCTTTATGAAAAGGCGTTACATTCATATTTGGGCGGTGGTGGCGGGTAGTTTGCGACACCATTACCGCATTCTGTTCACGGCCAGACCATAAATCTCCCTTCTTCCCCCGCAATGTACTCTGTATGCGCGCCGGCGACGGGATCGCCTCCAATTATTACTCCACGAGATTGCAAAGTTTACTGACTTTACTTAGTTATGGATAGTTAGTCATACTTACATTGTTAGGAAGTTCGTGCTATATTATTTCTTGCTTTATTAGCGGTCCCAAGTTTCTTCTTGGTCGTCGCATGATGAATTGTTTTGTTAGTTTCAACGGACAAGCACGTTCAATTTACTGTTATCTGTTTCCAACTAGTTATGTAAAGTTTTGTTGCACCTGCTCGGTTAAATCACTAGAAACGTTGGCATAAACCTACCACGTAGAGTCAATCTCGTCCGATAAAAGATGCTAATTTGTATGCAGTCAGAGATTCAAGCCAGTCGCTAACGTACGGTTTTCTAAACTAACCGGCCGGCCTTCACGACGAAGCTGTAAAGCCTAATATTGATATGCAAATGTCGATTTGGAGTTGGAGGCCATAAGCGTCTGTCTGGTCTGGAGCTGGTGCGGGGCGAGGCAGTGAAGCAGTGAGGCAGGCAGCCGCCTCGCTGTGTGCAAATGAACCGCGTACCTACGCGAAGGACGCGGCCGCATTCCGCGCGGCGCATGGCTCACCACTACACTCTAGATGGCACACATACCGACACGTACCGCATTAGTGTGCGCACACATTAATGCCAAAGCACATAAGGCACTGCACCGCGACGCTGTTAGTACCGCTATTGTGGAATTCCTTCCAGCGATGCAACACGAGATTGTTTTAAAAGTTTGATGTTCGCGTGGCCGCGGGACCGTTGTCGTGCGTGCTGCGCCGCCACAGTGCTGCATGACCGCCGAGAGCTTCCTAGTTTTTGCTTAGTTTCTCTCCACAGAACCACCGTTGCCAATAATGAACTGAACTGTTTTTTATTTCACTTTGCTTGAGCCAATGCAGACAGTGATCTCAGCATTGCAGTATCTGAGTTCGCAAATGACGCTAGACTAGACCATAAAAAGATCCACATCAATGAATGAATGCAAACCTTGGACGAAATAACCACTGGACGCGAAACGATGTCATTTCACCCTTTACCCCTCTAGCCACAAACCCTGAAATTTTGCCAAAGTTATCTAACCGCAACCGTCAGTGTCGCTTCAGTGCTACGAGAGAAAACATCGCTTTAAAAATGGTGAAATGTGCTGTATTGCTTTGTAAAAACTATAGCCATCGTACAAGCAATATTTCTTTTCACTCGTAAGTATATTTTTGTCCTGTATTTTTTGTTATTTACGTAGAAAATTAATAAAATATGCAAGACTGGATCGTATAATACGACACAATAAAAAGGTCATATTTTATAGAACATTTCAACCAATATTTGATCGAACTCTAATTAGTCGGTTATTATCAGTCATTTTTTCATTCGTTCAACAATTACATTCAGTCTAGTGCTATTCAACTTTCGATGAAGGATATCGATAAAAATAATAGCAAAGTCTATTTTATTTAAAAGTGATCTAAAATGTAAACAAACCATTTGCTATAACCTCGTCGATAGATTTTGCCTTATTTCATTGAAACCTCACGTTATAACTGTGTTGCAAGTATGTAGGTACACATTTCGCTTTCTTATGGGTGCTCATAAGTTGGGCCTACGGATGCGTTCAAGATGTCATTCAAAAGATACATTCACTCTGAATGAGAAAGACAGCAGTAGTATAGGGTAAACCCTGTGTGAAAGCGAGAAAACCGAGTTTTGTCAGGTCCGAACACGTTGATAAATTTTCGATACTATAGTACCGAAGGGCAAAAAAAAAAAGCCATTAACTATAATTATGTAAATGGCAAACTCACGTGTCCACTCTGTGCACGGGAGTTTACTGCCGAAATTGGCTACAATAGCCATCTCCGGGCGCATCAGCGCCGATCTGATTAGGAGTCAAAGTGGTCGCCATGGCCGAAATCGGTCGGAGAGATCATCATCATCATCACCGAAGCGCAATCTACTTGAGAAAAAGTATTTTTTTTTTTTATATCTTTATTTATTGTAAAGAGATGAGAAAAAGTTTCGTGACTATAGTACCGAAGGTCGCGTGAGCGGATAATAAATAAAAAAAATATAGCTTACCATCATCGACGCGTTCTCTCGCTTAGATTTCTGATACGCAGAATCAAGCGCCTTATGTACCTATCCTACTGCTGGCGACAGATTCAAACACTAGACGAAGAAAATTGATCCATTTTTGTCTATTGTCATAACGTACTATTTTATCCGGCATGAAAGTGTTTCTATTTTAAACTGACATTTATTTATATTTATATTTATTTATTCATACAATTTTACAACGTGTGTTACAAAATACATCACAGTATTAAAGTTCCATTTTTTTAACACTTAACGTTTTACATGTACTTACCTGTTATATGTTTTTTTAGGAATAAGTTGATCAAAAACTTCATTCAATCATTCATTCGTTGTCGATTATCGACTATGGTACAGCACTGTCTTTGACTTATTTCATAAACCGGAAAAAATCAAAACTGTCAGAAGTAAAGAGATGATGATGTAATACGTGTACATTTCAATTTGGAAGAATAATATTTGTCCTTTCCTCCCTCCCCCCCAATATTGGTTGAATGAGTTTTCAAACAAATTCGATACGTTTCGCGTCCAGTGGTTATTTCGTCCAAGATGCAAACGTAAGCAAATAAGAGGCGAATACGAATTTCAAATTTAGCACAAACAACAAAACCGTCGAGTTGTTTTCAGCATTTAACTGTTGTTCCGTAGTCGGACACGCAAACGGGAGCTAGATACAATGCGAATATCTCCAGAGCGGAAACTGTTTAATCACGCAGCGTTGTATGCTGGCAGGGGCTAATCTCGCGACTCGCGGCTCGCGGCCAGCCACCGCCGAAGCGAATCGCATACAAATGTGCCGCCGGCCCGAGTAAAAACTGCTGAATAATATCCCCTCGCAGTTCCAGCACTCGCTAGCTTTATACCGCACATAATGATGCAGTCACGGCACGATGTGTGCAATTTTACAACCTCATCTCGCACTTTACTAGAGAATACCATACCCTTTTAAAAGGAAATTCAAATACCATCCGCTCGGTCGGTTATTGATATCTTCGTACGTCGGACGGATCAGTATTCCGGATCATGTTCCTGGCATGTGCCAACTGCGTCACGGCCGAGTATCGGGTGACATCATACTACGGCCAAGGAAGAAATGTGCATATAGCTGAGCGACCTCCAAACACGTCCATCCGCATTTTGAACGGATTCCCTGTCGACTTAGACAGTTAGACCACGAGCACGGGTAATACAAAACGAGGTCGCTAAAACTTTGCGATCGAATAAGTTTTCAAGTTCGATTTGCGGTTTTACATTACTTCTTTGTTGGGAAGAATTTTTATTAGTATTACTTGCTATAGGTACCTACATAGTTGTACGGTTATAGGTATTCGTGTTAGAGGAGCATTATTACGTACTGAGAAAAAGCAGCGTGCAATTTGCGCGCGCACAACCAGACCAGTCTGAAAGTTACGTGTGCACGCATCGCAGCTGATTTCTGAAGGTTTTTTGCGACATTACCGGTTATGCAGGTCTAATCACTCGTGTCTAATCAGCAGGTTCTCCTTTGATCATGCTAGTAAATATGTATGTATCCTAGTAATCAGTTTCTGCAGTGATTAATACAATTGCTTATCACACAAGGTATTAATTCTTTATAGCAATACGCACGCACTATTAATATATACGTACTTACCTCCATACCTAGGTACCTATTAATATTGTGTAGCCAAGTGAGTAATGTATTTTTCAGTATCTCGCAAATCCTCACTACTAATGATAATGGCTAACGTTCATGTAGATTGGATATGGTTCGTTTACCAAGTATCGCGTTGCAATATTTATTTAACACGTTACGGTTTAGTCAGCGATAGGTACCGGAACCGGGGTTATTGGAAGCTGTAACGCGACACAGATTGCGCGCTACAAATTACTTGCATCGTTGACAGACTAACAATTTTGGGGGCGGAATTCGGAATTCCGTGAAGACAACTGAGCTCGTCATCGTGGCTTTGTTTGCGGCTGCGGCTGCTGGCAATCAGGCAGGGGGGTTAGTGGGAGTCGCTAGTTGAAATGTCTGAAGCTTCTAATTTGTACAGCCGTCTTGCAGCGAAGGAATTGACCTCGTCTGGCGATCACCGACTCCACCCTGAACTCCCGCGCCTCTTATTACAAGCAACTCAGAAATAACTAGGCTTTATCACAAAGCTCTTCGAGGATGCCGTGCTTGTGTCCTATTACTCGTTGCTTATCTGTAATTTGCAAGTTTTGCTTCAAAGCCGACAAGGCCAAACAGCATGAAAAGATTACTTCACAGACTTCGATTTAACTGTGAAGGGTTTATGCGAAATTCGTTGTTGGTAATCTCATAAAGTGTATTATTGTGTGGAAACTATAAACTACAAGCTGCGAGACACACTCCATAAAGCACGATTGTAAAGTACGTGTCCTGTCCTCGCTACCAGTATATCTTCGCTCTATTCAAGCCTGACTGCACCCACGACACAGCATATAGCCACTGACTACATCGCGGTCACTGCCAAAGCCTTAGCAAGATAAACTATCCATAATAATAAAACCATTACTTACGGAGATATCACTGTAAACATACTCAGATTTATGTGCAATCGAATCGTAAGTAACAAGTAGGTACATAGTACAGCGATAAAGCTGCAAAATAATGAACATTGCCGTGTTTACGCCGACGTGAACTCGGCGAGACAGAATTTCTTAATAGGGCAATGACAATAGCGCGGTCATTTCTATTTTAGCCATCACTTAGGCTTTAGTGCGTGGTGGGTTGGTGGGTCGTAGGGGGACGGCAGGCTGGAGGGGGTGAGGGTGTCTGGCCAGCAACAAGCTGCGACGGCGGCAAGGCCGGAGCGCCCCGCCGACGCCAATGATCCCACTCAACATAAAACAGAATCTCCCAACAAGACGCGATATATTTCGCCAATAGATGACGTGACGATAGCCTCTCCTATCAATTCGCAGTCCCTTTTCAGCTCTTATTTATTTCCTTGACCGAAACGTAAAATTTGTCGAATATGTCACGCATGCACAACTAAGACCCGACTCCTAAATCGGAAAGGGAGAGTAAGTACTTGACTCAGCCAATTTCATTCGAAAGATTTATGTATGGAAATTCCTTTCGCTCATGAACCCGCCAGATGAATAATGTAGATCGCTTCTCATACTTCAACTTTTATTATTCAGGTATCTCCTCCTCTCAGCAGTATGTCCGAGGTCGTTTTGTATGATCTGAATAATTAAGTGACTTACATTCCGAGCTTATTAAAATAGGCGCATAATTTACTTGTAAAGGTCGGGACTCACGCGATGAGACTCCGTCATCAGGAATCTATATTTTACCCTAATTCCCCGACCGGAGCTCCCGCACACACTAAGCGGATTGTCGGCTTATCGCCTTACTGCCATACTCACCTATTTTTTTTTCAGTAGCAAAAAAGTTATACTTATAAAGATATTTACTGAGAAAGACCGCCAACAATACCCTGATCCCCCAGGCTTTCCTGGCCGGTTTTTCGGATTCCGTGACTCAAATAATTAAGTCCAGACATGGGGGTCGCCGGTGAAATTATACATTGTTATTGCCACTATAAATCTCATTTTTGGTGAATGAACCCGCACGGAATAACAAGTACGCTAGACGAATTTTATATCACATCTTCGAAAGTAGGGATTCGGGTAGAGCATTCGTCTTGTGTCGCGCGGGTCACTGTCTATTACGATGCCCAGCTTCACCGAGAGACCCGTGTTATGGGAGAATACGGCAACAAAAAAGATATCCAGAGAAAAACTATACGCGAAATATGTTTATGTCCGTAATTTATATTATGTTTATGTCCTCTCTGGTTAGGTACTCATATTCTGACTCGTTATTTAATCATCAATGGCGTAACTAACACATTTTACTACTTCCACTAAAACTCATACGGTCAGTGATCTCCATCATACATTGTCGTAAAAACCATACGCTAACTTTGTAACCAAATTCTGAGGACGTTGTAAAAGCGCGATTATTTTTAGTGCTTCCACGTCGACGTTACAATGGGTGATGAATTCATCACATTTATTGCGAAAGTTTAAATGGTGACGGCGAGCCGGAGTGGATCGATGATGAATAATTCGGGCAAATAGAAACGGCACATTACACGGAGACGGTAGGCATGTGCACGATACATGGAACTAGTGCACAGACTAGACGTTTGCGAAAGTCGCCAGACACGCTTCGTCACGGCTCTCGACACACGAGATGCCAATCTCACACAGTCATACGTCTACGTCAGGATCGTGATGCAACTACCGACTCGCGGATCTCAAAGAGCTGACTGCGTTACAGCTTGCATTTTAAAACTGCGCAATAAGGATATCCTCTACTTATCATTCGTCTGCGCTCTCTTTGTATTGGCTTAAGCTTCTAGCCATTAGAAAGTTAAAGGAAGATTTTGTAGAAAAGAGGTACCTACAACAAAGTTGCAGTGGCGGGTAATGTGATACTGTCCCTTCTTCGACGCTTGGAGGCCTAACTAAATAAATGAGCACTTTAGTGAAAGTAGCCGGCTCGTGTGAAAGACACGGAGCCCTAATTTATCAAACGCTTCATACGGGTTTATTTTACTGGCACTTAGAAAACACTGGAAACTTAATCCGAATAATACGTACGTAGATGATGCAACGAAGTGGAAACAGTAAATCAGTTAGAATTTTCAGGTCGATCAAATCAACCTGCCCGTAACGATCCGGATTTGGTAGCTTCTACTATACTCTGAATTATTAATTTTGAAACATGGTCTATTCTTGCCTATCGATTTTTGAAGGCAATTAACTGCTGACTGGTTTGTAAACTTTGCTTTAAAATAGAGGTAAACGTAAAATGTTACTTTTATAGACTTAGACGTACTTACTATGTTACACATTTTTCCTGAGGGGTAAGACAGAGGCTAAGCCGTTTATAAGAACTTTTTCAGAACTGCTACCATTGAAGGTAGCATACAGCACAGCACTTATGATCACTTTTTCTTCCTCTTGTTCATTCATAGTTTCATGGACAAGGAAGTCTCTGTAGGTAAAGTTGCTAGTTTTTCCAAACTCTTCGATCTTATGGCAGGTGTAGATACTGCTATGGCAGTATGGTGCCGGTTTAGGATTGCATCACGTCATATCTACCCTAGAAAAATGACTAAGGGATGCCAGCAGCCTATTCCCTGGAATTCCTAGCTGATTCGTTCATTCACTCAGCAGCGTTCTTTGTCTAAGGCAACGCAGTGTCTGTGGAGAGGAATCTTCACCTGCGTCATGCGGATACCTTGCCTCAGACACTGATTAAATCGTCTTTCGCATCATGAGGCCAATGAAGATGATACTAATGGATCATATTTTGTGTTGTTACAGAGCACCGGCGTCGGCGGTTGTCGATCGTCCGTAGGCGCGGGCGGCGCAGTGACGGTCGCGAGTGCAGGCGCGGGCGCGGGCGCGGGCGCGTGCGCGGCGCGCATGGCGAGCGCGGGCGCGCAGTTCCGCGGCGGCGCGCAGCAGTGGGCCGCGGCCTACACGCCGCAGCCGTGCCGCTACCCGCCGCCGCAACCGCAGCCCTACGCTGCGGCGCCGAGCCCCTACACGCCGCATCAGGTAACTGCACCACCAACTTCCTGGATACACTAGCACGACACGTCTAAGAGTCATATTTATCGTCACTGATGAGTTGATGATTTTGCGTGTATACTCTGATTTTTATGTGCCTGCTTAAAAATTCTGTTCCGCAGTGCTCTGCTCTGTTTGAGAAAAAAAATGTGTACGCACAATTTAAAAAAAAAATCTTATTAAATAAGTACTTGAAGGCAGATGTCTTCAACACACAGCACAAGAGAGATTTGTATAGTTATTATGTTGTCCGGTCTATCTGCACGATAAATGGAAGATGTCTATCGTGCACGCTTCATCCTATGTTGTTTCTAAGACGATATCTGTACGATAGATCTAACACGCGTATCTTGGATACTTTACCTATCAACTTATCTACACGAAGGTATTATCGCAAGAGCAGCAAACAGCGTTAGCTTAGCACGCTCCATTGCACATTGCACGCCCGGCTGCTGGTGCGAAAACCGGCCTCAGATCTTTCTTTAAACATACACTGCAGGTACAACTGGTTAAAGAACAAAATACTACATAGGTAATACTTGCTATACAGAATCTACAAACAAACTGTGTCGGCCCATCATTGCCGATGGACTTCGATGAACTTAGAAGCAATTGAACCCAGTACAGATGCTTTTATTGGTAGTAGGTACCTTAAGTCGCGCTGATTTTTGAAGGACTACTGGCCGTACTCTAGAACTAGTTCTAGGCTTCTACCACTAATACGAGTAATACCAGAGCATAAAAGCAGTTTTCATTATCCCGTGATATCCAAAAGCTTTCAAAAGGCATATTTCTTTGGATACAGGAGACGCTCACAAACTTTTCTCTTTTAGACCAGCTTACAGTAAACTGTTTTGTGATTCTTCGAGGTTCATTGTTCACTCATTAACAAACATAAGCAAACGTTAAAGCGTTAAAGTTTCCACTGTAACGCTAAAGCGGCTCAAATTTGTTGCTCAAATAGAAGGCCTGCTGCGGGCATTACTCCACAATGCCATTGAAAATAGCAAGTAATACGCATGTAGACTCGATTATAATACTAAAATGCGTGCAGTTACTTGATCACAACAATAACACATTGATTTCGTTGGAGATTTACACTTGTGAAATTGAAAAACATTCTCATTAAAAGGAAGGGGGAAGTGACTTACTATGCTTGGTTACAAAAATTTGAGAAAACTGTTGTTAGTTTTTGCCATTGCTCAAGGCTGATTGTCACATCCTTACTATCCCAATCCCACTAACAGTATATTCGCGACAGCCCAATCTTCCCTTAGAAGAACTGGTTTAAATCTCAGTCCTGTGGCGCCTTGAAGAGTCTGCGGTTGTTTACGGCCGGTTTACGAGAGCCTTGCTAGTACTGTACAGCGCACACGATCCACATATTTATCACACTGGCTGGGTACGTTGTATCGAGTCTTTAAGCTCAGCTACTAAGTATATCATACTACTATCAATCAGTATGCGCGTCCTTAGTATACAGTCCTGTGGCGCCTAGAGGACTCTGCGGTTGTTTACGGCCGGTTTACGAGCGCCATTCCCGTCGACTCTAGACTTAGACAATTTCCTACTGTTGTACACGTTCCGCGTATTATTTAAAAATAAAGCACTGGCTCTGTAGTATATGGTTTTGAAGGAGGTGGGAATAAAAATGCAACCTAATTTGCCAACCTAAATGCATTCTCTACAACTTGAAATCAGATAAGGATGGTTTAAATTCATCATTGCCACGACCGCCATGCCAGTCAATAAATTTGTGATCATAATAAGGGTGAGATTGATACCTACTCAACAGTAGTAAAGAAACATTCCAACAGATTATGTTATCCTTGGATTACTGTAAATAAGTGTCTCTAGCTACTTCCTTTATTCCTCACAAAGCCTCGCACATCTCACTTGGTATTCACACCTCGTGCATTATAATCAGACAGAATATAAGATACTTACATGCAAAAGCAAAATTATGTCTAAACATTGCAGCGACAAATTGCTCTGACGACATTTTAGCATAAACTCGCATAAATGCCACGGAACATCCAAAGTACATGTACTAAACATACATCCAAGTATTAATTTTGTAGGGAATTAATATGGGCTTATGATCGCTCCGGGCTTATGATAACTTATGAAACAAGTCATTGTTTCTCAATCTGTTTGTAGCAAAGATTGTGCACTGTCTAATCTACAAATTAGCGCTTATGTATCCAAAGCAGAAATCGAACACTACTTCAATAGATAGCTAACTATTTTTTACTAAAGCTACATTTCATAACTCTTTACAATATGTTACAGTCCTAAAAAAACGATGATGTACAAAAAACGAAACCCTTTTTTGGGGATATTCAGGGTAGCATAAGAAATTGTTATCATAGGGTTCAGTCCATGTTATGTTTGGCCATTTGAAGGGTCCACGACACTTACAAGATTGAGAAGCGATGGAATAAGTCAACATTACTTTGGCATTCAATCGTGACGGTACGATCCCTGACTAACAATATGGTCTTGCGTATGACTACAATTGCTAATATTACTACTATTTATAGACATTTGCAAACCACAAAACAATCTAGCACTATGCAAATGAGAATTTAAATCAATGTAAAAATCATGCATGAATCAAAGCTGATAGTGGTTGCACTTCGATCGGCTAGATAGAGCAGAGTTAGTAGGTAGTAGTTTTCTCAAAATAATTATGCGTGGGCATAAAACCTTTACACGGCATGTATTTATTATTCAAGTTATAAATATTCCTAGAATTAAACGGCAAGGGCGTAAAGTAGAAGACGTTGCAAAACTTTTTTTAAGCACAAAGTTTAAATATAAAATTCAAAGATTAATATCTTTTCGAAAGGTTAAAATATCGGTGTCGGATAAAACTGTTTCGCCAAGAAATGGGAAAAGAGGGATTGGAATTACAGATTTCACCAACAACAAAGTTGTTAATTGTTGAAGTTTTGCGAAAGACTTGTCCAGTTTAATTTAAATTGGCCATAACTATAAGGGCGGTCTGGCAACAGTGCCAGGCGGCGGGTGGCGGTGGTAGAGCTGGCAGCCCAGTGGAGCGATGGTGGTGAAGCTGGCAACCCGCGCGGCCTGGCTGGATAATTAACCGACAAGTTGGCGCGTTGACACCACTCCATCAATTTCTGCACCCCCGTTTCTTGCTCGTTATGCATATTATACAAACAATATTACATGATTAATGTTTTATCCTGGTACTCTTCCTACTATGGGGAAGAACAAGGGCACTTAATCGTGACTTGCATTAAACTGGTTAACTTCGGAGTTCCAATTTTCATTAAGAAACTCGAAAGTTCATAATTCGCAACATTGTATGAGAAAATAGAACGCATTATCGTTTAATCAGACGCAAGCTTGCTACAGACTAGGATCTATTATTAGTTACTACGATTGTCTTATTTGAAGAAGACAGTAGCGTAAATTCAAGAGTAGAGCAAACTCGAGAAAAAGCTAACTTCTTTCTTTGTTTAGTTGGGAAAATGTTTGCTGAAATGTTGAGTGAGTGGAGCGTATAGGGCGGGTAATGTATAAGGGTGGAATGGGCCCAACAAGCGTTATGGCTTGGCTCCTTCACTCGGGGCCTGCTGCCAACGTCTGGCAATCGCATATAAACCTTATCGTTAGCCCTCCAACTCTGGAGTGATTCTAGACATCTCTTTTTATTGTAACGTTAATAACCCGTTCAGATTTAACAATAAAATTCCAATGATTTTTATAAAACTTCTCTCTCTCTCTCTCTCTCTTTTCGTGTGGGACACTGAGTCGTCCAACGTCCAAAACCTCTAAACAACTAAAACCAAAGAAATATTTTAAAAACTACTTTTATACGAACTTTAAAGCACACTTTACTTCTTTTAAGATCAGTCTTAAGGTCGTAATATATCTAGAGACGGCGAAATAAAAATTTACTGACCTTATTAAAGCCACTATAATATACGTAAATGGAGACTTATTGATCACTGCAATCAACTTTACAGTGGACTTAAGTGTCTGTTTACTACAAATAGAAATGTCACTATGGTACTGCACTCCTATAAGGTAACTTTAAACAGTAACTTTAAATCTAGTTTACATTTTATTACCTAGTCTACTACTGCAACTATATATTTTAAATCGTATATATTTAAGTAAGTGTAGAACAGCTTTTACCTAGCCCTTTAGAGGATCAACGTTTATACTTACTGCTTTTTTATAAACTGTATCAAAATTCTGATTTCCTTGATCCTTAGGGGGCTTTACTCGTATTACCTACTCGTGTTGTTTGCCATAATTTAGTATGACAATCGATCGGATCATGCAAACAATTTCATACGATTTCCGGTAACATTTTGCACAAATGCTCCAGCAAAATAAAATGTAAGAAGTGTGATTTGAAAAATCATAAAGGAAGGTGGATAAAACGGAAATACGCACGCACAATCAAACACAAAAGTTAATAAATGGGTACAACGTCAAAGTAGGTTTTCCAGTGTCATCGATGTGAGGTATACGTTACTTTCGGTTTATTTTCATTATAGATTACATGAAATATAATACCTACCTTACTACTCTCGCCTTGATAGGTACTCTTTGTGCTATCAGCAGCATATCAACTTAGAGTATTGATCCAATAAGTAGGTACTGTTTTTAAATGAAAAATATGAAAAACCAATTGATTGATTGAAACAAACTCGATTCCCTAAAAGGTAAGTTTTTAGAGATATATTTTATATATTAAATATAGGTGTTCGAGATACGCAGTCCTTCTTCAAATCCTCTAGTAAATATACTCTGTCTCTACTCCGTGGAAACGATTAGCATAATTTAAATTACAGTCAACAAATATTTGGTTACTCCCAAGAGGATTTTCAGTTCAGAGGTCGTTAAACTTGAAAGATTTAAGGCAATTAAAGTACTATTTAAAACGAAACCGTTGTAATCCCCTTTAAATGTTTTTTTCCTGAACTCAATTCTGATCAATAGTTGTTGATTTAAAGATTTAATTGTATAGAGTGTTCTGATTATTGCGAAAATAACCACATATTTGTTCTTAAAGGTACTTAAAAATAATCTTGTTCGGGTCAAGGGTGGGGTTTTTATAACTTTGTAAACAAGTAAATAAATAAAAATTTAGTAAAAAAATGCGTCAACAAAATGATAAATATCTTTTCCCGAAAAGCGTATTGCAAGAGTTTTAGAAAAAGAACTGTTAGTAGTTATAAAAACTGTGTCAATAGTCAGCCCTTCAATACTAATGAACTGATAAGGTTTGGCTTGTCCATATTATTATCTTGAATCACGGTTCCTAAAACTACCAAGTCACTTCTGTTATTAAAACGACCGACGGATAGATAACTTTATCTATCTACATTTTGATTTATTATACGACTAGGTTTATTCATAACTTAGATTTTCGAATTTGTCTTTGCTAGAAGCAACGGGATTAACAAGGCATGCCTAGATGATTGTTTAGACATACCTAAGGTACGACGGTGAAGGAGAATTTTTTTATACAAATTCATCAGTATTTTACATCAGTTCAGGTAAATCGAGTATTTGAGCGACTCTGCATACCACACGAAAAGTAATAGAGACAGACTAGCTGACAGAGGCAAGGTGAAAAGTCTACAAGCAAACATTGATTCATATCATCAGAACACTCTATATTGTGCAAGTTTCCTGAAGTAAAACTTGAAGTTATGAAACTCGGAAAGTTGAGAACTCTTCGAAGATATATTTGATTTTGTCTCAATTACTAGAGTGGAGTGTTTATAAAGAGTTTGCAAGACACAGTCACAGTCGCCCGCTACTCGGTTTACGATGCGGCGGCAACACAAACCAGATGTCGGCAAGACTGTTGCCAGCCGCCCCACAGGCCCGGATCTAGGGATGAATGTGGACGAAGGGTGTACTACACTGCAATAGAAATGACGGTCAACATTGAAACAAACTGTCAAGTTGTATCGCGTACTGCTGAATATTTGGGTCGATAAAATTTGTCCTACCTTATATAATGGGTAAATTATGGGAACCTACTATCGTTGTATAAAGTAAGCTAGGTTTCGCAAAAACTGCGCCATGGCATCCCATTTAAACCGTAACAGAGAAAATACATTAGACCATTCTCGGCGCTCCGTAAACGTTCCGCGTATCGTATGCCACCATCTTGAATTAACCCAGTCGCGCTTATCTTCTAAGATGCGCCCCCTGAAAATCGACGCCTCGCCTGTCGCCCGCCGCCCCCTGCAAGAATCTCGTAAAAGGAATTTCTCTCGCCCTTATCGCTTTTTGAAATAAAATGTAGCGCCGAGGCGTCGTACGTGTTTTATTACAAGTCTCCTCCAGGATTTATCTCATGGTCGCCGATGCTGAACCCGTTTTTACAACGAGCAACGTTTGAGAAGGAATTTCGCTTATGCGATTTGTTCCGCTCATGTTCGTTTTTTTTGCGACTGAAGTAATTTTGTTTGCAAGTTGCCTTCTGAAATCGCGTTTGCTACGCGACCCATAACTCGCTTCTAAAGAACAAGTTGTGCTCCACTAAGCTCTCAATTTACTTATCTACTTCACACGGTCACATGACAATAAGTTTTAAAATATGCGGGTTACTTAGTTGAATTGATAACGTTTATTGGTACAAAGTGTAAGCAATTTATAGTAATAAACATAATTTACCGCTTTGGGTGAAAGCTTCGTCTAAAAACATTAAAAAATCAGAAGTATTAGTCATGCAACATAACTTACAATAATCTTTCAACTAAGTAAGTATAACGCGCATGGATATGGTTGCGAGCCTGAAGCTATCAATTTAAGATGTTTATTATTTTTTAGTTTTTTGTCTTCGCTTGCGCTGCTACCCATCTGTATCAGAATAAACAAAAATAATATTTATTTCCCTCTCGCATGCCTAACCGCTTCCCAGTTCGAATGAGGTTTGTTAGACATCAAGAATGTGTTTAATATTAGAAAATTATGCGTATCCGTGTAGTTGAGACTCAAGAGCCGTTTGATTGGATTCAGCAGCCGGTCTGGAGTAGTTTACACGTAAAATGTATCTACAAGCGGCTGATTAATGGCGGGAATATGTCAGCTGTCAAGCTGTCACAACTCGGCAGCTTGTTAGATTCATCGCGCCCTCCTCGCTCGCCCGCGCGCCTGCTGGTAGAGGGTACTTTTTTGGGCAAAGGGACAACGTTTTTTGTCGCGGATAAGTACATCTCTAATTCTGTCCCTTACGTCAGAAACCGTATAGTGGTTTCGAGTTTTCGTCCCGAATAATATCCCCCTCGTTATACCGAAGTAAAGTAAAGGCGCGCGTTATCGTTAAGGCTCTTATTGCATAATTGCATATTCATTCTATCATTTCTTCCTCGACACCATTAGAGGCGTCTAGCCGGCCCACTTAACCCTCCCCGCGGTTCATTTTCACACACGCTACACACTCAAAAGACTTATGGTGATATATTTAAATATATGCCGAGAAGTTTTTTGTAAATGAAATTACCACATTTATTATGGTATGTTTTGGTTTAACCGTATGTACATAGAAGATTTTTCAAAGTCAGCCTGAGTGACGTCGGACAGGCCTAATACATGGCCGGACTTGTGCGAGGTGATTCGTTTTCATTCATGACTGACCGATCCCTGTTTGGGACGTTAAATTTCCGATACCGTCTATCGCATCGCCGTCGACAGATAGCGAAGGCCCGGGCTTTGGTTTTACGTAGATTAGGGTGCGCAAGTAACTTCCATCTGCGCGTATTGACTCAACGAACATAATAGTTTATTTTAGTACAATGAAGAAGGCACGCTCCACATGTGCGACCCTTCCGACTCAGGGCGAAAGTATAAATAAACAAGGCTTGCTGATATCTGTCATCCGACGTATTAGATTTATTTCGGCTGTAGCGGAAGGTGAAGGACCCTGCCCCTCGCGGGAAACACGCCTCGGCTAATGTTTTGTGAGGATATTTCACGCGACGTTTATTGTACGTGATGACATAATCTGTAACTATTTTTCGACGGTTTTTGGTCGGATAATTAAAATAATAGTGAGGGAGGCGCGAAGCGACAATGTTAATTACTTCATTGCAGTTAACTGCTGTGATGTATCAGCTGGCTGCCTGGCTGATTAGAATCCCAAATGTTCCGGCTCCTGCGGAATATCCGTAATAAAAACAAACAAACCGGCGCATATCAACTACTTCAACGCATAGTTTATCTTCGTCGAAACATAACCAATACAGTGAACTAGATCGGGTCCGATCGCGTAGAAAAAAGGTTTTTTGTATTAAGGGTATTCGGGTGGTTTTTTTTGTTGAATTATGTTAATGCTGGAGTGACGCGGGCTCGGCTACCGATATTTAAATTCGGCCGAACACTGGTGAGCGATTTTTTCCCCGGTCCCGCTTGACCCAAACCTATTTATGAGAAAGTGAAAACAGAGGGTGGCAATATTTTCTCTCGCAATTTGTTTTTTGACTCCGAAAAAGGTGAAATTACAGTGTTGTTGGGAACGATAAGCTGCCGTAACTTATTACGGACATCTCCCTTAAGGTGGCGCGTTGGGGGGCTTGCGATGGTAATATGTACTGAAATAAATCACGGCCTTACTTTTTAAACACGTAAAGGTTTCCCTACGTACGTGTTGCGAATATTTTGTTGTTATTAGTTTAAGCGACGGCTCAGACACAGAATGTGTGCTCTTAATTAAATGTACTTAATCCAATTACAGTCTGTCGTGCCAAGACGAACTTACAAGATTGATGCAAATTGTTTATTACAGGCGCACAAATAATGCTATAGAGAAACTAAAAGGGAAGCGGGTTAGAGAGATACGCTAAGCTTATAGGTGTTGACAAGCTCGTTATCACCAGATAACTTAGTTGACTCTACATTCAGCCGACAAAGGGAACATTTCCATAAGAGCCGCCGAAGACAAAAATAAGATGACAGCTCCATTTCACACGCGCGCGGCCAACAAAGGCACGATATTACCGCCACGAGCCCGACGCGAACAAGTGTTTAATTGTACCGTTTTTTATACTGGTAACAAGTGAGATTGGCTCCCGAAGTACCGCTGTAACAATTAGCAATCAGCGGGAAGAAAGAAGCCTGAATGCGATAGGTAATTAATTTTGGCCGTCCATTAGAAACGGGACGAGGAGGGAATTCTGCGCCCAATTATCTTGTATCAATCAAATTAAATCCCACTCGAGTCGGTGTCTTTCACCGAAACTCTAACCGTCTTGCGAATGAATGATAGACTGAAGCAAATATTAGATTGAGATGTCTGAGAACTTTTCAAGGGTGCTAAATCCAATTATTTTGCGAGTACTTCCAAAGGTTTGGATATACATAATTTTATATTCATGTCCTGGTTAAAGTTTTATAATCTTTGAATGCAGGATGGTCAAACTTTTGTCCCAAATAACAAAATGTAATAATCCTTTAAATGGTATCAAGACTACCAAGTACCAAGTTTGTTTAAGAATTAATTGACCAAGCCTATTAAATAGGCCATAGTTTAAGCGAGAGTTTTACTTTGATATCTTTACTTTGTCAACAATTTTGAGCAAATAATAAAGGTTTGTCAATTTGAATAGAACCATTTTGTATTCATTAAACTTTTAAAAACATCACTTGAAAATAAAAAAGACAGACACAAAAATTTTCAACCCGCAAACAAAAAACTAAGGGTAGGTAGATTACTATTTTGTTACAAATAATAACAAAAAAGTAAGCTATAATTATGGGGTCAGGACCTGTTGTTCAGGACTATTGTTGTTGATGAAGGTACCCTTCCATCAGCAGTAGCGAAGTATAACGTTGTCTTCAAGTGTGCCAATGAAATTTGAAGAGTTCTCTCGATTTACCCAGCACCTCAACATCAGATTCTGTATAACTAACTAATGGCATCACTATAATCAAACTAAAAATGCATTTCCAAATAAGTCGTAAATGTACTCAGTGTACGTAGCCGTGTGATGCCGGCTTAGAATAGCATCACCCCATTTCTACCAGTGGGTGTGGTAAAAGGCCATTAAGGGATGAACTCAAGGATTGGGCAGCAGCGTTCCCTGTAAATACTACACCTCGCATTGCGCTCGCCAATAGGCCTGCCAAGCGTAGTGAGTATGGCAAATACCTTCCAATTGCGGGAGGCCCATGCCCAGCAGTGGACTGTTGTCGATGCTGTGGTAAATTGGTTGGTACTCGGACAAACCGAAAAAACTTTTCGCCAAGTCATTTAAAAAATCTGGACCACCTAAAACAGTTGATCTAAATTCTCAGTGAACTAGCAGCTTGTCTAGCTGAATGAACACCCCGATTCGCAGATTGGTTCGTCGATAAAACAAATGGAGCGTTCAATTTAAATAGATTGAATGGATTTATGTTTCATTTGGTGAGATCCGCAATCCGCCGATCCGACATAGCACACGGATTTAGAGTCTGCTGTACGACCGACGGCAGACGACCAACGACTGTGTTGCTCAAATTATTCCGTTCCCATTTAAATTTGAAATTTAGACGACATGTGTGTTTAAATATAATGAAATTTTTACTGGATTTATGGTTGGATAAATAACAGTTTAAAATTAAGACTCTACATAAAGTAGCTATTTGGATTTACTGAACTAAACGACTACGCCCACAAGAAATTACTTAAGCTCGAATCGCCTTTTTCAAAAACTTCAAGCTATCTTGCAGCGAAGTTGCAACTAATCTTAGCTCTTTTAAAAAAGCTCCGCAGCTTTTTCATCTTAATGAATTAAATGTCTAAACATGGAATTCTACTTTAAAGCCCGGCCGGTCTATTAGACGCTGCCGCTGCGGCGCGGCCGGCAATTTATTAAGCTGCTTACGCGGTTGTGTTGTGTGAGCGTTTCAGAGGCAAGAAACGTTTCAGACGGAACTCGCGAGCAATCATAGAGAAGCTATTAACAAACTATCAGATTTGAAGAGCCTTCTAACACGTGCGTATAGATTGAAAAGCACTTTTCTGATTGAGTAAAGAATTAATGAAGTGTATATAATATGGGATTGTTCTTTAAAACGTTGTCGGTCGGTCTGGTAGTTGCTGCTGCAGCCGGCAACTTATTAAACAACCTATGTTATGCTATGAGGTTGTGTTGTAGTGTAGGTACGTCCGCCTTTCAGAGGAGATACGTGTTTTAAAACCGAATTCCACGATAACAAGAGTAAAGCCATTAAAATGTCGAAAGTATCATTTTTGTGTATCTAAACGCGTCAAGTCAAATTTAAGCGAGTTTTTCATGTCAGTCAGTATAAGTAGTTCGTAAGGTTCACTCTATAAGACATTTGTTGCTCTGCGACTCGTCGAGGCTTTTTTTATCTACTCCAGTGTATTACCCTGTAATCATGGAGCATTTAGGAAAAAGTTACAAATAAAGTAGATCCTAAAGACGAACGCGATGTGTGATCTCGAAAGGCTCACGATAATTCATAGTTCATACATAATAATTATAGGCTAAGAAATTTTTTTTCTGAGTCTTTTATCTAGCTGGGGATTGCTAATTTCATACAAGTTGGTCTTTTTGACATCGTTTTTAAAAAAAAGGGTATTAAATTAGTCGGTAGGTATAAGTTTACACTTAGTTAGGTCTGTCTGAAAAGTGGCATATCAAAAAACAGTTTTTTTTTAAATATCTTTTATGCTGCTTGGTTGATTGATTACCTCATTATTCTAAGTTCGGACAAGACCGTGTAGTATTTTGTATTTGGTTTTAGTGTTCTGTACCCAAAGGTCTAAATAGGACGCTACTACTAAGTTTTTGCTGTCTGTCCGCCTGTCACTATCCCATAAACTATTATAGTAAGAGAATTTAAAATTTTACAGGTAATGTTAATAAGTTTATGCTATTTCTACACATAATGGTATGGAACCTTACGTTCGTGAGTACGACTCGCACTTAGCCGATTGTTTAAGTAGTTGCGAACGGAAAATATAAATATCTTTCCCCGAGGCTTGAAATGTGAAAATCAAAATTACAGTGACCAATAAAAATAAATAACAGTTATTTGAGTACAGTACAATCACTAATTATACCCCGCAAATCGGTTCGGTTGGTTGGCCAAAGTGATCTCGAATGCATTTTTGTGGTTCGCGTGCTGGCTGACCATATGACGTCGCGCGTCGGCGTGCCGGCCGCACGCACGCGCTGCGCTATCGAGCCGGGACCAACTGTTGAGTGCCGCTCCTCCCTACTGCCCCTCCAACCGAGAGGGGCCCTCCGCTACCTCCCCCACGCCCCCGCCACAAACACCACCCCCGCGGCCCTCCTACGCGTGACGCGATGACGTCATCACGCGCGCGTGTGTACACCAGTTGTCTGTTAAAGGCATCAATTTCAGTGTGGTATTTAAACACGGTTACAGGAATTACTTATCGCTCAATTTCGTGTTCATGCCTCCGAGCTATTCAATTTTGATCCTCATTCACACGCAACAGCGTTGCAAACCAACTGTTCGTAGTACTACGAGTTAATTGTACAGCAGGATGTAGAGCTTATCAATGTAAATATATTAAAAGTGAAAGTTGATTCATGCTCATTTACAACTACCGCTACGAAACGGATTTCTTAACTTTGAAAATTATTAAAGATACTGAAAATCTATTGCATTGTAGAGCGTGGTCCAAAATCTAAGTATTACTCGGTATTACACTTCAAATAAATGGAACTTCAACATTTCATTACGATGGTAGCTCTTATAAGTGTAATAACGTTTAAGATTAATTTCGTGCAGTTCTCGGTCGGTAAACGATATAATGGGCCCTTGAAGCAGTCTGAGGGCCCTCGATGTGACTCGCGGCCGCTGGGCCCTGGATGATTTTTACAGATCTAGAGATATTCTACGCTGCCTCTCTGTCTTCTGGAGGCAGATTGATTGTAAAGATATAATAATAATAAACAGTTTATTTTTAAACAGATTTAGCTTAAACAATTTAGTGCTACAAATATGATTAAAAATATAATAAGAACGCAGTGCGTCTAAGTTAAACCATGTATCCGGCAGTGTATCGGCTTTTAGATTTAGGAATGTTTCATGAAAAAGAAGCAACGAACGTCGTAATAAAAACAGACGTTTCACTAGTAATCGCAAAATATACTTAGGTAGGTAACTAAACACTACAAAAAACGGAATAAACATCAAACTTTAATTATCAAATAGTTAGCAACAACACGTCGTCCTTTAGAAGAGAAATTTTCACTGTGATCCAAAACAGTTAGATAAAAACGAACCATGTAGGTAGGTACTTAATCAAAGTATTATTATAAAGATAAAGTACCTCTATCCGAAGAGTGTATGAACTCGCCTTGAGGCACCGCCTTGATGCTTCGGCGCAGACTTTTGACAAATGAACTGAGCGCCCAAACGGCCCCTGAATGGTAATGAAAGTGATACGAGCCCAAATTCGCCGACGACACAGCTCCATTTGAATACGCGATACCGGAGGAGCTCATCTCACATAAAAATCTAATAAGCGACATACCAAGTGGAGACACGATTTGGCAAGGTATTTGAAAACATCGATCTCTACAGAATGGAAGATGCAAAATTCCAATAAGAAATAGACACCATTCGCTCAGCCGGCTCAATCAAGTCATCTGCTACGAGAGTACTGCACCCAAACAAAATAGATAAGAATAGGTTTGTGTTTAATTATAAGAGAGGCAGATTGGCAGATTTCCCGTACCATCGATGGGAAAGTTAGTTAGGTATACTTTAAAATTAATCGTAACAACTTGTAAGTAATCTACGACATCCTCTTTTGGCGGAATAAATATTTTAATCTCGGACGAATAAAAGAAATGAGAATAATAATTTCCCGTTCTACAAAGCCTTTCTCGCCAAAGTTTGTATGAAGAACTTGTCAAAACTTTGGGTGTGTTCGCGACGTGATGATTAGGTGCTCGTCAAGAGATGTCACCCTCCCCCCTCCTCCTCCAGTAAACCTCCACAAATCTCGAATTTGACACCTGTCTATGTTAAGCCAGACATATTGGAACTCCAAACTTAGCAATACCAACAACTCTGCCATGTAAGCCCCAAATATTTTTCCGAATACACGAAAACGTCGTTAACGTAAAGCAATTTCATGTGATTGTTCGGGAAAGTACGGCGTAATTGACTCTAGGCAGCTTATTGGTACGACTGTAATGACGTATCAGCGACGTAGGTAATATAATTTTGGAGAGGTTGAGCCGAACGTCGGGGACGACTCAACTTTCACGGGGATTTATACACGTGACACATTCGGGGCAAAAGGCGGAGGACGGAAACTGCCCCGCGATAAATCTCGGTTACACACTTGAACAAGAGCCTTGCCTCGTCGCCGCGCGACGTGCGGCCACGACGGACGTCCAACGTCCAGGCACGGCACCGGCGAGTGTGGTAAAACTTCTCCAACATGGCTCCCCGGAGACTGCCCACACTTAATTACCCATCCGAAATTCCGCGCAGATAATAAAGTTAAATTGAGTAAATTGCACAGGTGGCCGACATAATGTGAACTCGTTGTTATACAGTTTAATGGCACACCGTTCTGCCTTTTTACAGCCACTTAAAAGTTGTCTTGTTAATAGCGATCGCTTCACTTCTGAACTGTGTCAATTAGCAACATCATGATAATTTAGAGTTACAGTATCTGTTTAAAGGCTCCTCGCCTTCCTTTATCGCTCTGTTACTCTGCTTATTTCACGACGCGAACATCATGTTGATTGAGAAAGTTTTAACTCGGTAGAAACGGTATGCGAGCAGCAAAAATGTTAACAAAAACAAGAGTACCTTTATATTGAATGTATTGAGCATTCTTAAGCTCAGCTATCTAGTTTAAGTATCTATCTACACAAATACACCATTAGTGAGCGATAAAAAGAAACTTGAGTAGCCGTTTAGCGGTGTGTCGAGTCGACAGCCAGCGTCGGTCGCCGGTCGAGCGACGAGACGAGTAGTCGAGTAAGCAGCTCGATGGTCGCCGCCAGTTTACACAAATTGCGCCAATTGCCGCTTCACTCCGACGCCAATTGGATTACGAATCGAATTTCATTCGCCAAAATGCGGGGCGCCCTGCGATGCCTCGTTTACCGCACTGCATTAGCGATAGCTACTCCGCTTCCACATTATTTCCCTTCATCGCTCCCGCTGTTCGAAGCTAAGTTACTTTCTTTGTAAACTCGAATACTTCGCTTTGTTCAGAGCACTACATAAACATGAAACGTTTCACGATCCAATACAATCGCGCAGTTGTGTACGCGGTACGATTTGAATACTACAGTAGTTCACATCAAATTGTTAACAAGTTCGCTTACACGCGTGTGGCAAATAGTTGTCTACATTCTATGGCTCGACAAGTCGTGTCAACGACACACACAGTTTATGGCTTCAATATGTTAACTAAATGCAAATAACAACACCATGTAGATACGCATCTAGATACGCGCTAATGGTGCGAATAAATTTCCTTTACGTACACGCTTGTGCGCGTATTGTTACGCTGCGTAACATATTATGTCAGGATATAACACAATTAAAATAAAATGGGTATCATCAAAGGCTGAACCGTTATGAAATGTGGAATCACAACGAACCATTAAGTTCAGGATATAATGACAGAAACAGCAACCGGTAAATAAACAAGTTTAGTAAGTACCGCGACTACGGACGAATCGTCCTGTTATTCCGTTGCGTAAAACATGGTCATACAGGTTTTTAAGTAATGGTTTTGTCAAAAGGAATCGTAGTTAATATGGAGGATAGAGCCACCTAGGAGATAACGGTAGCTCCGGCCATAAAGAGTATCATCACATGGAGGTACATGCGGTCCTTAAGGCGCTGAGCGCTCACACGGGACACGGGTAGCTCTATTAGTGCGTGTTCTGAATCGGCATGCGCTCATTACCGCGCCCTATTCATTACCCGGCTAAATAACTAATGGCTTCGTCTTAGCACGTCTCGGGGAGAGCAGTTATTTTCAATGAAGTCGCCCATCTCCCGGCGTCGTTGGCTCTTAGCTCGCGAATATTAACACTTGCTCTGCGGGGACGCTCGTTGCGAGTGTCGACGCGGAAAACGTGTCCCAATGTTTATGCTCTGGGAAATTACAGTCGAAATGTAATTTCCGACGACAGTGCTATCTTTGCAGTGAACTCGCTTGGTGATAATGCGAAATCTGAACAGGGACAATGGAGACGATAAACGTTTTGACGAATTTATGCTCAAATAAAGCTGCCTGCGCCATGAAGGTAGAATCACGAATAAAATTGCCAAAATTAGTACCATTCATGAAATCACTATAACATCATCATTTTCTGTCCCATATGTGTCTTTTTTCGTGCCTGCCAAATGGTAGATGTAGCTTTAGTTAATAATCTTTTCCCAACCAAATACAGAAGACAAACAAGGCGTTAAGCGTAATGTAGGCTTTATTTTCGCAGTACACGAGCGGCGCTACGATGGGCGGCGGATGCGGCGCGGCGGGCGCGCGGGTGCCCACGGCGGCGTCGCCGGCTAATACGGCCTCGTCGTCCTCCTCCAACACGGGCTCGGCTGGCGGCACGCGCTCCACCAGCCTCAGCACCGCGCCGCCGCCCCCCGCCTCCTCCGCCTCCACCACCGGCGCCTCCGGCGAGCAGCTCTCCCGCACCAACCTCTACATCCGCGGGCTCAGCCAGAACACCACTGATAAGGACCTCGTCCAAATGTGCCAGATGTACGGATCACTTTTATCAGTATCAACTTTCGGGATCGAATATCGAGAACGATTATTGAGATTCGGTCTCTGTTTTCAGGTACGGCAACATTATCTCAACAAAAGCAATACTGGATAAAAATACGAATAAATGTAAAGGTAAACAACATTCTTAACCGTACGTCCTTTTTACACTATCATAGCAATCTTTGACCTTTAGAATGAGTCTGTGCATAGATTTTTTCACGTATGTATATGGAATTATTCTATTTCGATTTATATACGTACTGTAATAATTAGTTATTGCATCAAATTAAATATTGGTAACAGAATTATTTAATGCAGTATTAATATTTTCTAGAATACCATATACCTTCATTAAACTAACCCCATCTATGGTGAGACTTTTTCCAATATATGCACGAACACTAGATTCTTGATTTGGTTCATATATTTTACGACATATCCATAAGTTACCGTATTTATTTCACAGTAAGTGTTATTTACTAGTAGAGAATCATTTTCACTTGAGTATTTGCACTTCTTAAAGCACAGAAGAATAAAAATTCCGTCTCGTTCGAAGATGCACAGTATTTTTATACCAACTTATATCACAACGATTTATCAATGTCACATTCTCATCACGCTACTTGCGAGTAAGCGATCTACTCGTGCTCATTAGATACATACAGATGTATTATAGTAACTGTTATTTATTATCTTTGATATCTTAGAAACCCTATTTAGCATGAATCATCATTTTTTAAATAATCGGCGAAGTTGTGTTGATATGTGTAACTTGATGTTATATTTTGTTTCGGCAGGTTACGGTTTTGTAGATTTTGAGACGATCGCGTCGGCCGAGGCAGCTGTAAAAGGATTACAAGCGAAAGGTGTTCAGGCCCAGATGGCTAAAGTGGGTATCTGGTTCCTGCGTAGACTGAACCGTGTACGTTGTGCATGCAAGTAATACTATTTATGACTAACCGCCTGCTCCTAACCCGCTCTCTTATCCTATTTGTTGTGCTCCATCATCTTCAAGTTGTGGATTCTGGTAATGAAAGTTATATATTTTATTGGTTTTAGAAATAATGATATCATAAAGCCTTAGATGGCAAGAAATACTTATAAAATCTATTCCTACATCCCTATCCCTCTAGACCTTAATAAAATTCCTGGTACTCAATAGATTGAAAATATAACTTCGTCCGATTAATTTCTGAAATGTATACCTACGATAAAAGTATACAATAATATTGTTGGGCTCTATCACTTGAATTATTCTTGTGTGGGCAAATAGTAAAAAGAAATATTCTAGCATTACTCAGCCAAAATGGATTTCCTTCCTATTCCATGTTTTTGTGAAGATCGGACGACTCAGCAAAACTTAGACAATGCTGTCTGCGTTCCTTATTGACTTGACCCCGTATTCCTCCTCCCCTTACTTATAGCTTTAGTATTTACCCTATTATCTATTGAATAAGAGCTGTAATACGTATTTGAGCAGTACAATTAAAAAGCGTGTTTTCTATTGTAAAATGTTTGTTAGATTTGAGATTTCTTGCATATTTGTAGAATCAGATTTCAAAATCCTGTCCAAAGTGAAAACAGTTTGAACTATTCTCTATAGTAACTTAATGCCTATGTTTGTTTGATTCAATAGATGTTTGAAACGTGTCTAGACGTAGGTCCTGTGTTTAGCTCGTCGACGTAAATGGGCGTTAAACGTTTGGAATGTACCGGTGATATCACCGAGCCAAATTCATACATTTATCATTTAATTTGGAAATCATCGCGAGCGGTAATTTTGCGCGTTATCGCTCGCCTGTAACACGTATGTGTTGTAAGTATTCACTCCCCTCAGTGGTGCGCCAATATAACGCTTTACTTAATTCTTTACTTGGAACATTGTTTCACCCTATTGATTCTATACTATTGTCGTATGCTTCAGCGTTATAACAATGTATAATTGTATTCTCGCTATCGGGCTCTGGGTATTCCTATGCTTTCAATATTATACCTAAATTAGTGTGTATGCGACTTTTGACTAGCTTAATCTCTATGCTGATGTATATGCCCATCTCGTTGATAACACCTACCTAATATAGTATGTTAGAACAATCTGCTGATTTACGTCAAAGCTGGCTTCAGTGTCTAGATAATCTATGCGGGCTTCAAGCTACTGTACTCTAAATTTACCTTCAATATGGCCACGATAAATGCTTAGATGTATTAGTTTAGGCAAAAAGATCAAGTTCAATATATTTTGTAAAGTTACGATTTCAATATACGAAACATCAGGTTTTCTAAATCTAAACTTAATTCATATTCAAAGACTAAAAATCAATTTCAAAAACCTTACAATTCGAGTCACTACCTATAAGCTGACAGAACAGTTGCTTCACCTTCCTCTCGTGGGGTATTTCAGCAACAAGAGCAGGACCCAACCAACCTGTACATGGCGAACCTGCCTCCGCACTTCAAGGAGAACGACGTGGACCAGCTGCTGGCCAAGTTCGGCCAGGTGGTCTCCACTAGAATCCTGCGCGACACCCACGGACACAGCAAGGGCGTGGGCTTCGCGAGGATGGAGTCCAGGGAGAAGTGCGAGCAGATCATTCAGGTGAGAAAGAACCATGAACCACCTGATGTGTAATCCTAATTGTCCCGAGCCATGTTCACGTGAAGGCCTAAAAGAGGCAAAGCCAATAGCGAGCAGTGGCCAAGCATTGGTCCAAGGTCTTATAACCTAGGTTAACATCATCGATTTGATGAAGAAGAAGAAGGTTAGAAAATGCTTGAGGTATTTCGCCTTCTATTTTTTCTTTTAGCAATGTAATGTAATGATGTAGGCTGATGTGATATCTTCTATAGTATTGTAGCACGCGTTAGTTACGGCTACGTCTTTGGCGTCTATAGTCCATTGAATAAAAACTTCTAGAGTGCGAGCGTTAGTAACGTAAAATGTTTCTTCAGAAACATGTCAAGAGTCCCTAGGTAATAAACATACTAAAACCCCGGGACACTAGGAGGAGCCCCGGAGTGGGGGGAGGGGGGGAAAGGGTCCATTTTTTCATTTTTCGCTTAAATCTCAAAAACGGTACATGTTAGAGAAAAACGTTCAAGGAAAAGATGAAAGGCCATAAAATTATCTACAAGTTATACCTAAATCACTTTTTCCTATACCCTACCGTTTCTGAGTTACACGCATTAAAAAATGATTTTGGCTCAAACAATTTTCCCATACTACATACCCATGTTTATCACATCAATCGATCAAAAAATATTTCTTTCTTCCATAAAACTCAAATGTGCAACTTGTGACCGGCACTGATAGATTGCTCTTGATTAGGTCTATCATTGGTAAAATAAACACATTCCTCCATGGAAGCCTTTAGGAGGAATCGATTGTCAAAATATTATATTAGGGCAGTTTTAGTTACTGAACTTGGACTATTTATTTTTTTCTTCCAAAAAAACTCAAAAGTGCAACTTGTGACCGGTACCGATAGATTGCTCATAATTAGGTCTATCATTGATAAAAATACTAGATTCCACCATGGAGGCGTTTAGGGGGAATTGAATTTTATTAGGGTAGTTATGATACTTTATTTTGACAATCGATTCCTCCTAAAGGCTTCCATGGAGGAATGTGTTTTTTTTACCAATGATAGACCTAATTAAGAGCAATCTATCAGTACCGGTCACAAGTTGCACTTTTGAGCTTTTTGGAAGAAAAAAAATAAAATGTTCAGGTATCGTAACTACCCTTATAAAATTCAATTTCCCCATAAACGCCTCCATGGTGGAATCTAGTATTTTTATCAATGATAGACCTAATTATGAGCAATCTATTGATACCGGTCACAAGTTGCACTTTTGAGTTTTTTTGAAAGAAAAAAATAAATAGTCCAAGTTCAGTAACTAAAACTACCCTAATATAATATTTTGACAATCGATTCCTCCTAAAGGCTTCCATGGAGAAATGTGTTTATTTTACCAATGATAGACCTAATCAAGAGCAATCTATCAGTACCGGTCACAAGTTGCACATTTGAGTTTTATGGAAGAAAGAAATATTTTTTGATAGATTGATGTGATAAACATCGGTATGTAGTACGGGAAAATTGTTTGAGCCAAAATCATTTTTTAATGCGTGTAACTCAGAAACGGTAGGATATAGGAAAAAGTGGTTTAGGTATAACTTGTAGATAATTTTATGGCCTTTCAACTTTTCCTTGAACGTTTTTCTCTAACATGTACCGTTTTTGAGATTTAAGCGAAAAATGAAAAAATGGACCCTTTCCCCCCCTCCCCCCACTCCGGGGCTCCTCCTGGTGTCCCGGGGTTTTGGTATGTTTATTACCTAGGGACTCTTGACATGTTTCCGAAGAAACATCTTACGTTACTAACTCACGCACTCTAGACCCCCTTTAGAGGTACTCATTCAATGGACTACTAGTCGAGTGTGGGGTTAGGTGAGTGAGGCCTATACGATATTCTGTAATAGGTACGCCCGACAATCCACGAGAAAAATCCAATAGCGCTGCGACATGGCTACGTTAAATGCTGAAGGCATTAGAAAAGGCAGCCCAATGACATTCAAAAACTTTCCCTTTCAATGAATTTTCTCACAGGATTCTTCCTTATAATTAGCGATGTAAAAGATCCCTTGGACTGAGTTGCGTTTCCCTTCAGCTGCGCCAGCGCAGACAATAATCGTGTAACTTTTGTGCTACGGCGGCGTAGACATCATAGCACCCTCGTAGCAATATGAAACCCTTTTCCATTTCACGCTACAACAATGCAGAAAGCAGGACAACAGAATACCAACAATATAGAAGAGTTAATTCTTGAGCTGAAATCTAAATAGTACGAGTATCAAAAGATTCATATCCCATACGAAGAGAGAGAGAGAGAGAGATAGCAATAAATAAACAATTTTTTTCTTTCCAGATGTTTAACGGCAACCCGATCGCCGGCGCCAAAGAGCCACTGCTAGTGAAGTTTGCCGACGGAGGCAACAAGAAAAAGGCGCTCTATAACAAACAGGACAACAACGGCCGCGCGTGGAGAGACAACAACGAGTCCATCACGCAGGTATTTACAAGAATACAGGCACTCACACACAACGGGTTATCAGGTCAAATCAGGCAACGTCTATTCTAAAGATTCCAAGATTTTCAATCGTTTTATTCAAGTAGATTCACAACGAATATCAACTTTTAGAATGTGAGCAAGTTACAATACAATACTGTCACTGATTAAATAACTTAGTCATTGTAAAAAAAAAAAATCGTAGTAGAAACGCGGCACGAGTCGGCACGACCTGGCAAAATAAGAAGAGAATTGTCTTATTGTTGGTCCGACTGTCAAAGTAGCCGTCCCTAGCCATGTCAGAGTAATGAGAAACTTTTCAAAAAATTGTGGAAGTAATGCCTTGCGGTTCCAGGCAATGGGCGTGAGCGGCGTGTACGCAGGCAGCGTCAACGCGGCGGGCGGCGGCGAGTGCGCCGGCGTGTACCGCGGCGGCGCCGGCGTGTACGGCGTGGCGGCCTTCCACCACCACCCCCAGCTGCACCACCACCACCACGCCGCGCACCCCGCCGCCTGGCTGGCCCCCTACGCGGCCCTCATCCCGCCGGCGCACCCCACGCACCACGCCGCGCACCCCGCGCATCCCACGCACATACCCATCGACTCCGTGCCTAGCCAATACGTAAGTACCGCTACAAACAGATTGTAAGAGAGGCTCAGGGTCGACGCGACAATTCAAATCAAAGTAACTAATAAAATGGAATAAAAACATCGTCAGTTACGAATGTGAAACGGCCATTTTAAGAACAATCAGTCAGAAAGACAAAATCCACAAACGACTGATGTTTTGTTCTCCGTTTTCCAGGTAAACTGGGACAGCTTAAGGCCGGAAAATGAATTATACGTGAGTGTTAATGCATTGCTGTCGAAGCTGAACGCTCTGTAACCTTCACTGCCCCGTTGCTTGACCCTCCTTGTTGTGGCGCCTCTCTCATCTCGCTTGCTCACCCTGGCTGGCTGGTGGCGCTGAGTACTGACGTTTGTTTGTATGTTGCAGTACTTCGCGTCGCACCCGTACCAGTACTTCGCGGGCCCGACGCCGCCCATCATCCAGATGCCGATGGACAGCGAGCACGCGTCGACAGCGGCGTCGCCGGACGAGGCCTACCAGCCGTACCCGCCTCCCAAGTAGAGTAAGCCACGCTACAATCCGTGCTGTACACGAGCCAAAAAAAATCAAAGCAACTGTGACTTTTTACAATGTTAATTTGTTTTAGTTTTAATTTGCGGCCGTTATAGACTTCATCGAAAGCTCGGGCCGCGACGCGCTCGTGTCGCCGTCGCCGGCGCCTTCTAGTTATTAAGCCTAATTAATGATACTTTCGCCTCGACTATTTATTTCGGTCTCGGATCCTCTTGGCTTTGCGCTGGACGTTCGATTCGCTGTGATGATGTTTTGATGAGGTCTTTTGACGGTTCGAGGATAGGATTTGATGTATAGATATAGCTGCAATTTTAAATGTGTTTTACATTATAATTTTATTATTGTTTTATGAAAATTTAAATTTAAGATTTTAGGCGCAGGTTTTGAACATGTTGACGACAAGTTTATTTAAGATAGTTAGGTATTTATTTTAGCATAGTATAATTTCATGAATTGAACTTTAAAATTTTGCCTCGTCCGTCCGACGGGGCCGAGAATAAATTATTTTAATTTCAGTGTCATATTTAAAACTATAAGAAAGAATAAATCAAATCAGAAATGGAATCAAATTATATCGAACAAAAGCTCGTGCAATCCAAAAGGTCAGATTCTTGTAGGTGTAAATATTTTAAGTGTTGGCGACGTATGTTTTAGTTGAATTGAATTTTGAATTTTACATGTTATCATCCTGAAACAGCGGGATAGAAGGCAAGCAATATCTGAAGTGGTTGGCTAGAAGGATAAGTGGAAATGGTCATATCATGTGGAATCAAAAATATTATGCTAACAAAGTTGTAAAGAATAGAGAAGTGAAGTTATGTGTGTAATGGTTAAGAAGGGTGGACACACCGATTAGATCTTGTACGATAAAGTCGTGAAGATTTAGAATCTTCCGTGAAATAAGTATTTATAAAATACAATAGAGATGTTAAATTTGTAAGTCAGTTGTAGTTAGACAGTGAAGCGGGCTTGTGAGAGCAGCGAGTGTTAGGAGAAGGTTATCTGCGAGCAATGGCGACGCGCGCCCTCGCACACTCAGCGTTCAATATGTATTTGGCATGGTGCTTTAATGTTTTATTTCAAAAATGGTACTAAACGGTACTGGCTAAGAACAATACAGTATTATCACCGCGAGTACATTCATATTGGTGCAGTCTTCCAAGGAACGCTCGCACGGCAATAATTTCTTAAAAGCTTTTCATGGAATTTTACAAGAAATTTATAAATGCGCGATTATCGTAAATTGATAAAACCTCTAGTGCCTGAACATCTTATGGCCACTTGACAATGTATGTAGTTGTAATGGTAAAATATGACCTAAATATACCTGCTATACCTACGTATGAAATGTGTACGTTTATACTTTACGAAGAACCTCGATGTCCACCTACGAATGTTTGATTCATCACAATTAGTGTAGTGATTCTCTTAGTTTTCGTTCTGTACATATTTGGATGCAATGCAATAACTGTTCATTAAGGATAACGTCGTTGCCAAACCCCTTTACAGACTGAGTTTGTGTATACTGTAACCAGAATAATTTCCGCGTTTTAACCCCGCAACCCTAGTATGGCCAAGAGATACAAATCTCCGCTGGGCGAGCGGCGAGCGGCGCGCGGGCGTGCTCGCGCCCGTGCCCGTGACGTCACTCAGTGCCCAGCGGCCACGGACTTCCAATGTAACGTCTGCGCTTAAAGGCACAACCGTGCTATAATACGGCAACATTTAGCAATAAGCAGTTGTATGTAAAGTCTATTTATACATTTTACGAGTCTATACAAATTTTTGTACGTTAAAAACTCATGTTCGATACGTGAATAATGAAGTGATCCTTTTTTGAGAATCATGTACTGAATCAAGTGTAGTTGTTATTTTGTAGGCGGTCGGCACATTCCACTAGAAAACTTCAAACAAAAATTCCACGATTGATTTCCACATTATGAAATGTAAAGGATTTGAAATCCAAAGTGTAACACCGTTTTGGTGTAAAGAGCACTTTTTGTACCATCACGTAGGTTTTGGGTACACTTTATGACTTTATATGAAATTTGATATTTTTATATTGAATATATATAAATTATACATGGATATGTATACATGTATATACATTGTTGATGGGTACGAGTAAAAGCCTACTATATCGCAACTGTTTAATTCTATTTTGGCACGGCAAGAGTTTCATCAGAACCAAAGTATACAAATCATTAAAATCAAGTAAGAAGTAGGAAAATATTTTTACAACTCAGGGACTGAAGACTAGTTAAAGTTTGATATATTAACTGTATTTTAACTGACGATTAAGCGGTAACCACTTTGTTCAAAACCTGTGAACCGGGTTGAGAGAATACAGGTACCGGAGTAGTCGACGACAGGTTTTGAATGAACACGTAGTCTGAATGTAGCTCTGTATTTATTGTTTGTTTCAGTTCGTTCAGGAAAAGGCTGAATTTGTACTGTTGTTCCGTAACTTACTTTCAGAGTGTACATAAAGTTAGCTCGTGACTGTCATTACTTACTAACTTCACTAGAGGCACACACTCAGTACTTAATAGACGACCGAGTCGCAAGTTGCAAGCACGTAGCGATAGTAGGCACTAGCTGAGTGCCGTATACCGTACGCCGCCGGACAGACCCGACCTCCGCGACCGCCGCGACCAACACCGCGCAGCAGGCCGCCCGACACCCACAAATCCTCACAAAGGCTAATGAAAAGTGAGATTTTTATTAGTATTTGAGTAAAACGTACTGAACCATAATACTCCGTAGAGCAGTATTATACTCGTATAATATCTGATCAAGCCAAATTTATTGAACTGAATAAGAAACCGCCTTTAATTCTTGTGAAAAATTTAATAACCATGAAGTGCAATGTAGTACCGAGTGTCGCGTGGTACTTAGTTAAGTAATTCGATCGTTTAGTGTTCGACGTACACTGTGGCTTCCTGTTAAAGCAGTCTTCCGATAGATATTTCCGCTGAATTTGCATTTAAAGTCGATGTCAACAAATGAACACATATTTACTCGTGTAAGTGTGCACCCGATGTTACGTTACCCTTCCCGAGTCCTCCCTGTGTGACCCCGAGTGACCCGCGCGGTACCTCGTCCCGTGTTGTGTGTTGTACCCTTTGACCCCGAGCCCACCGACACTACCCCTGCCCGACACCGATAGTGACTTGTAACATAGCGTGCCACGGATCCTGCGTAGATCACCGTCAACGGCAACAATATAAGAGCATGAAATTATTTTTCTAATGCTTTCCTTCCATTTTAAGCAATAAATTACTTTGATGGTAGTGCCTTCAGCTTCCTTTAAACTAAATGGACAAATAAATGGATACAATATAGCAGTTGCATGTGCTTTACACAATATTTTTACAGGTAATAGAGAACTTACCGTATTCATAAAACGTAGCGATAATGTAAAAACTATTTGTAATAACAACTGAAAGAGATAATGTGGCTGTCTAATCGTTGCATTTTTCACACATGATGTAAAAATCGGGAGTAAAATCGTAGATGTTCCTAGTAAGTCACTTCAATGTTCTTGACATGTGTGATACGAGCTAGACCCCGGTGCCCCGCGCGCCCACCACAGAAACACAGTGAGCACAAAATGCGTAATGTTGGTAATCTTGGGGAACCAATTCCTAAATACCAAAACAATGATTCAACTACAGATCATGTCGATGAATAAAATTGAAGTGTTAAGTAAATGTTTTTAAATTTAAGTCGTTTAAATATAAGAGAACGCTCGACTCGTTTGAAAAGTGAATGAATAGTGAAGCTATAGGAACGACGACGAAAGACGGCTAGTTTGTAGTCCTAGGCTTAACTATAGATAGGATAGAATAGCAAAAAATGTTTCGACGCTAAGAGATAGATAGAATAGAGCCCTAGATTAATATATTTCCGTGCGGGGGAAGCGCGCGCGCCGCCTGGCCGCTCTAGGGTAGTTTCCTTTGTTAGTTTATTAAATAATTTAATTTGAATGGACTGAGGCGGCCGCGCGGTGCGCTCGCCGACCCCGACTCTAGCGTAAGGGAGATCTAAGAAATTAGTGAACACATTCTTGGGATAAGTTTCAGTTGAACAAGTTTGCTTTCACCTCTTTTGTTATGTAGTTGACTAAGTGTAAAGAAAGAAATAAAAGAAAAAAATCTGTCGGAAGTGGTGTCGATACGAACGTATTTGTCCAATGTGTATTAATATAGTGTGGTGTTCTACCCAGCAGACTAGTCTAGATACTAGAATAGTTTAGATAAAAATTTAGTTAGGTAGTCTAGAAATACGAAATGCAAAAATAAAAACTTCATAAAATGTAAAAAAAAAGAAATGAAATTGTTGGTAAGAAAGAATATTTTTAAGGGACATGTTGCTTCGTTGTGTTAATGATGTGAGGTTTGGCATAACTATGATAATAGTGTAAACGCATTTCTCGCAGAGAAACGACAGAGGAAAGTTATGTATCTATTTTGTTACAAAGTGTTTGCAAGTTTCTATATTGTGCTATGAGCATTTTACGTGACCCGCATTATTTATAGTTATGCTGAATGGAAACTAAATAATATATAAAATAAAACAAAATGGTACTAAGAGGCATGTTTTATTGTGACGAGTCATGTTCCTTTGCATTGAACATATTTTGTAAGAGCAAATGATTGAAATAAAACAAGCGAAACCAAAATTAGTTCGTTATTTCGTTCCCTACTCTCCTACCCTGAATTTTAGCTGGTATGTAAATGGTTGCTTAGGGTTCTTGGTTTTTTTTTTATATTTCAAAAACTCTTTATTCAAATTAAAAACATAAAATACAAAGAAACTGCCCACAATATGCTTCAGCAAACGGTGAAACAAGATGTATATTTTCAGCAACATTCGTCATCAAGTGGATAAAGTTAGAAACATATGCGATAAAAACCTAATCTATAATTCGCCCAAACACTTGCAGCATTGCTCCGCTGAATTGTGATTGAAATTTTTTGGACAAGATAAGAACCAGAACGAAAATCCAACTCCTTATCCACCAGCCGGCGGTCAAACTCAGTTACAAACTTTCTTGCCTCGGACCTCCAAACACCTTTTGAAATATTGATGTGGACAAGTGAAAAAAAAATCATTTAAATGATCTAATTCGAGTATCTCGAAGATACATGGACAAATATTTAAGATACGCTTAAGATGGCATACCTTCTGGAAGAATTATGAAAGAAGTTCATCGCATAGTACAGAAGAAAATCGACTGCAGGAATCTACAAAATGTAGAAAATGTAAAAAATAGTTTAAAAGCACCAGCAAATGGTGATTGATAAGAAACGACACCTATTATAAGACAATGGGGCATGAAGTTTTTATGAAGATATCTCTAGTGAAACTCATTTGGAATACCTTAAAGTTTGTTTATTATTGCTATCATCATTGTACACTGCATACAGTTTCATCAGCGAAACACACAATTTCGTTTCCAGTTTTATAACATCAAATAAAATGCTAATACACGTAAATAACATATAGATATTTGAGTAGAAATGTATGCTGTGTAGAGATGTGCGTAACAATTCATGAAGAAAAGGCATGATAACTACTTTTTAAAACGATATTTTGTATGAAAATACGAATAGGTGACGTGATGTATCGCTAATTTTAATTGGAGTCAAAACTGTCACTTTCATATTGTTAATCTGTTTATTAATCCAAACTATGAATATTTCGAAAAGCTATAAATGGAGCATATAGTATTTTTGGACAATAGTTTTAAGCCTCCAAAGTTGGGAAAGTTGTTCACTTTCATGGGCTGGTTCCTCCCTTGAAAGGAAGTTAGTACATTTCCTAGATAAGAATCTCAAATCAACAATGTTCGTAAAAAAGTCTACCATTTTGTAACACAGTTAAAATAACAACACCCCAAATCTACATCAAACTTTTCTACTCAAACACCAACAACATCTACATAGAAGAGTAGAAATGGCTTACTCTACGCGCCCGCGTGCTTCGCCTTGAATATCCGTAGCGTGTTGTCTGTGGAGCCGCTCACCAGCAGAGAGGCGTTGGACCAATCACAGCACAGCACCTTGTCCTCGTGACCACTCAGCTCGTACAGCGGGGTGCGCGGGCTGTGGGAGGGAGGGATACATTTAGTATGAAACACGAAAAGTGATTAGTGTGTGACAGGAAAAAAAAACATCTGGAAATATCTTAAGGAGTTAACCAGGTCATGAAATTGAAAAACTTTCCTCCAGGAATCTAGGTTGCAAATCGCAATATAGAAAATTGGACCGCCTGTAGAAAATGTACCAGTCAATCTAATCAAATATTATTAGAGGCCCAAATTTTTTCTTTCATATCGACCTTATTATAAATACTTTGGGTACTTTGATCCTATTATTCCCTAGGTTAGGTAGCGAAACCCGGCAGAGAACGGGATAAGGCAAGGATAATGATGAGTGAGTAGCATTTTACTGGTAAGAGTGATACAGAAATCTGATGGTGGCAGCACACCAATTTTTCAACAAGATTCTAATTTTACACAGAATGTCCCTATTGCAAACACGCTAGCTAACAGGATGGGATAGGTATAGCTTATTAATTTTTATTTACGTATTCTAATCTACAGAAGATAAAATGCAGGTAATATTAGTAACTTTTGGCTTATATTAGTATTTCCTTCAGAGTAAAGACACGAAACAATAGCGATTAAAATTACAAATAAAAATTCTTGCAAAATTACAAAATTAACAAATAATATGGTACAATTTCGTATGGTTTTTCTTTGCCCCTATAGCAATATGTACACAACTACGGCTGCGATTATAATATTACTAGGATCAGAATATTGTTCTAATTCTCTTGTGTTTTTACAATGAATATTTGTGAATAATAAGACAATAAATAAGTTAAAAATAATTTGAATAAGACTCACCTCCTAGTTTCCCAGAGCTTGACTTGCCCGTCGTAGCCGGCTGATAGGAACAATGTGTCGCGCGTTTTAGACCAGCGCACACTCTGCACCCAACCAGTGTGCGACGTGAATGTGGTCTTCACTATGCTCTCTGGAACAAAACATAGGATTCTTTACTCACATCAGCCTACGGAAGTCTACAAGTAGACGTATGCAAACCGCAGGCTACGCCAAAAAGAACTCCCGCCTTCGCCATCGCTACTCGTCAGCATGATGCTACCAGTACTAGCAAATAAATAAACTGTCCGCTTGATGCGATTGTCGGCTTGGTGCGATTTCATGTTTTTGGATTCAAAAAAGTCGGCTTGGTGGGATAAGATGTATGAAACTTTTTTTGGAGTCGTCAGAGTGCAGAAAGTCGGGAACAGCGAACCAACCGCTCTCTCTAAGCCATCGGTCCATCTGGCCTGAGTGCGTCCAAAGCTACGCTTGCCGAAGCGTGGCCTGCACTCGCCCGCTGACTCCACCGTCCGTTCTCTCCGTACTATTAAATAAGGTTCACGAAACTACTGAATCAGTACTATTCGCTTCTTCTAGAAAACTTCGGTATCCTCAATCATCAAGACAGTTCAAAGAGTTAGCAAATTTTATAATAATAGTCCACTATAAAGTGGTATAGGTTACCTGTAGACCTAGGATCGTAAAGTCGGATATGTCTGTCGGCCGAAGCTGTGACAATGCTGTTGTTTAAAGGCGACCAGTCCAGATCGAAGAATGCCTTGTTGCCTGAAACACAAAATATCATAAAAAATCTCGTTTAAGTATTTTTCTAATTATTTGGGGATTTTTAATTGCCTTCAGTGTTAATACTAGAAAGGCTGCACGGACATCATGCTTTAAAGCTACACAACTACATGAGATGGCTGTTTTGGTTGAAAATTTGGTCCATTGGGACGTTTAATGACAGGGAAAGTTTTGCTTAAGCACGAAAAGCCCGAAGTTGTCAAAAGACAGTCTATACGAAAATATCACACATTACCTGCAATTTCTTGTTTGAGTCCGCCAAGCTCACAATCCCAGATCTTGATCAGATGATCCCAGCCGGAACTGGTCACTGTGTTGAAGTCCATCCATTGGACCCCTGACACTGCTTCTCTGTGACCTTTCAGTGTTGTTAATGGTTGCTGAAAACGAAAAAATAAGGGCCTTACTATAAGAAAGTAAGATGCGAGTTGAAAGCGTGTCTTGTGTATTTTACAGACTTTTGTTATAAACATGTGTTCAACTCGCGTCTAACTTCAATGTGGTAAGGCCCGCTATACACAGCACCCAATTTCAGATGAACCTTTGATATCTACATTTCAGTCAAAATGCCGTACCACCGAAAAAATCGTATTTCGCCACCACCGCACAGTACCAAAGTGCCTTAAAGTTCCAAATATATCGACTAAAAAATTGCATGCTTATCAATGACACTCTGCATGAAATGAAGACTTTAACTAATAATCCCTGTTTTATACTAACCCTTGTGTTTCCATGGTCTGGTTTACTTCTCTTCTTTGCTGGTACATTGTCCTCATCTGATAAACCTAAAAAGAAAATAAAACAGTGTTACTGTAATACCTACAAATAGTGATTAACACATTTTTAACAATGTCTATCAGCTGAAAACTAAAGGCAAAAAATATATTTGAAAGTGTGTTTTATGGAAGCAGCCATCTATTTGCAGTAGATTTTTTTTTTATCACAATAAATGTATTTTCTTTTTTTAAACAATACTTACTAGTGCTCCACAAGCACACATTATTGTCCCAGCTGCCGGTAGCAAACTTGCAGGCGTCAGCGGACACAGCGAGACACTCCACACCCTTCTCATGTCCGCGACAAGTCACCACACAGTCCACTGAGTTGCGGCCCACGTTCCACACCCAGAGCATTGCTGACTGGTCATGTGAACCACTGTAATTAAAATATTCATTAAACTTCTTTGACTGCCACAACAGTTGATTACTGGACACAAGCCTCAACTACAAGTTAAATTTAAATTAAAATAAAGAAAGTGAACGAATGAGCAAAAGCAAAGCTATAATCAAGAGCAGCATAACTGCAGATTACATAAATTTTTCAGCCTAATTATTTTCATGGGACATTCTACTATAGCTTTGAATATTTTTATATCAGAATTCTAGTGGTGTCTATACTGATGTATAGTTTTTAAGACCCAAATGCTATGGTGAAGATTGCTCCTATAGCAATAAGGGTTCTTAGCAAAATTTAGAAATTTTGCATTCATTTTATTGCTGACTTTTTTTACATGTTTATACCTTGCAAAGACAGCTTGGTCTCCATTGAAAGATATCCAAGAGACAGCTTTAACAGGGGATGTGTGACCTGGAATAGCGAGCTTGTGCTGTCCTTTAGTGCTCCAGATGTGAATGCTGTTGTCGTAGCTGCCTGATAATATCCTGCAAAGTAAAAACAAAACAAAGATATCATCTATGTAACATGTATGGAAGCAATGATACTGAAAACTGATATGTATACCTCTAATAGAAAATAAAATATAAAACAAATACGATTGCCATGAGCATACATGGAAACATTTTATTTAATTTGATTTGGGAAGCTTACAGTTTTTTTTTTTTTTACACATTAATTAACTAATTATAAAAGAACAATACATATCTATAAATGTCTATAGATATCCATATTTACGCCAGACAGAGGTAGGACCATTCAGGGCGCTCCAAAAAGTATACTCTGACTCAGCCAGATATTGAAACCAGGAAATTTTCTTCTTAGACAGACACAATACCATCAAAGAGGGCAGTTCAGTTCAGTTCATTTTATTGCAAGTCACATCAATGGGCAATAACATGTAAGAAACAATGACCAAATCTTACTTACCAGTTTGAATGAGCCTGTACAGCAGATACCCAATCATCATGCATTAAACAATCCTGTGGAGTTGGAGCAGGGAATCTCTCTAAATACTCTATTTCCAAGGTTTCTTCTGTAGACGCTCCTTTCTCTTGCAGGTGCTCTGACAAAGTTGAGCAGAGTAATTCGCCGCATACTAGGAAGTCAAACTCGACTGCTTTCTCAATGGAATGGTTAGTCTCTTTCAACAACGCGTTGACCAAGGTGTTGAGGTCCGAAGTCTGTACATTACTTTGTATAGCGTATGGACTGTCTGGAACCGCATATCTAGAAAATAACACGTAAATTACGATAGTTACACTGAGTTTTTGCAGTAAGGTTTGCGACAGAAATGACCACGCCGGTAAACTTATTCTTGTACTTACTGCTCCTGTTTGGTTACGAAGCGCACTTGCAGTTGTGCTTCTGATATCTCTGCTGCCATTTTTAGCAGGACTACGCACTGAAATTCAAATTTAATTAAACGAAATTGAAAAATAAATATTGAAAACGTGCGTGGAGACCTCGTTTGACAATTCCACAGATTAATTAAAAAAAATATCTGACAGTTCTACAATGCAGTGCCGACAACTTAAAGAAAGTTATGGCTGCGTTCTATGAATAACAGTGACATTCTGTTGTATATGGGAGGTTTCTATTATAAAAAAAAAGTTTTGTCTATGGTTGGATTGAATAGATTTGACAGAGAAGTTTTCGGCGGGAAACGTTCGAACCGTAAAGGCGCGTTTTGAGAAAATATTTTTTGTAAATTGTTATAAAATTGTAAATATTCATAGTTTCAGTAGTGTTTTTGTAAATATTTCTTGTACATAGTTAGGTGCGTACGTAAATATTGAAGATGGGGCGGCGGGATAAGCCAAAAAAGCGGAAAAAAGATCCGGCTGATCCAGGACCAAATTCGGAGACGGAGGACTCCGATGTGGAGATGGAGGCAGATAAGTACCGGCCCTATAAGGTAAAAGAATATAGCAGAAAATACCCGGAAACATCTGACCGTAAAGAATTTGTTGTTTTCCTAAAACACCAAGTCGACCAAAAGCCGTTTTCAGACAATGACAAAGTCGCCTTATCTCAGGCACTCCGAAAACATGCTGTGTCTGGCGTGCTGCACCTGAGACCTGTTAATAGGTTTAAGGTAGCTGTTACGTTCGACTTGTCTAACAATGCCAATATGTTTTTGAACAGTAAAATCTTAGATGAGTTGTCATTGTACGCGTCGATTCCCGCTTCGGGGACAGAGATAACTGGTGTCGTAAAGTCTGTACCGGTTAACCTGTCGAACAAAAAAATATTTTCGTTAATTGGTAGTTCTCGTAATGTTGTTCAAGTACGGCGTTTCATGCGCAGGCGAGTAGAGGGAGGTCAAGTGTCATACATCCCCACACAAACTGTTGCAGTGACTTTCGCTTCAACCCAACTTCCAGAACACGTCTTTCTCGATTCCTGGAGACATGAGGTAGCACAATATGTTCCACCTGTAAAGCAGTGTCTGAAATGCTTGCAGTTTGAACATATTGCTAGCTACTGCAAGAACAATGACGTCTGTTCCGTTTGTTCAGGTCCTCATAATTTTAAAGTATGTAATGCTGACAAAAACAAGAAACCTACTTGTGCTAACTGTAAGGGCGAGCATGTAGCAATCTCGGCATTGTGTCCAGTAAAAAAGGCAAAAATCGAAGAAAACAAAATTAAATCACATTCTGTATCATACTCGGCACTATTTGACGAACAATCATTTCCGCTTTTGGCGGCAAAAAATTCGGGCAAATATTTACAAAATTTAATTAAAAGCCAAACCTTTATAAATACAGTAACTCAAGTTATAGTAAAATTAATCGCAAATAAAAACAGTGACGAAACCCCAATAAACACTGAAACCATACGTGCTGCGTTTCAGGACACGATCAGTGGGGGAACTCATACAAACAAGTAATGGATTCTCTCAGTGTCGTGCAATGGAATGCACAAAGTTTATCTCATAATAAACATCAATTTACACAATTTTTATATGATAATAGTATACATATCGCAATCATATGCGAAACCTGGTTGAAGCCTCATCAGAGGCTAAATATTCGAGGTTACAACATAGAGCGCAATGATTGCGGTAACAACCATAATGGTGTATGTATTTTTATTCATAATAGCATAAATTACAATAACATTAATATTCATTTTGATAACTCTTTACAGAATATCTGTATTCAAATAACAGTAAACGGGAAAAAAATTAGCTTTGTTAGCTTTTATAGTCCAACGAACTGCAATCCTGCATTTGATAAAGTCAAATTCGATAATTTCGTCAAGTCCATCCCTGGTCCATTTGTTCTTGCTGGAGATTTTAATGCGCACCATACCGTGTGGGGTTGTGGTTCTGTCACACCTCGCGGTAGAGCTGTCTTGGAAGTTGTTGACGATAATAATTTGGTTATTTTGAATGATGGTCAGCTTACTACAGTGGGTACTCTAACCTGGCGCCCGAATGCATTAGATTTAACAATTGTTTCTCCTTCTTTGTCTCTTTGTTGCAGTTGGTCTGTTCATGATGATCCTCTTGGAAGTTATCATCTTCCTGTAATAACCAAAATAGTATTTAATAATAATTCTTCATGCAATAATAATTCTAACAGTGGTGTACATATGCCCATCCAACCCAATTTTAGGAGTGTGGATTGGCAAATGTATACCGAAAAAGTGGAACACTTGTTGTCTGATTTTCAGTTGGATTCGTTTTCACCTAAAGAGGCTTATAGTTTATTTACTAAAATTTTGTTCAGTGCTATATCTCAATCAATTCCGAATTCTAGTGGGCATGGTCATGACAGTCCTCGCAATTCCGATCGGTCAAGATCGGGAATGGGTGGACGTAAACGCAGGCCCACTCTCCCTTGGTGGAATAGTAACTGCACTATCGCTGTTCGTAATTCTAAAGAAGCATACATACGCTTTAAATACAATCCAAATTTGGAAAACTATCTAGAATTTAAAAGATTACAAGCTACGAAAAAACTTACTCTTAAAATAGAAAGAAAAAAATCATGGGTTACGTTATGTTCTTCATTTAATCGCTGTACTCCATTATCGATAATTTGGCGCTTCATGCGTAAATATAACAAAACATATATTCCTCAGAGTGTATATGACAATAATGATTGGATTTTTAGTTTTCTTCAAAAATATACTCCAGATTTTGTGGAAAATAAACCTGTATCTTGTAGTGCTACCAATTCAAATTCCAATAACAATTCTCAAAATAGTTTCATTACTCAACCCTTCACCATTCAGGAATTAAGAGCTGCTATATTTTCACGTCGAGATACTTCATGTGGGCTAGATTGTATTCCATATTTGATGTTCAAAAAGCTATCTCAAAGTAGTTTATTAGTATTGTTAGACATTTTTAACGCATTATGGTTTAATAATGACATTCCTCATGAATGGAAAATTGACTGTATAATACCCATCCAAAAGCCTGATAAACCTAAACTTGATCCAAACTCATATCGTCCTATTACCTTGACTTCTTGTGCAGGAAAAGTATTTGAGCAGCTTCTTAAGCAACGTCTTGAATACTATATAGAACATAATAGATTGTTGCCAGTAAATCAGTTTGGTTTTCGTAGAGGCCGTTCGGCCCGTGAAAGTATTAGGTTATTACATTTAGATATTTTAAAAAGCATTGGCAGTAACAACAAACTCATAAGCGTGTTTTTTGATATTGCCGGTGCTTTTAACAATGTAAATATAGACATATTATGTACAGAATTATTAAATATTTGTATTCCACTGAAACTTGTTCAGTGGATTCGCGCTTTTTTGCTTAATAGAAAAGTGTACGTCAAATATAGTGGTGAATTATTTGGTCCTCGTTTGTCTTCTGTTGGAGTATGTCAGGGTGGGATCTTATCTCCGTTGATATTTATTTTGTACATACGTCGATTAAACTTAATATTAGGACCCAATATAAAAAATTTACAATTCGCAGATGATTTAGTAGTCTATTTGACAGGAAATAATTCTAAAGATATTATACATAGCATTAATTTGGCTTTAACTAACCTTCATAAATACCTCTCATATTTAAATCTTGAAGTTAACCCCCAAAAGTCCAAGGTTGTTGTTTTTGGCAAACATAATAATGTCATTCTGACCCCAGTTTATTACAATAATATTGCTTTGCCAGTTTCTTTAGATACAAAATTTTTGGGTGTTGTGTTTTGTCGTAACTTGTCGTGGAAAAAGTATACAGATCACTTGATAGTCAAAGCTAATAAGGCTTGCAATGTCTTAAAATCACTTTGTGGTACTAGCTGGGGAGCGGACCCAAAAGTTCTGCTCATGCTATACAAATCAATCGTAAGATCACATTTTGAATATGGGTATTTATGCTATGCGGGAGACTCCAAGCTCATTGATATTTTTGATAAAATACAAAATAAATGCATGCGGATAGTAACTGGAGCTTTCAGGACCACTCCAATTGTTTCTTTACAAGTGGAGTGTAACCTGCCTCCTCTGGCTATTCGTCTCGCTTATCTAAAAGAAAGGTTTATTCTAAAACTCTACTCTGAAAAAAATAACAATCTCATAGCCGAGCTTACCCATCCTAGTATTTCAACTATTCAAAAACCATGTTATATTTTGCAAGGCTTTTCTGAATATATGGGATGTTTACAAAACCTTCCTATCTTTCAAAATAATAATTACCTACCATGTTATGATGGACCATATGAAAGTAAATTCATTCCAATGAATATAGTGATTGAAAATAATCTCTCTAGGAAAGAGGAAGTTTATGAAAGATTATCTCTTTGGAATGGTTACAGATTTTTATACACTGATGGCGCAAAAAATGAGTCAAATGTATCTTTTGCAATATATGACCCCACTACTAAAATAGGTATTGGATATAAAATAGACAAACAATCTAGCATATTTACTGCGGAAGCAGTTGCTATACTTGGTGCGCTAAAGCACATATTAAATCGTAACTGTGGTTTTCATAAATGGGTGATAGTCAGTGATAGCATGAGTGTTTTGAAGGCATTGCAAAATAATAAAATTAAGGCAAATACAAACTACCTCTTATACAGTATAAAGGATCTTTGGTTTGATCTTTACGCTAATCATCAAATAATAGTTGAATTCATGTGGACTCCATCCCATATAGGAGTATCTGGTAACGAAAAAGCAGACTATTTGACTCGTTCAATTTCAAATTCTCAAAACGTTGGAAATGATTTGAATTTATTATTACCTTATACCGATGTAGTTGCTGTTCTGAAACAAAGAATGTATGTTAAGTGGAAGGAACATAGGGATCACACAGTACAAATAGAAAACAAAGGTTCTTGGTATGCTGCTTTGAATGTTAATTTGAAATCCGTTTCTTGGTTCCGTACCGGCAATGTATACCGTTGTAAGAAGTTTTACTCCACAATAAGCCGTTTGAGGTTTGGACACTGTCGTCTTAATCATCACCTGTTTCGTATGAAAATTGTGAATAATCCGCATTGCGATCATTGTCAGTCACAAGAGGATCAAACCATTGATCATTTGTTCTTTTCATGCTCGTCTTTCGGTATTCAGCGCCTTTTGCTGATGGACGAGTTAATCCGTATTTACGGAGAACCACATCTGGTCCCGCAATCTGTACAAACATTACTACAAAATAATTCCACATACGTACCATTGTATAATTTTGTAATATCTACTGTACAGGAAATTTAGGTATAGCGAATGTATATAAATTTAATGTGAAATTATTGTATATAAAAATTAAATTTAAAAAATATGAAGAAGATGTAAACACATTTTATATGGACATGAAACCTTTAACGAAAGTTGAACTAAAGACGATTTTATTGTAAAAATACCCAGAATGGACAAAAACGACAAAAATAATGAAGACGTACGATATATAAAAATACATGGAATTGACAAAATACTGAAGACGTATAATTTATAAAAACACTCAAGAAGAATAAACTAAGAAGACGTATAAAATAAGAAAATACAGAAGAAGAACAACACACTGAATGGACAAAATACTGAAGACGTAGCATTGATGAAAATACACAAGATATGGAAACTCACTGAAGACGTACAATCTATAAATATTAAAGAAGTAGTACTCACTGAAGACGAGGCTGTATGGTCTTAAGACCTTTGCCTGTCCAGAATGGACAAAGGAAAAAAAAAAAAAAAAAGATTTGACAGACTACGTGCATTTTGAGGTTATGTCATGTGTTTACAACTTTTCAGTTTCAAACAAATGTATTAATTTTAGTTTTTAGCAAAATGGGCGTAAAACCTTACAGCGAAAATAACGTGAAACCTAAATATACCTTCCAGCGCAAAGCAGGAAGAAGTATAATTGAACGCAAACCTGTGTTTTCGCCTGATGGAGAGTAAGTTATTAAGTTAAGTTATGTTGGTTTTGTAGTAAATATCTCACTTCACGCAATTCTATCTTTACTACACTAATTATCCTTAAACTTAAGCCAATTCCTAGTAAAATAACTTAAAATGTCTTTCAGATGTGTACTGGTAATAGTTGAAAATGTAGTCCGAGTGTACAATGTTCAAACAGCCGACTGCGCTCGCGTCCTGGAAACAGAGAGTCCAGTAAAAGAACTCGTCGCTGTGCAGTTCCCTGAGAACGAGAACTACTACTTGTATGGGTGCTCCGATACAGGATGCCTTACTACATGGACTTGGGATAGTGGAACTGTGCTTAGAGAAACAGTCAGTATTTTATAAAACTATAAAAAATTTATGAAATAAGCGTCAAATGAATAACGACCGATTTATGGTTGTTAACGCTCTGCCTACCCCATGAGGGACGGTTATAGACGTGATTTGTATGAATATATGTCAAATTAATGTAATATTTTACATATTTCTCTACTTTTCACTTAAATGTATACTCTGACCCTCTTATTATTCCAGAACTTAGAAATACCACAAAACACGAAAGTTCTCACATTCAACCTGCTCGACAACAATGAATGCTTCATCACAGCAGCAAACAAGAACTCCAAACACATCACATGCCTGCTCCTCTCTGTGAAGACAGGAAGTCTGATCCATGAGTACAATGAATTAAAAGCTGTTTACCATGAGGGCATGGTCAGCGTGGCAGTGGGACACTGCAATGGTGATAGATTTGCGGCTATAGCCAATGGAACACCTAGGCTGTTCATACAGAATTTAAATAAGCCTAATGTTACACAATTGTAAGTTAGAAAAGATTAATATAACCAGCTAAAACCATTTTGAGTCTGTCAAAGGATGCTTGGACCAAGTAGATTTAATTTTATTTAATCATTTATTGCACACAACAACAGATACAGGACAATTAAAAGAAGAAAAAATACACAACAGACACTGCTTATTTCTAGAAAGAAATTTCTTACAGCAGACCTTACATAGACCTATGATTTAAAGACTTTTGGGCACTCACTACTTGCTACTATTTAGACAGCACTCATCAAAGTGCACTTATATGACTGTCCAGGCATAGTTTGATGGTGTTTTAATATGAATAACCGGTCAACTGCGGCAAAGCCCTCTGGGGGCGTGTCGGTCAAAAACCGTCAACTGCGACAACGCCCCCTCGGGGCGTCGGCGCTTACAGCTTATTTTACCGCCTTTAATTTATTCTACACTGAAATTAGCTGATAATGAATGAAAGAAATGGACTCAGAATTAATTAAGGATTGATAAAATAGCAACATTTCGCATTCGCCCATTGACAATTACTTTAAATTCATCACTAAAGTAGACCTAAAGATGCACCATATTTCTTGGCGGCCGCGCGAATATCAATATTTACGCATGCTCGTCCTAATTGAGTGTTTTCACTAAATAACTTTAAAATTATGTTTGGCCATGCGAAATAAAAAAGCTTTTCTAAAAATAATTGTTTTATTCAATAGATATATGGTTCCAAACACAAAAACCCGGGTAAAAAAAAAAACCTGCTACTTTAGCTAAAGATTGACAGAATCTTATAGCTGCTCGTGTTTATATTATTCAACAACGATGTAGCCTGCTTTATTACGAACTCAACGATATATGAACCGACACTTATCGCTCTCTAGTTTCGTAGAAATGTTTGTTTATGTTACGCAACTCGAGTCAAGTGGCCGCCACCCGCCGCGCGCCCCCCAGATGCGTCACTTATCGCTCAAGGGCGTCCCCAGGAGAGCGGATATGTAATTTAATTTCATGTCAGCTTGTAACAACTAATTATCTTTTTTTTTTTCAGCATAGTTAACAGCAATGTAATCCGGATTCTAGCAGTAGCCACCCACAAGTCAGAGAATGTTCTAGCCATCACAGATGCATTAGGAAGAGCTTTTTGTTACAAAGGAAACTTCTTTGGGAAAAGCCTTGCTAAAGAACGTTTGCATTGGCATTCTTTACCTGCTATGGCTGCATGTTTTTCCATGCAAGGTAAGTTAAAAATACCGTTATTGACTTTAAAACAACTTATTTCATTAGAACTGATCCTATACTCAAGTAGACAAATACATACTTTTGTACTAAGTAAGTAAGTAACCATTATTGTGATTGTTAAAAAACAGGAAAACTTTTAAAAAGTGTAAAGATAACCTTAGGCAATTTTTATATAGTTTTGTACAAAACAATTTAATCAAGATGATTACCACTGATGATGATTGTCTATTGTATATTAAGTACATTATCTATTTTACAGGAAGTTATCTTTACACTGGGGGCATGGAGCAGGTGCTTGTAAAATGGACACTAAGCCACCTCGCGAACAAGGCTGATGACAAGATGTACCTTCCGCGCCTGCCAGGGATGATAAAGCACATAACTGCTTCAAATTCACATGTAGCTGTCGCTCTTTCCAATAACTGTGAGTTATTTTATATTTTACACAGAAAAATATATGGTTGGTCCTATGGTTGTATCTAATTGCGGCTTACCCGCGCGCGTGCTCGTCAAAAACTACCGTCAAGACTTTACCAAGATATTTTGTTGGTGAATTGCTTATTTCTCTACATGCTAATGAAATATATGTCACAACTAGCGCAATACTGTTTCAGCTATTGTAATAGCCAACGCACAAATGAAGGTAGTGTCTACAATCCTGGAATGCGGCGGGCTGTCCCCCGTGGCGCGCGCTCTGGGCTTTCCGCTGGTATACCACCAGCGCCTCGGCGGGCTTCTGCTTGGCGGACGCACCGGACACCTGCAACTCTACTCCACGGCGACTGACAAAGTCTTGTTCAATGTGAGTATGTCGGCATTTAGTGAGTGGCTATACTCAGAATACCTGAGTTTATACAGAATACCTATAGTTTCAAAAGCCGCTATAATGATTATAAACCAAATTTAAGTTAGTAGCACCGTTAGAAAGCTCGTGAAAATAGCTTTAAAATGCTTGGTTAGTTTTGTAACAAAATCCGCTAAAACATACAGAAATCTGCCACTAAAACACAGGTTCAATATCAAAAGCCCCTAAAACAGTGCATGTCATTATCAAAATCCTCTATAAATTTAATCAGCCAATGACAACACCGCATTTGCGTCACGTGATCACCAAAACAGTATGGCGCCATCCACCCGAAATGTAATGTTGGTTGCAAAACCCGCTTAAAAATGACAGCTTATTTTCAAAACCCACCATAAATTAATTGATTAGTTAAAAAAAATCCCGTTAGGTTTTATTGATTAAGTTTAAACAGTTTTTTATGATTTGTGATATTTTTGACAAAGTTATTTTAGCGGGTTTTGATACTATACCCCTCACCTATGCTCCTTGGGAATGTTTAGTCTGGAACATGTTGCTGGTCTGTTAAGTTCATAAAATTATAATTCGCCCTTCGTACTGAACACCATAGTAAACCTTTCTCACGTCAAATCCCCTAGGTTAGGTAACCGACCCCGGCAGAGAAAGTGGATAGACAAGAAGAATCATGATGGTGATGGGAAAACATCGTGATGTCGAGGTAGCCTACCTCGACAGAGAAACGAGATAAGACAAATGATGATTGAAAAAAGTTATTGTATTTTACAGGTCGATATAACAGGCCAAAACAGAATTCCACCATTACGAAGCAACCTGTTACCACTCGACACGGAAGTAACCTGCGCCGCGATCAGCGGAAACGGATCCTGGCTGGTGACGTCAGAGTACCGCAATGACGGCGTCACTTATCCTGAAGAACGGTTGAAGTTCTGGGAGTTTCAGAAGAAAAATACTTCGCCTTTCGTACTGAACACCATAGTAAACCTTTCCCACGGAGGGTGCAAAGTGGTATCGATAACGCTAAGTGAAAGAGCAGAGTTCTGCGTGTCGGCTGGTGCTGATCAGAAGTTCAGAATATGGAAACGGGAAAAAACTTCACAAACACATCGAAAAAAGGAGTCTTGGTGTTGTCTCACGGCTTGCTACTACTCGTCCGGCATCGCGCAGTCGCTCGCCCACGGAATCCTCAACTACTACAAAAACGGAAAGATACCTCCTAAAGACAAAGAGTATCCTTACGTCTACGCGTGCCAAGGAAAGAATGACGTTATAAAGAAAATCATGAATATACATAAAGAACAGTCTATTATTGATGAGGCTGTGGTAGATGCAGGATTCAAGAGCAACGAGGAGAGTGATATGAGTGGTGTGGCGATATCCCAGGACGGGTCTCTGATCGCCGCGTGGTTTGGTAGCAAATTGACACTATGGGACTCGCATTTGTGCAATTTGAGAACTACCTTGTCTCACCCGGCGTTGCGCCCTAAAGGGGTACATGTTAAGTTTGGCTACAAGGACGCTGCCCATTACGTAAGTTGTATTATGATGTTATATGTCACTGACTGGTTATATTTCGGAAATATAATAAACTAATATTCACTTTTTTTAGTTGGTATGTACAACAGAGAACTGTTTGGCGGTATGGAGTTTACTCTCGCTGAGTGTAAAGTGGCTGGTCCCGATCAGTGCGACGTGCCTCACTGCCGACCCACTGTCGAACAGGATGGCTGTCGTCACTACCAATAATGATGGTAATTTACCTTTATTCATAGCTTTTTTTAAGCATACAATAGCTGTAAGTACCTCTATCTATTACCTCGATCGATATAATTTTTATCTAAACTTATAAGGAAATATGGTCGCAGAGGATGATGCCTATTTTTCTCCTGATGTTGACAAAACTGCTGTGCCGTCTTGCTATTAAATCTGAGATGATTCTCAAGTAGAGAAACTTAAAGTTCAAATGTTATTTATCAGCACAAGATATCTAAGAGTATGACGTAATGCTATCGTATAGAGTTGCACAATATAAGCCAATACAAAATTGCTTTCTTTTTAGCAAAAGTAAAAGATATTTTATGGACGGATAAGAGCAAAACGTTTTTATTTTTCAGTGTTTGTATTCACACCGCACAGCTCGACGCCAATACTCTCTCACAAGCGTTTGTTAAGTCCTGATACTGGAGTGTTCAAACAGTGCGCTTTTGGAGACTGCTCTGAAGACAACATCCGATTATACGTCGTCAGGAACGATTCTGTAAGTGCATGCCACTTGAGAACAACCCACAATTGTGCAGGCTTCTCTTTCCTAAATGTCTCCCATTTCTTGACAACACATTTCATCGTCTGCTCTGCTTTAATTCCGATATGCCTCAACATTCTCTGTTAGCTTGTTAATGTTAAAAAAAAATATTTTTATTTTCTGTAGTGTTATTTATGACTATACATTATCAAATTGTTTTTTTTTTTTATTAAATTGTTAGATCCAAATTCATCACAAAAAGAATTGAACAGCCCCTGTAAACTTGTTAAAAATGCTGCTAGTACATTATGCTAAGTTATAGTACCATTATCAACTGGTGATATTCTTTGCAGGAAATCTACTGCCTAGAGCCGGAGCAGTCGCAAGAGGGTCGGCTGGAAGTGATGTCCCGGCGCTCCCTGCCCGTATCCGGGTTCGGTGCTCTGCTCGCGCAACAACGAGAGTCCGACGTGCGCGCCGCCAGCGGGGACCTCGCCACCGCGCATGCGCCGCACGCCGCTATCGCAGAGGTCAGTACATCCATTAGTAGCGACCTCTAGTGGCTACAGCACGAAGCTCACTCAAGCGGTTCAATAAAAAGTATGACGCAGCGGGTGGGTGGAAGAGGGTGGGACAATATCTAATCATGACACACTGCCCCGCCCTGCCAAATCTTGCCTCACCCTGCCAAATCTTGCCCTTCTCACTGAGAAAAACGGAAAGACACAGTCCGTAATGTCCGGAGTCTTTTTTATAACACTCACTGTTAGCTAGGGTTGAGCATATTCAAATGTTATGATAATCAGCAACTTCCTTTTTCTCTTTTCGTGTTGAACATCGAGCCGTTCGACAACCCGATGAACCCTGGTGTCAGAGTTTTTGAATCGCCTACTACCAGTAACAATCATTTGACAAAGTCACAAAAAATACAAGACCGTAAGTTATTGCTTAACCGTATTAGCAATACTTTTTTTCCTACAGTTCCTGTCAGCAGCGCCCCACATGGTCCCTCCAGTGAGCTTGCTCTGCACATCCTTCCTGCGCCATCTCGCGGGACACGAGGAAACCGAAGCCTCAGCTGACCCTGAAGACCCCATGCAGGTAGACCAGTTCTCCAGCGAAGACGAAGACGAAGGCCCGCGTCCGACCGGACCGTACGCCCCGAAACCCGCGCAACTTTGGACACCCAACTACGAGAAAATCAAAGAAAAGAGATTACAGAGGATCGCAAAAGAACCGCTCTTAGATTTGCACGAAGCAACTGATGTGTTCGGCGTATGATGTAAGTTACTTTTAAATTTTAATAAAATGTTGACTAGAAATTATCTTTCCATTTTACATACTAATCTTGACGTCTTACCTTTTTAAACCAATTTTAAAATATATCGCTTTACCTATGGCCAAAACCTAAAACTTTTGTTGATTTGACTACTCTGTAGTAGTAATCTGTACCGAAAACTAAGTACGTGCTTGTGATGAATCTAGCTTCCTGACAAAACATAGATCGAAATATAACCAACCGACCAAGTTAATTTGCATGGCAGATCCAATTTATATACGTATATATATATATATATTATTTATTATTTCTACCTATCTACCCTAGACAAAATTGTTACTTATCACCAGCCCGTCCTGAGTTTTAGTTAGTAAAACAATACTATCTTAAAAAGCAAATATTATTAGCTTCTATTTACTGCTGATATCGGCTGCATGATTACTGTTGCATTTATCACATTTCTGAGTTTGCTGTGAATATAGCAACTATGGAGTTATTGAGTCAAGAAGAAATTCGTTCTATAATAAAACCGCTAGGTTCCCCGAAAGTGCTTAGTTGGTCAATTGAAAATTACTCCAACGAGCTGATTGGTTATTTGGGGGAACATCTTCGTTTGAACATACAGATTGATGGCCCTAGTGGCAGGTCAGAAATTAAGCTATTTGTGAAGTGTATGCCGAGGTTTGACGAATGGAAAGCACAGTACCTTAAGGAGGTATCGTTCTTTAAAAAGGAATACGTCATGTTGAGTGAACTGTTTCAACATTTTCAAAACGATGATGGTAAGTACCGATATAAAATTAGCGAAATGCCGCCTAATCACTTGTCCATTCCACCTGCAATAGTTTATACTAGAATGTTTTAATGTTTTATTATTCCGATTGTTTTAGAATCGAAAAAGTGGCGCCCAAATCTATATTACATAAGAGAAGACTTATTCGTTTTCGAAGACGTTGCTCAAATTGGCTATCAAATGCCTTCTCATCGAGTCAGTCTGTCGGAAGATAAACTAATGGCGACCATTGAAACCGTAGCCATATTTCACGCACAGTCAATTATTTTTGAGGATACTAAATCTAAGGAACTGAACAGAGAGTATAGAATTTGGGAAGACTACAAAGAATATCTCCAGGAACCACCTCAGAGAAATTGGCGGGATACTGGAAGAAAAGCTATCGTCGATTATCTCAAGGAATATTCCGCCTATAAAACAAATCCTAACTTCATAAAACGAATAGAGGTAGTATTACCCATGATCTTCGAAGGTGCTTTGACTCTAATGAAGCCTAGTTCCGTGTACAGAAATGTTGTAGTGCATAGAGATCTGTGGACTAACAACGTTTTCTTGAAGAAACAAGATAGTGGTAAATTTCACGCTCTAATCGTGGACTTTCAGACAGTTTTATATACTTCTCCTATGCTCGACATCTCCTCACTGTTGTTCTTCAACACGACGAAATCGTACAGAGATAACCACCTCCCTGAAATATTGGAGTACTATCACAGTATTTTGTCGAGTGAACTGAAATCCCACAGAATTGATATTGATGATATATTCGATAAGGCTACTTTGCGCAAAGCATACGAAGACAGCATTATGTTTGGAATCACTCAAGCAGCCCTTATAGTTCCATTTACTGCCATGGATCTAGAAACAAGAAAACAAGTTTTCTCGAATCCGGATACCATTAAAATCGTAAACGAAGTGTCTCGAAGTAGGGAGTTCATTGAAATAGCCAGACAGGACCAGCACCTCAGACATCGACTAACTGAATTGTTTGAGGAAATTGTCGAAAGATTTGTATTTACAAAATAACCTCGTTACTAATGTAAGATAGTGTGGTTATGGAAATGTTTAATAGGTTCTGTGTGCTTGTTTGAATTACTTATCTTCTTGATAATGACGTGGTGTTTCTTTAAGAATTAAAATGATTGATATTGGTTACACAATTTACTGAACTAGAAACGAACATTAAGACTTAAAGTAAATACACATTTATCAGAGTAAGCAAGGAATAGTCAATTAGTCGTTCTACTTTGATGAAGACATAGCTTGTATATTATTTGTGCCTACAACACTTCTCTGTTAAAATGAAAAGTGAACAAGAGAATATAACTAAAATAAATGAAATAACAGTAGAAGATGTGAAACTTATTCTATCTCATAGCAAAATTTATAATAATAAGTTTGAATTTACAACTTACAATGCAAGTGACAAGATGTTAGGATTTTTGGCTGATTACTGGAAACTTAAAGTGACAATAAAAGACGGTGGTAAAAGAAAAGTGCTATCTTATTTTATAAAAGCTGTATCCAGATCTAATTCTTCTAAGGCCGATATGGTTAAAGAAATGAATTTATTTGATAAGGAGTTACAATTTTTTTCCGTCATCAAAGAAGCTCTAGATATACCAGGTAAACTTTGTGCACATTTACCTATAGATAAAAAATAAAAGATTACAGAAAAAAGATACCAGTCAATGTTACTACGAAAATATGTATTTTTTCTCTATCTGCAGGTTTAAAGCCATGGAGCGCCAAGTTCGTGACTGCTCTAAACGACGCCATTGTTTTTGAAGATCTGAATGCTTTACAGTATAAACTACGCAACAAACATGGTAGATTCGATATGGCACATACTCTTCAGGCATTACGAACCTTGGCAAATCTTCACGCTGCCTCTATCATATTTGAAGAGAATAAAAAGAAAGAGCTTCATCAGACGTACACTATTGCTGAACAATTTAAAGAACTTGCCGACCCAGGGGGCTACAGAGATACTGATTCCTGGTTCATTCAATGCAAGAAAGGAGCCTTAGAAGCGATCAAAATATTTTCAGATTACAGCAAAGACAACCACACGATCAAAATGATTGAGAGTCGCTGGGATGATGTATGGAAATCAGCCTTGGCTCTAGGTAATGTTTCTTCGAAACATCGTAACGTAATTTGTCACCGCGACCTTTGGAATAATAACATTCTATTCCATTATAGAAAGATTGATGATACTGCGGATCTAGAACCCGATGATTGTTTATTTGTGGACTTCCAGGCGACGTTCGTACAACCGCTAGTAGCAGATGTTATGCTCCTGCTGTACTGCAACTTGGAACCAAAATTTCGTGAAGAAAACCTTACGATGTTCTTGAATTATTACCACCAAGAACTGAGGATGATTCTCTGCGGATTCGGCGTGTCTATAGACCAAGTGCTAGTGAAAGAAGAGTTCTTCGCATCAGCTGAGCAGTATCGCCTGTGGGGATTAGTTTTGTGTGCATGTCTAATACCTGTGTTTTGGGTCAACGACGAACTTACGACTCGGATCTTTGGCGATTCCGCATTATTTTTAGACATAATGACCAAAGATAAGGCAACGTTCATAAAGAAAATGATGCAAGCGAACCCAGACTACAAGAGAAATGTTATGGCAATATTTGATGAAATTGTTGCGCGATACTGTATTTAATCCATTGACCACTGTACCATTTATAACCAGTATTTTCTGATTGTACAGCATGTGTTAATAAACAATACCTAAAACACGAGAAATTACATATTCAGCACTTTCTATTTTATCTACCTAGGTCACTGAATCGATTAGCTAAATACTGAATTCGATATCGTGAGATAAAGATCATTTCCAAACAACGAAGTTCACATTAGCATGCCTCTATTGTAGAGTGTCATAATAATATTTGGAGGCTATTATTTTAATAATGCAATGAATCGCCGATACTATCTATCTAAAATGTTGCGCCTGCTATGCGAAGGCCTTTCGTCGTTTATTTTGAATGTGTATGACTTGTTATCTACATCATTCAATAATATAAATTCCGTGATTATGATCGATTAAACAATGATTCCACCATTCTCGGTTAAGACAAAACTTTACTACAAATTTACTTTAAATAGGAATGCATTTATTGTTTTTTTATGGTTTTTACATTGGCAGACACAACGGGCTCTCGAGCACATTTCAAGATGTTGCGTCACATTGCCTGATGCTGGCCATTCATTGGATGGGAGAGATTGTTGCCGGTAATTTATCGGAAGTCACTTTAACTCACGTGGGAGAGAATGAGAGATCCGCGAGTTGCCGAGCAACAAAGTTGCTTGCGTGTTATCTGGATTAGTGGCTTTTACGACCCCCAGGTGTAGAATTGGGGTGGTGGTACTATAAAATAAACCAGCATCACACGACACTTTTGGCATCACATTGTTATATAAAGGCGTCAAACTCCGATAGTCAACCATTAAAAGTTCATATAAGTAGATAGGTATTTAAATCAGGAAATATTTTATTTTAGTTCATTGCACGTCGTTTGATCTGTGTATCTTGAGTTTTAGTCCAACGGTAGGTCCAGTCGTTGTTGGGAGCAAACTTGTTGTCCTCCAGGCGTCTGGTGCCAAACTTGCGGTGCCATGGGTCGTCGTCTCTTTGCTTGTAGATGTCACAGAATGGGCGTACTAGAAGAATGTAGAGCACCTCTACAAAGCTAAGAATGCTTACACCCAAGAACAGCCCGCAGGTACCGCCAGTTGACACTGAAATGCACCACACCAACATTTACAATTCGCTAGTTTCCTGGGTCATCAAAAAAATATAACAGTTGTACAGTTAAAGCTATTGTCCAAATACTACGGACTTCATTCGTCATTTTTCGAAATATTCAAAGTTTGAATTAATAACCAGAAAAATAATATAAAAGTAAGTGTTTTGACGCCATCCAAAAACTAATGGCGTGACGTCATACTTCTAATTCTTCATAAAAAATACCGTTTTAGATCGTTTTAAAACGTAGCTCATTTGACCTGTCAGGAAACAAACCTATTCTTGGAGAAAAAATATTTACTTCTGATAGAGCAAATTTTAATTTTTGGGTATCAAAGCTTACCTACTAAATCCATAACTCCTCTCACGACATTTCTTCGATACTTTTCACTGGGCAGCATCGAGAGCTCTATATGGACAGAAGCGAAGCTGTCTGCAGTGGCAACTTTGAAGTCTTTCATTATGGATATCTCTGCCTCTGTGCAAGATGGCAGGCAGTCGCAGTACAGACCGGGGCGAGAAGACCAGTGGGCTTTGAGCACCTACAATACAGGTGAAGATTGAAAATTAAAGATTTGAATCTTTCGTTTATAAAAGATTCATCATCATTCTCCCTACTTATCCCGTTCTCTGTCGGGTTCAGCTACCTAACCCAGGGGATTTGACGTGGAACTAAGTTTTTACACTGAGCGACTGCTATTTGACCTCTGCAACCCGAAGTTTCAAATATCATCTGAATGCCAATTTTATTTGAATTAGGGTTTCATCACGGTGTTTTTCCTTCACTGTAAGAGCAGTCCGTAAAATGTACGTGTGTAAAAAAACATTGGTACATGGCGGGGATCGAACTCGGGTCTCACGATTGTAAGACCGGCCGGGTTTTTCGTTTATAAAAGATTGTGACCATAAAAATCTCTTACAGAAAGTTCTTGAACGTGATCATTCAAGCAGATAATCCCATACACGTCACATTTCTGATGCTCTTGCACATTAGGCATGAAGTAGTTGGTACAGTTGCAGAGCTTGAGTTGGGCATCTTTTCTGCATTGGACCGTGCAAGCTGTATACGAATAGTGACGGTAAACATCCAAGAAGTTTTCATCTGAATATCTACATTTGCGTTTTTCTGGACGGATCAAACGAGCTCCGTAATCGTTTTCCACATTTCTAATGCTGATGTAACGCCTGCAAAAGAGTTCTATCAGGCATCTCTTCTTATGGAACATACTTAACTATTAGTTGATTTGGTTTACGTACTTAAAACTGTATTTTACGTTACCTACCTGTGAAGTACTTCAGGTCCGACAGTCAGAACGTCAGAGCCAATAGTTGTTAGCGTCGGCACTTCTTCTTCGTTCAAGACATAAACGTTTGCAGTTACCAAGACGTTGAATTTTATGTTACCAGGGCCTGTGATTTTGTTGCTGATCATTGGTAGTTTTACTTGCTTTTTGTCCCTAAAATCACCATAAAAAACATCATCAACATCAACATTGTGACGTCTATTCCAAGGCGCTTCCATAGCTAGCTTTTGATCATTTGTTGAGTAGATGTCGGATCGTATTATTTAAACATATTACCTTCCTTGAATAGTGTTAATAGCATAGCACGTTCCTAGCTCAGTATCCATGGGTATAAAATATTTGCAGCAATCGAAAGGTTCATCGTTCCAAGAACAATTAGAAATGGTTTCTTCACATGGACTTCGGACCAGGGAAGCGTAGTAACTGATATTGGATTTAATACAGCCCTCTAATGGGTTTTCATAGCCGCAGAATTCAGAAGTGTAGTACGTAATGCCTTTGAAGTATGCCAATTCTTTTAGAACTTCTTCCATGTTGAAATCATGATCCTGACCCCATAGCCTGAAATCAGGAAGTATTGACAAGCAACAATTGTCTGTTCTGTCTTACATACACATTCTCATCACAAAAACTTATCCACTTTTACGGTTTCTCAAGGTTCTTTTCTCCATACTCCTAAAGCCGGGTCGATTGTCACTATTCGTATTTTTTAAACCCTGTAAAGTATGGCCTTACCCATCAGATATCTCCTCAATGCGGCGCGTATTATCGTTCTCGCAGATAGCCACGGAAGGAAAGTGTGTGTCCCAGTTGGTGTAAGTGGTCTCTACCACGAAGGAAATGGGGTGATTTTCGAATGCATCGTACTGAGCAGCGATCAGCAGCGCGGAGCCATACCAAGAGAGACACACAAGACATGTCCAGAATATTCTGAAACACATTACAAAACAAAAAGTTGAAAAAGAAAACATCAGTCAGGGAAGGTACCCCACGCGCCGTCTCCCTAATTTGTGAAAATCTCTCTACTCCCTACTGGCCGGAAAATTATGAAAAAATTTAGCAAATTCATGCATGTCGTGTCACTAAGGTAGAAGTCGGTAGAACTTCGAAAAGCTCATGAATAAGTGTAATCAATCACCTTACCTTTCAATCCAGTGTCTTTTTGAATCAGCGATGAAGCGAAAACCATGAATGGATGTAGTTTCTGGGAAAGTTTGAATACTGTTCCACCAAATTTCAACATATCTTTTTACGCCTTCCTTATCCATAATTTTGTTGTTCTTTTTGTCGTTTCGTAGGTTTGAAGAACTGCTTTGTTAGGGAATGGATACAAAATAACAGCAATTGAACATTGACACAAACGCCTTTTATTTAGTGCGTAGGTAAAAATAAAATATGAATTAACAATGCAATAATTATACTTGCTAAACGCAACTCAATATAGATACAATCTTGATACAATCGTCATGTGTTCGAACAGATGTTTCAGTAATTTGCTTTCCCACGTAGGTGCTCACGACTAATGATAGTCAATATCAGTATCTACCTCTACCTAAAGAACCATACAATCATAACTTTATACTTATTTTGATAGGTTCACACCTATCTTCTACTTACACAAGACCTACACAACGAAAATATACAGAAAACCTACCTACTTATCTCATTAGGTACCGAAGTAATTTATGAAATAATATTTTGGCTGGACAAAACACTCCCTGTAAATTAAGTAAATGAACAAAGCAGTATTTTAAAAATATTTTGGTCATTGGTTCAGATGCATATCTAGTTAACTAACTAACTATACATATATAGTTAAAACTACATTATTTATTAGCGTAAGAAGAAGAAGTTTTCCCAATCCTCGATGATCCACCAATCTCGTTCCAATATATGGGTGTGTATCTCGTGATATGCTGGTATCGCTCCGGAGGGGTGACGTACTCTATTGCTGCTATCTGCTTCTGCTCCTGCCGCCTCGACCTGGTCTCCCGCGCCAGCTTGATGGTGAAAAAGTAGATGAACTCCAGCACCGACACGAAACTGAAGCCGGTCACGAAGCCGCACGTGGATCCGATGTTGCCTGACAAAATATTCAATCACTTAAGATTGGAGAAGGAGGTGTCTAGAAAACAATGTAAGTACAGTTGCTTGAATCGCAGATACGTTAAGGCTGGTTTCAGAGCGGCGCGTCTCAGCAGCGCTGCTCGGGCGCGCGTCTGGGCAGCGAGCGCGTTCGCTGTGAAACGACATTCAGACGCGCGCGCTTCGTTGTGGTGTACGTTCGAGTCCAGAGAATCATTATGCCAGCAAACGTAATCACTATATTAGCTATATACGTTACATGGAAAAGAGTGCAACAACGACGTCTTAAAAGATTGCAAGTCGACGCTACTGGCAATCGAAGGAGATCCGACCGCGGCGCGGCCGAGACGCGGCCCAAGACGCGTCACTATGAAACGCTACATACAATCTAGTGTAATGCGAGGCGCGCGCGGCTGGGCAGCGCTGCCGAGACGCGTCGCTCTGAAACCAGCCTAAAAGGCAATGTAAAGTCGATTGGATCCCGGCTACTACGTCAAGTTACAGCTAAGGTTAAGTTCCTTACCTACATATAAGCATAAATTTAAATGGTAGTTCGGTCCATCAGAATCATATATTTGCGTTTAGGTCATTGTGCGTTCAAGACATTTTTAGGATTTAGGACATTATACGTTAAGATCGGGAGGAATTCGATGACCTAAGTTACACAAGTGAACTAGAGTAATAAAATGACGCTTGAAATACCTTTACCAACGGAAAACTTACTTATCAAATCAAACCATTTCATAATAACATTCTGTCCGAAACAGTCTGCGCTCGCTCTCGCGTACTTCACATGCACAATAGATGTTCCGGTGAAATTTGCGCCGCGTCTGAAACAAGTACACAACTCCCCATTCAGCAAAGTTTGGTAAATTGTTGATTCAAACCGCCCACGACTGCTCATGGTGTTTTGTACTGATTGTGTCAACTTAGTACAAGAACAGACGCCCACAACACTTCTCCGTTTTCCTGAACAATAGCCGTGTATTGTTTAGAGTCAAACTTACTTACAATTGTAACGCACAACTTTCAGTTCCTCTTCGAAGTTCGGCACCAGATCTTGCTGTGTAACGTCATGGAGTAAAAATACTAGTAGGAAGTAAGTTACTATTCTCTACTCTATTTCAGTTTTATGTGGAGCTCAAATCCAGCCAGGACTAGCCCCTAGCCAGGAGGAATATGTCGTCAATTTAGACCAAAACTTACCTTTTTACTTATTAGCAGTTTTTTGACTTACGCAAACCACTTTTCCTATCTGTTCCATATACTTACTTTAACTTTTGAACTGGAGACTAAAGTTTACCAAATCCTAAAACCACTGAATGGCGCTAGCAGGTAGGTTTAACAGAAACAGTTTCCCACACTTACAGCCATTCCATTCTATCCTTATCCGGCACGGTATTTAGCTGTTCCGGATAAATGTTCACATTGATGAAGTTGTAGCTGTAGGTTGTCTTGGAGCAGGTGGGGTGGCACATGGGACACCGAATGCCACCGCCGACTAAGTCCAACTCCAATTCCCTTGGCACTGGATCCACATCTGGACGCACGTTTATAGATTGTGCTGGAAACAATTTTATTAGAAACAACGCAATTTGGTAATGTTTGTCAGATACTGAGAAGGCCACCGTCAAAGTTTTGGGGCTTTTATACAATGTTATTCTTGTTATATCTTCTCACACGGTATATTTCATTATCATAAATTATAATTAGGTATAACTTGGCTTTGTTCAACTGTTCTCACCATAGTAGCTTCTGAGACACTGCACGTCTCTCATATCGCAAGTTCTGGTGTTCGCGATCTTCGGCATGTTGAAGGGCGTGCAATTGCACTTCTCATGCAAAAACCGCATGCGACACTTTAGAAAGCAGTCGCTGGACGTGTAGAAAGGCAGGTAGGAGGACTCGTCGTAGAACAAACAGCCTCGAGTACTAACTGGGATGTGCTGGATGTCCCGTGAAGCCTTTGTAAAACTTGCTGTTACCATTACCGTCATCTGAAAGTGATAATGAAATACGTTGGAGCTTTAAGGATTCTCTTCTAGCAATAGCAATGTATTTATTTTGGAGAGTTAAAGGCATTTTACCTGAACACTGCGACTGATAATTTGCATAGAAAAATCTCCGCTGGGTGCGTCCGGAAAATCATATGCATCTGAGAATTGCAACTGCAAACAATATGGGAATAATGGTGTAGGTAAGTCACTTGTTTTTCCTAGATATATATGTAAGAGTCTTCTGGTACCCCATAGGTAATATCTTCATTTATTGACTTCAGGAGTGTGTAGACCGATGGTGAGATAATAAAGAGACGTTGATTCGCTGATCACACTTTATTTTTATAAACAACTGTACTTGGTGGGTGTTTTACATTATCTTTTTGTTCTAGTAAGTAACAGGGCTTCGCCTTATAATAACTTATACTGCCTGTCTATACAGACTAGCAGAGCAACGTTCCGTTTGACGTATGATCCGAGGAGTACAAACTAGAGTAGTCATCTCCTCGACGTCTGCGGATCGAATGATGCTCGGGCCACGCGCTCGGCCTTTTTATAGAACGATCAAAACAACCCCGCCAGTCCCCACTGCCGGGCCGGGCGGCGGCAGGTAGGATACGTCATGCCACCTGCACGTGGTTTCGTTTACATACTCTTTGTTCTTATTTCTAATTGAATTCGGTACAACTGTGATTAAATAATTAAGTTAGAATTATTTAGATTAATTAACAATAATAAATTACAAGAATGAAATTATCAATTGAACATTAAAGCAAGAAATGAGAATAAAACGTTTAAAAATTGTTGACATCCTCGCTGCGCTATCACGACCATCCTGACGAGCAGCTCGTGCTCGAGCTAGCGAACTCCAAAATCTAAAAAAGAAACAAAAATTGATCAAGCAATTTGAATAACGACACTGAATCAGTAGCCGCCTCATTTTTATTTTCATGGCTATCACGGTCTATTTTTGTATGACTCAAAACTTTTTAGTAGATATAAATGGGATCTTAATATTTTAAATTTTTTTTTTTTTAGGTTCCTAGCAGATGGCGCTTGGAGTGAATTATACGGTGAAATTTTTCATAGATAGGGGTAATCATTTTTATTGGGCACTGAACTGAACTTGACAATAATCCTCAATTTGAAATAGCGCCATCTGGTTCAGACAAGCGTTGCTATTAGCCCAAAAATGAGGTAAATTAAGTTAAATAATTCTGCGTCTTTCTAATGTGGTCATTAACATTTCGTTCGGTCATTCTGAAAATAATAAATGCTCATGTGATACCTAATATGAAAAAAAAATACGTTCATATCAAATCTTTTAAATATTTACCGTAAATAAAGATTTGTAAACGGTTATGTAAACGGTAAACAAGTAGTAAAGAATAAATAAACTTTGTACATGGTACAGGTACTCTTATGTGAATTAATCAAAGTATTTAATTTCAAAGTGTTTCATTGTACTAATAAAAATATTCAGTCATATCATAAGTAAGATCTTCATCAATGCTTAGGTAAAATATACATTTTTTTTTTTTGCTTTTTAATTTCGTATGACGTTTCAGCTCTTTTAGCTACTTTAGTGGCTATTACTGCTCTTTTGGAAGCTATTTCTGTTCTCTTGGCGGCTATTACTACTCTTTTGGTGGCTATTACTGCTCTTTTGATGGATACAACTGCGCTGTTACTGCTCTTTTGGTGGCTACTACTGCTCTTTTGGAGGCTATTATTGCTCTCTTGGTGGCTATTACTGCTCTTTTGGTGGCTATTACTGCTCTTTTGGTGGCTATTAATTATTGCTTTATTTGGTGGCTACTACGGCTCTTTTGGTGGCTATTACTGCTCTTTTTGGTGGCTATTACTGCTCTTTTTGGTGGCTATTACTGCCCAATTCTGTCATATGACACCATACACAGAATTTTGTTCATTTCATTTCTTCTAGCTGGCAAGTTGTCCACAATAAGCTTTTCTCTTCTTTCTTTATTTGAATGTAAGGCACTGTCCCATTGCTAAATATTCTGTATTTATTAATATTTTTGGTACTTATGTGCATTGCTTGTTTCATGCGTTCTAAAATCCTTATTTTAACTTTTGCTTTTTATATCTTACTATTTTATATCATAATTGAATATAATAAACACTGAAATTGTAAATGCGTAAGGGATAATTGTCCCTTATAATGTCTTTCATACTTGGAAAAATATTTTCCCAGGAAGTCGTAAGACAACAAACATAGCTTTATCATTTTATTTTTCTTGCATTAATAGCACAATATAGCCCAGAAACCAAGTGTTTTATGATGGCACAGTTACTAAAATACTTAGTTTGAGAGACTAACGCCATAATGTCATAACGTTACTACACAGTGTTAAGGATTGCATTTTCTAATTCTTAGTAGCTTGTTATTTTATATTACCTGATGGTATATTATAATTATAATTTTTATATTATCTGATTGCGAGAAAAAAAAAATTGTTTCAAAATTTGCATCTGAGATCTACCCAAATAAGGATATCTGTAACTAGACAATTTAATTGTGCAATGTGCATTGTTCAATAGACAATTCAATAATCTTAATTAAAAATATTGTGAAATGAAGTAATGAAGCTCCAGTAAAATAATAATGTGAATCTTCTTAGTAAGATGGTTCATGGAGTTCATCGAAGGTGTTCCATGCCAGAGAAGTAGAAGATTGTCTACGTGTAGTGTAGCACATGAAATGTTTAATACTATTTAATAAAGTAGTGAGTGTGATTCATTAAATTAATTTCAACTTAAGTAACTTGAAGTGGTGTAGGTTATAGAACTGAAACTGTTATTTATGCAACAAGGAGAATTGTTTCCGGTAGTAGTTTAGTGCAAAAATAGAATGGAGATAATTTGTGGATTGTATCAAGAGGATGCCATCGGTTCCTGTAGATGGCACTATTACACTACTGGAGCCACGACAGGAGCACTGGAATCTGTATTTACTGACACTGACAGAATTACCCTAAATGGGTAGAAGCCCATATTAATAAATAAACTATACTTCATATTATTAAACGTGTCTTTTTATGCCTTTATAAATCTTGTAGAATTTTCGCCTTTAATTCATTGTGGTAAAGTAGAAGAAATCAATCCAAAATTTGAGGGTATTTCGTTACAAAAGTATTTAAAGGTTAATAAATGATTCGGGGCCCCACATGTTTTTTTTTTTTTTAACTACCGCTACTTTACACTTTATAGTGACGCTGTAAGTTTTTATACGCAAGGTTTCACGAAAGTACGCAGGCGTTTTTGTTTTTATTTTAAACAGTGGTCAATAATTAAATGGTTTTAGCTTCTCTGTTGACTTTATCATAAAGGTAATTCAATTTACGTGTTCTAGCTAGGCCAACAATGTAGTAGGACAAAAGTATTCATTGATAATTTATTTAATTTCTAATTGGACACTAATTTATCAATAGTAATGTTATTTTATGTAGAAAAGCGCAAATTGTTCCTTTACTGTCAATTTTTTTCCGATTTTCAATTAAGTTTTTTAGGGGTTTGAAACCTGAAGAAACATGCCTAGTATAATGGAACAAACTCACAGAATTTTCAGCGGTATCCTCATTTCTTATCCTTTAGTTATTTTGCATGGTCTGATGTCTGCACCACAGGGGTAAAAAGTCCACGTTGAAATGCTTTGCCATGTTGCTACTGTACCACAAGCGTAGCACAGAAGTTCATCTGAAATTAATATTAAAACTGGTTAACACGCTAACCTGATGCAATTAATCACAATAAGTTGCCACTAACATGGAACAAACTCACCGGCTTAGATTTCATCCGTCATAATTGAGAACTCAAGCTCAATCTCGTGCCGTTCCTTTTTCCTCTAGGTGCTGGTCCAACAATTATATTGTCAAGGATATTGGCCAGAGATCATGGCGTTTAGATCTTCGTTTCTGCACTTCTGATGTAAGAGTCTTCTGGTACCCCATAGGTAATATCTTCATTTATTGACTTCAGGAGTGTGTAGACCGATGGTGAGATAATAAAGAGACGTTGATTCGCTGATCACACTTTATTTTTATAAACAACTGTACTTGGTGGGTGTTTTACATTATCTTTTTGTTCTAGTAAGTAACAGGGCTTCGCCTTATAATAACTTATACTGCCTGTCTATACAGACTAGCAGAGCAACGTTCCGTTTGACGTATGATCCGAGGAGTACAAACTAGAGTAGTCATCTCCTCGACGTCTGCGGATCGAATGATGCTCGGGCCACGCGCTCGGCCTTTTTATAGAACGATCAAAACAACCCCGCCAGTCCCCACTGCCGGGCCGGGCGGCGGCAGGTAGGATACGTCATGCCACCTGCACGTGGTTTCGTTTACATACTCTTTGTTCTTATTTCTAATTGAATTCGGTACAACTGTGATTAAATAATTAAGTTAGAATTATTTAGATTAATTAACAATAATAAATTACAAGAATGAAATTATCAATTGAACATTAAAGCAAGAAATGAGAATAAAACGTTTAAAAATTGTTGACATCCTCGCTGCGCTATCATATATATATATATATATATATACACACAAGCTGTTGTCGTGTTGTTCTTGATCTCAGTAATAATGCCTCTTTCGTCATCATGATGATCGACTTTAACAACTTCAGGACTTCGGAAGAAGATTATCATCCAGTATAGGTACTGTTTCTTCTGCCAGCCGGTCATATTGAACCAGAATAAAAACGTAACAACCTACCTGAGCTCCCTGCAACGGTAAATTATAGAAAAAGTCGTCACTGTCATCCAGATTTAAAAGAACCTTCAAGCCCTGATCAAAATCAAACTTCGATTGGTTCCCAAAATTATATATATCTATGTTCCGAGTCTCGCTGCTTCTGAAAAGATATCAGGTTAAAAATGTTTTAAACCAATCTTATGTAAAATAACATAATAAATGGTTTTTAAGGATCATACTCTTCAAATATGTCGGATTTGCGCAGATAGTTGAAAGTGCAGCAGTAACCATTCGCGGTCAGACGGAAGTCGAAGAGATCGGTACAATTCTTAGATACTTCGTTCCAAGAGCAATTTAGCAGGAGATCCTCGCATTGCGGTGTTAGCTACGAGAGAAAAGTTTTCCGTTCACAATGAGTATCGTATTATCTCTAACCTAGGTCTGCTAGAAGATAGATTTCTATTGTGTATTGTTTATATGTTCTGTTCTTTGTATTTGCTGTGTACAGTTAATGGTTAAATAAATAAGTTATTTAGAAGGCAATGCCACAAATAAGGCTCACAAGTAATGTGCCAAAGAGTTGTATTGTAACTCGAGTCATGAAAAAAATAGCGTGCTTTCAATTTCTAAGTTTGTCGATTTTGTACCTACTGAATTAAAAATGAAACATTCTATCAAAAAAAAGGTACGCACACTTTTGAGAAGCTCATTGACATCGTAGTCGCCTAAAGCCTGATGCAATGGTTCATGGGGGATTTCCTGAACTACCGGGTGCATGGTTTGGTACAGTCTTCCTAAACCATACAAAAGGTTTATCATTTCATCTTCTGTATAGTGCTGGTTGCGTTTCTCTTTCAATCTGCAAGGCAAAAACACTTGTTATACCTACTTACAAAAACTGTTTTGTAAACCGTGAAGCCGTAAACCTGTTAAATAACTCTTGGCTTTAAGATCTATGTATGCTCTTTTCGGTGGAGCAATATACTCCACCATAAAAAATATCGCGCCGTGTGATGCCGGCTTAGTAGTGCCGTGTGATGCCGGCTTAGAATAGCATCACCCCACATCCTTCCCGCGGGTGTCGTAAGAGGTGACGAAGGGACTCGAGAGTATTAGCTTATTACAATTTTTAGGCGACAGGCTGACAACCTGTCACTATAGTGATACACATGTTTTCTGAAACAACCTTAGAAAACAATCCTCAAAAATGTCAGACGTGGCGATAGTGACCGTATTCTTACGGCCGTTAACGCTCTGCCTACCCCGCAAGGGATAAAGGCGTGATAATTATATGTATGTATAAAAAATATAAAAAAAAAACTGTGTAAATAAAAAGCTTTGACAAAATATGCTTACAATTTTCCAGCTAGTTCGGTGATAGCTTTTTTGCTGATCCGGTTGTTGCTGCAGATGCCGACAGCCGGGAAGATGATGCTGCTGACTGGGACACCCTCGGGCAGCTGGGTGGTCACCAGCGGGGCCCGATAGAACTTGTTGAACGTCATCATCACCAGCGACACGGAACATACCAGAGCGCCTATTAGTGTCACCACCCATATTATTCTGGACAATAAAGTGAGGCTCACAATATATTAGCAGGCACGATTAGATCCTTCCTTAGGGAACTTGGAGAGGGTTACCAGCGGAGCCCGGAAGAACTTTTTGAACGTCACCATCATCAGAGATGGAGATCATACCAACGCGCCTACTATACTATACTACTAGGGTCTACCCAAATTTTACTGAACACTTAAAAAAAACAAAATTGGAGGGAAAATACTTAATAAATACCTACCCCCTTACCAGTTTTTCTTCGGTTACGAAAAAATGTTTTGACACGTCGTCAGATGATACATAACATTATATGATTACATCTACTTACTTTTGTATGTCGCACTATAACTTCCTCTCACGAAGATCACTTCGTGTAACCCACATACAATATCAACAGCACCTCAAGTTACAATTTTTAAGAGATCTACTCATAGTAGCCTGCAGCACATTTCGTATAATAAAAATTATACGCTGACCTCTTACGTTAGTAACTGGTCATCCTATTTATAGATACTTATCTATGTGTATTGAAGGGTTTAGCGAAACTCACCTTTCTATAAACGGAGTTTCTTCACTGACAAGATGCTTCAGGCCACAGATAGAAGAATCTGCGCAGTATTCCTTACTAACCGTCTTCACACTTTCCTTCAGAATATGCGCTTTGGACTCCTTAACGACGGGTTTTCTTCTATACCGTCGTCTGAAACCCAGGGCAGGAGAATTCTGCTCTTTGTTATCCATCATTTCCTCTTTTGAAAGGCATGAATATTACTAGCGCCCTCATATTCTGTGGTGGCAATTTGCCGTACACTCGTATGCATTTAGAGTTAGTCATTCATAGTCACAAGCTCATAAAGTATTCTACAATCGGCGATACAATCGAAATGTCAATCAGTGCTGGGTTAATTTGTTGTGATTGATTGTCTCTTCTCGTGTTGTTTTGTATAAGAGCCTCTGATTTAGGCGTGTGTTACATTATAGCCAACGCCGCGCCCATGTGAGGTGATCCGGTTTTAAACTTTGATGGAATGGAATAAAATAGACTAATAAATACTACTACAAAATAATACTACTATTACTACACTGAACAACTACTTTAATGATATAGATGGTTCCGTGTGTCGGATGGCACGTTATTACGTTAAGCCACAGAAAAAATAATATTACGTAAGCGTAGTTAAGCTGTAGGTCCCGGTTCCTGTCTATGATTACTTAGACGGCGGTCGTAACACAACTATGTCAAAACCTTGCCACTTTTAAAAGGCCGTTGAAAAATTCTGACACTAGGGTTCAAGCTCAAGTTCTTCATTGCGTCGTTGGACGACTCGGTGTCCCATACGAAAAGAGAGATGGAATAGAATCTTAATTTGTATAGGAAAACCTATGAATCTCGATAAAGCAAGATAAAGCGAATGCGCCATCCGGATCCGGATTCCACTGTTTCGGCTTTATGCCAGACCGGTGTCCGGTGCCAGTGTAAGGGCCGCCTTATACCACTGATTTTAATTAGCTACTGGGTAGAGTGCTATCGAAATGATTGATTTGTGGTTTCGAAGTAATACTTAGGAACCTATTTTCATATTACCTGCTATGTAAAACGTTAAAAGGTATATTTTTCGATTGGATTCTTGCAACTCCGGTTGCAATAATATATAATTTGTTATAATTTATGTATTTACCTGTGAAATCCAACTAAAATCATGCTCTACCTACCCTAGGTACCTATAATGGTTGATTGGTTGGCATTAAAATTGGTAGGTAAGTATTTTATATAAATAAAAATATTATTATTTAAGTATACCGGTCACATATTTTTTTATTTCTTACTTATTTTTAGCTCTTCAGTGAAAGTAGGAATAAGATTAGGTATACCTATACCTACCTACTTACGTAATTTCCACGCACTACCTGGCCAAATCTTAAATTTCTTTCTTGAAATGTTTAACATGTGTCATAACATAATTTTATTTTGAACATCGCAATATTAAAGTTAAAGCGATCAATAAATAAGGTAAGGTGTAAAAATATTGCAGTTAATATTTTTACACCATAATAAAATATTTAGTCAAGTTGAAATTTTTAGGCAACCCATACGCAATATATTTACCTATTGGCTTATTTTATTTAGTAGAAGATATATTTTATTAATCCATTAAACAGCTCGAAGGTCGTTCTGTAGCGGGATCTTGTATTCGTACCAGTTATTCGTAAAGTTTCTTAGCAACGATTGCTATTAGCAACCATCGTAACGTATGGAACTTTGCCATGCCCCGATTGCAGTATACAATATTACTAACTTTGTTATACAAAAGACGCGTTCGAAAAACTGGTGTAGGAAGGTTGGTACGTGGTTGGTACCTATTTATGTCTCTCCGTTGATAAGAACAAAAACTGGCTATGTTTCCTGAACGACGAAATTAAACAAGCCAAACATCAAATTGACACAAAGTCAAGCATTTCAATACGATGTGACACCAGTGCTTCATCAGTGACTTTCTCAATTTTCTACATTTGTAAAATCTCAAATGTTCTACAATGACGTCAACCACCGGTGATGTGAAAAGGCCTTCTGTTTCTAGCGTGGATTTCGAGGTTTTTGGCAAGGTTCAGGGGGTATTCTTCCGGAAGCACACCCAACGACGCGCGTCCGAACTCGGGCTCAAGGGCTGGGTTATGAACACCGCCCAGGGCACCGTCATAGGGCAGATGCAGGGCCCCGTCAACTCCATCAACAACATGAAGAAATGGCTCCAAACCGTCGGTAGCCCCAAGTCCAAGATCGAGAAGGCTGTCTTCAAAAACGAGCAGTCGATTACAAGCTGTGCGTACAGGTCCTTTGAAATTCGTCGTTAGACTGATTGTACTAGTTTATTTCTAAAAAGTGTTGTACATTTTTCGCACTCAATGCTATAACTTTTGTACTTTTTCAAATAAATGTTTTAAAAATTACAATAAGTTCGTTGTTTTTCGAATATCAAAATAAAAAAATAGTTCTTAAGGTGAGCCCGCGCTTCTCACCTTCTCCCTATGATGCGTCCAGCGTAGATTTGATGGTTACTTGAAGGTCATGGATATCCTCATAAAAATTATAAGATTCAAAAGTTTAAAGGTTAGTTCAATACACCTCAAAGCCTGGCAAAGCACAAGCACACAGCTAACATAAAGTTACCATTATGAATGGGCTAATTAATAAATTACTGTTTATTAGGCAGTACATTGAAACGGTGAAGGTTGATGCTGACGCTCACGAAATCGTGTTTGAACATCTTTATAATCCATAACCATGAGATATTTGGTTCCGGTAAGAAATGCTAGAAATAACATTCACCTCAATGTTTTTAATAAGAACAAAAAATGTAGTACCTAATTAGTCTAATTACCTGCATCTTTATTAGGTAAGAGATTATGTGTGATTCAGTGCAAGTACTAACGTTATACAATCAGTTTACTTGAAATAGCTATTAGCAAGAATACTAACTATAGCTAATTCTAATAGATATGGTCATCTTCCTTAGTTCCTACCTAGGTACGTTGTGTAGTGATTCAGTGGAGCCAGTGCCGTTCCGTCTCAGAGTTCTGCTGTTTGCTGATCATGTTATTGCTACAGATAACTACCAACTGCTGGAAAGGTGATGCTTGTGGTGATGCTGCTCACCACTGGAACATTGAAGTAATATTAAAAAGTTTACCACGAGGCAAGAACAGGACTAGGTGCGTAAAAGTAACACGACTTTTCTCCTTTTATTGCTTTTTGTTATAACTACCTAATAAAACCAACTTCTCTGGATCCCGAAATGAGCTTGCTCCACTGATCCCTCCCTGTGCCACTTCCGCCCAATTGTTGACTTGGAGGTGGCCCAGTTCAGCTTCCATTCATAATCTTTCCAGCGGTACCTGGGGCGTGTTTTAGTTTTACCCAGTTTAGTTTTACCCACAAAATCATTTAAAAACGGATTCTTTTTCTAAAATCAAACCTGGATCCATATCACAAATACTTATTCTATTTATGATGTTCATGTACCCATAATAGTCTTATAGGTAAGTACATCATAAACATGTCTATCTACCTACAGTTTTTGTGCATCATCGCGTTTTATCTTTAACTACCCAAACATGTTCACCTTCTACTTCTAGTAGTTTCACGTCTCATATTTCACGAATACCTGTTTTATAATCTGTTATCCTGCTTAACTATATGCATAACACATAATCTGTATTACATAACTAAGAGTAAAGAGCAGAGCCAGTAAATTACGACAAATCTGCCGTCGGCGAGCGAAACAAGTTCACCGATTGCAATTTGATAGGTAACACTTATCGGTTATACATTCACGTATCAACCTGTCATTTAAACCATATCAGACTACATAACATACTTAGTAAGTATTACTTACTGACCTCTCAACTAATGGTGATCCACTACAGACGAGAAAGGGTCAGCTCTTGCTTCCGGGTGAGCCCTTCCTCCCCTCCATGCTGACAGGCGTAGTTTTGGTGGCCCCGGGGCCGAAAACGTAGAGTACAATGTACAACACAAAAAAGCAGACGAGAAAAAAATACCTACGTACAACAAGAAAACGGAAGTTAAAGGAGAATGGATGGGGCTGAGTTTTGATATTTAACAACTAAACTAATTGTTAAATATCAAAACGCCGCTAATCAATTCGCTTTCAACATGAAATAATCACGGCAATCTACATAAACCTCAAGCTTATAATTGCTATGCAGTGATATGAGCATTTTGCATGAGCCAATGGAGATTTTATTAGTACCTATTCCTGGTAAATGTATCATGATCATGAATTTTTTACAGAAATCTTATTACCACCGACCGGACCAGAGTTTTATTACTATAGGTAAATTAACTTGAACCTTTTCTATAGATTTCAAAGCTTCTCCAACCAAGCTTATTACACAGACCTGATGACCTAGACCTCTTCTTCTTTTCTTCTTCTTTCTTGATATAGACCTGACGATGACAATTAACCGATAGGTGTGCGTGTATGTGTAGGTATGTATTATGTAAATACATATTGTAAGCATGAAGAAACACTATGATTTGTGTCTGGTAAGCAGAAATGGTAAGCTTCCGTAAATACCTATCTAGTTTTTGGCATTTTTGACACAGAAACGATATTATAGCATAACAGTCTAGCCAAGTCTAGCTTAGCTATCGATCATTATGCTTTTAAATAACCTAGTCGTCTAGAAACTGAATATTAATAAACACTGGTTCTGTCACGGTTTGCTGGCGCCTATGCTAACTAGAAACGTATCGCCGCACCAGCACATCAACTTACGCATTTGAGGAACCAACTTACACTAGTTTTTCATACAAATATTAAGAAAAACCAGTATTAGTTGATACTTTAAACGGTTAGGTTGATATGGTGGCGATAGTACGAGCGTGTCTTGGCGAAAGAACATCGACATCACATGACCACTGACCACATTTCAAAACACTATGCAACAATTTGACCATCTCTTTTGACCACTCACATTCACTTGAAGTACTGACTCGTAATACACTGGGTCACTTTATTTTAAGTATTATGAATGCTATAAAACGTTCGTTTTGTTTAAACAATTAGACTTCTTACATTAAGAGAAAATGTTATACATAACATAATGTACAATTTGTATTCATACGTAAGTAGGTAGGTACATATGGGATGAGATATCACTTTTTATTGGAGTAAAGTCACCTATGTAATAAGTATGTAATAAGGTGTAAAAATATTAGCAGCAAATATTTTAAGGGGTGCATCAGCCCATGAAACTAAACAACTTTCCCCAAGAAACATAGGTCGTATACAAGATTTTTTTTGGACCTATCATATTGACTTGGCCGGTTGGTAATTTTGTAAGTATAGGAGGTCCAAAATTTTTTTTTCATATTTCGACCTATGTTCTTTGGGAGAAGTTGTTCAATTTCAAGGTCTGCTTCAATATTTGCAGCTCATTGCATTTTTTTACATCCTGTATAGTAGAGTAGATGAGTGATATTTTCATCAACCACATTACTTCCGTGTCCGGTACATGATAATAATATTACGTATACTTACCTACGACTAGGAACGATAATTGCAATATCTTAAGCATTTCGCATTTATTAATGTTATGATAAACATGAATCGCTAGTTGCGTGCGGTGGCGCCGCTGATGCGCGCCGCTCCCTCGCTCTTTCCATATTATGCAAACAAAGTAATCTAAATTCGAAAGACAATAACGAACGGTTATATCATTATTACCACCTGATTCCTATCGTATCGAATGACGAAACAAATATGTTTTTACAAACATCTCTCTTAGCGAGCGTTCATTCATCTAAGTATGATCTAAGATTTGTAAGTAGTTCGTAATTTGATTGTTCCTATACACACATTTCATTAAAATCGTTGAATGAGCACAGGATAGTTTTAGGATACAACCGGTACATCAAGTAAAGTAGAAAAAGTGGGCACCCGAATACTGATCTTATATTCGCACTTTGGTACCTACTACCTAAATATTTCTAAAAATAGCGATGTTATTTATTATCATCAACTCTGCATTTCGTAACACCGTGAAAAATTAATAATCGTAGACTTATAAATCGCTTGCTCATAAAATATGTGTGGCATTGACCACTGATCAGATTCCAATAAAAATAATTGTTTGTTGTTTGTGGAATTTGGACGCATCATTGCTAATGATTTTTCTAGAAAAACACCTTCTATATTATATTAACTTAGGTATATATTTATTTCATTTGTTGAAAGGCGCCACATGTAGGTATTGGACGATAAACAAACAGTGACTTACAGAAGTTACAGATCTTACGACTTTATTCCAAGGTAAAGCCTACCTACAAAATTACACGAAATCATATATTTCTTACATATAAGCAGATGATGCTATTAAAAATTTATTTATTACAGTATGTCGCAAATTATTTAGTGAGCAAGAGCACACCTAGGGGCATGTTGGTACAACGTTGTTTGGGTGTTTAGTATAAATTTCGTTTAATTACAAAATTGTTTACTATTCGACCTTATCTCTTCAATGTTTTAAACAAGTAGGTTTTATAGTTTAGCTCCTTTTCTAAAACCGTATCACAATCTCGTATTTCTAATTATTTGACTGCCTAATCACAGCCGGAAATAGAAATAGGTGTTTACATAATTATGTAATTTTATCGAGTGCAAATTGATTCCGACCATGGTTTATTTTACGCTTTTGAATCTCTGAATACTAATTTCTTCGTTGACGCATTCAAAATGAGTCGAAGACAAACCCTTCCGACCTTCGGCCACGGCCAGAACTTGACCTTTACGTAATTAAATATTTTTCGATTGAGTCGATAATACCGCTTGGGTAAGTTTTCTGGTATTCCGAGGTCTGTGCCGAAGGTCTGATGCAACGGCAGCGGTGGTGGGCATGGAACGTTCTCCATACCGATTCTCGGTAGATGGTGAGCCATCGTGCTTCGGAGTGACTGTCTCAGGATACTTGCTACTGGTTTCGCTAAAATTTTGTGCCGATTGTGCCGTTGTTGACTTTTTGGATCAAAGTGCTGTGTGAAAGTGAATTGTGTATCGCCGAGTGGTTACAGGCGTTTATAGTTTTAGTTCCTAAGTTAAGGTAATAGTGACTTTATTATTTATTACGTTTTACGTACGAGAAAACTATGCTCGTTAAAACTCTCTTTTGGATACTTTATCTAAACAAATAATTAAATCCATATTGCTACCATACGTAGGTACCTCACTATCTACATTCCTAATTTAGGGATGATTTATAAGGTGCATACAAATTAGTAGGTAGAAAGTTAAGCAACATTCTAAGGGATGACCCGTTAATGAAACTGAAGTGGTTCAGAAGGAATATAGATCGACATATGAAAAAAAATTGGACCTTTAATTCAAAATGTACGACATATATGGGGACATGTATGGGGCATCACGGGAGGTGACATATTTCGACCTATGTTCCTAGGGAAGGGTTGTTCAGTTTCATGAAGTGGTAGTGCGACCTGACTGCCTGCGACGCAGAATATTCCGGGTTCGATTCTCGGTGGGTCATTCGCAAAGTTGAATTTTATCACTTTGTGAATTTGTTCCCAGTCTGGTTAGGACATTGCAGGCCGAACCACCTGATAAGAAAGATGGTTCCGTGCTTCGGGGGGCACGTTAAGGCGTAGGTCCTGGTTGCTGGCTATGATTTGATTATTTAGACGGCGGTCGTTACACAACCATGTCAGAAGCCTGCTACTTGTAGTAGGCGGTTGAAAACTTCTGACACCAGGATAGGGTATCATTGGGTCGTTTGAAGACACGAAGATGAAGACGACCATATCTCACCATAATATTATTTCGACCTATGTTACTTGGGTAAAGTTGTTCAGTTTCGTGGGTTGGTTCATGCCTTGAAAGGAACTCAGTACTTTTCCTAACACCCTGTAAATCTATTGTAGCTAACTTCTATTGTTTTACTGTGCATTTCATCTCATACGTTAAACCTTTGACTATACATATTTATATATTTGACTAATTCCCTTCAGGGGTGTAATGACCAAGATGTTAAAATGACCATAGTGCTAAAATGACCAAGTAACATAGGTCGAAATAATATTTTTATGATGGCGTAATATGGTCGTCTTCATCTTTTTGTGTCGGCCACCGCGTCGTCAAAAGACTCAATTCATTAGAATTACCAATCAATATGATTTTGACCTCTCATTCTGTTTTTAGGCGCAAGGTACCTACAATCCGTAGATCAATCATTTCAAAATGAACAGGTGAAGTGATGTTAATAATAAGAACATGCCCTTCAGGCACCCATGGTTGCCAAATCGCTTCATCAAAACACGAGATTACTGACGTACTTACAAATGTTTTTATTTCGCCGACATTGCTGTTACATTCTGTTTCATCATAGAATGTGCGGTCTTACATTTAGACCGCCACTATTACCGGGCAATAGGGTGTAGAGATGCTTGGTAGAGTTTTAACTAGAGATGGTTTGAACGTAGATTTCACCTAATACGAATATTCGGTTAAAAATTTGCAGAATAGAATTTTATTATTAAAGTCTTTAATGTACACCATTAAAACATACAGTTACAGAGAAACTTAAAAACAACGCCGAGCTTATCTCTACAAGAGATCTCTTCCAGCAAACCTAGCGAGGATAAAAAATCAAGAATTATCACGGGAGCAAAAGAAAAAAAGGTACTATAGGTAATTAGGTCGAATTGTGTGGCTGGAATTGAATGGCCATGCAAAACAGGTTTTTGTTTGTTTACCTACGCTAAATTCACAGATTAGGACCGCAGATATTAGTAGAAACTTTCATTTAAAAAACTCCTTCAAACTTTTTAACGAAATGTATTAAAATAAAACACATTTTTATTCGGCCATACTTGTTATATGTACTTATGGAGTAAATCTGCCGAACATGCAGAATATCGAACATAAAACAAATATTCGGCTCATCTCTACTTATATATATATATATTATAAGTAGGTACCGTATGTACGGTTCCATTGACCGCACGCCATGTGCTCATCTTCTTGATTCGCTGCTATTCACTGGTGTTCACACGGTCGAGTTTCGTAAAGATGTTTTTTTTCCAACTGTCTACAGAGACTACACTAATAAGGCTGTGTGTATGTCGAACATTGACCAACTGCATTGTGGTGAGCTTGTAATGGATTGAAAGTGAGTTTGTTTGGATGGGGCGACCTTGGGCCATTGTCCGAACACGCGTTTAGGCCCACGCGGGTAACCGTAATCCGAATATAAATAAGATGTTTTATGTAGAGTTGGCAACTTATAAGGAAAATAATGACCGAACACCTGTTTAGCTAAGAATTATACGTAGTGACGTTATTGTAGCACTGTTTTATATTCTAGACGATAATGATTGATTAACTTAGCTTGAAGCTAGAAGAAGAAGCTTAGGTACTACCTGCATAATACCACAATATTGTTTAATAAGTTTAGGTAGGTACCTTTTGAAATCCCGGCATATAAATCAACCAGTAACTGATAGCTACGAGCCTTTTTAATGGCTGTATCTTTTTAATCCTTGTGCTTAATTTAACGATTGTTGGACAAAATTGATAGCAATTTGTTTTATTTTCAAAAAACTCGATTCATATATGGATGTACCTACATCTATTACCTATAATGTTGCTGCTATTGTCTGATAAATGATACTTAATTGTTTTCCAATATTATATATATATATATATATATATGTATATTTGAATAACATGAAGGGCGTAAAAGTTCAACATCAAGTAAGTTAACTTTTAACACAACAACTATTGGCTAGAACTATACAAATATTTGTACCTAAATATAATTATGTAGGTAGCCACACTAGTCATTGGTCATTGCGTGGTTGTTATCTTGCATCTAAACACTTGTCTGTCGTAAACATTCCCAGATGTGGGTCAGAGGTATAAACCAAAGAAGGGTCAAACTTTACAAGAAACTATAATAACCAGCAAGACAATAGTTGCTATTATGTATAAGAAGAATGAAACAGTGCCCTTATGGGCCTCTGGTTTCGTGAGAGCCATCTTCGACTCGTCAGATTTATCAGATTTATTTTGATTACGACTTTGCCAAGACTTCATAGAAAATGTGTGAAAAAAACCGAGTCAGGTGAGTTTATCTTGCCTCTGTCAAAAAACCCACAAACTAGCACTTTTCGTGTGAATTTGTTTTACTATTGTTATATTATATTGTAATCAACAAAAATCAAACATTCATTGTCAAAGTCCTACTAAAAGAAACTAATGATCTTTTACTATAAGTGTACTAGTTTTACGGTCGTGCAAGGGATAAAGGCGTGAGGCGTGTATATACATATTATATGTACTACAACCCGTGACACCAGGTCTCTTCAGATCGTTCATCGACAAGGAGATATACAATTGAGGTGTGGGATTTGACCCTAATTCACAAGTTTGAGTAAATTGTCCGTTATATCGTTTCCCAGGGCTAGGGACAATCGCAGGAAGATGCATTAGGGTTAATGAGGACTTTAAAAGGAATGTGCAGAGAGTGCAAGAAAAAAGTGCATTCAAGTAGTAAAGTAGGTTACACTTAACTAAGTAGCTAACTTCTTTCCCCAGTTTTCAGTGTAATACGTATCTTCCCCAAACTTGCATGTGGGTACAAATGTATAAAAGTAGTATGATAATAGAGATATCTTCTTCTGGCGTAGAGATAACGAGTCCGGTCAACCCTGGCCAAATATGTAAAAATATTAAGACCTAATCATAATTATAAAGAATTAATGCTATGCCTGCCTACACCACACATTTTTAAAGATAGTAAATGCGGATGTACCTGGTAAGTATTATGTAAAAATAATTATCTTTCTATTTCCTGCGAATCCAATGAGAACGGATACGATAAGTAAGGTTGTCATTATCTATTGTATCTAGATCAAAAAGAACAAAAAATGTAATTAATAGTTATCGTAATAGGTACAGGAAAGAAGCGTATGTCTAGACAGTATATTACGTGTAAGGTGTGATTAAAATCTGAATGTAAATACAGCACTTTATGAATTCATTTTTGTAGACTCTTTCAGTAAAACGTTACAAGTCGAAACGTGGTAACGTTTTGTTTTTGTTAGGTAGGTACTGTTGAAGACCAATACATGTTTTCTTTTTTACTTTATATGTGTTTGGTCATATATAAAACTATTTGATGAATTTGAAAAATACTGTTAGGAAGAATAATCATTATTCATTTTCTATCCGCTGCTGGCCGACAAATTGTAATATGTAGACGGACTGCGAATATTATTAAGCTGTAAAGCATCTGCATGCTCGTAGGTAGCAATTGATTTCGAATCCTGATGTCACGTAATAATCACTAAAGTAAATGGCAGGTGATCATAAATATGTCTACCTATACATTAGATACAAAATATGTTTGTACCCCACCAACGCTTGCATATACTTCACAACACGAAACAAAAATATTGTTAAGATTATCCAAAATTATCAATGACTTAGCCCAAAGCCAAACCTAGTTATTAGGCAGGGCAGCTAGCTATAGTTAGTAAGTATTAGCAAAATTAATAGATATGTACTATTAATCCATGTTTTCTTTGCTAAGACATGTATAGGTACGTTACTTACGATCTGTAACACTGATCCTATACAAAAGAAGTAATTAGGAAGAGCGGGGTATTCAAGTGTCCCAATACAATTGTCTTGGACTACTTAAAGGGAAGCCTCCAACAACTATGTACCTACAACACAGGACTATTTGAAATAAAGATATTTTTTTCCTACCAGGATCCACAATGAAGTCAATACTCCTAGTCCTAACCAGCTCGTACCTGGCTAGCTGTCTCCCTCCCCCGCACCCGGCGGTGGTGCAAGTGAGAAGAGAAGAGGAACAGCTGCCTTTCTACTTGAGGAGCAAGACCTTGTGGAACCCCCACCTACAAGAGGTTCTGCCGCTGTCCAGTCTGTTGCATGAAGGAGAAACTCCTGTAAGTCCTATCAACTTAGCTGTACCTGTCTCCCTCCTGCCCTACATTTCGATTCGAACAATTAGACATCGACTCGTTTTGTAAATTGGAATTCTTCTAAACGATTCCATTTTCTAAATTAATGCAACGCGTTGATGTCTTTTGTATGAAAATTTTAATTCATATTCATGGTTACTAAACGCGTTGATGTCTTTCGTATTATAACTATGGCTTTGCTTTATTAAAATATAATTTATGACACCACACAATAAAATCAGAATTTTATGCCTAACAAAAGCGTAGGTAGTTCGATTATAAAGTCGATTTAATTTGTTAATCGGAATACAGGATGTTGTGTTTAAATCAGCAGAATTCTTTACAACATAATATTTAATATCAGACTTATTCGAAGTTGTTAAACTAGAAGAAGAAAATACTGTGATTGGTTTTGTCTGATAAATGATCAATAGTATAGCGAAAGAAGTATGCCAGGATCGTAGCAAGTGGAAGGAAACAGTGTCTGCATTCCCCAACGGGAAATAGGCGTGATTTATGTCTGTATGTGTGTATGTCTGATCAATTGTTTGTCCAACGCTTCATAGCAAAACTACACTTTTGAAATCCAAATTACGTTGCAGGTTTTCGACCGAGAAGCAGACCACGTGTCCCGGCAGGAGATCTACAACATCCTGACGCACGCCGGCTTCCTGCGCCGGAGACCTCCGCACCAGCAGCCAGACCCTCACCACGTGCCCCACCAGCGCTCCAAGGGTGGCCAAAAGAACCACCATAGTCATGCCCATCAGCATTTCGGCCCAACGCGATTCGGTGGTCAACACTTCGGAAGCCAGGGTTTCGGCGGCCAACACTTTGGAGGTCAAGACTTCGGCGGCCAACACATAGGAGGTCACGACTTCAGTGGTCAGCACTTCGGTGGCCAACACTTCGATGGACGACAGTCAGGTTCAGATCACGACCCATTTGGACCATTTTTAGACAATCCAGAGATTTTACAATATCTATAATGAATTAAGATAAGAACTATGTAAATATTGTTGTTGTTATTGCCAATTTGAATATGCATTTCGATGATGGTTCAAATTTGACTAAATATTGTTAAGTAAGTACATATGTTCCTTGGGACTTCAAGTATTTTATAAATATGCATAGAGTTAAGTGTTTAATTTCGGCTAGTTAAAATAATTGTAAAGCATATTTGCCATTTAAAGAGTACCTTTTCATTTATCTTACATTAAGGTTAGTATATAACTGAACTGGAGCAGCATGTTTTCTTATTACTCAAGTGTAAAACATTACATCATACAGAAACTGTATTTGGACACTGAAACCCCGAATTACTTACGAAACAATACCATATTTGCGGCCAGTAGTCTTGTTTGACTAAAAACTTAGGCATTGTATCATATAAACCTATATAATTAATGAAAACTTGTAAGAATAACTCATGTAAATATTATGTGTAGTATTGTCTTTGAGAATATAAAACAAAGGATTTATTACATCAGCCTATGATTTTATTTACGTGCGGCCGTGAACGCTGAGCATTTGCCTCGGCGTGCGGCGTGACCGCCATTGCACAATCCTATCATTATCACATCAAATATTTACCACATTTGCACATTGTAGAGAATACATAATACAATTCAAAATATCACCTTGTCATTATAATAGTTGCATTGACATTTTGTAGGCTACCCAGCCGTGGGAGCGCCGATGCATTATTCAGTTATGCAGAAGTCTAGATTTACCTAGATCTGTAAAACCTTGGGGATACAAAAATGCCTCCAACGACGTGCAAAGAGCTTTTGAAAGAATATTGTTTCAGCTGTACGTTTGGGGGGCTGCGATACATCGCGGATGACACTTTACATTGGATGGAAAGGTTAGATTGGGCAAATTCCTACTTAGAACAAGTTTTTGTAAATACCAAGTAAGTATTAATTTTAATATTAATTTTAATATTAATCTTCTGGAGTCAGACGCAAAAGCTAAAAAACTTAAAGATTTCTTACATTATATGAGTTCAACTCAATATGTCATCCAACCTACTCATTTCACTGAGAGTAACGAAACTCTACTGGACGTTATAATTTCTAATCTGCTAGTGCATGATGTTAAAGTCGATTACATACGAGATCTAAGTAAGCACGCATTTATATCATGCAGGCTTAACATTAAGAAGGAGAAGCCACGTCCAAGATTCTCGCTATACAGGCCCATTAAAGATATAGACATGTCAAAGTTCCTCAAAGATGTTACAGAAATTGACTGGACAGAGCAATGTTGCGGTAATGTAAACGTTATGGTTCAATCATTTAATTCCAATATTGTGAGTTTGTTTGACTTACATGCCCCTTTTAAATTAACATACCTAAAATGTTTTTCTTATCCGTGGATTACTCATAATATTAAGGAAATTATGCAAATACGCGATGACGCTCATTCTCGTAGTCGAAGGACTAAATTAGACGTACACATTCAATATTATAAAGAACTTAAAGGGGTTGTTAACGTAGCTTTGCATAATGAAAAATGTGCTTATTTTAAGCACCATATCAATCTGAATATTAATAATCCTCGTGCTCTCTTTAATAATATAAAAAGAAATGTAGCTAACTTTAAAGATAATGAATCTGATATCCCAAATCATTTGTTAAATCCTGATAGCATAAACTCTCATTTTCTTTCTTTACCTGGTAAAGATGACATAAGTATTTCAGCATTATCTTACTACGAATTTAATAGACATGGGTCCTCAGTTTTCTCTCTAAAACCAGTTGACGAATTAACTGTATCAAAAATTATTAAATCTTTTAAAAGTAATGCGCAAGGTGTTGATGGTATTTCACTAGACATGGTATTGCTTACACTTCCGTATACTATTGAAATTATTACAAATATTGTCAACAAGTCCATTGAAACAAGTACCTTTCCAGAGGAGTGGAAAACCGCCATAGTAAAACCATTACCAAAAATCAGTAATCCAAATAATCTTAAAGATCTGAGACCAATCAGCATTTTGCCATTCATGTCAAAAATTTTAGAAAAAGTCATATGTGTGCAACTCACAAATTACTTAGAAACTAATGATATTCTTCCATCTAAGCAATCTGGTTTTAGGAAGGGGCGCAGTACTGCCACTTGCCTTTTGGATGTTGTCGATGATATTTTGGTAGCACAGGATTCAGGTGAAGGTTCCATTCTCACTCTGTTAGATTTCACTCGAGCATTTGATTCATTAAATGTAACATTGCTTTTATCCAAGCTTGCCTTCTATGGATTCGATCATATGGCTATAAAATGGTTTTCAAGTTACTTGGAGGGAAGGTCTCAGTTTGTGGAAGTACGCAATTCAGATGGTTCTAGACTTTTTTCTAACGAAGCTTCAGTAAATAGAGGTGTTCCTCAAGGGTCGATCCTTGGACCAGTTTTGTTTCTTCTATACTCATCAGATATTGCAAAAAATATAAAACACTGCAGGTATCACTTTTATGCAGATGATGTTCAGCTTTATATTTCGTTCAAACCTAAGGATTCTAGCGCTGCGGTCAGTAGAATGAACGAAGACTTGAGTCGTATTGTTGAGTGGTCTGAGACAAACTGTTTGTTCTTAAATCCAGATAAATCAAAATACTTAATTCTAGGGTCAAAAACACAAATTAGTAAAATTGCTAATAACAATCCTGTTATCTCCATTTCTGGCCAGCCATTGGCACGTGTTACAGAAGCTCGCAATCTAGGCATTTTGATGGATGGTAACTTACGTTTTGAAAGTCACGTCCTTACCACAGTTCGCAATTGCTTCTATAGACTAAAGGTTCTGTACAAAATACGTGATTATCTGACTGTTGAGATGCGCTTGAGATTGTGTGACACATTGGTACTATCAAAGCTTAATTATGCGGACACTGTTTATGGAAATTGTCTTCTTTCTCGCACTCAAAAATTTATTCAACGTATCCAAAACGCATGTACACGCTTTTGTTACAAGATACCACGTAGATCTCACATTTCTCCATATTTAAATTCAAACAATATCTTGAACATGAAGTCTAGACGAAACCTACACTTTGCCACTTTGTTGTTTGGAGTCATTTCTTCACAAAAACCTGAATACCTATACTCTAAACTCTCTTTATCTAATCGAAATGTAAGACATGCTGTCCGTTTGACTGGTATACAACATCGTACAGCCGCCTTTCGTGGCAGTTTTCGTTACGCTGCCACGAAATGCTGGAACAATTTGCCCCCACCAGTAAGAAATTCAAAATCAATTTATCGTTTCAAGCTTTTATTAAAAACCCAAATTCTTACTGAACAAAAGTCAATGCTGTAGGTGGTTGTACCATGTAATAATTTAATCATCATATCTGGTTCCTTCCTACATATATTAGGATAATTGCATTGCTTAGTGCTTATTTTTGAATCTTTGGGTACCGTGAAGTTGTACAGCTGTGGTCCTGGCTTACAGCTGTGATCCGAACAAACCTGTAAGTTCTCATTTAGCTTTAACGAATTCCGAATTTCAATAGGGTAACGTACTTCATTAGCACCTCTTTACTTTGCATCGCTGATATATTTTCAAAAATAATCAGGTTTGTGTGGATCATAGTTGTGGGACTTGGGGCCATTGCTGTGGGATTTTACGGTGCCTAAAACTTACTAATGTAAATCTATGTTACGTAAAGTATATTCTAAATGTCTGTGATATAGATCTAGTAATGATAATTTTAATGTTAACTAATCTTTATTTCATAGGAATAATATTTCAAGTCACTGTCCTGGTCGGTGTACCTACTCTTCTTTTTTAGGCTTCGTGGTAGACCAGCGCTACGCAGTAGTAAATACTACTGTTGTAGCATTCGCTGAACGAAGTGCCTTTTCAGTGTCCTCAATAACAAACGGACTACCTATAAGTCTTACAATTCTAAGTGTACTATTTACCTACTACTGTACTGTTATAGACTTAATACAGAAATGTTCAATAAAAACTGTTTGTTCCCACACATTGTAATATAATAATATGCAAGCTATATGGTCATTGAATAAAATTTTTCTTATTCTTATTCTTATTCTTACCTGCTCGATGTAACACAAGTATAGGGGCGTGGCGAAACCATAAGTAGTAAGTTAAGCTTCTGTTCTTCATTGTGGCAGTTTAATAATGATAAATGAATTTCTGCTTACTTCACTTTTGGATAATGATCTGTAAATATAGAGCTTTTGCTAATGTTTTAACTAGTCCAGATAACTCCATAAAATGAAACCAAAGCTTCAATTTCTTAACAGCCTTGGCTGTCTGACCTACTTATAATAAAGTCTGCGACATTCTTGCACATCACAAGTAAACAACATTATTTTGATCTATGTTCTATACAAGCTAGGAGTATTAATTTACATTGACATTTAATTTATTAAGTACTGCGTAACTAGTAACATAAAGTACAAACTTACGATATGTAAGAATTCCAATTACCTTGTCATTTAACTTATTTTTAAAAATTTGCGCGAATAGAGAAAACATCGTCAACTCTCGCCCATTACTACATAAAGTTTGAGATCCCTTGAACCTGAACTTCGACAAGGGTCTTTAAATCCTTTCATGACTATAGCTGGGTCTGGTTAGCCTTGGTTCTTGTGGCCTGATAAATGTATAACTAAATTATCTTAGCAATATCTATGTATCTCTGGCTGGGTAAGGAACGTCTGCACTGCGTAAAACACGACTGTTCTGACTGTTGATGACTCTGGATCTAAATAAGCTGCAAATCAGTACTAGTTTCTCATAACGGGTTCAGAACTCAGAACTTAACTCTGAACTTTATTTATATTCATGGGTACAAGAATAAAATACAGAAGACAGTTCTCCTTCAGACAGCGGGTTGCCTAAGACCTGGTAAACTATAAATAGGATTGCCTCATCCAGTTTTAAAAATCTGTAGCTCTGTGCCTGATGCCCTGGTGTGGTGTACCATCACTATGTTCGCCCTTGCGATGGCTGTCCTTGTCCTCTTCTGCTAAATTATCTCTGGAATCGCCTCTGTCTTCAGATGGCTGTGGGTAGGGCTGGTGCTGCTCTCCTGGTACGGCTCTGGTCTGCTCATCGTCGCAGCGTGGAACGCCTTCGTGCAGAGCCCCATCAGCTTCGGCGTGGAGACCACCTACACCGACTGGAACACCAAGATGCCCGCCGTCGCACTCTGTGAGACGGCCAATAATGATAATCTGTATAATGTATCAGATACGTAAGTATTGGGCCAGAGTAGAACTGTTTATGTATTCTGTAGTACACCCACGCAAAAGACAAAATACGCACTTAAAAAGTGTTAGGCAAGTCAAGTAAAACATTAGGATGAAGGTAACACACAATACACACCGTATTTCGGACGAAACCCATACAATTGGACACGTTGTTTAGAGTTTAGAGTAGGTACTTTATATATAATAGATTACCATTTTTGAACTAATAAAATTACTTTGCTTTAATCGTTCCCATCTTCAAGTTTCACTAGAAAACAATAAGAAAATTGATCCCATCCACGCAGCTTAAGATAAACGTGTACATAAAATTGCTTATTATTGTCTCAAGGTTAGGCATAGGTAACCGCATGATATGATTGAAGGTATGTATTGAGTAAGGTATAGCAATTAAATAAATGCTTATTTCAAAAACTGACCTCGGTAAAGGTTTGGAATTGCTTCAGGGGGTCGAATCTGTGTGAAAAACGATACGTCAAAAAACGATATGGAAAACCATATGGCTGGTTTCTGGCTAATTGACGACAAATCGCGCTGAATTAGCAGTACATTGATAGTTTTGTAGTAAACAAAAAAAAAATATGATTAATAGCAGTCAATGTATACCAAATATTTTTTTTTGCATATGTGTGTGTGTTCGAAATCGTAGGTCAATAAATATATATCATTCACTCAATTTTGAATGATTTACCCGAATAAAGACACGTTTTTGGCATAAACGTACGTCAAAATAAGATACACTTCAATAGCTATTTTATGTCAAAAAAAACGATATCGTTTAGTGGTGGGGTACAAAACGATATGGCGAAGTGTTGGGCAATTTTTTTTACAAAAAAGATCGACTGAACAAGGAGGATTGTTATTAGTAAGGCTTTTTTGAAACAAAGATAGTCCCACCATAAACATAAATGTGGAAGTTGGTAGCTAAGTTCAATGTTTAACTAAAAATAGTGTTGCTTGAAAATGGGTGCAAACTTCAGTCAACAGTCCCGAAATGTATTTGTTTCTAAAGCTGTTTGTACGTCAAGAATACCATTGAGTAGGAGCTATGTCTTTTATTTACCAAGGTACAACAAAGTGGCTTTCTGCTCTCTGTTCCATTGTACGTGAGCTTTAAAACTACGTAAGGGATTTTGCGGCGGTTTTCTTCTACTCGATTCGCCTACTGTATTATAATTATGTCCGTATACCAAATATCTAACCTCTAGCATGAAAATCCCAGAAAGTTTCATAAAAACTTTAACCCCTCAATTTGTGGGGTTGTGAGGGGTTTGTGGGATGTTTAATCGAAACGAATTTCAGCTTTCTAGCACTTTAGGAAGTACCCAGTTTGATGATCATCAGCGTGTCAATGACGAAATTGGCGGATTTTAGACATCGTTAAAATAATAAAAAGATAAGAGCTATAAAGCTGAAACTTTGCCTGTTTAATGAAATTACTATTGTCAATATATCCCGAGAAGTTGATCAGTCTAGTATATCGGAAACTATCACGTTTCTCGCTTTGGCGGGGCCACTACCGTGGACACAGAACTTTTTACACGACTTCTAAATCATAGACACTTCCTCCTCATACTTTTTGGTAACTTCGTGTCACGAAATCTATGGACGATTGACGTTAATACGTTAATGCCTTTGATTGGGCTGTCGTCTTGCATAAAGTCTAAAAAATCAAAACATAAACACAAAAAATAACTAAATTGTGAAAATTTATCTTTAGTATGGCAAGAAGCTACTACTACTAGCTAAGATCGGGTCACTACTGGTGTTTAGATGCTTGAATATATTGTTGGATAGTAGATTATTAGTGAGAATATTGACCAAATATTAACAAACTTAAATTATTTATTGCAGAACGATGTCCTCAAAAAAATAACATCTGGCACTGTTCCTATTACAAAACATGAAAATATTGATTTAATTGCAAGTACTTCAAATACAATAATATAAAACTTATATAAGAAAACATCTGCTGCTCTCTGAAAGAAGTTACTTTAGGAACTGCTGGTAAAAGTTAATTTGGGCTAAAGTCTGTTATTGATCCAATAAAAAATCTGTTTGAAATAAAATCTGTTTTCCTACTCAAAAATTTTACCGGAGAGTTGAAGGGCGTTTGCCTTGATTGCCCTCCCTATATAGTAGGGGATTCCGCCATCAACAACCTTCACCGAGATGATAAAGTTACAAAAAACTTCGTGACAAAATAGGCTGCTTATCGACTAACAATACTGGTAGCTCCTGTCGTCTGAACACTTGTATGTATGAGGGAAGATTCAACAAACATTTTTTTATTTTATTGCTGACGGTTCTAAAATTACTTCAATACTATTCTTATGAAACTACATAGGTGTAAAACTAACGAATGAATTGGAGTCGGATATCTTCTAACACAGGCAAACAAATTAAAAGAAATTATAAGGAGGTAGTATGATATATAGCATAATAGGCTTTGTAGTAGGCTAAGGAAACCATAATTCTAAATAGGATTGATTTTGATATCGCGTTTTAAATGTTAACAGCGCCATCTATTGAATCATATTATGTATCACATCATGCTGTTATTTCATTGCTTTTTATAATATGTAGGAATATCGTTTAGGGGTTTCTAAAACTTTTAGTGCTCATTTCGGTGCCTATTTGTTCATAGTTATCTATTTTTCAAAATTTGTTATTTTGTCCTTGTGCCAGTAGCATACGAATAGATAGAGAAAAGAAAAGAACGAAATGCGTGTTCTTGTCGTAGTCTCATAATTTTAGGAGCCCAAGTGTTTGTAGTATCTATGATGCTACTATAGGAGGACTTTAACCTCGTAAGGCTCAGGAGTTCGTGAGAATTTTTCATATAACGGCCCGAATGCCTTTTTAAAAGGTATGATTCTACAATGGAAAATTAACCTTATAAGCTCACCGTTTTTCCAGAAACTTGCAGTACCAGCAGAGCCTTTTGTTAATTACTTAGTTTGAACTACAAAATATTAATGGACGAGATATGTACTTTAAAATTTTACATAATTAAAGGATAAACACTATGCCCAAGTTTATAGCTATAAGGTTGCTTTATAAAGTGATGTTTGCACCACTATAGATCGACATACCTTTTAAAAAGCATCTGGACTTTACGAGGAATACTTTAGGAGACTACGCAGAATAACAAAATTAATAGGAAAAAATATTTTCATCAGGTTACCAACAATCATAGAAAAAAATTAAAAATACAAGATCAAACGCTTAATAACATTATTATGTGTGAAGAATTATTAAACCACGTCAGGGAACAAACAGTTTCAAAGTAAATCAAGGTTTGCGACGATGATGATTACTGGAAATGCTACGATTGGTCATCAGCGACGAAATCTATTATTACTTCCTGGTTTCTTTTATCATTCTCACGTAGCAATTCCAGCCGAAAAACGCTTTAGATGAGATATCTTTTTCAGTAGGGATTCCGCTTCTCCTTTAAATTGAAGAGAAGCACTGCTTTTCGTTTGCTGCAGTGGTGGTGGATTAAATGCGAATACCATCCATACCACCTGTGTTTAAACTGGTACTCGGTAATGAAATCGGCACAATCTTCTTCCTCATCGGTAGAACGCACGTGCCACTTTATGACAACTAAAATGGAATCAGAAATTAATATTATTACTTTGTTCTTTTTTCTATCTGCCGCTGTGATCTGTAACTGTACTATGCTAGCTAGACTGTTGTGTGTATCAAAATCAGTAGGTACTGTGATAGAATTTAAAGATTTTCATAAATTACTTATTTTGATTCCGTGTATGGGAGTCCGCAACGACTGGTCCAATGTATTATAATTTTTATTACTCTAAGATAAGGATATGTGGGTATTGATATGTAAAGTAAAATGTGTGATACAAGCATAATTAGAAGGAAACAAATTACAGCATGAATCGAATTACGACGTTTCAGAAATGGAGCTCCAGGTGCTCCTACTCAGAAATTCTAATCGTATAGTTTTAAGTTACCTTTATTAGTTTTATTTACTAAATTTTATCTTCAAATTATTCATCGAGAAGTTCTCCTTTAGAAAATTTACTCCCTTTACTATCTTTACTTGTAAGGTAGGCAGGCTGATAGCGTAGGTATATCTGAAGTTGGTAGAGACAATAATGGGTTATAAGCCATAGTAAGATTCTCAAGCAGAGAAAATAAGAATCGGTGCAATGCTTCAATGATTACATACATACAGAGTGAGAAAGACAGTCACTTCATCAAATTGCCACTATATCAAAAAATGTAACTGATTTTTGTTCCGGAACCGATCCTAGCGTGGTGACTTATCATTATCACTTTATCAGGCTCTAGCTCAATATAGTACCTACCTTCGCTCAGAGTATACTTTTCGGGTTTCGATTTGTGCATGACACTCCATCATGTTAATGGATGAGGGGGATATAAGTAAAAAACTAAAGCAAAATACTTTAAAAAAATTGTACCTATTTTAACAATCGACACAGACATCGTCGCACGTACATATTATAATACGTGTGTATGTATCCGTGGTCCGTGAAACCCATGTGTATTTCTTATATAACAATTACTTATAAAATATAATGAATATTTCGAATTTTCACATACTCAAATACAATTTATTGCAAAGTAAACAAAGCTAAAACTGACAGAAGAAAATTTAGGACAGGAAATTGAATGAATGGAAAGAACTATGAGTGAACGTTATTAGGACCAATATGCGGAAATGTTTTCTGTTTCTACCGATGTCGTAAATACTGAAAAGGACGGTGTATACGATTTGGTTCCGATTATGCCAAAATTGAGCCAGAATAGGCCCATACCGTTTTTTGACTTATTCTTTTTTTTGGCAGTTAGATGACAACTTTTTAAACGCGCGTATTTACGGTTTATAGCTTGTGATAAGGTCCTACATTGCCGGCTCTAAGCAAATTGAGTATGATTTTGGTAACAAACTGTAATGGACTGTTCCCAGTATGGTAAAAACCGTAACCGAAGCCTTATAGGGCATATCGCTTTCACGATATGTCAAAATGCTGCAACAGATTCGGGCCCCAGTTCGATTTAATTCGTCCAATTTAAAGTCTTGAGTAATTAGCTCCGTGTAATCCAGCAAGACAGCTCTCAAGGGAAATAAAGAGGTGACGTCGTTTTGCTCAAAGCTCCTTAAATACTCGTACTCAATGCAGGTACTCATACCATTTCATGTTAAGAATTTAAGATAATAACGACATATTTTATACCTAGGTCACCCAAGGCCCTATCAACATTTACAGAAAACAAAAACAATATTTTGTTTGGGATTGGTTCGCTTATCACTTATTATAATCATCTTAAGCTAATGGCAAATTTAAGTGCCAGATAAGGCTGTGCAATTTGAGCCCAATAGGGCACTCGCATTTCCTCTGTACAATCACGGCTGTTATGCTTGACAGCGGTCTACAATTAGAAGGGTAGCCACTTGGGCAGCCATTCAACATTCCAATCACGACTCACCAAAGCTTATGCAACTTTTTCACTCATACTTATCTACCCCTCTACAAATTTGTAACCATACTTTACCAGAATCTGGACGCCGCAGCACCTTCTAGACCTGGAAGACGTTTTGCGGGACATAACCTACTTCCGCGGGCTGAGCTATGCCCTCGTAAACCTCTGCTACAAGAGCAGGAAACCTGACCCTCAGTGTCCTATGTCCAACTACAGCTACTACGCAGACTTGGTCAGGAGTGACTGCCCAAATATCATAGCCAATTGCTCATACAATAGAAAAGCTTTTAACTGCTGCGAATACTTCTTACCTATCGAGACGGATATAGGGAAATGCTTTATAATTAACTCCATCCAAGTGAGGTAAGTTTCTCTTTTAAATCTATTTTATTTTTTATTTTTAAGTGATCTCAGCGGACCATAATTTTCTTATATTTCACAGGAATCCAAATCCTTATCCTATGGTGGGTAATATGATGAACAAATATAGCGTTCTCAGATTCGACGCACTTTTGACTTCTACGGTAAACTATTTCTGATAAATATTTACTACTTATTTTTTTTCGTACCTACCTAAAAATGACTACAAAACAACAAAAAATTACAGATCTACACCCTAGGAGAGGATGAAGTTCCAACAATCACTACTTTACAATCATCCACAGTAAAACTACAACTAGGTTATAATTACAGGTAATCTATATCACCGTAATATCACCCTTCCTAAAAACACCCTTCAAAACTGTCTTATTTGTGTGTTTGACAATACATAGAGTATATTGTAAAGAAATCTTGTGATAATGAATGATGGATGACCTTTTCAGGCGACAGTTAGCAATAAAGAACATTGAAAACGACCCTCTAGTTGAAGAAACCTCTCCAGAACAAAGAGCTTGCTACTTCCACAATGAAAACAAAGACGGGGTTTATCCGTACTATTCCTACAGCGCGTGCACTGTGCTGTGTCGCAAGAAAGCTCAGCTCAACATCTGCAATTGTACCGACCACTTTATGCTCGGAGTCAGTGAGTAAATGCTGGATTGAAATTGAAGTCTTTGTCATAGTCTGCTATTCAATAATCAATCATTATAATTATGTTTCTCAACCGTAGTAGCGATTTAAATGTCAGCGTTCTATTCAAAAGGCTATTAAATGCACTTGTGCTTGTGAATTGTAAGATTGAAGAAATTATTTAAATTTAAAATAAGAATTCTAACTAATAACAATTTATAATGTTTAGGTTAAGAAAAGGGTCCTATGAAACGAGAAATAGGTTACGTATACCAGTAGTGGATGGTACGGGTAGAACAATTATGATGGAAGAGGTACTACCTTACTACTTAGTTCAACTCATCGATATGCAGCTATTTAGCCTTCTCGTTCTATGACGTGAATTCTATAGTTCAACCTAAGGGTCCAACAAAATATTCTTTTTTCCTGTACATGTAACAAAAGCTGAAGCCCAGCGCTGCAACGTCTCGGGGGTGGCGTGTCTCCACACTCACTCCGCCCACCTGACGCTGCTGAAGCCTCCATGGGCCACGCGCCCGGGACTCTCCTGCGACTGCCTGCCGAATTGCAACGAGACTGAGATCACCGTCATCAAGGACGTTCAGATACCGTAAGAGATTTTCCTCATCTTTGACAGTGTTCGTCAATACTGCAAAGTGTACGAATTACACCATAAAACGCGAAGTTGTCCAGTAGTAAATAGATGTGGCTGATGTTGATCAATTTGTAAAATAATTCGTTGTTTAAGTATTTCTCTTCGTTCATCCAATGTTCATATTTCGTAGTCGAATTACCTTTCGTATGTTTCCAACCTCTAAAAGAAAGAAAAGCCTTTCCTTTTACTGGAAATAATTTATTCCGTGTATGACGTTAGCGTTGCGTTTATTTGCCAACGCATATCCCTCCGTGATATTTTACCGTAGTTTTAAAGAGATATGTGTGCGAATCATAAAAACCTTTTATTTGCAGTAATCGCAAAAACAGAAAGAAGACAGGAGTCGAGGTAATCCTCGCGTATTTGCCGACGGAACGTTTCAAGCGGTCGGTAGTAAGGAGTCGACTGGACTTAGTCGGTAAAACAAAATTAATGAGTACACAGTACACTCCTATTCTATCTAGCCAGAAAATTTCCTTCCTTTAAAACTCTCATCTATTATTTACTTTTCAGTCTCCGTCGGCGGAACTACTGGATTATTCCTTGGCGCGAGTTTACTGAGCTTTGTGGAACTCGTGTTTTACTTCACTATACGTTTCGCAAGCAATATTTACATAGAAGAGAAAAAAGCAATTGCGGAATCAAAAAGAAGACGTCAGGTCAAAGTTATAAAACCTGCCAGTTTACAGAAACAAGTCAATTTCCAAAACCTGTATGGGAATAAAGATCGCCAGGATTATAAAAACACGTTTTAAGCACTCAAATATCAGTGATGCCGTGTGATGCCGGCTTAGAATAGCATCACCCCACATCCTTCCCGCGGGTGTCGTAAGAGGCGACTAAGGGACTCGAGGGTATTGGTGTATTACAATATTTAGGCGACAGGCTGACAACCTGTCACTATAGTGATACACATGTTTTCTGGAACAACTTTGGAAAACAATCCTCAAAAATGTCAGACGTGGCGATAACGACCGTATTCTTACGGCCGTTAACGCTCTGCCTAACCCGCGAGGGATAAAGGCGTGATATATGTATGTATGTATGTATGTAAATATCAGTACTTCCGCTTTTATTATCCATTAGTTTCCACTAAATTCTTACGTGTTTTAAAGCTTTTTTATTGCTTCGTCATAACAAAAAACGCGCCGAAAAGTGCATCCTGTTCCCAATGCAAGTGGAGCAGTGCACATTTGCAACTCAACGAGGTCCGCGGATTATGTTAACTAGTGTTAACCTCTCGCGAATCTGGAAATGACATAATGATACGATACAACTTCTTGTATCGCCTCGGTAATCTAGATGTATGAGCGTTGGTTTGCGTAGCGTGGATCTGAAAGCCCCTGGTTCTATTCTCGGGAAAAATTCACAAATTACACATTTTTCAATTTTAACTGCTTGCAATTTTATCGCTTTGTGACCTTATTCCGAGTTTGATTACGAAATTGCTAGCTCAACTACTTACCTGTCCAAGATGATTAGGATAAGGAAGGCACGCAATGTCGGTTGTTGTTAAAACTCACCATGGTTCATCGAATCGTTTTTCTACGTCAACGGTATCCCACACTATACAACGATGACAATTAGTATTACGAAACAGGTCCATTCACACCAGTAGTAATTTAGTAAAGTCTAGAAGTGGCCCAGTTGGCCGGAAGTCAGCTGTTAGGGCAGTCGATTGATGCAACCGACCTATCTCTCTTCTGTCTGTGCTTGAGTAATGCCTTTATTGAATAAAGCGTTCAATGACGCTTCTAGATCTGCTAATAAACATATGGATATTTATGCAATGTGCATTCAGACATTGTTTCTCTACTCTAAAGTTTGATATTTAAAAAGTTATGTTCATTCACATTTAAGCCTCGAATGTAGCAAAGCGTTTTCAATCTATCTGTAAGTTATAGGCATTTTGTGTGCAAATAAAGAGCATTCTCAATTTTATAGTCTTTTATTTTCAAGAATATGAATCGTAAAATAGTAACAACTCTAAGTTAATTATGATATCATCTTATGTTAACAAGACTGTCCTAAATCATTAATAAGTACTTAACTAAAATCTTTGGCTTACGTTAAAACTTTACAGATTATATTTTGAGTCAGTCGGAGTAGAAAAGATGTTAAGAAATCTCAATATACGTTGGTTGATATAACGAAAATCTTTTCTTTAACATTTTAAATTCTTCTTGCCAATTGCTTCGTCGGGGTGGGCTCGGGGACCAGTGCTGCCAGGAGTCAGGCTCTCCAGGTGCTGGTGTTCCACTGACGAGGGTATCAGGTCCTCCTCATCATCCACCAGCGGCTGCAGGGGCCGTGCACGTGGAACCGCCGGTACCTCATGCAATGCCACTGCGGGATCTTCTGCATTTGCCGGAGGGCCTCCAACTACGACGGAAAAAGGGAAAAAGGGCAAATGTAGACCATGTTGGTGCACTTTACTTTCTCTTCAAGCGTCTTCAATTACTTTGCACTATCGATAGTAAAGAACTACTTAAGAAAAGGCAGGTTACAATCTCTACAATTATTGTTCTTTAAAGATAAAATCACAGTAATTTTACATCGTGATATATATTGCTGTGAAATAATTGCGACTGTTGATTTGAGAGTAACTTTTACTGATAAGTTTGCAATTGTATTTTTTAATTTTTCTTCCTCTTACTCTACTTCCTTTTTTACTAACTTTTTTATTTCCAGTCGTATACCTATATTTACCCTGCTTTATATATTTTTTTAGTATGTAGGTAAAATAAACACATGATAGCTACTCACATAATCCATGTTCCTAGGTCTGAATGGATAAGCATCGGAAATCACCACCACACAAACTATGACCGCGAAAAACAAACACACAGTCGAGAACCGCATTGTCATTCAGTGCTGCCCAACGTTTAAAATTCACTCACTTTTTAATAGAACTTTCGAAATACTTATTATGAGTATTCTGTATAGTGAGTGGTCGCGTCCCGTTTGATCAGGGATTGTATGACTTATGCCGGGATAGCGGTGTCCCGGCGGTATATATGCGCGCTCGCCCACGCGCTTTCTTCCCGGCGTCCCGAGTGTCCCGACGCATCAAATCGCACATTTCTCAATTAGCTAGAGTGCATTTGGAACTTTACGGACACCTGTTTAGATTTGTTTTGTACCGAGATTCACAGGTGTTTGTGAATGAGTAGCAAAAAGAGGAATGTACCTGCATACCAAGAAATGTCTTACTCAGACAACTACTTAGCCAGAAGCATACTTGCTATGTTTCCTCTACCTAGTACTTATGTTAAGTAATTCAGTAATAAATAACTTTGTGATCGGAATATAAGTACCTAGTTACTTAGGTATCTATATCTTAATAATTCAGAAATTATTAACAGCTGTGAATTCGAAATTAAGTCGACTTTGTGAGGATGACGATGCCTTGGTTGCTGTCTATGATCACTTAGACGGCGGTCGTTACACAACCATGTCAGAAGTCTGCTACTTGTAGAAGGCGGTTGAAAAATTCTGACACTAGGGCTCATCGGGTCGTTGGACGACTTGGTGTCCCACATGAATAAAAGGCGATGCCTCGTGACGATTACTTCACAAAAATAGAAAGATCTGTACTAAACTATATAACATACGAACGAAACGAATGGATGCCGATTTAGATCAGGAGATAACCTTCCTAATACCGATGATATGGAAGAAATTAATAGCCATGCAAATTTTTATAAACTGGAATCACGTAACGCCCACAATTGAAAATAATTAGGCCAGGACTTTTCCTCTTTCAATTTATATCCAGCTGTTGATTATTCTGTTTGTCTGTAACCTGATATTCACATGACATAGGCAGTCTGACTAACCCCATTATAGTCAGTAATCTTTCCGAGAACCGCAAAATACAGGGTTGAGTCAATTCGAGGCGGAACCATGAATATAATTGGATTAATATGGCTAATGCAACAGGGACAATTCCTACTCTACAGGTACAGCTCCTTAAGTTCCGTTTCCTTGAATGTGATATTGTTCAGACAGTTCTAGAATTTAAGAATGACATCATTTAAATATGCCGTGTGATGCCGGCTTAGAATAGCATTACCCCATATCCTACCCGCGGGTGTCGTAAGAGGCGACTAAGGGACTCGAGGGTATTGGTGTATTACAATTTTTAGGCGACAGGCTGACAACCTGTCACTATAGTGATACACATGTTTTCTGAAACAACCTTGGAAAACAATCCTCACAAATGTCAGACGTGGCGATAGCAACCGCATTCTTACGGCTGTTAACGCTCTGCCTACCCCGCAAGGGATAAAGGCGTGATATATGTATGTATGTATGTATCATTTAAATATTTGAATATGAAGAGCTGTGTCACGACAAGAACTAAGAACAGGTTAGGAAACATTCTTAAAAGTTTCCAATACGGAAGCTTAAAATAAACTAAAGAAACAATAAGGCCAAAAGCAGGTGATTCATACATTACATTGGTTTTAGAGTTTATGTAAGAAGTGATGTATGTAATGCGTGTGCTACTGAATTTTGCTTCGATGGCAAGTAACATCCAAACCAAACCGTTTAGCGCGAAGCCGTAAAAGTTTGAATTCCCGTATGTCCATGAAGCTGCTATAAGATAGGACATCCCGATGTTGATGATGATTATAAAGTCGTATAAATGAATAAGTTTAGGTTACAAAAGATAAGCGACAAACAGGAGTACAATGAGTGGAGTAAAGTGAAGTGTCACTTGTTCTACAAGTGTTTTCACAAGGTTTTCCGTCCACCCAGTGCAGTCACTCTACTCGTGGAAAATATCGATTGGGAATAGAGCGACAGGGACGACACCATATCGCCATTCCCCTCGTTTGTCGCATAAACATGGAAATGCGACCTTATTTACCAGCTTTGCGAGTGTATTCGTAAATTTTCCCCAAATTTTCCAAAGATCCTTGTAATTTTTGCACATTTCAGTGCACTACGTTAAGTACTCGGGTGCTAAAATGTAGTGATCAAAGAAAGTGAATAAATGTTTCGTCTGTGTCGTTCATAGTGTGTTTTACTCGTAGCTATGGTGAGTTATCTAATGTACCTCAATAATCTAGTTTCCTCCGGTAATATCTTGTTTTACAAATCTGCTTATAATGAACTCTACTTAGAAGATTCTAATGCAAACTGAATAACGTACCATGTTACGAATTATTTATCTACGCAAACCTTTGTGTATGTTGTAGGCAGGTAAACGAAATGGCACATCATTACGATTTCTCTCTGCTTTCTTATTACGAAAAGGATGTCATGTAGAGTCGTTTTATTTGCCCCAAATGACTGTAATCTTCTTTTAACCCTTTAATTTTATCTCGCAGTGTAATCCACTCTTTTCATAATAGGTTTATGATTCTTTTTCTATTGTGTAGGAGACAGAGTCAATTTAGATTAGAAAATATCATGTTGACATAATGATAAAGAAGAACAATAGAAGTTCTTAATACAAAACGTTATCTATCGTAAATCTATGTACCTAGTGCATCTGATGCAATTGCAACTGTTAAGATTAAATAAATCTTTGTTACCGAGTTACTTGATCCGGCAAGCAAACGATCTCAATCTCAGGTTACATACAATTTCAATAGTTCCAGATCATACTCCTTATAGCAATTATTCCAGAACATTGACGAGAAAGTAGTTTGCAATATTATGTTGAAAAAATCTGATTAAAGAATGTAAACAACATTTCCAGGTGCCAGAATAAAAAAGATGGCAAGTGAGCAACCGCGAGGCAAGATGAGTGGCACGCTGAGTGCGCTCGGGGGCGGCGGCGGCGAGGCGTGCGGCGCGAGGTGGACGCTCGGAGCACTGCTCTTAGCGCCCCTAGCTGCGGCCAATTCCAGCTATTGTGCTGTGCTGGCTGTGGTTTTGCTGGGGCTCTTCATGGTTCTTGCAAGTAAGTGTGGGTAGTAATACGCCAATTGTAAGCACTGCGCCGGAAATATGTTTTAGTACAGTGTAGTAGCTTCCTTTCTTTCTTCTTATTTAGTTCGATCAATCCACTTGCCGTGTGATGCCGGCGTAGAATAGCGTCACCTCATTTCTTCCCGTGGGTGTTGTAAAAGGCAACTAAGGGACTCGAGGGTTTCATGTGTATTACAATTTTAGGCGACAGGCTGACAACCTGTCACTACAGTGATACATGTATCATCGAAAAGGGCCCTCTATACTTGTCAGACGTGGAGATAACGACCATAATTTTACAATTGTTAACGCTCTGCATACCCCGGAATGGATAAAGGCGTGATTTGTGTATGTATGTACGTAATGCACTTTTTCTTTTAACAGCGTTCACGTCCAAAGATTTGAAAAAGCTGGCAGAGATTCTCCCGCCTCAGAAAACCAGTCGTGGACGAAGAGAGAGGAACATACGCTCGTTCGCAGACTTCATGGCTATGTGGATGTCATTCCTGTCTCACTTGGTTGCTGTGGCTATTTGCGCCAGGATCCTAAGTGCCACAGCTGACCACGTGACTGGTGGAAGGACGAGGAGGTGGTTGTTTGGATACGAAACCCGTGCCTTAGGAGAGCCTTGGCCAGACGTGTTGGGAGTCACGGTGGTGATGGTCGTATGCGCCATGTTTATGTGTGGACTTGAGGTTAGTAGGTATAAATTGAAGTCAATACAGGTTGGTGTTTATATAAATAACTATCTTATTGACATTATAATCTTTTTCCATTTTAGGAAAGCATGATGTTCACATTCATGTTGTTAATTCTTCTGTACATCTTCAGTCAATTCTTCGCTATTGTAGGATTAATCAATTTGGATATTGCCAATATTAATATGCCAATTCCAATTTCTATATACGAGGTGAGTTTATTTTGATTCCATTGATGTTATAATTACGAATTTGTTCTTACGATTTCGTGATTTATAATTGTTTTCCTACACCAGATTTTTGTTGCTGGATCACCGATTGCCTACGCATTTAGTATTGTAGTTCCGCCTAAAGACATTGAAACAAGTTTGAAGAAGAATATTCTTATCATGATCGGACTACCCACGGTCGTCCTGAGTGGACTATGTTTCCTTTACACTAATATGTTGAAGGGGTAAGTTCGATTCAACCATCAATATTTTCATACTCTTTTTCTTACACTCGTATTCGAAATTTCTGAGACTTAATGCTTTATGCTCACTTGCTACCTTTTTGCAGAACCAGCATTGACGTTGCTCTGCCAGTGACAACTCTTCTCGAGGCCAGATCAGCTGAATGGATGTGTCCAATACTGGCCGCCGTGACAGTATCTGGAGTGTCTTTAGCTTTGACCGAACTCTGTCCCTTGCTCTTTACAGTCCTCGTGGCTCTGGCATCTCCCGAATGGAAGGTGCTCACGAGATCCATGACTTACGAAAGCGCGACAACTGGTAGTCCGGTCTTAGCTGTGTTTACCGCTGGTGAGACTTGTTCTTTTATTTTCCTGCCAGCAACATTAGATCATTGTAATCGAGTGATTGAGTCTGATCCGTTCTTCCTAAATAATTCCTAAATCCAGTGTCGCTCTAAGGGCGTAATTGGGGTGGTTGTTAGAACAACTATACAAATATTTCCGACTGAGAGACTTTTGATGGTCCCGGGGCAAAAAACATAAACCCATCACACAGAAAAATATATGACGAGTCCACTGCATTTAAATTTTTTAAAATAAAACCCACTAGAAAAAACAGTGCGAAATAAAAATACAATGCAGTCAACTTCATTTAAGGAGTCACCAGATAGTAGGGTAACTTATTTTCTTCAATTTCAGGAAGCCTAGCAGCAATCTTAGCATTTGCCTGTCCGTTATCGCACATGATAACGCTGATGAATGCGAGTCACTTGCTCGGCATAGCAATTCAGGCGTTCCATTTCATTATAATGCGGTGCGTGCCAACTGCCGAACAGATTGAAGCTGGAGGTAAAACACTCGATAATTGTTACTTTTTCAAAAATGAGGACGGGCTACTCTGATGTATAATTTGATTTTATGTTTCAGATGTAGAGTACAAACGCCTAGGAAAAGAGAGTACCTCAAAGGGTTTAATCAAATCCTCAGCATCGAAATCAAAAAGAGGCTCTCTCTGGTTTATTCCATCGTCCATACGTCACACAAAAACTTTGGAAAGCATTAAATCCAAAATTACAGTTAAAGGTAAATTGAAAAGTTACAATCATCCCTACGATGGTTTGGGAACTTGATAATTTACTCTTCTCTCTTTATACTTGCAGAAACAGAAGAACGGGAATGCCTCCTCCTAGATGAATACCAAGGTTGTCCAACAGAAGAAATAGAACAGATGACTAGCAGCAGCAGTACAAGGCAGATAGCTACCATAGACGCTGATGATACGGTGTCCTACGTAGATCCCAGCGACCATGAACTATCTTCAGGCGATGACTCTACAGATATCGATGCTGTCGTCAAGGAATATAGAGATACTATACAAGTAAGTGAACTGACAATGAAACTAGCTACAAGAAATATCTGCGATAAGACTAGCTATTCCAAGATAATATGAAGCGATTTGACTTTTTCAAGACGTTCCTAAGATCATCTATGACAAATACTGGAATAGTGATCGAATTCGCAGGTAGTGACAGCAATGCCCGAAGCGAGTGCCCCGGCCCCGCCTTGCGTGCGCGGGTCTCGATGGGCGGCAGCCGGCGCCGTCATCCAAGTGGTAGCTGATGCCTTGATCGCCGTAGCTTTCTGCATCGAACATATCAGGGTGCCTATGCTCGCTACAGGAGTGCCTTGTAAGTTAAACGAATAAAATGTTTCTGATAACAATTTACTTTCTTATACCTTCTGACTTCACATCATATAGGTAGACCTTTTTTAACTTGCTCAAAAGTTTCGTACAACATGGATATTTAGATTTATATTCTTTCATTCACAATTTTTCTTTCAGTGTGGCTATGTGGAGCGTTCATCTGTGCGTGGCAGCCAGCTCACAAGCTGGGCATGAGGAAAGGGCAGAGTATTGAAGGATCTTTTGTATTGCTGTCCGCTCTTCTTTTCCTTACGCCGCTGCTACTTGACTCTTGGCCAGCCATCATACTGTTTGCTGGTGCTGGTAAGTTTTTAATTTTCCAATCCTACTTCAACTTGCGGCTAAACAACGTCGTAATTCGGTATCAGTATCAGGTTTGGTTAAAACTGGAGAAATATTCGCAGAAGTTGATTGATAACCGAAGCCAAGCTACCTTCAAACTTTTGCGGAATTCGTCAGCAGTTTCTGATATTTATCAATGGTTTCCAGGAGTGGTGATCTACGCTCGTTGCGAGCGCTGGTGCGGGGACTTGGCGGTACAACAGGCTAGAAGTGCCATCGAGCGACGCAAGCTGCGCCACGTCGCCTCCGCCGTACCACTCAATGGCCCGCGCATTGCCCACATCGACACTGTGTATATCACCAGGTAAACTTTAGGCTAGATCAAATGGCGTCCCAAATTATCAAGATTTTTATTTCACATTATATGAGAACACTGCCATTAATGCTCTCTAGCATCTTTTCCTTGTGTGTCCTGACCATTCGTTCCAGTTTATGTTCACCTGCATACTACAAAATAGAACAGGAAGTTGCCACCTACATTAGATATAAGCCACAAAGGAACTGACATGAGAAAGTTGTTTACCATCTGTTGTATTTTTAACGATTATAAATGACTATAAAATTGACCAATGCATTGGACGTTTTAGACTGACAAATTGGCTTTTTCCTATCAGTAACCTACTGATCTATTCAGTGATGCTGTAGTTGATAAATGATTCACCTCAATCTAAGGTTGCTGCTTTCTTTTAAAACATGTGTACATCATCATACCCGTCATTGTCACGGGAAGACCAATGTAGTTACTTGATCTAGATCGGTCTGGCATTTCATTTAATACTTCCAGGAATTCAAACATGCTTTGCCTCATTTATTCATGACCCGAACAAAATTATTTTCTTTGCAGATGACAAGAGGATGACTCGGACTCGAGTCTGGACAATCTTTTGGACGCGGAGCAAGAGGGAGACCCTGACGAATGACAGGAGGAGTTGGACGCCATCGTCATCATTACGCCCACGTCATAAACAAACATTCATCATCAAGATATCATTGACATCACCGTAGTGATGTAGACGACGTCATCAAATTAATCAGTACTGTTTATCGACACTTGAAATAACGTTTTGCTACTTTATTTTGTGATTGAATTGTACTATGTGATAGATAAAATTAGCGATATGAAATTATGTTTAAGTATTACCTACCTATTGTAAATTTTTTGCGGCTGCACGCCACCTTAAAAATGAGAAGGGCTCTTGGCTTAAGTGCAAGTATTTCATAGTAATTGACTTTTAAAGTACATAACATATTTTTGGTAATGAAATAATTACGAGTTCTAAATACTAAAACGCTAGATTAGTGTTCTAAAATTTAAAATTATGGTGCAAATTTGGTAGCAGTTTTGTAGAAAACATTTCATCCGTCCATACCGCCATTGCTACAGCGTTTTGTAATATTAAGGCACGCTTAGCAAGATACGCGATTTTATACATAAATGTTCGCAACTTTTCAAAAGCCTTAGTTGTTATTAATTAGACGTAGATAGATAAGTTAATTAGGTAATAAATTTGGCCTACTAATTTAATACACATTCTAATGTAAAATAAAAATTATGAACATTCATCTTCATATTGCAATTAAAAAACATGCTGAATAATTTTGGAAGCTTTTAATTCACTGCCATATAAATAAATTAATAGTTTTTACCTTCTAAACTTCATTTTTCTAACAAATGCATTCTGTATAACTTTTCTGCTTCTTTATCTTCAAAATTGGAGCTGAATTTAACTTGTATGACTTCTTTGAAACCTTCACTTGGTGTTGGTTCAGTAAATTTATTTCTGAAACAAAATACGATTTGGTCAGATAAACAAAACATGACAAATGATTTCTTGACATAATTTTGTTCATTGTTTAAACCTTAGAAGATTCTACCTGTAATATCTAACACAGGATCCGAGCAAGGGATTGGTATGACTGTTAAAATTGATTATCAGAAATTATGCTATGCTATTATTTAATATTAACATAGGCCACATCTTGATCCAGTATAGGCATTGCTTTTGCAAGATAATCACAGCAGATAAAGAAAGGACCTGTAAATGGCGGCGGTTGCCAAAGTGTGAGGCAGGAATAATGAACTCCTGGTATATGTAAGATCCTCAGTGGGAGAGAGAAAGCATGACCATCAGCCGCCATGTGGCCGCCATTCCTTTACAGATAGATTCTTTCTTTAAGAGGATGGGGATATACTTACTTGTAAGAATGGTACACAATATCATTGACCTGCAGATGGTTGATCTTCATCAGCTCTCTAAACTTGTTGTTATGGCGCGAGTGTGCCATGCTGGCGGCCATCTTGGCGCAGCGGCAGTCCACTTTCATCTCTTTGGCGAGGGCGGTCCAGCGGCCGCGGGACTCTGTGTCGGGATTCGTGCTGTCCACTATCACACTCTTGCCTTGCTGTAAAATTATTGGAGCAGTTGTATTGATGTGGTGAGATGAATCATAATGTATTTCGTAACAACCACTTAACAAAGAATGTTGTAGCCTCAAACACAAAACAAAAAATGTTGAATTTTCTATATTTTACTTTTTTTTTTAATAACTGCTCTCCAAATAAAAATTATCATACCTGTAGTAACTCTCTAGCTTTAGAAGCACATTTCTGCCAGGATCCAAGCACATCCCTGCAGACTGCTACATATTTGTGATCAGATTTTTTTTCAATCTGTTTGGCCAGAAATGATTTCCCACTCCCAGGAAAGCCTACTAACACAAGGATCTGGAATACAATAGAATATTTCAACTTATTTGATTTGTGGGGATGGTTGTAACTCTATTTGTACAATAATTAAAAATGATAACCTCTTTTTCCTTGCTGATCAGTTTTTCATTGAATGGTTCTGTTTGCAATTCTGATGGCACAAACTCCGGTTTGGCCATTGGCACATTACTAATGGAATGTCCTAAGAAAAATTGTTCTGGAGTGTAGAACTTGAGACCCAGGTTTTCAGCCATCAATTTGTCTGCCATTGAGTGGTCTTTCTTTTTTCCTGGTGCCCAATTGGCCAGTCTTCCAGCTGCATCTCCACAATAAAAACTTTCATCCATATCTATTTTTATACCATCATTTTTCTGCAATCAAAAAACAGTATGTGTAATGAAATAAATATGATAATTTAATTAATTTTATACAGATTTAAATAGTTTTCTACCTGTTCTGATAATATTTTCCACATTCCTACAGACGGTTTCCTATAAAACCCTTTCCCTGTTGCTAAGAAAACTTGAGCAGGAACAGCTAACTTATTCATTAAACCTTCTATTTTCTTTTTGAAATCCTCTATCTTTACTCTCCCATTTCCAATAGGAGCCTGGTTACTTAATATGACAACTTTAAATCCCCTTTTTAGTAAATCTTTAAGTTTTTCGGAAATAGGAGGGAAAGCAATTTGCCAGTCATTGATGTCAACTGGATGGACTTTGCCAGACTTTGTTTTTATTAATGTTCCATCCATGTCAAAAGCTGCTATTTTGCTGCTTGATTTCACACCTTTGGATGTGAACACATACAATTCCCCTCTATCAATGTCCTCCCAAATATCCTCTGTTGATTCAGGTACTTCAGTTTGTTTATCTGGCGACTCCATTTTCTGTGCTTTCTTTTTTCTCGGTACTTGCTCTTCTTCTTCTAATTTTCTTTTCTTGTTAGGTATTTCTGAAGGGTTGCTCTCTGCAGGTGGGGGATCAAACTCTATAACATGAGTATAGTTGTTTAGTAAGATTTCTATCTTGCTGCCGTGATGCAACTTGTAAGTACCATTCTTTGCCAAAGCAAATCCATCCAGGCCAGCTGGATTTATACCCACCTGCTTCACTTCCACAGAACACTCATCACAATCTGCCTTAAACTTCACTGAAAATAAAATAATTGTGAAAAACACAATTTAAAAGCACAAGACAACTAAAGGTATACCTTAATAATGGAATAAATTGATCTTGAGGAGGCTACCTCATTTTATTTAGGACCAAAACAAACCTATTGGCAGTAAATTTTGAACCAAGCATTGAGTTAAATATCTAGGCCTTCAAATTTATTACAATTTAATGTTTTCATGTCCTTTAGAACAGAAGCATATATAGGGATGTCGACCGATCAAATCATCATTTTCCTTGCCTTATCCTATTTTCTGTGGGGCAACTACCTAGGCTAGGGCATTTGACTTGGAACCAAGTTTATATTATTTAATTCATATGGTTTTACTTACATTGTTCTCTGGAACAAGACTGATCTTTGATTTTAGTGATTTTACTGCGACCTACAATGACTTCTTCCCTGTGTGGTAACTTTATAGGTGCGTGTGAGCCCAGCAAACACTTTAGAAAACATTGACGAGCCATATTACGAGGTGTAAACAAAGTAAATTTACAGCATTAAAGCATCATGGTTGAAGCTTGTTTACGGTAGACAAATTTGCTGAACGTTACCTATTTGGGTATACATGCACAAGTAATAATAAAACACTGTAGTTTATAGGAAAATGATTAAAATATTGACAACAAAAAACAGGAAGATATTAATTTAGAGGTTATGTTGTTTACGATACGTTTCGATTATGCCTGACACTGACCGCCAAGTACGACAACATTCAGGAAAAATTACTGTTTACACTCTACAATTCATTATTTATTTCGTACACTCACTGCAATTATTACGCGCTGTACACGAAATTGGTGTGGTAGAACCTTTAGCTAAAATGACGTTTTCTTTACCTCGTTTTCGTCCAAGACTTTGACATTACCATATCGTGTCAAAAAAGTGTCGTGTTTTGTGGTCGTGTGATGGTGTGTGAGACAGAAATAATAATTAAAAAATATTTCTAATAAATAACTGAATGAGATACGATCCGCAGATCTTTTAGTTGAGTTGAATACTTTGCGCTTTCTTCAGCACAACTGTAAACATTAAGGTTTGTTAACTTTAGCAGAAGTTCTGTGAAAAGACTGACGTGTATTTGTTTGGTTGGCATTTAAATTTCATTTTCCAATTTTCTGTTCCAGGCGCTGTTGAAAAAACTAATAATGTCTTTGACTAAACGTAAGCAAAATTCTGATAAAGGAAAGTTTATCGAAAATGGAGATGGAGACCATGAACCAAGTAACATAAAAGGAGATGAAATGAACATTGCTGTCCTGTTGTTCCTCTATACCCTTCAAGGAATACCTTTAGGGCTCGCAGGAGCTATTCCTATGTTACTTCAAAACAGAGGCATTACATACACTCAGCAGGTACCTAGCCCAAAAAATTGCATAGCAAGTAATTTATTTTAGTTGCTCACGAGTGTAACAAATTCTCATTTAATCCAAGTTGTTAGTGATAACTAAATTTTACGATTTATAGGTAGGTATTGTTTCTTAAGAAGCTGCATGACCAATTCAAGTTTATTGCTGATGTTGAAAAAGAAATGAATAAATTAACATAGTTAATTTCTCTTTACAGGCTGAATTTAGTTTCGTTAACTGGCCTTTCAGTGTGAAACTGCTATGGGCCCCAATTGTGGATGCACTATTTTGGCCTAAGTTTGGACGACGGAAAACATGGCTAGTTCCTGTCCAGTACCTTATAGGCATTGTGATGATAATTATGTCATATAGTGTAATGGACTGGCTTGGAGGACCAAATGATGCTCCGGCCATGAGCATCCTAACTATCTCATTTCTCTTCCTGAATTTCTTGGCTGCTACACAAGATATAGCAGTAGATGGGTGGGCACTCACTATGCTAAAAAGGTAAAAAAACACAAAATAAAAACTATAGTTGAAAAGATATTGTGAATCATTTCTTATTTTTGTTTAATAATATTTTCTTGTTTATTCTGTTTCAGATGTAATGTAGGTCATGCTTCAACATGCAACACAGTTGGTCAAACAGCTGGCTTCTTCTTGGGATATGTACTCTTCTTGGCCTTGGAGTCACCATACTTTTGTAACAAGTACTTGAGAAGTGTACCTGAAGATACCGGATTAGTCACTCTTTCAAGTTTCTTATTATTCTGGGGCTGGACATTTATCTTTACAACTACCTTTGTAGCAATATTCAAACATGAAAGAAATGAGAGTGGTAACAGAAGAGATGAATTACCAAAAGGCATGATAGATATTGTTAATGCTTACAAACAGTTGTATACAATTGTAAAACTGCCAGCAGTCAGAACATTAGCTTTAGTGCTTTTTACTGCCAAGGTAATAATCTCAATTATATATTAGTTATTATAATTAAATAAATATGAGATATCTACATTGTATGAGTGACTTTAAAGATAACAGTATTCAGGAAATGGCTGGCATTGTTTGTATAAAATGTTAGCTAGACAACCTCAATATTACCCATCAAGAGGGAGTCTCCCTATCCAGTATTAGACTTGATGTTTACTTCTCCTTTTTGTGTGTGAGGCACAGAGTCTTCCAATAACTTGATGACACTTGCTTGGTGTCAGACTTCTTCAACCACTTTTTACAAGTAGCAGGTCCCTGACATGATTGTGTTTGTTATTTGTAATAGACATTTTAATACCTACCAAATTATTTATTGTGTTTTTCCAGCTTGGGTTCTGTGCTAGTGACGCTGTGTCTGGTTTGAAGCTGGTTGAAGCAGGTGTACCCAGAGAAGACTTGGCATTACTGGCTGTGCCACTCATTCCAGTACAAATTATTATGCCTGTGGTAAGATTATTTAATTTACCAGTTCTGCAGATGAGTTAACCTAATTCTGCCAGGAAAATATCATTAGCCTGTAGTTGTAAGTGCAGGACGAGGCAAGCATTTGTCTATATTTTCTAATTATTTGTCTATTAAAACTAGATAAAACTAGATTGGTTTGGTAAAATCCAATCATTTGTCCACATATGGCAGCCATCTTCTATTAAAATTCGATTGTATGTCTACAAAAGCCAATCATTTGTTTACAAATACCGACCATTTGTCTACAAATACCAATCATTTGTTTACAAATACCAATCATTATTTTACAAATACCAATCATTTATCTACAAATACCAATCATTTGATACAGATACCAAACATTTGTTTATAAATGCAATTCATTTGTCTACAAATAACAATCATTTGTCTACAAACACCAATCATTTGTCTACAAATACCAATTATTTGTCTATCAAAACTAATAATTTGTCTACATCAGTGTTATTTGATTTCCCAGATACTAGCGAAGCACACGACGGGTCCGGAGCCGCTGTCGCTGTGGCTGCGCGCGTTCCCGCTGCGTCTGCTGGTTGGTCCGCTAGCGGCGGCGCTGGTGGCGCTCACGCCGTCCCTGCTCGGTGGTGCTCCGCCCTCGTACACATACTTGTTCTTACTCGTGTGCCTCTATCTGTTCCATCAGGTAAACTTTACAACTTTATTCGTCTCATCTCGTACTTTCTTTGACCGATTTCGACCGACCTTTTATATTCGCATTCGCATAAGCCTATTTAGGTTTTAGATTTTTGCATTGAACAATAAAGTATAATTTTGTTAAACAAACAAATATAAATCAATCTGCCGTGTGATGGCTTAAAATAGCATCACCTTATTTCTTTCCCGAGGGTGTTGTAAGAGGCGAAGAAGGGACTCCAGGCTTTCATGTGATTTACGACTTTTAGGCGACAAGCTGACAACCTGTCAGTATAATTATACACGAATTAGCTCTAATGGCCCTTCATATTTGTCAAACGATCGTAACCATATTTTTGCGGCCGTGAACGCTCTGCCTACCTCGTAAGGGATAGAGGTGTGATATAAGTATGTATAAATCAAGCTACTATGACGAGCCACTACTAAGAAACTAAAAATTTCCCTCAGGCAATGTTCTAATGATAAAAATCAATTAAGATCAAACGAGATTGTAACAGAATCTTATCAGAAACTTATACTATCAGCATAGTGCCAGACTAGCCCTCTGTATGAGTATACTTATCACGCCTTTATCCCTTGCGGGGTAGGCAGAGCGTTAACGCCCGTAAGAATACGGCCACTATCGCCACGTCTGACATTTTTGAGGATTGTTTTCCAAGGTTGTTTCAGAAAACATGTGTATCCCTATAGTGACAGGTTGTCAGCCTGTCGCCTGAAAATTACACATACACAAATCACGCCTATATCCCTGGCGGGGTAGGCAGAGCACTGACGACCGTAAATTACGCTCATTATCGCCACGTCTGACAAATGTTTGAGGGTCGTTTCAGATGAATCGTGTATCACTATAGTGACAGGTTGTCAGCCTGTCGCATAAAATTGCAATACACATGAAACCCTCGATTGAAAATTGTAATACACCAATAGTATACTCATTACATTCCAGACATGCCTCTACTGCATGTTCGTCGCAGTGATGGCGTTCTTCGCGAAAGTGTCGGACCCGGCGGTGGGCGGCACGTACATGACCCTCCTCAACACCGTCTCCAACCTCGGCACCAACTGGCCCAACACCCTGGCGCTGTGGGCCATCGACCACCTCACCTACAAGCAGTGCTCCTTGCCGGACCACAGTGATAATACCTGCTCGTCCGCTACTGAGATCGATGTGAGAATTTCTTTAGTTTATTGGTAAACAATAAAATTTGCCTTATTTGGTTCACTATTTTAAGCAACAGGCTTGCTATCTGTTAAGTACTGTGATTTTACTCTATATAGGGTGTAAAAATAGGGTGTACAAATTGATGGTATGTACCTCAATTCGTACAACATACGACGAGTTGCCTATCCGCCGCAAGAAAAATGAGTTTTCTGTTCAAAATTAATTGACTTGCAATAAAACCCTGAAATATTGCGCCCAGTTTACAGCCTAAAATGAACTTTAAAAAAAACAGTAATTCACCTTGTGTGATAAATTATATTACCTTTAAGATTTTCAATGTACTAACAATAAAATATATTTTTCCAGGTATGCAAAACCGCCGGTGGTGAGTGTAACACGACGCTAGACGGTTTCTACATCGAGACCGCGGTCTGTTTAGTACTAGGCCTCCTATGGTTGCAATGGGGGCGCCCCACCATCAAACGCCTGCAGCGGCTGCCCTCGACTTCATGGCAAATCAGCCACTTCAATAGATAGGAGTCTAGATGAATACATGTGCTTAGGATATATCTTGTATTATAGGAATTTGATACGCGTGCGAATTTTCTTATAACAGCCCCGGAGTTGTTTCAGTTTTGACATCTAATAGATGAGGATGACATCTAGTAGTACAAAGTATTGGCGTCACTCTTGGTGGTCCAATACTGCACTGTGACTGACAAAAATAAAATTAATTAATCCTAAAGAGCGTCAGACGCACAATTTAAGAACCTGCTCGTACGCATTTATGTATGTCTATAATAAACATTTTGTGTTGTGTTGTCAATGTTTGCAAATCCTTAATTATAGGTAGGTAAAATCATGTTCCAGTTGTAAAAATATAACAGGCTTCTAATAAGTAGGACGTCATAAATTCTTGAAGAATTGTAGTATAGGTACCAATTTCTGGAACGATACCAAAAGGCTGTATATTTTTCAATATGGTTACTTCTACTTATTCCAAAAGAAACATATAGGAATAAGCGGTCTTGTGATAATATTATTAGGAGTGACGCTATTTTCGATTAATATATTTGATTTCGATTTCGAATAATAATATATATTACTTTATAGTTCTTTTTTACGTGCAATTCAGGATATTTAAATCACACTAATGCGTTCATCATATTATTTATATATAATTTATGTACATATAAAATTTAATAAAAATGTACAGGTTTGTAACAATAACAAATAAGAATTTTGTAATAATGAAAATATAGAATTGTTACAATAAATATTTTATACACAAAAGACAACAACATTAAGTTTACATTCGTTCTAGGAATAAATAATTTGTGATAGACGATCTTAGAACTAAACTCTTGCTCAATCTATGTGGACAGATTGACAAGCGAAATAATATCTTTGGAAGAAGTTTTGTAAATTATACAATCTATTATTTTGTGCATAATATATAGGCGTTTCCAATTTCTTTCCTAAAAGTAACCCGATTCTGGCAGGCCATTTTCTTTGCCAACTCTTTTCTATTCCTGTCACAATTTACATTTAAAAATTATCTTCAGAAAACAAATACCAGCTGTAGATTTAATGTCCTTTTTGCTTCTGGCCCTCTATCTCCTAGTGTCGATTAAGATACGTTAATAATTTAATAGCCAAAAATTTGCCACAGAAATGTCCATCTAGAATCGGGAACACAGTAAATACGTAAATACCCTAAATATAAAAATTGTATTGGTGTCAGTTTAATAGAGAAATTGTTCATATTTTAATTTCAAGTTGCAAGAAAAAATCTTGTTCTTTTGTTGGTTAAACCTAGTTGATTTTATTTTAATTAGGTATTAGTTGAATTTTATTTCCAGGGAGTCCATGTTAAGTTAATTTATAATTGACCCTGTATTAAAACCTGGATATAATTTAATAAATTATTTCATGTTAATATTCTCTTTTACTCGTTGGTCAACAAACATAACAAAGATTTTAGAATTATTTTAATACAATCTGAATAGTTAGTTTTACCTGAAGGACTACAATTTAGGAATTCAAAGCATCTACTGAATAATTTTTTGTACCTATTTCGAACATTCTGTGTTAACTAGGAAAGTAACGATTCGGACGATTAACCCGTAAGAGATGACTAATCAGGAAATCATTATTTTTCTACAAGGCTAATGGTCATAAGAAGGTCCTGTGTTAACTTGTTACGTATAAAACAACTGGTTAAAAAGGCAATCTCCAATCTTTACGTTTTTTCACCAACTTTAACAAAAGGCCTGTATCCACTTTGATTAGTGCCAGTGCAGGTGATTAGTGCAAGTGTTTAGTTGGCGATGAAGTAAGAAGAATAGAAGCGAGTAAATTTTTTTTGCGAGTGAACTGCGAATAGATGCCATACATTTCACTAATCACTCGCACTCGCACTAATCAAAATGGAAACAGGTCTAAAGTCGTGATTAACGCATATTTAGTTTTACCTGCGAACCATAACTAAAACGATCCCACGTGTCCTAAAATAATGTGATTTTGCGGTCACGACAGCTCTTGTCTTTCAAACATTCTGTGGTAACTTGTAAATTGTATGAGTACTCGTTTACAAGACAGTCTGTATTAACTTTTTATAGATACGACTGTAACATAAACAATTTCGTACCAATTATGGCATGTTATATCCATCATTAACACTTTAGCCACTAATTTAATTTTATTCCACTGCGTTACGGACCACACCAACCCAGGTGTCTAAGACGACCTGTATTTCCGGCAAAATTGGGTAATTGAATTTTTGTCTTTAAAACATCTAATGCAAATGACGTCCAATTTTTTGACCTCTTTCCTTTGTGTAAGAATAACATTACCAATTTCTTAAAAGTGGTCGCCTATAGACACCCTAAAACAAAATATCTGCCATCTATTCGATTTATCGTTTCATAATACCTATCCGGAAGCTTTGAGTGTCGTTTAGAATCACGGTTCCCGTCTGGCCAGTTCGTCGTCGCATATGATGGGCTTGCGGTCGTCTCCCTTGCTGCCGCGGCCGAGACGCCCCACTCGCCGTGCGATAGCGCTACTGGTCTTCTCGACGGCGCCCCACCCGCCGGCGCCTCCGCCGCTACCCGACCGCGACAGTAGCCCGGTGGCGCCCTCGCCAAGCTTGCTGTGGTGGATGCCGTAGAGGAAGTACAGGAGAAGACCTGGAAAGGTAAGTAGCTTTAAAATCACTTAGTAGTTTTTGCTTGCACTCCAACTATCTTGCAGGTCACTAATTGTAAGTTTTGTAGCCTTCGAATTATTTATTATGTTGTGTCTGTACCTAGTTATATTCGAAGTTATTTATAATAAAATAATAATAGAATGCAAGTAGGTGCAGCAAGCACTGCCAGTCCAAAACTCTGTGCTAACTTGTAGCGGGCCTAGCTAACAATCAAAAACTTACCGACAGTCATCCAAATAGCGAATCTAGCCCAGGTAAGTCCGTTGAGGTTGATCATGAGTTCGACGTTCATCATGATGCTAGCGGCTGGAAGGAGAGGCACCCAAGGTACTCGGAACGGCAAGCGGGTAGGGCTCTGCTGGTGCGCTGAGATTATCACTAGACCTGGAATTGCGAACAATTAAATATAAGTTCAAAAGATTCTCAATCAAGGATATTAGTGGTGATAAATATCCGACGATACTTACAAGCAATCAGGATGAGAACCAGTGCCATATCTGGCAACAGCGCCCAGATGCCGGTATGCTCCGCCAGGAAGTGGTTGTGCGCACAAAATAGGGCCGATGTTATTGTGAATATGTACACGCAGCATGTAACCGCTGCCCCTGGTGCTCGTCCTCCGGCTATAGGCTCCAACCAAGCGAACTGGGCGCGTAACCGACCCACCGTCAGAGCTTCAAACATCTGCAAAAACAGGAGCATGTAATATTGATTCACAAACCTAAATACAGAAAAATAGATCTCTCACCTCAATAATTACCTCGGAAGAAGACGAGCCTGGGTCAGTACCCGGAGTGCCTGTAGCAGAACTGTCTTCACGATCTCCAGGCGATTCAAGTTGAGGAGCTCCAAAAACTTTGTCGTCCGGAGGTGTCGGTCTGTACCTCAGTATTATCACTGATGCGCTGACTATCGTATACGCCAAAAGAGTGCCTATCGACATAAACTCCACCAGTTTCTCCAAGTCAAATAACAGAGCGATCAAAGCTGACGATAAACCGGCGATTATAAGATTCCAAATAGGAATTTGGGACTTGTTATTTATGTCGCTGAGTACTCCGAAGAGTAGGCCGTCGGCCGACATAGCGTACAGACAACGAGGAAGTGAGAACAGAGAGCCAAGAAGAGTGGTGCTCATACCGCAGACGGCACCGATCGCCACTGCGTACCTCGCCCAGTCAGCTTGTACTGCGTCCAGAGCTTCAGGCAACGCAGCCTCGGGGTTGATAGTATAGTAAGGGACCATCAGAGTCAGAGCTACCGCTACGAGAATGTAACCGACCGCAACTAGAGACATGGACAACACGGTAGCAATCGGAATAGAACGAGCTGGGTCTTTCGCCTCTTCACTGGATGCTGATATACTATCGAAACCTACGAAGGCGTAGAAGCAAGTTGCAGCACCAGCTAATACACCTTGAAAACCGAAAGGCATGAACCCTCCGTGTTTGGCGGACCAATTGTTAATATCAGCGTAGTAAAATCCTAAAAATATCACCAGAGATATCACAAGTAAATTGAGAATTGTAAGGCCGTTGTTAATATAGGCGGAAGTTTTAACACCAACAGCGAGGACTAAAGAAGCTACGATGCAGATGAGAAAAGCAAGAATATCGGGATACTGACTAAGGAGGGAATCATGCATTTCTCCAGTAATTGATTTTGTAGCGTTTCTAATTGCTCCGTCAAACATTGAATCTAAATACCCTGACCAAGCTCTTGCTACCGACGCTGCACCTGTAAATAAAAATCAAGATTCATAAATACAGGTATCCTAAACGTCCCAGATAATTTTAGCGACTTCGTAGAAATAGGGCTTACCAATCATGTATTCCAGAATAATGTTCCAGCCAATAATAAAAGCCCAGAACTCGCCGATGCTGACATAAGTGTAGGCATAAGCGCTGCCGGCTCTTGGTATCCTGGTGCCAAATTCAGCGTAGCATAGCGCAGCAAGAGTTGATGTCACACCAGCTATGATGAAACTGAGAGGGGTGGCTGGTCCGGCCATGTGACTCGCTACGGCTCCGGTGAGGACGTAGATACCGGCACCTACCATGTGACCTATACCTGTGGCAAAAATATTGCAAGATGAAACTCCAGTCTGGCGGAGTGAACCGTATCTACGTTAACATTTTGAAAGTTATTGTTACATTGTAAATAAAGAGCGTCAAACATTGAAAATGATGAAGGAGAAAACCGTAGGTACATTCCTACATGGTAAATAAACAACATTGGGCGTAGCGTTGTTCTTAAAAGCTGCTTACCCAGTAAAGTGATGTCAAAAGTGCTAAGGCACCTGTTGAGCGGGGTGTCCATAGAGTCGCCATAGAGGGGCTTGCGGCGGTTCATCTTGTGGCAGAACCCAGACAGCACATGGCCCAAAATTTTGTGCCTGGCGCCCGGCATCTTCACGTCTACAACACACAATGTTCTGTCATTAATGGACCGAAAAAAAAATTAAATGATTCTATGCTTCGGATGGTTCAGCCTTTGAGGGTAGTTGTTACAGAACTACGACTCTGACCAGGATTTATTAGTTGGTTCGTTACACTGCACTGGACTGTAGGTATTATAAAGTTTTGTTGTAGTTCCGACCTGTTTTCATATCAGACGTCGTCGTCGAAGATCGTAGGAATTCGAGGATTTGTCGATATTGTGATATTTCTATATATTACTTTATATTATTATACGCGAGATAATTCTCTGGGCTCGCACAAAGTTTAACTAACTGCGAAACTTACACAACGTTTTAGTCATGAGTCACTATGAGTAAATATAGACAAATGTTTAATTTAGACCATACAAAGACATCCGAAATAATATTTGATTAAGAAGATAACAATTCTGATGGACATTTTATAAGAACCAACTGAAAAGAAGACGTATCCACCCACATGTAATAAAATAAACGTCTGGTAGATATGTTGAGTGCTTAGTAACTAGAGTGAACTGAGTGACTCTAAACACAACAGTACGAGCAGACTAGTAATGGTGAAAGAAGACACAGTGCAAATCGAACGCTGTCATATTCTTGAACCATGCTTGTACCTACCACCTACTAAGCTTACTAAGATACGAGAGGGTACTAAATCATATTAGGCTTATCTCTAAGTATTAAAGCTTTACATCGGTCGATAATGATCATGTAGGGTAGCTAAGTATTTCGAGATCAAGATAACAAGTGTCTCGTGAACGAAAGAGGCTGTGATAGAGAAACCTTCCCACATTTCCCGTTTCAGGGTCGTAATTACGTGACTCTTCCAATAGGTAAAAGTTCACTGTGTAGGCGTTTCGCGGAAGCAAGGGCAGTAGAAGAAGAATTAGGTACTAGGTAAGATAAACAGATCGGTATGTAGGTGCCTTATTTGATGAGATCAATCATTGGTCTAAAGCCGTTGATTGAGCATTAAAATACACAATATTTGCAGGCAGATTTGCTGGGTATCTGGTAAGCTATTGTCACTGGTTATTGAAAAATTATCTCTTACAAAATAAGTAACGGCTGCTCACTCATAAAAATTGTATTTATAAAAAGCAGATTTGTGATAAAAATGCGTTTTTACCTGGTCAGGCCGGCCAGCTGTTGTATTTCAGATATTTTCTACGTTCTCGCACTGTTGCCTACCATCGGACTACGGAAAGCGGCGGCGCGCGCATCTAATCGATCGGCGCTCTACATAGCTCTAGCCTTATTAACATAGTTGGGCTTGCACTGAAAAATAACGGAATTTAATTAAAATTTATACATACAACATTAGTAGTGTATTATTGTCACTGCTGCGTCAAGGTCCTCGCTGCGCTCGGACCTCAACGCAGCAGTGACAATAATGCACTACTTTTTAATATTATAGTCTGCAATCGATTCAAATATGTTGACTTATAACTTCAAGTAATAGCACCTATAACAAACTTTTTACTTGATTTCGATCAGTTAAACAGGTATATTAGACAAGGTAAAGGAAAAAAGAAAACAAACAAAGTTAATATTCAAATATAAATTTATTTTATAGTTACAGGTTAAATGTAAGGAGAAATTAAAATAACAATTATTTGCTTAAAATTAAAAAAAGCGTTTGAATAATAACGTATTATTATAGTAGTCAGAGATTATAATGCCTTTGGTTTAAAAAACCGTATTATAATGCCCCCAGGGATAAGTAAAGATTTTATCTTCCTGAACTTGTCTCTTATCATCTTTGGTTGTGAAAATTGACTTGTTGATTCTCTGAGTAAAAATTTTATGGTTTTTTGATCTAATAATACACATATTATCTCGAAGTTCTAAATCATGAAGTAAAGCATCTTTGTACTTTTGAATTCCAAGTTTTTTAGTCACACACTTTTTCACGCCTTTAGCCTTCTTTATTGAAGATTTGTTAGATTCAATACAGTAAAGTTTTGCTCCTAAACCAACATATTCTGAAATAATATCTCCGCCTAACTCATCTTTGAAATAGCCGGGTACCTTGGAATTTACGTTTGGCATATTATGTATGCTACCTGTTTCAAAATTACTTGTGTCAAAATATTGTAGATTATTTTTCATATCCATGTAGAAATCTTCAGTATATATCAAATACAACAGACTATCAGTATCCGTATAGCATAGTTTGATACTATCCTCGTACATTCGTGTCATGACAGAGTAGTGAAAATTATACAAATGACTTTTTGATAGTTCTAAAATACTTAGACCAATATAAATAGGCTGATCAAGAATCAATTTAGTTTTCTGCATGTGTATAGTTACAAGTGAATCTGATATAATTGATAAGTCCTTAAAATTCGGAGCATTGATGTATTTTTCAGCGCCACAAATCTTATTGGTTTTATTATTGATATCTTTCCATATATTCACCAACTTGACATCAACTTGTTTTCGTTTATTTTCAATAGTTTTACCAAACACGGAGTTGTTTTGTTTCTTAAAAAAGCTGCGTTCAAATTCGGTTTTGGCTTTTTGTCTGAGCGCAGTATTTAAAGAAATATATGGTTCCAAAAACCGAGATTGTTTGAATGTTAGTATTCTATGAATTTTTAAAAGTTTTAATCCATTATTTAAGCACGTTCTTAAATGAATGTAGTGGATCACATACTTGTATTTGTCATAGACACTAGCAATTAATTTATGATGTTTACTGCCAACTGGAGCAAACTTTTCAGCAGCGAATGGTAAATCGGAATGTTTATCATGTAAATTAGAAGGATAATGTAAATCTACTTCCAGAATAAAACCAGTATCCGAATCCAGCGGTACAGACATAATATCAAATTGAGATATTTCATCATCATCAAGAAATCTAAAATCTCCAGTTGGTAGCTTTTGCATCATAGCATACCCATACAAGTTCACACAATCTAAATAAACCAAAAAGCTGCTAGGTTCTGTATCTGTGTAATCAGGTAAATACTGATTATTAGCCTTTGCATATCGATGCGAGCATTGTGCCAGGCCACCCCTTATACCCTTCTCTAACATTTGGTATATTTCTATATCAGATACAAGATCTAGTTCAACTTTAGTATGAAACAACATAGCGTCCCAGCTTAAAGATGGGGATGAAACATAGTAACAAGGATCAAGATCATAGTTTTCTAAGCTCATACATCGAAATTTTTCCATTGTGTCACAGAGCAACAGGGTGTCACATTTCAAATATAAATCTGTGAAATCACCTAAGTTCTTGATTTTAAAAGCATTCCAAACATTTATAGCATGATTGTAGTCTTCTTCAGTAAGTGGCTCATTTGTAAGCTTGTTGAAAAACTTCGAACGATCTGGTAATTCAGTCTCTTCGTAGCGTTCCCAACAATCAATATAGTCATAACAATATATTCCTTTCCTTTGCACCATTTCAAATAAATAAGGATCTTCAAAAAATGATTTTAAATGTTTCAAATCGCTTTTTTCCATTGTTTTGACTAAGTTATCAAGACTTGAATTTAAAAAATTGAAAGAATCAATAAACTTCATTTGTGCGACATTTTCTTCATCAACAGGTATTAATTTTGTAAAAGAAATATATTTTTCCTTGTTTCTTGGTATAAGCTTGATTCTGCCAGCTATGTGAGAAAGTTCATTAATAAACAAGTGACTGTCATAACCAGCAAGATTGTGAAATACAATTGGAATAAAAGGACAAGTCTTCGCTTTTAGGTTACAAGTGCTATGAGCTGGACCACGATACTTGCCTGTAAAATGGTCATGATCTTTGACAACATCATCATTACTTTCAAATTTATTTTTACAAATATGACACTCAGTACTCAGATTAAAAGAATTTAATTCATCATCTGTCAGTGGAATCATGCTTCTGTTAACAGAAAGTATTTCGTGTAATCGAACTACATCGTTACTCAAACATTCAACAAATTTTTTTGAACAATCTTTACCTCTATAGGAGACAAGAGTATTAAGCTCTGGATTGGAATCACAACAAATATAATAAGCAAAACAAGTAGCTTCATGAACTTGTATATTTTCCACGAATGAAGACTTGTTTTTATCAGAATATTCTCGTAATAAGCATTCGAAGTCACCATAAATTACTATCGGTATTCTTTGAGTTCTTTCAAAATTTGAAAATGTAAGCTTTGTTCCACTTTCAGGCAGAATTGTTTGAACTCTTGCACATTCATGATTAGTTAATTTTTCTTTAGTGTCAAAATACAAGAAACATTCATCACATAAGTGTATCTTTGATCCATGTTTTGTAAGTTGTTTATGAACAAGTTTCTCAAAGTCTTTAATCAAACAAAAGTGGCTTTTATCCCCATCAGTAATGTATAACAAGTTAACATGATGTAACTTTCTCGTTGTTGTTCTGTATAATGGACCTGTTACCATATTTTTATGATCGACTCCATAAATGTTCACACTTACAGTATCATTATTCATTTCAAAATTCCGAATATCTTCAAAACAAGGAGGGAAAGACATATCAGAAGTATTGAGCAATTTTGAATAGTGAGGATATGAAGATACTCGATTAGGATTTTGTTTTGCGGGATACATGTGCGCTACAATACACCAAAGGAAACAGTGAGAATCTTCATTACGAATATTTAGACATGACTTTGTATTAACAATACGCTTTGGTAAAGACAAGTATGTTCCAGCTCGCAAGGGATTGTATTTAACTATATTCAATTCTAAGTGACTGGTTGACTGAATTGCCCATCCTGACTCAGACATTTCAAAGTCTATTGATTTAGAAACCAGCTTATCTGAAAACCCTTTATACAAAAACGATGTGTCTGTGCTTTGGAGTACTACTTCATATTTCGTATTAAAAGATTTCAAAGATTTTTCATTATTTTTTGGAAGTAAGTAGTTAACAAATAGTTCTACATTAACTTTAATAGAAGTGTGTTTTTTTAAGGAACTTTTTATAAGACTACATACTGTTTTAGAGACTTGTTTCATAAAAGTTTCAGGTAGAATAATAGTTTTCTGAGGCTGGATTTTATAGCTAACAATTCGATTTCTAAAAGCAGTAGCTATGATATACACATCATCGAATTGATAAGTACGTAGTAAACAATTAGATTTATGAAGGTTTGACTTTTTATGCGCAGAAAATTTCGAGACAGGTATATTGCAAGAATTACAGAAAAACATGATTACTGTCTTTGATTTTTCAGAATTTGAAATCGAGATTACTGATAGTACCAAAAAACCAAGACTTTTGTTTGAGCTGTTTTGAGAAAATACAAGATTATTAGTTATAAAATCAGCAACACTATGACACAAAGATTATTGTACAAGAGTACCGAAAATAAATCATAATACAAGTACAAGTATATATTTTTCTACATAATGAACATATTATACGTGTAAGTAAATAGTATCATATAAGTTGGTTATATAATTCTCTAAACGATTGAGAAAACTGCTTTAGTTTAAACATACATCCTAAATTATTTGAATTGGATACAAAATAGGCTGCACGCTCTGAAATTCTTTTTTAGCTGCTTTCACCAACTCAGTTGTAGCTTTCCAGGTCGGTGAATCAGAATTAACAGCACCTTTGTATGATACTAAAGCAGTTTTCCATCTATCAGTGCCCAGCCGCTCCGCCTCTCGAGCGCTGTACACACGCAGCTCAACGTAATATTCGCCTCGACGTGTGTAGTCACGTTGAAACGACACTCCCGAGCCCGTCATGCGAGACAAAAAGCTCCGAAGCGCTGACGCACGAACTGGCTCCTGCTCCTGCAGCTCTTCCTCCTCCTGAAACGAACGAAAGACAAAGTTGTAAATGACCGTTTTTTTTTTTCGTGTAAGGACAGCTTTGGTGTAGACAGAAAACGTGAAGCATAGAATCGTATCACTTTATCAGATAATCGGTTCAGTCTACAGTGTCTTAACAATGAAGCAGTACAATGTCTTAACTAAGGAAACATGCTTAAAACTGGCAAATGACGTTTTTGTTTCCCATCCTCCGCCGGGAATCGAACCCGGGCCTCCTGATCGTAAGTCTAAGCGTTAGACCACTAGACCACGGAGGCGGTGGATACAAACGATTAAAAACAGCACTAGATTGAAATAAACTAAAGTTGTGTTACACATATCACTTTACATTTACATCACATGAGTCATGAAATAAATATAAACTCCAGCTTACCTCTATATATTTCTTGGTTTTACGTTTCTTAGCGGGAGCAGGCACGATGCAACTTTCAGCTTCGGAGTCGCTGTCCGATATATCACCAAATAAATCTTGAACCGATGGCAGCGAGCGTGCTGGTTGTGAAGCAGGCGGCGCACCCTGTTTCTTAGCACTCGGCTTCGGTTTGGCCGAATGTTGTCTCGAACTAGATGCCGCTGGTTTGCTGCTCGCGGTCTTCTTTTTAGGCTGGGGCTGGACAGCGCATGCTTGGCGCTCTTCCGCCTCGGAATCAAACGGGTTAAAAGGAGCAGATGACCTGAAATTAAACAATAACTGTTTAGTAAGACAGTATGGAACAATAAAAGAAATATGGATGAGAAAAAAAAAATGGACACACATATCACGCCTGTATCTCATACAGTGGGTTAGGCAGACTTGCAATAGAACAATATAAAAAACATATAAAAATATATAGTAGGTACTTACATACTTTTGCGGCTTTGTAGTTTCTTCCAGAGATGTTGCACTGAGAAGGGTTTGACCCGAATGTTTGATCACTCCAGAGCACCTCATTATTTTATAGAGCAAGGGTTTACATGTGTTAATCATAATGCAACGAGGAATCAGAAATAGTAAAAGTTATTCAAAATTATGTTCTCGGTATAGTGAATAGAGTTCATTATTGTACTAACATCTTTGCTATGTGTGCACTCGCGAACCTTAAAAAAATACTGACGACGCGTCGCTGCAGATATCCGAGACGAAAATCTAATAAGGAAAGCCTAGGTACTCTATCAAACTATAGAAATGTGCCGTGTATCCTGTTAAATTGGTTTTTCACTATTAATCCATGTAAAAGCTAAACGATGCATGAACTATGACACACTATGAGCGTATCAGGTACCATCGGCAGCAGTTCGAGTTATCTACTTAAGGATCAACCTGTACAGAGTATTCTTAAAATCTGTATGGAGCACCAGTTTATGTTGATCCCTTGAATGGGTAAAGCGAGGTTCTGCGAATAGTACATATGGGTAGTAATTAAATATATGTGTCTATGTATGTATGGTATATATGCATTATACATGTATGTACCTATTGTTCTACATCAGAAAATCACGTTTGTGTACCCTAGAGAGGTAGACAGAGCATCAAAATCCTATTAAAATAAAACTAACTGCTACACCTGACTAGTGTCTATTTAAAAAAAAAAAGCAGTTACATAATGAAGCTACAGATAGGCTTTCAACTTAATCCTTTTGCCCGCAGGGCACCCAAACGTGAATCCTAATAATAAATTTGTTTCATCTCTTTACTCAAAGAATAGGTTATAAATAAGGAAACAAAATAGCTTTATTTATTCTCGACTCGTTTAATTGATCAAATAATTTGGTGTAAAAATTAGAGCTTATAGTACTTAGTCATAGAAAATAAATGTGCAGAGGGAACCATTAGAATAACGAGAGTGAACGAATGAAAACTTATCTTGCTCAGATTTAATTCACACTCAACACAACTATATGCTCAAAGAACCTCTACATGTGGATTAAAAACACTCCTCCCACTTGATTAAAGTATTTCACTATTTAAGCAAATGTACCTTAATAGTTTGTTTGAGTCATATCTTCACTTTGGTGTTAGCAAAGTTCTCTCTAAATATTTATTTGCTCTGAGATACTACTTTACAAAACTTTTAACTTTGGGTTCTCACTAATACAATCCGCAACAAATTATCTTAATAAAAATAAGCTGATGACATTATGAATAAAAATATATAAGTATACGCTGAGTAGTAACTGTAGGTCATTAGCAAGGGTCACTAATTATAATTACACAAACAAATAAAAAATCTATTATACTTCGTTACACCGGCTTATTTTCCTCGCAATTTGCTCAACAATACTTTCAGTCGAATCTAAAATTTCATCATATTGTTCATTAACTATATATTGCACCATCACTTCATCGTATTCAGCACTATCGTCGAGGCTTGATATACTGATTTTAATGATACGCCTTCCTTTTTTCACCTTCTTTATTATATGAGATGTGAGATCACTTGATTTTTTTCTTTTATTAGTTTTCCTTCGATCTACTTGATTTGTTCCTTGCTCTTCCGTGATCGCAGTTGGAATCGGAATTGAACTCAAACAGCTATCTTGATATTTGAGGTAAGCGTCCAGATCTTGAGAATATGGAAGCACATCAGTATCTAAACCCTGAGAATAAAAGAATGGCCTGTTGAGGTGTTCCTTTTCGTTAGGCTGCGACCCTGCCATACTCTGAAACAAATTTTACGTAAACTTATGAATGAAAGTTAAATGTGGAAGTGTGCCTCAATGTATTAACAAAGAAAGAACATTTGAATAGGTGATTGGATATAAGATTAATACTCACCAATTTTTTATCCGTAAAATAAGTATAGGTATTTATTTTTTTAACACTTGTGCTCCTTTGAAGTCTCAAAAGAAACTATTTCTTTTTTCAGTCTTTTTATACTTTTTACCGTTGTTTTTTTTTTTTTAAATATTGGAATAGAAAGCATTCCCAAACTGTTGCACTCGCATGCCGCTTCGAGTCGTGGGGGTCTGAGATTGTGTGCAGCATCAGTTTGATCGTAAGTAATCGTATCATCATATTCTATTGGTAGGTAGGGTCGCAACTCAGATAAGTTTCAGAACCGCTGATCTGAATTATGATGATGCATTAAAAATGACTAACCATATGATTGACCTAGAATGTTGTTTTTTGCTGACTACTGCTTAAGGGCGAATATATGAGTCAAGGTCACATAAATATCGCACCAAGGCACTTACCTAAGTAGGTACCTATATAACATACATACATACATACATAAATCACGCCTTCATCCCTTACGGGGTAGGCAGAGCGTTAACGGCTGTAAAATAATCTATACATATAATAAGACAGTAACAAGTCAGTGTTCAGTGACCCTATATAGTTTTGAGAAAACACAACGATAGCGCGTTTTAAAAGACGTGTGGCGACATCTATGAATGAGTTTTGTACGATGTTTGTGTGTTTGTTTGTGTATATGCGGAAGCATCACGCGAAAACGACCGAACGGATTTTGAATCAAATTGTACCAAAATGTCAAGTAATTAACCGACCAGGTTATAGGCTAAAAAAAAAACATACCCCTAAAAGGGGGGTTGGCTGCTACACATAAAATAAGTTTGTAGGTCATGTGAATTTCATAGTGGCGCGTAGTAAAAGGATGTGTATGGGCTAATTGGACCTGAGATTGATTTCAAATTTCGAACTGGCCAGCACGTATTGTGTCGCTTTGAATAAGCGCACAGGAAGAAAAAAAAAACATGAGGCCGTATTTATATTTTTATCTGTATTTTTATAACCTCAACAAATGAGTTTGTCGAGTTATTGCTCATGATTACGACAAGGAAACTAAAATCTATGAATATGTCGACGACTACAAAAATATCTCTTTAATATTGGAATAATTTTCACTTTTAATAATTCAATAATTATTACCCTCGAAAACAAAAGTTCCGTGGTGCAAGACGTGCAAGTTGCGTGGCCAGACGATACAAACTTCTTATAGGAATCGTTTTCTTTGTGCGTAATCTACGCGGGAAAATTGCAATAACTTTTTTTGTTTTTAAATTTTCTCGCTAATTTGGTTAGGGCTATTTAGCCAATACAGCTACATTATTTTCAGGGTGCGACAACTTTTTTCTGAAATATTCTTTGGAAATACTAATAAAAATTGGACTTCCCACACAAAGTGACTCAATCGGCTGGTACATTTTATATAGAAGATACATTTTTCCATATTTCTGTAAAATTTTCCTGACGAAAGTTATTATTTATACGTTTGTGCCAGACGATCAAATCAGTATCTGAGATAAGACTTTTCGTGGCTATAGGTATAAGCCGATTTTCCACAGACACTGCTTTGTCTGGACTGTAATTTTGGAAAACGCAGGGTTGCTCAAGACCTGCGCCACTCTCTCGGGCTCCCTGACTGACACCACAGGAACTTCGAGTTGATACGTGCGGAGCCAAATTGACTGCAGGATAGACCTCTGTCACACGCGTCTAACAAAGACTCCGTTCCGGGTTTAAATGTAGATTCTGTTGTGTTTCTCCAGGGCCGCCGGTCTTGGTCAGGTTTCTCCCTCGGTTGATTCTTACGACTCCCACGGGAAGAATGGTGCTATTCTACTTTGCCGGCAGCCCACGACCTTAATTAAATAGCCTTAGGTACTTAATTAAACGTAACCCTAGCCGCGGCTCCGCCATGGCATCACACAGGAACATTTTTTCGCGAAGAAAACTTTCCTATGCGTTAATCCAAGTTACCTCCTTTATGTCTGTGTTCAATTTCATGAATATCAGTTAAACAGTTTTTGCGTGAAGGAGTAACAAACAAACTTATAAACTTTTGTATTTATATTATTAGTAGGAAGTAGGATAGGATAGGATTAGTAGTACCTATGATTACTTGCTTTTGTTTTTATTTATTCACACTCATGAACTCGGTCTTCAGTCTTCCATCACAATGTCAAGAAATGTGGCATCAGTCTACTTCACGGAATTAATACTCTTGGAAGTAAATATTGCACGGTTTTAAAAAATCTGCTAAAAATGGCATAAGAGGCGGAAATTTGAAGATATAGTGAAGAGAACTGGAAAGCTAAAAAATCGTAGCAGGGAAAGACGACTTCAAGAAACTGAACCTTTAGGGATTCTAAAAGACTAAACACTATAAACCAACCACCGTTTTCTTACTCTTTCTTGCATGTGGAAATTGAAATTTTACGATTTAACAGTTTTTTAAATTACTTACATATAGTCTGAGAAACCCAAGTTTTCTGGTACCTACCTACCAACAATTTAATATTGGCTAATATTATTTTATGGTTCTTAGAGGCCTATGTTTAGCAGTGGTCGTCCTATATATAGCTGATAAATGATGGAAGATATATTATGGCGAAACGAAGTTCGCGGGCACCAGCTAGTTATAAAATAACAACGTTTAGTTGTTTATTCTGAAACTACTCAACCGATTTTAATTTATATTTTGTCATCTAAACTTAGTTAGTTATTCAGCTAACAGAAACTAGCTACTTATTACAGCGCATTTTAAAAAGCTCACGAATTTAACGACGGGGGTTCAGGTAATCGTGAGACAAAAAGTATCACTTTAATGAAATATTTAGGTCATTCAAGACTTTCGCTTGAACTATGCCTACATAATAAAAAATAAAACAAATTAGTTATCAGAAAGTAAAATGAAGCTAATCAAACAACTCGTATCATTGCCGATCGATAAAATTGATGCTGATGATCATGGCTCTAAAAACTCTAAACATAGTTTACTTTTACCTAACTCCATTCGTTGCATAATATGCGGACCTTCAAATTGTGGTAAAACAAACACTATGTTAAGCTTGTTGCTACAAGAAAACGGTCTTAAATTTCATAATATTTATATTTACTCGAAAACTACTTTTCAACCCAAATATCGTTTTTTGGAAGAAGTCGTAAAGAGAGTTCCTGACATCAAACTTTTAATGTTTCAAGATGAAAAGGATGTCATATCTCCTAGCGATGTCCTAAAAAATTCCGTGTTTATTTTTGATGATGTGGCTTGTGAAAAACAAATTAATATCTGTAATTATTTTTCTATGGGTCGACATAAAGAAATAGACTGTTTTTATTTATCGCAAACATATGTTAAAGTACCAAAACATTTAATAAGAGATAATGTTAATTTGATTATAATTTTTAAACAAGATGACATTAACTTAAAGCACATCTATGATGAGCATGTTAATTCTGATATGAGTTGGCAGAATTTTAAGTCCTTAGCTTCAAACATATGGACAGATCCATACACCTGTTTAATAATTAACAAAGATTGTGAGTTAAATAATGGAAGATACAGGAAATCATTTGACGTATACGTCAAATTTGAATAGTTTGATGCTACAAATAGAAACTACTATTCACGGTAAATTCCATTAAAGCTGAAGCTATAACAGTTAGTAGAAGTGTTTTAACTCGCTTCAGTTTATTTAATATGGAGTCTAACATTAAAGAACAGTTAATAAAATCAGTAAAAAATATAAAAAGCAAATTGCAACAAATGCGAAAAGATGAGGATAATTTAGAAATAAAAAATCGAAAAATGTTTAAACCATTAACCGACCCCCTGGAAGCAATGGTTGCTCTAAAAAAAGAATGTCAGAGTCATGGTAATGCTAATGGCATCAATGGTAAAGGAAATGAAGAAATATATGACCAAAGTATTGAACTAGAATCTCACAGTAATAGTAATGACTCTTTCGATGATAATGATTTTAAAACTCCTGTCAAGGAAGATAAAGAAACCAAATTAAACACATTCCATATTCAAAGTGACAACAAAAACATGTATGTGCCTTACGGCGTGAGAGATGATGGGGATAAATTAATGATTGGAAATGTTCCAATAAAAATTAAGCAAATTGGAGAATCTGATTCTAATTATTATTCTATACTGACTTTAAAAGATAAGAGTTATGAAATGACACCCGGTTTATCACAGCTTTTATTTCAAAATAAACCTGATATTCGATTGATAACTGAAACAGACAAACTAACGTATAAAGATATTTTGATTCATACAAACGCACATAAAAGGGGGTATGAAGAATCTGGTCAGATACAGGGGAATTCAGGAATAAAATATTCTCAAATTATTAAACCTCTATTCTCGGAAAATATGTCAAAAAACGTAAAACAAGGTGGAAATTTACCAATTTTTAAAAAATATAAATCGGAAACAGATTTAGTTTATTGGGATAGATTAAAACTCTTGATCGCCTCCAAGGACGCTGGCAACACAAACCATGACAATGAAATAATTTCGATTTTAGAAGAATTGAAGGAAGCTGGCATCATAAAGGAATAAAAAGGGGCACAAAATTTCAAATCACTTTATTTAATCATAGTTAGTTGACCATGAACGTTGACAAGTTTGGACATAATGTTTTTAAAAAACATAAACATAATGATTTGCAACCAAATACTATTTTAATAGACAGTGTTTGCTTCGATGCTAGAAATCGGATCATCAAACATGTTGGGTCACCGGAAGAATTGAAAGACTGTGTAAATAAGGAATATGTAGATGAAACTGTGAAGAGTTTCTATAAAAGCCTCGAAGAATACATTATTACACAATCAGCCAATTATGCTACCAAGAAATACGTTGATGAATCTGTTAATAATTGGTCTAGTAAATTAAATAATAACATCAAATCTTTTCAGCAGTCCCTTGCTCAAATGCAAATAGAAATAAATAACATTAAACAAAACATTGATACAGTATCACAAAAAATTAAAAAAAAATGAGTAAAGAAAATGTTGTCAACGAAATACATAAACAAGCCAGAAAAAAATTTCCTCGTAGACATGTTGTGATGAAAGACATTGATGATTTATGGCAAGCTGATCTTATTGACATGCAATCGCTGTCAGGGAAAAACAAAAACTTTAAGTATATTTTAGCTATAATTGATACTTTTTCCAAATATGCATGGGTGTTTCCATTAAAACAAAAAAGTAAAGAACATGTTACTCGAGAATTTGAAAAACTATTTAAAAAGGGTCGTATTCCGAAAAATTTACAAACTGACCTAGGAACAGAATTCTATAATGAAAATTTAAAAAAAATTTTAAACACTTACAATGTAAATCATTACTCTACATACTCCACGAAAAAAGCCTCGATAGTGGAAAGATTCATAAGAACTTTTAAAGGTATGCTGTATAAACATTTCAGTTTTCAAGGGAAATATATATGGATTAGTTTGCTTTCTAAATTAATAGATATGTACAACAATACAATACATAGAACAATTGGTCTTAAGCCCATTGAAATTAATTCTAGAAATAAAAATGTCGTATTAGAAAAATACCAAAAAATGTTCCAGGCAAACTCTAAAAAAGAAAAAGCTAAATTTAAAGTAGGGGATTTTGTTCGAATAAGTAAATATAAAGGAACGTTTGAAAAGGGGTATACTCCAAATTGGTCCACTGAAATTTTTACTGTAAATAAAGTTCAGAATACAAGTCCTATTACCTATCTTCTAGAAGATGCTAAACACCGTCCAATCCAAGGATCATTTTATCCACAGGAGTTACAAAAAACTAAACATCCTAACATTTACCTCGTAGAAAAAGTAGTAAAAAGTAAAGGGAATAAATTATTTGTGAAATGGTTAGGTTTGCCATCAGAAGAAAACAGTTGGATAAATAAGTCAAATGTATTATAAATAAGATAACAATAATAATATTATCATTTCTGTTTAGTAATTGCTTCGGTAAAGTGTGTTGTAGCTTCTTACCTATTTTTTTTAATAAATACAAAAATTATGAAGAACAAATATAAGAAAAATGTTGATGAGAAGAATAAAAAAATATATATTTCAACCGGAACAAAAAATGTTAAATGTGGTGCTGGAATTAAAAAATCATTTCAAAATATTGTTTCTCTTACCAAGAATCATATAAAAAAAATTAAGCCAAAATGTAAGAAAGCTGCTATTGATTTAGCCATTGCTGTTGTAAAAGAACTAACTTCAGATTTGGATTCCGTTAACATACCGCGAGTTATACCTGTACCAAAAGTTGGTGGATTTCTTCCTTTAGTGCCTATATTTGCTGGATTATCTGCTGCAGGAGGTTTAGCGGGTGGGGCAGCTGGGATTGCAAGAGCAGTAAATGCTATAAAAGCAGCTAAAGAACGTTTGCAAGAACTTAAAAGGCATAATAAGAAAATGGAAACCATGCATATTGGAAGGGGGCTTCAACTGAAAGCATTAGGAAATGGTTTAGGGCTCTATGTAACAAATAAAAAAAACTAATTAGAAGGCTACCTAAAAGAGCACTTACCAACTTAGATTTGCTCAAATTTTGTAAAGATATTCCGTATTTTAGAGGAGTATTTATGAGAGATGAATTGGGTGAAAATTTGAAAACGGTTCTTCAGGTCCCTTTCCTGGCAAATTTGAAATTTTAGTTTTATGGTTATTTTATCATTGCATAATAATAAAGGCCTATTGAAAAGGTTATTTACGAAAAAACACCTAAATCGAACCACAGGTTTCGTCAAAATTCAATTTTGAAATTTGAGGTGCCAGTCAACGGGACATTTTACGCCAGTCAAGGGACAAAGTAATTATTTTAACAAAATATATGAGTAAAAGCTGTTCATCTTTTGCTTTTAACTAAGTAGAATAGAAGTAAAAGTTGCCGCAGCCTACCAGACTAACGCCCTGAAGCCTCAGTCTGGTTAAAACACGACGCACCTAGTCACAGACAATTTGCTCGTGTTAAAAACACGACACAGCTAGCCCGACATACGAAATAAAACAGCCACAGTGTTCGACAATCACAGTTGACAGGCGGGCGTACGTGATCTGTCGACCTCCGGAAGAAGGCTGTTCGTAAACAGCCGAAACGTAGACCCAATTCTCCACCAAAACAATAGTAACGTAAGTCGTTTAAACTTAGGCCATAATGAAACAGCTAACATGAGACAAGAAAAAGCCACCGCAAACATTATGACCTGACAATTAACTGTGTTGAGCCACTTAAGACATTTTGCGAATTGTACATTCTGCTACTGTACAGACGAAGATAACTGCCTAAGACATGCATGACTCAGATAGCCTTAGACATCACTAGGCAAGCAACCTAACACACGACACTGTTTACATAAGACACGACGCAATCAGCTTAAGAGACGTCGAAATCAGCCTGACATAACGCCGCCACCTTGAAATTCAACGCACTCAGCTAAAGAGACGTTGCAACTGACCTAAAACATAACGCAGCCATCCTGAGATACAATACAGTCAGCTGAAGAGACGCCGCAATCAACCTTAGACATAACGCAGCCAACCTGAGATACAACGCAGTAGGTTAAGAGACGTAAAAACAGCCTGACATAGCGCAGCCACCCTGAGATACAACGCAGTTACTTAAGAGACTTTGCATTATGACCCTGAGTGAGATAAAACGCAGCCAACCTGAGATACAACGCAGTAAGCTGAAGAGACGTAGCAAAGAGCCTCAGTGAGACATGACGCAGCCACCCTTATATACATCGCAGTCAGCTTAAGAGACGTCGCAGTCAGTTCAAGAGACGTCGAAATCAGTCTAAACGAGACATAACGCAGCCGCTCTGATATACAACGCAGTAGCTTAAGAGACGTCGCAATCAGTCTGAGACATTACGCAACCACCCTGAGTTACTACGCAGTCAGCTTAAGATCGTCGCAATTAACCTGAAACCTAACGCAGAGATCCTGATATACAGCGCAGTCATCTTAAGATTCGTCACAATGTGCCTGAGTGAGACGTATTGCAGCCAACCTGAGATACAACGCACTCAGCTTAAGAAACATCGCAGTCAGCCTAAGATTAAACGCAACCACCCTGAAATACACCGCAGTCAGCTTAAGATACTCGTACATCGAAATTAACCTGAGACTTAACGCAGCCTCCCTTAGATACAACGCAGCCACACCTAGAGATATAAAGCAAGTGTTTTTAAACTATGTTATCTGCACGAAAAACAATGCTGTTCACCTCCTAGAAACCCGTTATCTAACTTACAGTACCCATGGGGAGACATGGGGTGGTGCTATTGTACTCTGCAGGCACACCTTTACACAAAAAAAAATTGCAAAAACAATCATTAAAATAACATTAGTCACTTGACTGGCATAAAATGTCCCTTGACTGGGAAAAATGCCAGTCAAATGGAGCCAGTCAAGGGACAATTTTCTATGTTTTTAGTGATTTATTGGTAAACGCTTGAATGTAATCAAAATTTTTAAACGAATCTTAAATCTCGCTTTATTATGCGACATTATTTGTTCAGAACAAACCCTCTGTAATAACTCTTTCATGAATGAAACATGCACAGGAAAGGGACCTGGCGCGGGTGCAAAAATAGGATCAAAAAATTTAACAACCCCTATTTTATTCTAGAAGTGTCAAGGAGCTATATGCTCCCTCTCCAGGGATGAAGAAGCAATCCTGGCAGAAGGCCGAAACAAGACCTAGCTCATAGTTCTATTAGTTTCAGCGATTCAATCGTTTTAGACCACGTATTCAGAAAACACAAAAACGTGTGACCAACAAAAACTGTCGTTTTTATCGGTATACGCAGTTAAATATTGTCCAATTAATAATTTTCAATGAATCTACATGATATAAGGATTATTATGATGGGTGAAAAGTTATATGATGTCCAGCTAGATAAAACTTTATGCGTGTTTGAATTTCGCAATAGCTGAGTGTGACACGCGAAGAACGCGTGTTTTGGCCCCAATTTCAGGTTTCAGATTAAGTTTTAGTTAAACATATTTCATAATTTGTGGATGGAGTTTTAGTTTCTGAATAGTCAATTTAACATTATTTCGTGTGAAAGCTAGTAAAAACCTGTAAGTGTTATACTTTTGTAGAAATTAACGTGTGACCGCAATTTTTACCCTCTCCAGGAATCACCCAATTGCCAAAACATTCTTTTAATAAGGAATGTGGTATTATTAATCTTGATAGTTCTCAAAATTCTGGTACTCATTGGGTAGCCTATGCAAAAAAAATTAATTATGTTGAATATTTCGATAGTTATGGGAATTTAAAACCACCTGAAGAATTTATTAAATATATGGGATCCAATATTTGTTACAACTACATTAACGAACAACAACGTCATCCATATATATGTGGTCATTTATGTATAAAATTTCTGCAGTCATTTTGGATCCAGCATAAATAGTGAATACGTTTTATATAAAAGTTTAGTTTCATCACAATGTCTATAACGTTAACAGTTACTGGAAATAAATCCACACTTCAATCAGAATTTATACCTCCACTTATGTTAGATGGTAACTTTGAATGTGGACTATTATATTTTTCAACCTTTAATTCAATACCCAACATTAAAGAAAATAACAATGTATTTGCTTATGGTGAAAATAAGAAACTAATAATCCCTTGCGGCACATACGACTTATTTGATTTATATGAATACATCAAAACGAATGTAGAAGACTGTGATATAATAATCAAGCCAAACAATAATACTTTTACATGCTCTTTGTTTTCTTCCCAACTAATTGATTTCACAGTTGATAATAGTGTATGTTCATTATTAGGATTCCCACCAATAACTTTGAAACCAAATATATGGCATGAAGCAGCCCACCCTGTTAACATTCTTCCAGTATCTGTGATACGGATCGAATGTGATCTAATTCAAAGTTCTTACACAAACGGTTTGCCGACCCACGTCATTCACGAATTTGTACTTGACGTTCCTCCAGGACAGCAACTTATTGAAGTACCAAAAAATATTGTATATTTGCCTATAAGAAAGAGAGAGATAACCTCAATTTCGATTAAAATTATAGATTTGCAAGGGAACTTAATTAATTTCAGAAAGGAAAATATTCATTTGTGTCTTCACATACGAAAATCAAAATGATTGTTTTTAATGATAATAATAATCCTACAATTAACAAATATCAATGCAAAAATAAAATCAGAACCATTACTAAGACAAACGTCAAACGTTCTAGACGTAAAACAAAATCAAAAATTACAAAAGAAAATCAAGAGTTTCTTCGTGCTCTAGGATTAAAAATATGAGTATCCTTCATCCTCAGTTTGATAATACTATCGAAAGTTATGAAATCCATACTTATAATCCATACAATGATAGCTTTAAAGAAAATGATGAAATACGGATACCTATCCATCAACAGGATATTTATGTATTGCCCTCAGCCAGTGCAATATACATAGAAGGAAGATTTTGCATAAAATTAAAAGATGCTGTAACAGGTGCCATAAAAATCAAAAAAGTGAATTTAGTTAATAATGCCTTTTCTTTTCTTTTTCAAGATATTAGGTATGAAATGAATGGAGTTGAAATTGATCGTATAAGGAATTCTGGTATAACTACAACAATGAAATCATTAGTTTCTATGAACTGCGGAGAAAGCAAGGCTTCCGAAATGTGGGGTTGGAATGTAGATGGGTTCAAAAATAATGATGGAGAATTTAGTATTCTTTTACCATTAAATAAGTTATTGGGTTTCGCAGAAGACTATAAAAAGATTATTATCAATTGCAAACATGAATTAATATTGAATAGGAGCAGCACAAATGTTAACAGTGTTATGAGTGATAATGATGACTATATAGAACTTATTATAAATAAAATTCAATGGCGTATGCCGTATGTCAAAGTATCTGACCAACAAAGATTAACTTTATTAAAACATTTGGAAAAGGATAAACCTATTCAAATTGCTTTCAGAAATTGGGATTTATATGAATATCCTATTTTACCTAAGACAACTAAACATTCATGGTCTGTTAAAACTACTTCCCAATTAGAAAAGCCTCGTTTTGTTATATTTGGTCTTCAAACGAACAGAAGAAACAATAAAATTAATGATAGTGCATCATTTGATCATTGTAATATTACAAACATAACACTCTTTCTTAATTCTTACTATTATCCATATGATGCACTTAACTTGAAATGTGATACCAACAAATACAGTATATTATATGACATGTATGCTAGATTCCGTCATTCGTTCTATAATCTTCCTATAGATCCACTGCTTGGTTTTAATAGTTTTAAGACAACGGCTCCATTATTCGTTATTGATTGCTCAAGACAAAACGAAAATTTGAAAACTGGTCCAGTTGATGTACGTTTAGAAATAGAAAGCTCTTCTGAGTTCCCAAATAACACAAGTGCTTATTGTTTGATTATAAACGATCGTTTGGTGGAATATAGACCTCTGAGTAATATAGTACGCAAGTTAACATGAAATCAATTGTCATCGTAGACGTTCAAGGGTTTAAAACAGCAGACAATCATTTTATACTGAAAGAAATTGCCATCTTGGAAGATGATAAAGTTCAAGTTCTTTTGATTCAGCCTCCTTTCCCGTTCCACAACCTTACAGCCACAGAAAGGAAGCAAGTAAAGTGGATTGAAAGGAACAGAAAAACTAATTGGAATGATGGTTTTATACCCTATAATCAATACATATTGTATATTGATGAATTTCTGATCGGGAAAACGATTTACTGCAAGGGAATCGAAAAAGTTAGATGGATTAAAAATATATTAGGTCATTCTGATGTTATTAATATAGAAGAAATGCGTTGTCCTAATTTGTTAGCTTTGTATGAAGAATATAGAAATTGTACTGATGTGTATAGCTGTGTTTATCATCCAACAATTTGCGCTCTTAGAAATGTAACATGTTTAAAAAAATGGTGTATGTCTAATAAAATTTTTTGAGTACTTTATTGTTTTAATTTTTATGTCCTATTTTGTACAGTCAAGACCACTAGACAGTCGAAGTGCGAATGTAAGTATTATGCATGCGGCATAAGAACGGTCCAAATTCCAAACTGTCTAACTGGACGTTGACTTGACTGTACAATCAAGCAAAGCGATCATGTGAGAGTTCCATCATGTGAGAGACACTATTCTGACAGGGTACTTCTTAAGCTAATTTTTGACAGTTCCTAACACTTTCTTAAACAAGCAAAAGAAAAGAGACAGGAAATTTGCAGCTGTTAGTTTTTGTCTTAGTTTGACGTTTGTTTGCTAATATTACATGTTTACAGTGACAAGAAATGTCCAATAAGAATTGAAAGAACAGTAGGTATGTGCATCTTAATACCGCTAGGTAGTGTGTAATGTAATAATGATAGTGAGTGAACTAGCCGGTCTGGTCGTATCGTATTTCGCGCATTCGTGTTAAGCTGTGCATCACGTGCCATGAGCAGGAGTCGTATGGGTAAGAGACCGCAATGTTTATATAAATCCGAATTGAGTTCATAACATGCACATACACAGTCGTCTGTAGCCTTAAAGTAAACAGGTGTAATTTGTTATATGGTTAAATAATTAAAACTATTTGATTAGTTTCTTCGTCTGATCGATATCTGCATCGTTATGCTACTGAACGGATCACTCCTACAGATCGATTGAATGAGTTGAAGTTAAAAAGACATATTATATGAATCGATTGCAGACTATAATATTAAAAAGTAATGCATTATTGTCACTGCTGCGTTGAGGTCCGAGCGCAGCGAGGACCTTGACGCAGCAGTGACAATAATACACTACTAACATTCATGGGCACGATATCCGTAAAAAGTTCCGCCCATCATGCCGTTGTACGATGCGAACATCAACATACTGTAATACCTACCATACCACAATCAAATAATTTTGAATAGTAACACTATTTGAAGTAGTTTATGGTATAATACTTTTCCTTTTTTCGGAATAACCGATGAGCTGCTTATATCAGAGGGCGTACGATTGATCAAGAGCCCAACCTTCGCGCGTAGGTAGTTATAGCCCAATAGTAGGCAGGTACTTGCTTTGCTTATACGAAGCTACTTCTATTCGTAATTAGTTACTAATTATGTAGATAAGTATAGATTTTCGACGGATCATGATTTTTTAATTTTCGACTTGATGTAACGGCGGGTTTACCTTTATATGTAGGTACCTACCTACTGTCCCACCTGTTGATTGTATTATAGGTAAGTAGGTATTTACGTTCCGATCCGGTGTCTTTAGTAGGAGGAAAAAAATGTGTGCAGGAAAGGAACCCAGTGATCAGCCTGGCACCTTACTAAAATCTATACCACTGAACCACCCGATTGTCCGTAAGAAAGATGGTTCCGTTGGTGTTTCGGATGGCACGTTAAGCCGTAGGTCCCGGTTGTTGTCTATGTTTACTTAGGCGGCGGTCGTTACACAACCATGTCAGAAGCCTGCTACTTGTAGAAGGCGGTTGAAAAATTCTGACACTAGCGTTCATTGGGTTGTTGGACGACTCGGTGTCCCACACGAAAAGAGAGACCACTGAACACAATATAAAATTGCGCCATATACGTTGCGCCATATATATTCGTATACTTATACTAAATAGACAAATTCAAATAACGCTTAGGCAAGCACATACCTACCACATAATTACAAATGGCGCAATTTTATATTGTGTTCAGTGGTCTCTCTTTTCGTGTGGGACACCGAGTCGAGTTTGCGCTTCGAATCTAAGAGACGAGTTTTAATTTCCTTCACTCTGGTTGCTGGTGCGGTGCAGTTTCTTTGCTCCGTGATCATACGAACACCAAAACGTCTTACTATGCAGGTACTAAACTACTAAATAGGATAGTATTATGTATTTTTTTATTCTAGTTTGGCTCTACCGCTGACCGGAAACCAGTGAACCAGTGTTATTTCAAATATACATACAGGGTGTAAAAAAAATTGCTGCAAATATTTTAAGGGGTGAACCAGCCCATAAAACTGAACAACTTTTCCCAAGGGACATAGGTCGAAATCTAAAAAAAAAAATCGGACCTCCCATGCAAAATGTAGCAGCCGCCGGGCGAGTCAACTGTATAGGAGGTCCTAAAATTTTTTTCATATTTCGACCTATGTTGCTTGGGGAAAGTTGTTCAGTTTCTTGGGCTGGATCACCCCTTACAATATTTGCAGCTAATTTTATTACACCCTGTATACAGAATGATGCCAACAAATTGCCGGAGACGATTTAGGTGTTTTCTGTAATAATTATGAAGTGCTTTGAAATAAATAAGCTTGGGATCATTTTAAACATTTTATTAAATTCTACTCTAATAATTCCTTAATTAATAGGTAGGTACAAATACAAAGCATAAAAATAAATTTATTAAGTATTCTCATAATCATAATTATATAAAACATATTTTTCTCAATATGTGCTGCCATTCATTTTATTTAAGTAGGAAAATAATCGGGAGGTAGGTAGGTACCTTATGATTAAAAAATTACATCGTCCCTGTCAGTTAAAAAAATGGTACCTTGTTAATAAGACCCAGAATTTATTTTCTATTCTTTAATATAACAATATTACATTTGTTTAATTAATTTTACTTGATATTCATGAATAAACGTTATAGGCCGCCCATGTATGTATTACCTATACTAATCCATGGTCAACCACAAATAAATTAAATATAGACAAACCTATTATGATATAGGTATTTATGGCACATAATAAAAATGTTTTAAGCCTACTCCGAACATAATTCGATATTAGCGCCTTCTTCTATAGTTGATTTTTTAAACACAATAGATACAAGATTTATTGTTGTCCTTGTATCTTCATAGATAAGATAGATTATATTTTTCATACTTGTCTTAGATTTTGAGAAATTAATACTGGTGAGAGCGCTACCAAAGGTGCTCGCTTGAATTACGCTCGAAGCCCACCGGCCTAATACTTGCTCAGCACTTGCTTAAATTTTAAATTGTTGTTACAATACTTTGTGCGCTTACACACAAACCAAATTTTTAAAAAATCATACAACTGATTTCATGAACGACGGGCACAACATAATCACGACTATTTGACATAGTTCCCTAAATTTGAACAACTTGAATTTACAGCATGCTCTTATATTAATTGTTATTTTCCTAGGTGCAAAAATGTACAGAAGTATAAATCAATAGTTATAATTATTTTGAGCATTGCTTTGTACAAATAATATTATTTTTAGCTGTAGGTACCTAAACTTACCAAAAATTTGATAAATAAATGAACATGAATAATATTGGCACTATTTGTCGGAAGCAAACAGAAAACACGTCTTCATAATTGTCTATATACATATTATTTACTTTATTTTTTATTAATTTAATTGAAGTCTGCTAGTGTTAAGTAATGAAGTTAATTGTTTTTGAGGTGATTTCACGCCAGTGGTTTGACATTAAAGCGTATGCACCACTTGAAACTAAGTTAGGAAACATTTGAAATAGGTATACGTTAACATTTCAGAAACCTACATTTTAATGTGGTCCAACGGACTGCAGATCCACAATGTATAAAACCAAATAATAAATATTAGATTAATACATCTATGCATTTACTTTTATTTTATTGGAAATGGGAACACCAACATTTATAATGTAAGCAAAAGCAGAATAAACATGGTATTTATAGTAGTAGGCACCATAACAAAAAAAATGATTAATTACAAAATATACTGCATTAAATGATATGTTCAGGTTTCAGTCTTCACAAAATGTAGGTTTGTTTTATATGTAAGTTTTATTTTAAATATCAGATAGATAAAGTTTTATATTAAGTATCAGATAGATACAGTCATTCAATAGTTCATATAGACTTGCGCTGGACGTGCACATTGGAAATCGTGTGCATCGTCCATGAAATTTCAAATGTGCATCGCTAGCGCAAGTCTATATAGACTTTTGATTATGGCCGTACAATACAACTTTATGCTGATGGTAGCACCAGTTAACCATAGGTACGATAGTATTAATTTTTTAGAAGGTATGCGTAAAATACATTACTCTGAGATAACCTCGACACGTAGCGTATAGAGAGCGATCGTGGCAGTGCGCTCGCCCTTTAGTCGCCAAAGTTTTCATACACTTAACACTTAGCCGAGTACCCTTAGGTACTCGGCACTCTATTCGCTACGTGTGATTTAGGCATAAAATAAATTACAAACAATATTTTGTGAAGGTACCTACATACAAACATTGCGAGACTTCTTAAGACAAGCAGTTTTATTACATGAACTTACATACATTTTATTAGCTCATAGGTAGCAGGACAGTTTAATTTTAATTTAAACATTTATCAAGTTTGTACAAAAATTATATTGATATGCATTTGCTTTGTTTATATATCTCCTTTCTGGCATCATTGTTAGGTATCAAATATTAAAATCAAAAACAAAGATTTTGGTGATAAGGAAGATAGAAAAGGAAATAAAGAGTTACTTTCCTATGTGAGAACTGTGAGAAGGCAGCTAATCCTATCTGATTTTTTATTTACAAAAACGACTTTGTTAGAATAAGACGAAAAAAAGTAGGTAAATTAGTAAACTGATTGAATGATGACTAATAAGATACCTAATGTTTTTTCTCTGACTATGAAGAGTTATATACCAACTAGAATGTTTTTAATTTAAATTTATTTGATCAGGGTCAACAATAATGCAATGGCTAATAACTACATTGAATTTGGGGTAAGCAATCCCGCAAGTATATTTAAATACCAGTATTTGCGGTAATAGCCACGCTCAATCCCGCGGGATCCCGAAAAACCGGAATCTCGCTAGTTTTTTGCGGTACTGATCCCGGTCGTTACTGAATTATTAACATGTAAAATACCTAAGTTCTTTGTCATGTAAATAAATTGTTATATTTTTTAATGTGACATGATATTTTAATTATACTAATTATTAGTATCATTTATAATCATTTGCCATAAAATCTCAACAAATAATTTTAGATTATAACGATATTAACTGGCCGAACTCGATTTTAGAATCTAAACTAATTTGTAAATGTGGCAGGATTTTAAACGGATCATTCTTGCTGTCGTACACCCGACTGAACAAACCAGTACCAAGACAAAAAGTTTACCTAACCTAAAATTGAGATGGGCCAGTAATAGATATATTAGAACTGCAAGTAACGTGTTATTCAAATTCAAAATATCCTGAAAATTTAAAATTTTGACGTTCTAATATGGTCCCTAAACATTTCACATAAGTATCAATTAATTTTATCAAAATATTTTGAACATATGTATTTGTTACCTTATCAATTAATGACTAGATCTTTTAACTATAGTGTAATACTTTATAGTTATTTTTATTAATTTACTTAATGCAATATTACGTATGTGATTTTTTTGTGTTTATCTTCATCACAGTAACTATATAAGTGTAAATCCTTCGACATAGTTATAAGAAACATTCCATTTTTTCACAGGTACCTACTTTTATAGAAGCTTATTATATATTACTATCAGCAAATTGAAATATACATACCTATTTTTCTTTAAAAATACAATTAATCTGATGAAATAAAACCCGGTATCGCATATTCTATTTTAAAAATACTGACTGCTGGTGAGGTGTATTGAGCAACATACCTACATTGCATTTAAGCATAAATATATTACAATGAATTAGGTTTACTTTACATAAATAGGTAGGTACTTAAATTATTTTACGTTAATTAAAAAAAATAGAGCTAGCTGTTAAATATAAAAAATAAAATTGTACGGCTTACTTTAGGGAATCAAGTTTTTCTTTATGCAGCAGCTGCTGATTTTCTATCCCTTTTGAGTTACTCAAGAAAGTGCCCGAAATAGTTTAGAATTGTTTAGGGGCATATTGCTTTATCATATATCTAGAATCATAGATCTATGAGTCAATGAAAAATTATAATGTAATATAGACATAAAAAAACATATGATCAATTAAATGATCATTTAAATGACAATAGTTATGTTATGATAATATAATATGCCCCTAACGACGCGCCCTGGCAGAACCCGAGACCCTGGCACATGTGCTTATAGGAATAGATTTCGATAAAAATATATTGTACAAAAATATAGTAGGTAGTATAGTAGCACCTACAACTATACATAATTTGATAGGTTTAAAATGGAATTATAGAAATTTAATAAAAATATATTGGACTGTCAAAGAGAGACGTAAAATAATTGAAATATCACAAGATAAGAGATTGATACAAAAATAATAGAATATCGAAAGTGTAGACTTAACCACCTGTTTGCCTATTTTATAAATATATTTGTTTAGTTACATACTAAACACACACACATACATTTTTAAACCAAAATTCCCTTCTAATTATTACATTACATAATAATTATGTTAATTGGATGTAATTATATTATGTAATTTCAGCCAAATATATAACCATTTATTAGTCAGGACCGAAACTCTATTGTGGCATTGAGTGTCTAATGACACGCGATTAATTATTCCAATCACCATTTGTCTATGGTAAGTCCCGATCCTTAAATAAGAATAAGTATTAGATACATTCCTGATCCCTACATTAAATAATTTCTCTCGATATCATATGAAATGCTTTTACAACATCACATTCATACATACTAGTAAAATTTTTACATGTCCAAACATTAATATTAAACAATCGCCTGAACCGTATAGTAATGTTTATAATAATCTTTCAACAATAATACCAAACAACATAGTTGTTACACGTCGTACTTATCAAGTACCTAAAAATCTGGCTTCTCTGCACTATAAAGTTAAACCACCCTATTTTGAAAACAGGCATAAGTTTAATTATACAAAGGATTAAAAGCAACCATCCCTCAATAATTTAGCCACATGTATAGCATTCCAACAATATGATCCACCTCTTAGCACCGCAACATTTTCATTCCACATTATTACAATATTATCACATTTAATTGCACACCTAGTAAAAAGATATAAAAAAGTAGGCATAAATTAAATTTAATAACGTTGACAGTGTTCACAGAAACACATGTCTTCAAGGGGACACTTGTGGTCCCCCTGATAATGTCACCACTATCCACCTGTGCCGTTGAAGTATTGCGCGTGTTTGGTGTAAGGTGCGGCGATGTGGTAGGGCGGGGGCTGCCCTCGAGCCGGCGCCGGCGCCGCGCCGTACACCGGCTCCGACAGCCCGCTCGGGCTGTGCCGGCTGTGGCTCGCCACGCTCGGCGGATTCGAAGACCCTCCCGGTATAGCATCATATAAATCGTACATATTTTGAGTAGTCGGAGAATGAACATGGCTATAACTGCCGTCGTCAGAAATGAGCGGAGTGTTCGTCATGCGATAAGGATTAGTGGTATTCGTGTGTCCTGTAGGAGAATACAGTTCTGGGGACTGAGAAGAAACATAGGTCGGGCTTGATGCCGTTGCGCCGTAAATATTGGCATTAGTAGAACTATGGTGTGTTGATGGACTGTAATGATGACTATCTATATTACTTCCAGCTGGATACATATTACTGTAGTTACTCAAGTTTGGCATGGTTGTTGAAGTCACCACTTGACTAATTGCATGTACTCTAGAGCTAGGTACATCGCGACTACCATGTAAGTGGTAGCTATAAGCATCATAATTTCTTTGACCATATAATTTTTCTCTTGCAGCTGCATAGGTTTCTCCTTCATAATTATTATGATAATTTCCATCAGGCATGCCATGGTATATCATTTGTTCTTTCCTTGGATACACAGCTTTTTTTAGGCCTACTGGAAGGGGAGGAATATTGTCCATCATTGCCCTTGCAGTATACTGATTATTTTCAAACTGTGGAGATTCATTATTGGAACTGAGACTTAATCTTTGCAAGCGACTACGGGTTTCATCTAAACTGCTTCTATAGTTGCCATCAGTAACATGCGAGTGTCCATCTTTCTGGCTACCATAAATACTTGGTGGTACTGGTGCACTGTGTCTGTCCACTTCATGTCTTGTAGAGTATATCTCATTTTGTTTCTGATTATAATGATGGTGTGATCCATTATAATGTTCGGAACCATTATTTTTTATTTCACTGTTGGCAACTCCATCGCCCTCTGGATATAGAGCATGGTCAACACTTTTATAAGTCTTATTTGGTTCATAAGTGAGGTCAAATGGTTTATCATAAGTATTTTCAGTTGGGAGGTTATCGTATACAGATAGTTTCATTGGATCCTGAGTGGTTCCATCTGGATTGTCCTTATTTGCACTTTCTAATTCAATTTTATTATCAGATGCAAATCGCTGTTGTAAGGTGGGAGTGATTTTGGCAGCCTTAATATGCACTGCATTTTGCATGGGAGGAGTTACATCTTGGGCCCCATCTTTGTTGATGTTCCTGGCATGTTTAGCTAATGCCCTCAGTTCTTTTGGATATGGTGTGGGAGCCCTTCTCAGTTGACCTGGTTTCTCAATGGTTTTGGGTGCTGATTTCATATCTACAAAGCTGATGTGTCTTGCAGAAGGCTGGGCTTCATTTGTTTCTGGCTTCTCATTTTCAGGTTTCATTTCAATTGGGGTTAAAGGCACTTGGGGGAAGAGGAAACAAGTAAGGACTTGCTCATATGTTTGAGGATCCACTTCTGAATGCATAGGCACAAGAGGCTTGCTTTGATTTTCTGATAGCCAGAGAGCTACCAGATTATCACAATTTAGCAAGGACTGAGGAAGACAACTTAATGAATTCCTCACTAAGTTTAAAACTTTCAAAGAAGATAAATGGCCAATCTCTGGAGGGACCTTTGTTAGTTTATTGGCTCTGAGTGACAAAACTGATAATTTCACACAGCTCCCTATTTCAGGAGGAATTGCTCTCAGAATATTGTCATCAATATTCAGATACTGAAGTTTCCTGAGGAGCCCTATGGATGAGGGTATTCTTTCTATATAATTGCACATTAACATCAGTTCTTCCAGGTTTGATAAATGCCCTATACTTTCTGGTAAAGCATATAATCTGTTGTTGTCCAACTTCAATGTAGTAAGATTACAAAGCTGTCCAATGGTATCTGGAAGCTGCATCAAACTGTTTGATGACAAGCACAGGTCCACCAACTGTGCACAATATCCAATTTCTGGAGCTATTTCTTCAATCATGTTGTTGCTTGCTTCTAAATGTATCAAATTTTCTAAAGGCTTAATTACTGCTGGTATGTTAGTAAGACTGTTGTTATCCATCCATAATTCTTTCAGTTTAAGGAATTTTCCAATTACTTCAGGAAATTGCTGGAACTCATTTTGACCAATATCCAATCTCAGAAGTTCAGTTGATCGTGATAGGGATTTAGGAAGGATTATCAAATAATTGTCTCTCAATTCTAAAATGCGTAAATTCGCAAGTCGTCCAAAGTTTCCTGGTAGATACTCTAAATAAGTATCATTCAAGTAAAGATCTTGCAGTGCAATAAGATTTGTGATGGCATCTGGGAGTTTCTCCAGCGGATTGATACTAAGATCCATGAACATGAGATACTTCAAGGCTTTCATGGTTTCGGGTATAGACGTGAGCGAGTTTCTGCTGATATTGAAGTGTTGTAGGTTCGTAAGCGAGGATATGGCGGGCGGTATGGCTTGCAGGTCGTTGTCGCTCAAGTTCAAGTACTTGAGGCCATGGCACATGAACAGTTGCCGCGGCAGCTCTGTGATGCGGTTGCACTGGCATAGCAGCGTCTCGAGCGTGCGCTCGTATACAAACACTTCGGTCGGTACCTCTGTCAGAGACTGGTGCGAATAGTCCAGCTCTGAGATATCCTCCACGCTGGGCCGTACGCAGCATAAAAAGTCGAATGGCATTTTATCTAATGGCACTTACACCCGTTTACAGAAAATTAGATAACTTTTTTGTACGTAAAAACGGACGCATCGATCGCGCTCCATCAACATAACAGTGCGTTATACACAAAACTTTTCATTTTCACTGACACAGCTATTCATGTCTGTTATAAATTGCATTACAATGGGCATAAAACCAAAATAATATAAAATTACACTGCATGAATCACTGGAATTTATGATGACCTTCCCCTCCCAATCTGTCATTTTAAGTCATAGACTAAAAACCTGACATTTTAAACTTTGTTAGTTCTGTAGCCAACAGTAAAAAATAATAATAAGGATTCCATTCACAAAACTTGATCAAAAAGTCGGGCGTGTTTAGGAGAGGTAGTCCAGTCAACTAGAAAAATTAAAACTGGGTCTGCTTGAAAAACATCTTGATCTCGCTTCTATTCAGAAGCAATTCTGGAGCCCTAAAAACTAGTGATGGAACGAATGTTCAATTTCAAGCATGCGAATGCGAATATCTGAGGCCCATATTCGCAAATGCGAAAGTTTATTTTTTTAATTTGGCGCCTTATATCTGTGGCTAAAATGTGGTCGCTGATTGGCCGCGCAAGCCTCACGTTATTGTTTGTTACTATGCAATTGCATTTAATTGAACACTTACGCACCTGTTTCAGGAAATAAAGATCGGTTTTACGCTTACAGGTGGTAAATAGAAACCTACAAACCTGATACTATGGACTTTCACATTCGCAACAATTTGCGAATACGAATGCGAATGTTCAAAAACATGCGAATGCGAATATTCGTTACATCACTACTAAAAACTAATGAGAGATATATATTGAAACAACGAACAGAACTAGTGTACAGCAGTTTATTCTCTAATTTTCACTACTCTTTAAAATTTCATTATGTATTCACTTAAAGCTATACAGGCTATAGGTAGTAGTTGTGCGTTTATTAAGGGAAATACGCCGAAACTGGCGTAGCTCTATAGGTACCACTTCTTGAAGATTTCTTCTCTCTGTAGTCAACTTTAGGCAGTTCAATATTCTTATTTTCCTTTCCCGTTTGTCTTAGAGTATCAGTGGACTTGGCTCTACCAGTATCTGAAAAACATCAAATATATGAAATGGTACGCATGACTTTCTACTTTCAGCATTTTTTATATCAGCGTCTATCAAATTAATTAGAGGATGTAGTACTATGCATTTTACCGATATTAACGCTCTGTCTAGCTCGACTCGCTAGAGTGACATGTGTATTTATGTTTAAACTAAAGGCTGGACTGACTGATGTCAACTGACCAAAGCTAAAATATTGGGAGTTCGTAGGATAATTTTGTATTATATTTTCTTGTAATATCTACTTATTTGAGTGTAAAATTACAAAAAATTATTCCATTACTTTTAGCTCTATTGTCGTCTGTTGCTGGTTGCAGATATTTTGGGTCCAGTCCGCGTTTAGCATTGTCCCCTCTTAGCTCTGGTTGTGGACTGTCATCAATATTTGATCTGAAAAATAAAAATAAACTCTTATTCTTATATCGGTTTCTAACCTGCGAAATAAGCTGTAAGTTAAATTATTCTCATGCATGACTGTTCTATAGAACTACAATTTACAAGTAATTGTGCAAATACTGTAAGGAAACGAAAGTACTGATGTGGTTTAAAAATGTTCTTTTCTTTTTCGAGTGGGACACCGAGTCGTCCATTCTTATACTCACAATTTTGACGTAGCATAAAAGTTTATGGTCTCATCAGAAGAATTTGTGAAGTTCTGGTGTTGAGTATTTCTTGATAAAAAATATGGGGTAGAACTTGTGGCTGTGGGGTTTTCTCTGCTGCTTGGCAACATGTCGTCTGGAGCACAACTATTTTCCACTTTCTTGTGCAGCCATTGAATAACTGAAACAAGATTTAAGAACATAATTATAGCGGCGGCTACTTGTGTAGGTACATGAATAACGAAGGCGAATTTGTTACTTGTGTAACAATAAACACCACTTGAAAATGTGAGTGTAATCTAATAGTAGTAATCTAAGTGTAGTATGTCTGAGTGTTGACTATAGGTAAACTATAAATACTTAAGCAAATTCAAAGTATGATCTCACCCATATTATTATTTTTGATAGTTTCATCTCTGTCTTTGAGAGCTTGCTCGTTTGTCTCATATTTCTGCTTCAAGTTTTCCAGCTCGCCTTTGATTGCGTCCATGTTCTGTTTGGCTGAATCAATCTCTGCCTTTAACTCTTCTATTTCCTTGGTGTTTCTTTCTATAACTTTTTCCTGCTCTAGTGCTATAGCAGTGCGACAAAGTAGCTGAAATAAAACAGAAACAGACACCTATACTCTGCTCCACGACTCGAACTTCTAGGGAAGGAATCAAATGGTCTCTTGATTGATTGAGCACGTGCTCAGCTGGGTCTCCATTGAACGAGCAGCCTCAGATGCTCCCTGCCGCGAGCAGCATGCGGCGCAATGCGCGGTCGGTGTGGACGGTTTTTCGCCCGAGCATGAGAATTTTAACATGCGCTGCTCAGGCGAAACACGTCCACACCGCGCAATGGTCAAAGCGCGCGGATTAGACAATAGAAGGCGTTTGACGGACCGCTTCAAAGGAATCGCTTACATAGGTAACACAATTATCTACGAATGCTTTTTCACAGGTTAAATTAATTGAAAAAAATGTTTTAACTATTGTGAAGTAGTATAACTATATTGGTAACATATACATACAGTTACTGCAAGGAAATTTCCTAGCGAAGGTCACGCGCATTTGCCAATGGGTGCTTGACTTTTTTTAGGAGTTCGTTTCGAGAAACAGAGTATACGTTTTATTTAGGTATGTTGATAATTAATTATAGTTATAGGTTTAATACCTTTTCTTTCATTTCAATAAGGTCAGTGTTTTGCTTTGAAATAATCTGGTTGGCTTTCAAAAGTTGTTCTGATGTGGAATAAGCAGCTTCATTATTCTTTACTTTGAGAGATTCACTGAGGGCCAGCCTTTCTTCCAAATATGCCTGAAAAAATTACAAATAACATAAATAAATCATGTTGAAAAATATATATTATGATAAGTTTTTAAAGTAATTAATCTAATTAATGTTACCTTCTCCTTTTTAGCAATATGCAAAGAATTCGTCAGTTCTTTTATAGTATCAGAGTTATCTTTCAATGTCTGAAAAGAAAAATAAAAGAATTATCATAAAAATAAAGAGTAAAATATTTTAGTGCAAAAATTAGCTTTGGATTTTTCGTGTCATTTGAAATTGAGGGGACTTCAAGATGCGGGAAATGGGGTGATGCTACTCTATGCGGTATCACACGGCATTTTGTAATAAAGCAGTATTTCTGTTTTTTAATTCTTATAAGTGTAGTATGAAACAATGTTTATTACTGTATTGAGGCTAAACTACACCTCCCCCATTCTCCCCGCGCATACTATGTACTATTTTCAACTATTATATCAAGGATTTTACCTTTTCTATTTGAGTGCATCTAGTGTTGAGCTGGGAGTATTGTTTTTCTTTCTCCATAATATCTCTTTCTAGAGTAGCATTCTTTGCTTTTAGAGTAGCCACTTCAATGTGCGTCTTTTGAACTTCTGCCTCCAACATATTTTGACGATGAGACTTTTCACTAAAAATAAAATGTTTGTTTAAATTTCTGTACGGGCAGATAAGAAACCAACGCCTTAATATCCACCCACATTAATACAATAATACATTTATCTTATGGTTTTTTCAGAATGTTCATGTTGTGAGAGGCAACAAGTAATTATGCATGTCCAGCAATATTTTGTTTGTACCTCAATTGCTGTTCCAACTGTCCAATATTTTCTTTCAACTGTTTACAAAGACCACTAAGTTCATCAATTTGTTTGTCTTTTCTGTTCAATATCTCCTGAGATGAAGCCAACTGGGCCTTGTTATTCATTTCTAAGTTTTTTTGCCATTGCAGCCTTTCCTGAAATAAAAATTATTGGGTAGCTAGACGAGACTAGACAGACATAATATAGAAAGTGTTCTTCCACCTAAATAACTGTCACAAGGGTTTCAGATACCTGAGCCAATCTATCTCTCTCTTGCCTGAGTGCCTCTTGATGTTCTGCCTCTCTCCTTGATTTGTCCTCCTCCATTTTCCCCAATGCATGAGTCAGATCATGAATCTTCCTTTCAAAGTTTATGCACTTGTCATTGAGCAATGCTTCTGTACTGGATGATGTTGATTTAAGGGATGCTAGTGCCTTCTGAAAAACGAAACAGGTGGTTTTATCATTAAGACTAATGCTAAACTAGGCATTAAGAGAATTCCCTAGTGTAGAATTTCATACATACATATGTGTACACCCCTGTTTACTGCCCAAAACGCAATACCTCTAAAGCCATTTAATTCTTTTTTTTTACATTAGGGCCTACTAAGGCCATTCCTCTATTATTTCCCTTTTTCTAAAAAATAATTTATGAGAAGTAAATAAGATCAATTTATCTTTTTACATCTGAAACAAAAAACAATTTATTTTGCAAAAAAAAGAAAATAGTGGCATGCCCTTACTAGACCTTATTTTAATAAAAAAGAATTATAGCTCTTGAGGCCTTAACTGGGAAGAAAACAGGGAAATATGTTTGTATGAAAAGGCTGAAAACCCAGAGCACTCATAAACACCCTTAATCAATAAACTCTTAGACCTTCCATATCAATGTATGTAAAGTTAGTGGAACATCTAAATGTCTGTGTTTATGAATATTGTCTATACATTTTTTGTTTTCATTGTGCTTTTGTACATACATACACAAATCAAATTTAAAATTATTGAGATACTAGCGGCCAGCACAGCGGCTGCGCCCGGTGTAACTCATTTTCCTATGGGAATAAGATCATTTTCTGGCAAGTATTATACATATAAACCTTGAACCACTCTATGAGATTAAAAAAACTGCAACAAAATCCGTTTTGTAGCTTTAAAGCATACATACACACAGATACAAATTTAATTACTTTATACTATGTACTGATAAGATTTACTTACTTTCAAGTTGTTAATGGTTTCAGCCATATGCTGTTTGATGTCAGCGTCAGAAGCCGGGCCGGTCTTGAGTGACAAATGGACCAGACGCTTGAACTCATTGTGCTCCACTATTTCAAAGAAATACTGGATTGGGTTCGACTGCTGTAATATGAGGAACCTAGAAAAATAAAATTTTCTTTTCAATTTTGAACTGTGCACTATTTTACTGCCAAATAGCCATCAGTGCCAACTTGATAAAGACTATGTAGAAGTGGTCGCCATATGGCCGAAAATAACTGTTGGGACTAGTTCTGAACTAGCACTATAGACATATGCTTCATTCTGCTACTTACATATTGTTCGCGGCACATTGCTGCAGGAGTCTCACTAGTTGCGATGGGAAGTTATCAAAGTCTATCAGAAGACCTTGCTGCCTCTTCAGGTCTTCATAATCGATACGAGTCACCGTTAGCACACATAAGAATGTGGGGTCTTCATCATCTGAAAGCGATATCCTCTGCAAAATAAAAATTACAGCTTTAGACAAGAAAGCATTCATGCTGACCACAACAAAGTTCACTTACCAGACTATCGTTTTCGGCAACTCTGTCAATGGTTACGGTTAAATCCTTTTTACAGTCTTCGAATGCACGTTTAAATGCAACATAATATTTCCCTTTGTGAAACGTTTTACAAGCCATTTTTTTAAAAATCAAAATTTTTTTCGAAAGAAACCACAATACAACACAACAATTACCGGTGTTGCCAGATTAGTCTGCCGATTTTAGACTGTATGGTATGACATCATTACATACATATAAAAGAACTAAACTTTTTGTCGAAAAGATGACGTTGTTAATATCTCGGTGCCGTGGAAGGGGGATAATATGACGGGACGGAGGGAAGCACAAGAACGGCGAAAATGTGAGCTGACATATGTTATATGTTGTGGGATGTAAATTATAACGACTTAGATCAAATACATAAAGTAAGCTTAGTAAATGACCCTATCCCCGAGTGGAGTTATATGATGGAATGCAAGCAAGAGGTCCAAAAAGGACGATTTGTCGTCAAAAGTGATGAAAGACAATTTATTTTAGCAGTCTGGCAACTGTACCATAGATATTAGACAATGGATGTCAGTTTTAAGAACGCGTTCATAATTTACTTTATTTTTATTTGCTAGTGCATAGGTGGTTTGCAACAAGGGTGCCAACATGACCATAGATTGTAGAGCTAGTTTTCAGTCGTGCGATTTAACCTTGTATCTCGCATGTCATACACACGTAACACGTACATTTAGATTTTATTTATATCAAACCAGTTCTCAAAAGAACTGTAGATATGCGCAAACCTGAAATTGAACTAGATAGTAGAAGAAAAACGATGCGGCCCTCTGCTTAGCATTGGGATGACTCCGATGACCAGGCTTAGGACAATCAAAATTTTATAACATGAATGCAGATAGGCACTTTCCCTTGCCGGCTTCCCGCCGATTGAATTGTCAATTTTGTTTGTCAAACTCGTTCAGACTCGCTCGCCGTTTTCATCGAATCAAGTTAATAAGATTTCGCTGAAAATATATCTAAAACCTGTCTAATAATGTGGAGTGGTAATTATAATCCTGTTACTGAACACATTTAAGTGCTCCGTTTTTCTTTTCGGTAGTAATTTCACAATCTTTTTATTCAGATCAATCCGCTGTTGGAGGAGGATTTTACAACTCTCCAAGCCAATTTGGAAATGTTACAACACCTAACCAGCAACAAAAAACCGTAAGTTTTACAGTAAACTATGTATCAAGTAATCCACCTAACCAGCAACAAAAAACCGTAAGTTTTACAGTAAACTATGTATCAAGTAATCAAATCGCATTTATGACATTGTATTGCCTTGTTTTTAGGGACGCCGAGCGTCCCGCACTGCGCCTATTGTTATTCGACAAGCCTTGCACTCCGGCGACGAAGGTGTGAAGATATGGGGAACAGATATCCAGATTGTCTCCATAGTCGCTCGCATAAGGAACATAAGAATGCAGAGTACTAAAATCACCTACACAATACAAGATATCACGGGCAGAATGAGAGCTGTGTTGTGGTTAGAACAAGATGCCATGGATGAAGATGTAAGTATCTTTTGTGTCTTAGACTGAATGATCTTGTTTGCATTATTCATACATTTTCACTAGCTGTGGGCTGAACATAGGTTTTGTTAAAACAATTATTTGGCCAAATAATTCAGCAGGAATTAGTACATACATTTATCACGCCTTTATCCCTTGCGAGGTAGGCAGAGCGTTAACGACCGGAAAAATACGGTCTCTATCGGAATTAGTGTCCATATTATATAAACAATAAAGCCTAACTGGTTTACGAAAAGTTTGCAGAATCACACAGGACCTCCCCATTAGCTTTATGTTAGAAACATGACAATATGTTGGTTCATTTCTTGTTTTGGGACAACCATTTACAACAAATTATATTCAAAAAAATATGTTTGGTTAAATATTTGGCAAATATTACCAAATACATATTTGGTCTAAACCAAATATTAGATAAATCTGCTGAACATTTCGAATACCAACATTAACCAAATATTTGGCCCATCTCAAATTCTTTCAGTATTATTTAAATCATATATTTCTGTAGCCTTGTAGATTTTTTTAATCAAACATGTATTTTTTATTCTGTACTTTCAGGATAAATCTTCACCCAAAGTACAAGTCAATGACTACATACAAATCTATGGCAATGTTAAAACTAATAAAGGCAAGAAAGTTCTGATGGCATTCAAAATTATGCCTGTAAAGGATGTGAACCAAATAACATTCCATTACTTGCAGTGCATTAATAATAAGGTCAAAATGGAAGCAGAATCTAAAAAGGTAAATAATACTTTATTTGCTGAAGTTTATCAGTTGTACTTCATATTCATATTCTTTACTGATAAGTACCTTCAATATTTATTTTTATTTGGTGAATATGTGTTGGTACTGAAAATTTTTAGCTGTAAACTTTCTTCTTCCACAGGAAAAAGTGGTCACCAACAATACAAATTTCAACCAAGGATTGCCGGCAAATTCCATGGTTGGGGTGAATGAGAGTGGTTCTGTGAATGGACTCAATCCCCGTCAAATGATGGTGTTCAACCTGATCAGAGCCTCCACTCAGGACCAGGGTATCAGCAAACAAGACATGTATGCTACATTAAAGGATAAGATGTCCCAAGTGGACTTTGAGTAAGTTCAGCATTACTCACACTTACTTAGCCTTCTATAGTCTGTAAGTGTAGGTACTTATCTTTTTGTAAACAAACTTTGTATGAAACTGACAGTTCAGAAGTGTCACTTTTATACAAAGTTTGTTTACAAAAAGATAAGTACCTAAACTTACAGACAATAGTATTGTACACTAGGCGTCCACCCGCGATTTTACTCGCGCATTTAATTTAATTCATAGAAAAAAAGATTAAAACTTAAGAAGATTAGAACTTTCATACAAACATTAAACCCCCCTTTTACCTCCCTAGTGGTTGAAATTCTAAAAATATGTTCATAGTGGATGTTTTTGTGGTAAAATAAACCTGCTGCCCAAATTTTATGTTTCTACCATCTAGTCATTAATTTATACTTCTTTTTCTATTTGTAGATGAATATCAAAAGTATATTTTTCTTTTGGGGGCACCGATTAGTCTCATTACAAATACAATTTAAGAGTGTATTGATAAAAATTGTTTTCCTGACATAGGGCTAGGTTGGAGTCCACTTAGGTTAGGGGAACTGCCTAATATCAGAATAGTATCTATACTTCAATTTAACTTATGTTTAAAGATAGAGGCAAGTTTTTTTTTCTAACAGTAATAATTTATCTTTTCAGTAACATTTTGGAATGGATGTGTGGAGAAGGCCACATTTATTCTACAATAGATGAAGAACATTTCCGTGCTACAGATGCTTTTTAACAGCTAACACAAATAACTAAGTTGAAAAGTATGTAATAATTGATCCTACTATTTTTGTATAATAAAAACCAGGTTTACAAGAGATATTTTTATTTATTATGTTTGAGACTTCCGTAACATAAATATAGAAAACTTGAGCCACAAAAAACATAAAATGGCATTCTATTCAACCCAATAATTGAAACACAAACCTCAAAATAAATTTATTAATGAAGCGACTCATAAAACTATGGCAGAGTTGGTATGAATAAGTAGTATTAAAAGGCTTATAGCCGGTACTCTGTACCATACCATTACCTAACCAGACAAATGAGTTGTACCGCAAAAAGTGGGAAACGTAGGTACCTACCTGTTCTTTCATGAGAAATGGTAAATGGACATTTTGGGTTGCCATTTTTTTTTTGCAAATGTTAAATATGCTGAAAAGATGGTCCACACTGACCGCGCAATGCGGTGAGCGCCTGAGGCAAGGAACATATATACCCCGCTAACAAGGGGGCCTGAGGCTGCTCGGCCGGTAGACACGCACCGAATGAAGCTTCTGTATGCTAGAACAACTATATTCAGAACCGCCGCCATATAGATACTCACCGCCGCATGCCGCGCCCGGTGGTGGGCATCTCAGGCTGCTCGCCCGGTATTTATAAACGCTAGGTGCAGCCTAACGATTTTAAAATTATATATTAAGCTACAAATTACAAATGCAAAGGTACTAAATAGTACAAATTAAGTAAATTTGTTCGGGATATATTTAATTTCAGCCCACTTAACATTTATTTATTTGTATTTGGAAGATTACAGACAATTTCAACTGTAAAAAAAAAGAGGTTAGAATATTACAATGCTATTAACATGCCTTAAATAAATGACAAAAATAAATAAAACATGAAGATATAAATAAATAATGGCTCTGACTTCTGACTATGACGATACTAAGGCCATGCACACACTATAGACAAAACAGTCTCAAGATAAATAGAGATTTGCTGTGGCCAGAAATAAATGCCAAGTGGAAATATTCCCATTAATTTCCCACGGTCTGGGAATATTACAACTTGCTGGAAATGTTTCGGGAAAACAATATCAAACTAAGTATACTAAGTTATAGTTTAATATACCGTAAATCAAAGGTATATTGTGCGATCTGCAAGTTTTATTATTATTAGAGGCGTAATCCTTACAAAATGTATATATATATATATATATATATATATATATATATATATATATATATATATACTTAATAGCAGATTTTTTTGTTTTCCTCAAACCTCTTCAGTGATTTCCCGGACAACGGGAATTTCTTTTGGGAATATTCCCATTTGGGCCTTATTTCTGATGGCGGCACATCTCTATCTGCCTTTAGACTGTTTTGACTAGAGTGTGCGCACGACCTTAATATGGTTTAATTTATTCTATCAGATCATCAGTTCACAGTTCATCCCTGACAGCCGGATTTCTGAGGGAAGATCTCTTTCCGGGATATGTTTGGCTTTCCAACTGGACATCTTTTAACTCTGCCTGTTCCACCAGGAATTCCTTGGCTTCCCATGCTTGAGATCCATCTTTAAACATAAAGATGGCTCTGTCATCGTCTACTAGGTATCTGCAAATAAACCATGAATAATTAATGTCGACGAAAATGAGAAGCAACTGAGATCAGTACCCCATGCAATGAAACTACAGGCTACAAGTCTACAGGTGCAATTGGATGTACATTGCGTAGCCGGTGGGACATTATAAAACCAGTGCCTCGTTTTTCGAAACTACCGGCTGCAGGTGACATTCGATGTACATTGCATAGCGGGTCAAAAATCCTGGTTTATAATGTCTCATCAGCTACGCAATGTACATCGAATTTCACCTGTAGAATTGTAGCCTGTAGATTCGTTGCATATGCCACAGGATTTTTGACCCACTACGCAATGTACATCAAATTCCAACAGTCGACTTGTAGCCTCTAGTTTCGAGAAATGGGGCACAGGAGAAACATACCTTTCAGCTTGTATATGATTGTTCCAGAGACTGGTCTGCCATATCTTTGTAAGCTCTTCTGTTCTATCTCTTGTAGGATTGTCTGCAACCGACACAAACATCATCAGCGTCTGGCCTTTTTTTGTTGCCTTCATTATTTCTTCAGGATTGGACATATCCATTTGTGATAGGTCCAAGGAAGGCGGTTTTCTTTGATACTCAGGAAGTTCATCATCAGGTAGGGGCTCCTCATCTTCTTCCCATTGATCTAAAAGTCTAGAGAAGTTGTGGATAAATATCTTCAGATTTTTACACTGTTTACCTGTTACGTGATACACAAATCATCAGCCCTTAATACTTGTCAGACATGGCGATAATGACCGTAATTTTACAATCCTTAACGCTCTGCCTACCCCGCAAGTGATGAAGGCGTGATTTGTGTATGTATGTATGTATAAACTGTTGGGCTGTTTGATATGGAAATCTTGGTTGAACCTGCGACTACAGCTTTACCTAAATGTTTATTAAAACTATATAGATAAACTAGTAATAAAATATAAACAAAAAAAATAAAAAACAGTACACATATTATCTATCTATATTGTGATACTGACTGTGGGGATAAAGGTGTGATATATGTGTATTTATACAGACAGACTAGAAATATTATCTACAGGCTGTCCCCTTTTAAACAGTCCAAAGAAAAATATATATTACCCCTAGCTACCAATCTAGAATGAATGATTATTTCCACAATCTCCTGGGTCTAATGACATAAACCATATCAAATGCCTCAGGGAGCCCCTTGCTAATTTGTTTGATCCATAAAATAATGCAAAAGATATATGCTTTAAAATTTACATTAACAAAGGATAAACATTATGCCCAAGTTTATAGCCATAAGGTTGCTTTCTAAAGTAATGTTTGCAAGGGCCTGGGCCTGAACCACTATTAGAGCTACATACCTTTTAAAAGGCATCTGGATGTTACGAGGTTATTAAAAAGCAATATTCCAGATTAGTGGCCACATGTGTCTAGAATCTAGATTTTTCTTTGGATCGCTTAAAGAGGAACACCCTATAAAGTATCCTCTGACCTAGAACTATATACATAATATTATATACAATAGTACAGATACAGATTATGGTAAACAATCATACTTTGCTTACATGTAGGTTTTATTTAAAAACTTGTTTAATTTAAATGGATGTTCGGAAAGGCCTTTGTCCTCCTCGTCCAATGAGTAAAGAAGTCTAGAAAAGGACAATCTCATCTCAGTGATAAAATTTAAATCTTACACTCTCTCTCTTTTCGAGTGGGATACCGGGTCGTCCAACGACCCAATGAACACATTTTGCAACCGCCTTCTACAAATAGCAGGCTTTGACATGAAATCTTACACTGAATACAGGTTAGAATACTGTTTACCTCTCGAGATCAGAATCAGTGTAGTCACGGATGTCTTTTTTAGCCCATGACGGCTTTTCTTCATCTGTATATTTTTTTGCAAAACCTCCGCAAATAAAAAGTATTAGTAAAATTAGTGAGATTTTCGTCATTTTTTGGTCTTCTTGTTGTGCACCGTTTATTACTTTAATTTTATTTTTTTGTTCGACGCCGTGTCCCGCACGTCAAAGAAGAAACTTAAATTGAACTTGAACTGAACAGTGTTGCCAACGAAGTATTAAGCTGCCCACCGACCTCTAAAACCACCAGTGCCCCATGCAATAAAAACTACAGGCTCAGTATCTTCGAGAGAGGTTTGAATTTACACAATGTTGCTAATACTCCTACGCAACGTACATCTAATTTCACTTGTAGATTTGTACCCTGTAGTTTCGTAAAACGTGGCACAGAAATCCAGTAAAAAAATCGCATCAATCAAAAACTCGCAAAAATGTTCACTAAAATTCGTTTTTAGCAAAATTTTGATCATTAATTAATTTAATACTGACAAAAATTATTGTGTTCGCCTCGCGTCGCATCGCATCGCGAAAAAATAAAATATTTTAAGGATATATTTATTGCAGAAATACCATTAAAATTACACATTATGTATAATAACAAAAGTGAAATTTAATATGAAGGTGTATTCAGACGAGTCGTTTTTGTCTGAACCGTCATTGTGAGTCTTTCAATTGGTACGACTCGTAGTGTCAATAAATTCCACTAATCAAATCCACTAACTACTAAAATCAAAATTAATCCGCTTCCGCAAGTCGAAACCACCACATTGAGTGAAAAATCCACTAAGTTGGCAACAGTGAACTTAAAGGCTGTGTGAAGTTTGCTTGCCAACTTGCGAGCCAGTGTTGCCGGCACTCGACAACGAAAAGCTCCGAATTAAAATCCGACAGTATCCGATTAGACCAGTGGCCTGTGGAATGAAAGTATAACTATAATCCTACAATTTCTGGCGAAAATCTGCCTGTAGCACACTTTAGTTAAAATTTACAAGTTAGAGGCGTTTATGCAGACACCTATAATGCTACCTTTGCCAGTACCGCTTCAAAATCTCGAATACGAGTAAACTTCACAAGTTCGAATACAACACTATCGATTCATTCATTTCATTCACTTAAAGTTCAATTGTTCAAGAAAATGTGATTTTTTTTATTCTTAGATTTTTGAAAATTAGAAGTATTATTTTTCTTTTTTAAATAAATTAAATTATATTTTTTACGGTAGAGAGGAGGCCTTTGCCCAGCAGTGGGATCTGATAGGCTATTAATAATAATATTTACGTGTAGGTAAAACTTAGAAAAAATTCGTTTTGGGAAAATGATTTCTTTTATATTTTGGTCGTAGCGCCCGGCCCGCGCTTGTGAGTCGCAAGTCTTTATAACATTTAAAATTGTCCCCTACTTTCAAACTAAATCAAACACAACACAACAAACGACCACACAACAAACAAATCCACCACCTGAGTCCCGGATAGACGAATTTCAAAGTTAATTAAATCTTATCATAGAGCCCACTTTTTATTTCGTTCCGATTACTGCCCTATTATTTTTTTGGGAACCGATACCGGCAGCAGAGGCACAGCGTAAAAATAAAGTGCCGTATTGATGAACCGATTGTAGAAACTGCCTCTTTCTGGCAGTGTTACCAACGTGACAATAGGAAAAAAATGATACAATACAAAACTCTTTCATTCATTCTTACATTCAGTCAGTTTCAGTCACCACACACCAATCACCATTCCATTCCATTCAATACACGAATGTCGGTCGGTGTTGGTTGCGTCCGTCGTCGTGTCGTGTCGGTCGTTTGAAAATGCATATATCGTAGTAAAAATCTTATAAATCATATATATTTCCACTTCACTATTTATTATTTTATCTGTGCACGTTAACTAGTTTTACGTGTACTCTTGTAGGCTATAGAAACATCTGAAAAAATACTTGAAAATTACATGTAGCTGTGTCTTTTTCAAATTTTTAAATTTTGTGTTATCTTATCATAAAGGCTTTGCTGGGAATCGGGACTGTGTACCAGAACCTGCATGCAGTGTAGTGCTAGTGACAATGGACCCTAGTGGTATAACGCCAAACACGTCGAACCAGCAGTTGGTGGCGAACAACGGTGACAATGAGTCGGCGACGGCGCTGCTGCAGGAGAAGCAGGCACGGCGGGGTCAGCGGCTGAGGGACGTCAGCTACGCCGACCACATGACGGTCGCCATCCTCTGCTACGTCAACCTCATCAATTACATGGACAGATTCACCTTGGCGGGTGAGCAACACTTTCTATTACCCACTTTGTTGTTATTAATTATTCCAGTCAATAGCCTGAAGAACATGTGCATGCTATGATGCTAGGAAATTGCCTGTTGTGTACTGATGTTTGTTAACTAGACCTAGTTTTTGCTGTATATTTTTTACTTAACTCGCACCTTTTCACCTTCTACTAGATATTACAATTTGTTGGAAGTCATACATTACATTATGATACCAATAAATTATAGATTAGGATACTTATGTACTGAGCGCAGTTGCAACCATTGAAAGTTCATGATTGCAATCAATTCCTATTAGAATCAGAACAGAATAATGGGTTGGAGTTCACCATTTGGGGCGCTAGGGGCAGGAGTTAAAAATAGAGAGGAAAAAATATATATAACTTTGGTTTAGATCAGTGCAACATGTACTATAGTACCATGTTTTTTGTACTAAACAACTCAGGTATCAGAACCATATTGTTTAAAATATCACATACCTACCTACCTGCCTATATGTATGAGCAAGCAATCAAAAATAAGAGATGAACCAATCCCAGAGGTCAATTACATTGAATCATGCTTATTATGATACATTTACACCAGACAAGCTAACTCAATTGATAAGTCCGCCATACAGAAATAGGAGCTGGTTTTTATTAACAAGACAAGATTGTACATAAAATAAAAACAAAGTACAGTTTAATAACAAACTATTAAACTAGTGGTGGATGCAGAAAACTTTTCTTGAAACCACTCTTATTTTAGGGCTTAATAGTCAAATAGAAACCCTTATTCTGTTCTGTTCCTGGAGAGAGAGGCTGCCTACTTGCTTGCAAATGGTTGATCAGATTTCATCTGAATGGAACCATTTCACTCAAGATTTGGGCACCATGTCCAAGTTGTTAGGAAAAAAACTAACTTCCTTTCAAGGGTTGGACCAACCTATGAATCCGAACAACTTTCACCAAGGGACATAGGTAGAAATATGAAAAAAAACCCTCTTATACAAAATGTACCAGCCAACTGAGTCAGGTTGTATATGAGGTCCAAATTTTTTATTCATATTTCAACCTATGTTCCTTGGGGAAAGTTATTCGGTTTCATGGGCTGGTTCCCTTGGAAGGAAGTTATTACTTTTCCTAACATTGTGTATACTATATGTATGTATATGTTCTTTTTGTTTGATTATTCTTATAACCTGTCTTGTCATTACCTAAGGCTTTCCATTTTGTAGTGACACTCTTATTGTTTCATCAATTTGGTCTGCCTCGTACATACCTTATCAACTTTTAGCTAATAACATGAAATTTTGCATTAAAGAAGATACCATAGTATGACTTATTTATAATATAGAACAGACACAACTTCATTAACTATTTAAACCTTGTGTTTGTTTTAGGTACATCACTTTTGTTATGTATAAGCCTACAAAAAAAATGTATAGTAAAATATGTAGGTGCTTTTATTGAAGGACATACTCTAACTAGTCAACAAAATATCTCAATGCATAGTGAACAGGTTAAACCTAAAAATACTGATCAAGGAACAAAAACATCTACCTCAGTAGCCCCGTTGTAGATAAATGTTAAAAAAGTTGTTTTAAAGATGATACGATTTGGGTACAGGTACTATATATGCATGCTATAATGTATCCAGTCACCTGCAGAGTATTAATGAGCATTTTAATTCCCTGCTGTGTTGACCAAACAAACATTTCAATCCCAAAACATTTGCATAAGAAATCTAACTATGTATAGTCTGGTATTTCAATTACGTTTTGATAGACAAATCATTAGTTGGTTGTAATGTGCGCATATACGTTAATTTCTTGAATAGAAAACAGTAATAATTTTTCTGAAGAAGTTGATGATAATATCTTCATTGTTAAATGGATGGTACTGATCATGCAATTATGCAACGACGAATTTATTGCTGATTTTATTGTTAAATGGATGGCATTGATCATGCAATTATGCGACGACGAATAGTTTAGTTTACGATACGTGCGTGCAACAAAAATAATATATAGACTTAAATAAAGACTACGGTTGTGCATGTGCAGTAGTGAGACATCTTCGTAACATGAAATAAATATACTGTGATTTTAGAAATTATTTTACGGATAACTCTCACATGCCTATTAGATTGCTTAGATGGCGCTATTGGCGGTCTAATAATACACATAGTAGTAGATGGCACTATCTACTACAGTAGGCAGCTGGCTTTCTGCTGACACTTTCAGCTGACACTCTTTACACGGGAATTACCGTTACCGGGTCGCATGACAACTCTGTGTCCTACCTATATGTAACCTACCCTGTGAGCGGTGGGTTTTGGTTCTTAACTTAAATAGAGACGTCTAACTTTTTAACGACCTTGATGCTGTGGACTGTAGGCTATATTGATCAATGACTTATCTTCCAGAACAGTCTCATATTATCCCGTCCAAACTAGTCTCAAACACAATCCATTCAAACATCTCATTATTAACCTATCAGCGCATCATTCAACGTCGTTATTAGTGCAGCTTCACAAAGGATGTATCTTGTAACCTTTAACCCTTCAATTCCTGTTTAATTTTTTCTCCCTTCGTGGCCTTTGTTATTTGATTAAATGTGCCGAGCGTTCTCTTCACGAGGAGTATTTAACTGAACTTATTACTTTCTTATCTTATCTGGTTACGTCGAGTCGGTAATTCTATAGTAGATTTATTAAAGTGCTTCGAACACTCCCCTAATGTTAGCCCATCGATTATACCCTTTACATTGATAAGATTTGATTGCAGTTCGGTGAACAGGGTAATGTTGTTGCTACACAGGTTGCGACCAATCACTCTTATTCTTCTATTTACAATGTCGGTTTAGGTTCAGAGTTACGTAAGCGTCGTCAAAACCCACGAATTAATTTAATCTCTTTAGCCCGCATGTTGCAACGTCGTATCATTAAGTATTATGAAGGAAGGTGCACTATTTATGACGCGAACAGGATAATGCCAGTCAGATTATGAACATCCTTTCATCCCAGGATGCAAACCGTCTTAGACCAGGAAAGCTTGTTTCGAAATGTTTACCGGGCTTTGTATTTGAGTTTCTTGTTATGGTGTTGGTAGGAGTCGTTGGCTTTAGGAAGGACCTAATGTACATAAAGAATGGAACGTAGTGGGCGGTTCGTGTCTTCCCGCTATTGTCGGTGCGTGATGGCGTGTACAGACACACTGTAAATTGTTCCCAAGCCCGAGCGCTAATAGGATTGAAGGCACCCATTACTAGTCGTCGACATAACGTATAATTGAATGAACTAAGGTGACTTTCAATAGGTGGATCGGTAATAGAGCCGAGCCTTACAACGTTTTACGTTCTTGTAGCACAGCATGGTATACGGTGCGGTATTGATAGTATCATGCGTACAATATTAAAGAAAGCTGAACACCCAGGAAGGGTCGATGTCACGTAATCAGAGAACTAATCTCCAATGTCTGCTCACGCGCGTGGGCCGTTCATTCTTCACTGAATACAATGTCGCCCTATAAATATGTAAAAGGTATTTTTATGTTAGAAGTAGAGCAGGAACGGAAGGGTCTTCGTCATTGCAATCGTCGTGGTTAAATAAATTTACAAGTGTAAATAGGGGGCTATGTTATTGACACATTCGTGATGGAGAACGGCGCTGGGCGGCGGAGAAAGTTCCTATTACAGTTGCTAACTATCGGTATAATACATTCGCGGTGTTGACGTGCGTAATCGTGAGAAATTGTTGCCAGTATGAATTACTTACATGCACGTAAGAAACAAACAAGCTCATTTGTGTAGCCAGAATACTTTTATGTGTACAAGTCGAATAGATCACCCTCTTTTTTGAAGGCGCTTAAAAACTACGCATGCTTCCATCTGCGTGAAACATTTTACGAGTGTTTTTATGTGGAAAGGGTCGTCGGTTTGTATGATGTAATAAGTGGGGATGTGGCCACTTGAGCGAGACGGTTGCGGGATGCTTCAGGGCTGATTTCCCCCGGGGGCGATCAACAAGTCGCCGCAATAACCTGCAGCCCTCACACTATCTTGATTACAATCTTTATACAATCGGCAGCAGTAGCAGCCCAATTTGGCAAATGCAGCTGCGTAATCTAAACAAAAAAAACGCTTATTTGTATTTACGCAGGTGTCTATCTAACACTGCTAAGATTATCGTTGAGGCTACAATAAATGCAATTCATCATAATCATTTACTTGTTTATTATTCTACAATGTCTTAGGTCACGTCCGTTATTATAAATATGTGTGAGCCTGAGTTGATCGCTCGATTAAAGTTGAGATTAGTGGATAAATTAATATATACCTAGATACTTGGCTAGGTAAACTGGGTAACACCATGTAATACTCTTTAAGTAAACTATCTTTAATATTGAGTATCTTACAGAAGCTCCAATCCGAAAAGCTTGGTAGTTAGTTATTTCTAGATAGTTAGGTATTTTTGTTATCCATTTCAAAACAATCGTAATAACGCTTGAAAAATATACTTTGACATCTTATTATTTATGTTTCTTATTTATTTGTTTTTAGATTGATCTTATTATTTGTTTTTGTTATGACTACAGCACACATACATACCTATTTGTTTAGACTATAAATATTACGATTCATTGATAACTTTATACTCACCTCTTCACATCATCAACTCAAAACTCGAGCGTCTGGATGGGATAAAATAAAAAGCTTTTAAAAATCTTTTCCTGGAGGTGGGTTTTCAAACGTCACCAGTTCGTGCCTCGAACTATGAATGCCCGTCTAATTTAAATAGCCCTATGTGGCAGTCCCCGAATTCCAAGTCATTCTAAACACGACACATGACTACGCATTTTGAGGTAGATAGTTTGCGTGGGTCTTATAAAAAACGCTATTATCCTAAATTATGAATATGATGGATGGTCGGTAGATGATGTAATCAAAAATTCTGACGAATTAGGGAAAGTTAATAATGACAATGTAATTACATTCGGTGTGGGTAAATAAAACCAAATTTAGGTACTTAATCGTAATTTTGAATATAAATTGATCGCTACGTGAGATTTAAATGCGGAAATCGTCACAGAGTGATTCAGTCCGATAATATAGATTAATCTGCGATACAGCAAGAGTTGGTTTGTAATTGGTGAAATAGATAAGATAACCTCATAAAAAATCATGTATTCAATGACCATAAAGTAAAACAAAAAAACACAATATAAAACCAAATATCTAAAAACCATTGAAAACAGTCGATGAGTCCAATATTCAGTTACACGCTGCGTATAATCTAACATGGTGTAATAAAAAGGGTTCCGTGTCCCCATTTTGTCTAAAATATTATGGGGTTCAGTGTGTGCACAGTTTAATGAATAAAATATGTGGAAGCTTATACCGCTCACACGCCGCACCCAGCGAGGGGTTCATTTTAAGGGTTGGGCATTTATTTTCTTTTGAACCATTGGATTTTATTTGCTACATTGTCCATTTCATTATCCGACATTATTAATATTAGGTGTGTGCATGCGTGCGAGTGCATTCGTACATTTTCTAGCCAGATGTGCGATTTGGAGACAAATAATTTTATGTTCTTGAAGACATCCTACAATGAAACGTTTACGATTCGAGGACGATTTTATAGTTTGTAGCTAAATGGTCACTTACGTGAAATCGTAAAAGCTCTGAAAAGGCGGCACCGAACGAAGATGGACATGTTATTGGAAATCGTAAAGCTTCAATACATTTGCTGTGCCTAAAAAAAAATATGTCGTAAAATCTTGGTATCTTTTAATTCAAAATAACGCTAAAATAAAAAGTGTAACCTTTTACTGTTGCCACTTCCTAACTTAAAAATAGATTTTTAGTCGTAATAAAGAAAACTGAAATGTGCTAATTATAAAATTAATGATACTAATTTTGCGGCCGTTAAAGGCGTGATATATGTATGATAACAGAAAGGGTTCTTTGTTTCATAACAACGCTCATCACCGAAACGAGCTTTTAACAGATCTTTTTTAATGTGGTTTTAACCTTAATTATTAATCGTAGACGCGCGCGCAGCCGCCCGTGCCTTTAGCCTCATGTGGTCCGGGATCAAAAAGGATCAGTGTTAAATTTATGGGCTTACGAAGCTTGCTCTGAACGCAGGATTAAATTTAAACCACTTTACTGCCATGGGAAATGATCCCCTTTATGACAGGTGTCTCTAAATTGTTTTCATTCGATGCTCTCTAGATGCTCTTCAGAGATTGTTTTTAGAATAAGCAAGCGGACGTCGTCTGGCTGGCTACGAGTATCTGTTTTCTATTTATTGACCCTTCCCAATTTCAAGTGATAGAAGTATTGACTTGGGTGGTCTACATTATGCATTTACATAGTTATCAGCCCCGGTGCATTTTTATCTACGTGGCATGTTAATGAAGGAAAAGTTTTATGACCACCCTTTCTAAAACTGATACAATAGGAGTATGAAAGTGGAGACTTCTCATAAATTTTCGTATCGCTCCGCATTCCCATTAAAGTTTTTAGGTTCCGGAAACTTTGTTTACCAAATTACGTCCTCAGTTTCTTTTTAATATTATCTACGCAAGCAAACACACAAAAAAGTAATGGTTGGTAGATTACGGTGTGGTCGCTGATTTGGAGCCATAATGAATGCTTGTAGCTTCAGCTTAGGAGCTAAACAATAATAGCTTCGACCGAAAACCAAGCAGCTGGCAGGCTGCCTGCCGTTTGCTGGGTTGGAGTTCTTGGGGGTGCAGAATTAATATCTAGGTACAGTAGAAATGCCAGTGACTTTTACAGAAGATGGACAGCATCTTGCTGCCCTGAAGTCTCAATTAACGTGCAAGACTGCTTCTTTTAGAAACTATGGTCGAGTTTGAGTCTCATTGAGCTGCGCTGCACTCCCGGCCAATTTCAATTAGTTCCGCCTCAGACACACTTCAGCCTCGCCAGTGACTCGCCTGACTTCGATTAGAGTCATCATTCATTTCATTACTCACACAGAAATCGCAAGAGAAATGGGTCAATATGATGGGGATCGACTTACTGCATATTTTCGAATGAACGCCGCGATTTCGAATGGACTTTTAATTTAGGTACATATGTAGGTATGTTTTTTGTTGGAAGAGGATGCATTTAAGTTTAAACGGGAGTTTCATAGTCCTGATAATAAGCGGATTGTTAACTTAATGTTCATTAATAATAAAAGTAAATTAGCGACGGAAAATGAACTCTATTACTAAGGGTATAGAAAACTGCCCAACAGCTTTATAACTTAGAGTAGGTACTCTGCACTGTAATAATATATTTTTTATTGCAAAATGCGAATGCATTAAATAAGCGAACTGGTGAACATGTATAACCCGTATCAAAACGTTTATACGGATTAAATCGACTGTCGCTTATTGACTGGTACAATCGTGCAATGGTTAGCAAATATAAAAATAAAAACAAATATTATCGACACTTTATAGGCAGTGACTAGATATGTGCAAAGCCAAGTGTAATTAAAGTAAACATCAACTTGAAGATAACGCCGTGAGTCCCATGATTGCGACATTTCCACTGATTACTTGTCGAATGAATCTAAAATTCTACAGATATACAGAAGTAGGTGTTGCGATAAGCTCTCATAATCAGATATGAAGTGGTTGTAGCTATTAGCAGTTGCATAATGAAAAACCATGAACCAGTTACTGATTCTTTCCATCCCATACCTGAAAAACTTTCCTGAACTATATATTATGACACCTCGTAAAAAAATTGGTGTCTTACGAATCAGGTCCGTTTCGTTAATGCAAGTCTATTACTTTTCTTCGAAGAAGGTAGTTCAGAATGGGTAATCTAATCACCACCTGCGTTCTATAGATCACTTTTCACTATATAGATAAATTAGTTTACACCTTTTTTTCAATTCCAGCTATATTACTCGTGGCAGGTTGATGCACGTCTTTGACCCACAATGCACAAAACGCCGCAGCGCAAATGCTTTCCACATTTTCTACACGAGTGAGTGAATTATGAACGGCTCTCACAAAATGCAGCCGTCGTGTGCCGACCGGGGAAATCTTGCACACTTAGTGTTAGCATAATCGCTGAATCTTTATTAACTGCAACGTGGAAAAGCAGAACTAACACTACACGGCGTGGTTGATTACTATCCGGGCCATGGTTACAATTATGGAAATGTTATCGCTTGAAAACCTTACGGACTATTACTATCTGAAATGAGGTTAAAACAACTCGCAAAGGTATTTTAAAATAAACTGATAATGTACCTGTTCACACAAAGACATGACTAATCCTGGATGTCCGGGCGACAAGACGACGGTCAATCGAGTGTGTCACTTGTATATAAAAGTATAAAACTAAATGTATAAGCAGTACCTGTTACAAGAGGCCTCCTTTGAGCGATGATTATCGAAGTAATACATTTGCTTTTAAGCTCTATCTGTTTGAAATACTGTAGGAGCTCAACTCGGTCTGCAAGTGTGTCTTTATTTTCGTGCTTGAAGCTCTTTCAGATTGCGATCTAGATAACGTGGATGTTCGCCAGGCTGCTTGCAGGCAGACGCCAGTGAATACCTGCCTTGTTCTCTGGAACGTTTATTTACAACTTACCAGATGCAGATACTTTTCCTTGTTATTTTCCTATTAAAACTATAAATGGGATTTAATAAGGAAATTCCAAAAAAAGCACCACGAATCATCCAGAATATTATGTAATTTGTTTATTTCTAGTTAAAGGGAAACTTCTTTTGCAGTTGAAATGAACGAAAGCAATCAATTAGGTTCGTACGTACTAGGAAAGCTAGTAACAGTTAGAGATTGTATCGCATTGCCTCTTGTAACGAAATGAAACCCTGAGAACAAACTAGCGCTTCCTACAAACTAACAAGCTGAGATATTTCAACGATGGCTTTCCCTCTTGTTTGAGCACTTGAGTAAATTAAAGAATTCTGTGTCACGACATGAGGGCTCCGTCTGTGTCAATACGAGGGCGACAGCAAGAGAACCTTCATTATAATGTCGTAGAAAATAAATAAGGGCTTCATAAAACAAACTTCAAGTCACTAAACGCTGCTGATAACATTTTGTGACTTACAGTACAATAAACCAAGGAGATACTAGCAAGTAATTTACTGAAAGGCGGTCATAATACAATGCTAGAAGATCTGATAAACATAAATAAGGAAAGTAAAAGGCATTTTGCAGCCGCGGCTATCGTGTTGCGGGAAACCGTGCCCACAAGACTTTATTTCCACATTAACTATGGGGGCGTTTTGGTTCCACCCTCGGTGCTTTGCGTTTTTGCTGCGGCGCCGTGGCTCTGATAAAACCTCGGCTAGACGTCGCCAAATCACTTTTAAATAATTTAAGGATATATCGGTGATAGCAGTAGCTTGGCCGTTTCATGTTTGATCGGGTAATTAGTCCAATGACAAATTGGTACCTACGTAATTCGTAGGAGTATACCTGACAATTTGTCTGTTACAGTCGCTGCTCTCAGTAATAGCTAATTATCGCATCGTGTTCATTTTACTGACGGCATCAAGCGTAATGTAATGTGGAAGTGATTACGCATTATTTTAAGCAAGTTCATGAAATATTTAGGAAGCAAATCGGTCACAAAAAGAACTTTTGGGAATCGAAAGTTAAACTAACCAACGAGTTCTATAACATTATACTACGGAAGCGTTTTTAAGATGCTACAATAAAACTGGGAAGTATCTAAAAATAACTTTCATTCTGTTCTAAAGACTTTATGGAGTGTTTTGTGAGATGATCTTTTATGTGCGTTTTATACCTTAATGATACGGCACGATACTGTAGCCATAGTAATGTGTTTTTTATTAATAGTTTTTTTTATGATGCCGCAGTTCGCTGTCTATTCATTCATGCATTCAAAGTTTATGCACGAGAGGGCATGTGCATATTAAGTTGTATATTCTGAGAACAATTTTATCGGAATCTGCAAGCTGCAGTCGCTCCGTACACGCGCCATTCAAACACCTGCTTTCATTTATACCATTAATTAATTCCATACAACGCTATCGTGTTTGCTTAGAAAACACCGGTCCGTTTTGATTCACTATTTCTCAATAAACTCTTCAATTACACCATTCCTGTCATTTCTTTAGGCGGCGTGGTGTTATAATGGATGTTAAAAGGTGCTAAACAAGTGTAATTGATGATAATAAACGCGATGCAACCCTTTATTACCCTATGTGGCCGTGAAAGGCTTTTAGCTTTAATTGCCGTTACCTATAAATCTATTATCAACTGTTGCAGTATTCTTTGAAGAATCAAATCTTTCCATATGTCTTTAAAATTATAGCTTAGTCGAGTGTTTTGCGGTTGATGGATTTTCCTTTTATTTAACCCGCAAGTTTGGAAACCTCTTTTGGACAATCGATAGTTTGGAAATGTATGGTTTCTCTGGCCAATATCGATAGTCGTATTTACTGACTCAACAGATTCTACAAGTAGTTGTATTACGTATGTTTACTATTGACCTGCGTCATGCTTTACTATTGCTTGCGTTTACCATATTTCTTTAACATCGATACGGTTGATTTCGTGAAACGCTGATTGGCCATCCATTAGTGATTAGCGGCACAGAATATACAATAGTTTAGCGGTAATAAAAAAATGTTCCCGGAAAATTATTGCCATGTTGGTTGAGTGAGCGTAAACTGACCCGCGCGAATGGTGTAAGGTTGCATTCGTTCTTGGTATTGGCTGCAAAATACACTGCAGTGCTTGCTTGCACATCGCGCTGAACATTGCGACATTGCAAACAATACTATGCTAATCCCTACTTGCAATACTTTCAAAAGCCCATTGTACTTAGTTTACTTAGATTACAATGAATTGAGACAATACATTGTTGAAATGAGTCCTCTAACTCAAAAGTAAGTAGTTATACTTACTTTTGAGTCATTTCCATCATGTCCTAGTTATCATTATCTTTCTTTTTATTGTACCTTTGACAGAAAAAAAGGCATTTTTTGTAAGTGACTCTTCAATTTTCTTTTTCCTTTTTCCGTTGCATAAGAATGTTATCTTAAATGAAGTAGGTATTTGTTGAAAGTGCCCATTGCACTTGCATTCATTTGGAATATTTAGGGTTCCACTATGAATACATATTTAAAATACGCGGCAGCCACTTCATTAAGTTCAGCATCTCCTTCGTTTAGATTCTATACAGCATACCTGCTATCAATATCAACATTTGTATCTTCGTCATCACTCATCACTGGATTTTCTTAATAGTTGACTCGATTTTTTGTTTGTTGAATTCACATGGCAGAGATATGATGTGACTGTCATGTATATAAATTGTTGGAACTTAACCGGTATTTGGAACCCTCTCAGTGAACGAGCTTTACTCGCGGTTAGTCCCCGTTGTGCTGTTTCGCCAGCATTCTTTTTTCTTCAGCTCGTGCCGCTTTTTAACGACTCTCATTTTCTTGGTCATTTATGCCTATATACTTACATACAACATATAGTATTGCCGTCATTTGCAAAAATAGCAGGTTTCGCAAAAAATTCGATGAGTTAGGTAGTAGATTCTTTCATGAACGTGAACGTATGCCAAGGCAATACCACGGCGTCATATCCGGCCGGTGTTAGCTCACTGAATTCTTTTTCTAAAACTAATGTAAATTAATAATATTCTCTAAGTGCTTCTAAGGCTTTTCCGCTTATCATTTAATATACTGTTATGAATGAAGTTAAATAAAGTTTTTCGTTAAAACAAATAGACTCGACACGAATTAGTCGCGTAAGTGGTATGTGGTAGCCGCCCAGCTCGCTCTACTTACACACTTGGCAGACTCGCTGGCACTACCACCACACGCCAACTATAAATACCTGTACCTGAATTGTAGGTACTGTATGAATAATCTTAAACGATTTCGTGTAGGTAATCACCTAATCAGTTTACTCGATAATCGTGTGTTCAGAATGATTCAATGTCTTACTCAGGTACTGATAAAGTCACGCGTTTTTTTATCTAGTTACGTTATCTTATCGTGCTCAATTGATATTTTTGTGTGAGCCTTGGTTAGGATACCTTTATGAGATATGGTAAAATTTGCGTCCCGCAGATGAAGTTTTCGCCTGCCTATTTCACTTATCACAGCTTACTTAAGTAATAAAATAACTACTAAGATTCCATAAAGACTTAAAGTACCTTAATAACTTACATCTTTTATAGAAACCATTGTTTATGTCCCAGCTTATTCATATTCCATTCTCTTATTAGAAGTGGCGCTTTCATTCTTGGGCATCGTCCAAAAAATCTAGACTGAACAAACAGCTGATGCAAGTTCTTTCACAATACTTATAGCTAAGATGCACCGACGTTGCAATATAAATAGCGGGTTTAGTCACCTATTCCTGTTGGGGCGGCCTCCCTTTCCATTCAACTATCGAACAATTTCGATGTTTACTATGTTGCTGAAGTTATTAGACCCCCGGGGCGATACGTCATTCACAGAACAGAGCCCCATTTGCCGGAAATGAAACGTGGGCGGTTTTATCCCGTTTTCCATCAGCGATTACATCTCTGTCGTGAAAATCTCATTACACACTTTGATTGACGCGTCGCTGAACCCCCGCGTCCAACCAGTCATGCTAATTCCGCAGTAAGCCCTCGTAATTAATCCCACATAATACCCTGTCTCCAACAGTGGTTGCGGTTACATCCCTGATTCTCCTAAAGTAATCTTATGAATACATTTTTGTAATGTATAGCATGCGCGCACTTCACAGATACATCATTTTAAAAATGCGATTGAGTGCATTCGTGCAAATCGTTATAAAATGCTGTGCATGTAACAACAGACAAATTTTGCTCGCAGGGCATTACGTGAAGGTCGGCAACTGAATATTTTTACAAGTATAAATAACCAAGAGTTTCGTCATTTTGGACTCTGACTCCGTCACTCTCGCAGAGAAGCCCCGTGTCGTAGTGTTTTTCGCGCGGACAGGGCTCTGTGCGCTGATTGGCGGAGAAACGTGGCGTGATGGTAGAACGGTCTGAGCGGAGCGCCTGCGCGGGCGCCGCGTCAGTGCTGCCGCCCCGCTACGCGGCACGTACCATGCCAATCTGGTGATGACGTTGACACCGACCGCGCCACACCACGCGACTTACGCCTACAAAACGTGAAGGTCGCCGGTTCATATCTTGATGATGCAGCGTATGCTGATCCTAACCATAAACAACTTGGTAGATGATGACTAATGATATGCCCATGCGTTGTCATTTTTTGTTTACTTTCAGATAGGTATTGCGGAATTTTAAGGCTTCGGGAATTCCATTAAATTCGAATTACTAACGAAGATCACTGGTAGTTTTTAATAGGCTTGAAAATATACCAGTTCAGTACTTGGCACCACTTTCATCTTTATCTATTACCGTTAAAGTTAAAATTAGTTTCGGCATCTTATGTTACGAACTCTTTGAAGGTGTGGATATTTTGGTGACTGTTGTGGCCTTTTACTGATTGATGTGGTGGAAAGGCATTTAGTTGAGTCTTCTACAGTTAAGAAATTGTAGGAAGATTTCATAATGATTAACGTCTGGCTAAAGTTCAAGTGAGATTCAAGTAAACAGTAATAAAGTTGGCCTGACGACGTTGCGTTATCGCGGTTACTTTCCGTTTACTGAAGACAGCTATGTCAATCCCTCCAGCAGTCAAAGTAAGCGTAACACAGTTTTTTTCTTGGAATGGCTTTCACTAAATCTACTTCGAGCTTCGTATGAACAAACAAATCTCGTGTCGGTTGTAGTAATCGTTTTTATTAAAACGAAACCAACCTGAAGTTGTATTTTTCTACGACTCCATTTACAGGAAATATCATCTTCTGCCATGATTGTAATTGCGAAACTATGGACTTAATAATGGCTCACGTTGTCTACGTTATTCTAATTGTAAAATTGCTACGTATAATACATATGTAACAATGGCGTGTTTAAAAATGAAATTATTATGAAGAAAATATACCCTAATTAAATAATAAACTAGATCGTTTAGTTACAAATTATAATATTAGTCATTATCCAAGATTTGTTTACAATATTTCTTAATACAGCAATGCTTATTTCTGATTGTAGGTATAACGATTCCAGTCCATGCCAACAAAGTTGGGAAATATCGGTTTACAGTGATTTTGTAGCCTTCTGAACTACGGGAATCCTTACATTTGCGTTAAACCCAGCTAGCATTGACTAGGCGTCTTGAACAATCAATTGTAATGCTGAACAAGTTAGTTCCTTATTTTGGTATAATGTATGGCAGACAGACGGCTTAAATATAATTATATGAAAAACTCTCGTGTTTCAAACCTTGATTCCTTATCGCGTAAATATGTAATATGATGTTGCCTAGCAAAAGGATTATGTAGGTGGGTATTTGGTATGTATATCTTATCAGATTTACAGCTCTTCAAACAGTCGCCCATGAATTGACCGTGAACTACCTGCGTCATCAGCATCACGCCACCACAGTCATTGTACAATCTATTGTTTTTTCAGAGAAGAATGAATACCAGTTGTACTGATACAAAGGTTGTCGAATAATGCTTGCCCGTAAAAATATATGATTATTTACCAGTTTTTGTCTAGTTCTTGTACATTTTTTAGGACAGGAAATGATTGATGATACTAAAAATAACATCATTGTATGCAAGCGCCCTGCCCTGAGCATCTTTTTGCTTATCTATAGCAATTAGGTATACCTCAGATTATATACCTATACTTCACGAAATTTTAAGTATCCGTTAAATAAAATCCTTCATCCAGTTCAATATTAATAGTAAATTCATTTAGATACGTCAGACGATGTAAAAAACGCATAAAAACACTTAACGTAGACGGGGCGAGCGAAGCAAGCTGGGCCGAGGATGGGGCTTCAACAAATAACTGCAGCAAACAATGGGGCTGAGGTATAAAAGATATGATTTATAGAGGTGTCAAAATGATACGCCGTACGATACAGGGAACGATTTTTATAGCACGTTATTTTTGTCCCAAAGCTCCTACGGTTATTATACGAGTTGATGATACAATCTTTGTAATTTTTAGAACTACATATTGAATTGTAGATTATTCAATTATGTTATGGTGCAACAAATACCATACGTCCGAACGAAAGAAGATCTGACTCCATCTGTTTGCACTTATAATGGCTAATCCAACCTTGAGGTGAACATTCTCGATTCTCGAAGGAATATGTTTGTGAATTTAAAAGTGCTAATATCCTATCACTAGTGACGGTGTTTACTCAGTTTATCGAACGTTCACGAATCGAGAGCGAACCACTCCCTTGCACGAAAATTTTAGCTGTAGCATATTTTTTTCATATCAGTTAGCATAATCCGTCTTCCGACAAAATTTTTAGGTTAAATAAATGAATGCATTGACTAAAATTTCGACTAAAACGTTCTTTAGAATATGTTAAAACATGAGGTTGTTAGGAACGAGTTTGAGCATTTTATTGCTAAGATCATTTACCTTGGTCAAGGTTAATTTTGCATATCGTCAATGAGCAAACAACACCGCGCAAGTCGAATTTTGGCGGTTTCGACATATGCATACCATTGGATGCAGATTTTAAGCGCGCTTTTTTCAGCCTATCACGTGCAGCGATATCAGCCAATCACAGGCCGTTATTCAAAAAATTGTATCACCGCGCAAGTACATTTTCTAGGCAATACCGCGTAAGTCGTCATTCCGCCATTGTTTTGTGCACTGATTTGAGACTATCCCATTATTCAGTTGTTTATTATTGTTTAACTTAAGTAAAATTAGTGTAACCAGTGATAAACAGAGGCAAAAGAAAGTAAGTAATTGATTATTTTATTAAGATTTACGTATTGGAAGATTATTTTTATCAAAAATCAGCATTAAAAATATGTATTTTACTTGCGAGGTATTTCTTGTGATAATTTAACGACTTACGCGCTTTTATAACTTGGATAATTGATTAAATTACAGATTAAATTGGTTCTAGTATGGATGACTCTGAAGGTAGTTGCTGATGAGTATATAGCTCAAGAGTTAAAAAAAGCAGGCCTTCTAAAAGCTACAAAAAAAAGGAAAACATGCACGAAGAAGATGAAAAGTTGTCCCAAAAAGAAAACTAAAGTTGGTAAGTACGTTTACTCTACCAACAAATACCAAACGGTTTCGAACGAGTCATCAGAAGATGATGAAGAGGATGATGAAGGACAATGTGCAACTGCAGACTATGTAACTAAATCAATAGATATGTTGTTGGACGAAATTCAAGGTATATCAACCAAGCAGTTGTTACGTATATTAGAAGGTAGAGGTGACGATGAAGAGTTACCTGTTTCTTCTCAAGCCAGGCCTGCTGCTGTCGATGAAGAGATACCTGGTCCTTCTCGAGCCCATGCTTCTGCCAATGATGTAGAGATACCTCGTCCTTCCCAAGCCCGTGCTTCTGTTGCCAATGAGGTGATGCCTTCTTTGCATGTTCGTGCTGATGTTGGAGTACACGATATTGCTATCTTTCCAACATATAATGAATTACAATCTCGAAACAGAGTATGGACAGCCAATGTAGAAAATTGGGTGGAACCTCAATTCAATGAAGGTTTAGAACCAACAAAAGAATATGATCATAGAAGTACTCCTATTCAATATTTCAATAATCTTTTTCCAGAAGAGCTTTTTGAAATGATTGCATCATATACTAATAAATATGCAATGTTGAAGAGGAGCAAATTTTGGAAAGACACTAACGTACATGAATTAAAAGCATTTCTCGCTATAGTCATTCTCATGGGCCTAAACCCTTTGCCAGATATTGAACTATACTGGAGCTCTGATCCATTTTATAATAACATCGAAATAAGTACTACCATGACATGCAAAAGATTCAAAAAACTGCTGGAGAACATCCACGCATGTGATATTACAACCCATTTACCCGCTAATCACAGAGACCATGATAAACTACAAAAAATAAGACCTATGCTGACCATACTAAACAGGATGTATCAGGAGAATGCCACGAATTCGCAAACTCAGTCAATAGACGAGAGTATGATCAAATTTAAGGGGCGTGATAGCAAAAAGCAATATATGCCTATGAAGCCGATAAAGAGAGGGTTCAAAGCATGGTGTCGTTGTGACTCACAAACTGGATATCTCTATCAGTGCAACATATACGTGGGCAAAGATAATGAACCCAACGATGAAGGGCTAGTTTACGGAGTCATAAAAAAATTGAGTCGAGGGCTAAACAACGAATTTATACAACACCGCTTAAGTGTCATATATTTCTATCCTAACACCGCCTAAGTCTGATGCAACACAGCGTAACTCACTTAAAATACAGCGTAAGTCATTTTTTATATATTTAGCGATAAAAATTGTAAAAATAATTGAAATTATGCCCATCCTAATGATAATTGAAAGGCAAAACCAAATAAACCTACTTAATTTTCCTTTAATTTTATAAAATAAACAGTTTTTTGTGTCCCCTCTAAAATAGGCAAAAATGACTTGCGCGGTGTTGTTTGCTCATTGACGATATTCAAACGTGGTTGACCACGTGGTACCTATAATGCAAAATATCAATTTCTATGCACCAGGTGACATCAGCATAGTACGTAGAGTAGAAAAAGCGTAACGAATAGTTGCATCAGCTAAATAAAAAAGCACTTGTCATTTTCAAATCAATCGATTTAGTACAGTCGGTGCAAGCATTTTAAGTACAAATGTTCCTGCTTGCCATTGACAAATAGTAGGTTGTAAATAGGTTAATTTTATTCAAACGTGTGATGTAGTCCTTGCATGCTTTGCCGCGTTTATTTTCTTTCAGTCGTTTGTACAACATCGTTAACTTAAAGCAATTATCGTGTAGCATTGTCCGTGGCCTCTTGACCATTTTAACTTGGACTTTTTAATTTAGTTCCCCTCTAGCGATAGCTCAATTACTGCTGATGTCATCAGTTCGATGGCTCTGGCACTGTGGGCGGTTCCGTTACTCCACATTATCTACCACTTGACCTGGACAAGTTAATTCATCATGGTGTAATGCATCCTATAGTATAGTTTATCAGATAAACTTTACTAAATTAGCCTCTCAAAGGAAAGATTCAAGAGGCGGCCTTATGCGTTCAATTCAATCACTAGATAACGTTTGCGGTCTGCCGTCACACTTGGAAATAAGTTATTGCTTTTGATAGCCACGTATAACATGCATTAGATCAGACTTAAACTTGGGTGCACTTCGGATTTCGGCACAGCTATACACGGCCACAAACATGTTTTAAGGTGTAAAAATATTAGCTGCAAATATTTTAAGAGGTGAATCAGCCCATGAAACTGAACAACTTTCCCAAGAAAATATATCGAAATATGAGAATTTTTTTTGGACCTCCCATACAAGTTGACTTGGTCGGTTAGTAATTTTGTATGGGAGGTCCAACATTTTTTTCATAATTCGACCTGTGTTCCTTGGGGAAAGTTGTTAAGTTTCATGGGCTGATTCATCTCTTTAAATATTTGCATCTAATATTTTTACAGCCTGTATAACTGTTGATGGTACAGATACCCTGTGTCCATCAGGATGGCGGGTGTATAATATCGAAATAAATCAATAATAAATGTGTTAAATGTACACTAAATGTACGTATTTGTACTTAAGTATCCACGTCGTACATTTATTAGTTTATTAGAAATATCGATTTCAAAGTGAGCAGCCATTCTGACGCCAGGATGGCGGGTGTATTTTAAACGGATGAACCAAACCTGACTATTCATGTATCACATAAATGTACGAGAAATGTACGCATCGCCTCACATAACAAACACTATTTTACTATCAAATTAAGGACCTTAAATAGGTATCAAAAGTTAAATCTGCATGGCTAACATGCGTGCCACGACATATTTTGTCGTTTCATATGCGCACAATGTCACTACGGAAGAATGCGTAACTAATTCGCAGTGAAGTTAGCTGCAGAATAATCTAAAATTATTATTATAACTTTGATAAATAAAAAAATATGGATCTTTGAATTAAATACTTACTGAGTATGTGAAATTAGAAACAGTATGGTACCTACTTTGGTTTATTAAATTAATTCAAATATTATTATTATTATTAGTGATAATGATAAATTAAATCAAATACTTAAAATTTTGTGACATTTAAAGAATTTGATAATCAAATTATATCTATTATAATTAACGAGAGATATTTATGAGTGATTTCTATAGATCAGAGTTCTGATTTAACTTCTGATACCTATTTAAAGGCCTTATTTTGATAGTAAAATAGAGTTTTTTTATGTGAGGCGATGCGTACATTTCTCGTACATTTATTTGATACATGAATAGTCAGGTTTGGTTCATCCGTTTAAAATAAACCCGCCATCCTGGCGTCAGAATGGCTGCTCACTTTGGAATCGATATTTCTAAGAAACCAATGAATGTACGACGCGAATACTTAAGTACAAATACGTACATTTAGTGTACATTTAACTCATTAATTATTGAGTTATTTCGATATTATACACCCGCCATTCTGATGGACACGATACCCTGATTGCGAGTTCACGATTGAATTTTTCCTTGTTGCAGGAGTGCTAGGCGATGTCAAGTTAGAATGGGGCATCGGGGACGACCTGGCGGGTCTGCTGCAGACCGTGTTCGTGGTCGCCTACATGGTCTTCGCGCCGATTTTCGGCTACCTAGGCGACCGGTACTCCCGCCGGTATATCATGGCTGGCGGAGTCTCACTATGGTGCATAACCACCATGATTGGCTCCTGTCTCAAAGTAAGTTGGAAAGTTGTATCGGGGAAAAAATAGCTGGCATGCAGAAGACCGGTTACATTTCTCGTTTACATATAAGGTGTAAAAATATTAGTTGCAATTATTTTAAGGGGTGAATCAGCCCATGAAACTGAACAACTTTCCCCAAGAAGCATAGGTCGAAATATGAATAAAAAATTTGGACCATACAGGTTGACTCGCTCGGCTGCTACATTTTGTATGGGAGGTCCAAAATTTTTTTTCATATTTCGACCTATGTTTCTTGGGGAAAGTTGTTCGGTTTCATGGGCTGATTCACCCCTTAGATATTTGCATCTAATATTTTTACACCTTGTATTTTCAAATTGTCCAGTTTGACAGTTAATACCGATTCAGATGAGAAGTCTCCCCTACCTCAAAGTGCACCTCGTTGTATCAAAGATTAATTTATTTATATTTTCTTGTAGGATTTCGGTTGGTTCGCATTGTTCCGCGGCTTGGTCGGTATCGGCGAGGCGTCGTACTCCACCATAGCGCCGACCATCATCAGTGACCTCTTCGTCGGCGAGGTCCGGTCCAAGATGCTGGCCGTCTTCTACTTCGCCATCCCCGTGGGCAGGTGAGCGCTATGCCTATTTTAATAATTACCTACACATTCTACTGCGGCTTAGTTGGCTTCGAAGGACTCCTCAATAGCTGGGTCTCAATTGAACGAGCATCCTCAGATGCTCACTGCCGCGCGCAGCATGCGCTGCATTGCGCGGTCGGTGTGGACGTCTTTCGCCTGAGCAGCGCATGTTAAAATTCTCATGCTCGCTCGGGCGAAAAACCGTCCATACCAACCTTGCATTGCGACGCATGCTGCGCGCGGCAGTGAGCATCTGAGGCTGCTCGTTCAATGGAGACCCAGCTAATCGCGATGACCATTTGTTTCTTTAAATTTAAAATGGTGGATTTTAAACGCAAAATATAACTTATTTACCATAGTCGGGCCACAACATAATAGAGTTGCTGCGTTTGTTTTTGATAAATTATGCTTGTTTATCGGTACATAGATAGATAAACTCTTTATTGCTTACAAGAAACACAATATTAGAACACAAAACTGCACAAAAACTATAAGCAAAGGCGGCCTTATCGCTTGTAGCGATCACTTCCAGGCAACCTCTACCTTTACAGAGACAGCTTAACAATTTTGCAAGTAGCTGCAGAAGCAAAACAAATCGGTATTATTTATTATTATTAATTATCTTGTTGGTATTATTGTAGAATGCTGATAGTAGATTTCATTATTTTATATTTGTTTTTCCTTTACTAAGTTAAGTAGGTGCTACACGTGCACGCTACGTACACAAAATTCTGATGTTGTTTTGGCAGGTGACTAGTAGCGTGATCGCATTTCGATATAGTTCAAGCAGAGTTTCAAGAATGTTTTTATTAATAGCTTGTTGTCTGTCGCACTCGTTCAATAGATGATTTATTTCTTTGCCAATAAGTTTCACACGGAATTTATGTCAACTATATTAAATGTAATGGTTTAACGCAGTATGCTTTGTCAATAGTTGAAGAATAAATTGTATAAAACTAATTATGTATTACAAATTATAAAAATATTATGTTTTCGGTATTATTTTAAAGCAATTTAAATTGAGTAAGAAATAATTGCAATTGAGAAACGAAACTATCATAATACATGACCCTAATGTCGAGATAATCGTGTGGCGTGATATTCTAAACAAATGAAAATACTACGAAATCTCTATTATCAAGTAGAAAAACTATGTAGGTACCTACTTATTTATTTACATTTTTATGGATTATTGAAACTGGCGGATACGAGGAATTTAGGTATACGTATATTAGGTTTCTGCTTATCTATAGGTTTTTAGTTTAAAAAAGTCGGTATGTCGGTCTACCTACAAAAATGTATTTTTCGTTCGAGGATCTGTGCTTAATTTTAAGTTTATTGTATTTCAGTGGGCTTGGCTACATCGTGGGTTCCGTGACCGGGGCAGCGGCGTCCGATTGGCGGTGGGGCCTTAGAGTGACCCCCTTCTTAGGGGCGGTGGCCGTCGCCCTCATCGTGTGGTGCATGCAAGACCCCGAGCGGGGCCACGCCGAAGACAGCCACATGAAACCTACCTCCTACAAAGACGATATTAAGCATCTCACGTTCAAGTAAGTTGTTTTACTCTATCGTGGTTTTAGAACTCATTCAGCATCGTTGGAGAAAAGTGTCGGTTCAATCAGCTGAGTCATTTGGCTTCACTCACACACGCAATAGATCTGCAAAGGTCGCAGTGGCTGTTGGTCTTCTCAGGATCAATCCCTATTCAATCAAATATACCAATAGTACGCTTCACAGAACTGATCAGGGGAGTTCTACAAGTAAGGAGTTCTAGAGACTCTACTTTACTTTCAAGTGCATGAACGAAGCTCTTATCCTTTTCAAAGAATGGGTGATTGTACTACTCTAGTAGTATTATAAAATCTGTGGTGATAGTAATACACGTTTGTGCTATCACTATCGTACATGCAATTTTACTAGGAATGGTTTTTAATCTAGATACCTATTTACCGTTTCATATCATTCAGGGGCGATTCATACGTTCTCACTTAATTGTACAGTTAAAAAGAAATTTCAAAAATAAAATAGATTCGATAGTTTCCTGGGTAAAATTAAATATAAAATTCGTACGTTTTAAAACTATTTTTCCAAAATACTACGGACTTCATTCAAAATTTTTGAAAATATCCATAGTTTGAATTAATAAACAGAAAAATAATATAAAAGTAAGTGTTTTGATTGTACTGAAATACGGGACTTTCATTTTTTCATACTAAATATCGTTTTAAAAAGTAGCTAGTTTGACCTGTTAAAAAGGTAGCCTATTGGAATACAACTTCAAAAATGTTTGTTTTCGTATTCCAGCCCATCGTTCATGCTGACTACCCTGGCGTTCACGTGCGTGGCGTTCGTGACCGGGGCTCTCGCCTGGTGGGGACCTGAGTTCATATTCATGGGCCTGTCTTTGCAGCCCGACGTCAATATCACTAAAGAGAAGTGAGTTTTTCCTACAACAAACACATTTACCGACAATCTGAATTTCATAGCTGCATACTCGTTTTACTTTGCTTTATATGTGACAATTAAACCTAAGTACCATGAAACGACATTTGGCGATAAGATAGACACACGCTCTCTCTTACACACACACACACACACATGAAATACTCATGATAATGAACATTGCGAAGATTGACGAAATATTCCTCAAATTTATAAACAAAACGAAATTTTTCCACAAATTTATAAGAGTTCATATGTAAACTGTTCTTACTCCTTATTCCTGACATATTTACTTTCCTAGATTCGCAATCACCGTTGATAATAAAACCGTCCAGTAAAATAAGTAAATAACAAAGTACATACTTAAGTTGAACTTCTGATACGAAGCGCTTTGACTTCGGACGAATCATAATATTTAGTGATGTTGTTCTTTTGTTTTGTCTAAAGTTAGTAATGTCCTAAAAATATCTCTTGGTTCATTCGTTTCCCCTCGTGTTAGCGGATAAACTAATTTTGTATTTGAGTCATTGAAATCAAATCATCTCAGCTTGCTTAGCTTCAATTGAAGACAAAATTAGATTTCCCTTCAAAATGTTATTCATTTTATGAATCCGTTACATACGTTCTACGTACCTACATAAAATAAAAAAGCGGTAAGTACAAAATGCCGGAAAAACATATTCCTTTTAAATTTTTATGGAAAGAATATTAGGGACAAATTCTATGAATCTCAACAACTTGTGTGAACTTATCACGAAACTAACATATAAATTAATTCAGTTTTATTTATCAGTATTTATTCATCAGGCTTTCCTAGATATACCTGTTCTCATACAAAGACTTCAGTCTAATACCTAATCTCAAGGATTTCCACAGAAAGTACAATGCGTTTATCTCTGACCTTTGTAAAAAGATCACTCAATCACGCATTAATTAAGTATAAAATGGAGCTTGTTAGCTGTGATTGCCTAACAACCGTTCATGAAGGTGACACTAGTTCATACAGACACAATAATTATATCTACACAGTACACACCAGTATATATAAGTCAACTAGATGTATGTACTTCGATTTTAGATTTAGAACTTAGTAACTAGGTCGAAAAAAATATTATCAAATTGCGCCCTCTGATAACGGCGCACATATTTCTTTATGAATTCTACAGAACCGATTATTTTTTGGATCATAACACTCGTAGGTAGTCAAATCTCTGTCATAATTGGTCAAGTTACAAAATGTTAAAGTCGCAAAGTTCCGAAATATGTGGCATTGATTACTATATTATGACGTGTGTATCCTAGACCCAGCGACTATTAGACTGTGCAGTTTATCTTCACAAAAAAATAATGTTAGCGTAGGTAAGTAAGTACTAAAGTGGGTAGGCATAAACAAACCAGTAGGACAGGCACTCAAAATACATTGAACAAGTACTAATAGTTCCCCCGAACTTGCGCGGTGCAGCGTGGCGTACAAGTTCGGTCTGATCTGTATGTTCGCGGGCTCGCTGGGCGTGCCGCTGGGCTCGTGGCTGGCCACGCGGCTGCGCGCGCGCGCTCCCGACTGCGACCCGCTCATCTGCGCCGGCGCGCTGCTGCTCTCCGCCCCCCTCATCTACTTCGCGCTCATCGCCGTCTCCAAACACGCCATTATCACCTACACGCTCATCTTCTTCGGGATGGCCACGCTCAACCTGACGTGGTCCATCGTGGCCGATATTATACTGGTGAGCGATTTCTGCTATAGCGGAAACCGTCCACCAGCTCAAAGGCTTGTTTACATTACCTTAATATCTTATGAATACTAAGATAATGTAAACCAGCTTAAATGTTTCAATATTCCAATGAGATTGAAGGAACTAACCGTCTCATCGCGCCGTCAGTTCTATGTCGCTTCACTATATTGCAATATTTATGCCAGCTTCGATCATAATGTCATATGTCATAGTCATAATGTGCTAATAACCCAATATTTATCGCAGAGAAGGCATGACGAGCGATGAACCATTGTTTATCACAAGCTAGGAGATTTTACATTGACACTGCAAGAACCTACTTCATTTTATAATAACAAGCCCATTCATACATTGCTAACAATATCATATTGTGTCTTTTAGGATGCTGCCTTCTAATGAGACACTTCTAATGTTCACTTTTTACCTAGGATTACATTTGCAATCATATAATACGCATCCTTGTCAAAGCAACCATGGATGGTCAATATGAAAATGGGTTCGCCTAACTGAAGGGAAACCTTATAACGGCCTTGCTTCACAGTTGGAGTTAGTCGAAGAGCAAGACGGATTGGATGGATTTATCCCTTGGTCACCTTTTAAGCTACCCGGCACCACACAAGAACGATGCATAGGATGGCAATAAAAGAAAAGCAAATGGCCACAAATAATCAATCAAATATCACGCGCAACAACTATCAACAAAGGCATGCCTCGTTTGCAACGCTGCTTGTATAATTTACTTAAAGCAATTTGCGACTGTGCGTACTGCCTACGGTATGGTCACGTGGTGGCAAAGTAAAATCTCCTGCCGCTACCCCTTGTGTACCGCATAGCCGCATACTCGCATGTGCTGACGTTGGTATGATTGCACGAAGGGTGTCGCTCGTGTTCGGCGGGATCGCGATGCTGGCGGGCGTGCTGGGCGTGCCGCTGGGCGCGGCGCTGGGCGGCCGGCTCGTCAAGAGGTTCCCGCGCGCGCACCCGCTCATCTGCGGCGTAGGGCTGCTCGTCTCCGCGCCCTGCATCACGCTGGCTATATTCCTGTGCGACGTCACGTGGCTGTGGCCGTTCGTTTTTATCTTCGTTGGCGAGGTCGCTTTGAATCTCAACTGGTCGATAGTGGCCGACCTCACGCTGGTAAGACGCGTCGCGTAGGATCGCTTTCGGGACGTTTTCGACATCGAATCGGGATTTTCGATATCGAAGGCCCTTGAAAGTGGTTGTCGAACATTTGTATAGCCGTTTGTGTTTTTTTGTTTTGTTTTTTATTTATTTATATTTTAATTTAATTTATACAAGGTTCGTACACGTCAGTAAAACTTACATATATCAGATATCGTGTATTTCAATGACTCAACATGTTCTGGTTTTAGGTACAATCTCTATATAAAAATTGTGTTATTATTTCTGGTTTCGTCAATAACGAAAATGGGAATAATAATCTTACTTCACGGTATAATTTGACCTTGTGTAAATTATTTTTGCATGTTTTGTTTGGTTGGTATGGGAGCATGCTTTTAGTTGTAACTTGTCTAAAGCTTTGTAGAGTACGCTTATAATGAATCAGTCACTCGTTAGCTCATTATTCACAGCCTTTTTGGGATAACAATAAATACAAAATGTACAAAGTATCTTCATTCTCCTTGTATTCAGTCTCATTGGAATAATATTACGATACAAATATTTTGAGCTGAGTGGACTGCTTTCGTTTCTTTTTGCAAAATAGCGACATCTGTTGGTCGTTGTCTTAATTACGTAGAGTGTTAGTTGTGCAAGATGCAAAAGTCTTAGTAGTTGTGCAATACAAACACAGATGGCGCAAGTGCAGTTGTGGCGCGAAATTTAAAAACTAAATGTCAAATGCAAATTTACCTACTATCGACGTAAGCGTTCCGCGGAGAACAAACGAACTATAATTTTGTAGCATCAAAATCATGATAGTGGCGCCCTCACCAACTGCATTGATAACTTTGTGTTTGTATAACTAATCGTAGTTGGTTGTTGTGTTGTGTTTGCTTCTGTGGTTGTAATCCTACTTTGAAATAATTCGTAAATATAGATTCTTTTTTTATACATTTGAACTTATCTCGGCGGCCAGAATAAAGTGTGACTTGAACGTTATCTAACAGTTATTTACGATTTTCCAGTATGTGGTTATTCCACCGAGAAGATCGACAGCAGAAGCGTTCCAGATTTTGATATCACACATGCTTGGCGACGCTGGTAGTCCATATTTAGTTGGTCTGGTAAGTAAAACTGCTAGTCAGTAGCCATAAAAATATAAATTCTCTTTGGAGGTTTGATTCAACATTTAAATCGTGTGCATATTTTTGCAAAAAAAAAAAAAAAAATTAAGAAAGTTGCTGGCCAACATCATTAGAAAGTTTTGACAGGACGCCATTAAATCGAGAAAAAATAACACAAACTTCTTTTTATGGCGTTTTCCAAATATATATTTTTTGACACAAATCGGCCAGGTATGCATAAAAACTTAAACTTTTTGGTTTTAATCTTGTAATATTAAAATTTCAGTCAATAAGAAGGCCCCGTCACGAAAACTTATAAAATAGGGATTAATATTACCTAGGTACTTGTTGATCTAAATAACTGTGAGAAACCAGTATATTTGAAATCATACATACATACATACACATATCACGCCTTTATCCCTTGCGGGGTAGGCAGAGCGTCAACGCCTTAAGAATACGGTCGCCATCATTTGAAATCACGCGCTTTTATTTCCTTTCAGATATCAGAGAGTCTGAAAAAGTCTCTGTCGAACGACACATCAGTGGGTCCCACGAAGGCGGTGCAGTTCAGGTCGCTGCAGTACGCGCTGTTCGTGACGATATTCGTGGAGGTGCTCGGCGCCGCGTTCTTCTTCCTCACCGCCATGTACGTGGTGCGCGACAGGAACCGGGTTTCGAGGGCTATCGCAGGTCAGTACTGTTCTGTACCATACAGTATCGACGCTCGAATAAATCATTTTGGCAGCCGTCAAAATTATGTTAATGCATAAGGTATTTTTTTTTCTTGTTGAAGTGTCTTTGCAACTTAAGGCGACAGGCTGACAATCAGTCACTACAGTGATACACGAATCATCTGAAAGGGCCCTCAATTCTTGTCAGACGTGGCTGATAATGATAATGGTCCCGCGAGGGACAATCGCGTGATTTGTGTATATATGTATGAAATGTCTTTCGTATGAGTTCGCTAAACTTGGCTTATCGAAGCGGCGCTACTTTAGTGTATGAGATAATGAATGCTGATTGAGTGGCTCGTATCGATTTCAATTTAATTTAGTTAGTATGTTGCTTTATCATCTGCCTGCCCTAATCTGCACATTTTCGTTTTGATATTTAAAATCAAATTCAGTTCATCTTTCTTTCAAATTGCGCTAACTCTTATTATGTGGATTTGAAAAGATTTGTTTCAATTAGTTAGGTTTTTGTTCATATTTCGTGTTTGGTTTCTATTCGTTTTAGTTTAGATTTTTTTCGTATTGTTTCAGTTACTTCGAAAGTTGTTTAATTTGTTAGGTGAGTGCCCTAACTCATAATTTTACGTGCACGGGCTTCACTCATCTAACATTTCTATAAGATTCTGTGGCTTTAGGGAATTGATGCGAGGCGGTGTATTTTATGTAAAGATCTGCTTTGGCTTGACCTATTATGCGTTTTTTCTTTATAACCATTGTGCATTGTATGTTTCGCTTACGTACCTAGTTATGTCTTATGTGCATCTTATATATACTTTTTTGAAATTACGTAACATACTCTAATTGCACCTACGACATAATGGGGCAACCCAGAGTGTTGCGTCTCTTCGTTTTTATAAGTCCTAAACTCAAATAAAATTATATGTATAGGGTTTTATGAAAACCTTGCTGGTATCGTTTCTTATTTCCACAAAATATTTCGATGCACATCTTCAAGCAGTTATGGAAGATTTGTAACTTTGTGTTTCTTACAGAAGCGGACGCAGCACACGCGGAGATCACGCACAGCAGCGCGAGCGCGGCCACCGAGCGGGACGAGCGAGACGAGCGGCCCGAGCAAGCGATACACTAGCATACACAAGATGTACCACACAGCTGTGCCATTCACAGCTTACAAACATAGGTCAATTCAACTACTGCGATTGCCATATTTTTGTAGCGTTCGGAATACGAATCTGTAAAATATGAGTGCCCGTTGCATGATCACGATGTGGCTCAACATGCGCTGGATTTAAATCGAATACCTCAGCGACCAGCGTCAGTTGAGCTGCACTTGCGGGCGAGTGGTAGATTAAATAATGACATCTAATGGTGACCGTCGGGTCGCGCGAGGAAGACTGATCCTGCTGGAAGGCTGTTTGTATCGAACATACATGATTTTGTATAATGCAAGAGACAGATGAATGAGAGCTGGGTGTAAGGCATCACGGTTTTGCTGTTACCTACTTAATAATTAGATAAGAAAATGTGCCTGTAACATAAGCGGATACGGATACTATCAAAATCTAGCCAGATTTTAAGTTGCATTTGTTTATATGGAGTGAGAAATTCTTAGCCATCGAACAAAAATTTTGGAAGCGCTGGACGCCTGCGGGGCCGCCCTGAGTCCAGCAGTGGATATCTTGCGGCTGTCTGCTGTGCGGTGATGATCATGATGTCTTTACCGGACACGAGTTTTTAATATTTCAGCTCTTAGTTTTGAGGCTAAGAATCGCGGTCCTATAGACTTTTCGCTTGTTTTTCCTTGCAAAATGGCAACTAATGTTTCTAAATGTTTTCCGTAATATTTTATTATTTATTTTATTTTGCGGTATTCATTTTATTTTATTATTATTTTTCTTTTTTTTTGTGTACCAATAAAACTTATATTATAGCTGAGGTGACAATTAATGCAATGCTAGTTAGCAGTGGTTGCTGTATTTCTTCGTTTAAATATAGAGATACCGATATATTTAATTAAAGACTGAATATAATTTAATGTTTGTTTAGAATTATTTCTTATAAACATGTTTGTGTAAATATTGTGTAATTAACGAATGTCCAAAATTAAATACGATAATTTATTTTTAAAACTTTTGTTTTATTTGAAGTTATAAACCGTGAAAAATAATAGTATCTATTAACAAAATAGCATACGTTATAAGATAATTTATACCAAACTAAACATGATGGTATGCGTTTTTAATCGGTGGTCATCACAACAGAATCTTCTTTAAAACCGAAACATATCATTCGGTTTAATCTGTACTGTCAAATTAATCACTAATTTTAGGTTCATCTTGAGGTAGGTTTGCTAGTATTAGATCTCTTGACTTCTTGAGATTAACATTTGTACTTAAACTATTCTTAGAACACAAATATCACTTGCGCATATTGCGTAGATGCCTAAACATTATCTCAACACGCTATAAAAATAATTAAGTACATACATACTTAGAATCTTAAAAACATGGCACGAAACATTTTGAAAACATCCTACTCGGCAAAATCACATTTATTGCTTAAAAGTTGAAAACTTCTGGAAGAACAAACTATAACTTTTGCTTGGATTAGATTTTTAGATTCCTCATTTCACAATGTTATTCATAAAACACAACACTAACCAACAATTTTCAAAATTCAATACTTACGCTATCAAGGTAACATTTTAATTAAAATAACAATAAAACTGGAAATTCTTATACATATTGAGATTATAAAAATCCTAATAATCATTTTAACAATTAATCAAATCACTAGTCATTTAAAAAATACTTTTAAAAGCTACGGTAATCCATGAATATCACCAGTATACCACATGGGAGTTACCATGCTATGTCTTAAAATACTAAACTATAGCTATCAAGGCGGACCGAAGCGTAACAAGTAGGTGAGGTACAAAAGTAGATTGATCATTTGGTTAAGTGAATATACCCGAGGCTGAGGTAGATATTTTATTAAGCGCTATTACTGAGTACGTGTGTCAATGGTTTTGTATTTTGTAAGGCGACTTTTTACTAGTGTCTATACTGAAGCTATTGAGGTAGCCGTCAGTAGTCAAGCCTCGGGGATGGATAATATCTGCTATAATAATGACTTTTTTCGAAATAATTGTCAAGAACTTTTGCAAATAAATGGTTGTTTTTGAAACCCGAACAGTCCAGCAAAAAAGAGTAGAAATTAAATATTAAAATGGAACTAAAATTTTGTATGAAAAATTTGTTGCTATAGGTAGGCGTTATTTGACAGATTGCGAAATGTTCATTTCCTCTAACTCTTTTGCTGGACTGTAACAGCCACAAATAAAAATGACCCTACAAAGTATTATTCAGAAGAAAACGACATACTCGTGGCAGAACTGGTGTCATTCTCGCGCTCCGGGATGGACCCGATCCTGATTCTTTTGGCCATTGGCTCCGCTGAGTTGAAACTGTCGCTGAGAGCTCGCTTGGCCACTACGCGTAGGACTGTCAGGTTGTCAACCGTGAGGTGGTCGGTGGCGTGGTTCTCCTGGTCGGAAGCGGAGGAGACGGTGAGCTGGCTGAAGGTCTTGTTCACGTGGAACGTCTGCGCGGATGCTGACAGGAGCATCTCTACTCGCTGGATCACATCCGTGTCCTGAAAATGAAATGTGACTTGCTATGCAGAACATTCAAACGACAGCTACATATGTATTATGCTTGGCCTAATGTAACATTATTCGATAAGTCCTGAATTCCTGGTAATTATTTTAGATTTTCCTTACAGATGTCCGATGCGAATAACCGATGCGAATGACATAAATGTCTCTGTTTTTTTGTGTACAAAACATTTAACCGACTTAAGAAAAAGATGCAAGTTCCCAATTATGCATTTTTTATTGTATTTAGTAGTTTTATGTTCTCACTTGCATCCAAACATTGTCAAGTATTTGATCCAGCGTGATCCTTCTAACCAAATTGACGATGATTCTCTTAATAAGCAGCTTGACCTGCAGGCTGACACCTTACCAGCTACCCACTAACAAGTATTAGAAAGAAAGATTCTGCATACTTCTAGACTAGCGTTGCTCCTACCTGCATGTTGCTCCTACCATGGCCCTAAGTGTGCTAAATAAAAATCACTTCAGTTGGATGTCGATTGGATCTCAGTTGGATGATTTTGGTAGTTTCATAGTCGGCTAACAGTTTGAAGTATAGAAAATCACAATGGCAATGGAATGACAGTTGAGTTTCGATGGCGGTACAACGATAAATAGCAGAGTTGGATCCCATGTTAGAAATCAGCTAGACTATCTCTCACCTATCATTTGAAAGTTGCTCCAGTGCCAGATATGAGGGAACCGTCTTTCTTGGTATGGTCATGTTATGAGGAGGGATGAATGCTCCTCATTTGCTGAAGAAAGTAATGAACATGAATGTGGATGGATGCAGGAGGAGAGGACGGCCCAAAAAGGTTTGGATGGATTGTGTAAAAGACGACATGAACAAAAAGGGCATAAATGAGGATTTGACTGCTGAAAGAGATGAATGGAAGAAGAAAACATGTTGCGCCGACCCCAAATGAATTGGGATAAAGGCAGGCAGATGATGATGATGATATCTCTCACCTGCATCCAAGCATGGTCAAGTATCTGGTCCAGCGTGATCCTCCTGGCCACATTGACGGTGAGCATCCGCTTCATGAGCAGCTTGGCCTGCAGGCTGACGCCGCGCCAGTGCGCCGCCGAGAACCGGTAGCGGCCGCACAGGATTTGCTCGTGGAGAGACAGGTCCTTGTAGTCCTGCGAGAACGGCAGGTAGCCCACCAGGCTGGATGCAGATGAAACAAAGTTATATTGCATTATTTGTGAATTAGGTATTTTGATATTATTGTTATGGATACCTACACTTGTACCCGTTTCGCAACGTTTTTATTGTGGAACGAGTACAAGAGTATCCATAAAAATAAAAGCAACCTGTAGGGACCTAGTCACGTTATGTTTTGTCAGCAGTTTTGTATCGAGTCCCCGCTTGCTAGTCGTCTCCCCCACCTTAGCCTGTGCGAGCGCGCCTCACACTTTAATCATGTAAACCGGAAATTAACTAAAAAATAATAACCTTCTGAAATGAAGTCCAGCCTTTTCTTTCTAGAAGTTCATCACCTACAATGCGTATGCCAACCACAATGGCATACGTGATAAACCTTATAATTACCTTGGAGTTGCTCCAAGCGCCGACAATTGCAAGTATAAACTATACTTACAATATATTATTTGTGAATTATTGACTATCGAAAAGTAAAATGTAACTTTTGAACTTTGAATCAATGAATTCACTCACTCATTTGAATAAAAGCTTTGAGCTTTGAACTAGATTTGATTGTCAACTCCTTACCAGATGAAGAAGATGACCCCCAGGCTCCAGACGTCGATCTCGGGCCCGTAGCAGGCTGCCCGTTGGCACGCAGCACCTCGGGCGCGAGGTACAGTAAATGTTTTGAACTTTGAACTAGATTTAATTGACATCTCCTTACCAGATGAAGAAGATGACCCCCAGGCTCCAGACGTCGACCTCGGGCCCGTAGCAGGCTGCCCGTTGGCGCGCAGCACCTCGGGCGCGAGGTACAGTAAATGTTTTGAACTTTGAACTAGATTTAATTGACATCTCCTTACCAGATGAAGAAGATGACCCCCAGGCTCCAGACGTCGACCTCGGGCCCGTAGCAGGCTGCCCGTTGGCGCGCAGCACCTCGGGCGCGAGGTACAGTAAATGTTTTGAACTTTGAACTAGATTTAATTGACATCTCCTTACCAGATGAAGAAGATGACCCCCAGGCTCCAGACGTCGACCTCGGGCCCGTAGCAGCGCTGCCCGTTGGCGCGCAGCACCTCGGGCGCGAGGTACAGCGGCGTTCCGCACATCGTCTTCATGAACGTGTGCTCGCCGACGAACTTGCTCAGACCGAAGTCCGTGATCTTCACTAAGGATTCTTCCTCCTTGCTCTCCAGAAGCACATTCTCAGGCTGGTAGAAAATACGACATACATACACACACAAATCACGCCTTTATGCCTTGCGGGGTAGGCAGAGCGTTAACGATCGTAAAATTACCGTCGTTATCGCCACGTCTGACAAGTATTGAGGGCACTTTTCGATGATACATGTATCACTGTAGTGACAGGTTGTCAGCCTGTCGCCTAAAATTGTAATACACATGAAACCCTCGAATCCCTTAGTTGCCTTTTACAACAAAAGAAATGGGATGATGCTATTCTAGGCCGGCATCACAAGGCACAAAAATACGACACTTAAGATAAAGGTTATAAACGTGAACGCACACTTATCCGCAACGAACGAATCGAATTTCAGAATACTTTATAATTATGAAATCCTATGAAACCTCGCACATTCGCATCACGACCAGCGTCACTGGACTTTCATGCTCGATACACGCACCTACGGCTCGCATTGATAGTTACACTGGTCGCGACGCCATCTGACCGAATCAGCTATACACATATACTGGTATCATATAAGTACTGCAATGATATATACTGGTGTATGCTGGTATCTAAAGTGTGGCATTCATTTTCAAGGTAGGCAGTTCCTGTTGATAAGACATGTTAGGCTAACTGAGTACATATATCATTAATCTCATATCTTAAAAACAGCAAGTTGTACTTTCTAGAACTACCTATGAAAATCTGTTCTTTTGTTATTTGGAAAAGTTCAGCTTACTTTCAGGTCTCTATGAGTGATGCCCTGAGAGTGGAGGTACTTGACTGCGAGCACCATCTGCCTGAAGAGGAATCGTGTCAGGCGCTCGGTCAGCCGGCCGTGCTTGGTGATGCGGTCGAACAGCTCCCCGCCCTGCATCAGCTCCAACACTATGTACACCGCCTCGCGCGAGTCAAACACTTCTTCCGTAGAGATTATGCATGGCTGCAAACCGACAAATCGATGCAACTAGGGCAAGTAGGGTAAAGTAATGCGTGTTTTGTGGTGTCCTGCTTGTTCTACAGTAAGATTATGCACAGACACATAGCACATAAAATACGGTCGCTATCGCCATGTCCGACAAAATATTGAGGGTCTTATCACGTGGTTCGTGTACCATTAAAAAGGCAGACAGTCAGCCTCGTCAGTGTAGCCTAGCCTTTTAATAGACATGAAGCCCTCGAGTTCCTTATTCGCCTCTCACGACACCCGCGGGAAAGAATGGAGCGATGCAAATTGTAAGCCAGCACCGTACGGTATAACATTGTTGATAGATAATTATGCCGACAGCTCCAGTAGCCAGCCGCCTGACAGTGCGTTTGAGAGTACACTAGAAAGTTTGGGACAGTATGTGAAAGCTGTTGATGCAACATCAACCAGCGGGTGCTAAATATGAAATAGCAGAAATTTCTCTCCACTACAGTCTCTTGATAATACTTATAACAAAATAACTAGAATACTTACATGCTGCAGAGCCTTCATAATATTGATTTCATTCATGATTTTCTCAGGATTGTTTAAACTGTTAGCTTGTCCATTCGTCAGTTTACTTTTCTTTATTATCTTCATAGCATGCTTTGTGCATTTAGTCTAAAAAAATTACGTAATTATAAAAAACTCAGTCACAAATAAAAATTAATTTCTTAGATATTCATGTGCACTTCAGCTCAGCATCAATTTTAGTTTTACTTACTTAGTAGATTACCTAGATACAAATACAATATTGGAAAAAATACCTTGTCATAAACTAGCTTTACAATGCCACAAGCACCTTGTCCAAGTGTTCTTGAAATATAATACTTTTTTGAAATCAAAACTGGTACTTGGTCTTGTTCATTTTTAAGAAGATCTTTGAAAACAAAAACTGCAACAGAAATTGATTAAATATAGCATGCTTACTACATCTTTTTACTTTAATTCATTCATATGGGCCATTTACTTAAAAGTACATACATACATACATATATCACGCCTTTATCCCTTGCGGGGCAGGCAGAGCGTTAACAGCCGTAAGAATACAGTCGCTATCGCCACATCTGACATTTTTGAGTATTGTTTTCTAAGGTTGTTTCGGAAAACATGTGTATCACTATAGTGACAGGTTGTCAGCCTGTCGCCTAAAAATTGTAATACACCAATACTTTCGTGTCCCTTAGTCGCCTCTTACGACACCCACGGGAAGGATGTGGGGTGATGCTATTCTAAGTCGGCATCACACGGCATACTTAAAAGTATGAATAGAAATAAATAAAAATAAAATAAAACAAAAAATACTTTTCATGGCAGGATGTGTAACTGCGATCTCATCATTGTCATCAAGTACTCTGCTGTTGCCTTTGCCAATCTTCTCTCCGTTGACAAATGTGCCATTGTAGGAGAGATCTGTTATGATAGCTGGACTCAGGGCTTCACTGGAAGTTCGTCTTTATATTAGCCAAACAATCAACATAACTTGAAAAAGTCAGGGTTATTCTATTGCTATATATCCATCAGTGCCAATAAAATTTTTATAAAACATAATAATGGCTTACACCTTTAAGTAGATAGAATAAGAGTAATTTAAATTGCTGTGCTTTAGCAAGCATTTACATCCCCATTGTACTTACTTCAAATCCCTTTGCATTCTGAAATGCTGTTTGCTAACATTCCTGATAATGTCCTCTTTGATAACATCTTTCTTCATCACAAATGTGCAGTTGAGGGCTCTACCTAGAGTAAACTCTGGCTGTATCAAGTCTGAAATTAATCATAATCAGAAATTAACATACCATCAACACTTATTGAACCCAAAACCAATGCCCGAACTGGGAAATAGGTGAATTGCAGCCCAAGGAACTGATCACCAGTTTGCAATCATTGCAGATATATACTCGGACTTGAAATATAGAATACTGAAACTAGATGTGTTCTAGACAGCCTCTCAAGTAATATAATATTGAGTGAGGAAATTTTGACTAAGTAATTCAGTACCAATTCATTGCCCTGCATTCTTAGATCTTCAAAATAAAATAAAATTATTGAAGGTATTTGTATTACAGAGTTTCTAATGAATGTACATAAGTTTGTGGAGCATTGAGAATAGTTTAAAAGCGAACTGGCAAGAGGTACCTAAATTCGTGAAAACCTTACCATAGTACTTAGGATTGTACTGGTCAGTCTTTTTCCAACAATTGGCGCCTTTCATAGAAACTTTCGTAGAGTAAAGTCTTCCCCAAATAGTGGGTATGATTGCCGGGGTATTGTTTTGACTCCATTCCACTTGCGAGTTCTGCGTCTGCGTTTGTGTATTTGCACTGTCCGGTAATATATCTTCAGTCATCTTTACATTTAAGTTTATAGAAGTCACAATTCTTACTATTCTGCAGCCACCTATTATTTTAACATGTGCAAAACACCCAAAAAAATGCTGAAGAGGCCTTTTTACCACAGCCTCTCGTACGCGATTGTTTGTTTGACATTCTGTTTTTTCAATGCTGCCAACATCAGAAAAATGAGGCAGTCTAGTGCAGGCGAGCCTTGCATCGCGTGCAAGCGATCGATAGTACTAAATAATCGATCAATTATTAGAAAATTCATTTCCCGATTCAGACATCTGAAGGCACATTGTTGTAAGCGGCAAATTAAAAAAGTTTTTTTTGCTTGCTTCTCCTCGAGAATCGAACCGGGTATTCCGAGATCAAGTCAGCGACTACTAGATCACGGAAGCCATAATTTAAAAAAAGTCTATTTAACCCACCCCACTCTCCCAGATGATGGTCCTATATAGCTACCCATGGCTTAAAATAGACATAAAGCTGAAATTGCACTGTAGCCTCATTGTATCGGAGCGGCGCGGCGCGGCGCTGCACTCGAATAGTAGGTTGAACTGCCGAGGAGCGGCGGGGGCGCTCTTTTTTTTATTGTTATGTATGGCGCTAGAAAAATATAGTAATAAATTATTGAAAAACTAAAATTGATATAAAAAAATAGTTTATAGAAATAAAAAATGCAATTTCAAATGGTTCCTATTATTTTTATCCGTCTTTGCCGCTTGAACGTGAATTGAAAAAAAAAACAAAGGCCGCTGCGCTGCAGTTCGGTCAGTTGCAGTTTGCTACCAAGCTATAGTGCGGTTTACTTCATACAAATCATTACAAAGAAACTTTAGTGCCACGCCGCTCCAATGCAGGCAACTATAGTGCGGTTCAGCCTTAAGGTTCAGCTTGGTAATTGGGCAGCTATTTATATAAGTAGGTACCTATAAACTTCACAGTAGGTAGATAAATTGCAGAAAGTTTTCATTGTGTTCGGTAAAAGATATCTGATTGGTTTTATTTATTATAAAGTTTTAGGTAGACACCTACTTGAGTGATTTAACAAAAAGCTTCTAAATAAAATCTGATCTGATGGGTATTTCATGCCTCTAAGCAAATAACTTTTCAGACGGAATCAAGTTTCTATGACTATCTAATTGAAATTGGTTATAAAATGAAATATTTAAAATACCTAGAAGTAAATCGTTGGGAAGGTACGACTATTTACACTGAGATAAATTATCGTCTAAGTACGTGTCCGATCGTGTTGTTTGTGAAAATAAGGTATTGTTCATTAGCTCACAAATAATAAGGCCTTAGAAGGAAAAGTCATGACAGTTTTGTATTGTCAACGATTAGGCGAAAAAACTCCTGGACAAACCCAAGTCATTTTGGCTCCTCTACAATATTGAATAGAAAGGACGTCGACGAGTCTATTGACGTCAATCGCAAATAAATAAATAATGTTCCAATTCATAATGCAATGCAAATAATTAGGTACATACCTAATCTTTCTTGTATACAAACATGTTTGTTGAAAAGAAATGATTCAGTCGTCAAAACCACCTAAAACCCGACTGCGATAATTTCAAAATCAAGCAAGGAAAAAAAACTTAAAAAATATTGGTAGGTACTCCCATACAAAATATTTAAGTACTTACCAACCTAGTTACTGAGTCAGATTGTGTGAGAGGTCTTTTTTTATATTTCGACCTATGTTCCTATGTAAAAGTTGTTTAGTTTCATGGGCTGGTTCATCCCTTGAAAGGAAGTTAGTACTCTTCCCAACCCCCTGTAATTTGCTTTTAAAATCCGCCAACCTGTGAAAAAGAACTTACTTGTCCACATACATTCTTTTGGAAAACATGACTCTCTTTTGAGGCAGTGGGGTAAATGTGGGTTTGAACACTTTGAACGAGACTGGAGTGACGTAGCCTTCTGCCAAGTGGGGACATCCCGCGGTGAAAATGACTCTCTAACGAAAGAAATGAATCACAGTAATGTGAAGAAAATATGTTTCAACTCGTGCTTAATGGAGTAATAAAATAATTGAATACACGTGTCGAAAATATATAGGTACATCAAAGGTCTAAGTATTTTATGTGGTGAACTCGATCCGTCTGATACAGAGGTACATACAGGGTGTAAGAGATGGATAGCCCCCAAAGACTGACACAGTTTATTCAGACCATAAAACTGATAAATTTTTCATACAAATTATTTCAAAAACGATAAATGCTGTTAGCTGATCGTGATTTTGTATGGGAGATGTTCATGTTTCTTGACGTACGTTCCTAGTGAAAAGTTCTTCAGTTTCATGGTAATCATACACCTTATCAATATTCGGAGGGCTGTTTTTTATACCCCGAATTATACATTCCACTAGCTATATACTTATCCCCACAAGGTACCATCTAAAAATTAGCATCTGACTTCAAATTACAGCCTTACGGAAAACACAATTTGTAAGCCTTAAAAGCTCAAACAACCAGCGATTGATATTTTGATCTATTGGTATGCAGACCATCCGCTTCTATCGAGCTTCCAACTTTAAAGTGCATTGAAATTAGTTTAGTGACTACTCCTGCATATTACATGAACAAATTTTACTTTATTTACGCTAATATTATTTGAAACTGGTTTAAATGGACATAGTCTAAAAGTTACGTGAACAAATGGCATGTAGTCAGTTATTATTTCAGTAACCAGTGGTTTTGATAATACAAATAGGTAAACTAATATTGCAGTTTAAGTTTTCCGGATGTCAAATGGAGGACTAAGTATACAGCCATCAACGTCGGTACGGCCGTCGTTGATCATCTTAACCCACGAGCGCTGCAACAATCATCTAGATAGATGTTGAGGTCAATGATGATGATGACCTAAGTACCTATGGTCCCTGTAGGTGAGTTATAATCATCATTCTCCTTGCGTTATCCCGTTCTCTGACAGGGTCGGCTAAAAGTTATAATAATGTTGTTATTTTTTAACGTGAAGGTTTCGAATTTGAACACTGCACTGTAACGAGATGCTAACTTAGTTCTAGAACCTTCACTGCCGGCCGCCTTTCATAGAGTAGGTATGCTAAAACCGGATTGGTAATGTATTGGACAGCTGTATTAGATTAACCTTGGTTCCAAACTTCAGTTCTATTAGGTTAGCGCTGGGGACTGCAAGTCGTGAACTTGGCTGCACTAATTTTATTACAGAGGGACTGACTTGTCCGCAACCTGACACGACAAAGCTGGCTTAGCATAGCTAAACAGTACAGAGAGTATTCACTATTCAACATTTGTGTAGGTACTTACCTACTAAGACCACTAGTAAGAGGAGGAACACACTTGCTTGACGCACGATGGAGAGTAAAAATATCGCAGAGGTCTGTCAGATCCATACTATAAACGTCACTCTCCATACTAAAATCGCACTCGACGGATGACACTGCGATAGCGCTGTGTCAACAGCGGTTGAGCGGTTTGACATTTTTAGTATGGATCTAACAGACCGCTGCGATATTTTTGCGCTCGGTCGTGCGTTAAGTGTGTTCCTCCACTAACAATAGTAATTGCATAAATTAAAAGAGTAAGGTTAAGTTTTATAAAAAAAACCCATCAAGGAATAAGCACCACCACGCGTATTTCTTCTCTCGAAAACTCAAGTTTCAAAATACCTAAAATGTCAAATGTGGTTCTAGTGAGCTAGCATTCCTTTACTTCTTTAATTAGTTCCTAGTTTTTAAGTAAGTAGTTATACATACCTACCTATTTTATATTATATTTAAATAGGTGAGGTAAGCAAACCCATTGAGCCAACCGATTACACTCGGCACACCGTATCTCTTTCAATTTAGAACGAGGCATTGGATCTGTGTAAAATTTCAATATAATTTCAAATTGAAAGGTACAAAGAAAGCGCCGCGATGTGTGCTTAATTCAGTACCCGCGGGAGTTGCCTACTCAAGACATTGCGCAGGTGAGCAGGGACGAATGCGCTGAGGCTTTTTTTTACATTTAGGTGCAAAATTTTATAATTTCTTCTCATTCATTCTTTTATTTTTTTCCTTTCTGATTATTATTAACTCGTCATGAATGACACACATTGAAAAGTTTTGCCACTATTATGAATAACGTCTTAAAGGTTATGAATGCGATCTTGTTAGTGTTGGTAAATATAAATCATTAGGGGCAAAACTTAGTTTCACAACCATGTCTTGCAACTAGTCTATAAATTGTATAGACCGCAACCACTAACTGCACTTTATCATGGTAACTTCTTTTATTATTTTATAAAGATAAATTGCTGTAAAATATGGAATATTATTTACTCACTTTGTTTACTGTACAAAAATGGAGTATAATTTTCTAGCGTCATTAATTTTGATTGTAAAGGATTTATGATTATTTTTAAATTTTCAGAACAAATATTTTGTGCAGAAGTTTCAGGCTGTACCAAAAGTAACAAGATAAATTATGCGTCATCATATCTCTTAGCATACCTCTATCGCTTTTGGAGTGGGACACCGAGTCGTTCAACGACTTTTTATACAATACACCTACTTTGCATTCTGTTCATCAATTTTGAGTTCTGTCTTCATTCTGTTCCAATTTATTTGACACAAGTGACTTGACTCGGATTCAACCGAATCAAAAACGTAATAAAATAGGTACATACCAATATTTTACCCAAATGCGCCGCTCCTGGCTCAGTTTCGATTCATAATTGAAATACCTACTACGGCTTTGCATTCCCTATGGGCTTGCGGTACAAGTATATCGTATGGTACAGCTTTGCCATTCTTTTCCGGAAGATCCTTTGACGTGATACTATGTATCACATAACAAATTCATAGTGGCAAAGAAAAAACTCATTTTGTTTACTGTATATAAAAGTGTATGCTATGTTATGGTATAAAAACGAAAATCATTACACTTTTATCCTGATCTATGTTAAAGTTTTTTGTTTCTAACTGAAATAAGCATCTAATTAAATGAGTCCTAAGGTACTTAAGAAAAAATAAACAACTAATTAAATCAGTCCTAAGGTACTTAAGAAAAAATAAACAACAGAAACTTTTAAGTACTGTAAACATTATGTCCTCGAATTTTACCTTTAACATTTTCCTTCCTTTTTCTTCTGGTATCTGTGATGCCGCCTCCGCTTGTTATCCGGCCGTTCAATGCTACGATCAGATTACAGTTCACCTCTGTTTTACTTTTCAATATTCAACCTCTTTTTTTAAAATTAAAAATCTTTCATTTTATACGGTTTACGTCAACTTTTATATTTATTCATCCTTTCGTAGCGTTCGCGTAGCACTTTGCTACGAAAAAGTTAAAAGTCAAAGATTTATGTGAATTTGTTCTAATTTGCATGATTTTGGTGTAGTTCTGTACAACTAAATCTTTTTACAGTCATGTATGAAAATAAAAATCAATTTTGATTTAAATAGAATCTTGAAAGACATTTTCAAAATGGATTAAAACAAGATTTTAGACAAACATTTTAAAGTTTATTTCTTTGACTAGCTATAGTAATTATCGTATATAAATAACGCTTAACTATACCATTTATTTTACATGAAAGTAGGACATAGGTGAGAGTCAAGTTTGGAAATATCTTCGAAAGATTCTACAGTAACCAAACAAACTTAATATAAAATCAATTGGAGTTTTATATAAAAAGAAATTGAGCAGCCATAAATACAAATTTTATTAACAACTATTTTAAAAGGACATTTTCTAGAGGATAGATTCGATTTGACGAACAATTTATAAATGTAGTGTAATTTATATTGAAATACATATGTCAATAAATATTACACCCTAAGGTACTAAACATACATTTTGTTATATTTAGTTTCAAATCTAAAAATATTAATATTTTTTGTACATCTAGTGTTATACTCGTAATATTGAAATTTGATCTTTTCAATCAAACATTCAAGTTTCAAGAGAAATCTATTTACAAGATGAGAAGTACTAATTTAAGTATTTCGTTACTGCACCAGGTCGAAGAATGTTTCATAGCGAAAATAAATTCGGATAGTTAGGATTTATTAACCTAACGAAAAAAAATAGAACACACATCGTTGAGAAGCTTGTAAGGTGGTCGTAAACTCATTGACATTGAACATCCTGGATAGATAGTCCGAGAAAAACTTGGAAAAGATCGATCGGGAAAATTTAGAAGACAGAAGAGGAATTAGAATGACAACAGTGCAGTATTGAATATGATGTTAACCCAGCTTTTGTTCGTGTAGGGCGGCGGGCTGTGGGCGCTGGGCGGAGACGTTTACTTGCGGAAGCACGAGATGGGGTTGAAGTAGCACTGGCGGAAGCGCACCTGTCGCTTGTCGGCGCGCCAGGACCGCGCCAGGCGCCCGTCCAGCGCGCGCAGTCCCCACCCGCGGGGCTCCGCTTGCGGCCACGATCGAGACACGCGGCCCAGCCTGACAACAAACACGTTTCATTAAAATAATTAGTCTATATAGCACAAGCTGAGGAAAATACCGAAATCGAAAGGCTAATGCGTCAGCCCAACGTAATCGGGAAAGTCAGGTTTACCGACTCCGTTTATTAAGATAAATAAAGATAAGATAAAGATATTTTATTCACAAGCATACACGGTACATTAAAGATCTTAAAAAGTAAGTAATAAATGTCATTACATTACAATATTTCGCACATGCGTGATGCGCCAGTATTTGGCATGCAAAATTACAACAGTGATAGAGACCACAATTATTTCTTACTGTAATAAGACGCGGCAACGAGACCTTTACAATTATAGAAAACAAACAAATTTGTCATTAAATATACCTTTTTGTGATAATGATGTGTCCCGCATAGACTTAGAATGGCATCGCATTTGTTAAAATTTTTCAATAATGTGGGTCATAATTGGCCTCATACGTTTGCAACAGACGATTCAATCAGTGTCTGAGGCAAGAGCACAGGTAGACACTGCGTTGGTACAATAATGTGGGTACAATGTTCTTTAACTTCATTAACTTTAAGGAGCTCCTGCTGACTGAGGGACTAATGGTTTTTAATTGTAGGAAATACTTAGCACCGTTAATGTTAATTAGAATGTTTTCTTAAGTAGCGTAAGGCCGTTCTCACACTTAACCCATAACGCAGCGCTAAAATAACACATCGTAACACACACGTCTGTCAGATCCATACTAGAAACGTCATTCCCCCTACTGCAAATGCTGTTGACGAAGGTATAACGCACGACACTGTGCGCAGCGGTTTTAGTATGGGATTAGCGTTTCTAGTATGGATCTGACAGGCGCATGCGTTACGAAGCGTTATTTTAGCGCTGCGTTGAATGTGAGAACAGCCTCAAAATTCTCTCACACTGTCCGCTGTTGGTGATATGACTGGGAGCGCTTTGACTACAAACAAATTAGACACAAGTCAAAAATGTTGCACATTGTGAACACTTTGAGGCAGAAGCAGCCCTGGCTTATCCACTAGGCTGGGTAGGCTTAAGCCTAGGGCGGCCGATTTTGGGGGGCGGCAAAATTTGCCAAAACAAAAAGTTTCTAGCTGAAATCAAAACATTTTAGACGTAATACAAGACGTCAACTCAATCCATGACATAATCGTCAATAGATTTTGTGACACGAAGGTCCGAAACAATTTTTATTAAGGAGATCCATTTCGGTTGTTTCTATCTGTTATACAAGAAAAATAATAATTGATAATTTTCTTGTTATCATCATGTTTTCTAAGGCAAAATCTAGCCTATGTCACTCAGGATGCTACAAGGATTATTCTCAAACAGTTCACATTCGAATCTGTTAAGTCATTATCGAGTTACAGTCCTTTAAAGAAGCGCACATAATTACATACATACATGAAACCCAAAAACATTACACTCCTTTTTTTTCCGGCAGTCGTGTTAAAATTTATTAATTCCATTTTTATTTAGTGGCTATTTTATAATTATTATTGTGTTATATTATGTAATAATATTGGTCGTCTTACACCCATGTCGATAACAGTCTGCGACATTTTTATTTATTCGAGCTTGTCGTCAAGTCATCGGTTCGACGACAAACGACGACAATACAATTGACGACAGCATACAGTTGACTACATCCGACGAGAACCGACGACAGGTTCGGATGTAAGACTGTTTGCGACATAGGTGTCGGTGGGACCACCTATTACTATACCTTCAGGCCAGGACAAAAAAAAAATACGACTGAGGTGAAGTCGGATGGGATGGGTTGAGGGGGCGGCAAAATTTGAATAGCCTACAGGGGGTGAATGTGCTAAGATGGCCCTGGGCAGAAGGCAGGGTACTTGCAATTTTATTTTACTAGCTGGTACCCGCGAACTTCGTTTCGCCATATTATATCTTCCACATTTATCAGCTATATATAGGATCACCACTGCTAAACATAGGCCTCTAAGAACCATAAAATAATATTAGCTAATAAATAAACCCGAAAACTTGGTTTCTCAGACTCTTTATAATTTAAAAAAACTGTTAAATCGTAAAATTTCAATTTAAGAAAGAGTAAGAAAACTGTGGTTCTTTTTTATGTTTAGTCTTTTAGAAACCCTGAAGGTTCAGTTTCTTGAAGTCGTCATTCCCTGCTCCGATTTTTGAACTTTCCGCCTCTTATGCCGTTTTTAATAGATTTTTTTAAACCGTGTAATATTTACTTCCAAGAGTATTAATTCCGTGAAGTAGACTGATGCCACATTTCTTTATATTGTGATGGAAGACTGAAGACCGAGTTCATGAATGTGATTAAATAAAAACAAAAGCAAGTAATCATACTACTAATCCTATCCTATCCTACTTCCTACTAATAATATAAATGCAAGAGTTTATAATATGTTTGTTTGTTACTCCTTCACGCAAAAACTGCTTAACTGATATTCATGAAATTGAACACAGATATAAAGGGGGTAACTTGGATTAACACATAGAAAAGTTTTCTTCGCGAAAAAATTTTCCTGTTCGATGCCATGAGATGACCGATTTCCACACGGGAGGAGCCGCGGCTATGGTTACATTTAATTATGTACCTAAGGCTATTTAATTAAGATTGTATGCTGCCAGCAAAGTTGAATAGCACCTCTCTTCCCGTGGGAGTCGTAAGAATCAACCGAGGGAGAAACGTGACCATGACCGGCGGCCCTAGAGAAGGACAACAGAATCTACATTTAAACCCGGAATGGAGTCTCTGTCAGGCGCGTGTGACAGAGGTCTCTCCTGCAGTCAACTTGGCTCCGCACGTATCGACTCGCAGTTCCTGTGGTGTTAGTCAGGGAGCCCGAGAGAGTGGCGCAAGTCTTGAGCAACCCTGCGTTTTCCAAAATTACACTCCAGACAAAGCAGTGACTGTGGAAAATCGGCTTATACCTATAGCCACGAAAAGTCTTATCTTAGATACTGATTTGATCGTCTGGCATCGTCGTCGTCTCAGCCGATAGACGTCCACTGCAGGACATAGGCCTCCCCCAAGGATCTCCACGATGATCGGTCCAGCGCCACCCGCATCCAGCGGCTTCCCGCGACCTTCACCAGATCGTCGGTCCACCTTGTGGGAGGCCTACCTACGCTGCGTCTACCGGTCCGTGGCCGCCACTCGAGAACTTTCCGGCCCCAGCGGCCATCGGTCCTACGAGCAATATGCCCCGCCCACTGCCACTTAAGTTGCGCAATCCTTCGAGCTATGTCGGTGACTTTGGTTCTTCTCCGGATTTCCTCATTTCTGATTCGATCGCGGAGAGAAACTCCGAGCATAGCCCTTTCCATTGCCCTTTGAGTGACCTTGAGCCTTCTTATGAGGCCCATTGTTAGCGGCCACGTCTCAACTCCGTAAGTCATCACTGGCAACACGCACTGATCCCAGACTTTTGTCTTGAGGCACTGCGGTAGTTGTTGAGAAGAGAAGATGTTACGTAGCTTCCCGAACGCTGCCCAGCCGAGTTGGATTCGACGATTGACCTCTTTCTGAAAGTTGGACCTACCCAGCTGGACTATTTGTCCCAGGTAGACATACTCGTCGACAACTTCCAGAGTAGAGCCCCCAACTGTCAGAGTAATGGGTGCAACAAGAGAGTTTGACATAACCTTGGTCTTGTCCATGTTCATTTTTAGACCCACTTGTTGGGAGGCTCTATTGAGGTCATCGAGCATTGTACCGAGGTCCTCCAGGGTTTCCGCCATGACCACGATATCGTCGGCAAAACGAAGGTGAGTCAGATACTCGCCGTTGATGTTGATGCCAAGTCCTCTCCAGTCCAAGAGCTTGAAGACGTCTTCCAGTGCTGCTGTGAACAGTTTCGGTGATATTACATCTCCCTGTCTCACTCCTCGCTGCAACTGGATAGGTTTCGAGTCCTGGTCCTGAAGTCGAACTGACATGGTGGCGCTTTCGTACAAGGACTTCAACACTTCGATATACCGATAGTCAGCTTGGCACCGCTGAAGAGACTGAAGTACGGCCCATGTTTCGATCGAATCGAAGGCTTTTTCGTAGTCCACAAACGCGAGGCAGAGTGGTTGGTTATACTCTTCAGTCTTCTGTATAACTTGCCTCAGCGTATGAATGTGATCCACGGTGCTAAAGCCTTTTCGGAAGCCGGCTTGTTCGGGAGGCTGGAAGTCGTCGAGCCTGCGTGCGAGACGATTCGTTATGACTCTTGAGAACAGCTTGTAGACATGGCTCAGAAGCGTGATGGGTCTGTAGTTCTTCAGCAAAGACTTATCGCCCTTTTTGAAGAACAGCATCACCACGCCTCTGTGCCACGCCTGTGGCGTTTTGCCCTCGAGTATGACAGAGTTAAACAATTTCTGCAGTGCTTTAAGTATCGGTTTACCACCGGCTTTCAGAAGCTCTGCCGTAACTCCATCATCACCCGGCGCCTTGCTGTTTTTTAGCTGTTTCAGAGCCATACTAATCTCGTACAAGCTGACGTCCGGGATATCTTCTGTGTAGTGCCGGGTTAATCGAGCTCTTGGATCTGCGACCCGATTATTGACAGGTGTGCATGTTGTCGCGTATAACTGTCCGTAGAACTTCTCGACCTCTTCCAATAGCTCGGGCTTGGACGATACGATTCTGCCATCGTCGGTCTTTAGCTTCGCTAGTTGGCTCTGGCCTATCGACAGATCTCTAGCAAACACCTTGGAGCCTTTGTTGCGCTCAATTGCCTCTTTAATACGGTCAGTATTAAATTGGCGTATGTCGCGGGTCAAAGACTTAGAGATCTGCCTATTGAGCTGCCGATATTGGGAAGTATCCTCCGACGACTGCAGAATCATCTCGCGTCGTTCCTCCATGAGCCTCGAAGTAAGGTCTGAGATTTTTTTGGTTCTGTTCGTACGATTGGGTTTGAAGAACTTAGAGCCAACCGTAAGGACAGTTTCCACGACCCTGTCGTTATAGTCGTCCACGTCGATACACTGACCCAGGCAATCGAAGCGGTTTTGCAGGTGGAGCTGAAAGCTCTCAGGGTTTTGGATTTGGGCAGGTGCTGGTCGGAGCGTAGACTTCATCAGACGTGATCTCTCGGCTTTTACATTAAGATTCAACGTGCCTCTTACCATTCGGTGATCGCTACCCGTTTTGAACGAATTGATCACAGAGACATCGTTGAATATCCGTTTTTTGTCTGTCATGATGAAGTCTATCTCATTTTTGGTAACACCGTCGGGGCTCTTCCAGGTCCATTTTCGATGCGGCCGTTTCCTGAAGAACGAGTTCATCATAAAGAGTCCCTCCTTCTCCATGAAGTCGACCAGCATTTGACCTCGGCTGTTCCTCACCCCAATACCAAATGGCCCAACTCTCAGTTCGTCACCGCAACGATTGCCCAGCTTAGCGTTGAAATCCCCCATGACCACCGTGTAATGAGTCCTGGAGGTATGTATGGCTTTGGATATGTCCTCATACATTGCCTCCACGTCCTCGTCGGGGTACTTCGAAGTTGGGGCGTATGCCTGTATGACCTTCAGCGAATAACGTTTAGTTATTCTGAGTATAAGGAATGCCACCCTATTTGAAATACTCCCGACCTGTACTACGTTGTTCACGAGGGACTTGTGGACGATGAACCCGACACCACCTTGGGACAGATGGTCGCCCTCCCGGAAGTAGAGCAGGTTACCTGACTTCAGGGCTATCGTGTCCTCCCCCTCTCTTCGGACTTCGGACAGTCCCACTATGTCCCACCGTAACCTGCTCAGTTCTTCCTCGAGTTCCACTAACTTCTCTTCCGTCCGCAGTGTGCACGCGTTATATGTTGCCAGGGCCAAGGTCGTTCGGCGAGGGATCCACGCCGCCCGGGGATTCTTAGCACCCCTGGTCTCGGAGCCGGGTCGATTTTCGCCTGAATCTGCCCGGCCACCGGGGCCGCCGGGCACTTGGGGCCGATTTCTGTTTGTAGAATCCATAAGGGGGTACGGGCCGTCACCCACCACGCTGGCCCAGTGCGGGTTGGTGGGGATTTGGTTGCCAGAGCCTCGTTAGTAGTCCAGCAGGGTGCACCGCGAGCAGGAGAGGTTGGCTTGGGGCCCGAGAGATGTAATTTGGGCCCCCTTACACCCCGTCTCGTCCCGTCTGGCATAAACGTATAAAATACCACTTTCGTCAGGAAAATTTTACAGAAATAAATTGAGTCACTTTGTGTGGATAGTCCAATTTTTATTAATATTTCGAAAGAATATTTCAGAAAAAAGTTGTTGCACCTTGAAAAAATCACAAAATCGTACTGAGAGCGGCGCTTTTTTTTTTTTTTTTGTTGGACTATACGTTTACGGCCCCGGGGCCATCAAAACTACGCCTGTCGGCTTGGTGGGGAGCACGTGCTCACCCAGAAATATTTTATTGGTTGTTCAAACAACCAGCCCAATCACGCCCTTGGGGCGAGACTGGGCTTAGGAGTTGTTCTGGGAAGAACTGATCGGACTGAATCTACCCGGTACGTGCCGGTAATTGCCAAAGTGAGGCGTAAATGAGGGACCTCCGCGACCCCGCCGGCGGGGACGTCGGTTGCTTGAAGAGCTTGTGGAGTGTGATCTACTCGTAATGGCTGCAGTGGCGGCTTGGGTGATTTTGTCATCATCATCCGAAAGGACGTGTCTGGGACGGCGTTTGGAACGCGAGGTTGGATAGGGGTAGTAGTTGGACGCGGCAACTATTAGGGGATTTTTATGATGGGGAGCGTTGTCGAAGAAGCGACGGGACGCTTGTTTCATGTAATCTTTAATGGTGGGGAGACCTAAGTCGATGTGGAGGTTGGCGTTCCGCAGGTACAGGGGAGCCCCTGTTGCCCTGCGCATAAATCGGTTTTGGATGACCTGCAGCATATTGAGATGCGACTTAAATGTGTGAGCAAAGACTACGCTAGCGTAGGTCATGATTGGCCTTACGCAGGTAGTGTAGATTCTCACCTTATTCCTAAGGGAGAGTCGGCTCCGTTTGTTCAACATCGGATGTAATCTGCCCAAAACGAACGCCGCGCGGTTGCGGACCGTCTTTATGTGACTACGGAAGTTTAACCTGGAGTCGAGGGTGACTCCTAGGTATTTTGTCTCTTTTACCCAGGGGATGGGTCGGCCGAAAAGCTTTACAGCGGGGACGTCCAGCCGGTTAGAGCCCCTACGAAAGTGCACTGCTGCGCTTTTTTCAGGGTTGACCTCGATTCTCCATTTGCGGAACCAGCTCCCGAGGGAGTCTAGCGCGCTCTGGAGAGTGTCGACTAACTTGACATGGTTACGGTTGGATGCGTAAATGGCGGTATCATCAGCGAACATTGCAAGCTGAGATCCAGGTGATTTTGGGATATCGCTGGTGTACAGCGTGAAAAGAAGCGGGGACAGGACGGAGCCCTGAGGTACTCCTGCCTGTATGTGGTGAGGGGACGACAGAGTGCCTTCAACTCTATAGCGAAAACTGCGATTCGACAGAAAGTTTCGTACTAGAAGTACGAGACGATCAGGCACACCGAGCTGGTATAGCTTGTATATCAGCCCGTTGTGCCAGACCTTGTCGAAAGCTTTCGCTACATCGAGGAAGACTGCTCCTGTGGGGGTCTGTTTGCACGAAGCATTTAGCTTGTTAAGAGCGTGTTCGACAATGCGATGCACTTGTTGAACACAAGAATGTCGGTGCCGCGCTTTGACGCGCTATTTATAGACAGGCACGCGCCGCGCCGCCGCGCGCCAGCCGACCGGTACCTACCTACGGCCGCAAAGACGCTGGCGCCTATATTTTAAATCTGTAATATCTTCGAAAATATTCATCTAAATGACATGCTGTAAAGGGCTTTATTGTTCTATATTAACTGCAAAATTGGTTTAAGTTACTTAATTCGATAAGGATTGATGCTGTATTGCTTAAAATCGCTTCGTAAATAAGCCCGGAGGCAAAGGCGCTGTCCCTATATTTTAAATCTTTAATATCTTCGAAAATATTCATCTAAATGATATGCTGTAAAGGGCTTTATTGTTCTATAATAAATGCAAATTTTGTTTAAGTTACTTAATTCGATAAGGATTAATGCTGTATTGCTTAAAATCGCTTCGTAAATAAGCCATTATTTCTTGTGGAAAGTAAAGTGTAAAAAGTGGTTATTGTGGGTTATCCCTAAGAGGTACACATATACCACCACGGACTTTTTTGTAGACCTGTTTAAGATATACAATACTTCAGAACATTATTTTGATCTATCTCCTAGATTTCAGCCAGCGTTTGCAATGTAAGCCCAAAAAACTGTGTTTATTTACGACTTCACATCAGAAATCCTAAAATTATAAGTAGTTCTCTAATATATTAAGCATGTTATTATACATAAAAACCTTCCTCTTGAATCACTCTATCTTTTGAAAAAACCCTCATCAAGATCCGTTGGGTAGTTTCAAAGATATAAGCACACATACATACATACATACATACATACATACAGACGCGCGCGAAGTGACTTTGCTTTATACTATGTAGTGACTAAGTATTATGCTATGCGTCTTTCGGAGCAATAATTATGACTGTAATCATTATTCCAATAATACGACACGAGCACGAAGTAATACCATAGTATGTAGTAACTGTAACCAAAACACAACGATTACAACAAAGAAGTTGATAAAAGGAATCGGGGCACGACTTAAGCGTAACTTGTAACTAGTAAATTGCTTTTCTTTTCACGTAACTTTGAGTTACTAAGCAACACTAAACAGAAAATGTGTGGTGCGGTATATACATATATATTTATTATTGGTGATGTTGGTTATTTGAGTAGAGTAACGGTCACATTCAGAAGCCGCATGTTCAATATCAATATGCATTTATAACATACCTACGACAGACAGTACGACTGGAAAAAGATCCTTTTCACCTCTCTGGCTTGAAAAGAACTATTATGCTGCGTAAATTCAGTGGGCAAATGTCGTCATTACCCGTCGCTCGAAATTCGAATCACATTTCTCAACATATGGAGAAAAACAGTAGGGAAAAGTTATTTGTATTTCGTACATCTCATTTAAAACTAAAGTTTTCAAAAAATAGTTGCAATAGTGGTGGCGATATCCAAACGAAAACTTGTAAATATTGTCATTTCGTAGAAATTCTGAACGCACATTTTGTTTTTCTATTATATCTAGTCTAGTTAAAACCACATTTTTTTTTACAGGCAGATGTGAAAAATTGTGATCACATGAGAACAAATACATTTACGACTCGTGCTTTTGAATCTCTCACTGCGCTCAGGATTCAAAATTAGCACTCGCAAAAGGCAAATTTGCTATCTTACAAAAAACTTTAGATTGATAAAGTTACAAAGGCCGATGTAGGCGCTATTTTAAGCCACATCTGACTGCATGACGCACGTTAGTCATAGGCATCGTGCAAGTTGTTTTCCATCGCATAAATTATTTCCGATTGCCTCGTAGTTCGCACGTTTCTAGCACTCTCCCACTCTCTTACGGAAATATGCTTCTAATAAGAAATTGTTCGCTCGTCCGTTCGTTTTGTATCTCTACAAAAATAAGTTATCTACCAGAATAAGCGCGGTGCCGTAGAATTAAATCAAGGTAGAACAGTTGCATAGTTTATAGAAAGCAAGTGCAGCATCTAAAATAGCATCAGTTCGTTTCTTCGGAGTTTTAAAACTTTATATTTGAAATCTCTAGGAAACAACGTAAAAAATAATATTAATAAACATTTTAATAATAATAATAATATTAATAAACAAATTCGTTCGTATGCAAAGTAAGGGCGTTTACAAACAATTTAGTGATGCGAGATTTTCCGGAATGTCCACATTGAACATCACACTATTCAAAACGAGTTCGTGCTAAAACATAAACGACCCAAAAACTGTCAAACAGTTTAAATTTAGTTTCCGCTACACGTTTTCGAATTATTTTCCTTCCAGTGTGACTGCTATTGGTACAAAGCTTACGTAAAAAGTTTTTAATTTACGTAGAATATTCATAGTAATAATTGTAACGGGTTCTTACCGACGAATTCACTTTAAAATTAAAACAAAAGGTTTAAACATTTAACCAATCATTTTAACGGGCAAACCGCGATAGTTTAAAAATTTATGTCACATAGAATATGCAGTTCCATCAAGAAATTATAACACAAAGTGGAAAAGTTTATTTAAACGCGCGTTATAAACTTCTTAAATTAGATAATTGACGTAACCACTAGCAGTGGAGTCCACACTAGACATTGTTTAACTAGGCAACATGCACAAGTTTTGTTTGCCCGCAGACCGAGGGCGTTCATTAATGTGTGTGTACTCATTGCGGGCTGGTGGTCAGTGGTATTCTAAACCTGCGCCAAACTCTACAGGCTTTGAGCGCCTAATCACTAGAGGAGGCAAATCGGTGCTCGTTCAGCAAACAAGTTAGTGGCACTGGCATTGCCGGTCGACCATGACATTCCAGGCAGGGCCGCCGTACTACGCTTAAAAAGTTATGCCGATATTTCCGAAAGGCTATTTTTTTATAATTTAATTACTACCATATGTAGAACCTACCCTATCTATACCAAACTGGAAGTAACTGCAATGCAATACAAGTATGACAATTTGTCTGCTATAAAGGATTATTTACTACAACAAATAGATTAGCAAAATGTATACCCACAGATTGCCGTTCAAATAGCGATGAACTGAAGTTGCTTACTGAAATAGGAATTCTCAGATTTCCCTCTGTTTGTTTTCTAAACATGACGTGGTAATTGGGGCAAAGGGAACGCTCACGTACCTACAGTGCGTACAAAGCAACAGTAAACATTTTCATAAAAGCCGTCGAAACGCACCTTTCATCTAGATCTATTTTCTAAAGCTCGGTTTGAAGTATTTTGGCTGCGTATGCGTAGTCACACATACTGTTTGAGATATGCCACACTGCCTGCGTGTACTACAATGAATACGCAACGCAAGTAGTGTACGATCTCACAGTCCCATACATCACAACGTCAAGATATGCGGGTAAACAACCGCGTGACTAGGTACGTATACTAGCTGCATATGCAGGTGGTATGGTCTGTCTTTCGACGCGGTCTTTCAAGACACTAGTTTGACTCGCATTTGAATATAGCAGAGGGACAGACCACAAAATACGTTTTCTTTACTGTGGTTCGGTTTGCGACACTTAGATCGTAATTACCCTTTCCGTTTACGAGTCCCCGATTGAAAATTTAAGTAATGAGGCGTGTTTGCTCAATAACGTTATTAAAATATATATTTTTACGTTCAGTTTAACTAGATAAACGTAGGATTAAGATGCAATTATCATACTTAGTTAAGTAATTATAGTATTCACAATTCATAGAATGATTAATGCAATTCAAATATTGTTCGCCAAGTCAAGTTGTCGTTGGTTTTCTTTTAACTACTAAGATTTGAAAAAGTACAGAAAACATCAGCAAAAAACACTTAAAATGAATAAAACGCAGAATTCGGAATTTCTCAGTAAACACCACTTTCATTAAGAACACGAAAACAAACTTCCAAATGAACTTGTGAATGGGTTTTAGCAAACAACCTAAAAGGCTAAGAAATGAATTGTAGTATCCTAATGTCCTAAAAGTCTCATTAAAGTTTACCAACCTCTCTAGAATGAGTTATAATTCCTTTTTTAAGAAAAAGGGACTACCTACCTACGCAAATCTTTGAATAAATGACGTGGGGTCAAATCCTGTTGGGGTTACGTCAAAAAGTCTCAATTTAGCAAATCGACCTGAAAAGCTGAAAATCCGCATTAAGGTACTTCTTGACATCCTTATCAAAACTGGTGATGTCAAGTGTGTCAAGTGAAGGGAGATGGTGCCCGCTTGACACCATCTCCAGACTTTATTCGTACATTATTACGCTTACGCGTGTTTCTTCGCCGAGCCGTTACTGAGCAAATAAGTGTGAAAATATTCGCAATCATGACAAATCAAGGCACTACCTTGATAATTAATGAGCTTTTGTGCTTCCTACAATGTAAAACTAAACTGATGGACGAAGTTAGCCTACTGCAAATATGTGAGTCGAACTTTAGTGAGAGTGATATTGAGAGAGCTAGAGAGATCGTTTGCAAAACGGCTGGTGTACGAATGACAAGAAAAGGTGACGGTAAAATCAAGCGTTGCCTGCAGGATATTATAAAAATCCTTAAGGAAACGGAGCCGAACGAACTACCATCTTTCGTGGCAAAGGACCTACATCGGCTGCCTCCAGTGACTTTCGATTACATTGACGTAACGACCCTGCTAAAAGACATTTTAGCGCTGAAACAAGACGTACACCGTATTCAGTTTGACTACCTGAAAGCGGCTGACTTAGAGGAAATAAAAGAAAAGCTGGAACAGCCATCGACGTACCCTAACAAGGACAAAAAAAGGGGAGAAAACCTCACAAAACCAAAAACTACGCATAAAGTGGGTAGATCTCAAAAACCTCGCAAAGGAAAAGTATCGGACGCCGGAGCGGGAGGGCATAGCGACAAAGCTGGTGACGCACGCGCGGCCAACTCGGCCAGCCCCCCTCAGCCCCCCGTCGCCCCGCGCGGCGGACCCCCGCTCCCCGACACCCCGTGCGGCAGCCCACAGGTCTTGCTCCAGGTGCAACCGGGCGCTGAGCAGCCGCCTACCCCGCAGAGCGCACTAGCTGCTGTTTCAAACGCGAAGGACGGCACACACGCTCAACATACCAAGCGCGCGACGAGTAGCCCAGTTCGTGACTCGAACACGAACATTTTTATTGATACGATTACTGACTACAGCTTTACGACGGTGGTCAATAAAAAGAAAGCACACAGAAACCGAAAGAAACAAATCAAAAACAACAACAAACAAGGGAAGGCGACATTAACATCCAACAAAATCAAGATTGTGCCTAAACTGGCATATATTTACGCCTCCAGATTCGACCTTACGACCTCTGAACAAGACCTAAGGGACTTTATGCAAGAAAGTGGACACACAGTCGTAAATATTGAAAAGCTAACCTCCTATGCGGAGGCCTTATTGTCATCGTTCAAAATAACAATTGAACAGACGCAAATTGACATATTTTTAAGTGAAGATTTTTGGCCGACTGGTGTGGAATACAGACGCTTCACTCTTAGGAAGGCTTCCAACCCCCGTCTACAATTTAGACAAATCAAGCAAAATGAAGATTAGCCTTGTATCGTTTAATTGCAAATCTGTCAAGAGGTCATCTGACCATATAAGGGATCTATGTAGTGAACATCATGTTATATGTCTCCAAGAGACTTGGCTGTTGCCTGACGATCTGGAATATCTAAATCAGATACATCCAGATTTTACAGCTCATGGAATATCAGCAGTCGACACCTCGACTGGAACACAGAAAGGTCGTCCTTATGGTGGTGTTGCAGTACTGTGGCGGAAAACACTGTTTACTAATGTAAACATCATAGAAACCGGATCGACGCGCGTGGCGGCTGTGTGTATCAACGTGAGCAGTGAACGCAGCTTCATTGTAATGTCAGTATACATGCCTACCGAGGACAAGAACGATCTGCCCCTGCTTACGGATAACCTTGCCGTGATTAGTGCGGTCATTGAAAATAGTGCGATAGAATGTGTATTTGCGCTTGGTGATTATAATTCGGACATTACGCGTGTGAATAGTGTTTTCGGTCGCGAATTGCGTGAGTACTGCCTGGACCAGGATTTGACATGTGCGGATGTGGACCTAATTGGTATGTCTTCAAACACTTTTACCTTTACCAGTGACGCGCATGGTACGAACAGTTGGATAGACCACTGTATCACAACTTCTGCTGGACTAAATGTCATTAAGAACATTGAGGTTATGTATGATGTATACTGGTCAGACCACCAACCCTTAATAATTAACTGTGATATTGATGTTATAGTGCCAAAAATGGTTAATAAAACAAATCAAAAAGTTAACAGAGTTATATGGGGTAATAGAAGTAACGAACAGAAGATTAAGTATGCTGAGTTGTGTGATTCACTCTTGTACAAATGTAGCTGGTTGCCTTTACTCTGCAGTGGCTCATCATGTGCGAGTTCCGACCACCACAAGCTTATTGATAATAACTATACCAACATCACCAAATGTATAGCCCAAGCGGCAAGTGCAACCTACGTATACATAGGCACGAATACACTAAAAAATAGGCGAGTGATAGATTGGAACTATCATGTGAGAAAACACCATGTAGCGGCCAGAGAGTGCTTTCATATGTGGACCCTATATGGTCGCCCTCAACAGGGACCCTTGTATGATGACATGGTTAAAAGTCGTAGGATATTTAAGAACAAAATAAAATGGTGTCAAACTAATGAAACTAAGCTAAAAATGGATATCCTAGCCACACATAGGCAAAATAAAGATTTTGGGAATTTTTGGAAAGAAACTAATAAAATGACCCTCAAACCTAGCTTACCAATAACCGTTAATGGTAGTCAGGACCCAGCGGTTATTGCAAACATGTTTGTTAATAAATTTAACCCCCCAATGGAGTCTGTATGTGAGGAACATGGGGACCGTGGTGTGCCGGAGGGCTTGCCACGTGACACCAGCTCACTACATGTCACGCCTGACCAAATATTTAAATGTGTCAAAAATATGAAGCGTGGAAAGTCCCCGGGGCACGACGGGCTCAGTGTAGAACACCTTTTGTATGCCGGACCTTTGTTGTATGAAAAACTCGCATTATTTTACAATTCGTCCATTGATCATAATTACCTACCTAAAGATTTTATGAAAACTACTGTAATACCAATTATAAAAAACAGGACAGGTGATACCACTAGTCTCTCCAATTATCGTCCAATTTCGCTTGCCACAATCATGTCAAAAATTTTTGAAAGGCTGATAATTAAGCATCTAGATGAAAGCAATATACCCTTAAGTAGTGCCCAGTTTGGTTTTAGAAAGGGTCTGTCCACAGACTTGGCAATTTTTGCTCTCAAGAACACTGTAAAAAAGTACATCTCAAGAAGCACCTCAACTTATGCATGCTTTCTTGATTTAAGTCGTGCCTTTGATTCAATTAGTTACTCGTTACTTTGGGAAAAACTGCGCAATACAAAGGTACCGCCTGATATTGTAAACATATTGCAATACTGGTATGCAAATCAGCTGAACCATGTAAAGTGGGGTGGTGCCTTTTCCGATAGTTACAAGCTCTCCAGCGGGGTAAGGCAAGGCGGCCTGACCTCGACTGTGCTGTTTAACCTCTATGTCAATGAGTTGATTGAGGAACTGAGCAGTACCAGGGTCGGATGCAACATTGGTGGTGAATGCCTAAACAATCTAAGCTATGCAGATGACATGGTGCTGCTCAGTCCTTCAATCATTGGACTTAGAGAACTAATAGCTATATGTGAACGTTATGCAACTACGCATCAGTTAAAATACAATGTAACAAAAACAGAAGTCATGGTTTTTAAGTATGGCAAAGGTCCAGATACTATTCTTTCTGTTAAGCTTGATGGAACAACTTTGAAAGTTGTAAACAAATTTAAGTACCTAGGCCATGTAATTACCAATGATTTATCAGATGATCAAGATCTCGAAAGGCAAAGACGTAGCCTAGCCTGTAAAAGTAATATGCTAGCCAGGAGGTTCTGTCACAGTACAGACCAGGTCAAAGTGACCCTTTTCAAAGCGTACTGTCAGGCGCTCTACACCAGCCAGCTGTGGTATGAGTACACGAAGCGAGCGCACAACTCGCTTCGTGTACAATACAACAATGCTTTCAGAGCCATGCTTTGTCTGCCGTGGAGGTGTAGCGCGTCTGGCATGTTTGCTGAGAACAGGGTCAATGACTTCTATGCAATTATGCGCAGACAAAGAGCTGCTTTTCATGCAAGAATAATTAGAAGTGACAATAAAATTGTAATAGCTGTATTCCACACTGTGTATGAAAACAGTAAACAATTTATTTGTATATAAATAATTATAAATAATGTTTCAACATTATGTTTTGGGTTGCATTGCATGTTTTGAATTGAATTCTTAAATTTGACTTAAAATTGACTTATTTCTTAATTTAATTGATTAATTTATTTATTTATATATTCTGACTGTAAATGTAAATGTATAAATAAATAAATGAATATAATATTATGTAAAATAACATAAATGTAAATGTAATTTTTATTTTTATTTTTATATGGGTTACTGCCTGAAATAAAGACTATTTAATTTAATTTAATTTTAATTTAATTATGAGGTACCTTCATGCCGATTTTCAGGTTTCTATCTTGATGTGTAAAGTTGAGGACGCTAACCTCCCCGCTACTTCCCAAGTTGGCTTTAGAACTGCGAAAACTAGTAATAAAGATTAACAATAGTGTGCTGCACGCTACTAATTAAGATTACGGCGTCATGTTAGTCAATTTAACTGGACTTACGGCAAATGCTGGATTGATTCATTAAATTTTATCGACACGCTCAAATAATACTAAAGTTTTGTTTTGTGCTAAAGCTTAGAATAGCATCACCCCAATTTGTTCCTAAGAATGTCGTAAGAGTCAACTAAAGGACTCGAGGGTTTCATGTGCGTCTGTTTTGGGATGCTAAGTAGTGACACACAGTATTTTTGAAAAAAACCTTAAATATTAATTTTTTCGTTAGACAACTGTTTTTTCGGCCTTTAGCACTTTGTCATCACGTAAGGCGAATCGCACACTTGACACACGACGGAGCACTAAAACAACGCAGCGGTCTGTTGCGATATTTTAGCGCTCCGTGGTGCGTCAACTTTGAGATCCACCTAAGCGTTATATGTGTATGTATGTTTTTGGTTAAATATTACTCTTTGAGTCTAGTTGTCATCTTATGAAAAAAACTTAATGAATAAAGCCGCATCAAAAGGTTAGCTAACACCCAGTTAGCTAGGTGATACATAACAAAGACGAGCCTATGAAAGTAAATGAAGCGCTTGTTAACGCTAATGAACAAGAATAAACTTTTAGTATTATTATTATAATTTATACAGGGTGTAAGTAAATGAACTACAAATATTCAAGGAGTGAACCAGTCCATGAAAGTGTAGGAACAGTCTAAGGAACAATGCAGGTCGAAATATGAAAAAAAATGTGTATTTCCCATATTCAATAAATCAGATGTCTCAGACAGCAGATGTCGCTGTTAGTTTTCCTAAAACGCGATTTGGCTCAATAGCGCCACCTTTTTCAAAAATATGCGAAAACGCGTGATCCCATACAAAGTTTCATCCGAATCTATTCAGCCGTTTTAGCGCCAAGTCCTAAAAAAGACCCGCCTTTATAATATTATTAGGATATTAGAATTAGAATGTCCCAGCCGGCAGGGGAAATTTGTGACGGAGGTCCTTTTTTCAAATTTCGATCTAAGTTCTTCGGGGATAGTTGTTCAGTTTTGTGACCTAACCCCCTTAAAATTAGCACAGCCTGTTTAAAGGAACGCCCTACTATTAATACGTGGAGTACGTAGAAGGCCTGTACAATACGTGGAAGGACGGACCTTTTGTTTGAGTCTTGTTGGTATAAATGATAGGTTGTTTGTAATTATTACTATAGGGATCAACGGCATTTGTGAGATAGATGACACGAATATCTAAAACTAATTAAAGTAATTTTGGAAAAAAACCGAGAATACGAAAGTAGGAATCATTACTCAAGACAGTGTAATTCACTTTTCGAGATTGAACTGTTACTCTGAATTTCACCTTATTTAATTTGAAGGGACTGCATACCAATTCGTAAAGCTTAAATTGGGCAAGTCAGTTTTTAAAAAAACGAACCACGAACATTTTCATATTTTTTTTTTAAGTCAGCGGAGTCATCTGGTCGTGCCACTAGCGACTACTCCGTTTGTGTTAGAGTGAGACACTATAGGTAGAGCGAGACAGTCACCTGTCCTCAGCGTCGAGTTGGAGCAGCAGCTTGCGGAGCGCGGCGGTGCTCACGGAGTCCCACGGCCCGAAGTCAGCGGAGTCACCTACTCTCCGCTTGTGTTAGAGTGAGACACTATAGGTAGAGCGAGACAGTCACCTGTCCTCAGCGTCGAGTTGAAGCAGCAGCTTGCGGAGCGCGGCGGTGCTCACGGAGTCCCACGGCCCGAAGTCGGCGAAGTCATCTACTCTGCGCTTGTGTTAGAGTGAGACACTACAGGTAGAGCGAGACAGTCACCTGTCCTCAGCGTCGAGTTGGAGCAGCAGCTTGCGGAGCGCGGCGGTGCTCACGGAGTCCCACGGCCCGAAGTCGGCGGAGTCATCTGCTCTGCGCTTGTGTTAGAGTGAGACACTACAGGTAGAGCGAGACAATCACCTGTCCTCAGCGTCGAGTTGAAGCAGCAGCTTGCGGAGCGCGGCGGTGCTCACGGAGTCCCACGGCCCGAAGTCGGCGGAGTCATCTACTCTGCGCTTGTGTTAGAGTGAGACACTACAGGTAGAGCGAGACAGTCACCTGTCCTCAGCGGCGAGTTGGAGCAGCAGCTTGCGGAGCGCGGCGGTGCTCACGGAGTCCCACGGCCCGAAGTCGGCGGAGTCATCTGGTCGCGCCACTAGCGAATTCTCCGCTTGTTCTTCATCAGGTTCCTACAAAAACACAGTTCTTGAGCAATTTTTTTGCAATTTCAGTTGAAAAAATCCACCTAGATAGTGAGTTGGCAACTGTGGCTAGTCTAAACAACAGTTCGATCTTCATTACAGAACATTGTTTGCTTCCCTCTCATTCTATTTCATTAATAAAATTTCGAAAACTGACTCATCCAAAAACCGTAAATCGCTTACAACATTCTATTTCTATTCTTTTTGTGGAGATATATTATTATTTTTATATTATTTATCATCAACTTAACAAAAACTTTGTTTGTTATTACGAGTACACGTCAAACATTTTGAAATAGCTCAATCGGTTTTATACTCGTATCTCGAAAATCTAAAACAAAGTAAAAAAATATTAACCTATCGGCGTAGGTATATTTTAAAATGAAGGTCCCAGCTATAATAGCATTTTTTTACAGTAAAAAGGTGATTAAGTCCATTTTACGGATTTAATGAACTTTTGTAAGTCCCCGGTCTTGCACCTCCCTAAATTAACATATCCCAGTTGTAATTACTGTGCTATTTTTGTAAAGGTTACTGAAAACGAAACATCAAGTTATATTAAAACCAGGGTTCGAAGATAAGGTGTAAGAATATTAGCTGCAAACATTTGAAGAGGTGAATTAGCCCATGAAACTGAACAACTTTCCCCAAGAAACATAGGTCGATATATGAGAAAATTTTGAACCTCCCATACAAATTGACTTGGTAATTTTGTACGGGAGTTCCAAATTATTTTTTCATATTTCGACCTATGCTCCTTCGGGAAAGTTGTTTAGTTTCATGGGCTGGTTCATCCCTTAAAATATTTGCAGTTAATTTTTTTACACCCTGTATTATTTTGGATGTTTTGATATTTATTATAAACTAATGGGGGCCCCCGACTCCGCCCGCGTGGAAGTTGGTTTTAATCCCGTAGCATTCCAAAGGAAAAAAAAATCGGTATAACAACTGTGGTAATCCAAGTTACCCTACCAGCGTGCCAAATTTCGTGAAAATCATTTCAGCAGTTTCAGCGTGAAGGAGTAACAATAAAAAAAAACATACAAACTTCCGCATTTATAATATTAGTAGGATAGCGTATATTTTCGAACCTTGACAAAAACAAATAAATAAATATAAATAAAAATACCTATAAAATGTTTTGAAACAGACTGAACTGCAATTATCCACAAAGTATATAACAATAATTTTAATGCTAAGCTAAGCTTTATCTAATTTAAGCACAGATACATTATTCTGTATGTGAATTGATCGTTTAATTTTAATGAAGCTCTAACTTTTACAATATTGTACGTATGAAAGTGAGTGTAACCTATTTTGTAACCGGGTGTATGCTGAAAAAGGTACTTTTACGAATGTTTAGTATTTTGCTATCACTCTTTTTCAATCTATAAATTTTTATATCAATACGTGTATACTGTATTCTAGTGTCAGTCATACAATTATATGAACTCGATAACCGCAAGGTGCCTAAGAGGCTGGACCTTCCAGTACTTACGGTTTATGTAAGATGATTCGCACACTTAACGCATAACGGAGCGCTAAAATAATGCATCCGTAACGCAGCGGTCTGTCAGATCCATACTATAAAATCCCCATGCTAAAACCACTTAACCGCTGTCGACGGATGCGTTACGGCTGCGTTATTATGACGGATGCGGAATCGTCAACAGCGGTTTTAGTATGGAGATTGATGTTCCTAGTATGGATCTGACAGGCCCCTGCGTTACGGATGCGTTATTTTAGCGGAGCGTTGTGCGTTAAGAGTGTGATCCGCCTAACGGTGCGTGCACGAAACAGACCGCGGGGGCGCTGTTATAGAACTCCATTCAACCTAATTCACACACACATATGTATATATCATATGAACCCAATAGCTGTCACCTGCTGAATTTAGGTCTATCCCAATAATTAAATCCCTCAAAAACATTAATATATAAAAAATTCCAAGTCTTGCTACTGAGCTGTTCAACCGTAAAAAGGTATGAGATCCATTTGAAACCAAGTCGGCTATCGATTTGTTCATTCGCCACTTAAGAGATCTATCTTAATTAATTACGTAATTAGTTAATAAGCATTATTTTATAGTCACCATATCAATATTTTCAATATATTTTAATGTTTACAATAAATTGAATGACTTAGCCATCGCACTAGAACAGAAGGTTAACGTGTAATACATATTAAAATTAATACATTCAGTGCGATTGCCAACTCATTCAATTTATTGTAAACATTAAAATATATTGAAAATATTGATATGGTCACTGTAAAATAATGCTTATTAACTAATTACGTAATTAATTAAGATAGATCTCTTAAGTGGGGAATGAACAAATCGATAGCCGACTTGGTTTCAAATGGATCTCATACCTTTTTACGGTTGAACAGCTCAGTAGCGAGACTTGGAATTTTTTATATATTAATGTTTTTGAGGGGATCTCATCACTTTTTGTAGGTAGTCTTCCTTTTTTTCTTTTGCGGCTCTATTTCTTGAGCCTCAGCCACGGTTTTTCTCATAGCCCACTCTCTATCTTTATGTGGTTTTCTCGGAATCTTTGTAGTAATGATTTTTGTCAAGTCTGGACGGTAAATGCTTCTTAGTCTTTCTATTGTATTCACAAATTGCAGATTCTTGCGCTTTAATATTTCCAAAGTCTATGTTTATAAAATGTAAGCCGCCCAGACTTGTTACTCTTGATAGTGCTACATAAGCTTGACCAGATGTAAATACAGCTGAACCTATATCCATCAGCGCATTATTCAGACTGAGGCCTTGACTTTTATGTATAGTTATAGCATAGGCTATACATATTGGAAACTGTTCGCGATGGACATTAAAATAGCGATAGCGTGTTTTAGAAACTAACAGCGACATCTGTGATTATTTTGCTGGACCAAAACAAAGTATTTTAGGAGCGACAGCAAAATATAACTTGGTAAACAGTACATTTCTATGGAATTACAAAGTTATTTATGCTATCGGTTTATCTAGAAAACTGCATTGAAATTGCTAGATTTTTAAGTTTTTCCTTGATTTATACACTAAACCCAAATTATATTCCAAATTAGAAGTCTCTATGTCTGCTAGAAGTGCCTTAGAATTTTGATGATCGGTCAGTGAGTGAGTCAGTGACAAAATTAAGAACTTTGACTAGCTATAATTCCTAAACCACTGGTTCAAAGTGAACGAAATTTGAAATATACTGTATCTACAGGGCTTTTGATTGATTCCTGAAGTTTCAAGTCTTTTGTTTTATCCACAAGAAAGTTATAAGGTGTTGAAAATGGCCTGAACCGCTTCGAGAAAAGGATGGTACGGCTGTGCCGCTTTCTAGCTCGACTTGGCGGGGGCACTGCCGTGCCCCCAGATTAAATTGGAACCTACTTACTGACACGAATTTTATTTTATAGGACTTTGTATTTTGAACGAAATATTAGTTTTTAATGCATGACTTAGCTGCTACTTAGTACTATTGATCTAAGAATTCAATGGACCATAAAACGGTGCAGAGTGGATGTAATTTGATATCATCCATTTACGAATATGGATCTTTTACCTCGTGTAAGAGGCTGTGGAACGCATAAAACACGAACACGCACCGCTTAGGCAAATCAGCCGGAAAAAGTGTTTGTTATTCAAAATAGTCGTAAGTAATCCCACAGAGTCGGGTTTCAAGTACGAATTCAGGAAAATATTTGAATACTACGTGTTCAGAATGACATTGTTCCCACATGGATAGACAAGTTAATTTGGCAAATAGATTCTGAAAGAAGAATGATGTGGGTTGCTCTATTTTTATCAGACCGCGTCCTATCTTCATAACAAATGATTTTTCTGTTGTAGGGGAGGTCCATATTATACTACTTTAGATGTCTAGGTTACGCGTCGATAGATTTTACTCTCACAAAAACTTACAAAAATGCTCTAGGGGGATTGAAGGGTGCCTGAAATCTCACGTGAATATAAAGTGTAAAAATATTAGCTGCAAATATTTTAAGGGGTGAACCAGTCTATGAAACTGAACAACTTTCCCCAAGGAACACGGGTCGAAATATGAAAAAAATTTTGGCCCTCCCATACAGTTGACTCGCATAACTGCTACATTTTGTATGGGAGGTCCAAATTATTTTTTATTATTTCGATATATGTTTCTTGGGAAAAGTTGTTCAGATTCATGGCTGGTTCACCTCTTAAAATATTTGCGGCTATTTTTTTTACACCCTGTATGTTTCCAAAAACTGTAACAAGTAAGCAAAAAACAAAAAATGTTTTCATGCAGTTTTGCATAGATTTTTTATGACTGGCAACTCTAAAGATCAAAATAAAATAGAACTTCTTATTTACTGACCACTGGTGCCGCCGAAGCTGTCAGAAGCAGGAGTGCGACTGTGCCCATTACCAACGCTCCACTGCTGTATGCTGCCGGTCTCATTGTGCTGGCTTTTAGATCTGCAACAAAAAAAAACTATGCTGTTTCGAACATTTCAATCTACAACCTACCAAACATTTAGGCGAGGAACACACTTGACACACGACGGAGCCCAAATACGCAGCGGTCTGTAAGATCCATACTAGAAACGTCACTCCCCATACTAAAACCGCACCTGACGGACGACGCTGCGATAGCGCTGCGTCGACAGCGGTTGAGTTGAGCGGCCTTACTGGATCTAACAGACCTCTGCGATGTTTTAGCACTCCGTCGTGTGTTAAGTGTGCGATCCGCCTTAGAAGGAGCTAAATCAAAATTTATCAGATTTAGCTTGTGTATTAAAGCAACCACTTTACATAAACTACATACTCTTTTTGTTTGAGTAGTCTGGCTAAATAAACTAAGCTTAAGAATCCATTTTAGAATTTTCTTTAACCTGGTGATATTTACTTAGGACTTGAATGCCTACCTACTTACTTGTTACGAAAAGCTCACCTCGTGTTACCAATTCGTAGCGTCACATTGACTGAGTTCTTAACGGGTTAAAACCAAAGTGTAGTGCAAATAAGACAATTAAAAGATCCGAAAATCATTCATTTGTTTTTTTTAGTAACAGGTTTTATGTGAGAAGATGGGCTGAGGCTGATTGAGGGGCAACTTTGGACCAGAGTAGCCCGGGACAGAAGTGTATGGAAAAGGTTGGACGAGACATTTGTCGAAATTGCATGTAGAAAGTGCTGAAAGCTATTATTAACCTTAACATTGGACAATGAAAAGGAACTAATCCAAATAGATGGATACACTTTTGCCGCATCATTCAACCGTCGTCAACATATACATGGTGGCGTTGCCATTCTTCTACCTGAGAATATAAAATACAAGGAACGAAACGACATAACATCATTATCAATAGAATTTGTAGTGGAATGTTGTGCGATCCAAATAACAAACCCAAATATACTTCTAATAAGCTTGTACAGATCAGATCGACCAATAGATGCTTTTTCAACTTTTTTGGAGAAACTCCTTATAAAAATAGGCCCAAGCACTCACAAAAATCACATAATAATAGCCGGTGATTTTAACATTAATGAAAAAACTAAACCAGCGCAACATAGAAAATTAAAAAATATGTTCTTAGAATATAATCTGCATCAAATAGTTAAAACAGATACGAGAGTCACAAAAAGCACATCATCATGTATTGATTTTCTATTCACAAATTCAAATAATTATAATATATCAGTAAATGACATCGGTATATCTGATCATAAAAGTTTAATTAATAGCTTTGATATAAACAACATGGAACCTCGTAAACAAAAATTTACCTTCAAAAGATGTTATTCCGAAAAAAACATAAATTTATTTAAAACTCTGGTAAAGACGTTATGCTGGGACAAAATAATAAATAAGCAAAACAATATTAATATTAACTATAACAAATTTGCAAGTAGTCTGCGAACGATTTTGGATAAACGTATACCAAAAAAACGCCTCAAAGTGAAGGGAAAACGAAACAGTAACTGGATGACGAAAGGCCTAAAAAAGTCTTGTACTCATAAAAGATTACTAAAAATACTAGTTAATCAATGTGATAGCAGTATACTTAAATTACATTACAAAACCTACACAAAGATTTTGAAAAAGATTGTAAAATCCTCAAAAAGACGTAATAATTCTAAAAAGATGCAAAATCAAATAACAAAATGAAGTGCATGTGGAATATTATTAACGATGTTACCGGAAAACGACCAAAACGCAAATTTGAGAACCTTACGTTGACCACTTCAGGAGCAAAATCGGATAATCCTTTACATAATGCAAACATATTAAACGAATACTTTGCATCAGTAGGAAACCCAGTAAACTCAACATCGCGTATGATGCAAGGTCAACAACAGATAGGACAGCAAATTAGTTGCGTAGCTAACTCACTGTTTCTTCATCCTGCCACTGAACAAGAAGTGCAAATGGCCATACGCGAACTACCTAATAAATTCAGCTACGGCATAGATGAAATCCCTTCAGTACTATTAAAAGCCTGTAGTGAAGAATTACTTTCCCCTCTAGTAACGTTAGTTAACCAATCTTTTGACGAAGAGACGTTTCCGGAAAATCTTAAAATAGCTAAAATAAGACCAATACTTAAAAAAGGCGGAAAATCAGATGATATTACGCAATACAGACCCGTAGCTTTACTTCCCATCACGTCAAAAATAATAGAAAAAGTAATGGCAAAACGAATTTATAGTTTCTTTGAAAAATATAAACTTCTTCATCCAAACCAACATGGCTTTAGAAGAAATCGCTCCACCATACATGCAGTTTACGAGTTCATTCAGGAAACGTACAACATAATCCGTGACAAATCATACGGCGTGGGCATATTGCTAGATATGACAAAAGCCTACGATAAAGTGCGTCACCCAATCCTGCTGAACAAACTTAACAGCTTAGGAATACGCGGTAAAGTATTAAATTGGTTTAGATCTTATCTTGCGAACAGACAACAATTTGTGGAATTGGAACACTATGATGAAGTCACTGGAGAAGTAGGTAGAGTACATTCCAACATAGCGATCACAAACTGGTCAATTCCACAGGGTAGCGTGTTGGGATGTATTCTTTTTTTGGCATATATAAATGACTTGCGAAAGACAGTCAATACGCTGTGTGTCTTGTTCGCGGATGATGTCTCCTTGCTTTTTAAATGTAAAGATGATATTGAAAGTATCGATAATGTAACGCAAACATTTCTAAAAGTAAAATCCTGTTTAGCGGAAAACAATTTGCAAGTAAACGAAAAAAAGACCAAATTAATCCAGTTCCGGCCATACCAGAAAAAACCGATTGACCTACAACAAGTAAGATCCACTCTCAATATCCAAGAAGTAAATGAATTTACATTATTAAGAATAAACATAGACTCTTTTCTGAACTGGAAGAGTAATATAAACAAAATTAAAGCCAAATTGTCGCAGTTTATATACGCCATATCAATACTAAAACAAAATACAAGTTACGAAACCACCTTAACAGCATATTATGCTTACGCCTTCTCATGGATGAGATACGGCATTCTACTATGGGGAGATAGTACAGATGCAGAAGAAATATTTTTACAACAAAAAAAGTGTATACGAATATTATTCAATTTAGGCCCAAAAACAAGTTGTCAACCTTATTTTATAAATAATGGTATTCTTACACTTCCGTCAATATACATCCTCGAAACCGCAATATTCGTAAGAAAAAACATTGAAAAATTTGAATGGTGCAAAAGGGCAAGACGTAGGGATAAGCTACCAGCACCAAAGATGAAAATATATAAAGCTAGTCCATATTATCGCGCAATTACCATCTACAATGCATTACCTAAAGATATAAAAGATGAAACAAAACCCAAACTATTTCAAAGTAAAATTAAACAATTTCTAGTTCCAAAAGGATACTATACCGTAGATGAATTTTTAAATGACAAAAATAAATAAATTAATCTTACTTAAAAACAAATTAATAAATATATTTTAATAATAATTAATAAATAATAAAATACCTATCTTCTATTAATATAAAATAATAATTGAATTACGTCATGTTTCTCCTTAAAGTTATTTATATTCAATTGAAATTAGTTTAAGCATTTCTATAATTTGTGTGTATTTATTGTGAAATTGTTACTAATTTATTTTTTGATTTTATGCTAATTGTGTTTATTTTGTAATTAATTTTATAATTTAAGAAAACACTAATTTGCAACACCCTTACAGGGTTCATGTACCCACTAACATTAGAACCATAAGATCGTAATATCCATTGTACATGAAAGCGAAATAAACAATCTAAATCATTAACAGCCACAGCAGTCCACTGCTAGAACTGGGCCTGCCAGTAAAGGCGGATCATCTAAAACATCGCAGCGGTCTGTCAGATCCATACTAGAAACGTCACACCCCATACTGAAACCGCATTCGACGGACGACACTACGATAGCACTGCTTCGACAGCGGTTGAGCGGTTTTAGTATGGAGATTGACATTTCTAATATGGATCTGACAGACCGCTGCGATATTTTAGCGCATCGTCGTGCGTCAAGTGTGTGATCCACCAACGCTGACTCGAAAGCTATATTACGTGAATATATTTCAATACGTGATTACCAAAGCAACATATTGCAATAAGTCTGTCTCCCGTGTCGAGATTGCCGGAGCTGCTGTGGACATTCGCTCGTTTTATTTCTCAAAACGACCGAGTAGCGAAGCGACCAACGTGTCAATTACACGGCAACACACGTTAATTTTCTTCTGCATGAAATAAAAGGTTGTGTTTATTTTGAAATAGAATGTCAACGTGTGGGAGGTTCGTTGATGACGGTATATCGATTCGCAACTGAGTTTTCTGTAACTTAAGAGCTTTGTTTTGAGGTAGGGGTCTCTTTACATACGAATCAGTGCGACTGTTCAAATCTGGCAATTAACGATTGTATATATTTTCTATTACTTGTATTGTGGAACAAAATATAACATCAAACATTTATCGCTTAAGTTTTTATTTATATTAATAAGTCATCGTGATTTTTTATAATTTTACACCATTTCCGTAGATTTTTTGCTGTCATAGGCGGATCGCACACTAACGCACAACGGAGCTAAAATAACCAATCCATAACGCAGCGACCTGTCAGATCCATACTACAAAAGTCAATGCAGACGCAACGCAGACGTAACGCATCCGTCGACAGCAGTTGAGCGGTTTTAGTATGGATCTGAAAGACCGCTGCGTTACGGATGCGTTAGTTTGGCGCTCCATTGTGCGTTAAATGTGCGATCTGCCATATGTACCACCTAGTCGACGATCGACCCAATGGACCCTCGAGTAAGAATATGAACATGAAGGAATTTTAAAATATATTATTAGATAGGTTTACGTCCGTACTTTACGAAAAATATCATCATTACTATTATGCAAACTGTTATGATGAGGTCACTCTAATGTCAGCCCCACCAAACCAATAAAATAATATATTTTTATTATACTAGGGTTAATCATATTTGAGAAATAGAGTTGATAACCGAGAACAGGATGGTATTTTACCGCAGTAAAAAGAGCATTTTCCCGTAGTAATTTAAAAGTAACTTTCTAACGGTAAAAGATTCTGCTACATATTACGACACCCACTGGTTGGATCGGGGTGATGCTATTCCAAGCCACACGACATAGAACAGCATGATGCCAAAGCCAATGAGATAAATATTGATTTGTTTGTCTGTTATAACTTGATTTGGCATGTTTTATTAATATACATAAGTGGACGTTAAGTTCCGTTAAGTTCAAACACCGAAAGGACGGAATCAATATGATTTTCTGACTTTTATTTGATTAAAAGCTAAGAGGGCTATCGTACCGGTGTGATAAAAGAGATAGATCGACTTTACTTATTCATATGTGATAGACGAAAGTAAAAACTTAGGATCCTAGTACATTTGCAGTAAAATTTCTCGACCAACGTGTAATCTATTTTCCTAATGGTATTGAATGTAAAAAGGTGGTCCCTTTTTATGTACCTATGGAAACTGTCCCAGGGGGGTTCCTATCACAAAAACACACCAATTGGCTCGTGGATTCTGGGCCTTGACATATAATTGGATAAATACAATCTCGTGTAACATTTTGCTTCCGTCACAGGGTTATTGTGTACAGTTATAGACATTACTTTTTCCAAAAATATCTGGGATTCATCGACAAAAGTAGATAGTTTACCCTGGAAGAATAAAACCTCAAAATGTCAGTAGATACTTGCATTACAATTTCTGAATTGTCTAAGGCTCTCATTTATAAACTGCACTCAACTCTGATTTCGTACTTGAGTGTGGCTTTGAGATGTTGTTAGTATTGATAGGCATTTGTCAAAATTGCTCTTGAGGTCGATCTCAGAGTTGAGTGTGATTTATAAATAGGGACCTAGATAAGAACAGCGCTTATGCTTAGGAAACTGTAGAGCAAGGCCGACCAACCCCCGGCCCGCGGGCTAGAAGCATCGAGCACCACAAGGCATTTCAATTGATCTGACACTCACTAGTCAGAAGCTTCGGTGTGATTAGTCAGTTAGAAGGAATAAACACAGATCTCAACCCTTTCATGTGAAAGTCAAAGGGTATTTGCCGAAGACCTCTGTTGGTTAGTATAGTCTGTAAGTTTAGGTACTTATCTTTTTGTAAACAAACTTTGTATGAAACTGACAGTTCAGAAGTGTCACTTTCGTACAAAGTTTGTTTACAAAAAGATAAGTACCTAAACTTACAGACTATAGCATTGTTTCAAAGTACAAATTCAAGAAAAATGTTGACACAAAGGTGTAGAGAAAATCTATGTCGCCGTACGTAGTAGTAGCCGTATATAGTAGTTACAGCCTTATTCTACATGTTTACAGACTTAAGAAAGACTTTTTTATTTAATAGCTTAAGAATAGCGCACAAAAAAACAACCGCTCTTTCGAGGGCAATTTTAAATTAAACAACAAAAACTAACTATAAATACTTATACCTATTTTAAAGAGGAAACACGTTGTAGCCTTTGATCGGTTTTTTATTAAAACAATGTCGGGTACTGTTAGCAGTAACCGGTGAGAATCTTAATCGAATGTCTTGTCTAGTAAAACAGAAGCTGCGTGAATCTCGGATTAATATGCAAAAGCGATCAAGCTGAAGGGATTGTCTGTGTAGCGGCCATCGCTCAGTCTCGCCTTCGCCTTATTAGCGGCTAACGAATGGCGGGTAGCCGACGGAGCGCTAAAATATAGCAGCGGTCTGTCAGATCCATACTAGAAATGTCACGTCCCATGCCCATACTAAAACCGCACTCGACGGACGACACTGCGATAGCGCTGCGTCGACAGCGGTTGAGATGTTTTAGTATGGGGATTGACATTTCTAGTATGGATCTGACAGACCGCTGCGATGGTTTAGCGCTCCGTCGTGCGTCAAGTGTGCGATCCGCCTTAGGCGGTGAACACGCGAACCGCATGATTTAAAGGTGTTTTTCCGGATCAGGTTTGCACTACAAGAGTTTAGGATAATCCATAGGAAACCTTAATGCGACATGCACATCCGTCGTTCGCCACATCAAGCTACCATAACTTATCAATTGTATGGTGCCTTGCGCTTTCATGTTATGAATTTTTCATAGAATAAAAAAAAGCCACAGAAGTACAGAAAGTTTCATTATCAACTATTTTTAACGCCAACATGACAAAATTAGCTCTACAATTTTAATATTAGCTGGCATGAGTACGTGCACGGGTTTTGAATGTTTTCTATTTGTGATTTATTCTAAAAGAGAAAAGCTAGTTTAATCGAAAAAGTTGAATGTTCTATTGCATTCTATATATTTGTGACCAGAGTATTTTGGTAACAATCAGATCTATTCCGGGCAAGAATACATACCTACAGTAATTTCTTCTATTGATGTAAAAAAAAAAAAAAACTGTGATACCTTTCACCAAAACTAATGAATGAAGCACGGTCAATCCACATCCACGGGCATCCTTTGAAAGGTATATTTTCTAAGTAAACCTGGTTATTGAATGTGTGAAAGGGGAATGGGATAATCCGACTTTTGGACGCTGATAAGTGAGCGACATCCATTGGAAAGCCGCATTATCATTGTAATTTGTCGTTGACACCGAAGACGATTACTGACGCGTAAAAGAAGGCGCTCAAAGCAACACACAAGGTTAAAGAAAAAACATGACAACTATTTTCTTATAAGGTTAAGGACCTACACCTCCCTTTTTTTCATCAAGTGAATATAAAACTATTGGTTTAAAGTTACCAGGAAATTCATTTTGATGAGGATAAATGTCACCCAAATTTTATTTCTCAGTCATGAAAAGTGGCTGTTTTTGTCGGACCGTTGAAAATTCCTCCAAAAAAACCGAGATAAACGCAACACTTTTTTCCGTGCGGTGTGGGGGCGTACCGGAAATTAGGTAGAGCAGGTTTAAAAATGGTTCTGCAACGTTGTTTACAAAAAGTCCGTTGAGGAAACGAGTAGGAGAAGCAGTAGCGGAACTAACCATCGTTGGTCCGGAATTTTAGACAAGCAGAGAGGTGCCAACTTAGAATACCACCATATTTTTACCCGAGAGTATCGGAAAGGACGATTTAGGGTTGAATCGAGGGGACCACCGTTCCTTGTGAACATCTACAATATCTTACACTGCACTTGCCAATCCACATGCCAAGTGCGATGAGTATGGCCAAAATTCCTTATGAGGATGCTGCCCGAAAAAAGCTGAAAAAAATTGGGCAATCATTGATGTTCTAATCTAGCATGATTGTAGAACAGCAAGGTCTGTTTGGAATACATACTTACCCAATAGGAAACTTAGGTTTCGATATTTTATGCACTTTTCGTTTAAAAAAGGCAAAGAAGCACCAAAAAATGTCCCTTTGCCACATACACACTCAATGTTAGTGTTTGGTGAAAGTGTTACCTCTATTTGTGGCAATAAATGATTTATCTATCTTATATAACTATCTATCTATAAGGGGTTAATATCACAGAAACATCTAATTAAAGTAGAACCACAATAGCAGTTTTTACATGTTTTTTTTCTACAAAGGTTCACAACCCGCATTGTGCCTCGTCGCCATCCTATTAGTTATTCAAAAAACCGGAAATTAGGTATGTACCGAACGCCCATTGTAACACTTACTGCAACTAAGTTTAAAAAATACACAAACATTACATATAGGGTGTTAGGACAAGTACTAACTTCCTTTCAAGGAGTGAACCAGCCCTTGAAACTGAACAACTTTTCCCAAGAAACATAGGTTTTCGACCTTTTCCTAACACCTTGTATAGGTCTTTCAGTTTTTTAAAGATTTTTTATTATAAGGATCTCTAGCTAAATTATAAAATAACGACATAACTACTTATTACAATTTATCGTGACATGAAACATTTTTTTTTTTTTTTGCGCCTATTTAATAACTTCCTGCGCCAACAATAAACCAATGAGAAAAAGCAAATATCACCCGGGGAAAGTCTTTACAATTAACATCATTTTTTATTTATTAAATAAAATAAATAACTTATGTACCTACTTACTTATTTATGAATATGTTGTAAACGAAAATCCTACTTTACTGCTGCTTCATCTGTACCTGCTTAAAAAGTTCCTATCAGTATTTAAAAAAACTCTATGAATGTACAGTTAAGAACAGTCGTTTTAGGATTAACAAGATAATTTATTCAAATTTTCACATTAACAATTATTAGCGAGGATTATTGCTGGAAGCTGCTCAGTGATTAATTATAGCAATAAATCTTAAAATATTCCATTGCCGTAATTAAACGTGTTTTAGAGATAACAGTGTACCTGATAGGTAAGCCCATAGCTTCTTCTGCTGTAGGTTAGATAAAGATATGTTAAATTTTAACATACCTGCATAATATTGTGTATTTGGTCTAGATTTTAATGTATGAGAAACACAGCAATGTTTATAGTTGTTGTGTTATACCTAATGGGGTAATAATCTGTTGCGATTGTGCATAATAACAATATGTAATAATAGAAAACAATTAAAAAAATATATATAGCCATCCTACGAATCTCAATAGCAAAGTGGTATTTAAATAAATGTGACAAATTACAACCAGGGACGAAAATGTTTGATGTCAAATAAAAAACGCAGTTCCGCGCGTGAACTACACGTGCGCTTGCAAACTATAGTTGTTTTATTTATTCGTGCGTGTATAGCATGTTCGAAAAAATTAACTGTGAAAATAAAAGTGTAACTTTCTTGTTGATACGAAATCCTGTCATACGAATCGTAATGGAACTGGATTATAAAGACACGGGCCTGCAGTCTTAACTGCGTATTTAATTTATAAAACTCAGATCAGAATAAAAACGCATATTTGGTAACCATTATTTTAAACTTACATGTTGCTAAAAACACTGAACCGGCAGCGATGGTAAAATGTAACTTAGGCCACAGTTTTTCTTTTTATGATTGATTAAAATTTCGATATTGCGTTTTATGCGGTCAATAATTTATGTCACACTTTCTGCATACAAAAAAGTTATTATTGCTATAACACATGACTATTGCAAGACTATCGTATTTCACTCGCTTATTCTGTGAATACCTACGAATTTTATCTATCAAAAAATATTTATCTGTGAAATTTTCGTTGCCTCCTAAATTTTCCTCAAAAAAAGGTTTTGTGTGTTTGAAGCACATTTTATAATGATTATGGATGGTGAATCAAAGGACATGAGTTAATTATATTAATGTTGTTAGCGAAATATCCGGTGATAAAGAGTAGGTACTTTTATAACTGTTTCTTTGATGTTATAATTTTTTCATAAATTAATTGAAGGTAAAGAAAAACAGTAATAGTTAGTTTCGAAAACAACACTTGGCCTCAGAATTTCCTAAAAATATATGACGAAAATAAACGAATATTTTTAGCCATGATGAATAATTCTCCTATTTTGCAAAAGTTTTTTGGTACCTTACTTAGTTAAAGTACCGTACCATACTTAATCTATTTATCTCAATAACTCTTTTGAGTGAAGACGAAAAATAAAAGTTAGACAGCAAATGAAATTACTACTTATTAAAAAACAATCTTGAATAGAAGAATATATTTTTGCGGATTCATAAAAATGCTTGAAATATTTCCTGAAAATCACACAATCAAACTGCCTGCTTACCTTTGCGCTGAGTCGGAAAAACTTTCAGCCTGGTCGCTGCGAACTTGCACTGAGCACTGGAAACGACCCTTGCTTACGGCCGATGGCTGTAGAAGGCAAATGAGCTACGAAGGGACGCCGCGCGGGTTATATACCATCGGCGCGTTCTCGTAGCTCGTAGCCACCTCGCGGCTACGCGGCTACGGCGGCTGCGGCGGCTACACACGTGCCGCTGTTTGCACGTCCACACGTTCCCGTGTAATGGTGGACATCCTGTGAACTTTATAGCCTACGAAATACGTAAAAAGCTGTTTCTATGGAAGGATTTTAAATAGGTAAATTCCATGGTGTCGGAAGTTCCCTGCTTCTACTACTTTTATATAACACAATATCTACTAGTTTTCACGTAAAAGTTATCGTCATTTAAGTCATTCATTACTGATTGTAGAACTTTTACATCTACCAGCTAGCAATGAACGGATTTTGTAAATCAATCCAAACAAATCAATAAAGAAGCGATTTTCTCTGATATTCTTTTTCACAATATTGTGACGAATTTAAATTAGATACCTACAGTATATTCGAACCTTTCAATATAAAAATCATCTCAATATTACGAATTCTTGAGGGAGTTTACAGACACAAGTTTTGTAATATTTCCGCTTGGTCAGACAAGAACAAGAAGCCACTTTATCAAGTTTAGCATCAGCAGCGTGCCCCGTGCTCCGGTTTACCATTTAAGGGACCAAACTACAGAAAAACTAGTATAAATTGATCTCTCTTCTTTATATTCAATAAGCAACAATCAAATTTTCGATCGCTTTGGAGTTAGTCTTCAGCTGGCCCTGCATAGTACATATTTTAGGGTAATTGGGGCAGGAGAAAGGGTGGTTTGTTTTAAACCGCAATCTCAAAGGTATAGTGACCTTAAGGAGAACCCCATATGATACGGTTTGCGTACCACCTTGAAAAACTCAGCCCAGATGGTACCTTGATAGGGTATATTCGAGTGAGCTATCAAACAAATCTTCAGATGTCTTTTCTTTTTGGGAAATCTCAGTATCATCAAGGTTGTCTGGCTCAATCTCGGAAAAGTCAAAAGCAAACCCATTTCAGTTTCCGATTATTTAATCTGAATATGACATCAAAGATTTTCTGAGTGAGTTGTCATTCACATACTATCGAAAAATTTGCGTACACAGGTATACTGCTATTGACTCAGGAAACATTGCAATACACCAGGAACAAATTTTAGGAGCCGTAAATATTTGTGATTTGCCAGCTTGGCAGTTTTATTTCCTTTGTCAGGAGCGGCATTACTTTGATACGTTTTATGGCAACTCCTGTGACAGATAGAAACAACTTGTAATAACAACGACACTCGTAAATTAATGCTCTTGTAATTTTGACCTACTTCATTGTATTTGTTATTATTTTATTTTAGGCCGTTATTCTTATGTACAAGTTTTAGTTCAGTTATACATGAGTACTTTATCGCTTGCGAGGTAGACAGAGCGTTAATGGCCGTAAAATACGGTCGCTATCGCCACTTCTAATTCTAACTAACACGAAAATGCCACGTCACGTCTATTCGACGTCGTTGTAAGTACAGTTAAATAAGGTGTAAAAATATTTTAAGAGGTGAAACAGCCCATGAAACTGAACAACTTTCCTCAAGAAACATAGGTCGAAATAAGATTTTTTTTTTCGATCTCCTATACAAATTGTCTTGGTCGGTTGGTAATTTTGTATGGGAGGTCCAAATTATTTTTCATATTTCGACCTATGTTCCTAGGGGAAAGTTTTTCAGTTTCATGGGCCAGTTCATCCCTTAAAATATTTGCAGCATTTTTTTTACATCCTGTATACCTACTATTCAAAAGTGCAAATAAATTTTGAAATTACTGAAGTTCATAATGACGTACTACTATCAGCTTGCCAAGTGTGGAGAGTATATACAAGTAAATACCTCCCGAATAGGAAGTTACGTGAACTTTCATGCAGACTCCTGAAGTAAAAGTAAAGTTGTAAATCTATGATATAAATACCAAGTAATAATATTAAATGTAGCCGGATCGCACACTTGCTGCACGACTGAGCGCTAAAATATCGCAGCAGTCTGACAGATCCGTACTAGAAACGTCACTCCCAAACTAAACTGCAATAATCGGACGACGCTACGCTAACACTACGTCGACAGCGGTTGAGCGGTTTTAGCATGGGGATTGATATTCTAGTATGGATCTGTCAGACCAATGCAATGTTTTAGCGCTCCATCGTGCGTGAAGTGTGCGATCTGCCGTAGTATTCTGCGTTACGATGTTCTTGTTAAGTGAAAGGTTACATCAAAACATGTTACACAAGCTTTTTAGCACGATGTTATCAAAGTAGGCCGCTCATTATACACCATGTTTTCCTTTGACATAAAAATACGTTTAAGAAATAGAAGAAAAGTAAACCGCTTATGTCTCTCAAAACGTTTGAAATAAAAGCGCCTGTATGATTAAAGTCATTCACGAAACGATTATTATAAATAGACTTTTCATTAAGGGCAATGAATATTGTGATAAATTTTTGCATGCTATAGACTATAGCTAAATAGGTCATAAAGCAACCTATTATATAAACGTTTTGTAAACCCTATTTAAAGCAAAATAAACTAATTGAATTGAATACCCCTAAGTATATAACCTCAACTACAGTTGCTACCAGACAGAATATTAGGATTTGAGATACTGTGAGTAGAGCAATGTACATATCCTTGTCGTGCTTGTTGTTAGTTTGTAACCTTGTCCAGCTTTGTTTGATTTCATAACAATAACACGACCCAGTGGAAAGATAACTCACAATATTTTGTTAGGTCTACCTGTATTTAGTAATTTATGTATAAAACTACCTGATGTAACTCTTATTAAATATATTTGTCTCATGTAATGGACAAATTTGGCAGATGACAACCTCAAATACTTGCAAAATTATGAATGATCGACGAAAGATGATGATTGGCATCTGCGGCATTTTTAATTTACGTGTCAATAAAACATTATTTGTTATTTAAGATATGCCTATACAACATTCTTATCTTTTACTCGAAGGCATCATGGCTTCAAGCTTGTTCATTACGATCAGAGCCTGAGCAGTGTCGGTTTTTACCAAATTAATAAATATACCTCGCAATTGAGCAAAATGGTACGTCTCCATTAGTCAAAGTACTCATCGCGTTCCCAGTTATCGATACAGTATGTCAAGATAGGTCTTAATAATGAGTAGTATGGAACTGCGATATGGTTCGGCAAACATCAGATAAAAATGACAAATAATATCTGTATTATCGCCTCCGTTAAGCCATCGTGCTGCCCGTTCAATCACGGATGTTTCATAATTACATTTTGCGCTACAGTTGGTGTGATGTTAATTATGGCTATAAGCGAAATGAGATTGTAAAACATCATAATGGCCTCAATCACACTTTAGCGTAAAAATAACGCAGCGCTAACGTATGTGCTTGCCAGATCCATACTAGATAAGTCAATCCCCATAAAAAAAACCGCTGTCAACGCACGACGAACGCGCCTTCATACGAATCTGAGAATAGATTTCTATTTGCAAAGATCAATTAAATGTTAATCTATTATTTACAAAATATCGAAGCTTTTTTTCAGTTTGTAAGTTCACGCTTATTTTTACAGGTATCATGTCTGCAGAAAAAATATTAAGTACTTTACTTGCTTAAGTGATATTTAAAAAATATCATCTTCTACTTTCATCATGAATTAAGTGTCTTTGATGCGAAGGATGCCGTTTTAACGTTTTAATTAGTAGTCGCAAATCGTTTAAAACCTTGCTACCTTAGAGGAAGTGCCCTTTTTTCATGTCATGCGCCCCTGGTACCTGAACCAATCACATTTCAGCAACTATAAGGAAGGAAATTTGTAATTTTATTTCTTCGTCATCTACGCAGGGAGTAAAAATATTGAGCCCTGGATTATGGAGACTATTGGAATTTAAATAGGAAGACTTACGAATTCTTAGAAATATTTAAAAGAGTAATTTATAAAGCTTATAAATGTTGATTTATGCAATTACGTAGGTCAATGAGAGGCAAAAGCACACAAAAGACATTTTTCTTAATAAGCCTTTTGTCACTTGCTGAAAAGAAAACCGTTCTTTTAATATTTGACAAAGTATGATAATCACGCCTTCGCGGCACTCTTCTGAAACACTCACTGTTGCGTTAAGTTTCAAATTTGGCTTTTGTTAAAAGATTGTGAAACGCTGATATTAAAATACTTTTTAAACTAGTTCAAAGAGTAGGACTCTTTTTGTTTTTAAACAACGTAGATTTTTACTGATTTTACGCGTCGTCATGAAGTAGCTAGGCAAGCAATTTCAGCGAAACATAAACAATTCAAAATCTAAAACATACATGTCGCACACACACAGGCTTAGATATAGGCACATCAGCTTATGGCTGGTCGCCTATTAATATTTTTAATATATATATGCAGATTTCTACAAATTTTCCAATAGTTTGATAACTATAATACTTTACATGAAATTAATATAGTCTGTTATCTTTATAGTGTAGCCGATACTGTCTACTATCATATCACATGAACTGATGTCGAGTGTTACGAGAAGCGATAACAATACGAGTGATTACCTACGACTATAAATATAGAACATTTTAAAAGGTGTCAGAATTTGGTCAGTCCCTGACAAATTGGATTTTAACTGATTGCAATCTGTGATTAATCCATAAAATAAACCCGGTAATAGGAAAAGTTTCAAGCGTCTTATTAAACCATTGATTGATGACTTTGGACTTTGAAACGGCTGATACAAACTTGTCAGTTTGGTAACGCCTCTTCAACAAAAATCTTCCAACAAATGTTTAGGTATTTACGCCGATTTCATCACTATGTTTCCTTATATCTACCGTAGGTTAGTTGTCGCTGTCGTCGTCAGTACAACAAAATGCCAAAATATTGTATGGCAAGACGTGTCGGGTACTAACTACCTTGTAGCTTAGATTTGTGACTTGTAGTGTACTGGATACCGGGATCAATGTAAAAAATACACGCCCGAGATTGTATCGCATCAGGCGGAAACTTCATAAATAAACGCGTAGTAGTTCGGCATTCAAAACAATATTGCTTCAACTACATCCCATTAATTACCATGAACAAACATATATACATCGAGTAGCAACCGCGGCCAATTTTGTGTCGTAACGAACCCTATGGTACGTGATGTGGTCAGTGAAAACGTTTCCTTTGATATTAATTAGACTAGGTAACAAGCTATCTTTAGACGAAGCATAGATTTCACATCCAAGACTACCGGGTGTGAAATTGTCTACCTGTTTAACCTTATTAACCTCGAGGCTGACAACCTTAGAATCTTACGATTTATCGTTTTATGTAGTGCGATACCCTCAAAGTTCACATTATTTACCATGATGTTAAATATCTCGCGTTTCAAAATAATAAGGTACTTTGAAAAGAAAATTTACCTACAGATGCTAAGGTACCTATAAATTATCCGACTTAGGAAAATTGTTGCTATAATTTTGTCGTTAGGGGGTTGATATTGATTTTATTTGATAACGGAGGCCTAAATCCTCTGTGGATCACTTAGTCACCGCAGATCGTACGAAAGCTACTATAGATACAAACCGCGTGTTACATGCTTTTCAAATAAGGATAGCCTTTACGAAGAGGTTTTATTCGAACGTTTTGCCATTTCAACTTTACACCTTTAGCTGAAACTGAAACTAGTCCCAAGAGTATTGCCGCACCGCTGATAGTAGAGTGCGAACCGGGAAATAAACCACGCTTTTTATTGAGTTCTCTCTTAAAAGGAACATTATCCTAAAGTCACTAAGCTAAATGTAGAGAAATGAACGTATACCTTAATACTTTCCTTTTCGTTGAAACATAGGCATCATAATGTGTATGTATAATTACATCAGGAACTCATTTGCCAAAGTGATCCATAAAATATGCAGTGTATTGGACTAATAAACTAAAATTGTTAGTTAAATAAGTATGTCGTTGCTTATATACCTACATCCAAAATTCAATAAATATGGATTTGGATACCGGAAGTAGTGATTTTATTAGCATATCAAACTTTGCAGGAACTAGATAATTACTTCAATGTCGTCATCGGTAGGCCGAAAAATAAGTATCGAGTTTTAAATATAGATCACCTGGCATTTTGTGCCTGCTAGTAAGTGTTGTTTAGGTGCCTGGCAGAAGAATTTTCCGCTTCGTTAAATTCTCTCAAGTTTCTATGAAATATTTGCTGTAAACCAAGCAGCCTTTATTGCTCTTACAAGTTACAAGATAGTGTGGGCCCTAGCCCCGGCAGAATAATGAAATACATATTCTATTTTCATCCATGTAGGATGCCGACAAATAAGTTTTTTTACCTAATTTGTGAGCTTTTTTAATCGGTAAGACACCGATTCGTCGCACGAACGGATGAAACCTGGTGTCAGATTCTTTGTGAAACTTGCTGTGATATAGGATTATTTTGATTATTCCTGTCGTATATGATGTTTGTATGTACATAAGTTATTTTAAGGCTTATTATTTGATTAACACACAGAAAACTTGAGTAGATACAGAAACAGCAAGTACTACAAAATTTTCAACGGTAAAGCTTGGTACATACATACATATAATGTTACATTTACAAAATATTCTTCTTCTTTGCGTGTCGCGGCGAATCAAATTTTATCTAATAATTTTTAATTTATTACAAATTTATTTTACATTATTTATCTTATCAATAACTTGCCACACTAACGGCATTTGGAGTGGCTGCCCATAAGGTCTCTTAACAAACAAATTATTACAACGCATTCACACTATTTCACTTCAATAATCGTATATTGAGTAGGTAGGCTGATAGTCAACCTACAGGTGACATCTATACAGAATGATGACGTAGCATTGGCGAATGCCGTCACCAATTTTATTCATCATGTTTTCATTGAACTGCGCCACCTACTTGCTATTCCACGAACACCACTAACTAGCTTTGTATCAGCGAAAATATATTGTATACTCACATGTTTTGTATTTGAAAAAAAAGTACTATTCTAGAAATTTACATACTTTGATTATAGAGCACGTAAGTAAATCAATTGTAAACAGAACACATTTATTTTAATAGAATTTTCATTTATAAAATAAAATAAGCACTTCGAATTGGCACCAATGTGTAAAATGATTAGTATTTTATCTATTCTTTATATATTTCAATAGATTTTTACAAAAGTTATTATGCATACGTAGAGTAAAAGAATTTTGAATTTATTATTCGATCGAGTAAATTATGAATCATCAAAAAGCTCAAATTCAAAGGATCCAATATCAATGAGAACCGGAATAAATTATTTAAAGTAAGAATGATTGATGGACGATGGTTCATTTAGGCACTTAGCTTACGCATAACGCATAAGAAACCTATACAGGGTGTTAGGAAAAGTACTGATTTCCTTTCTAGGGATGAACCAGCCCATAAAACTGAACAACTTTCCCCAAGGAATATAGGTCGAATTAAGAAAAAAATTTTTGACCGACTGAGTCAGTTTGTATGTGAGGTCCAAATTTTTTACATATTTTGACCCACGTTTCTTGGGGAAAGTTGGTCAGTTCCCTTGAAAGGAAGTTGTTACTTTTCCTAACATCCTGTTAATTTTTTTTAAAACTTCAGCATTTATTTGGAATATTTTTTAAGTGACTGTACTAGGGTAGCCATTTAACTGTAACTGCCGATAAATCTTAACGGCTACAAGAAAAGCAATAATTCATAATGGATTTCTGAGTGCTCTTTAAGTCCATAAAACTAACAGACAGATGTTATGGATTAGCGTTTCCTTAACACCTACTATGTTAAACTGAAGAGCTAAGTTGAGCTGAGAGCTTTTTGTGTGTATTATATTGAAATGTATGTTTGCCGTGTGATGCCGGCTTAGAATAGCATCACCCCACATCTTTCCCGCGGGTGTCGTAAGAAGCGACAAAGGGACTCGAGAGTATTGGTGTATTACAATTTTTAGGCGACAGGCTGACAACCTGTCACTATAGTGATACACATGTTTTCTGAAACAACCTTGGAAAACAATCCTCAAAGATGTCAGACGTGATGATAGTGGCCGTATTCTTACGGCCGTTAACGCTCTGCCTACCCCGTGAGGGATAAAGGCGTGATATATGTATGTGTATGTATGTATGTTGCATATCGTTTGCGAAGATAATATTTGCATAGTTTTTCATTATCTGTAAAGCGGTGCGGTAATGCGGTTGTGCATTTGTTTGATGTACTGCTTTATTCGCTATCTATCAAAAACTAGATAAATATTAGTTTCAAATTAGCTATGAAATTTTCTGCTCGAAACACCGTCAGTGTTATTTTAGGTCGGAAACCCCTGAGTAGAGAACAATCGGAATCGAATCGGAAAGGGATAATTTGAGTACGACATAAAAGTTTACCGCGGGCTTCATTAGATTGCTACTCTATCTCAAATTTTGCGAAATATCCTGATGAGTTATTTCGATGTTTAAATAGGGGTTTTACCCCGCCTTGATGACTATCTAAAACTTTACCATGTGACGAATGCATACAGTCTTCATTTGAAGTTTCATTTTGAACGCCTTGCGCCGAAAACTCCGTAGATACGACGATTTTAACAAAAAGATGTTCAAAATAAGTAGAAACACTTGTAATTTTTCGTTGCTTGTGTTTAGCATTTCCGATTTTTTTCCTTCCAGGAAGATTTGATGAAGGAGACGCCTGGCTTCAAACAAAAGCCTTCAAAAAGGCCGATGCCCTGCGGCGACGTCATATCACAAACGACACAGGTATCATTCGCGTCAATGCGCTAATATCAACAGGGGCATGTTTGTAATGTGTTTTCAAGAGGAACTTAGCAGAATTTTTCGATGACAGTTTATAAAACCAGGGTTCAGCACGCCCGTTAGGAAAAATTATCCACTTGTCTGTCTCAGTTAACTGTACATCATGACAGTTTACTAAACGAGTAGGTAGCGAATCGCTGCAGTAGGCTAAACGCGCGAGTAGGCATAGATCAAGTTGGCGAAACGCGCCGGTCGGCGAAAGGAGCAAGTTGGCTTACCGCGCATACTAAAACGCAGTTTAACAAACTGTCAAACTATAAGCTACGTTAGACGGTTGCACGAATGCAGTCCAGAGTGCACAAGGTTTTGAGCTTTGTCTCGACGCACGAAGTGTCATATTTCATTTGCGGTATTTTCAATTTGTATGAAATATGACAACAAATGCAGAAACACTATGATACCACATTCATTTGATCATTCTGAATACCACGATGAAATTATCCGTAAGTGCGATTTGAGTACATACATACATATATCGCACCTTTATCCCTTGAGGGGTAGGCAGAGCGGTAACGGCCGTAAGAATACGGTCGCTATCGCCACGTCTGACATTTTTTGAGGATTTTTTTCCAGGGTTGTATCAGAAAATGTTGTCATAGTAGCATAAAATTTAATTACCCGATATACGGCAGGACTTCTTTCTACAAATAACCTATCTAGTATAGGTACAGGATGTACAAAGTTAATAACGATCTTGTTATACAATAACGACGCAAAACCTCTGCGTGCGTAAAACACTGGTAGGTGATTAAAAAACTGTGACGTCCGCTAAAATCAGTTTTTAACAAGGTTTTAGCACAAACGAGCTTATACTTTTTACAATATATTTGATATAGACGGAGAATATAGAGGTACTTGTATAAAATGCCATTAGAGTTTCATATATTAAAAGCTCAAACAATAAATAAATTTAATTTCGAATAAAAAATATGGTATGTCTATATAGAGAACGTACTTTTTTTTATGTCACACCTCCTTTGCAAGAACTTTTCAATACAATATTTTCAGTTTTTGTACAATTCTTGGCAGCCAGAACTTAAAATTCTTATTTCGAAAAGAGAAACACCTATTATGTTTCTTTCCGTATCAATTGTTTGGTTTGGCCTACGACGGTCGGCTATAGGTCAATCAGTGATGGCGGTGAGATTGACGCCATTATAGTCACTCAGTATTTACGAGTCGTAGGAACTGTGGCCGTCACATCCCGGGGTAACCAGCAGGGCACCGGCTCTGTGCTGCTTAGGCCTTGTGAATGGTTTCTGGAATAGATAGATTGATAGATAGATAAACACTTTATTGCTTACAAGAGAATTAAGCGCTTAATCGGTGATTAAGCAGGACCCTGCTTACAACATACACACAACAAAAGCATAAAAACAATAGAAGAAACTATAATTTGAAACTAAGCAAAGGCGGCGTACAGGAATAGCTTTTTCAACATTAAAATTTGATAGTCTGCGAAATTATCGACTTAAGGACACTAGCGCATGGTAGTAAAGAAATTGTGCCTTTCTTCTTCTTTTCATGTGGAATACCGAGTCGTCCAACAACACTTGTTCTCGGCGTTATTCGAGTGTTTATCACCACATCCCAAGACAGCCAGCGAATATACTGTTTTACGTGGAGCTTGGATAAAAAATATCACTTAAATTCGAACCTGCGGCATTATTTGAAACATATCAACAAAATATTATTTATCATCGATCGACACTATTGTTTTCTTGAGAAAAAAACGTTATGACGTATGTCTTGCATGAAGATGTAAATTGTACATTTTTTCATGTATCTTTTCAATTTTACTACAAAAATAAGTGCACAGTGGGGCTAGCTGGCAAAAACTGTTTTAACTGTGCACATCACACGAAATGGCCATAACGAGAGCCGGGCGCGAATTATGACCGATAAAACTATACTCCTGTTCCCCATCAATACATCTGATGTGTTTCCTGACATCAGCAGTTCCCTTGATTAGCTCTTCAGTTCGCTACTTCAGGCACTTAAATATACGATATTTTTCAATAACTTACCTCTTCACTTAAGAGTGAGAATCGTTTTTTTCTTGTAATAAGAGATTTTTAATTTTATAATGACTTTCATAGTACATACCTACTTAACTGCAGATTCGATTTGATATGACTTCTATGGATTTGTAAATGAAAAACCCACCGTATTTCTGAACTTACGGCTAATATACTTTATAGACCTTTTTTCCATAACTGGGTGATTCCTGGAGAAGGTAAAAATTGCGGTCACACGTTAATTTCTTCAAAAGTACGACACTTACAGATTTTAAGTAACATTTACACGAAATAATGTTTAATTGACTATTCGGAAAGTAAAACTTCATCCACAAATTATGAGATATGTTTAACTAAAAATGGCGCTTTAAAAGATGCTGTAGAGCAAATTTTAAACGTATCACTCAACGTGACTCAGTGGGAGCAGGCAGCCTTACCAATAAGGCACGGGGGGCTGGGTATTCGTCGGGCGGTCGATATTGGTTTGCCGGCGTTCATTGCATCGGCGCACGGGGTTGTGAACCTAGTCACTAACATTTTACCCTTGAATGGTGGCGCGGTAAACATACCCTTTGCAGTCGGTGCTGTGGAGGCCTGGACCACACTCAACTCGAACGCGGATAAGCCAGATACCCCCGAATCTCAGCGGTCCTGGGACCACATAGGAGCCAAGAGAATTCTGAAGCAGCTAATAGATGGAGCGACCGGTTCGGACTTGGCGAGATTGAGAGCGGTATCGCAGCCGGAGTCTGGTGCGTGGCTGCACGCGTTGCCTTCACCACATATAGGCACTCTCCTCGACGGCGACTCATTGCGGGTGGCTGTGGCTTTACGCCTGGGCTGCGATGTTTGTGAAAAACATTTATGCATTTGCGGTTCCATGGTTGAAGCTAATGGTCACCATGCCTTGAGTTGCTGTCGCTGTTCGGGGAGATTTCCACGCCACCATGCCCTTAACGATATTCTTCATAGGGCACTGGTCTCAGCCAACATACCAAACGTGCTTGAGCCTCCGGGTTTAAGTCGTACGGATGGCAAGAGACCAGATGGCTTGACCATGGTGCCGTGGAAAAAAGGGAGGTGCTTGTTGTGGGACGCTACGTGTGTCAGCACTTTCGCGGCTTCGCATCTTGGTCGTACCATCAGATCGGCTGGAGCTGCTGCAGAATTGGCTGCTGCAAGAAAAAGAGAAAAATACTCTGCTCTGGAACAGAGGTATTTGTTCGTCCCTTTTGCTGTGGAGACAACCGGGTGCTGGGGCAGTGAGGCCAAAGCCTTTATTAAAGATGTTGGTTCCCGTCTGAGGGAGAGAGGCTGTGACCCCCGCTCCGGGTCATTTTTGGTACAGAGGCTGTCCATTGCTATTCAACGTGGTAACGCGGCGAGTGTAATGGGCACCTTTGCGCCGAAAGTGACGCGGGGTGGGATTTTTGACTGAATTTTTATTTATTTATTTTTTAGTTTAAGAGTTTTGACGGATATTTTGTTTTAGTTTAAGTTTTTGACATGATGTTTTTATTTATTTTTGTTATTGACTTGTAATATTTTATTATTTAATCTAATAAAAAATAAAACTAAAACTTAATCTGAAACCTAAAATCGGGGCCAAAACACGCGTTCTTCGCGTGTCACACTCAGCTGTTGCGAAATTTAAACACGTATAAAGTTTTATCTAGCTGGACATCATATAACTTTTCACCGATCATAATAATCCTTATATCACGTAGATTTATAGCAAATTATTAATTGGACAATATTTAACTGCGTTTACCGATAAAAATGACAGTTTGTGTTGGTCACACGTTTTTGTGTTTTCTGAATACGTGGCCTAAAACGACTGAATCGCTGAAACTAATAGAACTATGAGCTGGGTCTTGTTTCTGCCTTCTGCCAGGATTGCTTCTTTATCCCTGAGGAGGGAGCATATAGCTCCTTGGCACTTCTAGAATAAAATAGGAGGTGTTAAATTTTTAGGTCCTATTTTTGCACCTGCGCCAGGTCCCTTTCCTGTGCATGTTTTCTTCGTGAAAGAGTTATTATAGAGGATTGGTTCTGAACAAATAATGTCGCATAATAAAGCGAGATTTAAGATTCGTTTACAAGTTTTGATTACATTCAAGCGTTTACCAATAAATCACTAAAAACATAGAAAATTGTCCCTTGACTGGCTTTATTTGACTGGCATTTTTCCCAGTCAAGAGACATTTTATGCCAGTCAAGTGACTAACGTTATTTTAATGATTGTTTTTGCAATTTTTTTTGTGTAAAGGTGTGCCTGCAGATTAGAATAGCACCACCCCATGTCTGCCCATGGGTACCGTAAGTTAGATGAAGGATTTCCTGGAGGTAAACAGCATTGTTTTTCGTGCAGATAACATAGTTTAAAAACACTTGCTTTATGTCTCTAGGTGTGGCTGCGTTAGGCCTCGCTCGGGGTAGCTGCGTGATATCTCAGGCTGCTTGATACACGTCTCTTAAGCTACTGCGTTGTATCTCAGGGAGGCTGCGTTAAGTCTCAGGTTAATTTCGACGTATCTTAAGCTGACTGTGGTGTATTTCAGGGCGGTTGCGTTATGTCTTAGGCTGACTGCGACGTCTCTTAAGCTGAGTGCGTTGTATCTCAGGTTGGCTGCGATACGTCTCACTCAGGCACATTGCGAGGTATTTTAAGCTGACTGCGTTGTATCTCAGGATCTTTGCGTTAGGTTTCAGGTTAATTGCGACGATCTTAAGCTGACTGCGTAGTATCTCAGGGTGGTTGCGTAATGTCTCAGACTGATTGCGACGTCTCTTAAGCTACTGCGTTGTATATCAGGGCGGCTGGATTATGTCTCGTTTAGACTGATTTCGACGTCTTTTGAACTAAATGCGACGTCTCTTAAGCTGACTGCGATGTATCTTAGTGTGGCTGCGTCATGTCTCACTCAGGCTCATTGCGATGTCTCTTAAGCTGACTGTATTGTATCTCAGGATGGCAACGTTATGTTTTAGGTCGGTTGCAACGTCTAGCTGATTACGTTGTATCTCAAGGTGGCTGCGTTATGTCAGGCTGATTTCGACGTCTCTTAAGCTGACTGCGTTGTATCTCAGGATTACTGCGTTATGTCTCATATTGATGGTAACGTCTCTACAGCTGTCTGCATTGTATTGTATCTCAATATGGCTGTGTCATGTCTCAGGTTGGTTGCGACGTCTCTTAAGCTGATTGCATTGTATGTCGGAGTCTTTTTAGCTGAGTACATCGTGTCTCAGGCTGATTACGTCGTCTCTAAGGTGACTGCCTCGTGTCTCAGGTTAGTTACATTATGTCTCAGTCTGATTGCAATGTCTCTTAAGCTGATTGCGTCGTATCTCATGTATACAGCGTCGTGCGTCAGGTGCTTGCCTAGTGGTGTCTAAGGCTATCTGAGTCATGCATGTCTCAGGCTGATTGCGTCATCTTTAAGGTTATCTTCGTCTGTTCAGTAACAGAATGTACAATTCGAAAAATGTCTTAAGTAGCTCAACACAGTTAATTCTCAGGTCATAATGTTTCGGGGGTTTCTTCTTGTCTCACGCTAGCTGTTTCATTATGGCCTAAGTTTAAACGACTTACGTTACTATTGTTTTGGTGGAGTATTGGGCCTCTACGTATCGGCTGTTTACGAACAGCCTTCTTCCGTAGGTCTACAGATCACATACGCCCGCTTGTCAACTGTGATTGTCGAACACTGTGGATTTTTCATTTTGTATGTCGGGCTGGCTGTGTCGTGTTTCAAGCACGAGCAAATTGTCTGTGACTAGGTGCGTCGTGTCTTAACCAGACTGAGGCTTCAAGGCGTCAGTCTGGTAGGCTGCGGCAACTTTTACTTTTATTCTACTAACAAGCAAAAGAAACAAGATCTTTTTTTCCGCTTGTTTCGTTTGTATTAGCTTTCTAACAAAATGTTAAAAGATGAACAGCTTTTATTCACATATTCCCGTTGACTGGCACCTCTAATTTCAAAGTTTAATTTTGACGAAACCTGTGGTTCGATTTGAGTGTTTTTTCGTAAATAACCTTTTCAATAGGCCTTTATTATTATGCAATGATAAAATAACCATAAAACTAAAATTTCAAATTTGCCAGGAAAGGGACCTGAAGAACCGTTTTCAAATATTGACCCAACTAGACTTAAGGTTCCAAATCCCAGAAGGTTTTTTTATTTCCATTTCAGAAAATTAGAGGGGCAGGTCAATCTCTTGAGAATAAACAAGGCTGCTTCGACATGCTTTTGCAAACAACATGATATAAAAACCTCTTTGAATAGAAAACTAGATTCGCTGCTCTTTTTTTATTTGGCTGTCCGAGAAATGGAGTAGGTCTCTTAGGTTCCATTATTTTGTATGCCTTTTATTAATCAGAAAAAGATATAAACTTGTGAATAGGTTAATTTTAATATTACAATCTTACACTTGTTTTTATTCTGAATAAATGACAATACTAATTACTGTTATCAACAATGACATTCGAGTTCGTATCTACAATTTCAAATTCTACATCTTCATTTCATTTCTATATTTTTTGTGGCAATAATGTTAAATGATTTGCTAATATTTGGAAAAGGAATTTTTCAATCAATCAGGATCTTTACTTTATTTATTCTTGAGTAAATATTTGCCACTCCACATCATCAAAAAAATCAATTCAATTTCCCGAATCAATTTGCAAATTATTATATTAAAATACGGGATGTTAGGGAATTCGCGTAGATTCCCTTGTGGGTTTAGTTCTTCGAGCACCACGGCCTCCCGGCCTGACCGTGTTTAAAGTGTCGTAGACAATGAAGTTGGTCAATTGTGTTCGACTTGTGAAAAGTCGAACAAAATATGCTTTTAGTTTCTAGAGAATTCGGCCGGGATCATTTTAATGCAGATATTTTCCACTACTTTCCTAATCCTCAACCGAATGCTATCAGCATTATATCTTTTGAGGATATTCTTTTTCATCCATCCTACCTTATATTATTAATTTTAATAAAAAAATAAAACAAACTATGTCAATATTTTTGTTATGGTGCACGAAAATATTATCAATATCTGCAATAACGTCATGAGCGTTACAATCATAGCAATAAAATTACGAATTTGGCAAATGTGTTCATGCCGTGATGACCAAAACTATTAATTTGAAATTAGAGTTATTAACGAATTAATCAAGGTCCGGCGTTTTGGGATTAAAGCAATTAACACATGAAGGTTAACATTTGACCAGTGACAAGGTAACCCAAATAATATGGCAGGCAGGCACGTAATGAAACTTGCAAAGTGCCATGGGGAATTCCGTAATTATATTTAAAACTGATTTTGAGACTTGTTAATTTAGCAATCAAAATCATTATTATGGTTGACTGAAACTTAATCATAGGTAGGTACTCGTAGTAAGTATAAGATATCAGGTGGAGGAAAAGTAAAACCAAAATGAATATCACAAGTGTTTATTTTGCACTGACCACTTTTCACAAAAAAACTATTATCTTTAACTATTTAACTAAATCCGAAAATACTTGTCGTCTCTTGGTGACGGTCCGATCACCACTGCTGGACCGATCAGCCGTCCGGCTGGACGTTTTGCCAGCAGTGGGGATAACGGAAACGAAGGCTACACGTAAACAACTACAACGAACACCGATTCGCAACTTTCAAATTTTACATTTTACAGAATTAAAAATATTTAAAAGTAGTAAAAATTAGTAAACTGTATAAATATTAACTTTAGCTTAAATACGCACACACATAATTATTTCTTATATTTGTAGAAATAATAAGCAATTCTTACCAACATCGTTTAGCATCTTTTATACCGGAAATCACATTTGATAATTATCATATAGTTTGTAATAGTCTAAAGATGAAGAACTATGATTTCTAACATTCGGCCTTTCCTGACAATAAGTTTGTCCTCAAACTTCAGTAGTGAGATACATAAAAAATGGTGTAAACATTTTATACAAAATCTAGGTTTCTTATCAATTTATGGCATGACAAAATTTAATTTTTATATCTTAACATTTTTGTGTCATTCTAAGCAACACTATTTTCTATAATGCATAGCTAACAGATCTCTCAACACTGCTCTATTTTAAAATATTAACTTAAAATAGGTAATGGATAATTATGACACCGCTATTTAAACTTATAAATACTTATAATTCATTATAAAATAGCTAGTGGATCTATCAACACTGCTCTACTTTACAATATAAACTCAAACTAGCCAGTGGATCTCTCAACACTGCTCTAGTTTAAAATATTAACTCAAAATAGGTCATGGATAATTATGACAACGCTATTTTAACTTATAAATACTTATAATTCATTATAAAGTAGCTAGTGGATCTATCAACACTGCTCTACTTTACAATATAAACTCAAACTAGCCAGTGGATCTCTCAACACTGCTCTAGTTTATAAACCCTAATTCATTATAAAGTAGGCAGTGGATCTATCAACACTGCTCTACTTTACAATAAAAACTCAAAATAGCCAGTGGATCTTTCAACACTGCTCTAGTTTATAAACACCAATTCATTACAAAGTAGCCAGTGGATCTATCAACACTGCTCTCGTTTATAAACACCAATTCATTACAAAGTAGCCAGTGGATCTATCAACCAGCACTGCTCTACTTTACAATATAAACTCAAACTAGCCAGTGAATCTCTCAACACTGCTCTAGTTTATAAACACCAATTTATTTTAAAGTAGCTAGAGGATCTATCAACACTGCTCTACTTTAACACTAACTCAAACTAATCAGTGACTCTCTCAACACCGGTATACAAAATAACGCCTCTTTCCCGGAGGGCAAGTGAAGATCACATCCTTCCATTTATGTATTCCAATACCACTTTAGAGCACAATTCAGAGCTATCAAAAATCAGCAAGCAAAACAGATGAAATCAGAAACTCCACTATCGGAAACTATAAGCTACCACGACATACATCAGTTCACTGCAATCTACATCCTAATAACAGGATGCATGGTAGCGTCAGCAGTTTACGTGTACCGGTGCGTGCGTCGTCGTCGTCGTCTTAGCGGAAGCGTCAACTTACAGTCGAAAGTTGAAAATCATCCAACACACACCGATGAGATCCCAAAACCGCTAACTCAACCTAGACGCGCGCACACGACTCTGACGTTAGCGCAAGAAAACATAGAATTAAAGACGCTTTCAAACACCACCTGCGCTGCGATCAAGCAAGACAGAGCGACGTCACCAATCATCAAAAGACCGATCATTAATGAATTTTAATAAGTCTAGCATAAGAACCTGACATGTAATTTTATAAGAATGACATGTATTTTAAGAAGTTAACCTCAGTTTAAGCATAGGGTTGCTTTTAATATTCAATGCTATTTCACCTCATCTCATCTCATCTCATCTCACTCTCTTCTTCTCTCGCCCGGGAGCATGTACGGTCTGTACGCCGCACATCGGATTGCACTCTCAGCAATTTACTCCACATGGCGAGTATTAGGTCACTACTCGCCAGTCCGCGATAAGCACTCATTACGCGTGTACTCACTATCACCATTCTATTCTCTAAGGCTAATTATCATCAATAAAGTCATCAATTGACCTTGAGTGTTTAGTTATATCAACAATATCAAAGTGCGAGTAAATCAACCCGTACAGCTAGGATACCGACACGAAACACCCTTTCGCTTCTCTATCTTCTTCTGCAACATTCTTCAACTTTACCATACACGCTCGTCGGTTTAAGATTCTCATGACCTGACATTTTTTAGAACGTCCCAGATTTGATCTTAATACGTTCGTCTAAGTCTTCCTCTTCCAGCGTTCCCATGCACACTCTCCGTACATACTTTCATCTCATTGTTAATCTTCGTTCATTCGGCCTCACAACACAACCTAACCACCTATGAGTTCCTTTTCTATACTAGTTACTGCGTCTTTTTATTTTTATTACAACCACGATCCCTTTTCACGCTATTCCTTATCCTGTCACTCAACTTTCTCAAATCATAATTCTTACAAGATTTCAAACAACAAATTTAAACTGTACAAATGTATCCTCAAACCCTTATAGACTTACGGCATCTAACTATGGTAAAATGATGTACACTCAAATCTAGAAATACTTTATAGATTTCATAACAAGACATTGAGACAAATAACTGGAGCTTCATGGTTTGTGACCAATAATAACATAACGACCTAAACATGACATCCGTAAAGGGAGAAATACAGAACAAAACTCAAGTCACCATCCAAATCAACTGGTAACAAATCTGATGATCTCAACGTCAAGCACACGTAAACTAAGGCATAACAGGCCCTGTGGTCTGTCTTGTGAACATCACTGGAAGTTTGCACGATACATTCAGACTACCTGCACACAAGTTGCTAAATGTCTAAAAAGTGACAGTTGCAAGAAAATGGAGTAAAATATATAGTCCTTTACGCTCTCATTTGTAACGGATTTATTATTTTTCTTCACTACTTCACTCTCATACACAAGTGTTGATATTTGGTACTACCACTATCAATAATAGTGATTTAATAATTTAAATCTTCAAAATAATACCTAACCATATATATGTATATATTCTGGGTCCCTGGATTTATCACTTTCACTTAATATTCTTAATTATTATTATTTAGAATTTATCCACGTCTGCAATCTTCCGCCTATAACTTGCAGTAATCTAATTACGCCATGTTAGTGCCCGGTAACTTAATACCTACTTATAATTTTATGAGGATTTAACTGCTTTAGGCGATCTATTAAATTTAGGAAGTAACTTTTTGCTTTTACCAACATTACTAATACCAGGCACTGCTTGTTTTTTTTTTTAATATCCTAAGCACTTTGTTACAACCTTGCCCTTTGAAACACACCATTGGAATTGGACTGCATTAAATTTAAAAAACCAAAAGACATCTTCTAGAACCGATAACTGGTAATAGAGGCTGTGAGATATCTAGTCTTCCCTGATTGGAATTTGATGAAAACCACTAATGAAGTCAAGGCTAGTTATTTATTCCCGTTTAGTAAATCTAATCTAATTGAATAGCTACAATAAAATAGGCCATTTCTACTCAAGAGACGAAAATTTATGAATTTAATTTGGAACGTCAATATTTGTTATTTTTGAAACGAAAATTTTCTCTGCAATACTAGTAAGTGTGAGTATCTGCTATTACATTCATAATATATATTATATTGTAGTACACACATAGTTAAAACTAAAAAGATATGTGTAAGATTTTATTTTTGTTTTAGCGCCATCCATGGCAAGCAACTGCCATCGACCAATGACCAAACAGCTTCTCAATTTTATGTGATGAAATGAATGACGTTTATATATTTAAAAAAATGTGTATAACTTTATTCCCTTGCCACAAAAGTATATTTTTTTTTTTTTTGGGTCTAACAATTTAGTGTTCAGAAGCATAAGCGATGTCCGATGGTTTTTCTAGCAGACCAAAATGATTGGGTTAGCATAGCATGAGTTCGACCCTTCTGCAATATCTTTATTAACCACATCCATGTCCATTTTGCGTACAATGTCTCGTTCTACGTTACTCACTCGTCGTTGGTCAGGGTCCATTGACAACAGAACTGGGTGCATCTTTTAATTCGATTGTCATCTCGGTAACGTCTGTACTGCCTAACACTGATAAATTTTGAGTAAAACACGCTCTGTATTAACTACTTTAACAATATTCAGCTTACGTGCCGATGTAAGATTGGGGTTGACATTTTTCTGGTATTTTGTAATAGGCAGAGATCAAATGAATATAGAATCTTATTACAAGTAGTTTCTGTCTCATCAGATTGTGACTGCTAGATCATATCATATCTATCTTCTTTTAGATTTAAAGTTTCTTCAGTTAACTAGAATACATCTACTTTACATTCACCTTTATCCAACCCGTAAACGCCTCGCATAGACACACACTACATATATACTCATGACCTTATAAACACAAAAATAACAAATAAACATCTTAGACGCTCGTCTATTCTGCCCAACTCTAAATAGTCCACGATTGTACAAACTTATTTGATTGCTTTCTTTTTTAAACAACGTTGCTCTGAACTAAGACAGGTACAAACCTACTGTCACTAAACTAAACTTAAATTGTCAAAAACCATAGCCTTGAACCTGCCCATGGTCACCAAATCGCCATACAAAACATAGAACAACACTACTTCGACAAAGATAGCTGCCTTGAATACTATAGTTGAGTGTGTATAGGTATATGAATGAAAAATCTAATTTAGTTCACATACCTACCTCAGAACGGTTAATTCTATCAGATTTTGACTCCATTTTACTCTTTACTCTTTTTCTCGACGCATTGGATACGAATTTACAGAACTATCAACTAAACTTGGATTCATTAGTCTAAACCACTTATTGACCAACATTACGTAGGGAACTACCGTGATTTCTATCTATCTGTCATAGACCCAATGTATCCTCCAAAACGAGAATTTACCTGTATCGATTTTTGCAGGTAAGTTAATTATACCCAAAACCAACTTATCTATGTAAATTCCAACAACAACAACAAAAAAAACAGTGCGAATAGTGTTTACATCTTGATGACGAAGACACAAGCTCCCACTATGAACAAATAAAATTACGCTGCAGATTATCCACTCACCACAAACAAATCCTGTTTCTTTGTAATATATTCGGCTGCGGCGCCCGCACGGCAGGCAGGCTGCGGCGCCCACACGACAGGCAGGCTGCGACGCCCGCACGACAAGCAGGCTGCCATACTGGTATTATCTTCCAACTGGACTAAGTTCTCATTTTCTTTGCACCTGGAAAAGCCAGCGCGGAGAAGTATCAATGTCTAATAATAACAGGTTATATTTTGACAAGTGAACTGAGCACAATTTACTTTAATGCACCAAAAATATTTTTTTTTGACTCCATGTTGTAAATAAAAACAGAAGTAAACCAAAAAAAGAAACGTTTTGGTTTTATATGAACTTTAAAAATATGTACCTATATATAAACTATAATAGCCCACCACTCAAACAAGTTTTGAACAACTCCGTTGTAATTTGAATTACGGTCTTAGCTTCTCTTATAAAAATTAAATATCTTATACACACTTTCAAAACAGGGCAAAAGGGAAACACGAAGTAGGAAAAAGACAGGGAAAAAAAAATCTAATATAAAATACCACACTAAATTACTCGCCTGTTAATTCGTCTTTATTCCACCAGTTATGACTGTCTCCGCCGACGACGTCTAGGTCTTACGGTGGCTGTTCCCGCAGGCAGAACGTCTCTCGCGGCTCCAACATCTTGAGCGAGATTCACGCCAACGCGCGTACGATCCTGTGAGCGCGATCGCCGCGCACTCTGCCTTCTGTTTTCGCCTTGATCGGGATCGTTCATCAGGATAAGATGAGCTGTTGATACTGAGATGCCGTGTACGTGGACATAACGTACGTTCTCCTTTTTGATTCTTAGTTATGTGGGCGGTTTTCTTTGTCCCACTTCTGATATAAGATATCAGGTGGAGGAAAAGTAAAACCAAAATGAATATCACAAGTGTTTATTTTGCACTGACCACTTTTCACAAAAAAACTATTATCTTTAACTATTTAACTAAATCCGAAAATACTTGTCGTCTCTTGGTGACGGTCCGATCACCACTGCTGGACCGATCAGCCGTCCGGCTGGACGTTTTGCCAGCAGTGGGGATAACGGAAACGAAGGCTACACGTAAACAACTACAACGAACACCGATTCGCAACTTTCAAAGTTTACATTTTACAGAATTAAAAATATTTAAAAGTAGTAAAAATTAGTAAACTGTATAAATATTAACTTTAGCTTAAATACGCACACACATAATTATTTCTTATATTTGTAGAAATAATAAGCAATTCTTACCAACATCGTTTAGCATCTTTTATACCGGAAATCACATTTGATAATTATCATATAGTTTGTAATAGTCTAAAGATGAAGAACTATGATTTCTAACATAAGTAATGTAAACCTATTGCTTAAAGTGTTCCTACATAACGTATTGGTCTGTGGCCTGTGTTTTGAACTTACCTAAAACTCATACATACCATATATCATTGCCTATGCCTTTATCCTTTACGGGGAAGGTAAAGCGTCAACGTCAATAAATATAGTTGCAATCACCACGTCTTACAAATATTGAGGGCCCGTTTAGATGATTCACTTTGGTGTTATTCACACCATTTATTTCAAAGCAATTACAAAACAATAGTAGATTACGTACTGAGGTATGTAAGCTATCAACAACAACCGAGGCTTTTTAACGCCCGAGCGGAGCGAGGGCGGTACCTTTCCGAGGTTGTTATTGATGTTACATCCGTGGTACGTATACTGCTTTACATATCGAATGAAAAAAGAGAAAAATAAAACGATAAATACAAGAAAACGATCCATAAATAATGATTGTATCGTCTGCTATTCAAATTGCACCACTAAACTTTTTTTTCTATGATTGAAAAATATTGAATTAATATGAAAGAAAAGTATCCTAACATAAAATAGACATTTGTCTGATCGTAGGGATATTAGTAATTTTTACTTTTGTCATTGTAATATTGAGTAATAATTCGACAAACTCATTTATTGAGGTTATAAAAATACACATTAAAAATATAATTCGTAGCGGCCAGTTCGAAATTTAAAATCGTATACAACTAATTGGATGCAACTCCTATTAAAAATAAGAAGAAATTGATTTTAACTTTTTAATTGCCGCGATTCTATTGGTTCTTTTTCTAGTTCCATATTTAAAATTACTTACAGGCTTAGTTTTAAAACCTCGCCTGTAACTCGAACTTACAGGTCGTGTTTTTTGTCAGTAATGACCTACTTTCAGAGCATGAGATATGTAAAAGTACATTGTCATAAAAAAGATAGAACAAATTGTTTAATTATTGCTTGACAGCCCTTAACAGTGTTGCGGCCAGCGTTGGCGACAATTCGTGAAACCTAAAAACTTATACTTACTAAGTTATTTTTGCTGAATCTATTCCACATCTTATTTGGCCTACCTTTAAAACCCTTGTTTATCTGATTTTGTCATTCAGTTCCAAAACAGATAGTCTCAAATCTGTACAAAATATGTCATTACGGTTAGGTACACATTATAATGTACAGTTTAATAATATGCGGAGGCTGAGGTCAGTATACAATATCCTTATTGCAATAAGTAACCTACCTTTATAAAGTAGATTTAAGCTGTAAGGAAAATATTTGGTTATTTTTAGGAAAAGTCTTATCAACTTTACATCCTTCAAGAAGAAGGATAATCCTCGACCTAAAATATTTCGATAGTGAAAATACTGCTTTGATGTCCGGTTATGCAGTAAAATCTGTATCATGAATATGAAATCCAATTTCAATAACATTGGGTTAGGATCTTGTTACTTCATAAAAGTCCATACTCTTCTTTTTGTAAAGAAAAGCGTTGGAAAATAAGCGGCGTATGGTTTGATATATTTTTATTTATTGTAGATTACGCGTACGCAGTTCCTTTTTGAAAAGGACGAAAAATTACTCGTAAAGAGGCAAACTTGTTCAGTATCAAAGTATGCCTGTATGCACCCTATCAGAAAAGAGGACTGTCCCTTTCTAGTTAACTTGTTATACCAACAGTAATTTGGAGGAGTTTTTGTTATTGTAAGTAAGAATACACAAAAAGTAGGTTGGGTTTTCAAATGTTGCTAATAAACCAAAACCTACCTGACCTACGGTTGCGAAAACAGGTTTTGATAGAAGTTAACAATTTTTGGTTCTGATCAAATTCTTAGGATCGGGAGAGTGTTATGCTTATAGTTCAGTCATATTTATTTCCTAGATCTGGTATACAGAGCATTGCTCGGCTTTTTTGCCGTTTAAAGTGTTTTGTTTCGTGGAAAATGAATCTAGACCATTAATTTGCTTTATTTTCTATGTTAGCATAACTTCTACATAAACAAAGGGTAAAGTAGTTTGTCAGGTAATGTTTTGTTTAAGGTTGTTTCGGCACGATCTAACCATTACTATTACGTAGCTGTGTTGCATATCAATAACTGTTATTTACTGGAATGGATCTTATTATTATTTCATAACTTAACTTATATAGACAGGTATTCTGTGAACAGGGAGATCTCAGATGTCGTGGTATCAATTACTGCAGCGTCACACGATACTCTCGCTGATTGGGACCGACAATGACTTAGTAAACCATTAGATATCGCTTATAATTACTTACCTACAGAGTTATTAATATGAAATGCTGTCAAATTAAATATGCAGTACTTTTTTCAATATTTCACACAAAAACAAAAAGCTTCTAAAACATTTTATCCAAAACGTAAATGAATAAAAAATGCGGATACATCCCTGACTGTATAGAAAGAATCTGGGTAAACTGGCATAGTAATGTTAAGGTATTCACAATAATTTTATAGTGCAGACTCTATCACGAAAAAGTTGGACACTATTGTTCTATACCTCCCTCAGATCTGAGGGTTTTTTGTCTGTGGGCTGGCAGACGACACCGTCCTTCGCTACGTAACAGGTGGTTGGTATGATTAACTACCAGTACTTACCTGCAAACGTTGCCACTTGGTACCTTACTATTTTATTTATACTCATCGTTCGTTTATATTAACAATATTGTTTCTTTTTCTCACAGTTGCCTATCAATAAAAGCTATTACAAACAATTTTAGTCGCGATCATCTCCTATCCTCTTCTAAACCTAATAAGTGAAAAGTGGTAGCGCTATTTTGAGTTTAAATAAATTAGTCATACCGAATCGATACCATTATAGATATGACTAAAATGTATGTCTAGGCAGGTAGGTAGGTAGGTACATACGTCATCTATTCTATCTTTATAATAAGCACTGACCTCGATGTCTTGTCTAATAATAAGGTTTGGGTTTGTATATTGTATAAATTCCTTTGATATCTTATTCATTACTTTTCTCTTTTTTGTGCTAGGGCTTTAAAATACTTAAGTATATACTATTAGTTCAGGCTAAGACCATTTTTCTATTATTCAAAATTTACTACTTTTAGCCACTGTACTACGCCCTGCATCTTGAATATATTTTCCGTGAATCTCTTTAATTAAAATGGCGTCGCAATCACGTGGGGTGACCATGAATCATTTTGCATAAGCCAATTTGTTAAGATTAAAGCCATCGTCATGGTTACCTATGGGTCAGAGATTACAAGGGCCAACTCGTTATTTTGGGTGTGGGGCATACCTTTTACTACGCAGGATAAACATGAGTAAATAATTGTTGGTAAATGCTGAAAGTCTAATCGATAACTTTACGTGTTTATAGATATCCACCTACTCAAAATTTTTCGTAGAAGATTTCTTTGTATTCATAGTCAAACAGCAGCGGCGGCGTTAACATTTTACAAGGTCGTCAAATCCACGTCAATCTGTTGTCAATTAGTTTGCCAGTCACGTCCGTAGTCACTCCAAGACCTTTTATTTTCGAAATAAATAGGTGACTGCGGTAAAAGCTGGCATTTTATGATTCATTGCTGGGAAAGTTCGATCGTTCTAACTATACTAAAACAAGCTAAGCCACTATGAATTTTGATTTGATTCCAGCGCACGCCGAGAGTTGTTTATTGCTTACACCAACACACGTGAACACTTAGAATATTAAAACTTTGCTTTGCAGTATAGTTAAGCTTCATGAAAACTTATACACGTCATGTTTGGTTCATGCTATTGTAATACCCAAGGCTTTACGTTTTATTTAATGATAAAAAATGCTGTTCATTTAGCATATCATTAAAAGTAAAATGTTTTCCATGTGACATGATAATAAATTGTCTATTAACCTTTTGACTGGATATTTGGTGTTTTTTTAAATTAGTTTTTTTTTTACTTAAGACAGGCCCGCATTTGTCTACTGTCTCACCTGTGGTAAGTGACAATGCAGACGATGATGGAACATGCTTGCCTAGATAGTGCCTATTCAAACTTGCCTTGAAAAGGCCCAAGTTGTAATGTTCCGGAAACGGATCCTCCAGCAGAGTATCGTAGGTACTACATAAAAAAACGAAATGGAAATATGAGAACGATCCTAAAACGATTTAACCGCTTCAAAAGACAAGCGAAGAAAGAAATACCATTCGCATACATATCGACTATTCATCACTGTAGCTCGGTTTTCACAAACGTATCACCCACGACTGCATAAATTGACAGGCGAGACAATTGTTGCCTTTGAACTGCTTGTGACTTGTTTAATCCTTTATAAAGCCACGGGAAGAATGTCACCACCTAAAATTTAACTTTAACTACCCGCAATAGATTTCAAAACGAATGAAAAATTTTGACATGCTCTGCCCGTTAAAGGGCTAAATGCGCAATTCTATTCTAATATGTAACTAATCTACAGATGCAATGTGGATACATTTCTTAAGAATCCTTTTTTGCAATTAGAAAATTCACATGTGACGCAAAATTAGGAAGTTAACCAAATTATACGTATAATCGGTGAATGATGTGTCTATAGCCAAGAACTTAGGTCAAACAAATATTATATTGGACAAAGGCATAGTACATATATTATCTCTTTAGGTAACATCATTTGCGTCACCAATTGTTATGAATTGTGCGGATTTGTGCGACAACTACGTGGAGGTGGAAAGCACGAAATTCACGCGCAATTTCTCGTCATTATTGCTGTTCAGCGGATAACATTATGCGCAGAAATCTGTGGAAACTACAGAACTATAACCTGGGCTGAAACTATTCGACATAAAGTTTTAAATGCGATCATAAATTATGGATTAAATTGCAACAAATATTTTTTTAAATGCGGCGTCAATGGTATTCCATGCGTCATTTTTAATATGTATCTACGTCAAACGTCAGAGTGCTTTAACCGAAGCTTAAATTATTTACTCTATTGAAATTCCAACCCTGAAAACGAAACTGTAGTCTTATTTGGCCTTTCCCACACTTCAGCGCAAAAATAAGCGGAGAGAACGGTTTTAGTATGGGGATTTAGATTTTTAGTATGGATCTGACAGGTGCAAACATTAGCGCAGCGGTATTTTTGCGCTGAAGTGTGGTAGAGGCCTTCCTTGCAGTAGGCGATGCGTTGTTGATAAGCCGACGCGCGTAATGACGTCGGCCTTGCAGTGTGTCACAGCCCTAACAACTGCTCATTATCTCATGTCATGTCACGACTATTGTTTGAAAATCTAACGCAAGATAATCAAATAAAAATGTATGTGATTGCCATCACGTCTTATCGTATACTGTAATAATACGTTTACATGGTTGGTACAAAATAACCTACCTATATAGAAGAACATTTTTAATAAACACAAAATACTTAAGAAAGTCTGGTGTTCTGCCCAAGATGTTATGTTTTTTATCGTGTGAATATTCACAGTGCAAATTGAACTTTTGCTACGATATTTCGTAGCACACGTCTACGGCGTAGCAAGCATAAAGCTAAACGATTCTGTAAATATTGTGTAGGTGCGGTGCAAGTAAACGCATGATAAATAAAATTAAGCTGGTTCCCACATCTAACGCACGACGCTGCGCGTTTTTAGCGCATCGGTAACGCTTAGGCGGATCGCACACTTGACACACGACGGACCGCAAAAATATTACAGCGGTGTGTCAGATCCATACTAGAAACGTTAGTCCCCATACTAAAACCGCACTCGACGGACGACACTGCGATAGCGCTGCGTCGACAGCGGCTGAGCGGTTTTAGTATGGGGAGTGACGTTTCTAGTATGGAATGGATCTGACACACACCGCTGCGATATTTTTGTGCTCCGTCTGCGTCAAATGTGCGATCCACCGTAATTTTTTAAATCATTTAAATTATGTTGTGTAGCTTTATGTTATTTACAATAAATACCATTAATAGCTAAACTCAACTATATACAGTGCCTACTAGAAATATTTTGACATTTATAAGGATTCTGTTTGATGACCTTATTTTGCTGCTAACATAATAGGCAAGACGAGCAAGTCATCTGTCATTAGAGTTGATTACCAAATTGGATCGGTGTACCCTGGCACCCAGGGGTATCACCTCTCTCGTGCAATTCGCATTCAAGATTCATTACGTTTAAAACGCTATTCAATGCTAATAAGGCATTATTTCAAGTAGAGTGGTTAAATTTTTTAAAATTATGTATTGCATCAGTAGATGTAATAACAACGCATTTATATGTCAAAACCTCAGAGGTATTTTCGATTTTTGAAAAATGATAATTGAGACGATAAATCTTTGATATCATATTCAAATTCATAGTTCCAAGTCTGTAGCTGAGCCCTGAGTGTTCCATATTTAAGTATTCAACATGATTTCAATTGTATTCTTTGCTGTTTTTGAATTCCGGTTAAAGAGTAAGGTGGATCGCATACTTAACGCAGGACGGACCGCTAAAATATCGCAGCGTTCTGTCAGATCCATACTAGAAATATCAGTCCCCATACTGAAACCGCTCAACCGCTATTAAAGCAGCGCTATCGCAGCGTCGTCCGTCGAATGTGGTTTTAGTATGGGAAGTGACGTTTCTAGTATGGTCCGTCGTGCGTTATGTGTGCGATGCGTCTAAATTGGTTGCAACTTGTTTCTGCCTTCAGCGGTACGAGAATATACATACCTACCGTAATTTGGCCGTCAATACTTATAGCCACAAACCAAATCACTTATGCACGGCGTCACACTATTTTACCTCCTGATAAAAGTCAACTCGGCGACTACGGAATTTATGCATGGTAAATATAATCGAGGTATTTTAAACAGATACGTCTCAAGTTAACAGAAATAGCAACTGACTCCCACGGTAGGAAAATTCATTGGTCAGGTCTTCGGTAGTTAAGACGAAGCTTAACCCTGTAAGGCGAAGGCGAGGGATATTATTAGCTCTTCCGGGTTACTAAAGCACCCTATCCTTAATTAATCTCGGGAGCTTTAAGTTACCCATGTAACGGATCAACATGTGCTTGTTTACCGTAGAGTTTCTAGGAATCACCAGTAAAAGGCGGTCCCATATAAAACCGCTCTCAGTCGGTGACTGTTCCGACAAATGACAATTATTCATAGAGTCAGTTTTTTGTTGCAGATGTCAAAACAATCGCAAACTTTCAGACTTCATTAAATAGTTACTTATGGTGCTGCTGGTAGCACCTACACCTGAAAGTCTTGCTAGAGTAGTTAGGTGGTCTCTAGAAAAGTAGCCTTTGACAAAGTTCCGCCAAGTTCCGCGATTACCACCAACGCGCGCTAGTCTGCGCGTTGTTCGGTCGCGTAATTTGGGATAATTTGTACCCAATGAAAGTTGCAAGGCGAGAGGTCTCGCGAATTAGCCTGTGAACACATTTGAGGTTTAAGTTAAACGAAACGTTAGTGGCGCCCTTACTCATGAAAAGACTCACGCATTCGAAATTTAATGCTCTTAAATAGAGGAAGACGAAGACGAAAATTAAAGCCAGTAATTTTAGTAATACATTCACATATCACGCCTATATCCTTGCTGGGGTAGACAGAGCGTCAACGACCGTAAAATTACGGTCGTTATCGCCACGTCTGACAAATATTGAGGGTTGTTTGAGATAATTCGTGTATCACTATAGTGATATGTTGTCAGCCTGTCCCCTTAAAGTTGTAATACACCTGAAACCCTAAGTCCCTCAGTCGGCTCTTACGACACCCATGGGTAAGAAATGGAGTAATGATATTCTAAGCCGGCATCACACGGCAAAGCCGGCATCACTCGGCAAATTTAGTAAATATTTTTAGTAATAGTGGGTTCAAAAATTTGTTAAGAAGAATGCATCAAGTTACGTTTGGTAATGTGACGTACAAAGCAACCGCTTTTTCCAAATATATGAATTGGGGCCGCATTTTTAAAACTTCTCCTATACCTACTATTGTATCCACCTACAGAGAGAAAAGGTCAAAAGATGTCTATATCCATAAGTTGACAAAGATAAAATATCATACATGCAGCTCAAGATTTCCAACTTACATTTAAATTTAAATAATTCCAATGCACAATATTTTCTATCTCACACGTGTATCGAGTAGGAAGGTGGAGAAGGTCCTCTCCTAATTAAAATTTTAATGTTGACTGCACTAATACCTGTAAATACGCGCCAGTAGAGATCATACGTGCTTGGATGGAGTTTGCTAACGTTTTATTGCATACATCTTCACTTCAACTCTTGTTACGCTAATTACAAACATTTGTAAGCAAGTCGTACCTACCTACCTACTTTAAATTTAATTTTTCCTTATTTTCATTTAGGTGGTCTGTATTTCTACTTGAAAATAATTACATACACACACAAATCACGCCTTATACCTGGTGGGATAGGCAGAGCAGAAAATAATTCATTCACACATATCGCCCCTTTATCCCTTGCGGGGTAGGCAGAGCGCTTACGACCGTGAAAATACCGTCGCAAACGCCACGAAAAAAATCATTGAATAGTTTCCTTTTTTACATTTTGCTTAGGTAATCACCTACTTCTGGTTATGACGAATTGTAAATAATATCATGATGTAAATAATGCGTGTTTTTTTATGCCGATGTTAATCTATTTCAATTCCATACATACATACACATATCACGCCTTTATCCCTTGCGGGGTAGGCAGAGCGTTAACGGCCGTAATAATACGGTCGCTATCGCCACGTATGACATTTTTGAGGAATGTTTTCCAAGCTTGTTTCAGAAAACATGTGTATCACTATAGTGACAGGTGTATCAATTCCAGCCCTTCAAAAAAAGATAGACTGTTCGTAGCAACAACAAAAAAATTACAAATGGAAACAAAATAGCATAAAAGCGCATCTCTCGTTTCCTATCAAACTAAAAGGCCTTAATTAAACTGTCTGGCCTGGCCCTTGTAGTGCTAACTATTAACAAAATTGCCGTTCAGTTATTAACTTTTAGGATGTAGCAATCAGCCCCTTTTCATAGCCGTTTGTTGGTGTTCCTGCGGGCCTGGTCACGTAACCACCAGTTTATTTATGACGCAAAGCGTGGGCTGGGTTTTAAATGAACTGCCCTTATTTATATTCATTCAATAACTATTTAATAACACCTTTTAGAAAGGATAAAATGATAAACGATAATAAATGAATGATAAGTGTTGTGACAGTACATACTGATAGAATTAAAATAATTATTGATTTATTTACTAATTAGCTAAATACTTTCAATAGAGCATCTTCTTTTTCGTGACAATGGTCGAGCTTTTCCTGCCAGTACTTGGCGACGCCAATGTATGGCATTATCAGTCGCCAAATTCAGCTCTTCTTTACTACTAGAGCATTACTTGACAGGAAGATATATAGTTATATACCTAGAGTTTTTCCCACGAGTTTCCAGTATTTTTTTCCCAGTTTCTCGTTGACAGCCATTGATTCAGAAACAAGCAAAGACATGCTATAGTTGAAAAGGAGAATGGATGTCCAGTTTAAACGGTCTGCATTCAAATGTTGCAACTGGGAGCTTTTATGTTCGACGCTTCGGATTGACGTGTGTGTGAATTTGACGCGATACAAGAATGGCCTGTCTACGTCACACTTTTGCGTCAATCGTATTTTTAAGAATAAAGAATATGTGCTCTAAATAATTAAGGAACTTTTATAAAATGTATTTTTTTATAAGTTTATATACAAAAATAAAAAGTCTCTTTTGTTTTCACTCAAACCTATACTATCATAAACCTAGTCAAACCTAGGTAAGAACCTAGATAAGTTAGTTCGGCATTTCCTTATATAGGTAGTGAACGCTGCAGTTTACAATGCTCTAATTCGTTTTGTTCACTCTTTATGAATTGGCCCAACATATTTATTTTCAACTTAACTGCAGCCATCTCTGATAAAAGCCGCTTACTCCATGAGCATCATGATGTGCAAGAAGTAAGTACATGGCTTAGGTTTTCAGTACCTCTACCAAGAGGAACCCTCTACTTCTCTAGTAGGTAGGAGGTGTAATACTAGTAAAGTAAAACATCGCTAGATGTCGCTATTACTAAGAAAAGAAGCGCCACTGACTACGTGTGCAAAGGGGATATAAGTGCCAGATTCGATTCCTGTCTAGGAGATAATTAGAATATAATTTATATAATATTTTTTTGTTCCGAGTGTTCTTTGCGTGTGTCTATATCAGTAATCTCCATAATGTGTTTATATCAGAGACTTACCTTACAGTGGTATTACCGCGTTTTCTCATATGACATATATCGTATTGAGCTATAGATCTACAATATGGGAGCTTCGAGATATTTTTCACGAAAACACAATCGACATCAATTTTGTAGGCAGTTTGTCATTAATAGACTCGTGCGACTCCGGCTAGTAAATCGTGATGAAGTAAGTAAAGTACCTACAGAAAAATCAAATGCGTTTATTGCAACAAAATTTTATTAGTTTGTAAGAATAAAGACCATCTTAGCTCACATTTTTTGTTATATTTTTTATAGGTTAGGTTAGAAGTTTTCTTTAATCACGTTTACGCGAACATTCAAAGATTAATTTTGATACAGCTATAATGAAGTAAGTTAACTATAAGTACGTAAATGAGTACTAAGCAAAGTTTCGTTTCATAAAATTTCTTAGTTAATTAGTAGTAGATAGTTGTCATAATTTTCTAAGTACAGAAATAATAAATTTTTCATATCGATAAAAGAAATACATTATGAATAACCTACAATATAAGTACCTAAATAAGAATATTATTAGAAAAAACAGTATACCTGTCTACTAACAACTTATAATTATTTCATCCCCTTTTTATTATACCCACAGACTGTACAAGACCTTACACGCTAAACTAACATTTCTGAGGTGAATCCTACATTGCGCCGCACCGCACCGCGGTCCGGTGTGCGGTGATTCGGTTTTCCGTGCGGTTTCCGTGCCTCCGCTTCTGCATCCGGATTCTGTCGCTCTAGATACAGTGTCAGATTGAAGCTTCGGCCAAACCTGAGCGACCAAAAAAGTGACTGCGAAGCGGCGGATGCTGTTCCTTGTACACCTACGCGACCGCGATTTAGTAGACGTTGTAGACGCTCCTGTTTCGCGTCCCGCGTCCCGCGCTCTTGATGCGCAGGTGTGGCTGAAGCTCGAGGTTCGCCTATCTTTGTAATTCGTACCCTGGCTTACAAACCACCTCTCTAGATGTTTTGCCACATTTTACTTATAGACTTATATTATATTATATGCACAGTATACGCTATACACATACAGCTGAAATGAAAATGATAATCTCTTCATGATTGCATACGTTAATATGTCTAGAACTTCTAGCATAAAATGTCTTGTGCATGCATTAAACTTTTTTGGTATAACGGGAGTATAGGTATATACAGCAAAATTGCGACAATTCTACAGATATTAATACTTTTGATGCTGTGGTAATTATTATTTAATAAATGTCCCTACAACTTGTTAAAATTCTGCTTCATAATCGACGTGATGAGCAGCAATGTACCTACGTTTTAAACTTGGAATAAAGTTCATTAACCCATCATTCATATCGATCATACATAACTGACCTTTCACGTCGTGATTTGAGTCTATTTGTATAAGACGAAGAAGCCATAAGTTTAGCCATACGTAATAATGAAATTAGAAAGAATGGTAATTGTGTACATTTTTACATATGTACGTTAATAAGACCGTAGAGTCACTTCTTTTGTTAATTAAACAGGTATTTTTGACAGGTTGTTATGTAAAATGAGGAGAAGTATATAATGAAAAATACTGAAGTAATATAAATGATAGTCTGTCGTTCGTTGCTCAGATATATCCATGGAACTTGTCTTTCATAGGTTTTTTATTAGCTGTATTAGCTAGCTATCAATTGGGATCATTTCATCGTCGTTACATATTCAATCTCATTACTTGTGGTTCTTGAGTGGAGACCGCGCCTCGGCAAGCGTACCGTTGCACGCCCTCCGGCCTGATGGACCGATGACTTAAAGCGGCTGGTGGCCACTGGATGGCAAAAGCGGGAGATCGTTCATTGTGGCGTACCCTGTAGGCCTATGTCCAGCAGTAGACTGCTTATGCTAATGTGATGTGGTGATGAGTTGTATTATGGTGTGGTACGAGGTATTTTGCTGCATAATGTGTTAGAAGCAGGTGACTGCGTTGAAGTAGCAATGTATGACGCGGACGCGCGGCGGCTGCGGCCCGCGCCGCTGTAGCGTGTTCTGCAAACAAACAAACAAAACAGTTCAACCGATAGATTACAATATTTTATCGCAAAACATGTAGTAATCAAAATTTAGAACACACTTTGTACAAATTCAACCTGGTGTTTCAGTCGCCAAATTGTATAGATTTGACAGAACTTATACATAAAACATATTTTTGACGTCATTTTAAATATTAGGCGGATCACACACTTAACACACGACGGAGCGCTAGCTTGCTAGAGCTAGCGCATCGTCGTCTGTCGAGTGCGGTTTTAGTATGGGGAGTGACGTCTCTAATATGGATCTGACGGATCTGACCGTTACGATATTTTAGCATTCCGTCGTGCGTTATGTGTGCGATCTGCCTAAGAAAAATAACAATTTTGAAACTATCGAGCCAATTTGTGAATCACATCGGTTGGATAAATAATATGTAAAATGAATTTAAATTGACCAGGTCGTTGAAGTCTGCGGCGACGCGGAGCGACGCGGTGCGCGGGCCCTCAGCCACGCGGAACTCGGGTATCAGCGCCGGCGCAGCCTCGCGCGTCGCGATCGCCGACATCTGCGGAAACACGTCGCGCTACACTTACTTTATAGATATTCTACTCTACAGGGTGTAAAAAAAGTTGCTACAAATATTTTAAGGGGTGAACCAGCTCATGAAACTGAACAATTTTTCCTAAGGAACATAGAGGTAGATCGAAATATGAAAAAAAAAATGTACCTCCCATACAAAATTACCAACCGACCAAGTCAATTTGCTTGGAAGGTCCAAATAATCTCAGATCTCGACCTATGACTTGGGGAAAGTTGTTCAGTTTCATGGGCTGAGTCACCATTTAAAATATTTGCAGCTAATATTTTTACACGTTATATAACGAAAAATCTATCACTGCAAGGTAATGTAGTGCGGGGGTCTTACCCTCGCGATAAAAAATTTGCTGACGCCGGCGCTTCCGCGTCCGCTAAAATCACATACCTAACTATTAAGTCTTAAAATTCTAAACGTTTGAAATTGCAAATTTACACCGCGTCACTCCTTGGCTTGACACGAAAATTGTGATCATGAAAAACGTTTAGCAACGGTTGGTACAGATAACACTGAATTACCAGGTCAGCACCATCCATGCCTGCGATCCTAAGCGGCGCCATGCGGGGCCCGATGACGGCCCGGGAGCCCCGCGCTCCGCCCCCGTCGCCCTCCCGCAGCGCCCTCTGCAGGGCCACCAGCAGCCGGTCCAGGACAAGAGCCGCTCGCTTTTGAGGAGCTATCACCTGCTGGGTGATACCCTGATGAAAACGACAAATATCTGTAATGATCCAGCGCAGAGAAACGCCATATGCTGATGATGATGAGTATTTTAAGTGGTATAATGCTGCATTACCGTTTTACGGGTGCAGTCTGTGGGCAATGCAATTGAACATGTTGCAAAAATATACTTGAGATTTAAATGAAAGGTTTTGTTTCATCAAATAACAGAGGCAAGAAATAGAGGCAAATTGAAACACGTATGTAGTAAGAGTACTTACGATTGGTTCTAAAGATACCTAAACTATACCCACAAATATGAACGAATGTAGTTGATCATAAATTATTAGTGTCATGAGTCATGACATTTTATAGTTATGTTCGTCACCTGACATTTATCAAGCGGATCGCACACTTGAGGCTCGACGGAGCGCTAAAACATGGCAGCGCTATCGCAGTGTCGTCCGTCGAGTGCGGTTTTAGTATACGTTTCTAGTATGGATCTGACAGACCGCTGCGATATTTTTGCGCTATGTCGTATGTCAAGTGTGCGATCCGGGGGGTGCGGCAACGATTGTGGGCGATAAAGTTATACTCGTACGTATACGGTTACAAGATTATAAAATTAGTGCCGCCGACACATGTGAAATTTAGAGCGTATTAGCATTTAGACACATTTCGAGCTTACTAGCATTTCTGGGCAGTTCTATGTATAGCAGTAGTCTAGTAATCTAACAGATGTTTTCGGTCACTCAACATTAGGTCTTTTACAGTCTCGAAATTATAATGTTACTAAAGCTGCTATCCACAAATTCCTCGCATAGTTTTTCATAAAACAAAGCATTTTTCAGTTTTACGGTAGCCTATATTTATGATTACGATAAAATTTTAAAAATTTGTTTGTTCGTTTCTGATATACCGATTACACATAAGTAAAAAATGCAATGTTTTCTGCTATAAGTAAGTTTCATTTTATCATCATCATCATCATTCTCCTTGCCTTACCCTATTCTCTGTCGAGGTCGGCTACCTTACCTAGGGGATTTGACGTGGAACCAAGTTTAATCAAAAACAGGCTATACGGCGCATCGCGCACTCTTGACGCAGATCGCTGCGATATTTTAGCTCTCCGTCGTGCATCAAGTGTGCGATTTACCTAGGTCTCATTTAAGAACTTAATTTGCAAATGCAAGGAAACGTGCATTAATTTACCGAGGGCTTTGCACATACATGCCAATGAAGAGAAGAACCCATATAACGGTCTTCTTGAAAGCCAATACCTTAAGCTATACATCTGCATCGAAGTAGGTACCAATCGCGTTTCTATCACAAATGTACGGACCCCTACGCAACGTGATTGCGGAATTAATTCCATGAGAGTTAGACTGAGAATTGAAATAGTTTTAAGATATCATAGTACCTGTTGTGTACTTTTTCTTTCTGTATATTTGTCGTATGTAAGTTATTCGCCGAATAATAAAAGAAGTAGAATTGGCATGTAAAATGCTGCATACAAAATTAGAAGAAAGAAAAAATCTAATAAGGAAACTGAGTTGGCGTAGCGTTGTATTTTACCTTGCAACCGTGAATAAATTATCTGTCGTATCTAATTAGCGTAGAATCAGTTTACGTCTTCCCTAGGAAATGCTATACGCTCAGTAAGGTATTGAGAAGGTGCTGTTTAGCGGTGAAAATCAACTAAAGTATGTCCATATTTGACACCTGTCAAAGTCACATAAGGTCTATTTTTCTTTGTTGACATGTCCTTTTGTATAGGTTTGACGGCTGTCTAATATGGCCTATTGGAGCGACCGACCATACTTTATAAGTAGGTTCGTAGTAAACTGCTACGAGACCTGCAGCGACGTAGAATGGAACTTTTTAAGCTCAAACTAGAAAAGCCTCTCATAAACTGTTGTTTGCTCTGTGAGCTCGTATCATATCATATCATATCATATCATTTATTTAGTATTAAACATACACCGTCACAAGAATAATTTACTTAAAAGTAAATTACAATTAAAAATAATAATAATAAATAAGATGTCAAGCTAGCATGAAACAATTTTCTTATATCATAACTACATATAATTATCATAATAAAACAAATTCATAATCATGACTGATCCTCATCATTTAAAAACTCGTCAACTGAATAGTATGCCTTCCGGGTTAGCCACAACTTGAACTTCCGAATGAAACCAGAGTCAGTTCGACAACTTTTAATGCCCACGGGGATTTTATTGTAAATACGGGGACCTATTCCCAGAAGCGACTTTTTGGTCTTTTCTAGACGTTTCGGTTTAGTATCTAAGGGCCCGTTCCTCCACTTACATGCACGTTTCCCTACCCACGATTTTATTGGGAATTCGTTAAGGTTGCGTAATGACTCAGCTGCGATACTTGCTGGGTATGCAGAGTATCAATGGCCGTAAATGAACGGTCATTACCACCATGTTATTGAAGATCTGCAGAATCATATATATTCTTTATTGCATAAATAGTATAGAAAATTAATACAAAAATTTTGTCGCAAAGGCGAGCTTATCTCTTAATGAGAGATCTCTTCCAGCCAACCCATGTGTTGTGAGAGAATCTAAATTCCTTGGAGCAGTCGGGCAATAAAAGAAATTACACGAAAACTAATGCTATAAAATAATATAACATACAAGCCTACTTAATAATACTTAATAATATAACATATACCTACTTAATCCACATAAATAAAATACATAAACTTACCGAGTATCCATCATAGGAAGTAGCCGGAGCCGAGAGTACCGTGGACAACGCCAGCAGAAGGAAGGGCAAGAAACGTGGCATCATCCTTCAAGCATCACACCGCAGGTACAGTCGTCGAGCAAAGCTGAGGACATATAGAAAAAAAACTCTGTGGCATTTCTGCCTATTCACGTATTCTAACTAGACTGGATTTGTCAACAACTCGATAGAGAACCAACATACATATGATGTTAGGGACAGCCTTGTGAATTCTGATGTGGTGCATTTAGCCCATGAACTAAATACCTAACTTTCCACTAGAAATTAATGTCAGGAAACGTCAAAAAATGGTTTCTATTTCCATATAACACAAATTTAATAGTAAATGCAGTCAGCTGATCGTGATTTTGTATGGGAGGTCGAAAATTTGTCATTTCTTGACACATATTCCTAGGAGAAAGTTGTTCAGTTTCATGGTCTGCATGCAAGCTATCAGTATTCGGAGGTCTGTCTCTAAAACCCGGTATATTGATCTCTTAAATTGTTAATTGAAGCTCGATATATTTGGAAAAATAACACTTTTTCATATTTCGACCTACGTTCCTTGGGCAAAAGTTGTTCAGTTTCTTGGGCTGGTACTTTTACTAACATCCTGTATAGCTACAGGCTGTAATTGAGAGTGTATACGAATCGCTAGACCAGTTGTTGCTTCTATATAATTTCTGCAGAAATTGAGCTCCCGGACACAACGTAATTTATTTCTTGCGAAAAATATAAACGACGTCAGTAAAGGCAGAGGCGTTGATACGTTGAAATTGAGGTTGCATTAGAGTGTCAGTCTCGACTGATCCCACCCCCTTCCCCCCCTATTGATGCGAGGGTGACAACATACTTATTGTGCCATTTTCTAGGATAAGCGGTGACATGTAATAATGTCTTCTTTGGCCTTGTTTTCGCCACGTGAATTAACATGATGATACACATTTATTTTAAAGCGGCGAAGAAGAAATAGGACATAAATCAATGTTACAAAAAAAAATAACGGTTTATGCTGTTTGAGAAAGTCAAATCGTATAAAAAAATATTTCCATATTATCTTAAAAATAGCACGTCTGGTCTGAAAAATTCGCCGCGACACGAAGAAGAGTAATTGAATAAATTCATTTTTTATACCGATATTCATTCTTGACACCATTAGGACACAGTGTAAGGTTCAATATAGCCTGTTCGGTATGTTTTATGTAAATAAATCATTTTGAATACGAAACAATTAAAATCTCTGTTTCTCTCTACAATCTCTGCCAGCTACGAGAAGCTACGACGTAGCTTGTAGCTACGAATTAATATATCTTGAATCTTGCTTAGTTTCACTGAGGCTTAATAAACTTTTTTTTATGAGGTACCTACACCAATTTAACTTCAAAATCAATTCCGTAGTTAGAACTAACAGGCAAAAATATGAATATTAATTTCGATTTCTTTCGATTTCTTATTTTCTTTTATAACCGACGGTAAATTATTCAATTATGCAAAATTGTTTTGCTACACTACTAACCGATCATCAGAAAGACCACAAGGCATCCTCGTTATTATTATTCCTATCTAAGATATGCAAATCATTACGCGTGCGGATCTAAGTTACAATACAATATAATCGCTGGATAAAGGTGGAGAACAATCCCCTGCATAGGAATATAGTATAGTTTTCATACAGGATGTAAGGGGATAACTGTCCAAACACTAATAGGATGCATGCAGACTAGGAAAGTGAATATGGTTTCACTATACGTATAAATATATTTCAGGAAACGTCAGTTTCTCTTACCATGTATAGTAAGTAAAGGCAGTCAGCTGATCAGGTTTTTTATGGGAGGTAGCTTTTTCTTCGTTCCTTGGGAAAAGTAGCCCATTTTCTTGGTCTTCATGCACCCTTTCGGTATTACTATTCTTCAAAAGTGTACAAGAAGGTGTACCCCGTGTAGGAAAAGATTAACGCTAATGTCCATTTATTGGCACAAGTGGTTTTACGTACCTAATTTGTTAGTAAGTTGTAATATAATCATTATTATTTCTGGTACTTGCTGGCTTCTTCTGTGCATCACCGATATAATAAATCTAGTTACTCCTTTTTTGTGTAAAAACCTAGTATGGAATACGCCACCGTAGATCAATGTTTGCTCAATCTCGTTAACATAATAAACAACCTTCTACCAAATTCTTACAAAGACCTTTGAGAAAACTACGCTCGCTAAAAGAATCCTATAAGAAAATATAGTGTAGGTGGGTACTTTACTTACTGATAATTATTATCGATTTCTACTTATTTTTATGTAACAAGACTATTCAATAAAAATATTACCTACCTGCATAAAGTGGTTATCTATCTATCTAAATGAACAACCCACATTTTAAGTAAAAATATATTTTTACAGTGTTTATCTTTCTATTAAATGAATAAGTTGATATTAGTTAAAAATATATAACATGAAATTTTTTATTTTGAAACTCGTTGACAAATAGAAATCATAGACTAAAATTACCTAGCCAATCTTCGAGTTTATATAGAGCTTAAAAATAGTCGTTGTCCCCAAATGTAGCACCCATCTAAAAGGTCATTTCAAAAATTGTGTATCATTGCAGTTATTACAATTTGTCAACGTATCGCCTATTTTGGCTGGCAGGCAGGATGCGTGGGAGGAACATAAAAATTCGGCAGTCGGAAGCCAAGTGTGAGCTGCACTCGCGCACGCGAGGCTCCGTACCTTATGTGTAAAAATAGCATCATCAAATTATGTTTCTGCATGGGGCTACCTTAGAATATTAATTTATTCTGTTTTTAAGTATTCTTGTTATAACAGTAACAGTAATACTTTTTCTAAGAACATTTTAATGATCTGACAATAACTGTTCATTAGTTTCCTCTTCCTAAACATTTCAGATAAAAACGAGGAAAGAAACAAGTCTAAGGTACGTTTTTGCCCCTCTTATTTTCAGTTTTAATTAGATTTTTTGTATTTGCAGTAATAACGGCAATAAACCTGTGAAAATTTCAACTGTTCTGGTGCCGGCCGACTGACTGACAAATAGAGAAGTCTCAGTTATATTGTTCCGTTTTGGCCCTTCGGTACGAAACACTAAAAAAGGGTGAAATTATCATTCACTTGGTAGGTATATGTACTAAATATATATATTTTTTGGATTTTCTTCAAGATACCTACGTTGTAAAATTCAAGATATGGGGGTATTGTTTGCGGATCATTGCGTTATTGTGCATCGTACTTATAAATGTAACTTTGTATTTTATTACTATGTTTAATAAAGAATTTTATTATTGTATTTTATTTTAAAACTATGTCGGTACGTTTCCGAATCTCAGGCCCAGTGACCCGGTCCTTTTGAGGTATGACTGGGGCCGATGCCAACAGCACAGAGACCTTTATTTCTCATTATTACTTACCTACAACAATGGGAAACTAACTATTTAAGTAGCCTTACTTTAGGCACTATGACATTTTATAATAAAAAAATATTATTAAAAAATTAAAACTAATATAATGAATAGGTACTCACAAATCGTATGCAGCCGTTGTCTGCAGTGTTATCAGTTTGTCACGGAATCCACAACTTTCCCGAAGACGTCCGTTATATACAAACGTTTTCCGCGTACACTGGAGTGTGCTATGTGCGTAAGCTCGACAAGTAATAGGCGGCTAGACCGAGAGACCGCGAGCTTTATAAGCCTCGGAGCGTGCGCGCTGCGGGGAAGGCGCCGGGACACCGTCCAGTATGACGAACTGATAAAACCAGCATGATAGATTATAGACTATAGGTACCTTTAATGTATCATCATCATTGGCCTCGTACGGTGTGACAGACGATGTAATCAGTGTCTGAGGAAAGACCTTTTATGCAGGAGCGGCATGACTTTCCACATGCTCTACAGGTGAAGGTGGAATGAGAGATTGAAACATGCATGTTTAGGTTTGATGCATGCGAGATTAGAGAACCAGGTATTGTCGTGCTTTCTATTCATGTATTGCCATTCGTCTCTTTTTAACCCAACCTGTTCAGCTTTGCTCTTAGCTATACTGGGCGGGAAGTTTTTTCTTTATCTGCCCAGTTGTTATATTTGTTGTGATATTTTGATCTTTTTTGCATAAAAATTGCTAAATATAGGTATTTGTATTGTAGTTTTGGAAAATAGGTATAAAAATTTATACATTTCATACAAAGAAACAAATCCTTCGGCTTTGTAATAAAAGTGTTGAACCACGGATCACAACTTCGGTTTGTGCCACGGACAGCTATAACGAAATTCGTATAAATTAATGTCTTTAGCATTTTGTTACCTGAAATTTTTTCCAAAATAAAACCAAACAGGGAGGATTGTGGTTGGGTGCAACAAAAACGCTTTTCAAAAGGCAAGAGAAAACTCATATCCTGAATCTTATCCTACGCATTCGTGCGTTCACTATTGTATCACTCCTCGTGAGGAATCGTTGGTGCGGGACATTTCCTTCATGGCCGGGAGGCGCATGCCTTACCAACAGATTATTGCCAAGCGTTTGTCATCTAAGCAGTAGGCGTACGTAGCATATTTTCATAATGATTATTAAAACCTATATATACGAAACGTAGAAATAGAAACGTGGATAGAAATTTATCTCACCACTACTCTCGCATAGCAATCCCAGCCCGCTTGGACCCTCATTATATAAGGTGTATCTTAGGATAGCGTTGTTAATCAATTCCTGTCTTCTTCTATTTAATATTCTTCCGCGCTTCTGCAGCGCCTCCGGTATGTTTGCGAATGCTCATGTGGATGGCTTCAATGCGACGCTCCGCAAACGGTGTGCTGCGGCGCTGCAGAGGGTTCGCGGCAGCACCGACAGTGTCCTGTCTGTTATAGCGAAAAGGTTATGCGAATGTCGCACTAAAAGACACTGGAACAATTAAACTTTAAGTGTCTGTACTAACACTTTTCATTAAAATGTATTAGCTACTAACATTTTCTTTTGTATTTACTACCTACTATCCGATCGTCAGGTCTGAAATAAAACATTTATTTTAATTTTATTTAAGGGTATTGTCGGTAGAGTCGCCATAGAAACTCCTTTATTCAACTCTACTAGCATCAAATTATCTATGTAGGCCCCTAGGTAACTACCGCTATTTAATTTCAAGTTTTGATGATACGTCTAAACATCTAAACTAAATGTACCTTGTTGATGCCACAAAACATGAATTCCTGTTGCATTTTCATTTAACTTAAGTTTTGGTGATCTATCTACATTCTAATACTCCAACAACGTTACCTAATGTGCCTAATCTGCTGTGTGATGCCGGTTCAGAATAGCATCACCTCACATCCTTCCCGCGGGTGTCGTAAGAGGCGTCTAAGGGACTCGAGAGTATTGGTGTATTACAATTTTTAGACGACCGGCTGATAACCTGTCACTATAGTGAAACACATGTTTTCTGAAACAACCTTGGAAAACAATACTCAAAAATGTCAGCAGTGACGATAGCGACTACTGTATTCTTACGGCCGTTAACGCTCTGCGTACCCCGCAAGGGATAAAGGCGTGATGTGTATGTGTACATTACCTAAGTCTACTTATTTCTCGTTATCAACATGCGCTAACACCGGCTTGCGGCAGTCTCCACTGCAAATATAGTCGTAGTATTCTCATTTGATCGGAAATAAGATAGGCTAGAATAGGTAAGAATATCTAAGATCATTGAATACCTACCTATTCTGACCAATGAATAAAAGGTCTAAAACTTTCAGTACTACCTGAGTAAGTCTAAATTGTGATAATGAAAGGTTTTCCATACCTACTCCTTTGGCTTATAGGCTGTAGTAAAAAAATTGCGATATTTTATGGACAAAATCCCTGGATTAGTGATGACATTCATTATTATACTATTGCGTGGGAATGATGTCAACACGACATAGTTGCGTAAAATCATAAAATGCACTATCTATTGTGAATGTGAAATGTGATGCTTTCCATTTAATGGAGTCAAGCAAGAATGACTGATCACACTTTCAATACTTACCTACTTCATTTGTACCTACTGATGTCGGGGAATAAAATCTAATAATATACATTTTCTTTTATATCTATCATCTTGTAGGTACACTATCGGGCGTATCAGATTAAAATTAATAGATAGGTGCAAACCTATCTATTATCTACATTTTATCTTTGTAAAATCTGCACATTAGACCTTTAAGTAGAGGTCATTAGCCTATCGTTATTGATGTTGGTAGTCTGGGACAAACTATCAGCAGAAACGTCGCCTATTATTGCTCAAAAAATATGTAGGTATATAAATAGGAGTCAGAATGTAGTGGGCGAGTCTCATAAATGCAACACGGGCCGCCCAGCGGAGGTAATGGCCCAGCCGTGTCGCCCAGCGAGGGGCCTATCGCTAATCATGCGGGCCACTCTCCGCCGCTGCTCAGGAGGTACCCGGGCTACTCGTTGTGAAAAGAGCGATTATCCCCGCGATAAAAGCCGGCCATCTGTTTGACGTGGGTGGGCGCCCATGGACGTCGATAATCGGACATATTGAAATAAGATTGCTTTTGCGAAGGGTGGAGTACTTTGATGCTGCTGACGCCAGACGTACACACTACGTCTGGCAACCCAGATAATAGGTATAGTCTGAGAAATATAATTTGGACCGATTCGGCTTACGGCCAGTCAGCACAACTGAACAAGAGACTTGCACGATAGGAAACAATCGTCTACAGATAACATTCATCGATCGGCTCAAATTATATTTCTCAGACTATAAGTACCTACTAGTTCTATTGAATAGACAGAAGTCATATTTTTTCATTTATTTCAGCAGCGTATCCACGTATAACTTCGTAGTAGTAGTAACGTAACGTATAACCTAACAATTAAAAGGGATCAACCTGCTACTTCCCCTATAATTCCTTCCCAATCTCGCGTCCTAAACGCCGTCCCACCCAGACATCCTTTCGGGATGATGATGATAGAATCGCCCAAGCCGCAGCGAGTAGATCACACTCCACAAGCTCCTCAAGCAACCGACAACTGGCGGGATCGCGGAAGTCTCTCATTTGTGCCTTTTTTTGGCAACTACTGGTATGTTCTGACCCAGAACAAATCCTAAGCCCAGTCTGGCCACAAGAGCGTGATTGGGCTGATTGTTTGAATAACCATTCAAATACTTATTTCCGGGTGAGTCCGAGAGTGACTGAAGAGGAAGGTTTATGAGTACAATACTTGCCGCGAAAACAACTTATTCCTACGGAAAAATGAGTTACAGACTAGATTAGTATTATGTTCCTTGGTTACAGTGGGCGCTGCCGTTAATTAGGTTTGTCAATTTGGTTAGGACCAGAGATGGCCCTGGCACAGATTAAATAATAGTAACTCGTTAAGTAATAATTATAAGAAGTTCGGCCTGTCGGTAGGTAGGTAGATTGAACGTAAAAATGCAACGCAAAATAATTTTAAAAAAGTTTCAGTTTGCCGCGCTTTTTTAGTGCAGTTAGGTATCACTACTGTACAGTTTCATCCGATCAATTAATTTTATTCTGAAAGCGAATATTTAACGATTTACTGACTCATCGTTAAATATTCCTAACATATATCTTTTCAATAATTATTTTTTAGGTTTGAATGGTTTCATTTGTTGCATTGTGCATTTTTTAAATATTTTCTTTAAATATTAATTGATCGATATTAAGTGACGTTCTTTGTAGTGTACTATCTCCACCACTCGTTTCACAGCACAGCACTACTATTAAAAAAAAAAGAACGTTGTTCGGGGTGCGATACGAGACGCGATTTTTGTTTTGCAATAATTACAGAATTTATGGAATAAACTTATAATGTAAGCATCCTTTTTTGTAAATTTGATTATAAACGCTCATTTCGCACAGTTTTTATCTTGATTTTACAAGTGATTAATCATTACAGGGCGCGTAATAAATCGCCATCAGCAGCGTCTGAAAAAGATAAAAAGAAGCCAAAAGAGAAGAAAAAGAAGGATGCATCAGGATCAAGCAGTAGTGATAGCAGTGGAAGGTCAGTCATGTTACTCTATTTACATTAGAATACCTAAAAAAAGGAAATCATTAGTATTATAGGTTATGTTGGCGGTCCTTTCCATATCCTTGTCATTTGAGCGGCTCTGAGACCAACTCGTTGTAAATATACTAAATATTTTTCGAATTATGATCATGCAATAAAGCAAACATTATCAATCAGAACATTCAATTTTTCGTAGTATTCGAACCTCCGACTTCTAGTACCGCCGTGTACAATTATTTACCATACCTTGGCATACGGAGTTATATACATCAGCAACCGGAGATAATAAACATTCTAACTGTTATTTTAGCATTCGTGGTTACTCTATTTTATAACAACCTAGTATAAGCTAGCCTAAAACATATAATCTTGTTGTAGTTCATCGGACAGCAGCTCGTCGCGGTCGCGGTCGTCGTCGTCGTCCAGCAGCTCGGGCAGCTCGTCGCGCTCCAGCTCGTCCTCCAGCTCCTCGTCCAGCAGCAGCGGCAACAACCGCTCGCGTCCCAAGAAGAAGTATGCTATCCACACACAGAAGCCGGTGTTAGTTTGCTTGCTTTGCTTACATAACCCTTGTTGTTAACCCATGTCAACCCTTGCTGCTGCTAAGCTGGTTACCATTTTGCGAGTGCCGCAATTATCCCGGCCTGAGCTAAAGATGGAAGTTCAACTACCGTCAAAATCAGAACCAGTCTCTGCTATACTAACAGGGCTGGACTGGGCCTGCCATATCAGTCCATGTTACAATCAGACTGCTAGGCCACACTCCGCACTAGAATTTTTCTTTTATAAGAAACCCTTATCATCAAACAATTTTACATTTATTTAATTATGTATGTACTGGGCTGGAATTACTTACTGTAGAATCCTCACTATTTTGCCGCCTACCTTTTTGCATGCTCAAAGGTATTGGGTGGATGGTATTGCCTGCAAAAAGCATGACATTTGTAATTGTATGAATGTTTGAATGCTGGTTGCAAATTTAATAAAATAAGGTTTTGTAATGTACTGTTTTGTTTGATATTGATACAAATAGATTTTTGTCTAGGAAGACGAAAATAAATTTGGTTTTTGTGCAGGTACACAGAAGTTTATTAAAACAGATTTGTAAATACCTAATGTTCTAACTAGTTACTAAGTGCAATGAATTAATTTTTTTATAATGTTGCTATTCATAGATCTTCACCGTCACACAAAAGTCCGACCAAGGAACGTCGTGAGCCAGACAGAGAGAAGGCCAGGGAACGTTCCCCTTTAGATAAGAAGAAGGCACCTGCCACAAATGACAAAGCCAAAAGCAAGGAGAAGCATGATAGGTATAATATTTATTTTATTATGTAGTGTGTCAAGTTTGCAACTTATACTAGGCGGGATACATTGCTCGGATGGAAAAGAGTCACTGAAATGGAGACCTAGCTTGGTAGATGACAACAGGCGGCATGCAGGTCACGACTGGAGAAGACACAAGATTGCTGGGAGTAGAAGGAAAGAGAACAGGGCCTATATGTTCAGGAACAGGCCATGATGTTGATGAATGTGTCAAGTGCAGTTCTTTACAACAAAACAAAAAGTGATTTACATTGTGATACTGGCTTGAAATAGAGTCAAATAATTTATTTCCCTTAATCATTATAAAAGGTGAAAACCATTAGATGTGAAGCTACCATTTTATTGCTGTTAATGCTCTACTCTCACAGCAAGGTATGATTGTCCTCAGGTCGCCGGCCAGGAAGAAGCGCGAGCGGTCGCCGCCGCCGCGCCCCACGCGCATCCACATCGGCCGGCTGACGCTCAACGTGACCAAAGACCACATCCAGGAGATCTTCTCCACGTACGGCACCATCAAGTTCGTGGAGTTCCCGTTCGACCGGCTGCACCCGCATAACGGGCGCGGTTACGCCTACGTGGAGTTCTCCAACGCGGACGAGGCTGAGAACGCCATGAAGCACATGGACGGAGGTAATCATGTGATGCCAGTCGCTGAGACATCCCTAGTTCCCATTTGTCCCCACTCGCATTTGATGTACATTGTTCGCGCCAACGTCGGCGCGCCATAAGTTCAATGAAATTATTTACATTTAAACACTGTACCACTATAATTTGATGGATAGATTAGCGGTGTGTTGCATTTATGGTTTGTGAAGGCTTTTTGTAGTGGTACAGTGTTAAAATGTAAACAGGCAGAGCAGTGTACATCAAGTGCGAGTGGGGACAAATTGTTCCCATTTGTCACCGATGATTGTTATGAAATTGTTATTCCCGTTTGTCACTAGTGACAAATTTTGTGAGGACAAATGGGAACATCTGCTCTAAGTATAGCATTAACTAAACCAGCCTTCTCCATACAGCAACCTTCCTTCCTTTTATAACCTGAGATGTTAATGTGTTGTTGAACTAACAGGTCAGATCGACGGGCAGGAGATCACGGCGGCGCCGGTGCTGATCCCGTCGCGCCCGCGCCGCCCCTCCCCGCGCCCGCTGCCGCCCCGCCACCTGCCGCCCCGACGACACTCGCCGCCACGGTCAGTACATCACGTTTCATAAACTCTCATATACCTAGTAAATAAGCCGACGACACAGCCACTGTGTTGGACTCTACGTTTTCGGCCCCGGGGCTATCCAAACTATGCCTGTCGGCTTGGTGCCCGGATATAATTGAATGGTTGTTCAAACAACCAGCCCAATCACGCCCTTCAGGCGAGACTGATCGGACTGAATCTACCGTTCTGGGAAAAACGGATCGGACTGAATTTACAGTTCCGAGAAAAACAGACCGGACTAAATCTACCTGACACAGCCACTACCACCTGCTTGCCGTACGAAGCCGCAGCGCCAAAAGTTACCGGCAACACAATCTACAAGGAACGGCGGGTTACAAGTTATAGTGTGTAGTATGTTCTGTAGTAGGCACTACTCTACAAATATTAGCGATATCTAACCAGTACAGTATAATTGTTTCTTTTCTGTGTACATTTTTTCCTATGTCACTTTTTTAAGATGGTTGTTTCCCGTCGTAGGTACCGTCGCCGCAGCCCGCCGCCGCGCCGCCGCTCGCCGCCCCGGCGCCGGCGCACGCGCTCGCGCTCCCCGCGCCCCGCACCGCGCTCCCCGCGCCGCCGCCGCTCCAGGTCCTCCTCCTCCTCCTCCCGATAACACCACACACCCACACACCTACCCCCCGCCCCCACCAACGCCCACGCATACATCCACATCCACACAAGAAACCGTTCGTTACGTATAGTTTAGGAAATATAATCTGAGCCGATTAGACGATTCGACCATGAAATGTCAACGCAAATCGGCTCAAATTATATTTCCTAAACTATACCCAGTTTTGAAACATAAGGGCTCCATTTGCACTTAATCATTTAGTATAATACTGGCAGAAGTTTCTCCTTTTTGGAGTTAGAGGACGTAAAGAGTACCCAAATTAAAATAAATTACGACCATCAATTTCAATTTATTTATGAAATCGAATACTACATGTTTAAGTGTCTGATGGAGACCGCCATACTGATTTATCATGTGACTATCACACATTCCAGATAACAAGGTAAGTATGAATCCGTATCCCTACATATTTCTCCCTATTAATATGTAGTATTTTCTTCAAGGTGAAGTGGCTGGTAAGTATAGTTCTTAAGAAAAGTATTCTTTGTAACCTGTCAGCAAATTAACAAGATGTTTCTTGTTATAAAAGCTTGCAAAACGGAAACTGACTGTGAGTGATCAGTGGAAATAAACTGAAGTGCAGTGATCAACCTATGTATTGATTTCGATTAAATTTTAACATGTAAACAGACTCTTTCATGACTTTGTTAATAAACTGTAAAAGTAACGTAATTTTTCATTTGGTTCCCAGATCCCCAGCTCCTGTTTCAGTTCCAAAACCGTTCTTATTTGTGTAAGGAAAGTGTTATTTTATTATGATAAAATAAAGAACATTTGCCCTATTTAATATTTTTTATTTCTTGTAGAAACAGTAACATATTGGTCCATGGTAACACACAATAAATATAGCCGTATTAACACGTTTACACGCCATTTACTGGGTATTGTCTACTTGCGTCGCGAGCAATAATCTTACAGTACGTTTGATAATCTGAGACTAATGTCTTGCCTTTGTATAAATAGTTTTCTTCCAATAATGGTATTTCTCGAGGAGTTCTGTAAAGACGAAATACCTGTTATCACCATTGCAGAATATCACATTCGCAAAATGTCATAATCACATCATTATTAAGACAGAGTTAAATTGTGTTATTTTATATAAAAAGGTACTCACGGGTATTGGATCTTCATACTTTTTGGGCCTCTCACAGGATTCCATGCAGATATGGGAGCTTTGTTGGCAATCATCATCCCAGCAACTGCTGTGTACAATCCATACTCTTGACACATTTTTTCCTAAAAAACAAGAAAGAGTCACTAATTGACATGGCCCCTTCATTGCCTTCACCCGCTTTGCTTTACGGTTTTTCGTATGATCCGTCAGTTATGTAGTCTTCGTTTCGTCTTGCTAGCGTCTGAACAGGGTAACTATAGTTTTTCTACATCAAGTAAATGAGCAGCACCGTTCCCTGTGAATGCGACATCTTGCACTGCGCTCGCCAATCGGCCTGCCAAGCGTGGTGAGTATAGCAATACCACCCAAAGCGTAGAATAATTAATAACAGTGTTAGCCGAAAGCGGGAGGCCTATGTCCAGCAGTAGACTGTTGTGGCTACAGAAATGTTCAGAATCTAATGGTTTTATGAAGCTAATAGAAAAAATAAAATCCTGCTTATCTATCTACTAACGACTTACCCTCCATTCAGCTAGCAAAACATCTGCATCGCTGAGTGCTGCCATACCCTTGTCTACATGATCAGTATTTGAGAAATGGGGCAGATAATTCTCTTCCAAAAAATTTACAAAGGAATTTGGTTGACTTAGGAACTGCTCAATTATTTCTGAAGGCGGATGTGTTAACTGGCCATTCTCTGCAACTAGAGATGATTATGAGATAGTAAGGACGACACATTATTATAAACACATGATTAGATATGTAGAACTATTACCTTTGGGATTCAAAACTCTTCCTACACCATGCATTATGCTCACAGTTTGATCCTTTCCTAATGTTGAGAATTTACTTGAGGCCGTCTTTTTCTTTTTGATGCCTTTTGTACTTAAATTCTTACTCTTGTTATTCTCCTTTTCTGCTACTAAACTTGTTTCTAGATTTTGTGTTGATCCTGCAAAAAGAGCCATTATAAATGATTTACTTATTCTGTTAATAATAATACACTGAAAACAAATAAAAGCTGTTCAGAATACTCACCTTTTAGGCAAGCAAAGTGGAGTGTAAGTACTGCGGATCTGATGTCACCCACTGAAGAGTTAAGGACACAGTCAATCATGTCTGCAGTTGGAGTGTTGTACATAGCTGTGTGCTTCTTGTTTATTATGTCTGCAACCCTTTTCAGGGCAGACTTTAGACCTGTTGCTGAGGCGCCATTCAAACTGAAATGATGATTGAAAAAAAATTCCAAGTCAACTCATCTTCTTCTTCTTCTTCTTTTTCGAGTAGGACACCGAGTCGTCCAACGACCCGATGAACCCTAGTGTCAGAATTTTTCAACCGCCTACTACAAGTAGCAGGCTTCTGACATGGTTGTGTAAAGACCGCCGTCTAAGTGATCATAGACAGCAACCGGGACCTACGGCTTAACGTGCCATCCGAAACACGGAACCATCTTACTTACGGACAATCGGGTGGTTCAGCCCGCAATGTCCTAACCAGACTGGGAACAAATTCACAAAGTGATAAATATCAACTTTGTGAATGACCCACCGAGAATCGAACCCGGAACCTTCTGCGTCAAAGGCAGTCGCACTACCACTGCGCCACATCGGTCGTCAACTCATTAAAATTATTTACACTAAAAGTATTTCCCCATAGCCCTCAAAACCACAATAATATATTATTTACTTACCTAATTTTGTTGGCGAAAGCTGTTCACTTTCAGTTTTTTTACACCTCTATTATAACAGTCACAAAAGTCCACTGCCGGACACAGGCCTGCCACTGTATACAAAGGATATAATGGTAGAGACTTACGAGACATGGTGTATTTGGAACTGCTCCTTCAAACTGGGAGTAAAGAGATTTGCTGCACTGTTTTTGCTGTCTGTATGTGATTCTGAACAGATGAACACTATTGGTGATTTAGCTCTTTGCCTATATTGCCTGAAATAAAAAAAAGCTAATGCTCTGCCTACCTCATAAGGTATAAAAGCATGATAGGTTAATGTATGAGTGTAGTTGATTAAAAACATAATTGCATTAGTGCTGACTCACTGTAAAACCTCTGTAAATTCTGATGGAGTTCTCATGAATGTGTTAGGAAAGTCTTCAACTAGAACTAGTTTTTTACTATTGCTGTCCAATAAAGATGTGAAATTGGCTGCTTTCAGTATAAAGTCAAGGAACTTTACTGACTGTTTTTCTTTGTATTCATAATCACCTGAAAAAATGGATGGAATTTATTATAATAGAATGAAATGACATAAGATGAAACTCTGCCATGTAATGCCAGCTTAGAATTGCAACACCCCATTTCTTTCCTGCAGGTGTTGTATGAGGCGACCAAGGGACTTGAGGGTTTCATGGGTATTAAAAGTTTACCCGACAGGCTGAATACCTGTCACTATAGTGATACAAAGAGCCCTCAATATTGTCAGACGTAGTAATAACAAACATGTTTTATGGCTGTTGACACTCTGCCTACACCACAAGGGATAAAGGCGTGATATGTATGTATGTATGTATGTATGTATGAACTTTAAAATAAGAGTACATTATCCCTTTACCATATTCTGTAGGTATATCAACATCTAGTGGGGTGATCCATTCCGTAACTTTGATTTTGTATTTCTTGGCAAGTGTTTGGATTGTGATAGTTTTCCCTGAGCCAACTGGCCCGGTTATAAGTAGCATGTCACTGTTATTGCCACTACTAACAGTCTTCAACCATTCCTCAACTTCCTGGACCTTCTTACTATTCACGGCCAAGTCTTCTACTGTCTCGGGGTCAAAATTCTTCAGCCAATTTTTATGATTAATATTTGCAACAGGATTTCTGGTAGCTTCAATAGGAAATTTCTGTAAATAACATTCAGTCACAAGGTGAATATAAAAATGTTAAACTCTAAAATTAACCAGAAAATACTAAAGGTGTAGTCAAGTAACCTAGAGATTATTTTCACCACAGAACAACAAAATAGTGTAGGTATTTCAAATCAATAAAGCTGGGTACATTAAAAGTAAAAAACATGCTGACCTCTTCTTCAGGGGCAGCAGGCTTCTTAGTCGTACTTTTCTTCGGTTTCTTGGCAGGCTTGTCATCGTCGCCGAAATCACAGAAAGGCTTGAACCATTTCTTTTCCTTAAAACATAGAAAAACGTTCCTTTTTTGTTTTTCTCCTTAATAGTAGAAAATAGACTTTATAACAGGATTCCAATTGATAATTCGTAGTTACCTTTTGCATATTGATAGCTGTGGTTTGAGAAGGATCAGGAGGGTTTGCTGCTCAATAGAAATTTGAATAGTTCCTATTTAGGTTCTTTTTGCTTTTCAAAAAATAGAAAAATAATATCGCCACAACACAACACCAACAAACAGCTGATTTTGAAAATATTGTTCGTTTGTTTGTCTGGAGACTTTATTGAGTCCTTGCAAATTCTGAAAGAAATAACGAATTCTAAAATACTATCTTGCATTTCTGTCTCTTATTTCACAAAGCGAAAAAACAGTGCAATAAAACCGCATTACTGGTGTTCTCTTGTTGCCAGCATTGATAAAGCATTTACAAAGACAGCTATAATAAAAACAAATTAAAAGCGTTTTGCATGTTAAAAGTGATTTAAATAAATTTCATGCAAAAATAATACAAGGTCTTCTATGAAAGTTTCATGTTTTATTTCAAATTTATGAATTTAACATAAACATATTAACACAAAATAAAAAATTCCCGATCACGCAATCGATTTTGTAAACACTAAGCCTGCTGTCAGTTACGTAAATTTGTAGGCACGATTTATTTTGTAAGCTCAAGTCGATTTTATCCAGAAAAAGTGCATGAATTGATCTAGTAAGTCTATAAAATCAATAATGTAATTTATGTTTATAATTAGAATATAGTTCTGGATAATTTACTACTTTTTCGAAGTGACAAACAACCTATTAATAACATTCGTCGTCCAACTGCGTTTTATCATGAATCTTTGATTTTCTCCTCTGTTTCAGGCAAAATGCAGGCTCTAAAGGCATTGACAGCCGCGAACCCTTCAACGGTCCTTTCCGTTGTAAAGAAGGGGGCATTCGCGCCTATTATTGACCAAGTTCGTCAGACCCACTTGCCTGCTCCAGACCCAAGGGAGAAGCGTCCGTATTCACCGTTCCAGGATACTACCAACATGGCAGAATATGCTGTGGCCAGGCTTGATGACTTGCTGAACTGGGGAAGGAAAGGCTCCATCTGGCCAATGACTTTCGGTCTGGCTTGCTGTGCTGTAGAGATGATGCACTTTGCTGCTCCCCGATATGATATGGACAGGTAAACTTATTTACTATTTGAAATCATTACTTTAAATTCAGGAAATATGCTAAAATTATTTAAAAATTACAATTATTAGAAATATGCAAAAATAATTATTATTCAATTCTATTTTCATCTCAGATATGGAGTTGTGTTCCGTGCTTCACCTCGTCAATCTGATGTGATGATTGTGGCTGGAACTCTGACCAACAAGATGGCTCCGGCTTTGAGGAAAGTTTACGATCAAATGCCTGACCCTCGGTGGGTTATTTCCATGGGCAGCTGTGCCAATGGTGGAGGATACTATCATTATTCTTACTCAGTTGTAAGGTAAGAAGCTCTGACTTTTTCTGCCATATTTAAGTTCTACCAGTGGATGAGAAAAACCTATTTTATGATTGAATATAGATACATACTAATAATTTAATGTTTTTTGGCTTTGCTCTAATGTTTAAAACATTTCTGATTCCAGAGGTTGTGACCGTATTGTACCTGTAGATATTTATGTGCCTGGATGCCCTCCAACCGCAGAAGCTCTGCTTTATGGTGTCCTGCAGCTACAAAAGAAAGTCAAAAGGATGAAGACTATCCAGATCTGGTACAGGAAATAAGCATAGCCACATATGAAAATAGACAATTTTTTATGTTATTTATGTTCAAATCATAAAATCAGTGTTAAAGAGAAAATACAACTTAGTGTAAAGCAATAAATCATCGTTTTATTTTATGATATACTTACATTAAATGATGATGGTGATGACCTCTCCGACCAATTTCGGCCATGGTGACCATTCGAGTCCTATTGAGATTCTTGATTTTAAGGTTCCGTGGTTATTAACACTAAAACTATAAGACATTATTACGGGTTTTAACTCACGGTAGGGATATATCGAGCATCCTATTAAGATTGCCGCTGATGCGCCTGGAGATGGCTATTTTAGCCAATTTCGGCAGTAAACTCCCGTGCACAGTGTGGACACGTGAGTTTGCCATTTACATAATTATAGTTATGGCGACGGGTGGACGGGCCTTTAACTGATCGCGCTTAGCTTTGCTTTACGCTGTCCCTCATACTCGCGGATTTGCCACTTTCTTAACCATCCCGCGCCATTCGGGGCGCTGTGCTGCCATACCCTCCCATTGACTGGGCTCAATGTTGATCTATACTGAGATATTTAATAATAAAGAGGCGTTACTCTGGTAGAAAACAGGGGCAAATGTATGAAAAAGCCCCGGTTTCATCTTTAGCTCTTCTGTTGATGTTCCCTTCAGTAGGTATACAGTTTCATCTGTTAGCTCTGTTGAAGTTTCCTAACATGTGTATTGTGTCATCTGTAGTTCTGTTGAAGTTTCCTACAGTGTATAGTGTCATCTGTAGCTCTGTTGAATTTTCCTACAGTGTAAAGTGTCGTCTGTAGCTCTGTTGAAGTTTTCTACGGTGTATAGTGTCATCTGTAGCTCTGTTGAATCTTCCTACAGTGTAGTGTCATTAGTAGCTCTGTTGAAGTTTCCTACAGTGTATAGTGTCATCTGTAGCTCTGTTGTAGTTTCCTACAGTGTATTGTGTCATCTGTAGCTCTGTTGTAGTTTCCTACAGTGTATAGTGTCATCTGTAGCTCTGTTGATGTTTCCTACAGTGTATTGTTTCATCTGCTAGCTCTGTTTAAGTTTCCTACAGTGTATAGTTTTATCTGTAGCTCTGTTAAAGTTTCCTACAGTATATAGCTTTATCTGCTAGCTCTGTTTGAAGTTTCCTAGTACATAGTTTCATCTGTTAGCTCTGTTTAAGTTTCCTACAGTGTATAGTTTCATCTGTAGCTGTGTTAGTTTCCTACAGTGTATAGTTTCATCTGTAGCTCTGTTGAAGTGTCCTACAGTGTATAGTTTCATCTGTAGCTCTGTTGAAATGCCCTACAATGTAAAGTTTCATCTGTAGCTCTGTTAAAGTGTCCTACAGTGTATACTTTCATCTGTAGCTCTGTTGAAGTTTCCTAGTGTATTGTTTCATCTGTAGCTCAGACAGATGAACTGCCATGGGCAATGGCATATCAATCTGAAATGGGCAGGGTACAAAAAAACTGTATTGGTATAAAAATCAAAAGTTTTAATGGTATTTTCTGAATCGCACCAAGCTTCCATTTACTTTTTAGTATACAGGAGGATTTTGTATAAACTATATTACACTTCTGAGTCGCACTTTGAGATTTTCTGAACACGAACAGCAATGTGCCTTACATGACTGATTCTACAGCAATTTTGTCTGACTCAATGTCCTTACATTTGATTCAATGGCACACGATCTCTTTGCTAAATAATACTTTGATACTGCCTTGATACAATCCCCAAAACATGGATTTAAAAATAACGTTACCATTTACGAAATATTTTATACAATTTTTTTACTGCATAATATTATTAGATCTATATTACCTGAGAATAGACACTACTTTTTGAAGTCAGACAAAATGTATTTCACAATACAATAATATCACATACTTTAAATGCATCAAAACAAAATGTAACTGCTATCATAACTGATATTAATGATTAATTTAACGATCTCTAATTAACGGAGCATAAATAAATAAATAAACTCCACTGGTACAATTGAAAAACCATTATGAGATTTTTAACGGAAGTTTAAATTATACTCCCGGTACAATAATAATTTATGGGATTTTTCCTTTGTATGACGTTAAATAAACCGATTCTATATTTTAACACTAGTTTACATTCTAATATTTACATTTTATTTATAAGTATATATAAATATGTATAATTATATCGATAGCGATTTCGATAATCCTATCCTTCACATATTCAGCGATCTGATGTATAATTAACTAATAATGGTCGCGATAACAACTCGATAATATTCTCATGTAAATAAAACAAGCAGTCGCGTGCCGGCCGCGCGGCGCGCCCCGGCCGGCCACGCTCCGTATCGCTCCCAGGCCGCAAGCGCTATTACAATAAATAATTTTCTAAACCGATAATACGAAACGATATACATCAAATCGGGAGCGTTCCCGTCGCTCGATCACTCCACTACGCTATGTACAGTCGTCGGGCGGGCGCGGGCGGGCTATCATCGCGGCTCCTCTTTCTTGAGCAGGTCCAGCGGCGCCAGCGGGGCCAGCGGCGGCGCGTGCGGCGCGAGCGGGGGCAGCGGGGCGAGCGGCGCGTGCGGCCCGAGCGGCGGCAGCGGCGCGTGCGGGGGCAGCCCGCGGTGCAGCAGCGGCGCCGCCTTCAGCTGCTGGTGGTGCGCGTACGCGGACAGCATCTTGGCGCGGTCCTCCTCGGCGCGGATGGCGGCCTCCACGAGCGGCGCGAACCGCATGTGCTGCAGCGGGTCGAAGGCGGCGCGGTAGGGGTCCCAGGGCGCGTGCGGCGGCCCGTAGCCGCCCACTCCCACCCCCACTCCGCCCACGCCCGCTACTGAGCTCACGCCCAGCGCGCTCGGCGGCGGCCGCGGCGGATCTTTGCGCTCTTCCTGCAACCGTACCAACATTAAACATTGGTAAAGGTCCTTCAAAACTTAGACCAAAATATGTAACAGTGACTCCAGTTAATATTACTGAAACTTCATTGGGTCCTTCGACAGAAGAAGATGAAGGAATATTCAGTACTCCAAAAAGAATACATCTTAGTCACGCAACTACGCATACAATTTTAAAACTCTTACACAAAAAACCGTCTCCTTACCTTGATCTCAGGCGCGCCATTCCTCAGCGGCGACCTCGTCCTCACACGCTCGAGCTCCCGCTCGCGCTGCTTGCGTCGCTCCCTCTCCTCCCTATCGCGTCTCTCTCGCTCCTCCCGATCCCGCCTCGCCCTCTCTCTCTCTTCGTGTTCGCGTCTGGAAGCTTCCACGGCTGCTGCAGAGGGCGGGGCTTGCGGGCGCACTCTCCACGCGTCGTGCAGTCCGAGCGGCGGCGGATGGTGCACTCCGTGTAACGAGGACGACATCAGGTCGCGCCCGTAAGGGGACAGGCCGAACGCGGTCGGCGCGCCCGGGAACGGACCCGCGCCGTATCTAGCGAATGGCGACATCCCTGAAAAGTTGACCGAAAAATGTTGACCTGTTGGCGAAAAGAAAACGAGTGTGATTGACCAGTATTAAGTTTACAAGTAAATAAAATGGGATGAATTTTTAACGGAACTCGAGTCCGCTATTTTATGAGGCCAATCCAAAGAATGAATCAAATTTTCGATTGCGACGGGCTTCGTCGAACTAGATCCGATACCATAGAAAAGCCATTACACCAAAATGTTATTTCCAGCTGCTGTTGTCGAAGGCCCGGCATTACGTTTTCATTGTATAGCTTTAGCTTATCGCGGCTGGTGCCTGTATAAGCTTTTCTTAGGTCGGGACAGCTGTAGATTAGAAAACTCCGAAGGACAACACGCATAATCCAGCTTCATACCAGTCTAGGAAATAAAATTTTACCCGATGAATGCTATCTCTAAACAATTGTTTTCTATTGTGTAAGTCTTTTGTTCTATTGTTCTCTCACAAAGACGACGCTAAGCCGAATCGGTTCAAATTATATGTCTCAGGCTATAAAAGAGCTCAACTGCAGTGACTTACCGAGATGCGGGTGGTGCGCGAGGTAGGGCGCGGGCGGCAGGTCGTAGGGCGAGCGGTAGGCGGGCGCGGGGGGCGGCGCGGGCGCGGGGAACGCGCGCAGCTTGTCCTTGTCCAGGTGCGAGAGGGACGGCACGCTGCTGGCAGCCGACACGCTCACTCCCGGCGCGGAGGACACGGCGGCGCCGCTCTTCTCCTTCTGTTGGTGGTTGTAGATCTCCCACGCTATTCGCACGTGCATCGCGTTCCATTTGCCGGTTTTCTGTAATATAGGGTTCATAGATTACAAGCTGGTACTATCACATCTTTTGGCGGGCAGAGTTAAAGAAAAAGTAAGGTATACAGGTGTAAAAAAAAAATTTGCAAATATTTTAAGGGGTAAAACAGCCCATGAAACTGAACAACTTTCCCCAGGAACGATAGGTCGAAATATGAAAAAAAATTGGGCCTCCCATACAAAATTACCAACCGACCAAATCAATTTATATGGGAGGTCCATAACTTTTCTCTTGTGTTTCTTGAGGCGAGTTGTCAGTTTCATGGGTTGATTTACCCCTTTAAATGCTTGCAGCTAATATTTTTACACCTTATATAAGAAGCACATTGCATGCGAAACTGTGACAAGTCGGCGGCGCTCTTCGGGTGATTTTACTGCTTCCAAACTAAGTTCAGCCTCCGTCAACTGTCGAACGTTTGTTGCAAAACGAGTTGTAGTTTGGTACGAACACAAAAGGGGAATGCCGAACTCGAGGTGTTATATCTTCTGTACCAAAGGGGTGCAAGATAACACAAGATACTCAAACCACTAGGCCACAGTACAGAATTTAATACGTACATACACACACATACACATCTACATATCACACCTATATCCCTAGCAGGCAGAGCGTCAACGACCGTAAAAGGCCCGCCTGACAGATGCTTGAGAGTCGTTTCAGATAAGTTATGCATCACTATAGTGACGGGTTGTCAGTCAGCCTGTCGCCTAAAATTGCAATACACACGAAACCCTCGAGTCCCTTAGTCGGTTTCTACGACACCCACGGGGAGGAACTAAATGGGGTGATGCTATTCTAAGCCGGCATCACACGACATAATTTAATAACATAGAACATCTTGTCGTCCTACTTCCAGCCCAGCTTAGATAAAAGTATGCAATCTGATAAAAATATTCACGTATAGTTTTCTGGATGCCGATTTTTTCTTTTTTGTAGACATCTGAATTATTTTGCAGCGATAAATCGATGTAAAGGCGAACACGAATACGAACAATAATACAATGAGTAAAGTCTAAACCGAATTACTAGGTATATGTTCCTGCAATAATTTTGTGTCACGCTGATTCGATTTACTCGAAATATGAATATAATAAATATACGCTCGTGGAAATACTCGTAAGTAAATTTATCACCATAGCAAAATTAGAATACCATTGTCCAATAAGCCTGATTATATGTGCTGTATTTATAATCAGTGATCGATTTTATACCACTTTGCTACACATATTTTATTCATCAAATTAAGGAATTCTACTGCGTAATAAACAAAGTCAAGGTGTTGCAATTTCTCTAAATGTTGCGATATACATAAAGTAGCGTACCAACCCTTAGTTAGTCTAAGTAAATCATGCTGAACAACAGAACAATGACGTAGAATGATATGATTTCATCGACAAACAAACCTAAAAGAATTCACATTGTGTGATGGTGGTTATCTTAATGTGAGGGAGGAAGCATGAACGCCTGATATATGCAAGAGCTTCAGTCGAAGAGAGAAAGCGTGACAATCAGCCGCCATTTATAGATCGTTTCTTTAACGGGCCGGTGGATATATCGTGGTTTTTTTCACCATAGAGCATAATTTAAAATTATCTCGCGTCAAGTCACTTCTGTATTTTTTACAATGCCGCCCTATAGTTTGTCTTATATTATAACCCTTTCACTGATACCAAGCTGCTGTGCCAGAATCCATCAGTTTTGTTTCGATCTATGAACTATTGGACTAAATCTCAAATAATTTGGTTACAGTAATTTGCTTTATTAAAAAAATAATTACAAAGTAATCCTTTGAAGTTATTTGTCGATGACCATATATGTTATATAGGTAATATACAATACAAAGAAGAAGGAAACCTACCATGTTGTTTGTGCGGGGCGGTGCGGGGGGTGGGGGTGGTTTGGCGGGGTCGCTTGCGGCCGACACTACGGGCTGTTAACACCAGCGGTGAAGGGTTAATGATCAGCAACATAATTCTGTTAGAACACATCTAGGGAGCTTCGGACGCGAAATTTTTTTTTTTATTGCAAAGCTTTTTATAGTAAAGAACACCACACTGTTCTGTTTTTACAATCGAATCCAACCAAATTTATGTATGCTTTTGACAGAGCCAAGTCCGGCTTTTTTATCTTAGGTCCTGCCTGGCTAACATGCGTGCCACGACATATTTTGGCGTTTCGTATGCGCACAATGTCGCTACGGAAGAATGCGTAACTGATTCGCAGTAAAGTTAGCCGCAGAAGACATATTGCGGTGACAAAATTTTATCGTGGCAGTAATTTTATCATATTTCGCGTCGAAACTTCTGTATGATGTGATCCAACATGTAAGCAAGCAACAGAATGTCGATATGTATGTACAGAAACTTAGTATGAAAAATTGAAATTATTAACCTCTGAAGAAAAGTGGTTTAAATGTTAGGAACAGAGAGAAGAAGCTCTAGGTTTATGATGAGGGGGACACTACGATGATACAAAATGACAGTGAAATAAGTTGAGATGATATTCTTTAAACTTTGTTTTACCCTTCAAAGTAAAAATTAAGGCACGTTGTATTTAGTAGAGTAAAACACCGAGTCGTTCAACGACACAATCAACCCTAGTGTCGGATTTTGGCAACGTTGATTATTACTTTCAATACACTGAATACGATTCATTTATTAAATTTGGCAGTCATCTGATCTGATATTCATCAGAGAAACTTGTTGTTATTAGTTCCCAAAACGCGAATACTGCATCTCAACTAATTTCGCTCTGAAATCTATAGTATGACGATTGACGGCTAGACATCAAGAGTAAAAAAATACATAAATATTACAATAAAAAGAAATTCTTACCTTAGGCGCATATGAGGAGAGCGGCGCGGGCGGCACGTACGGCGCAGCGGGGTGCAACAGGCTCGACGAATAAGGGTAGCCCAGTCCTAACCCGGTGCGGTAAAGAGACGGGATCTTGCCCACGTCTTTGAACTGGAAATGGAGAAATTGAAGAATGAAATTAGTTAGCACATTCCGCATGAAAATTATGTGGTAATTCAATAAAGTACACAGGTATGTACTAGAGTCAGGTTCTACATAATTCTTTAGTTACAAAGTTAGCTTCGTTCAGCCCTCTTTTACGATGTCTTTTCTGTTTTATAATGAAATATGGCGTCAACATCTATACTTAGAGACGTACTCTTCCAATTTCTGAGTGTATATCGCTACGTAGAAGTTTTCCCAAGGTGCGGACCACTTGGACGAGGCCATGGGCTCTTGTTCTTTACTAAAGGAAATTAGTCCAAAAATAAATCTTTTTGCAATATTTTTCAAATGACGTCAATACGAAGTCTCCAATAAATAAGCTAGATGTCGCTAGCTACGCACGCGCTAAGTCGACATATCAAATAGCCTGCCCAAATAGCCATCTAAGGGCAATCGAACTCCCTCTATGACGTTAGGTATCTGTACTACTTTAGCAGTATTACATTTTCTGTGACTAGACAAAGGATTCTAAACTGCAGTGCAACTGCTGTGAAAATTTACAAAGTCTAATTTGATACAGATGTCATACAGCTTATAGTTTAAGATCTAATCTACTATAGGTTTGCCAGTGGCTCTGAGAACTTACATTATTGTTTACAATGACTCATTCATTTATTCAGTGACATTATTGTATTGTAACTCTCTGACATTCTAAAAGTATTCATTGTGAATCTACTTGGAAATAAACGATTGAATCTTGAATCTTGAATCTTGAGAGGTACGTACCAGGGGCGCATGAGGCATGAGCAGCTGGTGGTGGTGTCCGGGCGGCGCGGCGGGGTGAGCGGGGTGCGGCGGGTGCGCGGGGTGCGCGGGGTGGGCGGGGTGCGGCGGGTGCGGCGCTGGCGGCGTGTGGTGCGGGTGCTGGTGCACGTGCGTGTGCTGGTGCTGGTGGTGGTGCAGCTCGGTGCGGCCGGCCACGCCGGGCACGGGCACGCCGGGCACGGGGCCGGGCGCGGCGCCGGCGGCCGCCAGGAACCGGTTGTCGAGCTCGCGACGCAGTAGGTCTGCGCCCGGACCTGGAATAGAGTTAACATTTTTACATATCTCATGCTCTGAAAGTAGGTCATTACTGACAAAAAACACGACCTGTAAGTTCAGTTCACATTACAGGCGAGGTTTTGAAACTAAGCCTGTAAGTAATTTTAAATATGGAACTAGAAAAAAAAAACAATAGAATCGCGGCAATTAAAAAGTTAAAATCAGTTTCTTCTTATTTTTAATAGGAGTTGCATCCAATTAGTTGTATACGATTTTAAATTTCGAACTGGCCGCTACGAATTGTGTTGCTTGAACGCAGGAATTATATTTTTAATCTGTATTTTTATAACCTCAATAAATGAGTTTGTCGAATTATTACTCAATATTACAATGACAAAAGTAAAAATTACTATTATCCCTACGATCAGAAAAATTACTACTTGATGTTAGGATACTTTTCTTTCATATTAATTCAGTATTTTTCAATCATAGAGAAAAAAGTTTAGTGGTGCAATTTGAATAGCAGACGATACAATCATCATTTATGGGTCGTTTTCTTGTATTTATCGCTTTATTTTACTCTTTTTTCATTCGATATGTAAAGCAGTATACGTACCACGGATGTAACATCAATAACAACCTCGGAAAGGTACCGCCCTCGCTCCGCTCGGGCGTTAAAAAACCTCGGTTGTTATTGATAGCTTACATACCTCAGTACGTAATCTACTATTATCTACACTTGTTCCTTAATGTTTGTATTACAGATTTAAAGTTGTATAAAGTTGTGCTTTAAAAACATACAGCCTATAAAAATCACTTTTGTACTGAAAACCGATAACGTAGCATTTTATTACAGTAACTTTAATTTAAAGATTAAATGAAACAAAAGGGGGCAGCTCAGCTTATGCAGACAAAACCGAAATTTAGTCTGCGCTGTTATTCAGTGCCTCCTCTTCGCTCAGATTTAACACGGTAAAGAAAAAGTTAGAAGAGAGGGCTTAAATAAACATTAAAATAAACAAACATTGCAGTATAGAACTCAACATACAAAGTTTTTTTTAAAGTATTAAATAAAAGAAACATAGAAACAGTACAAAACCATTAACTTAAAGCTATTCGTATGTACTGGACATATATGTATGTACTATATGAGTGGGTGAGTGTGTGGGTGAGTGATTGTTAGTGTATTAATAATAATACCTTGTTCACCAACCTTAGCTGGGGTTTATTATAACATAATATAATTTTAGATTAGCCTAGGGCCATAAATATAAAACTATAAATACTTACTGGTCTGGAACAGCGACTCGGCGGAGAAGGGGTTGGGGTTGGGCGCGAGCGGCGCTCCGAACAGCGGCGGCGCGGGCGCGAACCCCGCCGCCCGCTCGCCCGCACTAGGCCTGCTGGAAGGAACATATCGTTTAAATTCTTGTCCTGGTTAATACATTCGTCTTTAGAATAAATCATTTTTCAGAACCAACATTATCTTACTGTTGGCGTCGTACCATAAGAGAGGGCCGGCTCACGAAGAAACCTTTCAATTCCATTGGAGTGCCACGTGTAAGAGACTTAAGCTAGATAGAAAATCCTATGAAGAACCTATGTCTATGTATGTATGTGAATTCCTGCTCCTGGGCAGAGTTTAAAGCCGTTTCATGTTCTATTTGGTTGCTGGCATCGTTCTCTAAAGCCATTGATACGTGACCAGACTATGACATGGTAAGTTCCAGGCATGGGTGTGTACGAGTAGGCAAGTTGCGTGACCGTCCGTGGGCACCAGTGGTGGATCTAGTGACTATGATCCAGGGATATGTGTAAGTGTGTAATACTGACGTGACGCCCCAGTGCGCGGCCGGCTTGGTGCCCGAGCTGATGCTGGGCACGGTGGGCACGGGCGCGAGCGAGTGCGCCAGGTGCGTGGGCGTGGCCGTGGCCGCCGTGGGCGTGGGCGTGGCCAGCGGCGCGGAGATCGGCGCCACCAGCGGCGGTACCAGGGGAGCGCCCAGTGGAGCCTGTAAAGTTACACCATTGTACATATGAGTAACTCATTTTACTTGATTAAGGAAATCTTACAGCTATATTAACTTAAAAATGAGCTTGTAAACAATAGCACAGTACTAAGCCATTAACAAAGTTCCGCCTATAGAACGACACTAGCACTAAACGGGAGAATATAAAATTTCAATAGAAGCTAAATAGTTGTTATTCTTCATGCCAGTAGCCCTACTGACTGATCTACAGTCAGTCAATAGTTCAATTCAATAAGAATTGATAACAAGGATATTTTGAAAGACGCTAGAAGCTTCTACGATTGAGGTGGTTGGAAAACTGACGCCAGGGTTCCTCGAGTCGTTCGACTTAGCACCTTTATCAAGAAGTAGGGCAAATGAAGGCGCCAGAACGAAGTCGACAGCGCAAACGCAGCAATAGACAACATTCCATTTCGCGACTCATAATTACCAATTCCATCGCGCATACTCAATAATAAATTTTACTGCCTATGACATAAGTCCTGACCATTGATTAAGATTGAGAATTGCGAATTCCACTTCGTTTTTCTTTCGACTGGTTGACAATAGTCGAATGTCGAATAGGATCCGCAAACAGATCACATAAAAAAGTTACACGCAACGCAAAGCATCCTCATTAGCATTCAACTTTTATCATTATTTTGGACAGAGAAATGATCGCCATGGGGGTTAGAGGACAAGAATGGTTTTAACCATTTTCCATTCTCTGACCAAATTATGTAAGTAAATGAGATTGCATTTTTATTAATTCTGTAAACAATAAATGTTGTAATAAATTGGCAATGTTGTCTATTCACCTTGTCTGTTCTGTAGGCCTTCAGACTTGAGCTAGTACTCACAAGCGGCGCGGGCAGCGGGGCCGCTAGGGGCGCGGGCATGGTGGCGGCGGGCGCGGCGGGTGCGGCCATGGAGACAGCGGGCGCGCTCGACGCGGGCGTACTGCGGGATAGACTGCTGATATTGCTGTGGAGACAAATGCGTTAGGCGGATTAGGAGGATTTATTTTTGATACCGGGTTATAACATCATCTAATGAGGATTTTTTGGCCTGATAGCAACACCTTGTCTGACCTATATGGCGCTATTTCGGATTGCGAGATTATTAAGTTCAAGTTCAGTGCCCAATAAAAAACTTTTTTTGGGCTAAAATTTCAATCTCATAAATAGTTAGATTTTTTCGATTTCATAAGCTACTTTATTGCGTATGAGAAATTACACCATATAATTTGCTCTGAGCGCCATCTACTCGTACTAACAACTAAACACACAAAAAAAAGATTCCCATTGTTCCTGTATATGTGATTGTAGTATGAATACAAGGGGTCATACATTGCATTGCTAAGCGTGGTGTAGACAGCAGTAGATTATCAATGTTTTTCATTATTTTGAACATGACATGACTAAAATAGATATCTACTATCTTTTTCTAATTGGATGTATTCTTAGTGGATGTTTCTTCTTTATTTCTAGTCTCTAATAGCTATGTCTGTTTATCTGTTATTTTACGTCATGACTTTTGGTGGACTTTTTGCCTTTGATGACCAGAGTAACCATGATTTGTAGGATATTTGACGCACCTGAAACTTTCTCGTTCTCTCGTCGGGCTCGGCCCCCGCGGTGAGTATGACAAGGGTGCATGCGGCGCGCCCGCGGCACCAGTAGAACCCGGCGTGTGCGGCCGCACTCCTTTAGGCGTCTTCGGCGCCACCAACGGCGATGACGATAGACTTGTCCGCTGTAATAGAAGGCATCAATCAGCTTCGTGCATTCAAGTTGGAATGAGAAAATGTTGTTGTGCAAAGATCTTACCGTGTCAGTCGTGTTTCTTGGTGAAGCGGCGGCTGCCGGCAGATATGGGCTGTGTTGTAACGTGGTAGCGTAGGGCGCGTAGAGGGGAGGGTAGGCGGCTCCGGCGTAGACTGCCGGCGGAGGGTAGCCGTTAGTCGCCATCGCCATTGACGTCACCACGGCGCTTTCGCTTCGCACCGGCAGTTCGCTTGATGAGACCGGCGTCCGCCTCGAGTCAGCCGAAGGCGGTCGTCTTGAATCCACCGGCAGTGATTGCCTCGAGTCTACAATGGGCGGTTGCCGCGAGTCCACGACCGGCGGCGGCAGGAGGTGGCTGCTCGGGTGACTGGTGTTGGTGGTGGGCGTGACGGCGGACGGCGCGCTGGACGCGGGCGCGTCCACGTGGTTGGCGGCGGGCGCGTGTAGCGGCGGCCCGAGGGGAGCCGGGTGCGGCAAACTGATGCCGCCGTGCTTGAGACTCGGCGTGAAACTGGGAACGCCACTCGTAGTCGTTGACGACAGCGGCGGCGGTGGTCCGATGTGATTAGGCGTGCTCGCCAAAGTAGTGGAATTAACAGGTGGAATCGGGAGATGACTCGCGTGGTTCATCATGGAATGGCTGTTTATCGGATGACCCGCATTCGTGGCGGTAGTCGGACTCGTTGTCGAAGCTTGGATATGATTCGCCGAAATGTGGTTAGGTACGCTAAACGGTGCGAGGTGGGAAGGTCTACTCGCGTACACCGATTGAACGGAATGTTTTTGCAAACTCGACTGACTCTGATAGGGTATCGCATGATTGTGAATACTGGAACTTATACTCGAGTTTACATGACTAGACCCGATCGGGGGAGCGGGGTAGGGGCGGGAGGAAGCGGCCGGCGAGACAGGCCGGCCGGGCAGCGGTTGACTCGGAAGACAGGTGGGGTTGGCAGGCGGCGCGAGCGGTCCAGCGCCGGCGCCGGCGGGCGCGCCGTTCACACGGCTCGGGAACGAGGTAGGAGCGGAGGGGTGCGCGGCGGCGGCGCCGGGGGCCGGCCGCACGTCCTGGCCGGCGGCCACAGGGTGCGGTTGAGAGTGAGGCGTGCCTTTCGGGAGACTAGCTTGCGCCTGCGCCGCGTTGGCGGGCAGGTGCGGCGGACGCGCCGAGTGCAGGTCGAGCGGCGCGGGCGGCGCGTCGGGCCGGTCGGTCCGCGTCTCGTGGTTCGTGTGGCGGTAGTCAGGCAGCGCGGCGGCGGCGTGCGCCTGGTACGCGGTGTGCGGGGAGGGGAACAGCGGCGAAGGAGCCGGCGGGGCTGGCGGCGCGGGCGTCGGGCTGTCGGCAGCGGCGCGCGCGCCCGGCTGCAGCTTGTTATTGCTGGCCGGGCGCTCGGGCGTGTCAGGTCCAGCGGCGCCAACGGGCCGCGCGGGGATTTGCGTGGCGGCGTGTCCGTCGAGTGCTGGGATGTGCGCGCCGTTGTTGCGATGCGGCGTGTCGGCGCGGAAGGTGGGCGGCGGCAGGGCTGGCGGAGGCAGCGCGGCGGGCGCGGGCGAGGGCGCAGGCTGCGGCAGCGGTGCGGGCGCAGGGCTGGCGCTGCCGCCGACGGGAGCCCGCGACAGAGCGAGCGCGCCGCCGCTGCCGCCGCGCGCCACCAGTTCGTTCTTGCCGCCGGCCGCCGCCGCCGCTGCCGCCCCCGCCCCTGCTACCCGGAACAGAGCGTTTGCATCCGATACCTGAAAATAAACCAATTGACATTACAATCATACGCAATAAAGTAAAACTACTCTACAGCTGCACATTACTAGCAAGACTACGAACTCATCTCCCATCATATTATTGTCATAACTACCTAATTCTAGGACCACAGAAACAATTAAATTTTATTTCACCTGATCTGCGCTCTTTTGAACTATATCTACAAGTTCTCTATCTACTTATAGGTATACATAATCGAAACATTTGATATGGTCTTAATACATGAAATAAACTAATAATAGTATGTAGATAAATATACCACGATCGCTAAAAAGCTTTAAACTTTCTTGCACTAACCAAACGTAGTGTTTTGCATATTTCACTCTTCTCTTAAAAATCTTGAAGGATAACGTAGTCTCGCCAGAACTACTCTCGCTGATCGGACGTCTCCAACGGCGTTCGTCGAAGTGTAACTATTTGTCGCTTCATGTCCAAACTACCAAACGCAATTAATTACAAACTAACACGTATGCAGAAATCTGATAAAAAACGTTTTTGGATCGCGTCCAGATGGACTACTTAACCGTTTAGTGCAAAAGCTGACTATAAAATATATACAACTTTTGTAGGTAAATAAGAAACATTGTAGGTATGTATACCTACGCGAGTAGTATTATATTTGTCTACCGATGTGGCGCAGTGGCAGTGCGACTGCCTGTGACGCAGAAGGTTCCGGGTTCGATTCTCGGTGGGAACTTTCACTTTGTGAATAAGTTCCCAGTCTGGTTAGGACATTGCGGGCCGAACCACCCGATTGTCCGTAAGAAAGATGGTTCCGTGTTTCGGATGGCACGGTAAGCCGTTGCTGTCTATCTATATTACTTAGAAGGCTGTTATACAACCATGTCAGAAGAATGCTACTTGTAGAGGCGGTTGAAAAATTCTGACTCTAGGGTTCATTGGTGTCCCACACGAAGAACAGACAGACAGAGAGAAAGAGATTATATAAAGAAGAAAGATTAGTTTTTTGTTTGTATGTAATCGATAAACTACAACATCCCTGACATCTATCATATGACAATTTTTTTGTCTGTACAGACGTGTAACCGCTTTTCCAGTAAGTAGTAATCGACTTTACGGTTAATAATCAGCAGAGATCGAATTCCCACGGGAAAGCGGATACCTAAATAACTGCCTAGGATAGTATCTACCAAGAAAATTTTTCAACCTTGTTTGAGGTATTTCTTTTAATGAATGCATCACACTTACATCTTCCATCGACGCATCGTGATACCTCGGGGAGACATTTCTGCTATTTTCTGGGCTCGCCTGTAACAAAGAAAAGTCACTATTAACAATCTGTTAAAAATTATACTCTAAAAATGACACAGTAATTATAATTAATTCTTTAATTGTTGCGGCAATTTCAGCGTAATTAAGCAATTGAATAAATTGCTGTAGTCTCCGTGTAGTTAATTAGTGGGCACTTTGTAATTTATTAGAGTTTACCTGTTCCTGACAGGAAGGCAGGAAGGTTTGTGTGGGAGGGTCGCAGGGTCGGAAAAAGGTACGGCGAAAGCGTGACACGGCCGGGAATGATTTACACGAGGGTCGAGATGCCTCTAATAGTGACATAACGGTTAAACTTGCGCGGAACACAATAGTGGTGCCACGGAAGTGGATCATTCGCAGCTTAGAGTTGGCCGCAGCAAAGTCATCTCGCCGACTGCGACTCGCCGCCCCGGATAATGTGCTTATTAGCATTCTAACTCCACGAGACTATTGTTCCAACCTCACACAATAACCGCCCACAATCTTTTTGTTCCAAGACGAAAGTTCGTATGACACATAAACATTATCCTACAACATAGATAAGACGCCATCCGACTCATGTTGAAATACAAATCGTATAAATAATGTAAATATGCTAACCACATGTACAGTTATGGAGTTAAGAGTCTATTAATACGTTATTTATTGCTTATCCTTTAGCAAACAGTAATAAGGATATAACGTAAATATTGTAAGCAATAAAAACGGAAGTGCGAATCGGCGCCTTTAGTTGATTCTGGTTCATGTTCACACCGTGTTATTATCTATTCATTTTATCTGTGTAATCTAAACTCGTGTAAAATATGCGAGCGTTAGTGGCCGTAACGTAAGTGGCTGATTCGGATGGAATGAGCGTAAATTCCGATTGAGTCGAGCGAAGCTGGCTATTAGTTGATAGTTGCATTTGTAGAAAGCTTACAGCGCAGGAAATGGGTTCTATTAAAAGTTGCATGTTGTCGAACGCTACCGCAAACCTAGCTAAGTAAACATCGTTTGTGAAACGAATGCACCACAGCCTTTTAACAAATATTAACGTAAACTTTGCACGTAATGGAAATGTTAACATGAGAACAAAAAGTCGATAAGCGGAACGAAAAGAGAGACACCATTTCAAATAGCAAAGCTTCTTGACTGCGCACAGAGAGAAAATTTCCAGTGCTTAAAGCGTGGAAGCGAGTAACTTCTGAGAATACTTTTATTTATTTACTGCAACAAACCCGGAGTGTTTAAGAGGGAATGGTAAGTAATTACTTGGGGATATTTACGAGCGAGCGAGAGAATGGCTCAATAAAACTAGCTGGGTAACCGAGCCGTTTACGACGGACGCAATCTAAGTGGCATTGTCTCCTCAATCCTAGCAGAATGGCCTTTCAAACCGAGTGCAAATGCTGCTAAAACTCACGTGTCTCAGCATCCACCACTAGTAATTTTAAAATGAATTACGACAAAGGAGGTTATAACTACCTCATAAAATAAAATTCTCTTGTAAACATACAACAGCGACTATGTTTAGAGACTCTGTTTCATATCACGGCATAAAATCGCTGTCGTAAAATAAGAAAGGGTCTTAACAAAAGGAGGTTCAATCACATCACAGTCTCCTGAGTTTTATCAGAAGAAAATTTGTGAACACTTCCTTGGATCCACTTAACCGTCGAAAAGTGACCGGAAAAAAGTCAATCGATCGTATGGAAGGAACAAATCGTTTCGGGAGCGTTCCGGCAATTGAATGTTTAGCCTTATCCGGAGAGGGTGGGTCGTCGCACCGCAACAATGGAGTGATAAATCAAGTATGGGTCGCGCGTGCTCCGGCGGGCCGGCGCGCGTCGCCGAGGCGTCCGGTCGAACCAATAAGATATTCAAAGGTGCCGCGAGACGGTGGCTTCAAATATTTTTTTTTTATTCTGCCTATATTTGTGTAGACAAAACGTGTTCAACATTGTAGTCAGAGCAGACGGAATAGTTTATAGACAACTGTTTGTCAATGCTTTTACGTAAATCAACTCCTCAAATTGGCTCTACATCTTTTTTCCCAAGTGTTGAGATATTCTGTACTACATTTCAAAATCGTTTCGCCTTTCAATCAAAATACTGAAATTGGAGCCACATTTCACGTAATTGCTCGGAATAAAAGCCGTGGAAATAAACCGACACATTTTCTTTTAACAGTTTAACCGTGTTGGCGGCAGCGGCGTCGTGTTCCTGAGTAAATAGAGAATAAATAAAATAGCGGAAAGTGGGGGCTGTCCGTCACCGGTGTTGAACATTGTTGGCGGGTTGTCAAAACGAGGTTGCATTATTAAAATAGATAATCAGTGAGATATTAGCGCGATGAGTGATGTCGTGTCGGCGGGTAATAATAGTCTCGTCGAGCCCACCGGCGGGCGAGCACGCCGCACCGCCGCACCGCACGCGACACAAATACACCGCAATAAAAATAAACGAGCGCATTAGTCAACGCTGTCAAAATAAAACACGAATATTAACACGATTGTAATATGGAACAAACTCTTTTGTTGTGTAAAGGCGTTTCACGTTCTGAAAGTTATAATTTCATTTAAATGTCCATTCGTAACATCATTAACAGTTTTTATAGTTAGCTATAAACGTTGTTAGCTTTCAGCCGCCGTGTTCGTTCTACGAGCGGGCGTTTAAAAACAATTAATAACTTTGAAATAAGTTGGTAATTGTTGAATTAATTATACACAAATTACGAATTCAAAACAGATAGCGAGGCATAATCTCGCGATCCTCGCCCGCAGGCAGGGCAGGCGCCTCCACCGACCCCCGCGTCACGGTGGCGGCGCGGCGCGGGCGCGGGACGGGCGCGGGCGACGCAGGGAGACCCGGAAAAAAACTCCGTGATAGCTTTTCGCCCCTCATTCGAAATTCTAATACTTCCACAAACTTTTAATAGGATAGGACTTAAAATTCAAGGAAAATTTCGTCTCGCAGCAAAGTTCAAACAGCGGCTCGATCATAGCCTGTAGTGACTTTCGAGAGGGGACGAGATTTATATTAAATTTTAACTTGAAAGTGTCTTTATCACTGTGATAGAAAATGCTAGATAAACTAGAAGTTTGTCATTGCAATAAATGTTGAAACTAATTTAATAGAAGCGAACTGGAACTGTTCGTTCAACTGGTAAACATTAGAAAACTTTACTAACAGCTAGTAGTTTGAAGGAACTTTCAGAATGCCTCGAAGTCATTTCAGAACCCAAATGTCAAAAGTAGCAGTTGGTTGTTCAGCATTTTTCCAAACTGCCGGAGGGAACGAGCGGAAGCCCTATTAATTCCACGCGAAAATGTATTTCCGAGGATCTCTCAAAAATGATAACGACAGGAGGAGAACATTCTGATACAGCGCTCTTTAAGCTGACAAAGTGAGCACTGAATGTTATAAAAAGACAGACGGCGGCGGCATGGGGCAGGACCTCGCGTGTGTACGCCGAGCTCGCCTCGTTTCATGAATAATTCATGCAACTTCGGTAATTTATTGTAGAATTCCATTATTAACATTTTGTGGTCGGCCTCTGTTTGCCAATCTTCACGTTTGGATTTGCCAATAAACGGATTGGAATGGAAACAATGTATGTAGACAAAACGAACATTTACGACAGCAATTTTACTTTGATTGAGAAAAATGTTACACGGAAAAAAGAAAAGCTTTTTGTGTAATAGTTACAGAGAGTTATTTCTTCAATGCCTATTGAAATAAAGTAGATACGCTTGTATAATCTAAATAAAGTAATATTTCTTCCGAGGAGGACATAAAATAGCATCTGTGACAGAATATTTAGCGCGCGCATTGTTTGTTCATGACCTGGATTCGCCGCCGCATACAGAAATCGGTTGAATGTGACGGCTCGCATAGCAAACAGCCACCAGGCATTGACAATGTTTGCCGCGATGACTACAAATCAAAGGAGATAAACGTTTTTGTTAGTCACGGGAATTTTGCTCGGCTATCGGCAAATATGCATGCGGAACATTGTCGAGCTACCGGAGAAAAAGCATGAAACTCGGCTTTTGTCCCAGAGCTTGTTTGTAAACCTGAACGCTGCAGGAGGACCGTGAACGGCTTGACATTTTAAAACACTATTTATAAACCACTTGGTATTATAATACACACAAATACATTTCAATAGGCCTGCAATCTGCAAGTCTGTTGCCAGTATAAATATTTTATGCAATCCGTGGAGCACAAGAGCTGTTTGCACGAAACAAAGTGGCGTATTGTAAAGTTTACCAGCTTGTTAAGTAAACTACTCGCATTATACTCAATGAGTACTGTAAAAGCAAAACGTCGCACCACACAATAAGAGTAAAAAGACGTCAGTTTACGGTAATTACGCATGAATGGTTCTACTTTGCAGCTTTAATGACGAGAAAATTAACGGAATTGTGCTTTCAATATCTCAAATATTACTAACGAATTGTTAAATGAACGGGACGGGCAATTTATCTACCAAGGTTGAACTATTAAGGTCTTTAGGGTTCCCTACTCAGAGGGTTAACGGGGACCGTCTATAACAAATAATAAAAATTTTAATGAAATAGAAATCAAACGAGGCTACCATACCAAAAACGCGATTTTTTGCTTGATTTTATGAACCTGAGTATGTCGGTCAGCGTAAAATTACAATTTGGACGATTTCATACGTATTCTCATGATATCTTCCTGGTTTTTCACAGTTAATTTTTTTTCTTTGCTTTTCTTCTACTAAATTTTTATGTATTAGTTTGTTATAACTTAATTCTTAATACAATGTAATTATGTGAATTAGTATGTAAAATAGTTTTTTAGTATATTCAAAGAACGCCTGGCGGAAATTACTACCCAAGCAATACGGCCGCCTATATTATACCGAATGTTCCTTTTATTGTACTTCTCATAGTTTTCTGTGTTTTGTATTGTATTGTGTTATTTTTTTTTTTTGTAAGCTGACATTCCAAGATTTTACTACATAATATTAAATAACTGTTGTACTGATTCATTTTCAAATTTTTCGAAATCGAAAATCGAGCTCATGTTTAGACATTTAGAAAAAAAAACGGTTGTTCAGGCATTTTAGATGACATGTCTTGCTCATGCCAGACAAACGAAAATTTAAAGTATCATTTAGGCTGGGAAGTACAAACCAGTTTCATGAGTAAAAATCAAAAATTTCTATGATGCAAAAAAACGTTATTTGGTCAATATCTTTTGATTTTCAAGTTCGAAATGACTGTCGCCGTATTTTTTGGCATGGATAAGGTGTCAAGTCAGGTGTCCGAGCAGATAGGGCACGGAGATTGGCCTGTCCGATTCAGCTCACCGGAACACAGTTACCTACGTTTTGCGTACCAATTTTCACACAACACACATACAGTTCAAATTTTCAAATACTGAAAAGCATAACAAAACTAATATTGAAAATAATTTTACGCTATTTTATACATTTAAGTACGGGACCCTTTGATCGCGAGTCTGACTTACACATGGCCGTGTTTTTGTTCTTAAAAACTACTACCATTTATTGACATATAAGCCTATAATTATTATTACTTGTGATAAGTACACCACTAAATTTGTATTCAACCTGTCTTTAACTACTTAATTGGACTATAAATTTTTAAATTAACGACGCGGTCATTCTTATCAGATTAATTGTTAATATACATAGCTGAACTGGTTCATGTATATTTTAATAACGCTCGTGTATCATATTAACCAATAAAATTAACATATTCATATCAAGATAACGTATTTGTAGAATTGATTGTAAATGTGCTAAGTGATGTCAAGTTGATGCATTTAAAGTTTGTATTTGATTCCGTCATTGCTAAATGGGGATTATATATTCTGATTTGGCAAATAGACTTCTAATTTCAAATACACTCAATCATAATTAGCCTGTTTAAAATTAAAATTTATTAAGTTATTTACATAATTAAGAAGTTAACATCTCATTATGCGTACAATATGTGCAAGAAATAGACAGCTACTGATTTACATATAAATTATACCGTCAGTTGATTTATCAACATGAGAACCTTCAACTTTATTGAATCTTCGACCGTCCATTAGGCGAGTCAAAATAGCGTGATGTCTAAAGATGGATCGTTAAACGACATTAGTATGATATCTGTAATTATTTGTAATCGATATTGGATCGTAGTCAATTTAATAACCGCTCGTGTTCCCCGGCCGGTATCGACGATCAGAAGGGGATTATTAGCCTAGTTATACGCAATAAAGAGTAAAGCCAACAGTTGAGTGGTGGAAGCTATAATTATTTGGTGGGTAATGGCGTGCCGTGCGACCAAAATTGTACCATAATAGCAGCAAAGCGACGTGTGTTAGCGTTTCGGATATATCGTGACCGGCAGCAATAACCATTCTATTAGTTTTTCAATGTGAACCTGTGTAAATTAGAGAATACTATTGCAATTTACTTTTATCGTTATTCAAGTTAATTCCGGCACGGCTACGAGGGAAATATTTACGATTCGTGTCACGTCAACTTCAGTAATAAACATTAAAGCGCCGGTATATTCCCAGTAATTTATTGTTTCTTTTGTCTTCGTACCGGCTACAAATTGAATAGCGGATGGATAGAATAGATAAAGATACCAGACTACAGAATCTATTCGTCTGATTTACATAATACCAGTTTTGTCTAGCATATGTAATACAGGACAGGACTATGAATATATTTTTGGGTTACCCATTTCTTTTGTCAATGATAAACGTTTTACGACTCGAGTGTCACTGCCAGTTACCTGTTTGTTCTGTTCATCTTTTGACGGCGAGAGTTTCTGTCCCTCTTTATCCGTCCTGGCGGCAGCAGCCTTCTCCTTCTTATCTGTCACCGGGCTTTTGCTATCACTTTTTGGTTTTCCACTTTTTCTCTTGCTTTCTTTCTTGCCACCACCACCATCAGCATTGCTTTTAGGGGAATCTTTGATCCTCACTATGGTAACTGTCTTGTCCCGCTATTTACGCAGCGCCACAATTCAATCAATGATATCACATAACATTACCAAAGAGATCCACTCATCACCTTAATATAAATTTTCACAATCAGTATGTTCATGAACTCCAGAAACCTTTGATGATGTTTTAACTTTTCAGGTCGCACAAAACTTTGTTATCGTTGTAATCACACGAACAAACACACAAATAGTAAAATCCAGTGTATCGTCACTGCAATCCTTGAGCACTGTAATCCAGACAAGCATCCGATGTATGTTGATGTGGAACAAAAATAACGAGGGATCGCGTTCGCGACAGGAGACAAAGACGTCGAGCGTAGCGCTAGCGCGGTCGTGCAGTCGGCCTGACGGCCGGGGCGGGAGTGCGGTCGGCGGTCGTCGCCCGGCTGCCCCCCGCGGCACCGCGCACGCGCCGCCCGCCCTACGCACACCGACCCACCGACCCACGTGGGCCAGACATCGCTGTTCATTGCTCGTCTAACGTACTCATCGTCTGATCGTCTCTATCTTGGCGAGCAATAGATGATCTTGTCTCCACTCTCTTACACGACTATCCGTGTATACCGCGCCCAAACCGTCTCGTTGAGCATTTCTCGCTATCGCTACACATGTAAACGGCTTTCGGAAGCTAATACACGTCGACAAAAAAATTACCTCTAGGCTTGGAGGAAAATAAACGCCCCAAGCTGATTTCCACATTCCGCGCGTCAGTATTATTATACTGTTTTGTTTCTTTATTTTCATTTATTGTTCTTGTTGGGCGGAACTTCTCTGCGCGTTTAGTGCTACATACTTTGATCATGTTGTAATATCCATTTCTGATCCTTTGTTTACAAAGGCGACTGTAGGTACATAAAAATAGTGAAAATAAGTTGATTTTTCTATGTTTTGTAAATTATCGTGTATTGAAATCCGATTTATTATTTTCATGCACGTATGATTCCAATATTACGCGGCGTGTATCACAGTACAGGCACATTCCGCTCGTAGCAATAACACATTCGCGAAAAGCAGTAAAGCCGCCATAAGCCGATTTATTTATATTCCTTTTATAACTTATTGCTTTACGATCGCGCGATTAAAGCGCCGTTGTAGGGTAACCATATACTCGTACTCTGACTGAACGATTTTAATTTCAATCACTATTATATACTAATTTGAATAATCAATAGAATGTATTTGAAATTCTATTGACTCTCAAAAATATTCCCATAACAACAAACCTAATGTTTTTCTTAATAAAGTATGGCAGCATTGCGACGTTAAATAATAAATCATGCCCGCAATAAATGAAGAATCACAAAAAGATGTAATAAAAGCTCTTCCCCTTAGAAAATATTAATTTGGAATCATTTATTCTGCAAGGAGAAAAAAAGCGGGAATAAAGACGACCCTTATTTTAGAGGGAAACAGTGGAGCCCCGGGATAAGCGAGATAAATCTCGACTTGTCTTCGGTAACCGTAACCGTCTCTATAGAAAAATCTATAAAAGTAGAGAGCAATTTGTAAGAGTTTCCCCGAAGAGAGCAGATTATTTTTTCAACAATTTCTGATCTCACGTAAAATATTAACGTTCACCTAATACCGAGGGGAAATTAAACCGATATGAATCTCTTTGTATAAACAGTGACAAAAAATCCGCGGATCAAAGAGCTCAGTGAAGAGATCTACCCGACCGACGCCGTTTATTTATACGTTGAATTATGAACCGAGATTTCTGTCTTATTGTACGAATATCGGAGCTAGACACATATTCAAATGACGCATTTGGCAACAAAGGATAAATCGAATAGGAAGTGAAAGTAAAATGCTACTTCTAGGTTTTACGACTCTGATTTATGACTATCATTTACATTTATTGATGCTTTTAGTAATGAATTAACCGATATAAATGTAATAATATAAACAGTCTAGACAAAGTGTCTAATAAATGTATATGTAAAACAATAAGAGCTGCCTTATAGGTTCGTAGGCGAGGTTCTAACTCGCCCCGACTCAGTTACACTAAAAGCAATTTGCATAATTAAACCGGGAATCTAATGGAGGAACTGCATTTGACCAACTGAGCTTTATTAGCCAGTGTACAGCCCGCTGTATATCAACCCTATAAATGTCACAGCTAGTTCAACTTATTGCTGCTTTAGTATTTGCAAACATAATAAATGACCGAGCAACTTAATCTTCGTGTTTCAATTGAATCGACGTTGAATTTAGAACTTTCGAATGAATACAAAAGGATTGTTCTATAAATATGGCGTCGGAAAGGTCAACAATTAAAATGAATTGATTGTGACTAGCCAGTCGGAGTGCAAGTTTATATTTTGTAAAATTGAAATGTCCCGAACGGCAGTGAGCCGGAAATTTGCCAGCGAGCGACAGCGCGCTGATTGTTTTTCTCTACTCGTTTTTCCACTTTCCGTGCAATAAAAGTGAGTAAAAAATTGAAAGCTCGATGAAAATTTCATTCCCAACACAGATATCGAATTATATCGCATCACATTGAATCAATTCCAATATTGCTGCCCAAGTTATTTTGGCGAAAAAACAGTGTAGTTATATAAACCACTTGGTAGATTCAATATTGCGAGGCTTTTTCGGAGAATGAAATGAAACTGGGCTTCGAGTTTAAAAGAATTCGTTATAAAATGAAGGAATGTAGTTGAAGAATGTTGGGGCAGGATTTCGCAGTAGTTTACAGTTGGAGCAGCAATTAGGTTTCCCTGGCTGGTGTCGGTAGCTGCTGGCGTTGATTACGCAGATTGAAATCGCCCCTCGCGCAGCTTGTTAATGATGCAATAAAAACGACGCTTATCGATTTAGCCGCCCGTTAAGAACGCTCCAAGGCATAATAATTTATTATACAAACAATGTTGCGTCAGTCGATGTAAATTACAGTACTTGGCGGTGGTATTATGTAACGACGAGATTTGTTAACCGCTCGCCTGCGGAGTGACAAAAGTAATTAACACTTACGATACACTAGAGTGGTGGTTTACGGCGCCCGACCCTCGGGCCCGAGCTCTAATGAGAGGGCGAAACGGACCCTCGATAACGATCGACGCTTATTTTAGCACCGATTAAATTTTCCTGTTTATTTATATGAACTTGTAAAATAATTTTAATTAATAGCATGAATATTTTTGCTGCCAGAATGTTGATAGCAGAGGTTTTTAAGGTAAGTGCGTGAGCTCATAAGGCCTGGCGGGGTTTGAGGCCACGCGTCTCCGTGCTGCGTGGATATTTTTTCCGGTTGAATTGCGAACAACGACAAACAGGGGTGAGCCGCGAACGGGAGCGGGAGCTATTGGGAATCAGACAGCGACCGCGGGATTTATTTCGAGCCTCATTCAATTTGCGGCGAGAGTATTGTTCAACTGTGTTTTTGTATTTCATTCGTATAAATGTGATTTTCACGCAAAAAATATTTACAATTTATGAATCCGGTTCCGGTCTCGCAATTGTTATTTATTGACAAGGTTTACTTTGTTGGCGCCAATATTGAGTTCTGCGCTGACATCATATGCAGGATGTTATACGCCTTAAAGAGAAAGCGTGTGTAAAAAATTTGAAAGTGATACTTGAGAATGGACGAGGCCACAACAAAAGGCGACAACGTCTGATGCACTACCCATACAAATGTATGAATGACTTGTATTTGCGTTGTCTGAATAGTAATGAGGACAAACCCGGAGGTTAGTGTCTTCTTCGTGGCTGAGGACACGGTTAATAGCCAGGGTTAGACGCGTTAAGCATAAAATCACACCTGAAGTTAAGTTTGTAAAATCCTAAGTGGTAAGACAACTACTGCAGGAAAATGACACCGAAAGAACTCGAACGGGGATTTGCGGCAAAGGAGCGAGGGAAAGCGGAAAACGGTGAAGCGTCAACAGCACAAAGGGGCGCCCGCTGCTCCGGATCTCTCTAAAGCTGGAGTAATCTCGCTCCAAGCACTGCCGGCTACAATGCAAGCTCTACTCTGCCCTCGCTACTACTGGAATTCTAGGAAGTACTATGTATCACATAAATCATGTTTTGATTAATTATGTGCTCGCAATTTGCATAAACAAACATGAATGTAAAGTCTAAAAGCAAGTTTATTTAAAACCCAGCATATTTAAATTGCATGTGGCTGTCGGTGACTGGATGCCGCAAAATGTACACCGATAGTGACAGCACTAAAGAGGGTGTGGAATTACGGATGCGGGGGGAGATGCAGTCGACGATGCAGCGAGAGGCGACATAAAATTTTCAACGACTGCGCCGAGTATGCCGGCATTATCTACCCGTTTGCAAGTGCTCCACCGCTTTTCATATCTTTTGAATAAAAATTCTCAAGTGTAACGTTGTTTCCGCATGTTTCTGTGGGCGTACCGCAAGTTTATTCTATGTTTAGTATGCGCAAATTTGTGTTCACTACATATGAGTGTGCGCGTGCCAGATTCAGCTGTGGGCGATCGCAGCAAGAATGCAATATTTTATACTTCATAGTATAGTTGTGCTTTCAGAACATAAAATTAAGCACTAACAGACTACAGTCAGAATTCAAAGGAAATTTTAAAATGCCTATTACACTATTACCGGTATCAAATAAAAGAAAGATATTTGAATAAAGAGATATTCTCAAAGAGATATCGTACAACATTTTTAGGATAATACACCGTTTGAATGCAACTGAACCGAATAAAGTTCAAGATGCTATGTATGCAAATAAAGCAGTGACGTTCGGATCGAAGAGGGAGAAAATATTTCAATAAAAATACTGTTCGAGAGAGATGTCGTAATGTCGCCGGCGAGTGCAAAGCTCGACGGTTGTTGGTAATATTGTAGGGAGAGAACTTAAAAGGAAACCGTAATAGCTTTATAACTCCTGCACAAAAAGAGAATTATTCGAGCAAAAAAGAGCGAGTGAGAGTAAATATGGCGACGAACGGCGGGAGTAGCGAGACAAATAAGCGAGTGCAGAGTAGCGGGGGAGCACTGACAATCTCGTTATAGATGTGAATAAATAATGAGAGAGCATTAAGCTCGCCTTTCGCGCGGGGGGCGATCTCGAGCGCTTTGTTGTCGGCGCTGTTTACGCGCGGGGATTGCGCCCCCGCCGCCGCCGCCGCCGCTCACCACTCCGCCCGCAAGCCCAATTTATTCCGCTAATCGAGCCTCACCTCGCTACCCGTAAATTAATTAACCCGATTTAACCTCCTTCTCATACAAAATTCACAAATGAGCGCAGAGTCAATTGCAGAATACGGATTGTTTGTTTGTTTACACAGATTCTATAAAATAACCAGTCTGAACTTTCATGTTCCTTAATTAAAGATGCCTAGCAAAGGTTGAAACAAGAGCATCAAACTGCAGGAACCAGCCTAATTGCGTTTCAATGTAGCTCTTTTACTCCTTTATTATTGATTTATCATTTGGCACCGTGTCTGAGATCAAAGCGGGATGTTTTGGATGCGCACGCCCACGGCCAGGTGGACACTTTCGAAAATTCCGCGGAATGTGTCTGTCAGGTGCCAAGTGGCAGCGCTAATGTACCCCTGCGCCAGCGCAGCGCGATCAGACCGCCGACACGCGAGCTATCTGGCACATGACGCTCACTCAATGCCAAACACACATCAAATACTCAACAATCGCATATTCATTCAATCATATCACATCAATTATGCAAATGCCTATGTAAATGTACAAATAAAACGATATACTAACAAATCGTAAACATCATGCTCATGCATAATTAGTTTAGTAAACCAAACCTAATTACTGCATATTTAAACACGATACGTGAGCAATGCTTCGCATACAGTTTCTATGCAATAAAGTTGCTTTGCTAGTATTCAAATAACGTTTGAACATTGTTAGCAGGTGGCCCGGTCTCGAACAATCCGGCAACAAAGCGTTGTTGCATAAGAGGGTTTGGTCAAAGAGAAAGAGAATTTCGACGTTAGCTTTGTGAGCAAAATTGAATTGGATGTCATACATGGTGCATTCCGCACGTTCAAAGGGAGTGTAATTGCTATCTGGCGGCTCCATTTAAATCGTATTCGTGCAAATGTACACTAAGCTTGCGGAGCAACGAAACGATGCAGCGTTGTGTCGTGCATGTCGTACAGCGCACGGTGTAGTCGCGGCTCGCGTCACAAATCGCGCGCCCATCCATTCGTGTCGCGCAGTGAGACTTCAGACGGCTTGGTCACTTGCCAGCCGGTTTGTTTTATCGCTCTCGCGAACTATTTGGCATCTAAACAATGTTTTTATTTAATGATACAGAAAAATCGCATAAGATATTTCAATGTGTCATCACAAACGGTTTTAGCTTGAGCTACGGCGATGATTAGTCGTTCATTATGTAAACGTAACTAGACTGCCAAGTTTCATTCATCTATGACTAAAAACTCAAGTCGTGTTTGACATCACGTGACTGAAATTCTGCTAGAAATTCTTCCCTCAATCAATCAGGATTTATCATCTGCCAGCATTATTTAGCATAATGCGCCTAAGAAGAAAAAAGTGTGTACTGGCGGCGTGTAGAAACAATCTTGATTCAACAATAACTTAAAGCGGCATTTGAGTTCATGTTGTTATTATTATGTACCCAGAGTTCGCTAATAAAATAATACCGCCGTAAAAAAGGAGCAACAAACCGAAAGAGATAAAGAGAGAACGTAATAAAAACAGTGCAATTTTAGGGGTATTTTGTCGAGGTTATATCCATAAACTGAGCGGAGAGGGTGGTTCCCCCTTCCGCCCAGCGCGCGCCCGCCTCCACCGGCATCGCGCAACGGATTGTAATGAATAAACTCCACCGGTAGAATTCCACCTATTTTATTTAATTTTATAATAAGAGCGATCATGGCCTTTTCATGCTAAAATCTGTTTCAACGAATTTATTTCTCTCTCAACAATGCGAACTAATTTCATTCTTAATGGCGAATAAAACGTAAATGAAGTGATAAAACACGGCGGCGTAATAAAATTAAATAAACAGTGTTCTCTACAAATTAAGTGATTGATCTTTGTCACATAAAAGTGGGGACGTAATAGAGGCGGAAAACACGGTCGGCTGGCGAGTTGAATTTATCAGCTGACTTATGACCGGGGCCGGCGCTTGCTCTATCTCAACTTTATGTAGCCTCCGCACTGAAGAGTCGTTTAGTGACCGACCCAACCCTTCCTTAGGCTACAGCTGACAGCTTGACACGGGCCGATTTAATCAAACCGTTTAAAAGATTTATACCGCATGAAATGCCGAGATAAAGAAAATTACATTGATTTAGATAAAACCGAACTAAACCCACTTATCTGGTTAAAGAGTCGATAAGAAATGTTGTCGACAAGGAGTATTCGAGTGTAAATAAAGAGTACAAGATAGAATTGAAAAGTAAAACATTTTAACGCTAATCTACGTGAAGCGAGAAATGGAGCGTAAAATATTCACACATAAAATAAAGCTGAACCCGGAAAATATTTCCGTGAAACATGAGAGCTGTAAAGCGCAAGCTGTAGAACAAAGGTATTAAAGTGAATTTTCAAGCTCGCTCGCTAGAAATACAAGGGACAGCGACGCAGCGGCACCGCTAACTCATTTTGTTTGCTCTTCGTATAAAAATGTAGTTTGTTTCGGCGTTTGTCGAGTTGCGTCGAGAGGCGGCCCGCGCGGGTTATTACGCCTTCCCGTAATCACCGCGCAGTGGTTAGGGCCGAATGCTCCGAGTCTAACGAATTGTTCCGTTTATGGGCTCATCTGCAGATTACACAGCTCATAATTGGGTTTAATCTTTTTCCTCCGAGTTTTATTCTTAAAGGTAACAATGTAAGTCATTTATGTATTTGCTTTCACGCCTTGTGAATACGACACGTATCTGTTACACGCAAAGCATACTGGCGGCAATTAATAAAGACAAGAATTTGCATAATTCGTTATGAGCTATTTGAAAAGCTAATGAACCGTACCAAAAAAATGTAAAGTGACATGTCTTCTGAGGTTCACGCTAGTGTATTGCTTGCTAGTTTCGAAATAAATTTACATAGTAACGTGAGTCGAAAATAGAGAAGGGAAACTAAGCGAAACGGCGAAGAGCAATGAGGCGGTGCATAAAGTCGCTGCGAGACGAAGTATAAAACAACAAAGTGGTTGACGCATCTCTCTCGACGGCGTAAAGAGGGGAATAATCCGACACGACGAACGCTAAAGTGCCATAGAATAGTACTTTAGGGTCCATATAAAATAATGATCTGTCTTCTTGCGCGTTATTCACGTTCGGTTTACGATAGGGTGTAAAACAAGATTACGATTTAAAATTGATGTAGAGCTGTTAATAGTTCTATTAATCACAATTTGAATTTCAAATAGTACTATTAGCGGAAGATTAACATTTTCCGACTGATAAATTAGTTTAAACGGCAATCGTGGTCAAAATAGCCCGTGTTCAGTAGGCGTGGGTGTCGAGTAAGATGGGGCGATAGCAGCGTGTCGGCGTCGATAACAGAACTTATTTATCGCGCCAGCTTCAGGAAAAAATCCCTTTTATTTTATTAAGAGTTGACGAAAAACAGCGATGAATTTTTTTTTTCTAACCTTATATGTAATTTAAAGAAGAGTAATATATGTTATTAAAAGACTTTTAAAAATATTTTATTAGAGCTGTCACAGAAATGATATATGCTGTTGACAACTACTGTAACAAAAAGTAAAATATAAAGATCCCGTTGAAGTGAAATAGTTTATTTAAACAAAGGGGGCAGCGTGAAGCAGAACGGTCTCACGACAATTCGCCACGGTGCGGTGGCGACCGTAAGCGATCGGGCGACGTCAGCCCGGTTCAATAGCAGCGGGGTAATAAGATAAACACGAGGTGAGGACAAAAACCGCTTAAATGAGCTCGCGAGAATGTTCACTGGCGATATTACACGATCGCGCGCGCCGCCGCCGCCGCCCGCCCCGGACCGGTTCCGCTCTCTGATACCCATTAAAAGCTCATTTTAATTTCTTTATACGTTTAGAATCCTAATTGAATTTGAGCAACCGCTCTCGTTATGCTCTTCAACTCTATGGCTTTGAAGTGAGACCGCCACTCTGCTTAATTACATTTTGTTGGTAAATTCACATTTTGTACACTGTATTGCAGTTTAGCGCTGTAAAATTTGAATGTATTTACATAACATGAAAACATTGGTGCATTATGTTGGTTTTCCTTTTCATGTTTGAAAATTTGCGGCGACGAATAAAATTAGCACACAAATTTACACGTTTTCAGTATTCAAAATCATTTTAGAAGCTTACCTAAATCAATTTATCGTCTAGCGTGGTGACATGATGCTAGAGAATAACAGACACATGAAGGGAGGTTGGAGTGTGTTGCCAGACAAATTACTTATTTATTATGACAAAGGGCAAGTGACAGCCGGCTGGCTGCGGACGGAGTGCACGACGTGCGGTGATAGCCAATTAGACGGAGCTTCAAGTGCTGGCAGACGTGTGCCTGACACAGGCCACGGACTATTACCGCCATTTGCGATGAGCCCATGACCTATCACGAGCTAATAAGCTCGCGTCACTCATCCTAAACTAGCGATTAAACATACACCTAGACTACGCATTAAGAGTCAAAGAGCAGGTACACATAGAGTCTGCAATGCAAGTTAGTGCACTCGAGTGCTAGTGTGCCGGTGGGAGGTAGCAAGTATTCTGGTCGCGTCGGAACGAGCAATTAATGGCAAGTCGAGAGACTCGCACGCGCGACTGCCGCCAACGCGGATGTAATGCGGTGAATCCCGGCGTGGGGGAAGCGGTTACGCGTATATTTAAACACCTGTCAACCCCCCCCGACTGTCTACAGGTCGACCAACTTTGATTACTTTACAATAATTCCACGAAATGCTTCTCTAGAGGGAATTTATAAATTGGCTGTTGGCGCGGGGCTGAAATATTAATGAGAGTGCTGCAAGGAGTGCTGCGTGCCATCGCTTTATCACTTCCCTTGTTTTCTCCCACCACTAACGATGTGGAGCTATTTACGACATAAATAACAGCGCTGAAACTTGAGCCGTTAAAAGTCTTATCTTCGTCAGGCGGACGGATGCTCTCTCCACTCATGATACTTGATATAATATTTTACGACTTTTGAACAGCGTGTCGCTGAAAGTTTTTGAAATGTGGTTACGTGTGTTTTGAAACTTGAATTAATTTTACGTTACACGCGTTTGAGCTTTATGATTGAAATAAACGGGAAGCAATATTAGGTTTCTTTTTAAAAGAGAAATAAACGCAACAACAAAACAATTTCGCAAAAAATTCAAAGCGAAGACGAAAAGCTCTCAGAAAGAGCAATCCCCATTAACGGGAGAGAACGAAGGGTGATTCTGAAACCAATCGAAAGTAAGAAAGTGGCAATCGGAAGTGGAGAAGTAATCAGTGGGCAAGCTCTCGCCAACAACTTCGCACTTACGTCCACCTGGCTCGGAAACACGCCATTATATTGGACGAAACAAAAGTAGCTGATTCCCGTCCGGTCGACCGCCGAGAGTCAAGACAAGTATAAATTATGCAGGCCAAGTGTATCGGTCGGATAGATACATAGACCAAGTAATTTGTGACCCAGACTCGAACCTGGAAATGTTTTACTACAAGCAAAGAGGCTTTTCTTAACATTTATATTCATGATTGTGATGATTGCTAGATAGAACTTAGCCTTTGTTGATCTGTGAAGCCAAAGGTAGTTTGTTCGCTGTACAACTTTAATTGAAGAGTGGGAAAATTAAGGGAAATCCAGAAACCAGATTCCATCCGCCCATTTTGGCAAATAAACAATTGTTGATAAATCAATCGGTCATTGTGCCTGTGAGCTGATTGGTCTGTGGCTAGTGGGATGGGGCGGTGTGCATTCCGGCGGAGTTTGCGGCCGGCTAATTACAGCCGTACGGCCGGCTGGTCGGGTCACGACGACGTGCAAATAGCCCGGCTTATCTACGTGTCGCATGGTGTGCGTACTGTCGCTACTACCACTATAAACTATGATACAAATTAAGATAAATCCCAAATAAGCCCTGAAATTTATTGCAAAACGTTTACAGTAACGAGACGTCTCAACAATACAGTACAGCTTATAAATCATAGGCTAGCAAATCTACCGACAGTAGTTCTGGATACCGTGGTGGCTAAATGCGCTCCGTATTCAAGGCACGTTGACATGCGTTTATCAGAGCGAGAGCAGACCGCAGCCGGGTGCATGTGCAGTGTGCAGTGACAAACGGAATCGCAGAGTGCATCCCGAGTGAGCTGCTGATCCGTCGAGAGATATCTCGACCTCAGCGTCGAGTGCTAACACTCGCCCGCCTACGGATAATTACGGCCCTTTGACGACGTGCCTTTGTCCTACACGCTCGAAAAGTGCCTACAATGTTTTTAGCTTTCATGTTTTGTGTCATTTGCAGAGCTTTTCTACAACAAAACACAACACGGCTCGTTGACAAACACACGACAGCAATACCAACATATCATATTACACATATCCATAATATTTTCCCATAAAACTTATTTCCGTATCATGTACAAAGCGTCGAGTTAGTAAACATTTCCCTAACCATACAAACAGCTAAATGTTTGGTATCAAAAACAAAGGTAGGGTTCGAGCGAAGAGCACGGGAAGAGTTATAAGCGGCTGTGTTTAAGGTTCTGTTTTCATCGGCGTCGATCGGGACTTATCCAAGTCAAGCCGGTTGGAGTCGAGCACGACAGAGTAATACGAATCTCCGTAGAAGTTTGCGAGCGGGTAAGCCTGCAGGCGACGACGGGGGCGCCGAGGCTGGAGCGGGGGAGACTCTTGTTATTACACCCTCTCACCTACGCAAGGGGTTTCTGCTCAGAGCCGTACTGTCGCGCAAGATTAAGACGCTCCTCGCTTTGCTGTTAACGCTCTGGCTTCCGTTCTAGTCGCTCTGAATAGCGTCAAGAACGTCCTTCACTTTCTGTTCGCTGACTTTAATAGGATATCACACGATCCCATTTTTCCGCACAAACTAGCAGCGACGTTTATTTAAAAATTAAGAGCTGGTGGTATACGGTTTGTAAAAGTTATTACATTGTTTCAAAAGGGAGAGTTTACGCTCCGTAAGAAATAAATAGCAGAACCAGCTTTATAGTAGGTATAGGAATAAAATTTACAAAGAACATATTTTATAGTCGACAATTCACTCTACTCCGTGTTGACAGGACACTTTATACAAATTGAAAAGCAGGAGACTACCAGAAGACGAACAACGGCACAGAGCGGTTATTTCAGGTTGTTACATTTCACCACTTTGGTTATAAATAAAAGTGACGAAGAAAAGCCAGATAAGACGGAAGAGAAATAAGTTTAACCGAACGGGAGAAAGCATTATCATTGGCTTCGAGCGAGGAACAAAAGAAAATGGTGGAGAGCGAGCGTACGAGAGTACTTTATAGGCGCGTAAATATGTTTTATATCCCTCTACTGTCTGTTATACACTGGCGCGCCAACTCACCCCACAACCACCCCACCCTGAGGGTTGCCTCGCTCTCGGAAATGCCGAGCTTTAATAAAACATATATTTTTCCGAGCGAGGAAAATACTGGGGAAACTCGCAATTTGTTCTTTCACTTTATGCTCGTTTACAAGACAAAAGTGGAACATTCTGGAAACATTATGTTAATCACGAAGTTATGTAGTTTATTATAATTATGCTGGCACTTTATAAAAGTTTGGTTAAGCGGAAGGGTAGAGAGGAGTATGAGTATAGTTGAGTGTTAAGTGGCAGTTAGTAGGTGCGAGAAGTTATAAACCGTGTTGCGGGCCCGTGGGCGGCGCTCGGCGTGGGGTTCACTTTATAGTAGATCAGCGAAACTGTGACAATGTAGCACTTAATGGTGCTGCGGTGACCCTTATCTCGCGTGAAACACTGCCACAGCGGCGCGGCGCGCGCGCCCGCGATTTATTGCGGCTCATGTAGGCAGGTTGTAGGAACTCCGGCCCTGTAATCGACCCTCCGACTTCACGCTAATTATTATTACACGCCCTCGCCACGAACATTACTCCGCCTAATAATACTAATTACCCCAAACGATAACATCCAACCGAAACGAACGAACCAAAAATATAAAGGAATTTTAATAAAACGCTGATTGTAAAAGTTTCAATCATAATTGCTGATGGAAGTTGTCTTTGCAAATACATTTTTCTTTCTCAAAGAAAATGAAAGTAAAAAGAATTCTTTCTTAGAAATAAGCCCACGCCTCAAAATGATAAAATAGAGGTAGCGATTAAGATAATGTTGAAAACAAATTTATATTCCGATTCCGTGGAGTAGATTAAATTATTTTCTTGTTGCTTCTAAATGAGATTTACAAAGGGCGTAAGCGCCGGTAAGCGAGAGGGCGCTAAGGGGGCTGGCGCGGTGTCGGAGCGGGACCGCGACCGAGCTGCGAGCAAGAAAGACTTCGTGGTATAAAATATTACACCAAACGAAAGAAGCTCTTTCAATTAACCGAGGCAGGTTTGCGTAAGGTAAATCCTGCCAGGAGTTGCCCACCAGCGCCGCCTCAGGAAATATTTTATTCAAAGCGATTCCATTTGCCTTTAATTATAATTTGAGTTATTTGAAAATATTTTGATTTGATTTCATCGTTCGCTGAAAATTAACTGACGTTGATATAACCGGCAGAGTATATTCGAGTGAGTAAATTAAACAAACCTTGTATATTTTTTGCGCGTGTGACGTTTTATTTATTTAGTCTTGTCATGGAGCTACGTTTATCAATAAACTATATTTAATGTTTTAGTAAGATTATCATGAAATAGCGAAGAAGCGGGCGTGTGGCAGGCGATCAGTATTCATGAGCTTATTAATACGCCTCCCGCCGCCCCGCGCGCAGATTGTGCGCCCCCGGACTAATCGACCAGAAGTGATATGCCACCTGATGAATGATGATGACCTTTTACACGCTACCTACATTACTCGGCACGGTATACAATGAACAAAAGCATTATGTCAACTTTATCCGACCCCGCTGTTCACAGTTCTTATAAATATTTTAGATACCTAACTGAAATTACAGAGAACCTTTAAACTAAAGTATAATGTAAAATTACGTGATCGGATTGCAAAAAGGAAAGTTTATATTCACGATTGCGAACCCTAGAGCGTAATGGATAAACCCAGGTCACGTATTAATTATTGCTTTACTCGACAATAAATTTTCAAGTTAAATTAGCATTTAATATTGAAATCGTACGAATGACAATTCCATTATCGCAGTAATAATTTCAGATAAATGCCACCGTACCTGCTAATGGCTGTATTACCACACAATGTAGTAATTATTTAACTGGCGAGTATCATGCCATGCAAATAAAGCGCTTCATTAATTTAATTTACCATTATCGGTAGAAAGTTGAAGGATTCTTAAAAGGAGGTGTTACATATTTTGTGCAGTAGGTAATTTTTAATTAGTTACAAGAATTCGTGTCACGAAGATATCTTTACGTCGCAAGGAAGCAGGTGTTATTACGCCACGTGCATGTGGATGTTTATAGCTGCAAGCGAGATCAATAAATAATGCAGGCATGCTAGTTGCTTGCCCGTAAGCGGTAAGTTACGAGTGCACGTCCCACTGGACTGGCCAGCGCTGTGGTTAGACCACACAATTCCCGCAAAGCCTGTTTACACCGATGCCTGTATTCTGCTAGATCTTCGCCGTAATAAAACGTCTCCACGTCAATTTAGTCTCACAAAGATCAGGCAGAGTGAAATTGATAACATTCCGGGAACAGCAAAGGTTTAGTTAGGTAAGCAATTGTTTGTGCAAGCGGACTTCACCTGCACAGTGGGGGTAGTCCAGCGCTTGCACTAGCTAGTTGCTGACTCCCGTTACTGCTAAGTTAATAACAGAGTTACCGAGCCAGGGGAGTTTGCAGAGATTCGTACCGAAGCTGTTAGTCATATCATCATAACTCCCGCTATTTTCCCAGAACTAGGTACTTCAATTTTCAACATGCTAACTTTCAACAAAGAGGAATGTTGACAGAGTTGCTTCGTATCGAGCAATCTTACTTGCTTTAAAATTCATATAGTTAAATTTATTATTATACCTATTCGTGAAGACAAGTTAATGTTCGTAGTAGACAACAAGATACTATGAACTGGGAAGCGGCGTAGGCAAGTTGCTGTCTGCAACAGTACTGTAGTAGCGTCTACGTAATTAGCCGAAAGCGACTGGATTTGCATATCAAAGTGGAGGTATAATTGAGCCCGGAGTGCAAATAGCCCGAGTGGAATCGGATCGAGTTAGTAGTGCTCTGGTTGCGGGAAACTAGTGAACATTGTCAACCGAGGAGGGCGAGGGAGGCAGCACTGCTCACCTGCGATAATCGGGTTTTGTGCAGCCTACAAACCTGAAATCCCATTTCAACAGACATACGGTGAATACGAACGACATGTGAACTCGTGGCCTTCCTTTTCTCTCACTTCCACGGACCAGTTTATTAATATTTACAAGTATGAATAAATACATTGACAAGACGGAATGTATGGTCAATTTAAAGCGCGAAGGAAGGCACTGAATTGATGATCGACCTTGTTTAATCCGGGGTCTTCGAATGTAAAGTTCACCGAGGCGTTGTCCTTTTGCCGCATGACAACTATGCCCGTAGATGGTCGGGTATTATTACTACTGTGAGATATCGGAGTTGGCTTTTGTTTGCAAGTCGGAATCCTTGTTCGACCCGCTTGCTCCGTCTTCTCCCTCGGGATAATTTAATTAATCGACTACGGCAACAGCGCAGCCGAGACTGATTTCCTCCTCAGATATCCATTTACCGGCATTATTGTGCCACTCAACTTCCAATTCGATTAAGCTTAACATTAAGACGAATCATCAAAACATTCCGCCAACCGAATTACAGAGTCAATTAAACAACTTGTGTAAGACATGCCAGAACTAATGTACACTTGCAATTAATTTCATGTTTATTGATACGTTTAGTCGACGTTGATTATACACTCGTGGGTGGCGTAAATTACTTTAATCTATTGTACGCACCTTAATTTATTAATTGTAGATGCGGCGATGAGAAGCATTTATTGCACTATAATTTATTTGCAATTTGCTAAAGGCCAACTACCTACAAATTATAAGGTGCATTAAGATATACAGCTATCAAATTGAATGCTAAGTCTATCACGTTCTTATTGTCAGCTTAAAAGTTATAAATTGGAGAAAGCGTTTATTTTGGGGTAAACCTTCAAGCGTTGGAAACTCGTTAAAATCTGAGATTCCATTCAATGTTGCGGGATAGATTGCTTAAAATACTTTCATACTTAAACGTTCTGTCGGTGGGGAAGTGAGGGAAAATTGAGAGGGCAGTGGGGTGGGCGCCGGGCGGCGGGCGTTTCGGCCGGAGCCGGCAGCGAAGCGGCCAGATAATTAGATTAAGGGGAACGCGGCCGAGTTGGCCAGCCCCGGCGCGGCGGCCACCCGACCGCGGTCTTCCTGAACAATGCTATCAGTCTTTAGAGCTTTTGGATTTGCACTCCTGCCGCCGCAGATTGTATTTCCGTCCACTTTTTATTCCCTCCCTCCTTCTCTGCGAACTGCTTCCTCAAATTTGCTCTCGGTAAATGCAGTTGAAATAAGATTATTTAAGATTCCTTTCAGTGTTATTGTACAATAAACATTTCACTGCCGAGGCTATTAAGAATTTGTAGAGGCCCTACAGCGAAGTGTAATCTTTTATTGTTTGCTCGCAAAGCGTTAAACTAGTGAGATTTATGAAGGTGGCGTTAAGATGGCTGCCGTCTGAGGCAAACGCGGGTGTAATGTATTTAATTACGGGCACTCGGGGACTGCGCCAATCTAGTAATTAAGGAACAGAGTCGGCGTAATCAGCGCCCTTTGGCTCGACACGCGCCGGAGAGCGCTCGACGCTCGGCGGCAGCTAGGCCTTTACCCGCTTTTCACTCGCATTTCACAACCTGTTGACGAGTTAGTTGAAGCCCTAGAGCGTGTACGACGCAGTTGGACTGCCGGCACAAAGCGAAACTCGCCGTCACCCTTCAACCGAAGTAACAGCTCCAGTATTTGCCGGCGTCTGCCTGCCGTTTCTAACTAATTTATAGCACAGGAACCGGGATGATTTAGTTATACGGGAGTTACCATAAACAACAGTTCAAAGTAGACATTCGGAGAGGTTAAAACTAGACAATTTATTCAACTCTCATAAAAGGCTTCGTAGCATCCGGTAGTGTTAGCTTAGTTTACTGCCAGTTATTATGCAGTTAGCTTTTAAACTAGTTTTATGGAGCATTCGCGCTTTAAAAGTGGCAATGATACAATTAAATGGTGTTGTAACAAAACAATTTGTATACAGGTGGAGTGTCGGAGTCTCGGCTGGAGATTAATCCCCGGCGGCGCAGTCCGAGCGGCAATAAACCGGGAACGAGCAACTTCGCCACTTACATTACACGGACATTTATTTCCTACGCTCTGTTTCAACTTTTCCAACTCTCAAAGAGCCGAGGAGTTGTAGACTGGTTTAATTAATTTACGCGATTCGTAAATATCTCGAGCATCAGCTGCACGTTCCCTGGATAGAAAATAATAAGAGTACTTGCCTTGTCGTCGTCGCCTTCACTATCACACTGTAAAAGGAGAAAAGTTTAAATTAGTACACGGCTAATAAATCGACTTGCATGCATTTTAATTTACAAATAGTAAAGTCGTTACGTATGATAATTAAAATGACTTATAATTATAACTTCATGCCCTAAGAAATTAATGGCAGCTAGCTGTAAAGGAAGCAGTAACGACGCATGATAATGATCTATTATAAATTAGCTTCCATTTGCACCGCTTAAGGAACTTTCTGCCACCTGCATGCACTGGCTACACATCTACCTGATGCAATAGAATACACATGACACCCATACAAAAGCAACAAGCAATATTGATATATCTCTTAATAACACTTTATGAGAAATACGATCGTTCAAACGGATACAAATATCCCAAGCACGCACACCGACTTATTGATTGTCCTTAAATAAAGAGGGAGTAAAATCGAGGCCGCATAATGTTAAACCATTTCGAATAAATCCGTCCACATGAGACTGAAATACTATATGATACTGTTATCGTATCATAAAATCGGGGAATACGTTACGCGATATTTACGAGAAAGGTTCGCGCCGAGGGAAACAACAAGGGATCAGGCGGAGATATTACAATTTCAAATAAATACAGAACATGAAGTATTCAGGACGGGCGCAGGTAATGTTATGTAGTACGGCGCGGCACCGCCTCGACAAATCTCGTGATTTAGCTGCGATACGCGCCGAATATCGAGCAGCCGCGACCCGCCGAGCACACCCAGCTATGTGTGTTTCGTGATCAGAGTAAATTTGCACTCAGTAATCGAGAATTATTGCTATTACATGTTACATTATTTTTTTCCGACCCAAGGCGAATAGAGGATCTTATTGATAAAATTATGAAGACAGACAATAGATAAATGGCGAAATAAAACTCATGCATTATGTTAAAGGAACGAGCGTTTTAGAGAAGCATCTTGCGGATGTGCAAGACTTGTCAGCAAAGGAGCTCGGTACTTGTAAGGACAACAATGAATATACTCACGATATAGCCTTTTCCGGAACTACAGCGGCTACTGGCCTGTAGGCAGGACAGAGAAAGCGAACATGTGAGTGAGTGACTGGGGAGGTGAATCTGTCCCGTCTCTCCCTCGGCCGGCGCTATTTGTTGCCGGCGAATGTGAGATTGTGCACACAGTGGAAATCCGACCCCTCTTAACTTTTTAATTTGACTCGCAAATCTGGCGTTGTTAAACTCAAATACCAGATGTGCAGTGTGCACGTTTTAATATTCAATAATATGATCATTGCCTACTCTCGACTCGGTGTGGCGTGCAGTGGGAGAAACGGGAGAGAAAGGCAACCAAATAGACGACAACAAACATATTCACTAAACATACAATCACAACATAGAGTGAGTTTTGTTCATGCATCGCTGTGTTCGTTTTAACTGAAACATTTTTCTGTAAAAGCAGCTAACCTGAGCTAAGAGGATGCTCACGAACAACTTGCACTTAATCTCAAGGATTGCGATGTAAGCTCGCATACGATAAGAACTTTTCTCATAAGTGACTCTTTACAGCTACGAAGACATGAAAAGTTTCGTGGCGTGTTTTTGCACTTAGATATTTCGTTGGGAATTCAACGTGAGCTTTTTGATTCTTTTTTTGAATGCTTGTCACAAATTGAGTTTAAGATGTTGTTTGAAGCGGCAACATGCAATGAAGGGGTGGGCACTTACATCACTAAGGCGGTCACGGGAGGAGTCGGGGTCGCGAGGAGCCACCGAGCTGCCCGTGAGCCGCTCAGAGGCTCGCCCACTGTCATCAGATGTGCCAGCGTCTTGAAGCAGCGTAATCTGCAAAACCACTTCCATATCAACACAAAAATACAACAACAAACCGAGAAACATCGGAAACAGTAAACTCAATCGTTCATTTGTCAAAGAGAAAAATGGGAAAACAGAACTTCCGAATAGACGAAAGCCGTTATATTAAAGCGCTGGGAACCCGTATAGTGATACTTTAAGAGACCAATTTCTATTGGGAAGAGGGGAACCGAGAGGCAAAGCTTTTTATATAGGTTCACAAAATTGAGCGGTAACTAGGATATAAGAAAACTTGATAAGACGATGTGGGGGTTTGCAAGGGCGCGGGGGTTGAGAGCAGCCGACCCATAACGTACCGTGCCCGGGGCCCGACAATAAAAAGAGTTTTCCATTTATCACATTTCGCGTCTATTTTACGGTGGGGTAGAAAGGCCTCGCGCGGGGGAGACTGATGCCAGCGACGAGAGCGCACGCTCTTCGGGACGAGTAAAAGAAAATAAAACGAGTAGTAACTTCTCTGTAAATGGATAACTCCCCGACCGCCCTCGCTCAATGAACTTCCACGTTATTATTACTTTGGGGAAGTTTGCGTACAATCTGATTTGCCATTCACTTTAAGCGTGATAATAAAAAAAATATATATTTTAACATGTTTCCAAGTCTAAAACTAGAAAAGTTGTTTTATTATTATCACAAACTACATTGAGAATATGGAAGACCGGTGCAAAAACACGAAGCACATTTTATAGCATCACAGACATTTGGAATTCCAGTCAAGTCTCAAAGCTGTGCGAGCACTGCGGCCATTACTCGCGACCGGTTTAGGTCTAAATAAATGGTGTCGGTTCCGGGAGCAGCCGTCGACCGGAACAAAAAACTAGAGAGCGTCTGGCGTGTTGCGAATTTCATTTAGTAACAGATACGCTTCTTCAAGCTTATTCTTTTCATAATGAAATCTGTGCAAAGCTTGTGAAGCAAAAGTTCCGTTAATAGCACCTTAAGTAGTCAATTTGGAGACACAATAAAAGTTGAATACTTCCGCGTCCCCATAACAGACAACAATAAGACATACGCGCACGATTATGTCCCCAATTCTAATAAAAGGGATTGCTTTCCGACCCTTTACATAGATAAACGAGTCAAGCAGAGACAGGGTTGTCATCCTACAGAGGGGTTTCCGATTCCATTTGTGTCAGGGGGATGAAAAGAATTGTTCACGGGATTTTATACTCGTACTTCTCGCTCACTGAAAATATTAGTCGCGACGTATTGTTTTAAAAGAGTATTCAACAAGTACTGCTAACTTTTGAAGTAGGTAGTAAATATTAAGGTGGTGGTATTTTACACGTAGTAGAAGACAACAAGAGACAAAAAAGTCAAGTAAAGTATTTGGCACCGACAGCCCTACAGACGCATATCAATTTAATCCTCAGGCAGGCGTGGAGATCCCTCTAATCCGGGCCGGGCCGTGTCGCCCGGTTGTAACGCCGGATGTTACCACATAATTACTTTCGCTCATTACAGACCCACTGTGCCCCAATTATAATGGACTTTCCGACCATTCTTCCACCTAAGCAAAGATTTGGACCACTTTGCTACAATTACAGTGCAACTTTGGAATAATATTATGTTCATTATTTCATTACTTTTAGCATCTGCAAGCAGTATCCAGTAAAAGCATTGAATTTATTTTAATCGTATTTTTATATCGGTGACGGACGCAAATTCAGCAATGAATAATTTTATGGGCTATATCCCGCAGATGCGGCATGATTTCATCGGTGCCTTTATTTAAATCATTCCTACATAATACCAACAGATAGGGTACTGAGACGAGAGCACACAGAATATCCGTATTTTATTACCACTCCAACCGTAAGTGCCCCGTTTTCCTTCACCTTTTCCCCTTAGTAGCGTTTACTTAATTAATTTATTGTTGCGCTTTATTCTCCGCAAACCGCAAACATTAATTATCCGTAGAGAGATGATAATAATAAAGTTATTGTTTTCTGTATCGACATGAGCTATCGAATAACCCGAGGCAAGGTGCAGTGGCGGCGGCGTGGTCGCTGAATAGCTTCTTTATTGCCGTGGGGTTGGGTTGGTTTCTGTTCGGTCACCCGGCAGCGGCCTGCGGGAGGCAGTCGTGCCTGACCGGCGACACAACCGCTAATTGAAACAACGACCGCGGCCGAACATTACTTATTCATGAGAACTCCATATGGCGGTGAAACGTGACCGACCAGATAAATCATTCAATTACATTTTTCATGAACATCAACGTCCTCGAAGGTATCCTGAGCGGTCGTAGGTAAATAACGGGCTCATAGATTTGCTCTGCAAATAGACGTCCGCTTTATCGAGTGGAGTGAATAGTATTAACCAGTTGTTTATGTTGCGGTCGTTTCTATTGGCCGTGTGCTTATTGCGGGTGCGGGCTGAGTGCGCAATCTCGGCGATTATTTATCAGTATAGCTGGTTGTGAGTGGAGTGTGCAGTACGTGAAGTGTCAAGCGGGCGGTAGGTGGCAGCCGCGGCAGGGCAGGCAGGGTGCGGCGTCGTTAAGTGGCGCGTTGCATAATTTATTTATGTCGCGGCACGCTACTCCCTTGTTGGAACTTGTCCGCGATGCGAACAAGCCTCCGGTTGTTTCTAATTACTGTACACTGAATTTCTGTCGTTAACAACATGAATATTTAATTACAACATCCATTAGTCACATCTATCAAGAAACATGATCAAACCGGTGGCCGTTATTGCAGCTTTCAACTGCTCATAAAAGATATAGTTGCCGTAAACATTGTGGGTATTTCTTGTAAAGCAATTAATTTTATTTGGAGCACAAACGTTTCTTGTGTACGCTGCCTCGAGTTACAAGCATAAACAAACGGGTTAATAAATCTTAAAGTTTGAAAACTGTAACATAAAAGATTTTAGTTTAATGTAGGTAGAATAGAAGGATGGGGAAAAGTACACAATTACCAACTTGTTGATGTATTTAATGTGTCTGGAAAGGCAGTATTAGTTGTTTAAAATGCCTTTACCAACAATTACAGTTTTTTTTAAATAAGATGTAGCGAAAGTTCTAATATCTCGCGCACCATCTCGCGACATCTGTATTTATGACGAAGAACGTCCAGCTCATCGCGTCGTCCGCCACCCACCGGATAAATCAGAACCTACATAATACGGCTTCAAACGATTTATTTAGGTTAAACGTCAGACTAGTGGCGCCGCCAAACAGGACAAAATACACTGGTTATCTGGAAACCAAGGTATCACACAACGACAATAACAAAACCAACTACAAAAATTATCGTAAACGAACAAAATATCTCAGTAATTCATATCTAAGAGTTCTTTAAGACAAATGGTCAAAGACAGATGGTCAGCCGTAGTTTCCTCAGTTAATACTCATCCAGCCAGACATAAGGCACTTGGAAATTCATCGGTCTATTACCTTCCAGCCGACGGCGTAATGCGTGTGTGACGACATCTACATTTTGTATGAGAACGTCGACGGCTCGGCGCGTCGCACATCACGGGATCAATCAGATCCGGCGTCGGACTCCTGTCCTACAAATGGGATTCCGCGACAGCCGGCTCCCGGATTAATCTACTGCTGATAGCCGACTTGCAAGTAGGGTTACCAGGTATCTAATTTTAAGTGAACTGTAAACCAGTTTTCAGCAATTTTAAAGTTTTAAAACTGGTGTAGGTCTTACATGGATCAACCAAATTCCAGCAATTTTTAAGTTATTACACGAAATTGCTGAAATCTGGTTATACAGTTCACTTAAAAATAGATATCTGGTAATCTTACTTGCGAGTTGGCTAACATAATTCGTTTTTAACTCTTTCTTCTCGCTTGAGACACAGTCGATGAGCGACCCCGTATCAATTAATTATGAAATCGGAAATAACGACGACCTCTCAAATAAAAAATGTCAAAATTAGAATTATATGAATGACAAAACTTACAACTGAAAAACTGACCACCAGTCCACTGGTGAATTCTACTAAAGAATCTAAGAATCCATCGTGGCGCCTGGTAACCCTCGCAAGCTCCACCAATGCGCTGCGATTTAATTAACGTTTCAGCTACGCTCGGATCATGCCGCGTTTACTGATTAGTAACCCGCTCGTTGTGAATGTTTTAACGTGTTTGTGCTTTAATTGCTTCAAATAAACCAGCTTAAGAGTTCAACTAGGTTAAACTGATACCCCTATATGCATTATTTGCTTCGTATTTCGCAGATTTATCGGAGGTTGCACAGGAGAAACGGCATCGTGATTCTAAAATTTCTGTGTGATGTACCTACTGGATACCGTATTGCATATCATTAGCAGCAACGTCACGATTTAGCATTCCGGCTTGCAGCGTTATTTACGGACATAAAAGCGTGTAGCTAATGTTACGTCTCTACAAACAAACGGTAACAAATATCGCCGGCTAATTTCACAACGTTGGACACACTAGGCTGAATTTCCCAGTTGCAACGCTTCAAGCTACGAGCCGGATTATGTATGCACATAAATCATGGACTTTTCATTTACATGAAGCATACAATGTAGGACGCTCGTAGCGCATTATTATTTTAATTTTTATGCACTCCACGAAACATGAAATATGCGAAACACGATTTTATTTTTAGTTATGCAAAGTAATTAGCTTATTCACTCCTTTTAATGCGAACAGTAATTTATTCGAAAGCACTTCTTTAACGGCCTATTAAATAGGCATAAACATTAAATTTTAATGACCCATAGCTGGGCAAGGGCCCGTCTAAAACGTGGAGCGATTTACGCGCCATGAAAACGTTACAAAATTTGTGTCGTTTAATGGTATAAATAAAGTCGTTTGACTTTTTATTTTGCGAGTGTCAAGTTCCCTGCGTGAAGTAGACATTTCGAGTTCGCGACGCAAATAACAGGGGGTAATGAGAAAAGAAATCCGCGAAACGAGTGTACCTCTCCCTCCAGTCTCGAACGTTTCTCGCTTAGGTTAAGGCTTCATTTATTTGAACTTCGTAAATGCAAATGTCAACATTTATGCCGTATTGCGGAAATATTTGAGTTTTATATTAATAAGAAAAGAAAGCTGGGATGAGCAAGCGTCGTTTAATTTTCTTTCTTTTACGACCTTAGAAATAATTAAAAAATGGTATAAAAATTACAATAACTGTGTTGTATTCGTTACATACCGGATAAATTATTCGAAGTATTCCAATGCATACGTTACCTGACACTGTAACAAGATATCTACAATTATTACCACTACGAGTACAAAAGCGGTATCGTACCGTGAGAAAATGCCATTGTCAACAGAATCCCACTCCGCATCATAATTATTAAATTTCGTTTGGAGCCGGTTCAGCGAACAATGCAACTCATCGTTAAATCGGGTACCATGGCCGAATTTCAATTAAAGCTCAATGAAGACATCATTTACCAATAAATCAATTAAAATTTTCACCGAGCAAGCAAATAAAATAAACATTTCAATTTCGCTTTGCTTTTGATTTAAATTTATGACCAAACAAGCGAGGACACCGAGCTCACTGCCGTCGGTCCCACGCCACAATCGAAATACGTACGCAAAACAAATATGAATTTGAAATAACAGATGAAATATCAAATAGAAGCTGACTATCCGGACAGAACATCTCGTTTAAATGAACGACAATAAACTACAGTGGCACAATCCAAGACAGATGTTAACAATTTACGAGATCCACTTAACCGTGGGTGGAACGTTCATAACAATATTTCAGAGATCAGATAGGCAGAATCGCTAGCGAGTCCGAGTGGCCAGTTCGTGGAAGACTCGTTTCCGAGATAAGGGAACTCGAGTGCGACGTAAGCAAACGGCAATATCGGACCAGAGGAGAATAAAACCATTTTGGCATTGCTCGCGTCCGTGGCGACACGCCAGAGACAACACAATAAGGACGCTCTTGCTGTCGAACGCAATCAATTTGTGTTCACCGCAACCAATTTTATACCGATGTCAAAACAAACACGTCTGTTTGCTTTACTGAAATGACAGTAGAGGTTGAATAGCTAGTTCAGGAAATGGCATGTTTATTTGTGAGGCTACATTTTGTATCGGCCACAGCACTGACGAAATGAAACGACAAAGGAACTAATAAAACTGTGCAAATAATGTCCCCCGTTAAAACAAATAACGCGGGCATAATGCCCGAAGGGACAACAGATCAGTTTGTCAGCGCTAAAATAATTTCAGCGATGGTAGGGTCCGATTCCAGGCTTGATTTTATTAGTCAGTATACGACTCGCAGTTGCATTAACTAGAGTTCGTAGTAAATTTACTGAAGGGGTGGGTTAAATAATAGAAGCTCTTAGATGTTGCGGTGGGTGTTTAAAGCTAAGTTTACTGCCGCGTCGCAGACGAGGGCGTAACTTAATGATCGCATACGGCGCACCGGGAGGCTATATTCTATTCGACGGCAAATTGAATCTGCGAAGAGCTATTAGCCGACACCGCAGCGGCGCGGCGCGATCCCGCGCGTGCCAAACGATCGTGCTCATTCCCTGCTCAGCTCGCTTGATATTGTTTAAGCCGTGATACACTCCGTAAACTGCAGCCAGAAGCGCACTGCAAATAAAACCAAACGACATTGCCGCACACCGCGTTAGATACAGTTTAGCTAACTAACGCTTTATTTTAAAGCACTTTCCACTCGTGTTAGCAAACTTCTAAAAATAAGCAAGCCCGTAAAACATGTTCAGTTCAGTACAGATTTACCAAGTAAACAGTCTGAACTTAATTTAGACCCAAAGCGGCGCTCAGTATGATTGCGGTAGAAAACAACACCCGGAATTGGGAAAACATGGGACCATATGCGGCGTGTTCTAGTGCTTCATATTGGAATCGGTATAATTTATTCTTTCGTCGTTGGAGAGATTTTCCGCTTTATTCGAGCTGCGGCGCGAGGTTGGACCTGAAGCGTAGTAGCGAGCGGGACGGCGGCGTGGCGGCGGCGGGAGGCAAATTGGATGGGATTGCGACATATCTGCTGGCGGCGAACTGTCGAAACGTGCGGGGGAGCACAGGGTAAACTGCTCCGATTCCGCCTTTGCCGCTTTACTATCGGTCGAACAATTCTCCAGGGAACGAAAGAAATGGACTCTACAAGTCACTACTTTCGAGAAATGTAAGAGCATTGGGGCAACAGAAGGCCATTTGAGTTTTTATGTAAAGGGAAAAAATAGTAAGAGCTACGAAGGAAGGTGACATTGTGGTAAAACAAAGAATGCAATATTTTCAAATCGATACGATACTCTAACCGCGTAAAGTTTTGTGATTGTCCATTAATAGTAGGAATAAGTACTTTTGACGATTATAAGAAAATGAAAAACGCCACATCTACAAGCTCTATCCCTAAAACCAAACAGAAACGAAAACTTGAAAAGTTTATAAAACATGATTAAGAGAGGTGCCCGCGTTGAGTGTGAAGTGCAAGGATAATACAAGCGCGCTGCGCCGAGAACTCCCGCATTTTATTTTAATATCATGTCGAGAGCACGCTCCGGCTCCGGAGCTCTTCCCAGGTTTTATCCCGAGATCCGAGCGCATTGTGATTCCTTGCCGCCTTACTACTTTCGCTGCAATCAAGAAGTCGCACAAAAACAAAGGCTACAATTTCAGAGTACCGCCGCCAGAGCTAATGAAAGTGTAACCACTTTGCAGAGTTTCCATTTTGCCCAGATGTTTTTCAGACTGAATTAAGTGAATACTTAAACTGCTACGTTTAGATTAGTGAGCGGGGAACGGAATAAGCTCTTTTTACTGTCTAAATAAAGGGTTTATTTTCGCCTTTGTTCGATTGCGGTTAATGGTTTGGTAAACTGTTGGAGCTAAGTAAACAGAGTGCGCATTTCACGCGTGTTGGTTTAGCAGCCAACTCGGAGATGAGGCGAGGCGCGTTGACAAGCCGAGTGGCAGTTTGCGTACGTTTTATGCGTTTGGCGAGAAAGCAAGGCCCGGAAGAGGCCGATGGATACGGATTTAGCTCGCTGCATTTAGACGTGTGAGATCACCCGACGCATTAAGGTAGCGTCGGCACGGCATGGAGGTGGAAAGCCGCGCTGTTTAGTCATGTAGTCTAATGTAAGAGCATCGTTTGAGCTCGGCAAAAAAGGAAAACTGCCATCGACACCTACTTATTCCGGTCACAAGAAATATTTTCAAGACTGGCGTGAAGAACCTTGTTATGGGCGTTGGCTTCTAACTTGTTTAGCATAAAGTTTTAAAGTAGGTAGTTGGTTTTGTGCAGTACTTACCGAACTAACGGTGTGGGTAGGGACACTTCGCGGGACGTTGAGCGGCTTGGTAGACAGCGCGTTGGTGCGAGGCGAGGAAGCCGCCTTTACAGCAGCCTGTCGAAAAACAAAAGGTATAATCAAAATCCATGCTATTAAATACATATTTACTAGGTGGATATCTATGTAGTTTGTCGAAGGGATACTTAAAAACTTGAAGTTATATTGAAAAACAAGAAGTACCTAGCAGAAAAACAGACTCTCAAAAGTGGCTTTCAGTAACATCGTAATTCCGTCTAATGAGCTGCAGGAGCGCGCCAACTCATCTACTGGAGGTTTAAACTCCTTAGCATTGCATTCCTCAGTCGACAGCGCAGTCCAAGTTTGTGATATGGTCCCACTTAATCATACTTAGTTCGTCCGCCGTTTCGGGAGTCTGGAGACGCCAGCTGAGAGAAGTTACTGTAAGCATTTCATGTTCTTTACAGAACTGTTTCATGTTCTCAACATGAAATGTGGTTAAAACTTTACGTGCACATTTCTCGATCAGAAAAGTGTTATTTCATATTATTACATGTCTATTATCTATTTAAGTGTTTTTTGTAACTATTTCCTGTTTGGTACAATAAAGTTATTACATACATACATACATACATACATACATGTCACAAAGTGTTTATGAGTTATGATATAAATAACACGATGAAGTTTAAAGAATGTAGCTAAAAATGCTGTGGCACTTATGAGCACGCGATGTTTTTTCATGTTTCAAGTGTTACTTTTATAAACAGGGTCGACAAAAAGGTTCTCGCTTTGAGTCGCGGTCAAGGCGTTAGTCATAGCCGTATCCACTCAAATCTGTAAGCGACACGCACGCCACTTGTACAGTACAGTAATGTAATTAATTCTTCCGCTCCGAGTGTCATTTGAGTTGTGCGCCTCGCGACACATAATAATGAGGGGTAAAGTGTCACGTGACGACTACACAACGGGATTGTGAGAATACGCGCCTTTAACCCATTTAACTGGCGTTTAGTGGCGCGTAAACCGGCGACGTGCAGACATAATTCATACAAACGCTTGACAAATACTCTCAAAAAGTATACGTGACAAGCTGTCTGCAACGATACGACTTAAATTAAACTTTCTGAGAAATAAAATGTAACAATTTAATCCCGCTGCGATAAACGTAGCGCGACTTATGTTCCACAGTACTCGTAATTACGTAACCTATTTGACACTGTCTTCTGTCTTACTCAAGCCCATTACACTAAACGAACATAAAACATCGTCGCCTACTTAGTCAGCTACTAAAGGGGAATAAATTACGTGAATAGAGCTACTTGTAGACCAATCAGTAATAAAATACTGCCGATGTCGTCGGGGGACTGAATGTGGCCGTTGATAGCTAAACAATAAAGTTAGTGTCATGTCACAGAGAGCAACGATCCACTCAGGATTCAATGCTTGGAGTAGGTAGTGCTAAGCACTCGCTAACGGTAAAGTGGCTCGGGGACAATAACATCTTTACTTTAACGATCCGATCCTCAGATGAGATAACACAAACATTATACAACACCGAGAGGCACAAAAGAAAAACTTGATAGGCTACTGAATAAAAACGCCAACAAAAAAATCCGTTTACAATGGACAAAGTTACAGCGAACATAAAAAGTAATTTTGTTCTACTTTAAACACTTAAACAGCAGCTGATGGGAGAAATAATAAAAAAACGTTTTCTTTGAGAAACAATTTCAGAGTTTTGTACTTCATAAAATAAATATCCTGTTATTATATTTTATAGTCGAGGAAACAATTTGAAGACTGTAATTTTGTACCGCAATTATGAAATTCAACAGAGGGCTTGAATTACGTGTGGTGAATGATTTATTTACTAGACCGCTAACATTACTATAGTTATTTGTTGAGCTGCTAAATATTTCATTAAATTTTACTTTTTTAGAACATTACCGCTTTACAAACACACTTAAGTCAGGCAAACGTGAAATTTGTAGAGGGGTGACAACGTGTGACCACCGCGGGAGAAGCGTAGCGCAAATAAACAAGGGTCCCCACTGACACATTTTTGAATGAACACAAAAAGTTCCGGCTATGGGCGGTCATCGGGGCGACACTGGGCGAGGGCGACGGGGCGACGGGCGCGGGGCGGCGGACGGGCGATGGCCATTACCATAACCATTAAATGATATCTCCTCGCCGCCGACACGACAACTGAACTAAACGACAGATGCTGCCGCTTGTAAGATCAGGCAATAAAAACTGATTCCAGCACCTCGGGGAAATTTTCGCATTAAACAGCTCACTCCGAGACCTTCTACTTTATTTATAAGACCCATTCAAATCAGAAAACTACGTCGATAAAAAGCGCCACTTGAGACTAGCAAATAAAACGAAGTTTTTATGTCGTATTCCATGAGTAACTTTTATATTTGATATTTCATAAAAGTCACGAAGGAACATCTGCCAATGTTAACAAAAGAAATTGAGAATGGATTAACGGAACGACACGCGTAACCCCTTCACCCTTTGTTTAACAATAGGGGTTTGTTGGTTGGGTTCCGTGTAGGGGAATAGGTGAGGCACGGTAGGTAAAGGGAGCAACTATCTCGGGACGTCATCTCGATCTGATGAGCTTGGTCGGCGTGTGGCCCGCGTCGCTGCCGGCGCGCCGCCGCGAGCGCGACACGTGCTACGCGCTGAATAAATAATAACACATCGCTACACCAACACAGGTGATAATTCACACGCTTTGTAAACGCTAATGACTTATTAATACACGACTTGTAATGGCGTGTCGTTATCTAAATTACATGTTTCGGTATGTACGTCATTTAGTTGACACAGCACTTTGCCATCAATGACAGTATTTAAATTATATTAATAAAACAACTTAGTTTTATTACCAATATCAATTTGAATTCATCACAATGCTGTTAAGAGGTCGTAAAGCCATTTTCTATCGAATTGATTTTGATAGACAGGTACTTATTCTATTCATAATAGGTACTATCTTAATCTAGAGAAAACGATTCAAAGAAATGAAATTAAACTTTTAATAAAAGCTCCATTTTATCACAACGAAGTAACTTAGGACATTACACAAATGTCAGATAATTTAATCTCAATTTTATAGAGACAATAAAATGGAAACCCGGCCAGTGCTTAAACTCCATTTTACAGTGAATAAATCTCAGTAGGACTGCGACGAAAGCAGAATCCTCCCGAGAACTTTATGCGGCTCCCACAAAAGATTTTATACAATTCATTTCAGTCTCATAAAAAAAGTTATCACGAATTCGCAGAAATCGGGCGAGCTATTTTTCTGCCAGCGGCTCTCCCGTGGGAAAGGCTGCTTAATTCCAAATGCCTCCGACCATAACATTATTTCGGTTCTATTTGAGGGTCTTATAAGTACATCGTATAAAGTAAGTACATTAAAGAAATATACCTTGGCACAAAATACAAACAAACAAATCACATTGAGAAGGGTCTAGTGGAAGTTGATATTTCAGCGGATTGTTTGCCTTTTAAGTCTAGTGGGATTTTGTTGAATAATATTATTAAATGCTTTAAGAAAATAAAGTTGACTGCGAATTGGCTGAGTGTTCAGTTTGAGTGGAAATCTGAAGGTGATAATAGGCGCCAAGATACGTTAAATACATCTCACGGCAGTTAATTATCGGTTGGAAGTCTATAAACGTCAGAGCTTGTATTTACAAGCTGCTGTCAGATAATTAGCGTGGGCCGATCGCTGAAGGGCCCACGGCCTTTTACATGTTTTGTCGGCAGTGCATCTGTTACTTTAAAATAAATACCCGCCTAACAATGTTATTAAAAGAAATGCCAGCTTCCAAAAAAATACAAGCAATAAAAATATAAATAGCTAAAAAGAAAACCTGTTTGCATTTTAGCTTAGCTGACTTTCAAATAGAATTGGGAATCTTTTGAAAGCACCTTAAGCATTCAAACTCCACTCAAGCGTGATGAAATCCTCAACTTAGGGTTGGAGTTGGAGCCCTTTTAAAAGGGACGGGTATTAATGTCCCTAAATACGAATTAGACTGTTTTATCCATCTGTTGATGATTTCTAATGTTAATTTCGGCATTAATTTTTTTTTAGGTACGTGTTATTATATCAAAACACAGCAATAATAAAGAAATTCCCAAAAGTATTGTAAGAAATTAAAAGAAATACTTGTATTGAAGTGTAAAGCTCACAGATTAGACCTACTGTACAGAGCTTTTATCATGATTGATTGTTCATTCGAGAACTCTCATAGGAATGCCTTACGTAAATATTTTCATAATTTTATGGTCAGATATAGTACAAACCACATTCCTTACATACTTAATAATGCTATATACTACTTCTTACACCGCAGAAATAAATACTTTGACCTAATTTTACTTGATTTAGTCGAATGAATTACAGCCGGAAAACCATCAAGGAATGCTTAGCATGACAAGCGTAAAGTTGAGCGTGGTTAAGCGTTACAAAAACTGCTTGTAACTGGCAACCATGTAAAGCGGTTGTTATTTATTTTTTCTCCAGCAACATGCCACACCTACCACAAATAGTTGAACAAGGACCGCCTAGTGAGAACACTTGTTGACTTGTGACTTTGTAATTGCTTCAACGACAAACAATTTATTTATTTATTTATTTTACCATTTATTGTACACAAGAAATTTTACAGGAAAAAAAACATAAATAAAATGGACACAACAGGCACTGCTTATCTCTAAAAAAGAAATTTCTTACAGCAGACCTACAGGAGAGAAATGGCATTTGGCGAAAGGCGGATGAGACGTGCACAATAGCTATGAATACGAGATGATTTATATTTACAGATAATAACAGGAAATACATACGAAATATAACTAAAATATTACATACAGCTACAGATATAAATAATAATAAATATACATTATAAAATACATACTAAAAATAATATAATACGTATAAATATATACTGGTTAATTTGGAAGAGAAAGATAGTGTTCCTTAACTCGCTTCTTAAAAACATTGATAGAGGGACTATCACGTACAGTGTGTGGGAGGGAGTTCCAATACAATAATGAAGTAATCATTTTTTCTCACTCTTGCTTGACGTGTCTTATTTAAAAGAACTTTACCTATTTGTGACTCGAATAAGAGTCCATATCTTTACTAAAATATTACAACTTTCGAATGTGTGATGTGATGAAAGCGAACGCGATATTTGGAGTCACAAACGACGGATTTCTTCTTATTAGACTTTCGTGTTCGTAAAACGAAAACCAATTATAAGGGGACATTAATTTTATACACGACTTAAGTGCGTAAGGCTCAAAGTCTAACACCTATTCCACGCAGCAGGCAGCTCAATTAATCACTAATGTGACAGCATTAAACATATCGATACATAATGAAGAAATAACAACCAGCGGGCACCTTTGTTAAGCTAAAACCAATAATTACTTAATTGATGGCAGTGTAAGCATGACTTAACGATGTTTTAATTAGCTACTAAAGAGCTTAGGACAAGAAGATTGTAGACAGATTACTTGGTTCACATTTCTCAGGTGAATGAACTCATAAATTAAGTTAAGATAACCAACATCTACCGCCTTAACTTACTGGTGCAAATTTTAAGTTCTCGACAGTGCCATACTTATTTGTTTAGATCATGGTATTAATTTAATAGACAACTCTTACAATTGAAATACAGATTAGACTATACCTAACAATGCCCAGCCTAGACGCCCAAAACAGAACAGGATGGAAAAAGAAAAGGGAGGCCTTTGCCCAGCAGTGATACAATTTATAGGCTAATAAGGATAGTATAAGAAGCATAGGTATAAGAAACAATTGATGTTGGATTATCTGGTTGCTTAACGACAAGCAAGCGAGATATAGCTAAGTCAGCGGTTCCGGTCGCATTTCCTGATTGGTTAAATACGATCATGTCAGAGGTCTGTGGACGGTTCAAACACTCTTGACGTCAAAATCCAAAGGTTCATCGACCATACAATTATAAAAAAAGAAGCGTAAACTTTATTTAATAAGAATAGGTACTACGAAAAAAAACAGTAGAACATTATATGTTTTCGTCTTTTATAAAACCAGCGATATATCGTTAGTACCTATTTTATAACTTCAAAAGTTGGAATACGATTTACATTTGAAAGAGCAGACAAATGGAATGGTGAAAGTAAACTTGTTTTATTTGCTGAGAATACATATGACATTTAGGTTTAATTTGAGAAATTGGAGTTGAAAATGAAAATATTTGATTTATTATTTAAATGGTTTAGTTTGGATGTCATTTATGGCATACAATTCATATGTACATAGTAAGGAACGGATTTCATAACTTCTATAACCATTTACTACATTGATCTACTTAAAATAAAAAATAAAAAAACACAGGACAGGGAAGTACCTACAAACCATCCTTCTAATTAAATTATTCGCATAATATATCTAACAAATAAATCTATGAACCTAACAACATCTCTCATCAAAACCGCTTACATTCTCCATTTAGCCCGAAACCGCAAATAAGCAATTTTGGATGAGTGTGTAGTCGCAATTGCAATTATTAATATTATAGAGCTGTTAACGAGCCGGAGAGAGTATTACGTTCATGCTCAATTACCCCGCTAAACAGCCGGCCGCGGCTAATACCGGACTAGTTTTACCGCTTGCCCGATAACCGACAGTTTGCGCATTTTCAAAGGAAAATTAAGCTCTTTTTTGCAGACTGTTCCACGCCTCTCATTTTTGCTACTATACTGGGTGTCGTAAAAAATGATTCACGGATAAATGCGTTCTGGGAATGGGAAGCAACGATCCTTGTGAATGAAACATTGTGAAACTTCTTGATTTTCACCTGCTAAGCGTGATGGGTTAATTTTAAGACAAAAAGACCGAAATGTTATTTTACAATCTACAGATGGTTATGTTTTTACGGAAAAAGATAAAGTAGGATTGGTCACACGAGAAACTAAAATGTAGAGCGTTCCCCAGCTAAATTAAATTATCGAGTGCAAAAAATATAAAACTCTTTAGCCGTAATTGGTCACTTAAAACTTTTTAGCTGTGATTGGTCAATGAACAGCGGTCTTTCTACCTCTCAATTACTTATGTAATCAGATCTCTGTAAAAAATACAAAGTGGAGAGTGAATGACACGTTTAATTTGTTTCAATTGCGAGACATTTAACTTCATTACCCGCTAATATATCGTAGGTTGTCGTAACACGACTAGGTAACAAATATACTTCTGAGTGCTTACATAAACTTAAATTATGGGATTTGAGTCACTGTGTAAATAGGTAGGTACTACAAAATCTACCTTATCGAACATATTAAATACCTAACCTAGTTTATTATACGTGTAGGTATTTTAATAAAATCTGAAATGTTCGTGTCACGGTCGTGTGTTACTGAAAATATTTTATTTCTTTATAAATTCTTGTGGCCTTTAATACAATTTTTCACACGCTTGTAGATTTAATTTATAGCAGCTATAATTCTGAGATTTATAGCGTCGAATAACAAATAGTTTGCTACTTAGTTTAGCGCATATTATTTGTTTAATAAAATGTTTATAGTTAATTTGAATACAGTGGCAGGTCGGTCGCGGCCTTGTGAGTAATCGTGTCTCATCCGTGTCGGTGGATGCGCAAATTGCATTTTGTTTTTAATCTGTGGAAGTGCCGCCGCCGGCGCAGCGCGCTTCAGCCCGAGCCGGAGCGAGCTTCAATTTGCCGGAGCTGTTTAATTAACAGCGACACGGCGACTCATTAATTAAGCCATCAGACAAGCGGCTTAGATACTAAATGCATGGTAATCAGCGATTATTTCGTGCTCTACCTACTCCACTCTGCCCTCCGCGGGCGCGTGATTAACTTCTCTGTCGTGACATGTCACTCACACCTTTTATCGACACAGACGGATCATGCTAATTTATTAAAATAAGTACGTGATATTGAATAGATCTTCAAGCGCAGATAGATAGATACGCTCGATAGATTTAAATGGCGCTTCTTATCTACACAGAAAAAGATTTTTGTAACGAAACTAAAGAAACCGCACATGTTTTTTCAACGTACAGAAATAATTATTACGGGCAACAAGGAAAAAAAATCAAAGAAAAAACATCAAAGGTCCAACAGAAAAAAAAGGTTGTTTAGTGTTCGAGTTGAGAGTGAACAAAAAATCTTAACAAAAAGTGGCAACAAAAGAATGTATTCCAATGGGTGGTTTTGTCGTAATATGCAGGTAATTTTAATCCGTTTACAAAACGAATTCAAATTGATTTCCTTTTTCAGTTACGAAACGTCCATTGTAATAATCTATTGTGGACTTTCAGGAAATAAAAGAAAACGGGCCACGTAAGCGGTGTTTCCATTTGATTCAGAATATAAAACTATTCAATTAATCATTTCCCCCATCGGCAGACAGGTCAGACGATGTAATCGAGCGGGAAAAGTGGCGGTGCGCGGAAACAAATGCTCGGAGCGTAATCGAAATGTTTGTAAACCGGCATCGAGTCGCGTGCCGGCGCGCGATTACACCGCCGCTGCAGCCGAGCAAGACAACGACACAACCCTTGCCATAACCTGCACGATAAAAAAACCAACTGACTTTTAAACCGCCTTGAAACAAGGAGGTTATCAATTTGTTGTGCATCAAATTCTTAAACTACCGAAAACTTTAATTTTGTAGATCTTCTGGATTCTGAGATGCAAAACGTGCATGCATGTTTCTATGTTTGTCCTTGCCTATCTGCTACAAAAATAACTCGATTGATTTATTAATGATTTATTTATCAAGATAGATTAAGAATTGTCTAACTTAGGGAGTTGAAAAAGTTTCGCAACATCTGTTCAAGTTTTTTTAAGTTTTAAGATACAAAGCCTTAATGTGTTCCTCTACTGTGAAGGCAGTTTATTTTTATTTTACTACGTCTTGTTTCTTTTATAGTTTTAAACAACGAGTAGCTTGTTATTACCTTAATGTACAGCCATTCAAAACGGTCGGATAATTGATAGTTCTCTTCGCAACATTTTCACGTCGTGTATTTATTCATGCGACCGTGTTTACAATCCGCTCAGGCGCATGTTTAGTTTAATTTATAAGTGTTACTCCTACGCTGGGCTGATATTCCGAATAAATCGTGACCAATAAACGTTGTCGGTATAATTTTCGCGTGTATTCCACGGCGTTCGAAGCGAACTATTCCATTACGTTAAAAATGTTTACGTGGACTCTGCGTTGTCAAATTCGAATTCCATAGGTGCTTGCTCGAATTTTAGACTATGAAAGTAAAACGTTTATTAAAAACAATTTAGTTATTTTCTAGCATTAGTGTTCACCGGGTTGATTGTCGACATGGTGCCCATACGTTATGAAGACGCCTCAAAACTATTCTTTGTAAGAGAATGTTGGAGCGCCCTGGATGTACATTATTATAGCTTCTAATTGTGAATGAGCCGGCAGCCATCGTGAAATGAGGTCGTTATTTAATATTCCCGCGGGCGAAATCCGCGCCACGAATACTAATTGAATTAACTCGAGACTATTATAATTAATACCGACTTTTGGTTTACAATCCATCGGTTAAATTATTATAGACATTCGCCAGTCTCGGTGTATTAATTACGTAGGGTAGACGTACAGGCGTGAATTAACTTCTTGACTTTTAAACGTATTAAATTATGGGTTTCGTAAGTAACTACCTGCCTAGTGCCTACGCATTTACATTTGTCAACGTCAGTTACTATGATATTTTATTTAAAAGCCGCAATTGATTTACATAATCAGAGGTGAATACTGAATAAGAATGAGTAGTGATATGAAAAGAAAATATAAAAAATAGCAACAGATTTGTCAAGTTCCCCCATACATTTCACTGTTTACATTTGTATGGTACGGCGAGTCCATCCATCAATTTAGTTTCCGGTCTATTTGCGTCGTCGCCAGGAATCTGGCGGATCAAGTGACAGAGTACGACGTACACCAATAAATAGACTTAAATCTGTAATATGATCCCGTTTTGACCGTTTGCAACCTTGTATCTCTAAAAAGCAAGATACCGTTTACTATGTATATCGTTTCGTGGTACTTCTTATTTTCACAATAATATTGCTATCGCATAAGTCTATCGGTTTAATTATTCACAGAATTTTTTGTTGTTCACATGCAAGAATCACGAAAATTTTATTCAAGACTTATTCTACACTTATATACCTATACCAATATGTAAGTATTTGCTTATCTGGTTCCTAAAATATACATCTACATAAAGCTTTGGCAAACAGCGCAGTATTATCATAATAAATATCATCTGAATTTTATATTCTTATTCTAATCCAAGAGTGTATGTTTGTTTAACTCCTCAACACACATTAGGTTGTTTGACGGTAATCGAGTAATGTTATGTTTATGTAACGTCGCGTTCGGCGCTAATGCTGGCTAATACCCACTTCACGGTTGACAAATAATCGATAAACACAGGATTAGCCAGCGTTTCTCAACCGGGGGCGAGCCACGATTTACTACTTAGTAATTATACGCGTTTCTAGCCTTATCTCTGCTTGAAGTTTATGACGTTCTGTTCGACACAGCTTATTATAGTATACGGTAATAGTATATTGCCTGTATTGAATTATTACATTCGGTAAGTATTACTAAGCTTGTTGGCAGCTACTCACAATACGACACAACAGCACGGCAAACAGCGTCTTTGACGTTATGTTTACAGTAGCACTAGCACCACTCGAAAGGTTGGGAAGCGTTGGATCAGGCGTAAGTTGCGTACTTACATCTGTGAACTCGGAAGGGGATGTGGAGTCAGTCTTACCCGGATCCGGGGCTCAGCGGCTCAGCGCGGATTACGCGGCTAAGATTGCGCACTACCCACCAAACACGCGTTATCCACTTAATAAGTCTTAACGCCAAGTATTTAACCGCTCAGCAATTAACGAAGCCTCACAATACAGTATTAATTGACTTGTAATGAAGTGAAGACATACAATGTTGACTAATATAACGTCAGAGATTATAATTCGGAATTGAGCATTACGCAAATAACTCAGTGTTAAGACTACTCGAGACTTGTCAACAAAAGGACAGCGGCATGCGAAGTCGGTAACACGGTTTATTTATGGCGAAATGTTTAAGCGTCTTAATTTATATGACGTGATTGCTTACTTACATTGCACAGATCATAAATTACCTGAATGAGACACCGGCACAAAGGCGGCAGGCGAAAGGCATGCAAACGCGACAGGTTATTTATGGGTAAATGAATATAGGTTAGCCCGAGTGCGCACGGCGGTGTACCACCTGTACCGGTCGGTATACTCGTACAGCCAGAGAAAGCAGCGGAATCGGACCCAAAGCACTATAATGCAGGATTGATTTCTATTAGGTACAGAAACAGTACCTTCATATTTATCGATAAAGAACTTACTCGGAAGTTATGTTTTGTATCGATATAAACTTATATTGGATAAAATTATTGTTACTATTCTTGACTGAAGCTATTCTAATGCCATAACATAAGTGAAACTTATTACGGATATTGTGGGGTACAAAAAAGAGATTTATTAAGAAAAATCAACGCCATCTCGTTGCCCTTATCCCAATACATTTGTACTCAGATGCAGATGCATTGTTTGTAAACTATTTAGATATTCCCAGCCCGAGATTATTGGGTCGATGACTGACTCGGTATCTTTAACTAAAAGAGAGATATCTATGAATGTCTTAATATCAACACCAGCTCTATGTCTGTCAGTAGTTGCATCGGCGGCGCTTTCCAAACAATACGAAAGCGGGCGAAGCAGCCCGCCCGCCGAGTGGCAAGTCGGCAGTCGGCACATTGTTACAGACCCAGCTACTTATTGGACCCCTTTCTGTGCGGCCGTGCCGCTGCGGACACTTCGAAACAAAAGTCTGCTTTGTAAGCAAAGACATTACGAACTGCGAGATAAAAGGTTAAAATACGACGATTGTTCTGAAAACATTTGTATCTAAATAACTCTTCATTGTGTCAGTGAAAGGCCAAATTAAGTTGCTTAAAAAGCAATTTAGGTGACACGGTCGTAATAGCCGCTATTCCGCACGTTGAAATACTTATATCATCTTTCACGCCATCAAAAACGTCTTCAAAAAGTCGTATGAATGGGCGGTGATGATTTATGTAATGCGTCGTCGGCGAACGCCGCTTCTATGCGAGCATTGGAGCATTTCGCTCGCGTGAGATGTCACCGTCTGCCCGCCGCCGGAGGTTTGTCAACATTGTGATTGAGACGCTTATGAAAACACAAACACTTGGAAGTGTTCAACTTGTATAACAGCTGCTTTAATTAGCTGGACAGGCCATCGATCAACCAACATCAATTTAATAATAATTTTCATAATTATTTGTGATCAATGGCGTTTAATTTACATACTATTATGGAAATTGATTATCAGCTTTGCTTTTAATTTTTTTACTGATTCAATATCTATCTTGCCTTTATTTTTTATGTCTTTTAGTTAGCTTGTATCATTTCACGCACGTCATTATATTAAATGAGCATTCATTCACATCCTTTTCTTATCTTATCTCGAAAATCGTGACAGCAGCAATAATTCGCTTCCTTGCTAGCACAATACTAGGTAATTTCTCAGCAAATATTATGAACTATTTTATTGTACAGTAGTATCGATAAGAAACTAAAAGAGCCTCACATGTGAGTGAACGATTTACATCGCGCATTAGTTCCGCATAAAGCGATAAGAACGAATGAAATGGCCGCTTGGGAATGTAGAGTACGTTGCTCTCAATAGCGGACTAAATTCCGAAGCAATAGTTTGAAAACTTTTTGAAGTGCGACAAATTGTACATCCTAAATCTACAATAGTTATCTAGGTACTTACAGTCTATAATACAAACAGGTAATGCGTTTTTTCTAACTAGAGCAGGAATGAGGTTTCTGTCATGGACATATACTATTCAATACCTATTTGAATGTTGTAAGTATATTTTAGCACCACTTTCATAAGTGGTGCATACGTGTCCTTGTTTTTAAAGTTCAGAACTGCACTATTAATTTAACAAGCAAGTCGCAACCTTGAGCGAACAGGAGGAGATGCCGTGAAATATCCAGTGAGAGTATGGTCGCGACCTCTCATCAAGCTGTTAGATCAATCGAGTGGGTGGTCGATGCTGTAGATCGCAGCGATACGCCGCGAGCGCCCCCCAGCCCTGCCTCTCCCGTAGCGCCAGCCACCCCACCTCTTCAACATCGCAACTCTTGCCACTTGGCACATCTTAAAACGAGTACCTCAAGTGGGTAAGAGGTACATTTAACATTAAAATCCGGAAAGTTTATCTCCTTTGATCGTATAAAGATTTCATTTCTTCAATGCACTTTTTTAATCTTTTTAAAATGTTTTACCCTCTTTTTACCAATTAGGATAATAACCACCGTTCGAAGATAAAGATTTTATAAAAACTAATTTAATTCAGCTCAGTGAAAAGGGCAATTAAAACGATGACTTTTAAATAAAGTGCTTGCCGGGAACAAGCTGCAAAGTGTATAAAATTCGTTCAAACATTTTTATTGCGTCAAGCAATTTGCTGATATCGTTTTATTTAAAAAAGAACGCGTTTATAATAGTAGTAAATTCCACTGTCATATAATGGAGGGCATTAGAATGCGAGCGTTTTTTTTTCGAGCGTTCTAATGCCTAATTATATATGCAGTCGCATACACTCTCATCGAGACTCTACCTACACTATTATAAGTTACACAAAACATTAAAAGTGAGATTCTTCGTTTTTTTTATTGTTGTGCCAATGCACAAGAAACAAATAGGCGCTAAATTCGTTTCATTCTTGTATTATCGCAAAACTAAAAGGGTACCTAGGTACCTAACTAATTAAGATTATGATACCAGTTCTGAGAAGAAAAGTACATATTGTTAAGCTCAATGCTCAAGCCAGTTTATTCGAATCTGTAAACCGAAAATTATGAAACGAGTGTAGATAAATCAAATATTGGTTTATTTCTAAAGGAATCCACATTAAAGCGGTATGATTTAAAAGCGATAACAATAAAGCCTGCCGGTTGCCGGGAGGGCTTTTATCATTTTCACCCCATCTGCAAATCTGAAACCGAATACTTAGCGTCGCGGGAAATTCACAGATAAGTAACTCCCCTGATTCCTCAGTGCGGCGGCGGCGGCGGCGGCGGCGCGGGTTATGACTCCAGACAACCACCCCGTCAATATTGGCCGTAATGTTATTTTTATGAGATGCCGATCTCATGATAAATAAAAGGGTGTGGAGAGGGAGTAAATTACACTGTACATTTAATTTTCAATCATCAATTTTTATGAGCTGCAAGCGCAAAGAAACGCAAGTAATTCAAACTGTACAATGGGAATGTAAAACACGCGTTGTTAATGTGTGAAGCATGCGTAACATGTACGTAGTCGGTCCCAAAGTTCTGTCACTGGCATATTATTTTTTAATTTAGAACACGAATTTGGAAAAGTTTTATTGCATTCCGTTTTTGAATGTTTGACAATTATTTTAAAACAATAAATGATCATTTGGCGCGATTTTTCACGATGGAGTGGACTTTGAAAGAAAACCGAATAGCAGTTTTGGCGTTGCATCGCTGCGGGCACTCGCCGAGTACCATTTTCAAGTTGCTCAAAAAATTTAAAATAACGCTTAGGTTTGTGTATCGTACAATAAGTAGGTACACTGAAGTCTCTAGTGTTGAGGACAAGAAAAGAACTGGCCGGCCTCGCTCCGCAAGAACACCAGCAGTGATCAAAGCGATCAAGGAGCGTATACGAAGAAATCCTGTCCGAAAACAGAAACTTATGGCTTTGCAGATGAAGGTTAGTAGAAAAACAGTCAAAAAGGTTTTAAACGAAGACCTTAAGCTGCGAGCATACAAAAAAAAGAGTGGGCACTTACTTAATGCCCGTTTAAAAGAAATTAGACTCAAAATATCCCGGGTGTTGTTAAAACGGTACGCGAAAAACCGGCACCGCGATATACTTTTTACAAACGAAAAATTTTTTGATATAGAAGAAAAGTATAATAAACAAAACGATAGAGTGTACGCTACCAGCTCTGAAGAAGCAGGAAACAAAGTTCCGCGGGTGCAACATGGGCATCATCCCTCTTCAGTCATGGTCTGGTTAGGAGTCTCCTACTATGGGCCAACTGAGGTTCATTTTTGCGAAAAGGGTGTCAAAACCAGTGCAAAAGTGTACCAAGAGACGGTTTTGGATCGGTACGTCAAAGACCTGCCCAACACACTATTTTCAGGACATCACTTTGTGTTCCAGCAGGATTCTGCGCCCGCTCACAAAGCCAAGACCACTCAAGCCTGGTTTGAACGTCAAAACATTGAGTTTATAAGACACGAAGATTGGCCTTCCTCCAGTCCGGACCTTAATCCTCTGGACTATAAAATTTGGCAGGTCTTAGACAGCAAGGTCTGTGCTAAGCCCCATAAAAATTTGGAGAGCCTGAAGTCAGCCATAGTTAAAGCAGTCGCTGAAATCGACATGGATATGGTGCGTGCTGCGATAGACGACTGGCCGCCGCGGTTGATGGCCGTTATTAAAAGCAAGGGAGGTCATTTCGAATGGTTTTATGTTATTTTGATTCTTCGATAATTGTATTTTTAATTGATATATAAATTTTTTTAAACGGATTGGTACTTTTTATTTTATCAGTATTTTCATATATGACAGAACTTTGGGACCGACTACGTATATAATTTAAATATAAATTGATCGTTTTTAACGGTTCGAATTAAATTTTACCGAAATATTTTGAAAGATACACAATAAAACTTGTAAAATATTGCCGTAAATTTGTACAAATATGTGCTTAATGTTACATTCACACACGTTTGTGAGAGGCAGCGTGAAATAAAGTGCCAAGTATTAAATTACGCAAGCGCTGCTCGACAGCATGCCAAACAAGTTTACATTTGCTCAGCAGCCTTATCAAAGGAAGGTGGATTCGCCGCAAGTCAATATTACAGCTGCCAGATGCAACTACGGAGTGGGCGAGCGGGAAATAAACACTGCGGTTGTAATAATATTTGATAACTTTTTTATGTCGCCTTTAAGGATCAGTTTTATGCAGGCTCTGGCTACACAAAGTAATCTGTTCCCTCATTTTCCCGCAGCGACAAATTACGCGTTAACTTTCTACGTTCCGGATGACACTTATTAATGTTCCTCGAACCGACTTAACCACTAGCGGCGATGCATTAGCTTCATGAATGTAAAAAGATCATTTGCATTCATTTCAATTTTATGAAGTTTAGGGTAAAGTTACTCTTCGTGAAGCTTTGAAAACGATTCCAGTATTTTAGTTTAATTTGCTGTTTTTGGATTACATAAAAGAAATAGACGAATATGTACTCAATATGTATAAATAGTTACGTAATAGAGCATTTAAAAGGTGATTATTTTTGTCTTGTTCTTACAATAAAACAAAACGGCGTAAAATAGTTTTAACTGCAGAATACCTAATTTGTAGACGAAAAAATTCGTTATGCTAATTGTAGCGCTATTACGGAAATATTTCACACACGCCCGCCATTTGCTCATAAGTTACAAAAATATAACATGCAAACAAAACTTCGCAAGCGTAAATACTAAGACAAAAACAATTTTTCCACAATATTCCTTGAGTAAATGCCGCTGTCGTGAGCCCGACTAGCATAACGCGCGCTCGGAGTCGAGAAGATTTTCTGAATTTTGTGCATTTGCATGTCTGCACTCCCCTTTCTACTGCAGTGAGAAGTTAACCACACGTTTTCGCCGTCTGAGTGCACTTGTAAATAATTAAGGTTTTCTATTGCGCCAAACGTGTTTTCATTGATAAAAGACTCTCAACCAGCAGAGCACTCGAGATGAGTAATCGGAACGATAGGTTGCAAGACAAAGCTAGTGAGCTATGAAGGTCGTTCCCGTTCCCGCCGTCGAGTGCGGTAAGGTGACCCGCCACTCGCCACTCGGCGGGCGGCAATCTGAGCAATTTACTGCCCACATAGCTCGACCCAACAAATAACAGTTGTAGCTAACAATTACATCACTCAACTCTAAAACATTGTAAATCAGTTCCGACGACATACATCTGATACCTTTGATCTGATACTATTAAATAACCGGTTGCTACAGTTGTCTAAATAATATTATCGTAGAAGGTAAATGAAAGTAAAGCCGAATACAAACAAAACAATATAATTAAATCAAATGAAAGCGAAAGGTATTTACGTAATGATTGCAAACTCTATTTAAAGTCATTGTTGTTCTAATTACCTACATACAGTGTGTGAGTGATTAATTATCATAGGCACTTGTAGTAGCTATTAAGTTAGAGTCCCAACAGGCACTTGATATATTAATACAAGCGGAGAACCATTAAAGTTAGAGCCACTTTCCGTCTATTAAATCGTTATCAATCATTTTACCGTTATCGCGAGAGAAAATGACGTTCAGCTAGAGACGTCTTGTTACCGCAGGTTCACATAAAGTAACAGATTGCGAGATCGTAAAACTTTCCAAGTAAAGGCACCAACTTACTACTCGGTGTTGACAATAGAGCGCCGCCGGTAGCAAAATTCAAAGAGCCACAAGCGTCGGTGTAATAAAAGTGGAACGGAGAGGTTTAAAGTTTACACAGGTAAGTATTTATGTCACGGCGCGCTAACACACAGCTCTGGGGGATAGTAGGGGATGCGAGGGTGTCTGGCATGCCGAGACACGCGGTCGGGCTCGCTGGCTCGACCGTCGCCGCTCCCGCCGGCCCGTAAGGCTTGTCTTCTAAACCGATATTGATTTTGTAAGTACACGCAACCGAGGCCATCTTATCTGGCGACATATGTTCAACAATCTCGGAGAAGGTAATTTCTGTTGGCTGCCTCTCTACGGAAATATATTACTACCAGCCGCTGGAAACACTCACGCACACTAAAGCACTTCACTTCACAGGTTTTTAAAAAATAATAATATTGAATGTTAACAATAATATCGTAAACATATTTTTATTGCTATCGTTGAAATGAAATTGAGTAATAAAAGTGCTCACTAAAAGTGAAAGAATTCAGAAGCGAGTAGAGACGCTCACCTGCAAAAATAAATCTTTTGCAACGTACACAGTATTATAAAGAAAAATCAGGTTTGGGAAATAGAGCGCGAGCTCGAGCTGCAAAAATCCGAGCACAATATTTCACGCCGCCAACTTCATGCCACATCCAATCTTCGACCGCTTATCAGGTAGACGGGGCCTTGTCAAACTTTTCAAATTAGTTTCCGAGATATTTCGAACATGCCTCATTTTTTATGTTTTTAATAAACAAAGTTGTTTTTCTTCAGCGGGCGAGCGCGGCGAAGTTTTATGGTCTGTTGAAGGTTTAGTACAGGTACATATTTTATGGCGCATATGTTAATGGTTATTATAATAGGTTTTTCGCGATAGCCGTCTTATCTAGACGTTATGGCATGGAGTCTTGTCATGCTATTAATGTCTAGTGTAATTTGCTGAAAGAAAATTGTTTATAGGATAGATTACTTGACACGGCGGCGAGAGGCTTCGGCACGGTAACCGCAGCGTGGGAAAATCGTAAGCTCCGTGATATTATTGTAATGCCCGCTGCGGCCGGCGTCGGATGACACGGTCACGCTCCACTGCTGCGCCGCATACTACCAAACTACATTTTACAAGTTTTTTCTTTGCGTATAATCAAGTTACTTGATTTAGAGGTACAGCTAGTTACTGGCCAGGCATATCAAATTCAAAATTGCTATATTAAATGGTAAGGTCAAAACCATAGACAGGTGTCCCTGTCCTCAATAAATATATGTACGCGAATAGGTATTTTAATCGTTAACAATATTATTGGTGTTGGTTCAGAAAGCGGTATAGAAAGTGAGGAGAGCGAGTTGATTATAATACGCGTATGATCTCAATCTATACATACGTTCGTAATTGCTCGCAATATTACAGTTTAGTTAGACTGACACAATTTTAAAAGTGTTAATTTAATGTAGAAGAAAATTATACCAGATAAAATAGTGTAAATACAAAACGACTACATATTAAATATATACCATTACGACAGCTATAATTATTTACATTATTATCGATCTCAATATACACAAAGTATCTTTATAAAGTTAAGAATAGATCTGTTTAGGTTGATTAAATTTTCATTATTAAAGAATATTATTTATCAAAGTAGCTAAAAAGAGAAAAGATAAATATAGGTAGTAGTCATTATCAATAATACATAAAGAATCGATTAAAACACCCAGGAAAAGTCAAACATAAATTATGTTGATCTGTTGAAGGACACAAAAACTGTATTACTATCACGCTTTAAAATTTAAAATACCACGCCATCTGGACTGGAATTGGAATACTAATCGTTGATATTAACGTACGCATGTTACATGCAAAATGTACATCAGCCGACCATATGCCAGTAAATTCGTCATAATTTCTACCAGAACCGTTTCCACTAAGAAAATTAGCTTGCAGCCATTGTAAGCAGAAATTGCATAAGCGTTGCACACCGCAACGCATGTGGTGAATTAAATAGGAGTAAAGGAACCTGTTCGGGACCTATAATATACGCGCGCGCCGCTCCAACAAGCCACAAACGGCGAGCCTGTCGCCATAACTTAAAACGATAGCGCGGAATGTAGTTTTATTGTGCACATACGAGACTTCAGCGCACAACATATTGCCATTGGAGGCCGGCGCGATAAATGAGCGCAAACGAGCGAAAGCCACTTAGACCAAATTTACACTTAGTGGGAGACCGCTGAAGTGAACTAGTAGCGAGTAGCGATCCCCGTCTCCCGCCTAGCGAACAGCTGCCAGCCTGCCACACGCGCCTCTCGCACGTTGCATCATTGCCTGAGAGCTATTGGTCATAAATCAATGATGTTATTTTACTCCTAACATGCTCTATCTATTACAAACAGCAATCCACTGAGCATCCAAGGCACAATATTTAACAATCGAATAAAATAATGTAGAGAAATAAAAATATATTGCATGCAGTAGATACAAAATAACCAATAAGTTTTTTTCAAGTATTTATTGCGTGATTTATTTATTTAAAGCTAATCAAGTAAGGTGTTACGTCTATATAAATATTTTTTATAGTTTATCTTAATGATTAGTAATACACGTAAAACGACATATCTTAAATGACCCTCAAATATTTTGTCAGATGTGGTGATAACGATCGTCATATTGCGCACGTTAACGCTCTGCCTACCCCGCAAGGGATAAAGGCGTGGTATGTGTATGTATCTTAATAATGATGGATTAGGAGGAAGGATATAAGACTAAAGTAGATAAAGATGTTTCCAAGTATGATAATAGTTGACTATTTATCAAAAATGCTTATCTTGTATTTCTTCAATAACATTAAAACTGATACAACAAATTTAACTTCATCAATATTGTTAAAAAATAAATAAAACTGAGCAAAGATAATATTATTATAATAAATAAAGAGCACTAACATTTTGGTAGTTTAGATATCAAATAAAATAATGCCAGGTTACCTCAGGCATTATTATGTACGAAGCCAACACACAGGCCAACAGCTGCTAACTGGTTTCCCGTAAAAGGAAGATATTTTCCTACAGTAAAAAGTAGACTAGATGTTACTAAAGGAAGCTGGCTAATGGTGCAGTAATTTCAACTCTATTAATTAAATACAAAAAATGTATATTAGAGATTAAGTGATAAATAAATTAAATTAGTATTTTTTTATTGCTAATACTTATAAGTTATCTGTTTCGCTGAAAGCTTTAAAAATTTGGTATTGAATATTTTAAATATTAATATACTAAATTCAATGTTACAAACATACATACAAATAGAAGTTTTATGAATAGGATGTTAACTTTATTATTTTACTTGTAAGCTAGAATAATCCAAAGAAAATTTTTCATAAATAATTTATACTTTCAGTTTTATTTGTAGTGATGATAAGAATAAATATCCATTTATAATTCTGTAAAGCAAACAATGTAAGTTGTCATAAGTACTGGTTTACTTATGATGATTCTAGCATAAGCAAGGCAACATACTATATTTTTATCATAGCTATTGTATTAGATATGAAATACCACATCATTGTTTAAGATTAATTATTTAAACTTATTGGGGATAAAGGCAGGTACATGAAAAATTGTTAGTTTTAAGTCATCAATACATCAGAAATTACAAGCTTCTAAGTGGATCTAGTAAAGTAATATTTAGAACTCGCACTTGAAATAATATTTTCTCCATTTTGTAGCTTAATTTTCATAGCTTAATTTTGTACAATTTAATATGGAAACAGTATTATTTTACTAGATAAGCAAAATTATTGAATAGTAGTTTTTAAATAGATATCTACTAAGCGAACAACTTTAGCGAGGAGGGGTACAGAGAGTTACTAAAACTTTTTTATTTGCATGATTAGACAGGAGAGCTTGTTTGGTAAAAGTGCATACTGCCGAGCCTTTTCAAATAAGTCTTCTTTTTGAGTCGTCCAACAACGCAATGGACCCTAGTGTCAGAATTTATCAACCATCTTTTTCAAGAAGCCTGCTAGCTTCTGATATGGCTGTGTAACAACAGCTGTTTTAAATAATCATAGACAACAACCGGGATCTGTGGCTTATAGTGCCATCTTTTTAGGAACAATCGGGTGGTTCACAATGTCCTAACCAGACTGATACAGCTATGATAGAGTTGTACATTGTTGGATCTGATTATTACTTACAATGAAGAACTTGTTTTTGGGTGAAATATGGTAATTAAGTGAAGCAAGACAAAGGAAACAGCTCTACGTAAACCAAAATACTGGTCCATGGTAATAAATGTAAAGCAAATACTGAATATTGTTATAAATTGCTTTAGCATGATTTGAACTTAGACAAAACTCATGAATTGTTTATTTACACAAGTAAAATTGTTTGAACCCACGTCTAGGGGTTATCATTCGCTACTCATTTTTACTTTTGGTGTTTAAATTTACATGAATAGATTTACATTTTACACTTCAACAAGTAGGTATCTAAAAGGCAAATTATTAAAAACAGATTTAACTTGAATTTAAGATAATGCCTATATGAATTTGAATGAAAATTGTTGCACACTTGAGTGCAAATAAAAGTAGGTAATGCATGTGGCTAATTAGGAGAGTTAAACTGATCCAGTCATTTTACAGAGTTCATTCAATAGGTCAATGCACTTCCGAGGCGACAACCGCGGCGATTACGACGCGCCGTTTTATAATGGGATACAAATAACTAAGAAACCATACATCCTAGCTATTGCACTACATACATTCTTATTACAAGCGATCAGATCTGAGTCTGTCAGTCTGATAGTGACTGGGCAATTATACTGCTCTAGTATCATACTAGCTACTAACAAGTTGTGATGCAAATGTGCCAATTATTCTGCTTACTAAATTGACCATAAAACGGCCATTATCTACAATGTCTTTAGGCCATTGGAAAGGTAAACAATTAACTCATTGAAGCAGGGGTATAGGAGTAGATTCGAATGTAAAAGGCAAGTGGTTTCTATTGTTGTCATGGGTCACGAAGCGATAGTGTGCCACTAGAGTGGACGTGGTGCTTACTAGCGGCAGGAAGTGGGGCGCACTTACCTCTAGGTCCTCGTAGGTCTTGAATGCCATGATGGCGAACCCGTCGATGATATCCTCCTCGCCCAGGGGCTCCTTGGAGCGCTTCCGGCGCGCCGTCGGACGAGGCGGCTTCTCCCGCGCCGGCGACTCGTCCTCGCCGCTGTCCCCATCCTTCACCTTGCTCTCTCGCTGTGCTTGCATGCGCTGTGCCCGCTCCCTTCGCCTATTTCTTTGATTGCGCTGCTTCACTTCGTTTTCCATCGTTCGCACATCATTCAAAACACCCGACCACCTTTCCACTACACTAAAGTCCGCACTACACTTTGATTACACATGGTTATCCTTCGTTTCTACGTCGTGTTATTCTACAATACAAATCTTGCACACAGAAAAAGACACTAGCCGTTTCCAATGGCGGATCGTACACCGTTGCCGCATTGCAAGTAAAATGGCCGCGTAGCACTCGACGGGCAGTCTTCTTTCACATTCACGTAAACGGAGACATTATTCCACTTAAACTAAGATATATTACAATATATTTTAACAAGAACTAAGACAATAACACGATAAATTAAGTTTATACATTATTCTCTGTGTTCAGAATCAGTCAATAGTCAATACAATGAAAGGTGTTGCACGACGCCAACGCTACGTTGCGGTCGCGATGGTGAACTAAAAACAAGGTTGCCAACATAACCACGCAAACATTCCGCGATACGGGGCGTCAGGCAAATGTGGCAGTCGGCTTTCCTTTTCTAACTTATGAGATTATCCCTTTCTAGCTAATAAAAGTGAACCGCCCTTGTTTTCTAACAAAAAGTTATTGTAGAGCATTTTTAATTGTTTATTTGACATCCGTACAGTAAGTTTATAATATTTACAAAATATTGGTAATAATACTGACTGGTGTATTTAATTAATTATAAAATGTATAAATATAATGACAGTGGTTTCTTTTATTATGTTGGTATGATAGAGATAAAAAATATTCGTCCATCTCCATCTTCTTGCGTCTTTGTATGGCAACTAGAGACATCTATTTTTTTACTGTTGTAAATCTCCTATGAAATGAAGTTAGCGCTGCTTCTAAAGTTGATTGACATTTTTAACCGACTTCAACAGAGAGGGACTCAAATTGCCGGATATTTCAAAACTAAGTCTATGTTTCAAAAAGTACCTATGTTTTCTTCTTCCATGCCCTGCCGACTGACAGCGGTCTTCCTCTGTGGTCTGGACTAAATGCTGGTTTCAAAATCAATCTTGTTTCCAGTTTGGGTAAGACGTGACATGATAAATGCAGGGTGAATCTAGATTGCTCTATGGGATTTAAGATTTCTGTGTTTTAGAGGGTACGTCGAAGATACATCTCTATTCATTATGATGATGGAGGATGATAATTCTGTACACACTGCACACCCTATCAATTTATTTATTAATTTTAGTGTGCAAAAGCCTGCAACTAATTGTGCTTTTACCACTAGGTATGTACTAAGTTTATGAAGTTATATTTGGTTTGGGCCTCTACGTAGCGGCTGGTAACGACAGCCTTCTTCTAGACGTCGACAGATTACACACGCCCGCCCGTCAGCTTTTACCACACGTTCTCCTACACAAATCCATCTCTCTCTTACCTACTGTAAGTCTTTTAGTTAAAAAGAATGATACGACTGGTTAGGCTAAATGTTGCGACCTTAGATTAAAAATTGGTCTATCTGTCAAGCGTAGCGAGACCTATCATTCATCTAAGGTTGCGACTTCCGTACACGTAATTGGAAATTACCGTTCTAGAAATTGAGCTTCAGGCTAGATATCTGCTAGCTTTACGCTGGGGTGACGTCTGCCTTCAGGGCATTGTTACTGCCTACTACTGTACGGTATTGTAGCTCGGCTTCTCATGCATGTTCAATGAATCGGCCCTAATCTCTGTCAACGTTATTTATCGCTCGTTCTATTCGACTTGGTTGAGGCAAGGCTGGTTGTGACGGGGTAAATCGGTATATAAACATATGTACTGATCCACAAATAGCTGATACATACAGAGTATATGTAGATACGTACCTTTACATTCTAGAATCTAAAAAAATAGTCTACCACAACCATCTTAAACAACAGCCGTGAGCAGTCCACTGCTGGGCAGACTAGGCCTCCAACGACTTCCGTAGACAGAAATTTTAGTACTGTATCCTGTATCTGCTCGCAATTAGGTCGGACGGAGGACGTCCTACGCCGCCTGTTCCAATTCGAGACTGACACCCGAAAAACTCCGTTCTCTGAACTATATGTACCTAAAGCATTATCATTATAGTTCTGAACCAAACATATCCCACTGCAGGGTAAACGACTCTCATCTCCTTCTTGCATTTTACCCTTTCTTCTTCTTCTTCTCTTCAGCATAATGTGGCTACCCCTAACTGCGCGCGTAAAATAAAGTGTTTTATAAAAGCTACGAATATTGCTACGGGAGTGCTACGACGCAAGTGGCATGCGTCCCTGTACGTAAATCTTTTTCCCGTGGGAATTTGTTGTTTTCCCGGCAAGTATACCCTACATAAGTGTGCGTTCACCTTTAAAGACGAACACCCTATATACCGTAAATACTGTGAGAAATTTCAGTGGTACTCGTGTTTTGAGTATGACAACCAAATGACAACCCATAAATAATTTGAAATCATTTTGAAGGATCACTGTAATTCAAATAATTTTTACAAAATGTCGCAATCTAATTGTAACAAAATCAAAATTGTTTTGGACGCTAACAACAGCTATACTGTAAAACAAGAAAATTCTGAGGAAGCGACATCTAACAACAAAAAACATTGAATAAATTAGTTGTTGAGAGATTTTCCTATTTTTACATCTCCTTATTTGCTACAATCCTTTTCCCATGGCGACTCGTTCTCGTTCACCCTCGAAGTATTCAGCTCATAATTTAAGAAATGTATTCTACTTTCGCAGTTCACAAGGTAAGCTTCATTTCATGATTGTCCATCACCTGATTCTCTGTGGTTCCGTATTTCGGAGGAGCACGCTAAGCCGTCGGTCCCGGTGTTGTTTAAGATTACTTATACGGCAGTCGTTACACAACGATGTCAGAAGCTTGTAATAGGTAATTGAAAAATACTGACATCAGGAGTTCATCGCGTCGTCGTTATATTCATAGTTAGACGTACCAACGTGTTTCTTTATATATGTTTTCGTATGAGGGTTTCGGATCTATTTCCTACTAGTACCGAGTCCATAAAGATTTAGGCGACAATAACACGCTTTGACCGTCGAATGTGGGTCGTTCTATAACATGTAGATCCTGTTGTAGAGAAAGCAGTCAAGCACACATAGAGAAAGCAGTCAAGCACACATTCTGTTATAGGTAAACACTAGATCTGCTTACGCGCACGCTTGGCATAAGAATGGTCCATCCAAAGTCTAAACTGTAAAACCCACCCTGAGCTTGACTCTACCTGCGTATAGCTACCAACAGGTGGATCAGTTAATTCCATCATTACCTACCTACTAATAAACGTTGACTGATTTGCATATTTATTATCATAACATCATGAGGCACTAAATATGACTAAGTACTTAGAGCTTGGACGTAGAGCTAGGATAAAAAACAAGTAAAGTTCGTTACCCGTACCTACAACCCGCAATTTACGAAACCGCAAGTATTATTTTCTTCAAAGGCTGTTACTTATGATAAGGCGGCAGAAAAGTAAAGTTACCCATGTATTTACGGTTCATAAGGTGAGTCCTCATTATTATTCATGTTTCTTTTCCGTTTACAATAAAAGTATCGTGGAAACGTCGAACGGAACGTCGGCTCTACCTTGCCAATAATATGAGGGGATGGAGAACAAATTGAATAGGGAAAGAAGCGAATGTCCTCAGATGACTTGTAATGATCGGAAGAGATACAGGTAGGTATGGCCTCATCATTAAGTATCAATGGATATTGCATTGTACTTCTTTATCCAAAATTAATAAATAATACTTTTCGACTTCCGTAACTTCTCTTTTCGTGTGCGACACCGAGTCTTCCAACGACCCGATGAACCCTAGTGTCAGAATTTTTAAACCGCCTTCTACAAGTAGCAGGCTTCTGACATGTTTGTGTAACGACCGCCGTCTAAGTGATCATTGACAGCAACCGGGACCTACGGCTTAACATGCCATCCGAAACACGGAACCATCTTACTTACGGACAATCGGGTGGTTCAGCCCGCAATGTCCTAACCAGACTGGGAACATATTACAAAGTGATAAATATCAACTTTGTGAGTGACCCACCGAGAATCGAACCCGGAACCTTCTGCATCAAAGGCAGTCGCACTACCACTGCGCCACATCGGTCGTCAAAACTTCCGTAACTTAGAAGAACATTAAATTCATAGGTTCAAAAAATGAAATTTTTAAGGGGTCAATGAAATTGAACGCCTAACTACACGAGGAGTAATTTTATATATCACGTTTCGTTGGGGAAAGTTATTCAGTTAAAATGAACTGGTTTGCCCCTCTCGCCCATAGAAATATTTATTACATACTTAGTTATTTTTAGGAATCGTGCAAAATTGTCTACCGAAGGCAAGATACAACGATATTATTCTTCATACTGCGTTGATTATTCTAATTACGTCAGTACAATTTTTTATATCTAACATTGTAATAATAGCTTGTCACTTTTCGTTATCATCAACGGGAAATTACAATAATCAATAGTTAATGCTTATGTTTATGAATATTTATCAAATGTTGCTCAGTATCTTGGATGTCGAGTTGTGAGGAAGTCGTATTTATAGTGTTCGTTGAATAATAGCGGTATTTGTTCATGGCGGGACTTACTGCAAAAACTCGTAAAACTGTCGTGAATAGTTAAGACTCTACCTGATATTTTAAGTGCCCTGCTACCATATTTTATAGCAAGAGAAAGGTAATTAGGTACGTTATGTTTTTTGGTCATTTTGGTAATTAATCAGAAACATTTTTATTGAAATAACGAACAAGCTAAACAAAACAAAGACGAAATCGTGCAAGTCGAGTGTTAATACGATTATATTTAAGAGTTTGGCTAATAAAACGTTAGGACCACCACCGGCGGGCTCAGTTGTTTGTTTTCTTTTAATTTTTTATTTTGTACCGTCGACACAAGCACAGGCATTATGCCGCGCGTACACGAAGGGGTGGCGAGCGAACCACGGTAAATGGTCCTTTATATTTCGTTTTATACTCTTTCCACCGACCCGTCTACCCGCTCCCCCTCTATAAAATTGATTTATAAGCGAACGTGTGAATTTTACGTACGAAACTTAAATCATTTTCATACGAACAAATTGTTTAACTACCCAACAATTCGATATAGATCTCGGGAGTTGATAAATAAATTAACACCTGAGGGTTTGTGTGCTCAGCGGAATTGATATTCGTTGTAATAACATGACCATACATATTTGTTTTTGTTCTGCATTAACAGTTCAATGAGCGCGATGAAAATTTTGTAAATACTAACAACTGAAAATTAAATTTTGTTGTGGCATACTGGGAACGCAAACAAATTACTGTTTATAGCGCTGTAGATACTAATTATTAGGTATGTGTAGGTATATCGTATTAGGTACATTGCAAAAGCATGTTTACTGATTTTTTACGAGAGAAGATTAAGTAGGTTCCTATTTAGTTTTGATGGTATGTGGATCAAAATTTCAGTTTATCATGGTAGAGTCATCATTGAAGAGTCATCAAGTTTATCATGTTCGTAGATCAATTCAGTGCAGATTCAACTGTGCGTAACTTGGTGGTGTAGGTAGTTAGTTACTTTGAGCTTAGATATGACATGTAGGTAGGTAATTATAATTAGTCCCTATAGTAAGTCCACGCGATTCTTGCATATATATACCTACGAAGTTTTATCACACGCAACATAAAAGTCTTTGTATTGTTACAGTATCATTGGCCATGTCTCCGGGCAACAGAAACCGCGTGATCATAGCCAACTGCATCTTGGGTGTGCTGGTGTCCACGTATGCTCTCTTCGTGGAGCTGAAGGCAGAGGCCGACCCTGGCTACAAGGCCATGTGCGACATCGGCGAGATGGCCAGCTGCACGCGCGTGCTCTCTTCCCCGTAAGTCTGCGATGTTGCAGGATGTGGACTTCTTGGCGTGCCATATTCACCGTTTGTGACGCTGAAGGCACTCGTTAACGAGACAACCTAGACGTCGCTGCCTCTTGTTTGCATTAGATTGAGCAGAAAAGAGGAGCCCAAAACCTGGATTTGATACAATGCAGCGCAAGCTTCGGTCGAAATATAAACCAAAAAATTATTGATAAATAAAACGAACTTGGACAAATTAATGAGGTTAAACAAGGTCTAACCTCATATTTTTATTATAAAAATTTTCATATAGATAGGCGTGATATTTAAATCACATTTATTTCATTGCAGGTATTCTAAAGGGTTTGGATTAATTAACACCGGAATACCGAACCCCATCTTTGGAATCCTCTATTATTGCCTCATGATATTTTTATGTAAGTCATTCTTAATAATTAGTTTGCAATTCAACACATTTTAGTGCTTTAATTCAGGCGTATAGGTAGTAAAGCAAAACTGTACCTACCTATAACTAGCCTTTAAAAACTAACATTAGTTCAATATTACCACTAGATGTACTTTAGGCTATTAAACCCGACAAAAGCAAAGAAAAACCGCCTTGTAATAAGGTTTAATGAAATAATTATTGTTATAGAAAACATGCTACGATTCCAGGAACGCAAATGCCCTCATAATATGCGCAGTTCCCATCCGAACGTACCATTAAGTTGCTCGCTAATATTCGCAAATAAGACATCATGTTTATAGCAAATGATATAAAAACAGTTTTGAGAATGCGCGCTCTGTAATTTGCTGTAGTGTTTGCAATTACAGTTGTATCTAGGGGTAATCCGCTGAGCATTACTGCAGTCGTGATGTCGCGATGGGTATTCGCACATCATACTGTGGTTACTGCTTACCGCTTCAGTAGCATTATTGCCGTCATTTAGAACGAGACATCAATCACTTGTTATGGCTCGTTCTCCGCATAATGTTTGCTTGCGATTGTCGGCACAATTAAGGTCTCATTTTAATCGCCAATAACGCGACGATCATCAGAAAAGGAGTTGTTATTGGAGGTTTTTGTCTTACTCATCACGCTTGGTAGGCAAATGTAGGCAAGGTGTTATATTTCACAGGGAACGCTGCTGTCCATCGCCTAGATTGATTCCATATGCGCGTTTTAGGATTACGACATCCACGGGTACAAATGGGATAAAGCTCTTGTAAGAAATGGCGTCATACGCCAATGTAACTTGCAGTCACCATCAGTAGACTTGTACTTGTGCCTACCTGACAGTTTCACTGATGTGACCAGTGGTCAATTTCATTAGAGCAATGTATACTCAGTGGTTTACCACACACCGTCCGTAGACTTTGTTTAGCGTAGCTGTTGTAAAAATCTATACCTGCCTTTAACATTATTACTGCTTCGCGTTAAAAGTTGAAGCATTTTAAAAGTCAACCCTGTGTAAGCCTTGTTAAGTGAATTGAGTTTGTAGGCACTCCGTATAAAAACGGAACGCTTGGCATTCCTAGGTTGCCGTCTTCGTGACTTCGCCTCGAGAAAAATGATTGCGAAACCGAAGCTCCACGCTTATTTGGTAGCTCACGAGCTGTGAATAACTGTTATCGTAATAGGCTACATTTGTAGAATGGCTATTACACTTACCCTACCGACAGGGCCCTAGTAGGCATACATTGCTGGTTAATACTTATTGAGTTTTTTGTGACGACGCCCATACAGCACGGAGCACAGATGTCATCTTCGCACGCGTTGCTCCCTGGGACGCTTTTACGAAAAAACTACTTTAAAAACAAGCGTTTCAGTCAGTAGGTTTCACGTTTACACGTTGCACGTTTCGGCACATCATGATTTAAGTACATTCTGTATTTCAAATGAATTATTAAGCATTACACGGAGCTGATGACCGAGTAAGTAATTATCACCTACCGGTCGGCATGAAATTAACATGTGTCGTGTCGTGATGATTACTTTCGTCTCTAGTAGAGGCGCGCGTGATAACCAGCAATCATTGATATATTTGCCAGCAATGTATTTCATATCGAGCTCTGTTGGCAGCATAATAGCCACTAAGACACTAGGCACTAGACTGCCAGACGGTGGTTGTGGGAAGTATTATAAGCAGCTCATTCTGGTTACGTTCACACGATTATTTTGTATCTGTTGAATTTCGAATTACTTATTTTATTTTGTGATTCGATTAACAGTTCATAACATAAATAAGTACGTAGGTACTTAGTTTATCATATTATATTCTTTATTGCACACAGACATGTTACAGTCAGTACACACAAGTTATCATTTGTCTATCGCGTATAAGTGTAGCATCTATTTAACTTCTTTAATACGACCAACATTCAGCTAACAACACTTTCTTCACACTCTCAGTCAGTTCACATGCAATTAATTAAAGGAAATGCTTCGATTACAAATACAAACCAAGTATTAAAAGCAATTTATGTTATGGATGATATCTCTATGAAACATCAAAATAAACTCGCAATCTAAAGCTCTACTTCAACCACCACGTTATTACAAACAATTAATGCATGCCTGACTGAACTGATCTCACAATGCAAACAAAACAGAATAATTAGTCTAACATTTAGTGATTAAATCCGATTAATTATTAAACTAACGAGCAATTGTGCATGTATTATGGATCGGGACCGCAAAATCAAACAATGCCAGCTTTCAAAGTCTACTGAAATAACAATGGGCTCTACAAATCGCGGCATTTTATGATCCCGTTCCATTAGCCGGAGAGAGTTTACGACAGAGGGCGTACGATTTGATGATCAACCCGACGTAGGTTGGGTTGTGGTGTGTATCAACATACTAGATGCCGACGAGCAGGCCTTGGCTCAGCTGATATCATGTTCAATAGTTGAAAGAGTAATTTTAAAAACAATTCTAATGGTTTATTATAAAAATGGAGCCGCTGGCAGTTTATCATAGGGAGGTTTGGAAAGGACAGGACAGGTTGTCGTAATGTTAGTGACGAGAGTGAGATACGATAAAAAGTTAAATATTTATTGGAAACATTTGTTACAGCAAGAAGGCTCCGCGATCTGTTCATATTATTGTAAAAAGTCGCTGTTCTCGATCGTTCGTTACCGAGTTTCTTTGTTCATCATATAACACGCGTTCTGAGGTAACTAGCTCTCCGTCTAAAAAGAATGGAATAAACATTTTAGCAGTGCAATGAATGCTCACGCAAACCTGCGGTTAAGCAGTATTACCATACTGATATTCAAACTGGCGATCGCTTTATAGCCCATAATAGGCAATACTTAGAAGGGATTTATTGATTTGTAGTATTCGTTAATGCCTCATGCAGGGCTCAAGTAGGTGATGGGTAAATTATGTAAATAGGATCTCATCTCATACATTATTTTCAAAGTAGGTTATGTAAGGGTTATTCCGTCAAAGTTACTGTTTAACTTTTGGTAGGTATTTAAGTACCTACTGATTTATTTTGAAATTACTAGGTATCACTTATGATCAGATCTTGATTATGTATTTTTTTGATTAGATTATGCTTTGAGCAGATCGGAACCCGTGATTCTTTATAAGTAAGAAAAAACTAATCAATAGTAAGTCTAGAAAAAAAAAAATCACTGTTAATTCGTTATTATGATATGATAAGAGTTTGGTAGGTACTTTACATGTAGAGTAGACGTCCTACATAACTTAGTACTATAGTCTGTAAAATATAGGATGCTCCCTGTGACGTTTATGACCTTGAAACAAATGCTATGACTTAAAATTCATTTTCGTTTGTTTGTTCCTAGTAAAGATGGATCTTATGTCATAGCATTTGCTTCAAGGTCACAAACGTCACAGGGATCATCCTATATTTTACTATAAGTTTCAGTCTTTTGATTCCTCCTATGAGTAGGTATGTTTTGAGTCACCATTAGTAACTTTCCTTCGTCTTCTTCCAGCTACCTTCGAGCAACTGACCATGGTCCGCTTCCAGTTCCTGGTCTCACTGGCCGCTCTAGCAAGCAGCGTCTACCTCGCGGGACTCCTGCTTTTCGTCCTGCATGACATCTGCGTGGTTTGTATCTCAACGTACCTCATCAACGGTGTCCTCGCATATCTGGCTTACAAGAAAATGCAAGCGGTTACGCTGAAAAATGAGTGAACGAAAAGGAATCACGCAGGAAACATGTAATCTCACAAAATTTAAACAACATTCCAGTTATATTCAGTGTATTTATTGATTTAGTGTGTATTTTTTGTTATTATGGAAATAAAATTTCTAAAAAAGTTCAGCACGTTTCATTGAAGTGATGTAGCGACATCTATGTTGTCAGTAAAGAACTATTCTTAAAGTGATTGCCATCTACCGGGAAGTAGCGAAAACAAAATTAGACACAAATGCTACTAGATGGCGCTGTAAAAAGTGACATCTATCGTCGAGTAGCACGTAACTATTACTTTCTGTAGCATTTTATAGATGGCGTTTCATGCTTCGCGCGTTTCCTATAAACCTCATTTCATCGTCTTTCTTTTGATTAATTTTGTTAGAAAAATAATAATATTTTGTACTTATTTGGCAGGTTATAGTTTTCGGCGGGAAACGTTCGAACCGTAAAGGCGCGCTTTAAGAAAATATTTTTGAAAATTGTATAAAAATTGTAAATTATCATAGTTTCTGTAGAGTTTTTGTAAATATTTCTTGTACATAGTTAGGTGTGTACATAAAGACTGAAGATGGGGCGGAAGGATAAGCCCAAAAAAAGAAAAAAAGATCCGACTGATCCAGGAGGGAATTCCGATCCTGAGGAGGACTCCGATATGGAGCAGGAGGCAGATAAGTACCGGCCCTACAAGGTAAAAGAATATAGTAGGAAATATCCGGAAACGTCTGACCGTAAGGACTTTGTGGTTTTTTTTAAAACACCAAGTCGACCAAAGGCCGTTCTCTGACAATGACAAAGTCGCCTTGTCTCAGGCACTCAGGAAGCATGCTGTGTCTGGTGTGCTACATTTGAGACCGGTCAATAGGTATAAAGTGGCCATTACATTCGACTTGTCGAACAATGCGAACATGTTTCTAAGCAGCAAAATTTTAGATGAGTTGACATTGTATGCGTCAATCCCCGCTTCAGGAACAGAAATAACCGGCGTTGTTAAGTCAGTCCCGGTTAACTTATCGAACAAAAAAATATTTTCTCTGATTGGAAGCTCACGTAATGTCGTTCAAGTGAGGCGTTTTATGCGCAGGCGAGTCGAGGGAGGTCAGGTTACGTATATTCCCACTCAAACTGTTGCAGTAACTTTTGCATCAACCCAACTTCCAGAACACGTCTTTCTCGATTCCTGGAGACATGAGGTGTCACAATATGTTCCACCTGTAAAGCAGTGCCTTAAATGCTTACAGTTTGAACATATTGCTAGCTACTGTAAAAACAATGATGTTTGTTCAATTTGTTCGGGACCACACAACTTCAAACAATGTAATGCCGACAAAAGCAAAACCCCCATTTGTGTGAACTGTAAAGGCGACCACGTGGCAATTTCGGCGGCGTGTCCAATAAAAAAGGCCAAAATTGAACAAAATAAAATTAAGTCTCACTCAGCTACATATTCGGCACTTTTTGACGAAAAATCGTTTCCGCATTTGGCGGCAAGAAACTCAAATCAATATTTACAAAACATTATCAAAAGTCAAACATTTATGAACATGATTACACAAGTTATCGTAAAATTGATCTCCAACAAAACAAATGATGATACCCCAATTAACACTGAAACCATACGAGCTGCGTTTCAGAACACGATCAGTGAGGGAGCCCATTCAACCAAATAATGGACTGTCTCAATGTCGTGCAATGGAATGCACAAAGCTTAATACATAACAAACATCAATTTACACAATTTTTATACGACAATGATATTCATATCGCAATCATATGCGAAACCTGGTTGAAGCCGCATCATAGGCTGAATATTCGAGGTTACAATATAGAGCGAAATGATTGCGGTAACAATCATAATGGTGTATGTATTTTAATTCATAATAGCATAAATTACAATAAAATAGACATTTATTTTGATAACTCTTTACAGAATATCTGCATACAAGTAACAATAAACGGCAAAAAAATTACTTTTGTAAGCTTTTATAGTCCAACGAACTGCAATCCTGCATTTGATAAAGTGAAATTTGATAATTTAGTCAAGTCTATTCCTGGTCCATTTATTCTTGCTGGTGATTTTAATGCGCATCATACTGTGTGGGGCTGTGGTTCTGTCACACCTCGTGGTAGAGCTGTCTTGGAAGTTCTTGACGATAATAGTTTAGTTATATTAAATGATGGTCAGCTCACTACAGTGGGTACTTTAACTTGGCGTCCGAATGCTTTGGATTTAACTATTGTGTCTCCTTCTTTGGCTCTCTGTTGCAGTTGGTCTGTCCATGACGATCCTCTTGGAAGTTATCATCTTCATGTATTAACTAAAATAGTTTTAAACAATGGTTCTGAAAATAATAATAGTAACAGTGGTGTGCATATGCCCATCCAACCCAACTTTAGGGACGTGGATTGGCAAATGTACACCAAAAAAGTGGAACACTTGCTGTCTGATTTCCAGTTGGATTCATTTTCACCTTTAGAAACTTATTGTTTGTTTATTAAAGTATTGTTCTGTGCTATATCTCAATCAATTTCGAATACTAGTGGGCATGCTGTTGGCAGTCCTCGCAATCCCGATCGGTCAAGATCGGGAGTGGGTGGACGTAAACGCAGGCTTACTCTCCCTTGGTGGAATAATAAATGCTCTATAGCTGTACGGGATTCTAAGGAAGCGTACACACGTTTTAAACACAATCCTAATTTAGAAAACTATTTAGAATTTAAAAGATTACAAGCTGTGAAAAAACTTATTCTCAAAACAGAGAGAAAAAGCTCGTGGGTCGCGTTATGTTCTTCTTTTAATCGTTGTACTCCCTTATCAATAATTTGGCGCTTCATGCGTAAATATAACAAATCATATGTCCCTCAAAGTTCAGATGACAATATAGATTGGATTTTTAGTTTTCTTCACAAATTTACTCCAGATTTCGTGGAAAATAAATTTATATCCTCTGATACTACCTCAAATAACAATTCTCAAAACAGTTTTATCACTGAACCCTTCACCATGCAGGAATTAAGAGCCGCTATTTTTTCTCGTCGTGATACTTCATGTGGGCTAGATTGTATTCCATATTTAATGTTCAAAAAGCTATCGCAAAATAGTTTGTTAGTGTTCTTAGACATTTTTAACGCGTTATGGTCTAATAATGACATTCCGCCGGAATGGAAAATTGATTGTATTATACCTATCCTAAAACCTGATAAACCTAAACTTCATCCTGACTCATATCGTCCTATAACCTTAACTTCTTGTGTAGGTAAAATATTTGAGCAGCTTCTTAAGCAACGTCTTGAATATTACATAGAGCATAATAGACTGTTGCCAGTAAATCAGTTTGGTTTTCGTAGAGGCCGTTCGGCTCGTGAAAGTATGAGTTTATTACATTTAGATATTTTAAAAAGCACTGACAGTAACAACAAACTCATAAGTGTGTTTTTTGATATTGCCGGTGCTTTTAACAATGTAAATATAGATATTTTATGTACAGAGTTATTGTATATACATATTCCATTGAAACTTGTTCAGTGGATTCGAGCTTTTTTGCTTAACAGGAAAGTGTATGTCAAGTATAATGGTGGACTATTTGGTCCTCGTTTGTCTTCTGTTGGAGTATGTCAGGGTGGAATCTTATCTCCGTTGATATTTATTTTGTATATACGTCGATTAAACTTAATATTAGGACCCAATATCAAAAATTTACAGTTTGCAGATGATCTTGTAGTATATTTGTCAGGCAACAATTCAAATGATATTATAAATAACATTAATTTGGCTTTAACTAACCTTCATAAATATCTTTCATATTTAAATCTTGAAGTTAATCCACAAAAATCCAAGGTTGTTGTTTTTGGCAAACACAGCAATATCAATTTGAGTCCAGTTTATTACAATAATATTGCTTTACCAGTTTCTATGGATACAAAATTTTTGGGTGTTGTATTTTGTCGTAACTTGTCCTGGAAAAAGTATACAGATAACTTGATAGTCAAGGCTAATAAGGCTTGCAATGTCTTGAAATCACTTTGTGGTACTAGTTGGGGAGCGGATCCAAAAGTTCTGCTTATGCTATACAAATCAATTGTAAGGTCGCATTTTGAATATGGGTTCTTATGCTATGCGGGAGATTCCAAACTCGTTGATATTCTTAATAAAATACAAAACAAATGCATGCGGATAGTCACCGGAGCTTTCAGGACCACTCCAATTGTTTCTTTGCAAGTGGAGTGTAATCTGCCTCCTCTGGCTATCCGTCTCGCTTATCTGAAAGAAAGATTTATTCTTAAATTTTACTCTGAAAAAAATAACAATCTTATAGCTGAGCTAACCCATTCAAGTATTTCTACAATTCGAAAACCGTGTTACATTTTGCAGGGCTTTTCTGAATTTAATGGATGCTTACAAAACATTCCTATCTTTCAAAACAATAATTATCTACCATGTTATGATGGACCCTATAAAAGTAAATTCAGTCCAATGAATATAGTAATTGAGAATAATCTTTCTAAGAAGGAGGAAGTTTATGAAAGATTATCCCTTTGGAATGGATACAGATTTTTATACACTGATGGCGCAAAAAACGAGTCAAATGTATCTTTTGCAATATATGACCCTGCTACTAAAATAGGTATTGGATATAAAATAGACAAAAAATCCAGTATATTTACTGCGGAAGCAGTCGCTATACTTGGTGCGCTAAAGCACATACTAAATCGTAACTGTGGTTTTCATAGGTGGGTCATAGTTAGTGATAGCATGAGTGTTTTGAAGGCATTGCAAAATAATAAAATGAATGCAAATACGAATTATCTCATATACAATATAAAGGATCTTTGGTTTGATCTTCACGATAATCATCAAATAACAGTTGAATTCATGTGGACTCCATCTCATATAGGAGTATCCGGTAACGAAAAAGCAGACTATTTGGCTCGTTCAATTTCAAATTCTCAAAATTTTGGTAATGATTTGAATTTATTACTACCATATACTGATATAGTTGCTGTTCTGAAACAAAGAATGTATGATAAGTGGAAGGAACATTGGGATCACACAGTACAAATAGAAAACAAAGGTTCTTGGTATGCTGCTTTGAATGTTAATTTGAAATCCGTTTCTTGGTTCCGTACCGGCAATGTATACCGTTGTAAGAAGTTTTACTCCACAATAAGCCGTTTGAGGTTTGGACACTGTCGTCTTAATCATCACCTGTTTCGTATGAAAATTGTGAATAATCCGCATTGCGATCATTGTCAGTCACAAGAGGATCAAACCATTGATCATTTGTTCTTTTCATGCTCGTCTTTCGGTATTCAGCGCCTTTTGCTGATGGACGAGTTAATCCGTATTTACGGAGAACCACATCTGGTCCCGCAATCTGTACAAACATTACTACAAAATAATTCCACATACGTACCATTGTATAATTTTGTAATATCTACTGTACAGGAAATTTAGGTATAGCGAATGTATATAAATTTAATGTGAAATTATTGTATATAAAAATTAAATTTAAAAAATATGAAGAAGATGTAAACACAACAAACACATTTTATATGGACATGAAACGCTAAACGAAAGTTGAACTAAAGACGATTTTATTGTAAAAATACCCAGAATGGACAAAAATACTGAAGACGTACGATATATAAAAATACATGGAATTGATAAAATACTGAAGACGTATAATTTATAAAAACACTCAAGAAGAATAAACTAACTGAAGACGTATAAGATAAGAAAATACAGAAGAAGAATAACACACTGAATGGACAAAATACTGAAGACGTATTATTGATGAAAATACACAAGAAAAGGACTCACTGAAGACGTACAATTTATAAATATTTAAGAATAAGTAACCACTGAAGACGAGGCTGTATGGTCTTAAGACCCTTGCCTGTCCAGAATGGACAAAAGGAAAAAAAAAAAAAAAATTGGCAGGTTATAAAAATGATTAGGTGTAATTTGGGTGTAAAAGGTGAGGTAAGGTGTAAAAATGATAACGTGATTGTGATGGTATTAAGGAGCAGGCGAAACATTGTAGCAACAAAAAACAACGCAACGAGGATTTTGTGCGGTAGGTATACATTGATACACATATCACACCTTTATCCCTTGAGGGCCTACCTACCCGATCGTAAAATTACGGTCTGTCTTACGTCTGAGTATTGAGTATTGAGGGCCCTTTTAGATGATTCGTGTATCACTGAAGTGACAGTTTGTCAGCCTGTCTCTAAAGTTCTAATACATATGAAACCCTCGAGTCCCTCAGTTGCATCTTACAACACCCGCGGGAAGAAATGGGGTGATGCATTTCTAAGCCGGCATCACATAGCAAACAATACATACACAATACCGCTATTAACCATCCGTTTTTGGCACGCAGCATATCCTTGTAGAGTTGATTGACGTGTCGCTACGCAAACGTGACGGCCATACCTGCGCAGTGGCAGCCGCAAATCCTGTCGATCCTTGTTGGTAAGATCACCGGCCGAGATACCCGCAAACGATTTGTACGTGTGTGACGGTTTGCAGCAGTTTAGGCGATTCTCACACTTGACGCCCGTTGCTGCGCATATTTAGTGCATCCGTCAAGCATGTGTAAGTCCTCGTTGGTATATAAAAACAGGTAAAAAGAGCAAGGCATAAATCAATGTGCGGTGAACAATGCAAGCTCGTACGTGGTTCATTCTACGTCCGTTTTATATACCTAAAATCGTAATTGCCTTGCATCTGACAGATGCAAGCGTTACAGATGCGCTAAATAATAGCAGAAACGGACGTCAAGTGTGGGAACTGCTTACAGATACTTATCGAAGTTTGCAATTCTAGGAGCAGGGTAATCCGTCAATCTGGGGCTTATGTGCAGGGATTTCTGCATGTCATTTTTCGCGGTAGGAATCCTTTCGAACGTAACGTACGGACCTATGTAAAAATACGGTCGCAATCGCCAAGTCTGACGAATATTGAGGGCCTTTCCACATGTTTTTGTGTACGAGAAGAGGTGTTCATTGTGCGCTTATTGAAATGAATTCATTTATCAATTTATTAGTTACCTACTAAAACTTTTAACCGCATCTTTGCCATCTGTTGAAACTAGTAACTTGGACCTTATTGCCTTCGAACAGCTTGTTGAAAACTCAACTAACCAAGTGAATAACTGAGACGAATTTGTCCGACACTATGAGTCGCGAAGTATGAGCTGAGCTGCGAACGACCTCACGTACTCCCATTCAATTTGTCCGCAAACTATCTGATACAGCTGTCGCAGTAGACGGATGACCGATTAAAAGCCTCAGATTGGCGAGCTTTGGAGGACTTGACTCACTCCAACCACTCAAATGCCTATGTCATGTTTGTTGATGCGATGTGGGTGGGGTGTCACTCGTTTCCTTTGTCCGAAGACACCTTGTTTTGTTATTTAGTATTGCATTATCAATTATAATCGGTTTCGGCTCGGAGTCTAATACCCATCGAAGTCAATAAAAGACCAAGTATATAGGTGTTCCCGTTTTCTGTTAGTGATATTTTTGTGAAGCAAGTCTTTTTATTTACTTACCTACTTAACAATTTTGATGAGTATGAGTCATATCATAAATAAAAAACACAAATTCACAACAGTAATAAAAATATAAATCTGAATCTAATAATCCATCCTAAATGCTGTTTTCAACTAGATTAAAAAGACAAAACTCATAGTAATTTACCCACTATCTGTTCATAGTTAACTTTCGTCCGTAAACTTGGCAGTGTGTCTGTGGGAGGCTCTTGCTTAGACAATACAAGTACCCACTTGTAAGTTTACATCAACAACGAAAACGAGCTTGGGTAGATACATTTTTGTATACATTGCAGGCTACGCTTCTCTTGAGAATCACATAATAAAGAGAAAAGTTTTTTAAACCCTTTTTTTTCTAATCCAAAATATGTGAATTACAAAGTAATTCTAATATTTTTATCGATTCGAAAGTATGTGTGTTTGTTTGTATGTTTGTTACTCTTTCGCGTAAAAACTGCTAAACCGGTTTTCAGGAAATTTGGCAAGCAGATAAATGATAACTTGGATTAATATATAGGATTGTTGTTATCCCGAAAAAATATTCCTGCGTAATGCCACGGGATTAAATATGACTTCCACGCGGGCGAAGCTCGGGTGCCCGCTGGTAGATATTCAATATATTTTTTTAATAGTTGAGTATTTGCTCTACGCCGCGCTGAAAGGAAAAAAAACTGAAAATTACCCATCGCTTTTGTTTGCTTTTTAAGCAATGTATGCTAAAAATTATTCACTCTACACTTGAGTTCGTATATAGCTAAGTGCTGTATAATGATGTCATTTTGATGTAACACCTGTGCCATTAACATTACATAATTAAGAACCTTGATTGTTGGTTTGTGATTAAAACTGTGAATTTTCTTCGAGAATTTATGGAAGATTTTCACGATGTTGTAGGCTATAATCCACAATAGAGTTATTTAGTATTCGTAACAGCAAAACCTTTTTAGGCATTGTAGCATATGCCTTTGTGTTTATTAAAACGCGGACAATACGCCATAATGTTAGCCTCGGTCGTTGAAGTTGGGGAACTTGCGCTAAACTGCATAGCGATGGTCAGTTACAGGAGCTCGGAATAATTTGACTATGAATCCTGATTAATACTGCAATGTGCTAAAAATAAATGTTTTTCACGTCCATTTCCCGGAAAGTCCAGTGGGTGCGCTTAGTTTATTTCCCTGAACGACTACTTTTTTGAGCGTCCATTTCCCTGAAAGTCCACTTTCTTCAATGTTTTTATGTGAAAAATACTAAAATGTTAAATTAAAAGCATGTTGTGGAAGTCAAAAATACATTTCAGACCTAATCAGTTCTTGAGTGATAAGATATGAAATAGAATGAGATATAATCGCAAACACTTTACTCATTTCATGCTCGTTTTCCTTCTATGGTATTTATTGACGGTATGCTGATGAGTTCAGGCTTTGCAATAAACATTAAAAGTGACTTTACTCCATGATCTTTGCAAATAGGTCTTCCATATTTATACAAGACACTAACGACACAGGAAGCACTGCAAGCTCATAAATAGACTAACCTTACCTTGAGATCACCTTATTGTCCATATAGGATGATATGTCATAGTTTAGATTGTCCATACTAATATCAAAATGAGTCATGTTTCATTATGTTTATAATTTTATTGTGGTTATCTAGTTTTTGTGGCACTGCTGTTGGTCCAAATTTGCACACAAAAAGCAAGAAGGCTTGCCCACGCGCATTCTGACAAACAAGTTAGGGACTGTTTACACTTGATAATTTGAAACAGGGAGGTATACTTTTGGAAAGGAGGAATACTTTACCACATTTTGCAGGAACTCGTAAGTAATAGCAAAGAATACTAACTATAGCAACTCGCTGTAATAGGTCGCATGTATTTTTTTCATAGGTCTAACGATAAAATAATTAGGTCTATTTGGTACAGCGTTCTGAAATTTCATTGAGTGATCTAACTATTATGCTTATCGACACAGAATTACCAATAGTATGTATTATAGTGGCGAATAGTCCCTTGCCTACCCTACACGCTAATTCCCATCGGATCGGATCTCTTAATACCTCTGTCTATACTCATGGTGAAATCATAAAGTAGATATAAAATATACAAATTATCTTAAAATGTATTCTTCTGCATGGGTATGAATAGCCCCTGACGTTATAATAAACGACGTGCCTATCCTACACGGCGTTCCATTTTCGGCAAACCACTTGCCATTGACCTTACAATGGCTGCCGTGCGCAGAACGATCTCGCCAAATTTGGCGGCTTCGGTGATAACTCAATCCAAGAACAATGCCAAGAGTCCAGTGCAAGGGCAGAAAAAAAACACAATTAAATTGTTACATCGGAAACGACATTCATTCTATCATGTGAGAACATGCCGATAGACATTGATTAAAATAATGTTATCGCATGCAAAAATAAATATAATTTAGGCCCTGATAGGTACTTGAATAAATTTAACGGCAAAATTTCTTGCGTTACAGATTCGGCGAACGAATGAACTCTATAAACGATAATACCTGATGTAAGTACCTAACGAAGTTTGTATAAAAAGAAGTGACTTTATTGCCATTCCTATAATAGAACTTAACGCGAAATTAGTTCCTATTTTTGATCCAGTTCCAGCACCCACTAGCTCAAATATTTAGTCTGTAGGCGAGCAGAAAGCCTTGTGGTGCCGAAGTAGGCTCGCTGGCATTTTACATGAATATTAACTGCGCTCTGTTTGGGCTTTTGCGCTTTCAATTCTTGGTTATAGCAGAATTAATACTGTGACTTATGTTAAAAACTATTTAGGAGGTGACATGTTTTGCCTTATTGAAAGTGATACTTGTCACCATTTTTTATCCATACGAGTCAAATTTTTAAAAGTTTCTGTTAGTACTTAGCTATAATAAGCGTTCTTACTAGGTAAGGACCTATGTTGAAATATGTTTTTTAGCTGAAATATTATCATTATTTGATTTCAAATCTTTGTTTATATATCGTATACGATAATAGTAAACGATATCATAACAATAATAGCTGATTTCAAATCACCAATAAAAGATCACACAACTCTAAATACATAACCATACAAATCATAAATTAACCATACAAAGCTAAAAGTGTATTTGTAACTATCAGGAAAACAACGATTACCATCATTACGCCTTGATCGTATAATGGACTAAAGTTGGTATTACACTTCTACTAGCCAAATGGCCCAATTTGGCATATGCTGCTGGTAATCTTGAGTTCCTTCTAGCGACGCCCATACATAAACCAGCTATGTAGTCCAAATTGACCACTGTCAGCAGAGTATAATGTAGCCACTTAAGACATAATGGACCCCAACTTGCAATGGACCCACAAGATAGGTCATTATTACATGCGGTCATTATTATATAATTTGTCTAAGTTAGTATACAGCAGGCTCATTATAGTGGAGGGAATTACGGATTTAACTAAAAAATTTTTTGTGGAGCAATGAGCTTCATCTTATATGTTCCTTGAGTAATTCTTAGCATTTCTAGTCCGGGAGACAATAAAAAAGTTCGGTCTGGTCGGGGAGGGGGGGGTACAAAGATGGCCGCCACCCGTCATCTTTAAAAAAAATCTTTTTTCGTTCCGGTGGCTACTGTGGCAAGATTGGTATCATTTTCGTATAAACCAAAGACGTAGAATTCATTTCTGATATAAGGATTTTAAAATTCCATAATAATATTACAAATAAAACGTAAAAACGTGAAAATGTAGGTTGCAGATTTTTGCTTTGAGAGCTAATAACTTTTGTATAGTAACAAAAAACTCCTAATAAAAAATATTAGAATAAAGCGTAACTCATGCAGACTATATAAATATATAGTTTATGCTACATCTTCACACAAAAAGATGCTAAAAAAAATTATGACCGCAGTGGTGTATGCGCGCGTACTCATGTCGCATTCGCGGAGGGAATTACGGATTTAACTATTTTTTTTTTGGCGCTATGAATTTCATCTTATAATGTTCCTTGAGTAATTCTAAACATTTCTAGTCCGGGAGACAATAAAAAAGTTCAGTCTGGTCGGGTAGGGGGGGTACCAAGATGGCCGACACCCGTCATCTTTAAAAAAAATCTCTACTCGTCTTGTTGGCTACTAGGGCAAGATTGGTATCATTTTCGTATAATCCAAAGACGTAAAATTCATTTCTGGTATTAGGTTTTTAAAATTCCATAGTAATATTATTAATAAAACGTAAAAAACGTAAAAATTTAGGTTGCAGATTTTTGCTTTGAGAGCTCATAACTTTTGTATAGTGACAAAAATGTCCAAATAAAAAATACTGTAATAATGCGTAGTTTATGCAGATTTCGAGAATATTCACATGTAATAATGTTCTATTGTAAAAATATTGTGAAATAAATAAATTACTGCAACCCAGAAGGGTAACTTTACTTGCGTTAGGTGGAATTTATTATGCAAAATGGTCGAGTAGGTTCATAATACTCGTGTATCTATGTTTAAGTATTACTTACTTAATAATTGATTTGATGATGGCAAGTAAAACACTTTCTATACATTATTATAATTTAATTTAATGAGCGCAGTTTCCGGCACACAGGCATAATTCTGTGCACTTTAATTTTCTTAAATTTTCATGACGACTGGCAGTGCTGCGTCTCCGTAGACGGTGAACAGTCTGATTTCTTCCCCGTCACCTGTGGGGTGAAACAAGGGTGTGTTCTAGCGCCCACACTGTTCGCCTTATACTTTGCAGTTGTAGTCAAAGAAGTCCTAAATACTGTTTCCCAAGGAGTCCGCATCCGTTTCATCAGATGGCAGTCTTTTTAACCTGGCTAGACTTAAGGCGCGCACTAAAGTCTCGTTTGCATTGATTACTGAGATCATCTATGCTGATGACTTGTGCTTTCTTGCAGAATCCCCAGACGGCCTGCAACAGCTTATGTCCGTTTTTCACCAAGCATGCTGTAAATTCGGCCTGAAGATCAGTGGCAAAAAGACGGAAGTGATGTCCTTAGACTCGCATGGTCGCGAGACACTGGTGATTAGTTTCGTTATCTGGGGAACACTATAACATCTAAGTGTAACCTTGATGCTGAGATCAACAGCAGAATCAGTGCTGCAGCTGCAGCATTTGGGAAGTTGTGTTCCAAGGTTTTCTGCTCGCACGACCTAAAGCTAGCCACAAAAATCTCTGTATATATGGCGATTGTGCTGCCAAACCTTCTATACTCCTCCGAGACTTGGTGTGTGTATCGTCACCACATACGCACTCTGGATCGCTTCCACCTAAAATGCATTCGCACCATCATGAAGATCAGATGGTCCGACCGAGTGCGCAATACCGAAGTTCTGAGACGAGCCAATGTTGGTGGCATTGAGGCCTATCTAATGCGTCGTCAGCTTCGGTGGTGCGGTCATGTATCCCGGATGTCGGAGGAGAGAGTGGCGAAGCGCATCTTTTACTCTGAGCTAGAGGAGGGCAAGCGAAAGCATAGCGGACAACTCCTCAGATATAAAGATGATCAGAAACGACACATGAAAAGATGCAACATTGAGCCCACTCAATGGGAGGGTCTGGCAGTACAGCGCCCCGAATGGCGCGGGATGGTTAAGAGGCAAGACCGCGAGTTTGAGGAACGGCGTAAAGCAGACCTCGACGCTAAGCGCGATGAGCTGAAGACCCGTCGTCGCCATTAACTATAATTATGTAAGTGGCAAACTCACGTGCCCTCACTGTGTACGGGAGTTTACTGCCAAAATTGGCTACAATAGCCATCTCCGGGCGCAGCAGCGCCGATCTGATTAAGAGTCAAAGTGGTCGCCATGACCGGAATCGGTCGGAGAGATCATCATCATCACTTTAACATAAGATACACGAGTATTATGAACCTACTCGACCATTTTGCAAGATAAATTCCACCTAACGCAAGTAAAGTTACCCTTTTGGGTTGCAGTAATTTATTTATTTCACAATATTTTTACAATAGAACACTATAACATGTGAATATTCTCGAAATCTGCATAATCTACGCATTATTACAGTATTTTTTATTTGGATATTTTTGTCACTATACAAAAGTTATGAGCTCTCAAAGCAAAAATCTGCAACCTAAATAATTAAGAACCTTTTTTACGTTTTATTGATAATATTACTATGGAATTTTAAAAACCTAATATCAGAAATGAATTTTACGTCTTTGGATTATACGAAAATGATACCAATCTTGCCCTAGTAGCCAACAAGACAAGTAAAGATTTTTTTTTAAGATGACGGGTGTCGGCCATCTTGGTACCCCCCTCTACCTGACCAGACTGAACTTTTTTATTATTTCCCGGACTAGAAATGTTTAGAATTACTCAAGGAACATATAAGATGAAATTCATAGCGCCAAAAAAAAAATTTGTTAAATCCGTAATTCCCTCCGCGAATGCGACATGAGTACGCGCGCATACACCACTGCGGTTATAATTTTTTTCAACATCTTTTTGTATGAAGATGTAGCATAAACTATATATTTATAAAATCTGCATGAATTACGCTTTATTATAGTATTTTTTATTAGGATTTTTTTGTTACAATACAAAAGTTATTAGCTCTCAAAGCAAAAATCTGCAACCTAAATTTTCACGTTTTTACATTTTATTTGTATATTACGATGGAATTT